>OX031009.1:123721714-124997326 GCA_943735925.1 Pollenia amentaria
TAAAAACAGCTAGTAAGGCTCCATGTTGCCGCCCTTCATTATCAATTCAACGATGGAAACTAACTAAAGACTAGTGTGATTCTGTAATTTATTTTTAACGATTGAAAACAGCTGTAGTTTTTGTAACATCTCTGTCTACAATAAACGAAAAGCACAAAAGAGAATAAAGAAAAAATAAATGAAATTGTGCTTAATTTGTGAATTTTACATTTTGAGTTTTTTTATTTGTTCATAATTTGCTTTTTTTGTACATTTTGAATTTAGAATTTTGTTTTCGTTCATACATCCATATGTTTGTAGTATGTATGTAAGAAACATAAACATAAAATACTTTTTATCGATTAAATAAACACAACGTAAATTATTATCGTTAAAATAACGAAAAAAATGCTTAAAGAAACAGCTGACTTTAATCGCCAGGGAATATCGTTAAAACTGTTACTGAATTGCAGATTCGATAAATTTTCGTTATATTTATTTTAACGATACGATTATAGTAAAAAAAAGTTAGTGAATCGCACTACTGATCTTAACCTAAAAGAAATTGCCCTCGCTCTACCCACGAAGTGGCAACACTGCATTTCTAGCACTTTTTTGCAAAATGCCTTCAATTAATTTTTCAGTTGTGCATATCTCTATATTAACTAATGGTTTAAATTTCATGTCAATTTAATCCAATTAAATTTACGAAACACATTAAAACATACAAAAACGCAAGTATTTTTAGAGAATATTATAGTATGAGTATTTTCTTATTTTAAATATAAAAATATAGAGAATAGTAGAATTTTTGCTTCATAAATTTTGTGAAATATTAAAGTTTCATGTAAGGAAAAATAAAACTTCTAATATTTTAATCTGGCTTTAAATCATCCTGAGGTTTAAGAAAAATGGAAAAACCCAAAAGTTTTATTATAAATGAACACAATTTTAAAACTTTACTACAGTTTCATTTGGCACGCATTTTCTTTTGGCATCTAAAATGCATGTTACACTTACATTTGCGTCATCATGAAAAAGGATTTTTTGTATTCTTAATTTTAGTAACTATATTTCCTTGGGTATTATACATGTCTTAATCTCTTTGTAACATTATACCATACTGGTGCAATTTTAATTTCCTCTTTAGATCTCTTTTGCTAGAGCCGAAAACGTTCTATACCATCGTATATAAGCTAAGCCAATAAATTACTTATACAAGAATCTTAAATAGTCGGATTAGTATTGAAAGATCGATGATTTGGACAACATTTGTATGGAAACGAGGTGAAATAGTGGACCAATTTAGCCCTTATATATGTTGCCAAATAAACTATATATACAGAGAATAAATGACCTTAAAATAAATTAAATGGTATCGCTTCTCTTCTTATCATATGGTCATCTTAAAAAAAGCCTTATAGCGGAAGGACATTTTACAAGGACTAGGCAAGATAATGGACCGACTATGCCTATTAAAACTTTATAAACATATGGAATATATTTAAGCCAAATTTAAATTACTTTATTATACTGTTCACCTTATAGCGGAAGGACATTTTACAAGGACTAGGCAAGATAATGGACCGACTATGCCTATTAAAACTTTATAAACATATAAAATATATTTGAGCCAAATTTAAATTACTTTATTATACTGTTCACCTTCTTTATGAGTAGCGAAGTTGGTTTATCTATTTTCGTCTGTCCGTCTGGCCGTGTATATGTTGAAATTTGTTTTCGGAAGACCCCAGAAATTATTATTAAATTAATGTCATAACACTCCTGTATTTTGACATCAGTTCTATGACAAGTGTCCTCGTTTTTGACGCCATGACACTTTATATCATTGTGATATCAGCTTTAACATCACTTACCCAATTTGTCATCAGGTTGAATCATCGTCATCACAGAAATGACAAATCGGACTGAGTTTAAAAAAATATATCAACAGTGCAATGACACAGTAACAGCGTAAAATTTACTCATTACACTCATAGAAAAATGCATCTTCATATTGATGATCCACAAGGCAGCGTTTTAGGTCCAAAACTATACACTATATATACTTCCGATATGTCTACATCCGATAACGTTGAAGTTGCAACTTATGTGGACGCCGCCGCCATAATCTTCACCAATAAATGCCACATTAAAGCTTCATATGTAATGCAAAGAGAGTTAAACACGCTGCAGCAATGGTCAAACAAATGGAAAATCACTAAAATGTTGAAAAATAATGATTACATTTTTCTATATTTATAGTGATCTACTTTTTAACTTTACGAAAGAAAGAGTGTCCGAAGTCGAGTAAATGAAGTATTTAGGAATGTATATAGACAAACGTCTCACATTAAAAATAAAAATAAAAACTACATTAACATGAAAACCAAAAAAACGAACTGGTTACTTGGAAGCAAGTCCCAACTAAGTTTAGAGAACAAAATTATATTATACAAAGTTATTTTAAAACCCATATGGGCATATGGCATTGAATTGTGGGGAACGGCCAGCAGTCTAAAACTTTAAGGAATACTTCCATGGCTTATGACCAACATTCAGATTCATATCCAGTGAGGCCATTTTGGCATTTTTGCAGCAAAATTTAGCATTAAAGTTTTTTATTTAGCTGCAAAATTTTCATTTAGCCCTTGGCATTTTATTAAGCATTTTTAGAAAAAGTTTTTAGATTTTTTAGCTTTATTTATTTTAAAAATTTGAACGAATAGTTTTATTGATTTACTTAAATTTTTTTTATAAATTATAATAAATTTTGACTAAAAATAGTTGTATCCAAAATGAAAGTTCGTATGAAAAAGGATAAGTCTTATGTTAAGAAACATCTTACCTGTCTTGATAAAAAAAAAATAGAATATTCAGGGAATATTAGAAATGCCCTTATTATGTTGATTGGAAATATTATTTGACCTTTGATGTTATGATATAAAAGTTCAAGGAAATTTCACTTTATATTTAGATGAAAATTTAATAGTGTAAATGTTTGAAAATTTGCTTCAACTTTTGTTAAACTATAAAAAAATAAAATAATTTAAAAAAATGTGTATACCATTGAAATAAATCGTTTAAATTTTGCATGTATCAGGAATTTGCTGGCCCCTAAATTTAAAATTAATAATTAATAAAAATTAATAAAAAAATTATAAATTTTATATATATATCAGATGCTTTTTTAAAATCTACCCACTTGTTTAAATATCATCCTTCATTTCAATCTCGTTAAAAAATAGGTCACTAAAATGTATATATTTTTGAATAAAATTAAAAAAACTTTTAAAAATTTTTAGCATTTTTTAAAATCATTTTTCTGCCATCTCTAATGACAGATTTAGCTGTAAAATTTTTTTAGATCTGGTCACACTGTTCATAGCCGAAATAAAAAGATATAGTTCAAGGTATGCAAATAGACTAAGCAACCACCAAAACCCATTAGCGATTTCTTTATTAGATGAAACAGATGAAATTAGAAGACTGAATACGTTTTATGTATTAGATCTCCAATATAAAAAATGAAGCAAAAATTAAGCTTTGAAAATACTTAACATTTATGTATATTTATGTGCTGTTTTCTCAATACAAGTGATTAAACGTGTAGCAATATTTATATGAATAGCACTTTGTTTTTTGAGTGTTTTTCATATTAATTTTACTACACGTTCAATCACTTGTGTTGTAAAAACAGCACATTATCACACGTGTGTATATATAGTTTATTAACTTATTGTAGTTTAATAACACATGTGATATTTTTTTATTAAAATTATCGGATTTGCTTATTATTATAAAATAGATTGTAAATAAAATTGGAATTGAAAAAAAAATATTGCTGATGCCCTAAAATCAGAATTATGACATCAATGTTATTAAAAATGGCATCAATGAGGCAAAAATTTGCATCAATCCAATGACGAAAGCTAAAATGCTGTCATATGTTATGCGTCTTTTACGCTATGACTACAGTGACATCAATACGACGCCACATTTTGTGTACACTGATAGAAACGGCGTCATAACGCTGATGTATTTTGACATCAGTACAGACAAACTGTCATCAGTGCGATGACAAACTCTCATCAGTGCGATGACATAATATATCATGTCATAATATATTATTAACATTTTTTCATCTTTAAAAAGCAAAATGTGGCTTCAAATTGATGTCACTGAAGTCATAGCATAGATGACGCTTAAAATATGACATAATTTTATGATGACGTTCGTCGTTGGATTAATGTCACTTTTTGCCTCATTGATGTCATGTGCTCACTGAAAGTACATCTTCAAAGAAGGGTAAGAGCATCTCCCGAGTCCTCGGGATTCAGGAAAAGCATACTTCGAGAGACTTCACCAATAGTCAGCCCGGTTTGCTAAGCCGGGGGCTAATCAGTTAAGTACTGAGGTATACTTTTGGACTCCTTGAAATCATTAGACCCCAAAGAGCCCTGTCATTTCGGATGTGTGCCGCGAACTAGATATGCATACACCGAATCTCCGCAGCATTGATTTTCAATGTCCGAGGAAAGAATATCTACGCAACAGTAAACTGTTATGCTTTTCTAGCCCGCTACCATATCTCATTTCCAAAGAACCGCATGGAAGAACGACTTTAAAGCAGAAATGATAAATTTTCCATTTCCTCTTGACGGCTTCTCTATGTGCGCGTCAGCTGTTGCCAGTTATAAATTTATTTATCAAATTGAATTCCTCTGCAGCCTAGGAAAACCCTCAACTTGATTTGCCCCGCACCAAAAGGCGAAATATCCTATAGATGGTCCGTACAACCCCCGGTAATGTATGAAGGTAACCGGATACCTTGTCGTACAAAATAAGTAGTTTTTTTTGTCAATCATATAAGAGTTAAACGTAAAAAACTATATTTAGTCTCTCGTCAAATAATAAAAGGAAGAGTTTATGTAGGGCTTATTACTGTAGTGTTTGACTGTATTGATTTCAAAACACCACTTTTCGTATTTTGAGCGATATCGCATTATTCTTTTTCTTTATATTTTTTGTACAGAGAATTGCTAGAATGTTGTTTTTGATGTAAGTTTTTACACTTGACAGCAATATTTTGTTTTCTTGTTTCTTATTTTTACAGTAGAGCACAATATACCAACGCTTATATTTATGTATGTATTTTTTTATAGTCTAGTTAGAACATTTACTCAACTTTAATAACTTACCTAAAGATATGCATGAGAAAAGTTTATTGTTAATATTATAGCAAATATTTAGCGACGGACATGCCCAGGAAAAACTTTTTGAATTTTGGTAATATGTCGAAGTTATTTCATAGTTTATCTGGTAAGTAATTGTTATTACAATTGTCATTATTCTGAAAACCTCAATAAGAACTTGCTAGTAATGACCTCAGTAAGTATTTTTCACTACTATTATTTTCAGTTATGAATATTTGCTTACTAATAATCAGCTAAATAACTACTTATTAGTTGTCTTGTTTTCAGTACTGAATATTTACTGACTGCTAACTAGCTCCATAACTACTTATAAGGTCTATTAACTAACGCCAATAAAATAAAAACCAGTTATTTTTTGGATTCTAGTAAGTATATTGTAAGTAAATACTTACAATTCAACTGACTGGTATTTAAGTAATAACTAGATATTTTGTGACTAATAGTAAGTGCATTGTAAGTGCTGAATTCTGTGGATAAGTCTAACAAAATTAAGTAGTTATTCAGCCGAAAAATATGTAAGTAGTGTTTATATTTCTCCAATATTACTTGCTAACTTACCAGGTAAGTAAAGTTTTTGCGGGGTGCTGACGTGTATAGATGTGAGATGTTGTTATGAAACAAATTATTTTAGCAATTAAATTGTTTTCTTAATTTTTATAAAAGCAGGCGGATTTAAGAAAATCCATTTGCTCCTTTTTTTAGCCTTAGATTCTCGGTAACTTGTTACCACTAAGTTCTCATCTTGGTCTGGCCAGACCACAATTAGTACAGCTAAAACCCCAATTAAATAAAAAGTAAATATATATATTTCTATTGAACTTATGCTCAATTTTATTATTTCATTATTTTATTCCATATGCAAGTCATCGAAAATGTAGTCTTTAATTTCGCACACTGCTATTTCGCATCTACCACAGCTGAAACGAGTTTTGCGTTATGTTTTTGTAGTAAGATTGAACTAAGTGCATAATGGGCCTTAGTTTTCTGATTTGATTCAAACTTGATTCATTCGATTTAGAATATATCATTTCTATAATGCACGTATCTGTTTTTTTTTTAATATTGTGTCCTATTTGAAATATCTTTCAAAGGAAAAAAAAAATTTGGTCTGGCTAGACCAACAGGGTAATTTCATAGACTTTTACATAAAAATGGAATTAAACCCCACTTATTTGCTCCAATCGAATCCAAATTAGTTTCATTCGATTTAAAACCTATCATTTATAGAATTCACGTCCCTTTTGTTTTGATTTCTTGTTATATGCGAAAAATATTACAAGTAAAACACAAATTTGGTCTGGCCAGACCAAGACGATAAGAAGGTTTTTCCTCACCGGTGGCTTTATAGAGCAATTCAGTTGTTTGGAATTGTTGCCAAAGGCCACTGAAAAATGGGCAATTAATTAAAATGTTCTTTAGAAAACTTTGCGACCGTGAAACGCGACAAGAAGAACAACCAGTTTACTCGATTTCAACTTTAACAATATTTTCTTTATTTAAAAATATAAATCTTAAACCTAACATACCTAAATACATGTACATAAGGGCCACACTGTTGTTGTTGTGTTATTTGTCTCTTCTTTAGCAATGTACCAATTTTTCTTATTATTAATATGTATGCAGTTATTTGTACCAAAAACAAATTACATTAAGTCTGACTCAATGCAATTGTAATTTCTGTTAACAACAACAACATAGCATACTTGTTAATAAGCAAGAAACAAATATTCTGACCTAACTGTTAACTATCAAAATAAGTTACAGTGGGTTAGTATAAGCAAAATTTACGATAAAATACAGTGGTAACAGTGGGCCAAAAAGTGAACAAATTTTAAGTCGATTAATATTCAAGTAAAATGAACAAGTTATTTTAAAATAATAATTTAAAATAAATAATGAAATAGATAAGTGTTATACGTTGACCTAACATGCCGGCCCCATTGAAAGGTCACTTTCAAGATGATGGTAATAGAGCCAGTTTGTGGATAGGGCGACGTATTATTCCTTTTGTTGTTTTGATGTCGACAACTCTGACACGTTCGTCTCTACCACGTATGATATTGACTATTTTTCCCATTAGCCATCTTTGCGGGGGTAGATTATCTTCGTGGACAATTACTAAAGAACCAGTTGTAACATTCGAGTTGGAGTCAGTCCATTTGTTGCGAGTCTGAAGCTCATTTATATAGTCATGAGACCACTTTTTCCAAAAATGTTGTTTGGTGGCAGTTATTCGGGCCCAATACTCAAGGTTATTTATTTGTTGTAACGGGACATCACGTTCTGGCAAACCACGTAGGGGAGTGCCAATCAGGAAATGACCTGGAGTAAGAGCTTCAAAGTCACTAGGATCTGAGGATAAGGGCGAAATTGGTCTTGAATTTAAAATGGCCTCTATTTCGACCATAGCCGTAGCAAGCTCTTCGTATGTGAGCCTAGTGTTGACCAGGGTCTTATTTAAATGACCTTTTGCTGATTTGACGGCCGCCTCCCACAATCCGCCAAAATGTGGTGCCCTAGGGGGAATAAAACGAAAATTAATAAATTGATTCGAGCAATAATTAATTATAATGTTTGAGTTTTGTGGATCAAAAAGGAACGACTTTAGTTGAGCCAATTTAGAATTGGCACCTACAAAATTGGTGGCATTGTCACAGAATATATCTGTGGGCAAACCTCGACGGCCAATCATCCTCTTAAGAGCAGCAATAAAGGCCTCGGTTGACAAGTCTGAAACGACTTCAATATGGACTGCTTTGGTCACCAAACAGACAAATACAGCAACATAGGTTTTATATGGAACTCTTCCTCTAATTCTTAAGTAGGTATTGACTGGACCACAAAAATCTACAGCACATCTAGCGAACGGCCTTGCAGGGTTAAGTCGCTCTACGGGCAAATTCCCCATCATTTGCTTCAGGAGCTTTGGGCGATAACGAATGCATTGTGGGCACGAACTGACAATGCGGCGACACAGATTTCTTGAGTTGATGATCCAAAATCTCTGGCGTATTAACGACATTAAAGCCTTGGGCCCAGCATGGTAGTTAGAGGTATGGAGATGACGTACATAGCATTTCACAAAGTGATTATTACTCGGCAAAATTATGGGATGCTTTTGACCTTCAGAAATCGCTGCATGTTCGAGTCGACCACCGACTTTCAGCAAGTTGATGCCATTTGATGCATCCAGAAAGGGATTTAGACATTTTAGGGCACCTTGGGGATCCTTTTTCTTTTGAGCTCGATTTATATCATCCTTATAATGTTCTCTCTGGATATTATAAACAATTCTTTTTAAAGCATTTTCTAGCTCTTGGGGCTGCAAGGAATCAGAATTAAACATATTAGTTTTTTGAGCAAAACGAAGCATCCAAGCGACAATGCGAATCATCTTTAAATAAGAGCTATACTTTTCAATTGAATGTAAAATGTAATTGGTTTGTGCGTTCAAACAAAGAACCATTTTACGTTTTTCTTTCTCGACCTCTTCTTGATCTTCCTCGGAAATTTTATTCATTTTATTAGAGGGCCACTGACCAGTATCGAAAGCGAGAAATTCTGGTCCATTGAACCAAATAGATGAAGCAAGCTCTTGTATAGTTGCACCTCGAGAAACGATATCAGCAGGATTGAAATGCGTTGGGACATGCCGCCATACACAGCCATTAGTGAGATCCTGAATTTCTGATACTCTGTTGCCTACAAATACTGATAATGAAGATGAATGTTGTTTAAGCCAATGAAGAACTATTTGAGAATCTGTCCAGAGGATTACTTCAAGATTTGGTATCGTTAAGACATTTCTGATTTTAGAGTACAATTTTGCTAGCAGTTGTGCACCACATAATTCGAGTTTGGGCAATGACTTTCTTTTAGTAGGAGCAATTCTAGACTTAGCCGTAAAAAGCCGAACGGAAACTTTTCCTGACGAAGTTTTAACTCGAAAGTAGAGACAGCATCCATACGCTCGAATTGATGAGTCACAAAAGCCATGCAGTTGAATTGATTGAGATTCAGCAGCAAGACAAAAACGAGGAATTTGAAGCGAATTTAAGTTTTTTAGATCTGAAACAAAATTCTTCCAGGCTGTGTGCAGTTCTTGAGGTACAGACTCGTCCCAATCAACTTTGAGAATCCACAATTCTTGCATGATGATTTTAGCTTTGATAACAAGTGGAGCCAATAGCCCTAAAGGGTCAAAGAGTGATGATGAGAGCGATAAAATTTTTCGTTTGGTAATTCTTTCATCCAATTTAGTTTTAGGAGTAAACGAAAAAAGAAAAACATCTCTTTGTTGATCCCAAGTAATACCCAGAGCGTTAGCAACAACAGAATCATCAATATTTAAATTTTTTATAGTTGTGTCATCTTGAAAAGCCCTATGATTTGAGTGCCATTTATCTAATTGGAAACAACCACGACTAAGAATTTCAGTTACTTCCTTTTTTATTTGGGCCAACTGCTCCAAAGTTTCTGCACCACCCAAGAAGTCATCAACGTAAAATGATGACTTTATAGTTTTTGCGCCAAGGTTAAACTTATCAATATATTGATCTGCGAGATAATGAAGACTTTTAATTGCGAGATACGGTGCCGCTGACATACCATAGGTGACAGTGTTTAGCTGATAGGTGCGAATCTCCTCTTCCTCCGAATTTCTCCACAAAATGTACTGATATTTTCGATCAGTTGAATCTATAAGGACTTGGCGATACATTTTTACGATATCAGCTGTAATAGCAAAACGATGAAGGCGAAAGCGAAGTAAAATTTTAAACAGCTCATCTTGAATTGTTGGACCAACCATAAGAATATCATTGAGAGACTTTTGAGACGAGGAGGGACACGAGGCGTCAAATACAACTCTGAGCTTTGTTGAAGTACTATTTGGCTTAAATACACAATGGTGGGGAATGAAATAATGCGGTTCATCCATACGAGGGTTTCGAACAATACTCATATGGCCACAATCTTCATACTCCTTCATAAAAGAAACATATTGCGATTTAAGGTTGCTGTCTCGACTTAGTCGTTTCTCTTGAGATGAAAACCTTTTAAGTGCCATATTTCGCGAGAGACCTAAAGCATCTGAAGATTCTTTGAAGGGCAATTTAACAACAATTCTTCCAGAAAATTCACGATGGACCGTATTGTTGAAAAACGTTTCACATGCAGACTGTTCTGGCGTTAAAACATTTGACTCGGGATTTATTTCTTCAATTTCCCATAAGCGTTGTAATTTTAAATCGACTTCTTCTTCAATCGACAGCATACACGAAGAACCAGGGGCATTAACATTATTTGAGGCATAACGACCTGCTACAATCCATCCGAAAAGTGTTTTATGTAATTTAGGTAAATTAGGACCAAGTTTAATTTGGCCTACCGATAAAGTATCAAAGAAAGTTTCAGTACCAATAAGTAAATCAATCCTTTTTGACTTGAAAAACTGTTCATCTGCAAGTTGTGTATTAGGTGGCAAGTTCCAAGATGAGACATCTAATTCAGCATCAGGTTGGTAAGAAATATGAGGCGTAACACAAAACGAAAGCGGTACTTCGAAATTTGTAAATCTAGACTTAACATTTGTTACAGACCTATATTTACTTTTGCTATGAGTGTTTCCAATGCTAGTAACTTCAGTAGTTCGTTTTTTACGAGGCAGGTGTAGTTTTTGGGAAAATTCATCTGTTATGAAATTCAGTTGAGAGCAAGAATCTAGCAGCGCGCGTCCCAATTGATAGCAACCAGTAGCGTCACGTACAAGAACCATGGCAGTAGCTAGCAGCACCTGTTCCGGCGAAGATTTTTCCATATGGGTATGGACCGAGGCGGGAACTTCATTCAAGGCAGCACGAGAAGTAGATGGTTCAGCAGCTGGGGACGAGGGTCTTGAAGCCGACTGAGACCGATGAAGCAAACTATGATGCAAGCGAGAACAAAATTTGCACTTGAATGTAGAGGAACAGTTGTTTACTTGATGCCCCTTTGACAAGCAGTTGAGACAAAGCGCTAGACGTTTAACATTTTCAAAACGTTGAGCCACTTCCATTTCTTTAAAGCGAGGACACCGACTAATCGTGTGATCACCCTTCGAGCAAAGTGAGCAAACACGTTTTGAAATCGAAAAAGTATAACCAGGATTTGTAGGTTTATTTTTTGATTTATTTGATTGATGGTTTTCAGGCTTACGAGAAACCACGTGCGTATGGCTCGTGTCAACCGATTCCAAGAATTGGCAATGCCTTTCAAGAACCCTGGAGCAGTCATCCCACGAGGGTAGTTTTGTGAAGTCCAAAGAGTCTTTCCATTTTCTTTTGGTGTTATCATCAACTTTTTCCATAACTATGTAAATTAGCATGGAATTAGCAATTTCACTAGGAGAGCCAAGAGACAATAACGAGCTATAAAGGGCAGAAACATTATCAACAAGACTACGTAGTTGTACACAATTGTGTTTAGACATGGTCGGGAGTTCAAAAAGAGTGGTAATATTTTCCATAAAAATAAGTGAGTTATTGTCGTAACGAGTTTTAAGCCTTTCCAGAGCCTTCGGGTAATTTTCATTCGTTATCTGGAATGCCTTGACAGTTTCAAGTGCTTGGCCATGGAGACAATTCAGCAAATGGTTAAATTTTTCAATATTTGATAGGCCAAATTCTCGATCAATAACCTGATTGAATGATGTAATAAAATTTTTGTACTCACTGTATTTACCACCAAATGTGGGCAATTTAAGCTGGGGCAGTTTATGGTTGGCAACTGGGAAACAAATTGTGGAATCAGACATCGTAGTATTATGAACCTCCTCACCAAGCTGCAATTGTATGTTCAATTTAGCTGCGATGTACAAATCCTCTATTTCGGGCCTACCATTGTCATCAGGGTCATCTTTCTCAATTTGTGTTTGGTATGTTAAAATTTGCTTAAAATATGACTCTAAAATACCCAAGCGGCACTTTAATTCTGCAGCAGAAAGTGTCCTACCTTCACCTCTTCCATTCGCTTCAATTTGGTTTTTGATTCGCGAAATACTTTTCTTAGTATTAGCTCGCTGTTGCTTCACTTCCTCCAACGTCATCTCAAAATCTTATAAAAATTACCAAACACTTGATTTAATAAGCAATGAGCTACAAATATTTTTCTAAAACCGCAAACACAATTATGTCGAGCACTGTAACTGACGCCAAAAATTTCCGCTTAAATCTTTATAATTTATATATTTACTTTATGTACTGGAATAGTGAGCGACAAAATATGATATTAAAAATTCCCACTATGTACTGGAACCAACCACGATTACTTATGTAATTTTTTATATGTATATAAAATTAGCGGTATAAATTTGAGTCACTATTGATTTTTGTTTTTTCCAATAAGAATCTTAATGAAGAGCTCACAAATGTATATAAGTACTTTATTTTTATTCTTTAAATTAATTTATGTCACACGAATTTGTCTATAAATGTTTTGTAATCACCAAAAGTCTATTGTTTTCTTTTATTTTATAAAGTTTTTTTCCATTAGATTCCACCGCCAAACGACCGTACACTTATGATTAGATGTACTTCAACGACTATGCATTTGAATTTTCCACGGACCGCACAACAAAAATAGAAACAACTTTTTTTTTTTTTTAATTAAGTGCCCCACGTTGGGCGCCAAAATGTACGATAAGAAGGTTTTTCCTCACCGGTGGCTTTATAGAGCAATTCAGTTGTTTGGAATTGTTGTCTATAGGCCACTGAAAAATGGGCAATTAATTAAAATGTTCTTTAGAAAACTTTGCGACCGTGAAACGCGACAAGAAGAACAACCAGTTTACTCGATTTCAACTTTAACAATATTTTCTTTATTTAAAAATATAAATCTTAAACCTAACATACCTAAATACATGTACATAAGGGCCACACTGTTGTTGTTGTGTTATTTGTCTCTTCTTTAGCAATGTACCAATTTTTCTTATTATTAATATGTATGCAGTTATTTGTACCAAAAACAAATTACATTAAGTCTGACTCAATGCAATTGTAATTTCTGTTAACAACAACAACATAGCATACTTGTTAATAAGCAAGAAACAAATATTCTGACCTAACTGTTAACTATCAAAATAAGTTACAGTGGGTTAGTATAAGCAAAATTTACGATAAAATACAGTGGTAACAGTGGGCCAAAAAGTGAACAAATTTTAAGTCGATTAATATGCAAGTAAAATGAACAAGTTATTTTAAAATAATAATTTAAAATTAATAATGAAATAGATAAGTGTTATACGTTGACCTAACAGTAATCCTTACTTAAAAATTTTTAAAAACGCTATTAGCACTGGCTTATTTTTTTCTTGTAATTTATTGTTCAAGACTTAAGTTATAGAGGTGTTATACTTACAGCCTATAAAAAACGAAAATTTGTTTTTGTTTTCAATATAATTTCTCACACGAAATTTTGTTTTCATTTTTTAAAAACCGGCATTGAATCTCGAAATTTTATGTTTAACAAACAACTGCAGAAAAGTAAAAACTGTATCTAATTTATAGCCTTCGCTGAAGGTTATCATTTCATTTGTAATTTCTACATTATTATAAAAAAAACCCTACAAAGTATACATACTCGTATTATGGGTCCTTATTGATTTAACGATGTTCGTCTGTCAGTTGAAATGGGTCTTCCGAAGACCCCAGATATGATGGGGTCTAGGTTGTTATATTCATACATCCGTCATTTACCCCGTTAAATTTCGCTAATGTAGTTCAGCCAGATCGGTCAATTAAACCCTGAGATATGAGCAAAAAACCACGACGACTTCCTCTAATTTTTTACATAAAATCCCATATTATTGTTTTTTTATACCCATCACCGAAAGTAATACCGGAAATAACTTTCCTTAAGTTTTTTTATGTTTTTTTTACATTAATGGTTTTTCTGTATTTGTTTTTTGAGGATCGGAGAAGTGGGCGTGGCACAAGAGATATTCATTTATATCGAAAAAGTGGCTTTTATATAAATATCTGTTCTTTTCGCACCATGGTGAAGGGTATATAAGATTTGGTATAGTCGAATTTAAGTCTCGTACTTGTTTTTTAATTGAAAAACAGAATTATAGTTGTTTTAATTATGCATAGTTGGGCTACATTTAGGGTTCATAGTTTTCACTACTTTTTCCGCTCCCGCGAATGCATTTAGTTTTTTCTTTGATTTCTGGAAACTCCCGGAAATTTATTGTACAAATAATATTTTTTTTTTCAGTATTTATTTATTGAATCTTCATATATTAAATATGAACTAACAATAATAAATCAAATCTTATCCTAATATTTGCTTTATGTCCTGCCAGTGCCAGACAAAAAAGATTTCGTCATCACGGTTTCTGTTCACATATGTAGGTGTTTATCGCTTATCTGATTGGGTGAGAGCTGCAGTGTCTCTTCTTCTTAAGCGAGTGTGACCGCCATAATTTAAAATATTTCGAGCGAATGGATTTGGGTGCATTTCCAGCCTTTTTAAATATTTTACTGCATATTTCGTTATCATAGTTTTTACTAATGTCACATTGAGATCCTTGTGGATATTTGAGTTTTTGACGTACCAGGGGGCGGCTGTGATTATTGGAAGAAGTTTATTTTGTCGCCTTTGAATTTTTTCGGTGTTAGAGCCGAGGCAGTGCCCCATAACTGAATACCGTAACACCAAATTGCAATCGAGAGTAAGAACAGATTTTCTTCCAATAAGCCAATTAATTTGAATTGCTTTCAGTTTAATTTGTGTTAGTTTTGCTCATTGATCTTTATCCTCCATTTTTTTAACCACCTTTCCAGTTCAAATATATGATCCTGTAAGTAACGAGATGCTTCTTGACAGTTTGCGTGTACGCTTAGAAAAGCTGTGTCGTCCGCAAATGTTGAGGTATGGGTGTAGCTGTTTGTTGGCAAGTCCGAATTATAAATTAAATGTAATAGAGGGCCCAGGATGCTGCCTTGTGGGACTCCATCGTTAATTGGCTGCGGATAACTTAAAACGTCGCCTTCTTTAATAATAAATTGACGACCGACTAAATAGCTTTCTAACATCTTGTGTATGTTTGCTGGTAAGTTTTGTTGCAATTTCAGTAGTAAACCTTCATGCCAGACTTTATCAAAAGCTTGAGACACATCGATGAAGAGTGCTGAGCAATATTTTTTTTCTTCAAAGGCTTTTCTTATTACATTTACTATTCGAGTTTGTTCAATTGTGCTGTGCTTTCTTCTAAAACCGAATTGATGGTTTAGAATACATCTATTTTGATTTAAAATCTACGTTAATTTTGATACTAGTAGTTTCTCAAATAGCTTTGAGATATTGGATAATAAGCTAATAGGCCTGTATGACTCAACTTGTCTGGGATCCTTTCCTGGCTTTGGAATCATGGTTACTAAGGAAACCTTCCATTCTTGAGGGTAGTATTGAAGGCGTAAAATAACATTAAAAATAATAAGAATAAATTTCTTTGCTATACTTGGTAGCTCCAAAAGCATTTTATTACTGATCTTATCTATACCGGGTGCCTTCTTGGTGTTTAAATCACAAATAGCCTTTTCGATTTCTCTAAACTCGAATCTCAGGGGAATAGCTGCTCTAACATTTACAGGTGGTAACTCGACTGCTATATCGTGAGATATATTAAAGGTAAATACATCTTTCAGATGATTAACAAACAGATTTCCTTTTTCAATATCAGTTCTTGCCCAACTTCCATTGAAGTTTCTTAATGGTGGCTTAGATATAACTGGTGGGCTACTCTCAATTGCGATGCGAAAGAAAATGTAGTGATTGGTACTCTTAAATGAGTTTGCTTATTTTTCTTTCGCATCTTTGTATTTCTTTCTTTTCGCAAATCATCATTATTTCTTTTATTTAAGCTTTTCAATTTAAATTTTTTTACATATTTTGCCATTTCATTACTGAAAATCTGCGCTATTTTTGATTTTTATTATTAGTATTGCTTAATTTTCAAACAGCGAAAGAGATAGAGAGTACCAAGTTGGCATTTAGCTTTCGCATCACAATAGAGCGTAGCCCCCCTGGTATATTGAGACTTCTAGCCGCACGCCATAATAAGTAGTCTGATGGTGGAGTTGCATTTAGTTCCTTTAGATATTTTTCCAGGGAAGCCGTTTTATGAGACTGCAGTAACTTTATTAGCCTTTTTGTGCACTCTATTAATAAATTCTTAAGTTGGGGGGATCTGTACAGTTGCCACTCTCTTCGAACTCTCCTTTTTTCAGTCAAGAGACGCTTGACATCTGTAGAATATGTGTTATTATTTTTGGTTTTTTTGAGGGTTATGCTGGAATGTTTAACAGCTAGTTTAAGATAACTTTCAAAATTAACAACAGCGAGATCCACGTTCTCCGGTGTACTAAGCGGAATATTTTCTGTGCAATGGACACTAATATATTTTTTATATTTTAACCAATTTATTTGTGTGGCTGACGTCGCTAAGTAACCCGACGTAGATACAATTCTATTTTGGTTCATTAAAGTAACAATAGTAGGTGTGTGATCGGAAGATAGTTCTTAGGAAGCTTCAACATGAATCGTTTCTGCGGGGATGTTTTTAACCACGCCAAAATCGATGACATCTGGAATTTTTTGCTGGACAGTTGGCCAGTAATTTGGTTGCCCGTTCGCGACCACATTTAAGTCCATTTTAGAGATTGTGTTATACAAAACACGACCCTTTGGTGTTATAACATTAATATGAAGAAAACTTTTTTCTCTGTAAGTTTTCAACTTTTAGACACATTTGCATGTTGTATCCTTCTTTATAGAAAATAAGGTTAAAATAAACGAGAAACTAAGAATTTGATAAATATATACACTTAAACTTTTATGCATGCAAGAACTGCAATAACATTTTTAAATAAAAGGGAAGTTCATATTTTACGAAGGATAATTTTTCAATCAATACTCCTATTAGATGTTAATATATATTGTGGTTTTTAAAAAATCTTTAGGAACTTTTATATTTTATACCAATACCAACATGTAAATTAAAGTTTAAAAACTAGCTACAATCCTAATAATACAACAACTATTTGACAGTTTTTTATGTATATTTTATGGTAGTACTTATATCTAAATACAAGTATTTAAAGTGTAAAATATTTAACACCAATAAAACACTCTCACACAAAAGAACTAAATACTCGTACATTTAACTTTTTGTAGTGAAAGGGAAAAAGATAGACACTTAATTGTTAAAAAGTTTTTATGGGGTGTTAACATTGATTTGTGCTACTTAAATATTGGGCTTATCTTTCTGGTCTAGTGGTTAAACATAGAACTTAATCTGCATACATACATGCAAAAGGAAACTTAAACTTAATACTCTCAAATTTTTAAACATTGTGTAAAACATTTGAACATACAAGCTTACATTAGCCAGATGACATTTGCGAGTATGTCTAAAGCACCAGTCAACATTTTATGATAATAATGATCATATATAATGCTAGGAACACAATAGGGACGAACGAAGAAATCTTGACCGCGAATAAAACCGATTTTTAAAGGTTCATTTAACAAATTTGTTATGAAGAAGGGGGTTAATATATAGCAGTTCATTTAAATATATAAAATAAATAACTATAAAAATTTTTATTTTACCCTTTTTACCGCATGTAAAAGGGTACACTCAAAAAAGTTTTGTTTCCGTATAGTTAACAATTAATGAAAATTTTGTTATTTTATAATTCAACTAATTTTTTAAATGTTTCTACATTTTGTTCAAAAAACATAAAATAATGATTTTTAGTAAAAAGGTCTTCTGAGTTTTGCCGCTGGGTTGATCTTTCTTATATCAATCATTTAATAGAATTAACCGAAACCATTAGAAGTGTTAGTAATTTAAAGAAATTAGAACAGGACTGTAATGAAAAAATGGAAGATTTTATGTGTTTAGAGAATTCCAGGAAAAGGACTGAGAAATTAGATATTCTGTATTATGGGTTGCTTTTGATTTCTCCAACATCTACGACAAATGAAAGAATTTTTTCCAAGTCAAGTTTTATCAAAACTAAAGAAAACAGTCGGTGAAATCCTAAGTATGTAAGCCAAATTATTTCTATAAAAGAATATTTTATAGGATCTCCTTAAACTATTGAAATAACTAATAAAATTACCTCACAGTTTATTTTTTACATACAATGTATTAATTAAAAAATATGTATTACATATTTATGAATTATTTTTTTCTTTGCTCGTTTTACTTCAAGAATTGTTATGTTATTGTTTTTTTTTTTTTTACTTATAAACTCCAAATAATAAATAATGTATGTATTTTAATTAATTGAAATTATATAATTTATAAAAAACTTTATTAATCGGTTAAGCGACCAATAAAAAATTAACCGATTAAGCCAAAACCTCGGTTAATTAATCGAGCGATCAACCGATTTAAGCAAATGTCCGATTAAATTAATACCCTAGTATTTATGTCGTCTTGAAGCAAAGTACAAAAAAATTCGAAAAACTGAAAAAAAACTTCTTTTAAAAATGGTTCAGCTCACGGATGGTCAATGCTAGGACCAAAATATTTTGGGAATCATCATAAAACATATCAAGCTTTATTCTCAGAGTTGTAACAAAATCACTTTTTTCATTGAGTCGTTCTTATGTATTTATGCATGTACAATTTTAGTGGTGAATTTTTTTTAAGTAAAATTTTTCAATAAATTCTACAAACAAAATACTGAACTGGATCAGAGATTCCCATTTCTCTTACTTGCTAAAAAATTAAACGAAACGAAATTTAAAGATTTACTATAAAAAAATAAATGTTAAATTTGGAATTTCTTAAAAGGCAAAGAGGCAGGCAACCTTCATAATTGTCTACAGCGGGAGATCCAATCCAATATGTCGTCTAAAAGACCTAATTTTATATTTCTAAAATATTTATTTTCTAACCGCTCTAAAGAACTATTCAGAATCTGATTCTCATTTACAGCATATATTTGAACTGGAAAAGTGGTTAAAACAATAGAGGATAAAGGTCAATGTGCAAAAATGCGTACATATAATATTCACCTTGCATCGGGAGTATGTCCCCCTATTAAAATCAATAATCAAATAATACCCCAACAATTGCATGTAAATATCTCAGAACTCATCTAGAGCGGCGTTTAACATGGAAATGCCATACAGAAGCAAAACCAACACAAATGAAACTAAAAGCAATTCAAATTTATTGGCTTATTGGAAGAAATTCTGTTCTTAGCCTCGATTGCAAACTTCTACTTTACAACTTTATATTAAAGCCAATCTGGTGCTTCGGTATACAGCAATTCAAAGGTGCCAAAATAAACTTCTTCGAATAATCACAATCGCTCCCTGGTATGTTAAAAACTCAAATATTCACAAGGATCTCAATGTGCCATTAGTAAAAACTATGATAACGAAATAGGCAGTAAAATATTTAAAAAGGCTTGAGTCGCACCTAAATCCACTAGCTCGAAATATTTTAAATGACAGCGGCCACTCTAGATTAAGGAGAAGAGATATTGCAGGACTCATTAGACGAGAAGACTGCTATACATCTACATATCGATGCCTTACTTTCTCAACCTCGTATCTTAAAAAAATACGGTTTTGACTTTTTCATATAAAACGATGGATATTTTTGTGTTCTATTAATGAAACAACTTATTATTTCAATAATTTATTAGTATTTACAGAATTGAGACAAAGTATTGAAATAATAAGTTGTTGCAGTAATAGAACACAAAAATATCAATCGTTTTATATGAAAAAGTCAAAGCCGTATTTTTTTAAGATACGAGGTTGAGAAAGTAAGGCATCGATATGTGAACAGAAACCGAGAGGAGAACAATTTTCGTCTGGCATTAGCAGGACAAAAATAAAGTATTAGTATAAGATTTGATTAATTATCGTTAGTTCATATTTAATATATGAAAATTCAATAAATAAATAATGAAAAAAAAAAATATTACAGCCTGCTATAGGGTTTCTAGTTATCAAGACTTTCTTAAAATAGAAGAGTTTTAATAATGCAATTTTTTGTGTCTCCTGTTGGTGTCAACCGTAAACGGAATCTTAATGATTATCGTTAAACTAATATTAGAAACTCAAAGAAAAAAAAATGTTTTGAAAAATTCTAACTTTTTAAATAGACAATGTTTACAACGAATTTTGTGTTTCTATAGCATTATCAGTTTAAATAAAACATTTTTCAAATAAAACGAAACCTTTTTCAGAATAAACGAAACTTTATTCAAAATAAAGGAAACATTTTTCAAAATAAACGAAACTTTATGCAAATTAAACGAAACTTTATTTAAATACAGTTAAACATTTTTCAAATTAAATATAACCATTTTTAAAATTTTGTGGGAATTTAGTTTTTTTTTCTAAAGAAGGTGAAAGAGCTCATGGTGTTTTGCCAACCATAAAGAGAAAGATTATGACTCTAATTGCTACGACAGATAATACTGGCGTTGTTTACCATAAAGTTATTTCTGTATCCACGGACAGTTTACAACTATTTCTTCGAGAGCTCTTAGATAAAATTGAAAGCAGCCCAATGCTACAAAACTCATTTTTAATTATGAAGTATGCCAGAATCCATAAATCCCAAGTAATATGACATATGGTGGACAATAGTGAATGTACATTAAAATGTTACCACTTTATTCTCCTATGCTGAACCCGATGGAGAAGGCATTTTCAAAGTTAAAATTTCATGCCCAATCATCATTTAGATATTTTACCACTGATCGTAACATTGTAAGTGTCGCCTCTACATTAATCAGTAATTCAAATAAATCGAAAAAATAAATTCCCTTCAAATTTAAAAAATGGTTTAATTTATTTTAAAAAATGTTTAACTGTATTTGAATAAATTTCATTTATTTTGAAAAAGGTTTCGTTTAATTTGAAAAAGGTTTCGTTTAATTTGAAAAAGGTTTCGTTTAATTTGAAAAAGGTTTCGTTTATTTTGAAAAAAGCTTCGTTTAATTTGAAAAAGGTTTTATTTAAACTGAAAAAGCTATATATCGATTCTTGAACCATTTATTACATCAAAACTCTTACTCCTTAAGAACATTTTCTGCCTGTTTTTAGAAAATGAAAGCAAAAACGAATTTTCGTTTTTTATTGTTGTTTTCAATATAATTTCTCACACTGAATGTTGTTTTTATTTTTTAAAAACAGGAACTTTTTAGCTTTTGACCAGCTGTCTAGCTCGTTTTATATGGCAACTATCTTAGCAAAATATTTTCATGGGAATAAGGAGAAATAACAGATTGATCATTAGAACAATGAACATTTTGTATTTTTAATAGATTTTCGCCAAATTTAGTTTGCTTAGTATTAGTAGTAGATACAAAAATGGGCCGAGCTGGCCTATTTTTATTAACAAACGTGCCTATTTTAAAAATATATTTTTTCCAAAATTTTAGCTCCCTAAATTTTTTGCAAACCCAATCGTGACCTAGACTACTAGGATCAAATACTTATAAAGTCTCCGTTGATAATTCCGATGCAAAATTAATTGCAAGTTTTCAGATATTCCTAATATAAACTACTCCCATATAAAAAATTTTATGCTGATAACTGTATTCTGCTAATCGGCTGCTAAGCTTAAGTATAAAATAAATAGCAATCCTATTATAGTATTCCTATATTCAAAGCGAAAAGCTTTTAGATGTTATTTAAAAAAAAATGTATTTAACCCTGGAAGGTTACTCTTTTTAGTACATTAAGCTTATACTTTGTCGAATCGACGAACCATTTAAAAAAAATTCTAGCGCAACTATTTTAAGGTAAAATAAATAAAAAAAAATTTTGTATTAAGAATTTTATTTAAAAATAACAAAAAAGAAAGCACAAAAAATTAAAATTCTTGTTGTCTCTTAAATTTTGTTACCAATTTAAGCACTTTTTGTGTTTTAAAATGAAATTACTTTTTAAAGCTTTCGTCATCAGCTAACGTTGTTGAAAAAATAGTATAATTTAAATACACATAAAAAAGTCAAACAGTTACCATCCAGGGTTAAGTTTTTTGTAATTTCTCTTTAAAATTATTTTCAAATACATTTTTGTATTGTTTTTCATTGTTCATTGCAGAGAATACGAAAATTTATTAAGTCTGTTATTCATTAAAACAACATTGTATGTCATAACACCAAATGGGACTATATTCGCCTCTACGTCCTGTTGTTAGTAATTAAATAATCTTTTATTGGTTTTTGGTTAATTCATAAAATAAATACCAAACAATATGCAATATGTTTTGAAATGTTCTAAATGGATTATTAATCATTATATATAAATGCAATAGGGAGGGCCGAAATAACTGAGACTTACTCTTAAAAGTATTCTGAATCACCGATTTTAAAAGTCGGCAAAAATTTCATTATTTATGGGCTGTTTTCACAACACAAGTGATCGAACGTGTAGTAAAATTTATATGAAAAGCACTTAGTATTTTTAATGTTTTTCATTTAAATTAAACTACACTTTCAATCACTTGTGTTGTAAAACCAACACATTAACGAAAAGAAAAAACACTTAAGTCGCCCATATTGTTTTCAAATCTTTCTTAACATTGAGACACCCCTAATTTTTTCAGTAATGTGTAAATAGAAATTAGTGCAATTCTGTGTTAATACACAAATATTTATTTATTTACACAAATATTATTAATTGCAAAATCATAAACTTAATATGTATAATTAATTTTATTTTTAATTAATTTCTATTAGTTATAATTAATCACTATAATTCTAATAAACGTAATAAATACAACATCTCCAATAGCACCCTGAAGCCCTCTAGACATTTTTAAATACCCTTTTTGTAACTACAGAGTGTTTCAATAATAATATATATACTCAAATGTATATATATTTTTCAAAATTATTAACGATTTTGTTGCAATGTGGCTGAACATTCATCTACTCGATCTGGATGAAGTATACCTACACAATTTATATCCCCGTCATCATCCCTCCAATTGGCCATTATTTTACCCAACTCCTTTATAGACAAAACATTTTTACGTGGGCTCATACTTACCTATGCAAAACACTAGTCGATAAAAAAAAACAATATAAAATCCACAAAATACTCGAAATTCACTTTTAGATTGTACAATGTACATTATATATATATATATATACTCGTATTAAATACTCATCCTCTCTTAAAAAAAATAATATAAATTACAAAAACACTCGATTAAAGTAAAACATAATAAAGAAGAATCTTTTCACAACTAATGTACTTCAAATATAACACAAAGAATGAAAAATGTCATTCAAGTGTCATCGGCATTCTGTAACTATATGATAAGCGACAGCGTTCGAAATTTCGAACCGTCAAGTTTGCACATATGTGAACTCATGCATGTAATGTTTTATGAAACAGTTACATTTATTGATAATAGTTCCACATGATTTTCTCTTTAATTTTACTTTTTTTTTATTATTTTAAAAAAATTATTTAAAAAATGTTTAAAAATATGGGTATCAGAAATTTACCCCTAGCTTCGTGGGAGAGGGGGATGGTATCGGAAGCATGTTTTTTTTTTTGCTAAAAGATGAGCCAAAACAATCATACCTAAAATTTTTTTTAAAAAAATGTGTTTTTTTCTGTTCGAAAAATCGAACAGCGGAGCGAAATTCACTTTAGCTCAAAAACTCGATATATTTCGAAATTGGCAATACCTTCCGCAGTGACGTGTGAACCCTATAAAAGTTCTGCGTAACGAGTAGAATGTCTGAAGTGCACAACCACGCATGCATGCCAATTAAAAAGTAATAGCAATATTTCAAAAGTGCATGCTTAAAATTTATGCAGATTATCTTTCAAGGGTCAACTGACTTCCTCAAACTTCTAATTGTGTAGTTTTACACAGCTGGCCTTTTTCCTCTGGGTTTGGGGTGTCATATTGCTGCATCTCAGAAATATTTTGTGTTATATTGTTTTTGCTCTTATTACACTGTATAACAAAATTAATTATTATTTTTTTTAAATAACAATGTTCTGCCAACTGATTCTTATAGAGGCGTCTAAACAAAGAAACACGTGTATCGGCGTTTTAAAAATTTAAGTCTGAAACTCATTTTACGGATTATTTAAAGTTTTACATTTGTGTGTTAAAAAAAACGTAGAAAATAATGTGATACTTGGGTTTTTGGTATATAGTGTTTTCAGAAGATTTATTCAGAACATAACAAGCAAAACTTTGTTGTATACATTAACCTTCTAACTCTTCTGAAACTGGCTCTTTTTGCAATTTTTTTGAAAAAAGGCAAAAGTCAACCCTTAAAACAGGGATTTATGTAGTTGAAATATTCTGCGAAAATATTTGCCATGAAATTCTACTATAGGTCTTCGAACACACTTAAGTCGAAAACTCAACTTTAATACCAGGAATAAGAAAAAAACTTAAAGGGTGGTTTAAAGGCTAATTATAGCTATTTAATTTTAGTAAGGCACTATTTTGACAAACACAGCAGACAGCCGCATGGGAATACCAAACTGCATTGAATTTCGATGCCCTTAAACAGAAATTCAAAAGGACTTCTACCGTGTTTAGAAGTACATTAGAACAAAAATTCAATTGCCTTTATACCAAAGCATTAAGCCACTGAAACAATTTCGACAACAATGCTTAGGTATCCACAGCTCATTGCGAAAAACTTCCATTTCAAAATACCTATTATAAATGTCTTCCACTTTGCTATTGAATGAATCAACTCTATGTTGAGGTATAATATGTTTGGCTCAGGCGTATCAAAACAGGTCGTATTTTCGAAACAATATGACATTTTCTAAATCCGTAAACATTTTCTATGATTTTTTTGCAAAATTTTTATTTATTAAATAGGTCAGGTGACTTTGTTGAAGCTTTGATATTGTTACATTTAAGACCTGAGTGTTTTAAAATTCTTATTCACTTTATGGTCTTACTTGTATAATATTTTTAGCTTTTCTAAAGTATTTGGAAAAAGTTTCCTGACGAGCTGGCCTAAGTAACCAGCGAAATGCGCATAGAAACTAGCTTTCCCACAACAATAAATTTCAGTGTTTTCATTAAAAAATTGGGATTATTAGCACATCATTAATAAATGAATTAATTAATAATATATTTCATTCCCGAAAATAATTTTTGATAATAAAGTTGCATGTGCCCGGCAAATAAAAAACTGAAATGGCAAGCTGCTTTATTTAAGCAATTTGTTTTTTTTAATTTTGTTTTTTTCTTTCTATCCTCTTACAACTACAATTCGTGCTGGAAAAAAACCAGCCAATTGTAGGGGAATGTAAGAAAGAAAAAATTGACGGTTTATTGTTGTGACTTTGTTGAAGCTTTGATATTGTTACATTTAAGACCTGAGTGTTTTAAAATTCTTATTCACTTTATGGTCTTACTTGTATAATATTTTTAGCTTTTCTAAAGGTCAAATTTTACTTCGAAAGTATACTGCGTTTTTAAAGCGTCAAAATTTGTGTATATCGGTTGAGTTTAGAGCAGAATTTTTTTTATACTATTGTTTTTTATTTGCTTTTCTAAGCTTTGGTTTTGTTGTAACATAATTTTTCTGCGATTTTTTATCACCATTTTGGCATAAGTATTTAATTAACCCTTTAACCACATTTTAAGTTTTTGCTTATTTCTGGTATTTAAGTCGAATTTTCGACGGACATAACTGCGCTAAGAGACCTATAGTAGAACTTCATGACAAATATTTTTGCAGAATATTTCAACAGCATACATATTTATTTTAAAAGTGATTTTTGCTTGTTTCAAAAAAATTGCAAAAGGACCTATTTTCAGAAGAGTTAGAGGGTTAATGTATACCAAAAAAATGTTGCTTGTAATTTTCTGAATAAATCTTGTGAAGACACTATACACGAAAGACCTAAGTACCACACGATTTTCTACGTTTTTTTACTACACAAGGGCGCAACGTTAAATACGCAGTATAATGATTTTCAGATGTAAACTTTTAAAACGCCAATACACATATAGCTTTTTTTAGTCCCCTCTACAATAATCAGTTGGCAGAACATTGTTTTTTTTTTTTTTTGTTAGGCAGTTTTATTAGAAAGGACTACCTTGTCACTATCTAACAACAATTCCAAAAGCTCTTGTATTTTTTTTTTTGCAATTTTGTGGGCTTTTCTATCAAATGTGCAGCCGGCTTGACAAGACAAAATGTTGTTGTCTTATTAGATATAAATGGAAAATTCAAAAAAAATAAAACTTTTTCAAAAACTCTATCGCGAAATCTGCAGTTGAAAATATTTCCTTTTCTATATCTCATACTTTGTGGACTACTTTCCTCTACCTAAACATCTTTTGAAATCAGGAATTGCTTCGTTCGTTTCTACAAAAATTCAAGTGAAAATCCTTATCGATTTCAATTTTACGTAATTTCGATTTTCGGAACATGGCCGATAGTTTTTGAGTTTAAGGAAAACGTCATTATCTAACAAAATGAAAATTCACTCACAAAAGGATAATCTACTGTCCTCTTTTTTGAAAAAATTTGAAAGGACACCGTATCAAAAAGAAAATGGACCGCCCTCTTACCGTGCCTATGCTTTAAATTGGAGAACAGTAGAAAATAAGAAATAAAAAAGAGACAGACAATTTTAAATATTCTGTTTTCTTTTCAAAAGAGTTGTTGTTTTTAAATGTTACCATTGATTTCTAAAATTTATTTAATTATGAATAATTTTAATGTGTTATTATTAGAATCGTTCATTGCAAAGAAATGGCTTATTTTATTTTTTAAAACAATTCGGTGGCGCTTTGCTATTTTTTTTTTAAATATTATTTGGTGTTACTTTAAATAAATTAGTTTTTGGTGTTAATTAGCTTAGACTTGGTTTAAGTGAGTATTCATTAACTAAATTTATAATTGTATGAAATACAATAACTTTTAATTTGAAGTCACAATGTAATATAGGGATTAACATAAATTCAAAATTCTTAAAAATGCCTCATGTGTGGCAACTGAACGAAGAGGGTTGATAGGCTCCGAAGAAAAAATTCAACAAAATGACAAAACAATGCAGTCTTCAACAATTCGAGTAATGATACTGATATCTTAAATGTTTCTTTCAGGTGTGGCTTACATTTTTTACTTTTTACTGCGTTAAAAGGTATTTTCTAGAGTGGTTTTTATTTATGGCTCTATGGTCAAATTTTTTTTTTTTTTTTTTTTTTTATTTTTATTATATTTATTTCTTTTATAATTCATAACAATAAAAGTGCCTCAGCGCCTTATAGGCATTGTAGAGAAAAAATTGTGTATGAGATCTATGTGGTATTACGGTCCGATTCTCATTGTTTGCAAAAGACACAATTTTTTTATTCAGCTCAAACGCATAACACTCCGGCGAACTTTGGTGGTGTGGGTACAAAAAAAAAAAAAAACAACTCTGCCAAAAAGAAAATTAAATACCTACATACAATTATTCGATTTAACTGATGGGTGTAATAAATAAAACTATTGATCATGGGCAATCACAAATTTATGGGATGAGGTTAAGATTCATGCAAATGTTCTTTGTGCCGAATATTATCTAGATACCTACATTATTGTTGGTCAATTTGTAAGGACAGACATTTTTTAAATATTGCCTTTCCAAGGTATACGCTAAAAACGCAGCTTTTCCAAAAAAAAATGTTTTAGGCGAGTTTATATCGAAAACAAATTTTTTTTTAAGCGTTAATTTTTAAGGTTTTTTTATGGTAAAAAAAGTTTCCTTTCCAAGGAAAAATTATACACTTAAAACGATGGCGATATAATTTCTTCAAAAAAGAAAGGTTCTTTGGCTTTTTAGACGAGTTTTTGTCGAAAAACCTTTATTTTTAAATTGTTTTACTTTTTTTTTTGTTATTTTAAAGGCTCCAAATATCAAAGGCTCAAAAGTATAAAATAGCCCATTTCTAAAGAAATTCGCACGTTAAAGGCGATGGTGATATCAGTTTTTTGAAGAAAAAAAATAATTTTGAACGAGTTTTGGTCGAAAAATTTATTTCTTTCGATAAAAAAAAATTATAATGCCATCGTTTTAAACGTACAATTTTACCTTAGATAGGTTATATTTAAAAAATTTTAATTTGGCGATTTTTTTACATACCTAAAAAAAAACGCATTAAAAATTAACGCGTAAAAAAATTTTTTCGACAAAAACTAGTTAAAATCCTCAAGAAATTTTTTTTTTTTTTTTGAAAAACTGCTATCGCCGTCGCTTTATCCTACATAGCACCTTGAAAAGGTTTTATTGGAAAATAAATTAAATCAGCAGATTATTAAAAAAAAACATTAAAGATAAAAGATGAGAAAAAGTCAAAAAAAATGAAATTTGGGCGCTGCGAAAATGATGTTTCTGATATGTAGTAGTGGAACTTGTTTCCTCATGCCAAAGGCCTAACCTACATCTCTATTTAGGAAGCATTTCAAAAATCTTAATATTATTTTAAGTAAAATGTTTTTTTAAGCAATTTTTTAATTAAAAATTGTTATTTAATTTAATAATACTATAAAAGAATTTTATTCTTAAAGTCCTTACAGTTGAAATAAATAAGTCCTTACAGTTGAAAATAATAATTTTCGTAGTTGGTTTTCCACTTTCTTTTCTTCAATTCCGCACCACATTTCCAGCATTTATCTAGCATTTTTTATTAAGTTTACATTAAAGTCTGACCCTTCCATGCACAAAATTTCTTTGGTGAAATATTTCTTTTTTTCAAAATTTACATATGAAATGATTTATTTTACTGTAATGAACACAAACAAAATAAAATTTGTTTACCACTGAGCTTGTAAAAAAGCCCCGTGTTCTAAGATATTGCCAAGAGAGGACTGCCTTGAAGAGCTATCTAACAGTCGGGCGGGGTGGTTCGGTCCTCCCTTAAAACTAATTCCGGGTTGTATACAGAATTATATTGTTGTAGACTCCCAATTTTTTTGAATATTAGTTATCAAAAGGAGCCCATGTTTAGTCACGTAGCTATAAAAACCAAAAGACACATTTTACCTGGTCTACCTGGATTATAAGCACTATAAGATGTTATGAATAGGCTAGTCTTAAAACCCTCCCAATCTCTATGTCCTAATGACTCTGATATTTGTCTAGGAACCCATTAGAACTACACCTAACTCCTTATCAACCTAAGAAAACACTTTTAGTTAATTTATTCAGACATTCTGTCAAATTTAAAATTTATTTACATAAGAATTTGTTTAAATCTGCTTAAATATAAACTTTCTAGGTAAAGACAAAAATTCAATAGAAATCGATTACCGAGAATGAAAATAGTATATAAATAAGTTGTAATTTCATGTACGTATCTAAGCAAAATCTTTATACTAAGCTATTTAGCTAAAAGGGTATTGATTCGGTTAACCGTTAATTTAGTTTACGAATTATTCTTTTGTTTGCTCGTTTTAGTTTAATAATTGTTATATTGTTTTTTTTTTTACTAATAAACTTTAAATAATAAATGATTTATGCATTTTTATTTATTGATTTTATATGAATTTATAAAAAAAACTGTTAACCGATCAATTACAAAATTAACCGATTATTAACCGATTAAGCCAAAACCTCGGTTAACCTTTATGTGCTCGGGACATTTGTAGCAAATATGAATTGTATGGAATAGTATGTCAACATATGAAAAAAAAGCCCTAGTACGCAGTGTGTTGTACTTGAATGCATATTTATTAAGAAATATATGATTTTTAGATACAAAGTTAAGGTAAAAATGTTTAAATTTCATTCATGGTAGAGCATTTACCAAAAGTATATATGGTGGCTTGTCTGTCAAATACAAGTTTTTTGCACCAAATGCAAATCTTGCGTGTAGTTTCACGCTTTCCATAGACAACGAACTGTATGTCGTTAGAAATATTAAGCAAGTGGTTCATATTACTGCCAGGAACAGGAGAACTACCGAGTTTATTTTCAATAGCGATGCTTGTTGGAGCATGGGCGCTGTTCAATTGCTGGCTAATGAGCTTTGATTATGCAGAAAGCATTTTGACCATCGCATCAACGCTTCCTTTGGTTGCGTTGTAGTCAGGGATATGTTGTGGCTGGTTTTTCTTCTCAGGTGCAATAGCATTTGTGAAGGGCGTACTGAAAGAAGTATTACTGCTTTTTCCTTTGTTGGCATGTTGGACACCAACGACGACTTCGATTCGAGAAAACCAAAAACTGTAACCTCTTTTGCTCGTTTTCTGTCTGCTTTCATACCATTGGCACAAAAGTTTTGTTTTGACGAACAGTACCAAGAAAAGCGATATTTTTGGACATATATGCCTGTCCAGATTCAACGATGTAAACATTTTTTCATAGATTATGGTTCTTCCGGTGTTTTTCCGAGGGTAGACGTATGTCAACAATATGAATATTGAATATGAATCACTACAATAACAATTATTTCGAAATAGGCACTAAAGTCAAATATGCAAGAACAAGCATGCATACACAAACGTGCACAAGAAAGCAAAGAGTTTAAAAATACTAAATGACATGTTTGGCATGACGCATTCAAAAAAATTTGAGTTGAGAAAAAATAAAGAGAATTTCCAAACATTTTACATAGTGTCTACATTTGTAGACTACCGGCCAGGAGATGGTGAATTTGCAAAGTAGGGTCTGGGGCGTGCTGTAAATTAGTTTTTTAACGTGTTAATGGCCAAAACTGCTTAGAATTGATTTTTAGGAAGCTACTAAAAACTTCGGACCCTGTTGTTGTGAAATTTTTTTTTTCAACTTTTTCTGCAAAAAGACTACATATGTAGACTACCGAGCACATAAAGGTTAATTAATCGTGCGATTAACCGATTAAAGCAAAGGCCCGATTAAATGAATACCCTATTAGCTAAACAAAATAATATATACATATATCTACGTATATTAAACTGTGAGAGCATTAATATTGTTTTAAAGATCATTAATCTAACTTGATTATTATTATTATGTGTGTTTTTGAAATAATTATACATCGGGTAGATATAAATACCCTCTTTATGATCAAATGCGATATGTGCCAGTTTAAAGTAAAGCTGAAGTAAGAAGCTACAAAATTTTTTTTTAATATTTTATTTTGCCAAAATTTAACGTTAGAAATTAAAAATTTGCTCTAAAAGTGTTGTTGTAGATATACAGCAAGAAAAAAAGGGCTAATTCAATTATCTCATAAATTCATAGTAAAATAAATGTTATTAAAAGAAAGTATTGCTATTCAAGTTGTCGTTTACAATAAACAATAATTTTGTATAAATGTTGACCGAAGAAAATCTCTTAATGGTCAAATTTGGTCTAATTTAATGGCCAAATAAGGCCATTGACATTTTTGTTGGTCGCTATAGTTCTTGTTATACGTTACAGCATCTTAGATTAAGAGGATATCATACGTTTGGTAGGCATTAAAATGTAAGTGCTACACAAATCTTTAAGTTTATCGATCGACTTGAAACGGCATATCCGTCCGTCCATTTATCTGTCTGTCGGTTGACTCAAGAAGTATTTCAACATATAACTGTTTGATCGATCCATGTACCTAGAGATCTCAAAAATCCTTTTTTTAAATCATCGTATCTTGGCCTTTATACGGTATTGAATGGAAAAACCGGCACGATTTTATTTCCTTATTTGTTTTCAGTTTTGATAATTAGGTCATTCAAACTTGTGCAAAGTTTCTCTAATTTCTTTCATTGTTTTCCTGTCTGTTTCGATTTGAAATTCTATACATCTCTACTCGGATATGAGCTTGGAACTCTTTATGTCTATTTGATTTCCTCACCCAAAATTTTCTGTTATTTTCGTTAGAGTACCTTAACCATAAAGTTTGTCTGCTTCACATTCAGTCGTTTTTTTTCATTTTGTGGTTGTGGCAGAGTAGTTTTTAAGACATAAATAAAATGAAATTTATCGTATTTGGCAAGATGAAGGTGGAGTAAATAAATGAAAACTACATAAATTGACTTTTCACAGTGGGTGTTGTGTGGAATTGTTTGTTTTTGTTGTTGAAAAAAATTAAGAAAATGTTTTTAAAAGTTCCTTGGAAAAGTAAGGAAAGTAAAAGTGCGAAAAATTTTTGGTTACAATAAGGTTAATGATGAAAGTATTAAGTGGCTTTTTTAAATTACTCTTAATGTTATTTTTAAAATTGAACATTCGATAAAATTTTTTTGAATTAAATTTTTGAATAAAAAAAAATCGGAAAGAAATATATTAAATATATATATATATATATACATATATGTTCATTAAATATTTAATACCACTGTACACTGGAATAATAGTACAATAGAAATTCCTTGAGATTTCTTACAGTCGTTAAATACATTATGGGTAATTCCATGTCAAATCGAGCGAGAGTGGGACCCGACCCGTTTCGATTTGAATGAAATTTGGTGAGAAGATTACTTTCATCCTCTAAGTATATTAACGAAAAAAAATTTTAAATTTGTTTTACAAAAATATAAAAAATTCAGTATATTGTAAATAAATAAGTTCTGTTTAATATAAGGAAAATCTTGTCTTATACTTGAATTTTCAGATCCCACTTTGTTTCCAGATCAGATCAAAAATATTTGAAATTTATTTTATTTTTTAAAATCCTTAATTTTTTTTTGCAAAACGTTTTGGATTTTTTTTAATTTGTCGGGCTATTCTTCCTTCCACATTGTTAATCTTAATTTCTGCAATAACAATTAATTTGACTTGAGCATAAAGTGAGCTAAATCCCTCCTAATTACTTAGTTATTGTTTAACCCGTTATTGGAAAAAACAAATGCTAATTGACTTCTGCTGTTACCTAAATTTAATATTTCTTTTACTTTTTTAATTGCACAATCATCGACATCAACAAGCTCTTCTAACATTCTTAAATTACTTGAAGTTTTTTGAATAGAATTCTGAAGCATCTATCCAGGCCCCCATTTTGCTACTACTGGCTATGGTGGAAGAGGAATTAAGGGATACATTTCATTAAAAACTGCAATGTTATCGAATTGGCTTCTAAATTTTCTGCAACGCGGTATAACCCATGTGCTAAGCAAGTAGCTTGTTACAGTTTTGGATAAAATATGTAAAACCCATTGGAAGCCTTAACCATGTAAGTTGCTGCATCGGTTTAAAATAAAAAATATTGTATATTAAGCAAAGCTCCAAAAGAATTTACTTATTATTTAAAATTTTTTTGGAAATATGGAAATTAAAAAAAATCCCTCAAAGTTTTAAAAATATGCAAAAATATGAGTTAAAAACCAAAATATGCAAAAAATATGCATTTTCACTTATTTATGCAACAATATGCAATAACAAATCGATGCCATTTTAACGCAAATTTAATGGGTTGGAAAGATAATTGGTCGACATCGTTCCTAGACTATCGATAAAAAACATGCATTTGCATGGAAATCGCATCCCTAGTTATGACATATTCAAAATGTCATAATTTCGCCGAATTAGCCGAATGTGTTGAGTTTATTTTTTCAATATCTCAAAAACTACTGCACATACGAAGATGATACTGGGGGCTACAAACAATATAAATTTAAAAAAAAATTTTTTTTATAATATCTGCAAAATATTGAATTTTAAAAATAGACTAAGTCAAAAACCAAATGTTTTATTTGGCTGTTTTTTTTATATACTACCTCAAACTGTTCCTTAAAAATCCTGAAACTTTGAAGGAGGTGTTTTTTTTAAGATATGAATTTTTTTCTTTCGCAACCTGTAAAAAAATCTTAAAATAAAATTTTTATATTGTAATTTTGAGTAATAAGTATTTATTAAGGGTGATTTGTTTGATTTAAGGTGTTTTAAAAACAAGTAAAGAAATTGATAAAGTTTCTTTTGTTTATTTGTTGCATTTTTTTTATTGGATCTAAATGTGGCCATTTTAAAAGAAAAGTACACTTTTTGTCACTTTACATCTTTTGCAGATAGTACATTTGTAAAAAAAAAATTTTTTTTAAGGGGTAGGGTTCCACTCTTGGTCGATTAATTACCCTTTAACTTCAGAAAACAGTATACAAAATCGTACGTTTTTGTTTAATATTTTTTCTGGTTATATTTTTATATGTAGTTTATAATATTTTCATTTAAAGTAGTAAAATACTCATTCCACCTTTTCCACTAAATAGTCGAGCATATTAACTCGTGTTTTTATTATCTATTATATCAAATTCGGCCAAATTGCGGGAATTACCGACATTCACTTGCCTTTAAAAAGGCTTAGGACGGGAATTCCGGTAAATTTGTAGATTAGAGTTTTCAACCTTAATCTCTTTTTAGCATGGTACAAAAATAACAAATTCCAATTAGATTAATTTAAAATTACTGCTCTTTTCTTTAGAAACTTCTTCAATAAAACAAATTGCGGGGATTGCCATAAGAAATACTTGCACATACGTAAAATTAATTGAATTCCCGTATTGGCTGGAATTTCTGTTCTCTGTCCGACACAGCTTAAAAAATTATTAATGATAAATAGCAGGAATTGCAGGAATTAATTTTTATATGAAAAAAATAATAAATTCTCTGTCAGGCACCAGCTAAAATAAATTGAGGCCGAACGTGATATCATTACAAAACTTCTACAGGAAACTTTTGAAGTTTCAGGATTCGTTCATTTCTTTTGGCAGTCTTATATTTTTTTTTATTTCTACTTTACTTTATTAAGAAAATTAAGAAAATTATGTTTTCACGAAATATCAATGATGGTTACTAACAATTGCTGATTACAAAAAAAATATGACAACAGTGGGAAACGGAAATAAGAAACCAAATAACAATTAAAATCTTCATTTATGAACTCTGCCAAACGCAATCGCAATAGATAACGAATTCAAAGGTGAAATATTAAGTTTGTAAAGTAATAATTTTAAAAATCAAATGTAAATATGGTTGAAAAATATCCATCTAAATAAAAGAATATCAAATAAGTTTAAGTCAACAGCTTAAATTAAATGAGTACATGGAAAGTGTTATGGGGGATTCTCATTTCAAATGCGGTTTTCGTGCCCATTGAAAGTATGGTAAAATATTTCATAAAGTTAAAAATAAAACCTTATTTAGCGTATTTTGAAATGTTATAAATAAATGTTCATAAGTTTTTTTTAGTGTTTAACTGTCCATTATGGGTTAACAACGCTGGTTTACATACAAATCATACAAAATGTGTGTCAGTTTTGCTTGCTGTCGCTGTTTCACATTAAGAAAATTTGAATGTCACACAGTGGGAGAGTAATTTTATAAGCGTTTTAAAGTATTTGCATTGGGTTTTATAATTTTACACATTAAAATATGGAAGTAATTCTTTGATTGAGCTTCCACAAAGAATTTTTAACAATTATCGTTTTGGTTGTACAGAACTGTAGGGCACCTTAAAAATATGGTAGATGCTCTTATAGACAATTGCAATTATAACCGCTCATATGAGTGGTTATAGTTGTAGGGAGTTTGGTTAAATAGAAAGAAATAAAAAGAGATTAACTTTAAGTTTGGGGGTTGGTTTCCATTGTAGTTAAAGGTAAGGAATACTAGGGTAAGTATTTGATGGGTTCCGATTCCAAATTTAAAAGAGGATGAGTAGGTGTATGGTAGGTAGGTATAACATTTATTTCAGATCTGTAGGCTTAATTTTAAGTAAATTATTTTTAAGGTAGGTTAAGAACTTTAAGTTAGATTTAAATATTCAGTTCAGTTCAGTTCTGTTGCTAAGGGCACAATGATCGAGCTCACGACAAAAATGTTTTTCCTAAAACTCGTCTTCGTTTTACAAAAGCCGAACAGGTTTGGAATAAATCCGTAAGTACTAAACGTTACCAATTTAATTGTATTATAAACTACTCATTAGCGCCATCTATACATCACAATTGGCATAATATTATGAAAATTTACAGTGTAACTTATAATATACTTTACATAAATCATTTCAACTTTAATACAACCAGTAGTTTTGTTTCTGTTTAACTTTATGTTTTGCTTAATACATACTATGTTCTTTTTTTCCAATTTCAAATTCAATTCATTACGATGCATTACAAAAGAAACAATTGTTATAAAAAGTCATATAACCCAATTAATTGATATTGTCTAAACGTGAGTTTACACAATGGAAAATAATATATATTATAATGTGATACTCAATACATTTTTGCTCAAAATTTTGTAAATTAGTTGGAAAATGGCTAAAACCAGGGCTGTGGAGTCGTCAAAAAAAAGTACTAACCCCGACTCCGGCTCCAAACGCTGAAATTTTTTAAGTGCAACTCCGATTCACGACTCTGATGCTGACACCGACTCCGACTCCTACTATAAGCTTGATGGTAAATGCATATGAGACTGTTCGTTATTTTGCTGTAAACTATTTTTATACCCTCAACCACTAGTGGTGAATTAGGATATACTAAGTTTGTCATTCCGTGTGAAACTTTTTTATTATGCATAAGACCCCGTAACGTATATATATTGTGGGTTCTTGAGTAATTCTAAGTCGATTTAGCCATGTCTGTCCGTCTGTTAAAAGCACGCTCACTTTTTAAAAACTCAATCGATAAGAACAAGTTGCTTTGAAATTGCTTCTAGTTTTCCTAAGCAATTTGGGATTGAAATCTAGTTAAATCCGATCAGTAGCAACAGAGTTATAAATCAAAATGTAGAACCGCCACCCTAAAAAATGGACAATTTTTATACAAAAACTAATATAAAAGGATGCATAATGAACGGCATGATATAAGACCGTAATAAATATTGCTTACATATTAAAATTTGCTACGTCATGGTTTTATGGGAATGGAAATCACACTGTCAAACAAATTTAATAAAGATTGGTCCATAATTCACTATATACCCCATATATACCCTATTCCCGAAATGTATTTAATGATATCATTAAAAAATTATGCTATCATAATAAACCGTCACCGTTTTATAAACCTAGAAGTCATACTTTAAAATTTCGTGAAGATCGGTCCCTAAGTTAGCCTAGGTCGCATATAAAACCTTCTCTCGGAAAAGAGTTTAGTATGTTAAAAAACGTAATAAATAATGCTATTGTAATACAATTTGGTTCATCAAAGATATATAGGACTAAAAATTAAACTATAAAATTTCGTGAAGCTCGGTCCATAAGTTAGCTTAGGCCGCATATAAAACTTACTCTCGGAAAAGAGTTTAGTATGTTAAAAAACGTAATAAATAATGCTATTGTAATACAATTTGGTTCATCAAAGATATATAGGACTAAAAATTAAACTATAAAATTTCGTGAAGCTCGGTCCATAATTTACCATATAACAGTGTTGCCAAGAAAATTTAAGAAATAAAATACCCCTTAAATTCGCACTGAGAAAAAATAAAAAAACCCAAAAAAAAAATAATTTTTTATATATTTCTTTAAGCATACATATAGTTTTATTTAGTATATTTAAACATATACTTATACAAAAAACAGACTCAACTGTTGCCAGTTGATTTCTTATTTAATTTTTTATAATAAAACCAATTGAGAATGCTCGCTCGACAGTTGCGTTCGAAAATGGTAGTGCCAGTAACGCAGATGCTAGCCTACTAATATTTACGAAAATAATATCAACCATGGCGAAACAATGCAGGTGGCATCACTTTGGCAACAAATACACCATTACAACAAAAATGGAAATTAGTCCCAGCTAATGTCAAAAATTATCTTAAACAAAAATCAAATCGTGCTGCTGAACTTGAATATATATATTGTTAGTCAATTTTTATTCTATTATTGCCAATTCCTTTTTTTTTAATTAAAATTATCAAAAACTTTAATAAAATACACTAGTCACAACACAAAACGATGACTTTTTGTCAACATAAACAAAATTTTGACAAAGGAAAGGACAAACAAGCAAAAAATCGTCATCTGGCGTAGTAATGCCTCCTGTTTATTTCATCAAAGTATGGAAGGTCAGATGCAATATCACTGTTTCGGTTCTTCACAGTACTTCTTATTACTGTTTTATAAACTTGGTTCTACCACTGTTCTTTTCACACTCTCCATATTAATTTCATGTTTTGGTTGCAATTTTATCAAAAAATTCAGGTTTTAATTAAAACTCAATTAATTTCCTGTAGGAGTTAGTTAAAAAGGGCAACAAATACATATGTATCAATATATGCATCCCATCAATTATTATACCATGGGAGATTTTGTTTAGTATATCCAACTGTGTTGCTAAACAATTGAATGTTGCCGGGGCTAACATACTGCTACTGGTGATGGCATAATACGCATCGATACCTTTTCCCGTCACTCGTAACTAGGTAATTGGTGATCTACCAATACCACGATCGTGTTGTAGATGCTCTATGATGTTGCTAAGAAATTGTATAACTAAGGTGGGAAAACAATACAGAGAGACTAAAGCTTAATTCTCTGTTCCAATTTGTGAAACATGTGGAGCAACATCCATTATTTCATACTGAATATTTGACATGTATCAATGTTGCCCCCCTCTTAGGTTTGCCTTATTTGCCATTCTTACTTTTATAAAAGAAAAAAAAAAATAAACATTTTTTTTTGCTCCCAGTAGTGTTTTTCAAGTTTCTATTTTTATTTAATATTAAGTGTATATTTTTCTTCACTTAATTAAAAGTTCACGTAAAATTATTTTGTTGGTTGTTGGAACATAATTCTTTCGTAAGAATGAATTGTTGTTGTTGAATGTTTTAATTTGAAATGCGCATAAATCGGCAATTTTAAGAGAAAATAAAATTGAAATATTTAAAATTCTAATCTTTCATGAAATTGTTTATCACAATGTTGACATCAAGCTAGATTTTAAACAAGAATCTGGTGATCGAAAGTTTTATTGTACAGTTTTAAGCTGGAGGTCCACTGCACGCTTTTTCGCCTCCACGCATTGCATGATTTTTATACCTTACTTGCGTTCTACGTTTCAAGTTACATGCAACGCTTTTTATGCGGCATTACTAAAAGTAAAAATAAGATTTAATTTGTCAACATCAGCTGATTTGTTCAAATGCTGCTTGTGACGCTTGCAAAAGTAGAAAGTAACCCTACTTTTTGCATTCAACGCCTCAATGCATCCTACGCTTTTGTGCATGTAACTTGATACATATAATTACACAGATTCTACTTTTTTGACAGCTGCGAAGGCTGCGAGAAGGCGTGTAACGCGTAGTATGGAATATGAAATATAGTATGAAATAATACTTTAATCAAAGGCTATGTTTAATAAACTCGAGTTCTTGTTGCCAACATTGAAAATGCTGAAAATGGTGGCAATATTCTTCACCACGATGTATGTCGTGCAACCGAGGTATTATGGGGAACCTTTTGTTAAAGAGAAATTATTTTCCGGTTTACGGTGATTACTGTCACAACGTGAAAATAAAAGCGCTCTATAACAAGTCCAATATTTATAACTTTGTACCATTATTATAATTGGTATAATTGCAAGTAAGTTATACAATATCCCACAAAGTGGTTATTGGAAAACTCTTGGTCCACCACATATTTACCTATTCACCGATCCAATCACATTCATAATCAGGGGCAAACATAATTTTGATCATTGGTGGGCTCATGGAGTGAGCCACCCCTGTTGATTTTTTCTCATGAGTAATTAGTATGTTACAAAAAGCAAGTACGACGCAATAACTGTCTCTCTACGTATAAATATATATGTAGCTACATCTAGAGTGGATGAGCTTTAGACAAATTAACGAAACGGAAAAGAAAATAATAACTAGTACAAGCCTGCAGTCACGTTTTGAGAAGATAGTTAAATTCATTCCATCCCACCAGCAGTACTCTGATAAGCTATTTTTTTTTTTTTTTTTGTTCACAACCTCCAGAATGAAAAATCCGAGTAATCGAAACCGAAGGGGGCCACTATCTATCATTGGACCCTTCCCCAGTCAGGGAGGGAAGTTGGCTCCCATTTTGCTGCTCCAGGGAAAAGGAAAAAAGAGGAAATCACTTCTTAAATCATCGTCCTCTATAGCATTAATTCCAGAATTAGTAATCTTGCGCCGGACAAGATAATCTTATGTAACTATAGTGTTTATTGGAAGATAATACCCACATCAAATATCGAAGAAGAAAAAACCCAAAATAAATTTCTGAGTGCTTTATTGAAATTGAAAAAAAAGAACAAAAAAAAAATTTGTAAAAGACAAAGCTAGAAAATAAACCGTTAATTAAAGAAAAGATAAAACAAAAAAAAAAAACCAAAAACAAAAGAAAAAAAGGAATCAGAATCAGTCAGGTTAATTATTCAATTGCATTTTTTTATGTGGTTAATCCTCCGTCCATTAATTAAAAATTCAATAGTGCATTCAGATTTTTCATACATAATTGTATTAAGGTTTAATTTAATTTGAATTTTTTGTATTTATAACATAAAAAATTTTATCTGTGTATTAAAGTAGACCAGAGTTCTGTAAAAGTTTTTACAAAAATTTTTATTTTTTTTGAGCATTTAGGGCAAAAGGTTACTTTCCGCGAGTGTTACACAACCCGGTTTTTGGCATACTTTGCAGACGTTTCTTGTAGGTATCCTTCTAACACACATAAAAACAAAAGTATGTCAATCTGACCAAATTCACTTCCAAAACAACACGACTTCCCGGGTATGATGGTTGTATATTTAACGAACAATATTTGGTTGTACTCATAAAGGTTAAAAAAAAATTATTCTTTATTTTTATATAGATTAAATTAAGTAATATACATTTGCATGGAAACACCCATATTGTATTTTACCTACAGACATGCATTCATCTCTCATCCAGTACCAGCAATTGCAGAGGCCTCTTCAAAAGCTCGACGTACTTATTAACAACGATTAACATACATATATATATATATATATTGGTGAGTGAATGTTATTAAATTGTATCAACATTTATTTATGAGTATATGAGTGTTGTCCAAGCAACCGATTGATAATTGCAAAGTTCATTATATCAGGCATCCATTACATATGTTTAGAAACATTTTTTTTGTATCCAACAAAGACTTAGACACTTAGATAGATATACACATAAGACAATGGGGTAACGAGGCGCGTCTCTACCTGATGACAGCTAGGAGAGACATTCGGTTTATGTTGATTTGGTTTTTTTTAGTTTCCGTACTGTACCTCGATTTGAACGGGGTTTATTTAACCTTTCATGCCAATCTACTTCAGTTGTTAAAAGAGTCTACAACAATAGTTATGTAGCATGTTTTTTTCTTGGCAACAAGATAACCAGACCAAGATTCCCACCCCAACCGACTGACCGCTAGTGGCTTCAATGGCTCCTTTTGTTTGGTATGAGTTATCTTGAATCAGAGCACCTTTTGCCAATAATCGTTAATACCTTCGTTTGCTGTCAGTAAGTTTTATCTCTTCGTTGTAGAAACGTGCCGATTTACGACAATAAACGCTAAACCCTAAAATATCCCCAAATACAATTTTTACACACTAAATTTCCGCCTAACTGCTATTTAGTCCCTAAAACTGCAAAAGAAAACCCTAAATTTAGGGTGAAAATCCCTAACTTGGCAACACTGCCATATAATGTCCAATATTATGTTCACTCTGGGAAATTATTTAAATACGCCTAAAACCGTGGCAGATATAGATAGATATTGTTGTAAAAGTTGGTCCAATTTTGGTTCATATGGCCAGAAATAATATCATGCAATTTTCTGATTATCGGTCCATTTCTAAATTTATTCTGACAAGCACTTTAAACGCTAACAAAAATTTCACTATTGCAATGAAATTTGTTCCATTTAAATTCTCAATAACAGAAATTAACTCTACATGATTTCGTGGTGATAAGATCATAATTTAACATGGATCTAATATAAATTCCCCTCCTGAAAATCTTTTGAGTTAGGCATAACCTCTTAAGAAACATGATATTTTATTCAAGATAGTTCAAATTGATAGAAATAAAAGCATAACACTGTCTGATTGTCGTCCAATTGGTTATAAGCCAGGACCAATTTTCATACTGACGTCCGTTTTTACAAAGATTAATTAATAATTTTTAGCTCTCATACATTCTAACTGTCGGTGGATCGTAGAAAAGATTCGGCAGAGTCGAAAGCCGTAATATAAATCTCGGCTGTGGGAAAAATCGCCCAAAGAAAAATGGCCCAAAAAAAGAAATGAAAAATCGCCCAAAAAAATTTCATGTAAAATTGGGCCTAAATTCATATGAAAAGTGACCTAAAATTTTTGGGCTATTTTTCGTTATTGTTGGGTGATTTTTCGTTTTTTAAATTTGGTGATTTTTCATTATGGAAAATCACCCAAAAATGTTGTATGAAAAATGGCCCATTTTTTTGATTTTCTCCTCTATGGTATAACAAACACCGGCTTCGCTTACTAAAGCTTCTCTGCACAGCCGGCCTTCGGCCGGGCGCAAGGATTTTCTCCTCTATGGTATAACAAATACCGGCTTCGCTAACTAAAGCTTCTCTGCACAGCCGGCCTTTGGCCGGGCGCAAGGATTTTCTCCTCTATGGTATAACAAACACCAGCCGATAGAAGTGTGTATGTATATAATCATTTAAAATATTTTAATAAAATAACATAATAGCAAAATTCATTAATTCAGAACAGTATCTCGTTTCTGTATTTCTCGCATGAAGTGTGAAGCAAAAAATTCCATCGTTTCCCGATTTGTTAGAAAAAAGTGTATCTGTATTTCAATATGAAAACAGGCAGCATTGATTCTCCTTTTACTGGAATTATTCGCGTAATTAAGTGTCAGATGCATGCGAAACGACAACAAGAGAAAAAATAATTTAAAAAAATGTAAAATAACAGAATATAACCACTCAGTTTTATTTATTTTCATCGCTTCAATTATGCATTCATCACTTAAATTTTTTTTATTTTCTATTGAAATTAATAATAAGTAAAAGTGCTATGCCGAATCTTATATACCCTTCAACATAGTTGGGAAAGGACAGAATTATTTGTAAATGGCAAACTTTTCACTAAATAAATGACACTCGTTAGGCTGTTTAACTTTTAAGTCACCCTTGTGTGAAACCCCACACAAAATGAATCATTTGTACACGATACACAAAAAAATTGTTGAGGTGTATTAACTAAAGAGTTTTCCTGAGTTTGTTAGCAATATCAATTAAGTACTGAAAACAATTTTTTTTTTTTGTAAAAAAATATTTTTTAGTAACGAAATATATCAGAACTTACGTAAGTTACCCTTGTGTGGCTTTCCACACATATGTAGTTTCTATGTAATTTGCACTAGAGACAAAATTTTCCGTCGGCAAGTGTGAATATTTTTGATATTGTTGCGAACTGCAAGCAATGTATGTTTTACAAAGTGAGTTCTTACATAAAATACAAACAACCTTTGTGTGGCTTGTTGTTGATCACCAACGGGATAAATACATTATTGATGTTACGTAAATCATGACTCTGATTACAAACGAACTATAGTGCCCAAGCAAAGTAGACATTCATTGCATATGTGTGAAACACCACACACGCGGCTAACTAGGTAAGCTTTTTTGAGGTTGACTTAAGGGTTAAGATGTGGTATAGTTAAATGTATCACCTGTTTTGAACTATAGTTGAAAAAAGGTCGTGTTCCCATATCATTACAAAACTGAAAATATTTCTGTCAATATCAAAGTCGAGACAAAATTACTGCAAATAGTTTAAAAGTTCATAAGAACCACTTATATAAATGATGTGGTGGCGTTGTTTCTCATTTATTAGGGTTGTTAAATAAAGAATAAACATATTAAAAAACTAAAATTGCTTTTAAAGATTTAAGTAGCGTTTACATCTAGATGATTGCACTAATTTCATTTACAAAGTGAATTAATGAATAGTTGCTTTTACATATATCTTGTCATTTTATAACGTACAAAGTTAACCAAAGTCTTTGTACAAATAAAAAAAAAAAAAACAAGTTACAAATTATAGTCCGTCTACCTCGACCATATGATACTCTACGCCACAGAACTTAAAAAGAAATTGCCGAGACTGTACTCTATAAGGGATCCATGGGCAATCAAGGACGCGCCAGAACAAAATTATGTTATGAGAATAAGATTCTGATGGAAGTTAGTTTTTGCCAAATATTATTTAGATATCTTCATCTATATGAGACTTTTACCCCCATATTTATAAAAAATTAAAGAGGTTTAAGCTAGATTTACACGATTGAAATTTTCTTCAAAATTGCTCTTCAAAATGCTACAAACTCGTGTAAACAGCAAAATTTCTTCAAAATTTATTGATCAAAATTTATTTCAATAATATTGATCAATACATTTTGAAGAAATTTTGCTGTTTACACGAGTTTGAAGCATTTTGAAGAGCAATTTTGAAGAAAATTTCAATCGTGTAAATCTAGCTTTATAAAGGAGTTATTAAACAAATTTTAATAACAAAATCCGCTTGTTAGGAAAATTGACAATGTGTTATGAAAATGATTAATTAGACATTTTTTTAACTTTTCTAGTTAACATGATACCTAAGCCAGGTAAAGATCACACAATACTTGAGTCATATAGGCCCATTAGCTTAGTATCTAACATATCCAAGCTATTTGAGAAACTTTTGGTTTGTAAATAAATGCCGATATTGGACGAAAATGAACGTATACCAAATCATCAATTTGGATTTAGAAAGAAACACAGCACAATCGAACAAACACATAGACTACCCAGTTAATAATAGTCCGAGTACTCAGAATTGTAAGGCAAATAGTAACACAGAGTTTATTTTCGCTTACTACATATTGTACAATGTACATGATACAAGTACTGCAGGCAGAGATATTTTATTTGAATTTTCTTAAAAATAAAAACAGTTCGATTTTTATACCCTCCACCACCACTGTGGTGAATGAGGGTATACTAAGTTTGTCATTCCGTGTGAATCTTTTTTATTATACATCTAAGACCCCATAAAGTATATATATTCTGGCTCCTTGAGTAAGTCTAAGTCGATTTAGCAATGTCCGTCTGTCTGTCCGTCTGTCCGTCTGTTGAAAACACGCTCACTTTTGAAAAACGCAATAGAAAAGAACAAACTTGGTCTCAAATTGCTTGCAGTTATCCTAAGCAGCTTGGGATTGAAATCCAGCAACATCGGTTCAGTAGGATCATAACTATGAATCAAAATGTGGAACCACCACCCTGAAAAAATTGATAATTTTGATACAAAAACTAATATAAATGGTTTATTAATGCACGGAATGACATAAAATTTTGCTCGAAACATACTGGTAAATTTCGTGACGATCGGTCCTTAATTTACCATAGGCCCCATATAAACCCATCTCGAGGAAAACAGTTTATTACGCCTAAAACCGTAATAAATGACGCTATCATACTTTAATTCAGTACGTCACAGTTTTATAGGACGAGAAATCACACTGCCAAATTTCGTGAAGATTGGTCTATAATTTACCCTAGGCCACATACATATAAACCCTACTCTCGGAAAACAGTTTATTGCGCCTAAAACCAAATAAAGCTCACTTTGGGAAAATAATAAAATTCGCCTTAAGCCATCACAGATATAGATATTGCGGTAAAATGTCTTACTTAAATTCATATGGCCAGAAAAAATATCATGCAAATTTGTGAAATTTACTGTTAACGCTAAAACTGCTGTATTCAAATTTATTCTAATTTATTTTTTGTAATACTAGAAATTAGTCTTCAGAATTTTCGGATGCTTGGGCCATAATTTACCATAGGTCCAATACAAATTATCCTCCTAAAGATTATTTTAGTTCGGCTAAAACTTTTACGAATCATGATATTTTGCTCAAGCATGTTCAAAGTCCTAACAAGAAACGCATAAAATTTTCTTATTGTCGGTCAATAATTTAATTCATGTCTAAACCGCAACTAATTTTAATGATGACGCTCGTTTTTGTGAAGCTTAGTTAATAATATATATGTATTTATCATATAGAGCTCACTCCTGTCGGTGGAGGGTATCACAGCCGAATATAGCACTCTAACTTGTTTTCAGTCATTTATTTGTCAAATAATAAAATTTCATTAAAAAAATTTTAAAAATTAAATTATTATTAGAAAAAGTGCTGGATAATCAAGCAAAAATGTAAACGTATTTAACGCAAACATCCAAGAAGTGTATTTCAGCACTCCAAACCGTGTTTCACCTTGAAAATGAAGAGCAAATACAAACTTTTGAAGCGTCTCTCAGAAGATAATAAAGAAGAAATGGTTGGTAATGTTTAACAAATTGTGCTGTATATTTCTCCCATTTGTTTTTTAAGTATTGCTGCTTTCTTCCAGATAACCGTAATAAAGAGAATTTTGAATCGTGGAGGATAACGTAAGAATTTTCAACGGCTCCTTGACCAGAACATTATATTTTCGTACAATTAAGATGGCGTGTACGACATGAAAGCCTTTAAAGAATATAAGTCTTTGAATGCAGTAAATGTATTTTAAAAAATTTACTTTAGTTTCACAGTTTTCTTTTTACTTTGGTTAGAAGCAGCTAAAAATTATTGCTACACGCATATCTTTACTTGGTATTTTATTTATTCAATGAATTTTTAATTTTTTTTTTCTATAGGTCTTCATGTCAAAAGTTGCACTCTTGCGAAAAAGCAAAATTACCAAAACATAACAACAACCACACAGACAATTATTTCGTACAACTATTTGTCTGTGTAGTTGTTTTTATGTTTTTGATATTTTGCTTTTTCGCAAGAGTGCAATTGACGAGAATACTGTTATTGTACAAGTTTTTTCAATACAAATAATGTGTTTAGTTTTTGCATAATAATTTGTTTTTCCTTTGTAATTAAAGATTTAAGTTTTTTAATCTATGTATAATAAAATTGTTTTAGTATTATTATAAATAACTTTAAAAAACAATAATTAATAAATAATTTTAAATTAAAAAATAAACAAAAAAAAAAAATACTTTTTTGTACACTTTGTGGGTTGTTGGTAATCAATGAAAAGGCGGCCATGTCTATATAAAAGTAAACCTATAACGTATATAGAGTTCCGAGTACACCGTACACACAAAGTATGCCACACGTATTTCCGTACGTGTAACACACGTTCGTCACTGGGTAGTAAACGTCATTAGAAAGACGTTCGAAGAAAAAAAATATTGTTCTGCTCTCTTCATTGATGTTTCTCAAGCTTTCTATAAAGTCTGGAATGAAGGCTTAATACATAAATTGATGCTTAATTAACCCGTTAATACACATAAACTGTTAGAAAATTACTTAATAGGTCGAAAGTTTATTAAGAAAGAAGCGGATTTTTTAAGTTCCCCCCAAACGATCAATGCTGGAGTCTCGCAGGGAAGTAATTTAGGGCCTATATTGTACTTAATATATACTTCAGACCTGCCAACCAACAACTTTACCCACACATCAACTTTTGCTGATGATACAGCTTTTCTAAGTATCCACGAAAACCGCTACGAAGCATCTAGATAGTTACAGGACCATATAGAAAAAATGGTTAAAACAATGGAAAATAAAGGTCAATTAATAAAAATGTATACACATAACATTTACTTTGCGTAGAGAGTCATGCTCTCCTATTAAATTCAATAACCAAATAATACCACACTTTCGAATGTAAAATAATTCGGTATACATTTAGATCGACGCTTAACGTGGAAATGCCATATAGACCCAAAGCTAACTCAAATGAAACTAAAAGCAATTTAAATAAATTGGGTCATTGGTAGAAATTCGTTATGGTATCCAGTTATGGGGCACTGCCTCAGCCTCCAATATAGAGAAAATACAAAGGCGGCAACACAAAATTCTTCGAGTCGTTACGTCCGCTCCCTGGTATGTAAAAAAACTCGAACATTCACATGGACCTCGATGTACCATCAGTAAAAACTATGATCACAAACTAGTCAACTAAATATTTAAAAAAGCTCGAATCGCACCCAAACCCACTAGCTCGAAATATTTTAAATGATGGCGGCCACACTCGCTTAAGAATAAGAGATACTACAGCACTTGTCCGATTAGAAGAGCGCAAAACACCGATGTTAACCAGAACCGTTTGTAAGAGTACTGTCGTCTAGCACTGGTAGGACGCAAACTAAAAAATTAGATTAAAATTTGAATAATTATTGTTAGTTCATATAATTAATGAAGATTCAATAAATTAGAAATGAAAAAAAAAATCTTTTATAGATAAGGTCCTTTTTTTTTTGTTAATCAAATCGCTTACTTTTTCGATAGATTCTCAAATTTTTTTTTGGAAATTTGCAATACAGCAGAAACAATGTAACATGCGATTTATAATTTTTGGTTAGTAATTTTGTGTATTAGGTAACGATAAGTGATTCATTTTTTAATCTCTCAAGTGATTAATCAATTTAAAATTCAAAATATTATATGAAGATATCAATGAATCATACTTAAATCCTTTTTCAATCGATAAATCAGTTTTTATTTATCAAAAGTGATTTAGAGGACTTATTTAGTTAATGTTTACTAAGATGGCGAAACAAAAAAAAAAAAAAATTTTCAAACACTTCAACTTCATTAATTTCTTATATAAATTCGCTTATTTCTGCGAGAAGTTTATTTTATTTACATTAGACTATTGATAATCTGTGAGTTAAACCCTGATTTAACTGAACATGTTATGAGAACGCAAAATCAACTGTTAATATTTTTTTTTTTTTTTTTAATTATTTATTTATTAATAGTTCATTTAATTTTCATACAATATATACGTCTCAGCGCCACTAGGGCATTTTTGAGACAAGTTAGCAATAAATTAATATTATAATTATTAATATCTATATATAAATCGGCAAAGGTAAAACGGTTAAGAACACTTTTCGTCTCTGTTTATCAACCGATTTAAACATAAAATACACCATTTAAAAGGCATTTACCTACAGAAGTGCACAATGTATAATTTATTAAGAGTGTAAAAAGGGTAAAAATTCGGTGACTTCAAAAAAAATTAATACTTATCGTTGTTCATTAAAAAAATAAGCGGACAGAGAGTAAAATGGTTTAACCTCTCTTTTGGAAATTTGGGTTCCCCATTTATCTTTTAAACCAATAAATATAGGAATAAAAGCTTTAACAAATTCGTATCTTATCTAAAATATAGAAATATAAATTTGGTACTTTTTCGAAATTCGAACGTTTTATGGAATAAAATCGTACCCATTGGAACGTTTTTTTTTTAAACTATTGTATATTGACATATAACGCAATAAATTATGGTCTCCCACTACAACACTGAAATTTTTGATTCTTCAACGGAGCGAAATAATTTTTAGAAAGGGGAAATACGGGAAATTTAATTACTTTCTTTTACTTTTCCGTGCTGCGTGTGGTAATTTTTAAATATTTTGTAATATTGAACTTAGAAATAAAAAATTATTTGTGCAAGGTCTTGAGTGAATGAGAACCTATAAGATGAAAAATGTTGGCACTTTTTTGTTCTTCAACTCGTACTTTTTGAATTTGAGTTAATATTGGACCTAGAAACATAAAATTAAGCATGCATTGTTCTGAGGGAATACGAATCTGTAAGGGAGAGGTTCTACAACTGGTACTTCTTTTAATTTCCTTTAATATTGGACCTAGAAACATAAAACTAAACCTGCAATGTCCCGAATGGGTGATAATCTATAAGAGGGAACTTTTTTGGTCTTCAAATGGTCCTTTTTGCATTTCCGTTAGTATTGGACCTAGAAACATGAAATTAAACATGCATAGCTCTGAGTGAATAAGAATCTGTAAAGAAGAGCTTTTTGGTACTTTTCGTTCTTTAACTGGTACTTTTTGAATTTTTAATAATTCTGAACATATAAACCTAAAATTCAGCATGCAGAGTCCTGAGTAATTGAGAAACTATATTTAAGAGGTGAAATTTTTGTACTTTTTCTTTTTCAATTGGTACTTTCTGAATTTTTTCATATAATTCAACTTAAAAAACTAAATTAAACATTCACGGACTTAAGTAGAAGATAACATTTGGTTCGGAGGTTAGTACCTAGCCAAATCGATTCACTAAGACAAAAAAAAACGTATTCTCTATACATTTAAATTCATATATACTTATATGTATGTTTTCTTCATATTTGCATAAAAAATTATGGTCGAATATCGACCACTTGGCAAACTCTAGTTAATATTATAAGTGTAAAAAATAAAAATATAAAAAATTAAAAATATATAAAATGAAATATATATCAATATATAATACACATGTAAAAATAAAAAATAAAAAGAAAAAAACAATTTATGAAAAGCATTTCGATATTTTCTATGAGATACTCTCTTTTTTTAAATATAGAAATTGTTAAACACTCTTTTAAAAAATTAGGTAAATTATTATACTCCAGACTACTGATATACTCAATTCTTTGCTTGGTCACTTCCAGTCGACATCTTGAAACCCTTAAGTTGGAGTTGTTTCTAGTATTTAAGGCATTTTGATTTCTTTTGAAACTTATGGTATGATGAACCATATTATGTACTACCTTGTTAACATACAGCAACAGGTGCATTTTATATAATCCATTAATAGGCAGCATCTTCTTCGCAACATCCTTATACAAAGTAAAAATGTGGGGAACAATTGAGGTAGATTGTAAACTACTTCTTAATATTTATTTTGCATAATTTGTAAAGACTTAAATTTATGAAGTTTTTAAATTATTTTATTAATGTAATTTGGATTAAACATTTTTCCATCATATAAATTAGGCAAGAATTTTTAGTTTGCTTAATTTTTATAATATTTATGTATATAATAAGACTTCTTATTGTTTTAATGAAAGTGTAATTGTTATTGTTGTTTTGGCTTGAAGATTTATATTGCCATAATAGTATTTTAATTTCTGAATTGAATTGATGGTGGCAGAGGAATGATTTTTATGTTTTTCTCGTTGTTTCGTTTTTTCTGGCTGCACATAAATATTTTTGTAAATCTAAATCGAGGGTTGTGAACAAATTTTTAAAAAATATGATAAATATGTAAATATGAAAGATTAAACATTTTTTTTTTTTTGTTATTGGATTTTCTTATATTTTTAATTCGAAATTAAGATTTTGTTATGAATATTACAAATTATAAGTCACAGAAAATTGAGTAGCATCAAAACTCTATTTAAACAAAAGAAAACAATTCTCTCTCTAAAGTTCGTACGTGTGAAATGAAACAAAAACCTAAACCAAAGAATATAAATCATTCATTTAGGATTTTTTTTTAACGGAAGATATCTCATTCGTAAAACTGATCTTGGCGGTGAACCAGTTCGCGTGGCAGTGCCATTATGTTTTAAGGGCAATCAGGCCAGGCCGTCTTTTTTGTACATACTCCTTGTTCATTTTGCATATTATTATCAATGATGTTTTTAGGAATACTATTATTTATTAAAAGATTTTGTTTGTTGTGCTTAATTCCCTTTTTAAATAATTAATAAAAAATACTGAAATTTATTGTTGGAGGATAAGCTGTTCCTATGCGCATTTCACTGGTTGATTAGGCTATCAGCGAACAAAACTACAGAGGGAATGAGAATTACCTACAAACACTTAAAAAACTTATAAATCCTGAAGATGAACTGTTAGTTCGAAATATATCGATCGGAAAATATAATAACGTTTTTTAATTTATATGGATTAAGAAGAGGCAAGACAAAAGCATAATGTTAGAATATAATTGATCCAGCAATACAATAGTAAAATTTTTTTTAAAAATAATGATAAATTTAGTTTCTTCATTCAGCTTATACTTCAATTTATATAAAATCCCGAGTGCAGGTGACATCTTAGACCGCACATACTGAATATGTTTCTGCCATGATAAATTACTTTGCAAAACAGCTCCTTAATACATAATTGATTCCACTTCTGCAATTTCTTTTCTATCCACAAAATTTAGCTTCTGTCACTGGTACGATTTGATTGAGGTTTAAATTTTACAAGTTTAGTTTTATTAGGATATATCATCAATTTGTTCAATCTGGAGCATTCTGAAATTAAAGAAGCATCTCGTTCAGCAAAAGTTTTGAAAACTAATTCCTCTTTATATGGATAAAGAATGCACAAATCGTCCGCATACATAAAAATGTGTCCATGCAAGCTTAGGTTGTTTATATCATTCAGATACATATTGAATATTAACGGCCCTAAAACGCTACCTTGAGGTATTTCAAATTCCACATTTTCCATTAAACTTTTACTACAGTTTATTTAAACATATTCTTACGATTTTCCAAATAGCTTTTAATAAAAGCAAATTCTTTTCCTCTCACTCCATAAAAACTAAGCTTTTTAACCATTATTTTATGATCTACAAGATCAAAAGCTTTGGCAAAATCATAAAAAAAATGCCACCAACAGCAGCAAATCCCTTATCTAATCCATCACAAATATAATTGACCACATTAAGTACAGCCTTATCTGTTCCACACCCTTTTCTAAAGCCATATTTACTTGGGTAAATTAACTTTTCTTCTTCCAAAAATGTTGATAACTGGGTATTAACAAGTTTTTCAAATAATTTATCAATTACAGATAAAACGGAAATCAATCTAAATTTATTAACTCTATGAGACCTTATTTCCCTAGGAATTGGTATTATTTTATGAGTTTTAAACGGATCAGAGTATATTGAACTTGCTATTGCAGAGTTAAAAATTGCAGATAACAAAGTTAACAGCACATCTTTACATTCAAAAATACATTTTGAAGTTATGTCATCACTTCCAGGGCTACTACTCAATTCAAGATTTGATATGATATCAAGAATGTCATTATTGTTGATGTTTTAAAAACAAATTGTTTATGGGTATATCTAAGAGTTCTTAGTGAATAACAATCATCATTGGAGTTACATTCAATTTGACGATTAATTTGTTTAACAGATTCTACGAAAATCTGGTTAAATGCCTCAGCTTTCTCGTAGTCGCCAACCATTTCCTCATTTTCGTCATTTTTAAGATTAATTTTCAATTTTGCATTTCTTCCAAGAACCCGACTTAAAAACAGCGAGCATTTTCTTGGTTCTTCCTTGATTCTGGACAAATTGTCCAGAATTGTCCAGATAATGTTAAAATCTGGTTTTAACTTATGGTGTGAAAACACTATAAGGCCGTTTGACTTTAACAGATTTTTGGGAGAACCTACCAAAATTTTTGCACAACATAGTGGCTTCAATACCAACATTTATAAAGAAGTTATGACCTTAGAAGCTATACTGGCGTTGTATTTATATGGGAGCTATGGTAAAATAGGGACCAATTCCAATAAAGTGTTGAATTTCATAAAATATGCTCCAAAATTATTATCTGCGAACCAGTAACTCGTTTCTGTATTTCTCGCATCGTAAAATTTCCCGCATGAAACAAGTGAATTATTACAAAAACAGTGCAATATGAAACAAAAAATGGTTTTTCTCACATAAGTGTTTCTGTATCTTTACTTTGCGAGAATTATCTGTCATTTAAATAATTTTCCAGCATTTATTGGAAGGATGTGAGAAAAAGTGTTTCTGTAACAATATTTTGCGAAAAGTTTCTCACAAGAACTGTCAAAATAAGTCACATATAAAATTGATGCGAGAAAAAAACATTTTAAAAAATGGAGCCCAAAATATGTATGTATATCAGGGATGTCAGCGTCATACACAATTGTGTCAGCAAAACTCACATGTACGCTTACGCTCTTTTATTTTGCGAGCGTAAAATATAATTGTTTACTGCAAAACACTCTCATTCAGCGGGAAATATCGCACGGCCTGTTTTAAGGCCTCTAAACAGAAATAATATATTTATTATTTATTATCTTTGTTTCTGTTTTGTTTTATTTCTGTTTTTAACATTGTACAATGATTTTAAAAAAATTAAAAATATTGGATAGAATTGTATAAGATTGTAAAAAGACTTCAAATATTGTCAAGTGCTCAATTTTTCCAAAAAAATTAACAAAGTTTCTGCGAAATGCAGGTTCCAAATTAAATTTATTTAAATAATAACTGATTGTGTCTGTCCATAACTCAAAATTTTTCGATAATTGTATTATTATTAATTGCTCTAAAGTCTTCATAGCAAAATATGTATGTTAATTAGGCCTCGTAATAGGCCTCGCTACCGCAGATTTCCCCCGCTGGGAATGTAAGAGACAAGAGTATTCGCACCAACACAATCATAATTGACACCACTGATGTATATACACAAGACTGTGTATAATTTTTTTTTTATTTGAAAAGGAAGAATTTAAGTGATGAAAATAAAGTAATATTTTGTTATTTTATTTTTTTAGCATTGCATTGTTTTCGTTTTTTGAAGGGTTTTTTGCCAGATAGATTTGTGAAAAAAACGTTAATTTCCTAAGAAAAAAATCGTCTATTTTGTTTTAAAAAATCGGACAATTTAAAATTAATTTTGACAAATTTTGTTCGATTTTTATTAAAACATGATCAAAAAAAAAAAATTGGTAATGTTCGTAGGTAAAATACATATTTTATACATACATACTTAAGCTTGAGGTCTACTTAAATAAAATTATTATTTTATTTTTTTAATCTGATAACAATTTAAAATTTCAGATTGTTATTTTTCCCTGTAGAAATCACACAAAGGCGTAACAAAATATTATAAACTAACTAAAACTAACACTTTTGGCCTAAAAAAGGCAAACATTTCCTAAAGTGCATTGACTGAAAAATGGGGTAATAGTTTAATCTTTTGATCACATAAACAAATGTATTAAATAATCCAAGTAAATAAAAATTTAACAGTTTTCCTTGCCGATCATTTTTTAAGCTGCCATGTTTTTAAAGATATCGGTTTTCTGTGGTGCCTAATACACAAACTTATAAAACTATTTAAAATTGTTTTATTTCGAAGACTGAATAATATCGTCACTAGAAAAATATCAGCAAATTGTCACTTTTCCAATTTTGGAACAAAAAAATCGTCAAAAACGATACATCTTTAAATCTGGCAGAACAATTTTTATTAAATCTATTTCTTTCGTTGGCGTTTTGCTTGCATTTGACACTTAATTACTGGAAGTATTCCAGTTGAAACAGAATCTGGGTTGTATATTCTCGCATTTAAATACAGAAACACCTTTTTCTCACAAATCGAGAAACGATGGAATTTTTTGTTTCGCACTTAATGTGAGAAATTTTGCGATGCGAGAAATACAGAAATGAGGTACAGGTTTACTTAGAGGCCCAGCCAGCCTGCTAGCCGGGCGGATATCTTTAGCTATTCCGAGTCGGCCGGTATACCTTTAATGTGGATCTAGGATCAAAATTTGGAGGTGTTACATACATGAGCACAAACTCATAATACCTTCTCCACTATTGTGGTGTGGATATAAAAACGAGAAACAAACGTTTAAAATATTACGATCTTGACTGCAGATATATTTCTTTGTAACTTGAAATAAATTGTGGTTATAAACCACGCACGCAAAATTTTTAATTATTTCATATATTAAAACTTTTTTTGTGCGATTATGTGTGGCAATGTAACCACATGAAGAATTTTACAAAGAAAACTTTAATTAGACCGACCATGCATTTTACATTCTCCAACTTTATAGAAATTAGTCATGCTGAATAAGATTGCGAAAACAAAAATTCTTGCTTTTCAGCTAAAGGTTAGGGGAAAATATTTTGTTATTTTTAATCGGGGTTTTCAAAAATTTTGTTTTAATTTATACCTATATGAAATAAAATTAAGAAATCCTGACGTGTCGTTTGAGTTTTTGTAATTACATAGCAAATTTAAACACTATTTTAGCAAATGTATAATTTTTTTTTATAAACACACAAACATATAATTAAATTTATTTTTACATTTAAGCGCATCATGCTGATTGCAGGATGAGTCATGTATGCACGAGTAAATTAAAAAAGAGTGAAATTTTAGAGCAACTAAAAACTTTGTGATTTAAACGAAGAAAGAATTGAGGAGTTCCATAATAAAACGATACAATACTAATTTCGATAGTTCATTGTTGCGTTTTAATTGACTTTTTGTAAACTTAGGAAAAAAGAGTACCAAAGGTCAATAATTTTTCTAAAATAACATACCAGCCGATGGCCTTGGCAGCAAAGGGCTGCACAAGTAAATTCATTTTACCACACAAACTAATGGCGATTTCTTTTCTGAGAAAAATGTGTATATACATGTAACACTTTCTAATGTTACCTATAATGACTCGAAGTGTTACATGTTGTGCCACTTCAATAGAAAAAAATTAGCTGCTTTTATGTACAAATATTACACTTTTATCGTTATTGTACTGCATTGGCGATTTGAAAAGCTATTTAAGCGGTTTTTACACACTATTACGGTTTGGAAACAAATATTGACATCACTTATGGCTTGAAAAAATTGCAACGATATTAATATACATAAATTTTTTTAATTAAATATGTAAAAATTTTCCCCCATATTCATAAAAAATATTTTAGGCTTATAGCAGGTTTATGGAACGAATTTTCTATGAAAATTTGTTTAATCAACCTTTTATTAATCAAAAATATTTTTTATGAATAGGGGGGCTATATTTTGTTTTTAAACAATGTTTGCACAAAATTATAAGTGGTGTGTGCTATGAGAAATAAAATAAGGTCTTGGTTGTACAAACAAAGTAGTAAGTACCAAAGTTGTAAAACAGGGGAGCATGAACACCATAAGTAAAAGTGAGGGTAAAATAGGCAACATGTTTTGCATGTTTTTCATCAACATATTCACAAAAGAACTTGAAAAATTTTCACACAGCTGTATTTTTTGTGCAAACGAATACGAAAACGTAACACATGCAACATATTACTCAGAAAAGAAATCTCCATAAGACATTCGATTTGTACCTGAAAACGGTAAAACAAAAATATAAAAACAAATTGCAGAGTACATGACAATAAACACAAATTTAAAAGTCAGGGACTGTTTTGTTCGTATACGAAAAAACGAATGTGAGTTTGCCTTATATTCTGAAGCAGACCTGCGGTAGAAAATAGTCTCTCAGATGCGGCAGAACTCATTTGAAAACTTAAGTATTTCTGCGCCATGTTCTTAAATAAATCTTGGGTATAACATTTAGGCCCTTATTGTGTAAAACGCAACACAACACCAAAAATTACAATGAAAGCAAAACAAAGTCAAATATATTTTATAATTTGGTGTTGCTTTCCACAAAAATTCTTATTGCGTTTTAAAATTTTTAACGCCACAAGATATGCAGCGTTTGAAATTTAACAATACAATAAGAATTTCTGTAGGAAGCAACAACAAAATTATAAAAAAAAATTTGACTTTTTTTGCTACAAATGTTATTTTTGGCATTGCGTTGCATTTTACATAATTAGGGCCTGGCTTGCGCCAGTAAACAAGCGGTTCTGCGTCTCTAGAAAAATTAGAATATCAAGGGACAAGCTCTCTACTTCTTCTTTACATAAACCACAGCGTAGGATGGACAGAGGATCATTCTTCTCGAAATTTTCTTAAAACATTTTTACGCACGCTCCAAAGGTCAGTTCTTGTATTTGTATTGTACTATATCTTCAACACTTTTGGAATGCAGAGTCATGCTAAGTAGCTCAATAAGATGTTTTTTTGATGTATTGTCTATAAAATTTTAGAGCTTTGTATCTCAAACCTTTCATTTACTGAAATTGGCAACTAAGTAAGTCACCAATTCCTGGAGCTCTGAACTCTTCTGCATCACAGTTTATTCATTAATTGTATTTTTTAATAATGTTGGAAGACTGTTTACTAGTGGAATAGCGCCAGACCTTGTAGAAGTGGCTTTGCTTATGGATTTTGTGATATCTTCGAAATAATCCAAAATTGGCAAAATGATTTATATTTTGACAAACAATTGGCAGAAAGTTCTTAAAATCTGCAAACTCATACAAGATTTATCAATGGCAGAACGTTTTACCATTGTGGTGCAAAGCAAAACGAATAAAGCTGTATGTCCACACCAAGTATTCAATGCGTTTATGTAACAGTCCAAAAATACAGTGAACGCGTAGAATGCATATACATATCGAAAGCATTAAGTAGGATTACTTTCTACCCCAGCACGTGTCTTAAAAAGGGCCACGTAACATACGCATATAAACCTTGGTGTGGACTAGGGATGGGCAATAAATATCGATGTATCAAAATATCGATATTTAAAAAAATTATAATCGATCTATGTCGCCAATATTAAAAATACCCATATATCGAAACATCGATATTTTACTACGGCTATCGAATTCGATATTTTTAAGTTCTCTTTATAATAAAGTTAAAAATTTTAACCGTTGCTTAACTGCTTTTAATAATGTTGTGGTTTTAAGAATTGCATCATATGTTTTTAACTTACATTAAGAAAATAACAGCGCTTTTCCATTGTACATTTTCATAGATTGCACAGTTCAGTTTTGTCTCGGTTTTTTAAGAGATGACAGCAAAATAATAAGCGCGAAAAAAATATTCTGGTAAGGGTTCCTAGAATTATGCAAAGAATCACCTTAATTATGGCGTATTAGCAGCAATAGACTCATGAAAGTTGGAATGTTAATAATAAAAAAAAAATATTTTGCTTTTTTTTTATTTGCACAGTTTACTTGCATAGTATGTGTCACAAGTTTACCGGCAGTATATAATCCGGCATTATATAATACCAATTATTTTTTTTAGATTTCATATGGCGAATAAATAAAAATTTTATCGTATCTATTCGTTACACTTTTTTTTGAATTTATCTTTATTATAGAATTAACTGCCGGTCCCTCTATTTCAAACAAAAACTTTGTTCTCATAACATACCTTAAAAACTAAATTTTAAAATTGGTTTTTGTTTTAAATGAAAGTTAAGCGAATGAAAATTTCGTTCGAAATCGAAGGACTGGCAGTAAATTTGAAATTAAAAGAAACAATAAAAAGTTAGAATGGAATTACATGTAATATGTTTGTACATATGTTAATATGTATTGACATAGGTATATTAAGTTTTCAAATTTGGTAATAATTTAACTTTAATACGTTAGTTACATCGATATATCGATATTTTTAGCGATACGATATATATCGATATATTTTTTCAATCTGCCCCCCCCCCCCCTAGTGTGGACCTCCATTTTGAAGTATTAAAATAAACTATTAATTATTCTGTTTGATTTTATGCTCTGCTTTGAATGTGTTATTGATCTAAGCTGTTATGAAAAAAATAAGCATTAAAAATTATATTGTTTGGTCTAAAAAACTCTATAAAAATATCGTCGTATCGGCAGCAAAATATCGGCGATACGGATATATCGGCAAACCCGAAGTATCGCCGATATATCGGTATCGGTATTCGCTACATTCCTACCCACAACACTATATAAATTGTGCAACTACCAATTATGCATAGAATTTGTCATTCTGGTTGAACACAAACGTTTTGTACACATACAAAACTTTTGTTGTGAGTTTGATTTTCATATATAAATAGAAAGTTTAAGGATACCTGGGCTAGAATCTGGTAATTATTTCTTTTCATACGTTACTTTGTTATATTCAAAATTTTTTTTTTTTATTTTTCGAATTTATTCTATGAGCTAAATTTCAGTTATGTACTTAATAAAGCTTTTTGTAAAAGTTATATTCCTTAAATTTTTATGAATGACTTTATACACTATCAGACTATTATCTTGTATCTTCCTGTTACATTTTACCTTAGCTTTCCGTTGAATAGCAATGAAGTATATTGTATGTACAGAAAAATTTACAATTATTAGACACCAGCAGAATGTAATGCATTTTCTGGCCCGCTACGGCCTTCGTCAGTAGTCTTTGTGTCACACTGGATAGTGATAGTTTCTAAATTGAATGTATTTAACTCAACTATTGTAACAAATAGAATCTGGGAATTATTTCTTTTTCATAAGTTGCTTTATTATATTCAAAATTTTTTATTTTTCGAATTTATTCTATGAGCTAATTTTCAGTTATGTTTTTTATAAAGCTTTTTGTAATAGAACTATTCCTTAAAATTTTTTAAGAAATGACTTCATACACTATCACCCTGTTATCTGGTATCTTCTTGGTACATTTTACCTTAGCTATCCTTTGGATAGCAATGAAGTATATTGTATGTACAGACAAATTTACAATTTATCTACAAGTCTAAGATTTTTAATTTAATAGAACATATAGAACATTATGATTCTACTGATATTATATAATATATATCTTTCAAATTAATTGTTATACTTACTGGACTTACTGGCTCAGGAATTATATGAGAACTACTATAATTTTGCAATAAAATATGTTGTAGTATGCAGTAGGGCATTGCTTCCAAAAGTAGCAAAAAGCCTTTACATGAAGATTTCTTTATTAAAATCGTAGCGTTGGAAAAATCGGATAGATTTTTATATTCGTTTAATTGTGGTTATTTGTTTAATTAGAATTTTTCTACTTGAACAAGTACTTATTTTTATATTTATTATAATTAAAATTACAATAAATCTTAAAGCTAAAAGCACTAGCAGCAATGACTATCGGCTTAGTATTTATTAAGTAGGTGTATTCTTTAAAGAAATATAATACATATTTACTAGGGTATTCATTTAATCGGGCTTTTGATTTAATCGGTTAATCGCTCGATTAATTAACCGAGGTTTTGGTTTAATCGGTTAACATTGTACGGTTAAAATTGTAATTGATCGGTTAAACGATTAATGATGCTATGAATTAAGTAATTTCAATAAATAAAAATGCATATATTATTTATTATTTGGAGCTTATTAGTAAAAAAACAATAACATAACAAATATATAAAGCTTTGTTCACACCTATTAAATATTTCACGTCCTACAAGTAACCACTAGTTTTATTAAAAAATTGTTTGATTTTGCAAACCGTTAGCTGGAGCAAACATTAACTAATAGTTTCTTAATTGAATTATACAATTACTTTCTTACAAATAAAATATATGGAAGTCAAAAAACATTTTTAAAAATAAAGTTAAAATTTAATCAATTTTCGGGTCATGTCTTTTTTTTTTTTGTATTTTTTCGTCAAATATTTGTTAGCTCTAAACGCTTAATACATATTTTTTAATTAATACATAAATATTATGTAGTAATTAAAAAAATAAATTGTAAGATAATTTCATTTGTTATTTCAATAGTTTAAGGAGACCTTAAAAAATAATCTTTTAGAAAAATAATTTGGTTGTTTAGGATTTAAGCGATTCTCTTCTTTAGTTTTGATAAAACTTGACTTGGAAAAATTCTTTCACTTATCGTTGATGCTGGAGAAATCGAAAGCAACCCATAATACAGAATATCTAATTCATCAGTCATCTTCCTGGATTTCTCTTATCTTATAAAATCTTCCATTATGCCATTAGAGTCCTGTTTTAATTTTTTTTAAACTTTTAACTCTTCTAATTGTTTCGGTTAATTCCCTTCAAAGATTTAAAAATGGTTTTTTGCTCCTCTGAAAAATAATTATTTTGTAACTTTGTAATTTGCGGATGTACTTGAATTGTGATTGGCTTTTTGTTTATACTGTGTTCATTGTTTAGTAATAACTGAAATGTTACAATCAAGATCTTTTCGTAGAGATATAGCACGCACAAATCTAGCTTTTTTTTTGATCCCCAATGACATATGAGCGATAATGTCGCTCAATAGTCATGAACGATTTCCCGCACACTTGTGTGAAGAAGTAGTCAACAATTCGCTTGGACGTTCGCCTACGCATCCTCAAGGATTTTATATGGTCGTATGCATGTCGTCATGTATGTCTTCAAGACATGGCCAACGGTGAGATTATTATATTTTATTGTATTTATATAAAATTTATTTTTATATGACTAGAAATAAAATTATAAAACTATGTAATAATTGGCCCATAGATAGACAGTTAAAACATGCAATAAATTAAAATAGAGTGGGTACAAATTTTAAGAAGATTGGTTCATAATTTACCAAATATACCATATTTCTGTGGTTTTCATGGTTAACCGCGTATGTCCATATTTTTGCGATTTGAAGATGCTGATGCCATATTGCTTAATTTTAAACGCTCTTTACATGGTTCTTTAAACTTTTAAAAAAATATGGGCCAATTCTGATTTTTTTACGTAATGACTAATTTAAAAAGTAAAATACCTAGCCCATAGTTCGCTCTAGAATGTTTTTTCCGTTCTCCTGAAAATTTTGATTTTAAGACACACGCGGTTACCCATTAACACCACATATTTAACCCTCTACTAAAATATTCTTATTCTTGGAGGGCATCAAAGATTCACCACATTCGAAATTCTTAATTGTTGAAATGTAAAAATGTAATAATAATATTGACTTACCACCCCTGCTAGACAAAGTTCTAAAAAAATGGCAGATTTGATTGGTACAGAAAATTGATCAATTGCTTAATTATTTCTCCAAGATTTTAAAAAAAAAATCCTATTGTCACAAATAGGAATGTGAAAGGAAATTGAAATTTGATTTCAATTTTTTTATTTCGTTGTCCATTATATCTTATGTAAAGGGTATGAAGAAAAACTGGTTTCAGATGGTGGCATGTTTAAAACATTACCTTATATTTAAATTGTTTCTTTTTTGTTTAACAATATTGCGTGACTTGCTCTTATTGTAGAAAAAATATTCGCCTAAAATTACAAAAATAATAACATGCAAAAATTAATAGGTGTAGTAAAAAAAACTAGCAATTTATGAAAAAAATTTATGGTCATTCACAAATTATTTTAAGTCAAGTCCGAAGGAAAAGCCACAAATTGACAAAAATTTTCTATAAACAAAAGTGTTATATTATTACATAATCATAAAATATACATGAATCTTTAAATTGTAATAGTAAAAATGCTGCTTATTCTCTACGCTCCTCTGTCCGTATGTGCTCTTAAAGAATATTTCTTAATTTTGCAGACTGCAGTTTTTAAAATTATTTAATAAAATTTGGTTAACATGGCTTTTTGGGCAGAAGACTATTAAAACTGTTAACAGTACTTGCATGAAGCTTTACTGTAAGGAGTATGAAATCCATTTTAGATCCATTAGAGAAAATAATAATGGACATTTGTATATGATAGTGCAAAAAACATTATGAACAAAGTATGTAAACACAAATTGCTTTTAACCCTAGGTCTACCGTCTTGGTCTGGTCAGACCAAATTTGTGTTTTGCTTGCAATATTTTTCGAATATAACGAAAAATAAAAAAAAAAACAGGGTCGCAAATTCTATAATTGATATATGCTGAATCGAATGAAACTTATTTGGATTCGATTGGAGCAATTCCATTTTTATGTAAAATCTATGGTCTGACCAGACAAAATTTGTTTTCAATATCTTTCAAATAGGACAATATATCTAAAAGAAAAAAGCAGTAACGTGAATTCTATAAATGATATGTTCTGAATCGAATGAATTAAGTTTAAATCAAATCAGAAAACTGCGTCCTATTATGCGCTTAATTCGATTAAACTACAAAAACGCAGATCTCGTTTCAGCTTTAGTAGATGCAAAAAATCAATCATATTCATAGAAAAAAAATTACAAGGTCCGGCCTATAAATTTTGATAGAGGAGACAAAAAAAAGACACGTGTATCGGCGTTTTGAAAGTTTACAACTGAATTTCATTTGAAGAGGGGTTAAAGTTTCCCAGCTCTGGCACATAATTATTGCTAATCGGCATAAGAAACCATGTGACTCTTACATTTTAGGCATAAAATATACTCAGCAAATTTATGTAGAATGTTACGGAGAACATTTTTGTAGAATATGTTAACCCTCTAACATTTAAACCCCTTAAATCCCAGTTTTAATGGTGTTTTTTGCTCTTTTTTTAAAGAAGGACAAAAAAGACCCATACCCTGATGAGTTATAGGGGTAACATATTCTACAATAATGTTCTCCGTAACATTCTACATAAATTTGCTGAGTATGTTTTATGCCTAAAATGTAAGAGTCACATGGTTTCTTATGCCGATTAACAATAAGAATGTGCCAGAGCTGGGAAATTTTAACCCCCCCTCAAATGAAATTCAGATGTAAACTTTCAAAACGCCGATAGGACGCAGTTTCATGTGTCTTTTTTTTTTTTTGTCTCCTCTATCTAAATTTATAGGTCGGACCTTGTAATTTTGGAAAAAATTTGATTTTCTTGTACAGTGTAATTAACTGCCCGTTCGCCGATATCGAACGCTAACGTTCGCATAGAAAATTACATTTAAAACAAAATCAATTTTTGAAATTTTGTTTTTGTTTTAGATGTTATTTACTATGTGAACGTTAACGTTCGATATCGGCGAATTGGCAGTAAATAAATAATAAAAAAAGAATATCTAATTTTGCCCCTGCACATATTCATTTAAATTATATTAATTTTTTTTAATATTTAAGAGTATAACTTTAAATTGGTTGTCTAAAGTAAAAAAATCAACTAAAATTTATTTGACCTGTCCATATTAATAAATAAGACATATTTTCCATTATTTTTAAACATATTGCCCAAAAATAATATCATTAAATGCAAACATTTTTCAAAATGTAATTTTATTTTTGGTTTAAAGCAGGGTAAATCCAACAATAAATGTTCTTACTTTTTAAACGGTTCATTAAAGGTTTAATCAACAACTTTAGGACTTTTTGCTTATGAACGGTTAATTAAACATAAATAAATTTTTATGAATATGAATGTACATTTGCGATGACTTATATGTGGGATAAAATAATGAATTAAAAAAAAAATATATAACAAAATCGTATGATCTAAAATAATAAGCATGCGTTCGATAAAAAATATATAGTTATTTACTTTTCATTAAATTGGGGGTTTAAGCTGTTCTAATTGTGGTCTGGCCAGACCAAGAGGAGAACTTAGTAATAAAGAGTAACCGGCGATCCTAGGGTTAAAAGCGTGTGTTCCTGTAAAACTAACCAAAAAATTAAAAATACTACAAAAAAGTGTTCACTTAAAAAGTAAATAGCCATTTGTGCGAGAGTATTCTAAATATTAAATATATGATGGAGTCTCTGCATTCTCAAAAAATATTTTTGGTGTTTCATTCGAAAACCTTCTTAAAATGTTAGTCCTTATTTTTCTGCACAAAGTTACATACACAAAAAGCCCACAAAACCTTCATAATTTTATCCAATTTACTAGATCTTCTAATGCCCGTAATATCTACAAATATATATCTAGCCTCGTCTTCGAATCTAATAGTTATCTTTGCCTCTCTCAATGTTTATTTGGCCTATGTGTTATAACCTTAAGTTTCCTTTTAAATTCGACAGCATTTACACCATAGATTTCTATGCATAGCTAGATTTCTATTTGTTGAAATTACGGGCATAAGGGCAAGAACGGCAATTTTTAATAAAAGGCGTTCGTCTTTGGAATGATGTGCCAAACAACCAATAAACAAATAACAACGCAACTCTTTTTTAGGAACATTTTATTTAAAACGAAATTAAAAAGCGAAATTAACTAAAACTAAAAATTCTGTAATTTATTTATAAAATGTTATCCCATCTTTATTTTTTATGTAATTTTTATATATTGTTTTTAATCTTTTATTTTTTATAAAACTTGTAATATTACTCTTATTATATTCTCTTTTTACTTTAATGTATTATGCTTAATATCAATATTTTTTATATGACAGTCCTTGTAAACCAATATAATCCTGTACTTTAATTATAAGACTTGTTCTTGTTGTGCAGGAAATCGAAAAATAAATAAATAAAATATTTTATGTAGATTAAAAAGACAAAGTTAGATGCCTGATGTGCCCTAAAATTGTAAGTTGCAAATGTTCTTCATCGTCACTCCACTCTATTCGGCGACAAATAATACTTTACTAAGATATGCTGCCAAAAATAAATCAGTGGGTGGAATATTAGCCCGTTGTGCTGCCGAGGACGAAATGGCCGTTAAGGCACTAAGCAATTTTAAGTGTTCTAGCATATCTTCATGCTTCAAGCTAAAACATTCTTGCGGAATCATCGATATGGAAAAATTAAAACACCAAGAATTAAAAAACCAAATTTAAGAAATCAAACAATTTCAAGGAAGGTTTTAAATTGGTGTCAACGAATTGACATATATTCTATGCAAAAAGTATGTTCATATATATAACTATTCGTTTCTATAATGCTGAAACGAAATAATTTGAAATATATTATCCTGGCTGTGTTTGCAACTATTCAAAAATATGGTTGAAGTCTACTGATTAAAAGAGACATACTTAACGACCAACAAATTAAAACTCATATAAAATAAATTTGGAAGAATATCTCAAATAATAAATTTATTCAGTTCCTATAATTTTTTATTTGCTTTTGCAAAACGTTTGTCTACAGCAAACATGATTTAAAAGTTTCTTAATGACATTGTACAATTAACCTTTTACAACTAAAGTTTAGTAAATAAATAGAAATTGTTAAAAAGTTAAGCTAAAAATTGATCAATTTACTGGTCACGCTTTGTTTGGTTTTTATCGGCACAAATTTGTTACGTCTGAACATACCCTTAAGTCAAATCTATGGTTCCCTACACGCAGAGATAAAATATGTTTAGATATGGTCACCTCCAACAAAACTATTTTTAGACAAAATTTTAAACATATTATGTTTAAATTTAACCATATTATTGTCACCGACAAACATATAATTGTTAAATTAGTCCTCCATCAAGAAGCCACAACCATATTATGGTTGCCTCTAAACATGTTATGGTTAAATATGACAATAATTTGTTTTTAAATTAACAATAGTATTTTCCTCTTTTCTAAGAGCAACATGCTTTGGTTGAAAATCAACCATGCTATTATAAATGTTAAACATATTTTTAGTTATTACTAACCAAAAGATGTTCGGAGGCAACCATAATATGGTTGTGCCTTCTTGATGTAGGACTTATTTAACAATAATATGTTTGTCGGTGACAATAATATGGTTAAATTTAAACATAATATGTTTGCAATTCTCTTTAAACAAAATTTTGTTGGAAGTGACCAAATTTAAACATATTTTTTCTGTGGGTGTACCTTTGTGAATTGTTTTGCTTTTATTCAAATTAACGTTTTATTAAAAAAACTTATTTGATATTTGCGTTTTTATGTATTCCAACTAAAACCGGTTAACGGGCTATTTTAAAAATGCTTAACCGAAAACCGGGGTTTTTAAATTAATAACTATTCGGAATATTTTAAAACCGATTTTTGAAAATGTCGAATAATCGATCTCCCTACTAACTACATCGTTGTATTTGACTATAGCTTTAAAAAAATTTGTGTTTAAAAAGCCATTGCTACTATATAACGATATCTTTCAAAAATTCAACATACGACCTCTGAATCTTATAACTTCCTTGAAATATTTTAGATTATTTCCTTTAAATAAACTATAACCAACCGCCACCATGTATGAGAGCAATCAACAAAAAAAGGTAGCAAATTAAGTGTATTGCTCGCCACAATTATTCACTCGCTCCTTGTTGTGGAACTGGAGCTATAAGACCTCCATAGAGGCTTTGGAACTAGCGGCATCTGTTGAAAATCAATAGCGCGCATTGAGGTCTGCTAGCTGGCGAACTATCATTTAAGCTGGAAAATTAGCCTGTGAAGTTGACTCTTGTCAGCCGCGATCTCAGGAGATCTTTCAATTTGGAACTCTGCTGAATTCCAGGTATTAACTGCACCTGATTACCGCAGAGAATGTAACACGAAATGTTAATTATCCCAAGGATTTCTCTCTCTATAACCCTGTGGTATTTGAACTTATACAGTAATGTTAAGAATTATAGGGCCTAATTCTGTAAAACGCAACGCAATGCCAAAAATGTCATTGAAAGCAACAACAAATTAAAAAATATTTTATAATTTTGTTGTTGCTTTCTACAGGAATTCATATTGAATTTTTAAATTTCAAACACTTACTCCCATATTCATAAAAAATATTTAAGGTTTATAGCATTTTTATGCAACGAATTTTCTATGAAAATTTTTTTCAACTGCCTTTTATTAATCAAAAATAATTTTTATGAATATGGGGTATATATTTTGTGGCGTTGAAATTTTTAAAAAACAATATGAATTTCTGTAGAAAGCAAAAACAAAATTATAAAATATTTTTAAATCTGTTTTTGCTTTAAATAAAATTTTTTGCGTTGCGTTGCGTTTTAGACAATAAGGCCCATTATTTCAACCTTATTAGAAAATTTCTCACTTAAACCATAAATAAGTTTTAGCTATACATTAGGCTATTTATTTAATCGGGCTTTTGCTATGACTAACCGAGGTTTTGGTTTAATCGGCTAATAATCGGTTAATTTTGTAATTAATCGGTTAACCGATTAATTCACTTTTTTTAAGTTAGTTATTTCATTAAATAAATATGCATAAATTATTTATTATTTGGAGTTTAAAAAACAATAACATAACAAACATAACAATTCTTGAAATAAAACGAGCAAACAAAAAAATAATTCATAAGTATGTAATACAGACTTCAATATTTCAATCAGGCTTAAGTTCACTGAATTTAATTACCATTAAATTATTTTTATGAAGAAATTTTGAACAAAAATGAGGACATACTTATTTTAAACGCTGATAAGGGAGGTAAAACAGTAGCGATGGACAAAAATGAATATGAGGAGAAGATGAAAATTATTTTACAAGATTTTTGTACATATCGTCGTTTAAGGAGAGATCCGACATCTGGTTCACAAACTAAAAACAACATATTTGTGGAAAAATTATACAATCTTGGGATAATTGATGTATATGAGAAGCACAAATTGACAATAAAGTCTGCGATAGCTCCTAGGATATATGGACTACCTTAGATACACAAGAATGGAATGCCTTTGAGACCAATATGCTCGTCGATAAATGCACCCTCTTATGGACTCTCCAAATACATGGTAGACATATTAAAACACTTGACGGAAAATTCGATATATAATATTAATGATGCTGTAGAATTTAGTTCAAGAATAAATAACACTTACATCGCCGATGACGAAGTTCTTATTTCATTTGACATGGTTTCATTACTTCCAAGCATTCCGATTAATTTAGCACTAAGGACAATTGAAGAAAAGTGGAAATTTTTAGAGGCACATACACATATACCTAAGGATTTGTTTTTGGACATTGTGAGGTTTTGTATCAAAGAGAGTAGATATTTAATGTATAATGACAAAATCTATGAACAGAGAAAAGGAATGCCGATGGGCTCTCCAGCCTCACCAATCATAGCTGATATAATTATGGAACAACTTCTTGACATATCATTGGCTAAAATGGACGTAAAACCGCGGATAGTTATAAAATATGTGGATGATTTATTCCCAATAGTAAAAAAGGACAAAATAAATGACACCATCGAAAAACTAAATTCATTTAATGGACAAATACAGTTTACCATGGAAGAAGAAAATGACAACCAACTGCCATACTTAGACGCAATTGCTATTAGAAAAGGAAACAATTTAAAAGTTAATTGGTATCAAAAACCAACAGCCTCGGGACGATTAATAAATTTTTATTCTAAGCATCCCAGAAGAATTATTATAAATACAGCATCGAATTTCATACGACGAGTTCTTAAAATAAGTGACACGGAATTCCATGAAAACAATATAACAAAAATAACGAATATTTTAACCATGAATGACTTCCCAATAAAAACAATTAAAAATCTTATAAAACGTGCAAAAAACAACAGGCAACAGGTGATAAGAGAACCAAAAAGATATAAAAGCATATCATATGTTTCTGGACTCTCGGAAAGATGGAAAAACTCAGATATTTATGACGAAGAAAAATATGAACTAGCATTTAGAACGGACAACACTGTGAATCAGTTATTTAGTAAGACAAAATCAAAAATTAAAAAGGAAGACAAGTCAAATGTGATATATAAAATTCCCTGTAGTGGTGACGGGCTCAATATATGCGATAAAGTATACGTTGGGACGACAAAAACAAAACTTAAGACAAGAATATCTTCGCACAAATCTGACCATAAAGCTATTGACAAACCTATTGAACAAAAAACTGCACTAGCAGCCCACTGTACGTTGAAAAATCACAAACCACATTTTGAAGGAGTAAAAATATTACATGAAGAGAGGAATTATTCGAGGAGATTTACACAGCTTCGTCTGAATTACCGACAAGACACAGAAAATTGTGCACACATATACAGACAATTAATAAACAAAAACAGACGATCGACAAAATAGATTTAGTTAATAAAATCTAATAAGAAGTGGCACAAGTGTTATTGTGAAGTTTTGTGTTTATTATATTTTTAATTGTTTACATGTAATTATCTTTGTAATATTATGTTTTGTTTTTTGTTTAATGTTAATAATAATTATTATTGTATTTATTTATTCAGACCCCTGAAGATGGTTAGCGATGCTTACCGAAATATTGGGAAAATAATAAAAATATAAAAAACGAAAATATCACGAATTTTTATTTTTTATTTTATTTATTTACGTGGACCTACAGTCAAACAAAAACAGCTAAGAAATTTTACAACATGAAATTAATTAAAATTTATTGATAATTTTTCATTCTTGACTGAGCGACGAATTGAACCCACGTTTTTACGGACGGGTTGCTCTGATTAGTTTCGATTGTAACCACACAATCTCTTCCGAGGGGTTTGCCGTTTTATACTCACCGCCATTGACGACGGATGACGTCATTAGTCAAACATCAATCTTTAAACCAAATGGTATTTTACCATGGTAGATCGAGATTTGCTTTGAATGAATGATAACCTATTTTAATTGTTTTACATGTTTTTTCTTACTTCTGGTTTTTCGCACTTTTAGTCAAGAATTCTTCTTGAAATCCAAAGTACAGTTTTTTGTTTGTTATGTTTTTGTGAGTGATAACGGCAAGCCCCTCTGAACGGATTTTGTGGTTACAGTCGAAACTACTCAGGGCAACCTTTCCGTGAAAACCTGGGTTCAATTCAAATTTCATGTTATAAAATTCCTTTTTTCAAAAAAATTTAATGTCAAATGTGTGGAAATTTAACCAATTCACCCCTAATCAACCACCCCCTGGGGTATAATATCATTTATTATTTGTCATAATCAAGTAACATATCGTTTTTGAGGGGTTTCGGGTCGCTGATTTCGAATTTTCTGTCAGAATTATAAAATTCGAAATGAAAAATACAAGATGGCGTCACCCAGGGCATTTTAACCCCAAACGAGCCAACCTCACATAAGTCAGAGCCTTGAACTCAAAACAATGAAGTCGAAAAGAACAATTTTCAAGTTATCACAACATTTTTTATTACAATTAAGAATTAAACATAATATATAAAACAAGTGATTAAATTATAGAATAATATGATAATAACGATTGAAGTAAAGTACATAAAAATATAATATTACATTAAAAAATTTTCGTTGTCTTCAAGATCATTAACATCTATATCGGTTTCCGACTCAGAGGCTGAGCTGCTTTCTACACTTCTTGCTCTGTTTTTTCTCTACTGACAGATGGGGACGATAATAAATTAACAGCCTCTGCGGATAGAGATTTTAGTGGTTAAGTTGGCAATTTTCGGCAACTCGAAATATAAGGCTACTTAAGAGGCTACTTAAAATCGTTTGAAAACATCCTCCATTGTCTTCTGTCTGTTATTCTTTCTTTCTAGCAAAGATGAGGCGATAGATGGAATAAAATTTATTGCAGGCCTCCTGTGCATCTTCTGACATTTGACCGATAAGTAAAACTTTTTTTGAATAATTTCTGGGCCATGAATTAAAAGCTTATGCACTTAAGTAGGCATGTTATACCACTTGTAAGTTTGTACAATTTTTTTAGCTAAAAGAACAGTATATTGGCGAAAATTATCTGTTTTAATTTCATAACCACTTGTGAAGGCTTGCAATATAATATAAAAACGATGTATTATATCTTCATCGATGCTATTTATTTTCGCGGATTGTTGATATTTTTCAAAAAAATGTCGAGCTGTATTGCCTTCATTTGAAGTGTCACTTCCAGCTTTCGGCTTATCTACATTGAGTTTTGAATTTTTTGAAGTACGGAAATTTCAATAAGATTAAATTTTTGACTGTGAGGTTTGGGCAAAGCATCCTTAGAAAAAACCCATAACAGTTCAAGTGGCAGGAGGTGGCAGCTGAATTTTGGCTTAATCGATAGTTAATACTTTTCCAAGTCACCTCCAAGAGGTTAGAAGACAGCATTCGATAGCGTTTTATTGTCATTTGATTTGAAAACTCAAATTTATTTCGAAAAAAAAGAAAAAAAGTACCCTTATGGTTGTGCTGCTAATTATTTTCTGTCAAAGAACTGACATTTACAAATTTTTTACGTATTTTAATAACTTTCAAACGTACATTCCATTTGGTTTTATAAGATTTTCTTTGCTGCACGCGCTTTCACACCTTTAAAGGTTTTGCCGACTAACTATACCAATAGTGAGCTTGAAAAAAAGGCCAAACTCAAACTGAAAATAAAGAAAGATTTCGGGGTAGAGGATGTTACTCTTAACAATTATTACTTCTTATAGGATCCTTCTAGCCAACTGCATGCTAAAAAATCTTATCTAGACACTTTTATTGTTCGAGTTTTGGCCAGCTTTTTGGCAATCGGTTAAACTAGGTTTAGTAAATCTGAAAACAGACTTGTGTCGCCATTACCAGGTTTGTATACAAAATTATGACAAAACAGCTAAGTTTGATTAAAATTTTTGTCTTTAATGAAATGATAAAATAAAGAATACCATTTGGCCGGAAAAATTCAAGTTTCAGAGTACGTTAAACTAAGTATAAACTTAATCCACATTTCAAAACCCCGGCCTTAGCAATCAAATTTATTTATTTTTATTTATTTATTACACTGCGGAACAGCCATTTTGCGGCCTGGAACTTTGTGTAATTTTTTTTTTAATAATTTTACTAATTGTGAATACAATCAAAAGTTGTGCACCGATTGCAATGAAATAAAGCTCATTTCATTCGAAATATGTTGAACTAAATGCTTTTAGACCCAAACTGTGATTTTTGTTGCACATTTATTTTTTATGAATTTTTAAAGAACAAAAAAATTTTTTTTTCTTAAATTTTTATTGTTTTTTTTAAAAACTTCAACAATATCTCTGAAATTACTGGCCAAATTTAAAACAATGTTAGTTCGTCTTAAAGATAATATTGTTAGCGAATTTCGGTTTTTTTCTTAAGGGAATGTGATGCACCATTTTCATGTTATTTCAATATATGTGCTGAAAGTACCTTAATTTTGGACATAACGGTATATCTCTAAAACTGGAGCTGATAGAGAAAAATGAAGGTTAGATTTGGAGTCAGCGACCTCAAATTAGTAAAAAAAATTACACAAAGTTCCCGGCCGCACAAAAAAAGTTCAATTTTGTTCCGCAGTGTTATCATAATATCTATGGAATTGTATTTCTTAAAGACAATTAAAAAAATAATTTATTACAATAAGATACACATAAAAATAACATACATAAGTTGATAATAAAAATTACTAAGAGCTAAAAATTGCCCTTTTATGGAATTAGGAATTGATAAAAAGTCGATAAATCTATATAATTTGTTAAATGCATTTATTCTTCTCCTGAGAGGCTCAGCGTCGGTATAATTAGCTCTAAAAATGTAACTGATAAATGTATGAAATTCAGGGATGGACGTTGAGGAATGTGGAAAGAAATATCAGTACTCAAAATTCTACAGCAGATGTCACCCTTTAATACATATAATAAAATGACACATTAAGCATAGTTCTACGACTTTTTAATGTAGGAAGTTTAATAAGAGCAAGTCGATCAGCATATGAAGACAAGTTCAGGAGGTTTAACACAGTAACAGAAATTGTTTTTGGACCGACTCAATCGCTTTGAAATGAATTTGGTAAATAGGGTCTCATATTATCGATTTGTATTCAAGAATAGGTCGAACTAGTTCCATAAATAATGTTTTACCAATAAACGGATCATCAAACTCTTTAGCCCAACGTTTTATATAAGCCAGAGTACTCCTTGCTCTATTTACTATTGTTGTTATACTCGTATGCACAGTAAAACTCTATTAAGGGTCAAATAATATATCACTTTTAGACCGTGATGCATCGATTGTGCGGGTGGATTTCGGTCTCAATATTTTCGCTTATATTTGACCAATGTCAAATAGACTTGCATGCATCGATTGCGCTGGTTGTTCTTTATGTTTGTGTCCCACATTTTTCCGCTATTCGCTATATCGTTACTTGAATTATTGCAAAATTCTCGTGTCACATTTCAGTTTTGTCAAAATGAGCCGCAGAAGTAACTTGTGTTTTAAATTACGAAAGTACTTATCGTTAACAAATACTGAAATGGGCATATTTTAACTGAACAAAATGGTCAATTTCAATAATTCAAGCCAATTTAAGTCATTTGATGCAATAAGGATGCGTTTTGGCTAAAAATTTCAACGAGATGCATCAATTGTGCGTGTCCTAAAAATCCTTTAAGGATATAAAAATGGTAAAACTTAAATATTGATTATATTTTCATGCGATATAGAGACCTTAAATTCCAAAAATTATGACAAAACTCCCAGTAGTATAGCGTCAGGTCTGAAAGGGATACAAAGATGTTTGGAGCTGTCAACTAATTTCACTTTATAATCACATTGTTTCTTACATACCGCATTTATTTAAATTTCTTTAAATTCAGCTCCATTAAGTTGGTGTTACACCATTCATAAAATGAGTTTAAGTCCTTTTGAAGTCGATAGTGGTCTAAAAGTTGGCTATAGCTTAGATATACCTCGCCATCATCAGCACACACATTAAAATATTTGAGAATATTATAACATAAGGCAAGTCATTAATAAATAATGAGAAAAGTAAAGGTCCAAGGTGGCTTCCTTAAGGTTCTCCAGATAGAAAATTAATGTTTCTAGAATAAGTGCTGTTAAAGCAAACGATTTATGGCCTATCTGATAACTATGAGTATATCCATTTAATGATATGCTTACTCAAACATATTAATTGTGGTTAATTTACAAGACGAAAATGATTTACTTTATCAGTATTAACACTTTACTTACATCAGTTTGTTTCCTTTGAAGAAATCCGCGGTTAACAGCGATAGTAACTTGTAAGAGATTTGTAATAGTGGAGCTTCCCATTGGAAATCCATGTTGATAATATTCATTTTACTAAATGAATTTCCATTTAAGTAGTTATTAGTTAAAATTAATATGGTATTTTCTACACTAGTCCTTTGAGGAATTGTGCCTTTCGACAATCGTACAGCAACTTATAAATTTTAATGAACTTCCGTTCATTGTTTGTAATTTTTATTGCTTCCTATACATTCGTCGTTCTAAGTCCTTTTCATTCATTTCATTGTTTGAATGTGAAACACGTATGAATGTATGTGAGAGTATTTTAATTAGAAGAATATTGTGATCGTTAGTACAAAATGTAAAAAGCAATAATGAAAATATGTATGTTGATACTAACGATGGCAAATATTGGAATAGACATATTAATCGGATGGCCATCAGATTGATAAATGAAGGCATTTTGCAAAATGAAATTTATAATGTTAATTAAACAGAGTAGAAGTTTCAAAACTGACAAAGAAAGAAAAAAAGCTTCTCTAAGGAAATGTTTCTACTCGAGAAGGAACGCCAAGTTCTGTATTTTGTGCAGTCTTTCACCACTTCTGATATGTAAGCGTATTCCTTTCTAGCATTCCCTCTAGAAAAAAATTCTTTATTTACAAATTTCTAACACTAAAGATTTTGTATCATTAAATCCTTTTAATTTGCATCCCACAAGTCAGCAGCATCTTGCTGATAACAAATCATGTTCAAGCGGCCAGAAATGTTATCCATAAAGTCTTTTGTCCTGGTTTGGCTGTTTGGATTTACGATAGGGTTTGCCACATTCTGGGGTTCCTTATCCTCATCTTCAGATTTATACTCAATATTTTCTACAGCTACTAGTTGTTTAGCTAATGACATTTTAAGACTTAGCGTGTCATGGGTATTTTTCCGAAGTTGGAAATTCATTTTGAAATTATCTCTGTATTGCATCCAGATATTGCAGCACATAAGGTCTATGAATGGATAAAAACTTTTATAGTCCATTTTCCAGTTTAAAAAATTACCTGTATGACGTCAATAATTTATCGCAAATATCAACGCCGCCCATACACTTGTTGTATTCCCTGACAATTCTTGGAGCTGGAACTTCAACATTCTCTTCTCTTTTGCCCATCATTTCACATGTTAAACTGGGCCACACCCGTAAGCTGAAGATGCAAGAACTATAGACTGTAAGTCCTTCCATTGCACTACGACAATATTGTCGTTATTATGACAGATTCCTCAATATCTCCCCCTCTTCAGTGCTTTTCATTCGTGAAACGATTGTTCCAGTAGCAAAGATTACGTGATTTCACAGAGCTTGTAGTAGTACATTTAGCATTCCTAAAGCATTCCTAAGCAACTAGTGAAATGCGCATAGAAACCAGCTTTTCCTCAACAGTAAATTTCAGTGTAGTTATCAAAAATAAAAATTGGGAATTTAGCACGTCATTGAGGAATCTTATTAATAATAAATTTTGTATTTTTATTTATTCATTTTTATTTCATGAAAATATTTTGTTTGTTGTGTTTAATTACCTTTTTTTATAATTGATAAAAATACTGAAATTTATTGTTGGCGGATAAACTGTTCCTATGCGCATTTCACTGGTTGCTTAGGCCAGATCATCAGGAAACGTTCTCCTAAATAATTTTACAAAAGTCAAAGCTATCAGCAAACAAGACTACACTTACAACTACAATTAATGTTGGGAGAATTCCAAATAATTGTAGTGGGGAATGTAAGAAAAGATAAACTCAATGTTTTATTGTTGGTTTTTTTGTTTAAGCTTTTATGTCTTTGCAAACAAGACGTTTTGAGTGTAGGTAATTTTCATTCCCTCTGTAGTCTTGTTTACTGATAGCTTTGGATTTTCTTAAATTATTAAGGAGAACGTTTCCTGATGATCTGGCCTAAGCAACCAGTGAAATGCGCATAGGAACAGCTTATCCTCCAACAATAAATTTCAGTATTTTTTTTATCAATTATTAAAAAAAGGAAATTAAGCACAACAAACTAAATCGTTTAATAAATAATTGTATTCCCAAAAACAACTTTGATAATAATATTTTTACTTTATTTAAATATTCATTCAAGGCCTTCAAGGCTTAAAACAAACTAAATAAATAAAATTCCCAAAAATAAATTTGATTAATACGTTCATCTTTATAAAATTTGTTCGTGTTTAAGTGAGTTTGGGGAGGGGATTTATATGGGAGCTATGGTCAATTCTCGAAATACCAATACAAAATTTTTCAATGACATAGTAATTATCGTAAAAGTTATTGTCCCAGATTTTTATATTAATATCAACATTTGATATGGCATTTTAAGTTTTTTTGGGATATGTATCTGTATGGGAGCTATGGCCAAATATGGATCAATTTCAGTGTAACTGGGTAAGATAATTTAAATTGTATGAAAATAAGTTTGGAGAAAATTTAGTATAAATACCAACATAATAAGATTGGTTATGGGCACAAAGACTTTATTACAACTTTGTCTACATTAATTTAAATTTAAATTTTATTAATTTATCTGCAAAGTTGTAATTCCTGTCTTTAATTTTTATTAATTTAATTAATTAAACTCTTCTGTTAGATTAGAAAAAACTAACGAATGTTAGGCTAATGGACCATTTGGTCCATATAAATTTCTTATATAAAAAACAAGTCTGGTTTCCACTTTTTTGTTTTTTTTTTTTTAATCAACACAGATTAAATATGTTAAAGAGTTTTGAGTTTTGGTGTAAAAAAGCACAAATAGTTGCACTGCTTGGTTCAATTTGTGTGTTGTTTTCATAAGTTCAGACGTGTTTTACTTACTACATGGCAAATTTGAGCAAATATAAGATACGAAAACTGCTCAATCCAGAAAGTGACTCCGATATTTCAGATTCGAAAATTGATTATATATCAGAAAATAGCTAAACAAGTTCTTCTGAAACAGATACTGGGCGGGTACCCGTCCGAGCTGGAATCAGCTCTGTTGATCCTTTTTTTTTTTGTTGCTAAAAACAAAATGGTTTGGAGTGCCACTCCATTACCTAAGCCTATTAGAGCTACGGCTAAGAATATTATCTCAAAACAACCAGAATCAATGCTCTCAACGTTTTGTTGTGCTTTCCGCCTCCAATAAAAAGAATTATCATTGAAAATACTTATAAGTACGACAGGGTTAAGTTTGTAGAAACTGCTGATCATGTGTTGGTGCGTTCAGCACAAAACTCAAAACAAATCAATGGCCAAACATTATATTTACAAACATACATGATATATCCGCTTTGAATGCGTACATACTATTTTCTGAAATTTAAGTTTCATCGGCTCTAGCTGATCTGAATCGCAGGAGACTAGAGTTTTTGCTGCATCTAGCACTTTCTTCGGCTAGGGCGTATATAATGAAACGAACGTACAAGAGCTCCACAACAATAGTTCTCATCACAGTGGCCTTCAAATAACAAAACTTCCAATTTAAGGGCAAGAAATAATAAAATGTTCCAGTTGCAGCAAGCTTATTTGCAAAACTAGCCGAAAAACAGCTTGCTCATCATGCAATGACAATTTTGTTAAAACAAACTATTAAGTACTTATTTTTTTTAAATAAATGTAAAAAAATCAACGAAAACCAAAGGAAATATACTATGGACCAAATGGTCCCTTAACCTAAGATTCATAATTTTTAAGTTTTCACAGTCCTCTTTTAAGTTTGAACATAAAATTTTTGTATAAAACCTTGTTGGACCAAATGGCCATTCTGAAAACCGAACGGACGGATATTTTTTTTTTTTTTTTTTTCTTTATTTATTTATTTATTTATTGATCACAACCCAGTACAAAGATAAATCTTATATTAAAGTACTGGATTACATGATTTGGTATACAAAACATATTTGCAGTAATGAAAATAAAAACTTTATAAAGACAGTGAAAACTTATACATATATAATATTTAAAACTAATTTAGACTAAGAATAATTAAATAGTTGACAACTTATTTAATTTAGGACTACTAGGTATGTATAAGGGAAAAGGCAATATTAACTACCAGAACTGCGGTAGCGCCAAGGATTTATGGAAATGGATTTATAAAAATCCACAAACAGGAAATACCATTAAGACCAATTTGTTCTTCAATAAATTCAGTATCTCATGGACTATGCAAATATATTGTTGGCATTTTAAAGAATTTGACGAACGAATCGAAATACAACGTAAAAGACGCAATTCAGTTTAAGTCTAGGATTAATAACACAAATATTGACAATGATGAAATTCTCATATCATTTGACGTAGTGTCATTGTTTCCAGTATCCCTATAAATTTGGCACTTAAGACGATATTGGAAAAATGGGACATATTAAAATAATATACCAACATTCCTCAAGAACTTTTAATGGAAATTGTCAAATTTTGTATTAAAGAGACAAGGTATTTTAAGTACGATGGAAAAATTTATGAGCAGCGAAAAGGAATGCCCATGGGATCACCGGCCTCACCAATCATAGCGGACATTGTTATGGAAGAACTTTTAGATTTGACAATTGGGAAACTAAAGACGAAACCTAGAATAATGACGAAATATGTGGATGATATTTTTGCCATTGTGAAGAAACATGCAGTTGATGACACTTTGAACATGTTGAATGCTTATAATGGGCAGATTCAATTCACTGTGGAAATAGAAAAGAATAATGAACTAACTTATTTGGATGCAGTCATAAGACGAGACGGAGAATCACTTAAACAAGATTGGTATCAAAAGCCCACTTCATCTAATACAGCGACGAACTTTATTAAAAGAGTATTAGATATAAGCGACGAAATTTTTCATAAAGATAATATAAAGAAAATTACCAATATTCTGGAGAAAATTTTATATCCGAAGAACACCATAAAGGATTTAACTAGACATGTTAATTTAACAAGAAAAATATCGACAAATAATGATAAACCTCAGAAAATTTATCAGAGAGAATTAAGAAGACAAATATTTATGACAATGATAAGTATGAACTTGCTATGAAGAGTCATAACTCACTTGGAAAGTTGTTCAGTAAAACTAAAGACAAATTAAATAAGGATGACAGATCAAACCTAATATATAAGATAGACTGTAATGGTAATGGTTCACAGTTGTGCAACAAAACATATGTGGGCACAACAAAGACTAAATTAAAGACTAGAATATCATCACACAAATCAGACCTGAAAAACAAAGACAAACCCAAGGCGAATTCATTTACCAGGTGGCGTTGAAAGCACAGCTGTGCTACTTTTTTGTTCTTACTTAGAGAGAGAAATGTCAAAAGTTGCTTGTGTTTTTGACATATCGATCAACGAAAGCAACAAAAACAATACATTGTTGTGTTTTTGCTGTTGTTACTTGTTGTAGTATCGACACCACCGTATACATGAATTCGCCTTGGACAAACCATTAGAACAAAAAACTGCAATTGCTGCCCAATGTGCAATAAGTGGTCACAAACCAGACTTTGAGAAAGTGAGAATACTGCAGGAAGAGAACAATTATAAAAAGAGATTTACGTTGGATATGTTACATATAATAAATGTTCCAACAAACACACGACTTAATTATAAGATAGACACAGACAATTGCGCTCAATTATATCGACACATAATTAATAAACATAATAAGAAATGACAACTAGTTGATTAGTTGTGTTCAACGTTTTAGGTTTGTGAAAAAAGACGCGGTAAAAGAGATTAACCCTTTATGTACGTAATTTTTAAATTATAACTTGTATTGTAGTAAAATTCAAGAAAATTATTGTTTTTAGATTCCTTGAAAATGGTTAACGAAGTTAACCGAAATATCGGAGAAAATAAATTGTTAAAATAAAATAAAACAACAAAATTGGTTTTTATTTATATTTTATCGTCACAAGATCTTAAGCCGAAACAAATAAATAATCACATATTTAAAAAATTAAAAAAAAAAAAAAAAAAAAAAAAAAAAAATCCGTCCGTTCGGTTTTCATTAATCGAATAACAATACATATATGGTTTTTCTGTCAAACGTAAAGTTGTGAGTCAAATAAACAAACCAAATGTATGTGTCTGTTGGAATTAAAAAAAAAACAGTCATGTTTAGTGAGTAATTCACATACATGGGCGTGAAAACGTTTTCAGTGAACTGTAAATTTTTATTGATTGCATGCAGTAATCCGTTAATTTGTACTTATTATTGAAACAAATGCAAACAAAAACGTTCAATAAATCACTTTCAAATTTTTCACAGAAACTGCTTGTCAAAACTTGTTTGAATTGACAGCTGTGGCACAGGCTGCACTCAATTTTATAGCCAATTTCATTTTAAAATTGCCCCCGATGAAGAAACAACTCACAATAGTAGCATGACTCAAAGTATTTTGTAAAAAAGCACGAGAATTTTTTTAGAACAAGATTTTTTTTAATAAAGCATATTAATTTTTTAAGAAATATATTTTTTTTATTAAGAAAACGCCAAAGTTAATTTGTGGTCAGTTGTTAAATTGAACGTAAAATTTTCAAACAAATGGAAAGGTAAAATTGAGAGCAATCTCGCGGTCAACTTAAAACAGTTTTTAAAAAAGTGGGAGAGTAAGGCAAATTAAAAGACAAAACTTGATCGTGTGGCTGCCAAGAAAACCAAAACATCATTTTATTTTTAAAGATCTATTTAATTGTTTGAACATATAAGATTATATGATCTCAATACACGCAAAGAAAGAACATGTTTGTGGTAAACATATTCTAAGAGCAACATATAATGATAAGATTCATGATTGTAGTCAACATGTTACAATTATTATTGAATCATATTATGACCAAAGGTAAAATTGAGAACAATCTCGTAGTCAATTTAAAAAGTGTTAGTGCGTCAGTAATAAACTTTATCTTGTGGCTTCCAATAAAAGCAAAACGTTTAAGCAACATTTTGTTTTTAAAAGATTATTAAAAAATATCTTTTTAATTGTTTGAACATATAAAATTATATCATCTTAACACATGTTTTATTTTTTTTATCGTTGTAAAGGTTTTATCAATCAGTATGAATTGCTACGTTTGTTTTGTTTTTTTGTTAATAAAGTATTAAAATACTTGTAATTAATAATGTTTATTTACTCAAGAACCAATTTTTTCAAAAATTATCGAAAAAAAAATTTCTTAATTTGTAAAATTTCTGGATTTTGAATTATTCGATTAATCGATTAATTTTAAAAATTGAATTCAATTCAATTCAATTAAGTCAAAAATGCCAAATATCGGTTAACCGTTTAATCGAACAAAAAAAGTCGATTAATTGAACACCCTAGTATACACACATCAGCACAAACGCATAATACCCACTGTGCTATTGTGGTGTGGGCATAAATACACTATAATCCAAGTTGTGCTATTTTTCTGCTCTATTCTCCTTTTTAAGGCAAATTGACTATTAGGCGGTCATTTGAAATGATGAGATTTGAACTACTGAACAAAAATGCAACAATTCATAATACCCATATAAGCATAGATTTTACTACAAATGTAATTTCATTCCATGTTCACAATTATGATTGGCGTGGAGTGGTTGAAGAGTGATGGTGATGTTTAGAAAGATGTGTGTGGACTTATGATATTTTACAAGTACGAAAGTTACATTTGGCGACACCGAATTCTAGATACCATTCAACTATGAATTTTAAATTTTCAATAGCATATCATTTATATGTTACTCGTGGTAAATTATGGACCGGTCATCATAAAATTTGGTAGTATAAATTCTTATTATATTAAATGAATTCATTCCAAATTTCATAACAATATTTGTATGCTTAAAAAATTCGTAACTTTGGTACTTTTTTAAGCACGTTTTTTTCAAAGTAGTTTTGCACAAACTGAAACTTATGTTCTTAAAAATTTAGACAGAAAACAAATTAAGTACATGTGAGGGGCAATGCAGGGTTAAAATTGTTGCTTTCAGAACTTTTTGTTAACACGTTTTTTTATAAAAATAAATAAAGGGTCCTTTTGTTTTCAAACAGTTTCTAGTTCTTCTGAATATTTTTAAGTGTAAAACATGGAATGAGAAACTAAGTATACCTTAATATACCACACGTGTGAGTGCAGGGTATAAAAATCGTAATAAAACTGGAACAAGTTTAGTAATCTATCAGACAGCATTAATTTTCCAGAGAAAGCCTTGTAAAGTGTCGGCAAAGAAATTGAGATTTAGCAACATTCATTGTGTACTTAATAACAAACGTGTATCAATGCCTTATGCATAAAAACTAGGACGGTTTATACACGTTGTTTGGGGTTTTTATAGAATGAAAATACTAATAATAAAATAAGGGGCTTATGGAAAAGAAATCCGTAATTAAAACTTACAGAAAGATAAAAACAATTTTTTTCAGCTGGGAACAATATAATGTCGATGTCGCACCCCCAATTACACTGTGCTAGAATTTTAGACTTTTTTTCTGTGACATCTGGGGCATCTGGAGTTTTAACCTAATTCGGGTATGTGAATCCAGTTGAATCATTATTTAACAGCCATATTTGTATGGTTGAAATTCTTAAATTTGGCCTCTGCAGCACGTATGATGCTTCCTAGTTGGAAAAAATGTATGACCAACCCCACTTTATTTTTCATCTCCATCATGTACTTCTAACATACTTAGCCGCTATCTTCATTCCTTAAGGCGGCTCCCATACAAAATTTTCAATACAGACTAGAAGTATATTAAAGAAAAAGTCCCATAACTGCCCAGAAGTCGCCCCTAGTAGGATATAATGTATGACTGAGCTCAATTAGTTTTTTGCCCTTAACATTTTCCCAAAAAATACTTGACCTTTAACATCACTTCTTAGGGGGGCTCCCATACAAATATATCAAACGCTTTAATTAATTAAAATTTTTCGTCTTTTGTAAATAAAATCAAAAGTTGTTAAAAGATTTTTAACGATAATGGCTTGTTTTGCTTGCAACTTCGTTTTTTATATGTCTAAAAAATTAGAAGCAAAGCTGCATTTTCCAGTTGTTTATTAAAAAATTTCGAAATTTTGCTAAAAATTATTTTTTTTATTATAAGATTTTGTTTGTTGTGCTTAATTCCCTTTTTAAATAATTGATAAAAAATACTGAAATTTATTGTTGGAGGATAAGCTGTTCCTATGCGCATTTCACTGGTTGCTTAGGCCAGATCATCAGGAAACGTTCTCCGTTTTTTTGCAAAAAAAAAAAACGGTTAGCTACTGGATTCAGCGTAACCGAATTACGTTAAAACTCCTAGTGCCCCGCTTGTCTCAAAAAAGTGTCAAATTCTAGCACAGTGTAATTATAGCGTATGATTAATGTTTGCTAACATTGAATAAAAATACTACTCATACGTTAAGTATGGTAAATCTATGCTAAATAGCGTAGCATATGCAAAGGTGTATTCTTTAATGAATAGATTTCTATGATATCTCATTTTCCCATGAAATAGCTTCACAAATTATTTACCAATGTGCATAGCTTTTTTTTAAAGTTTTATTTTAGACGGAAAAAATAAAACTCCTAAAATAGACGGAAAAAATTCAACTCTTTTGTTTAAGTTCACCACAGATTCTGAAAGAGCTCGTCAGTACGAATCAGAGCTGCCATTGTTGGTTATTTCTAACCAAAATTGGTAATTTTTTTTCTCAATGTGGAGATGTGAATATTTTTTTCATTTTGATTACTTTTTTTCTAAAATATAACATACGTATAAATATGTGTTTCCTGATACACTTGCATCGCGTATTTCGATTCCAAGGGAATTTTTTACGACTTTGAATAATGTGTACTTTGCACAACGATTTTCTCATTATATGTTTCGAATGAACGAAAATAAAAAATCCTTTGAAAATAGCTACCATATATTTTTCTTAAGATTTTTGTTATGAAGAAAATTACCAAATGTGATTTTTATATTAGAAACTTCCATGTTCTGAAATTGATATCAAACGATGGAGATTTTCAACTATTTTTTAAATGAGCGTAGTTTTTCCTTATTTTAATGGCCATTTTCTCAATGTATCGACAAATTGCCTGTTACTTAATGTCCACATAAATGTATTAGACCGACAAACTGTCCGTTAACCATTTTGGTTTTCTTAATATACCGACAAAAACATTGTTTCCAGTTGGCAGCACCTCTCAAAATATATGTAAATGGGGCATTGAGAAAACCAAACTTCTTTAATGTGCAATTTTTCGTTGGGAAAAAGATAATCGTCTAATGAGAAAACGTCCATAAGAGTAGTAAAGATAAGTGGTACTTAAAGTAGAAAGTGCATTATATCACGCGGAATCGTATGAATATGATATTTTAGAAAAGGACACTAAAGTATTTTAACTATTTCTAAAAACTTGAATAGAAGTAAAATGTTCTTAGCTTACATCAATTCTAGTAGTATATCTTAATATATTGAAATATTTAAGATTTTTTAAAAATAAATTGATATATAGAATCTACAATTTTAGAATTTGTGAAATTTACTGTAAGAAAATGGCGTGAAGTTAAAAATTTTAAATTTAATTTTTTGCTTATTTATTTAATCTTTTTTGGCAGTATTTTTACAAATTTACAAATTTCGTTTATTGTAAACAATATATTCAAAAAATAAACAGAATTTTGTATGGACATTTGACGGGTTCTAACTCTTAGAAAATAAAAATATTTCTTATGAAAAAGATCTCAAATAAATAAAAACTTTTAATTTAAGTTTCTCGTTATTTGTTTAATAGTTACAAGAATTGCATTTCTTGTTTTGTTTTCTTAATTTGTAATTAATATTTTCCTATTAATTTTAAAGATTTTTTCAATTAACAAAAGGCATAGCTAATTTGGTTATATTTTTTCACATTTGGTAACTTTTTAAAAAATTTTGGTTGTAAAAATGTTGTTAGTCGTGGTAGCACTGGTACGAATCTATTCATATAGCCACTGTAGGTCTCCGTTGGCTCTAACATGAAGAGTTTTTATGTTTAAATTTTCCGGATAACTGTTATTTACGGTCCCTGATAAATACCAACACAAAAAGACAATTTATGCGCACAGTAACCCTACTGCGGAAAGAAATTTGTATGGGGGAAATTTGAAATAATGAAGCAATTTCAATGGACTTTGTCCTTCTGACAATTGAAACGTGTGTACCAAATTTGTCCTTCAAAATTGCGCCCTTTACTCTGCCCACAAGCTTAACAGGGACCGACAACCAGGCAGATCGACTTATAAAGTGTTTCTAAGTTGATAGGTATACTAAAAGGTGTTCAAGAATCCATTTTTTTATGTGTCGAACACATCAGCACAAACACATAACAGTTACCCTCTCCACTATTGTGGTGTGGGTATAAATATATTAGTTAGACATTTTATACATCAGTGTGTGGAAGATGGCTCTCCCTATGAAAAAAGTACAAGATTCTTATTTAAGTATACACATTGCCGAAAATACTTAATGCCTAATTTTCGCTTTACCTAAATCAATGTGAGCGCAGCCATAACAAAATACGTATTTCAGAGATGACTGTGGGCAGTATGGGTGAAAAGAGGCTTTGCCATTTTAAGCATCTTATTTTGAAAATTTATTTTTACGCTCGTAATTTTTAATAAACATATTTAAATTATTACTGCCGTATTCATAAAAACCTGAAATGGATATGAAATCTGTTTTAAGAAAAATTTGTATGGAAATTTAGTTTTAAAATATGTTTGAAATTTATTTTATTTTTTACGAATACAGCAGTTATTGTTTAAATGTTCTCAATGTATTGTATCCGAATATCTAAAGTTTCTTCTTGAAATTATAAATAATACCATTGAACTGTTTACATTGTTTGATTCAATTTGCCGTGGTTTATCATTAGTGCAGTTGTTTGTTTTCGTAAGTATCAATTACATTTAATACATGATAAAATCCAAAAGGGAATTAAGTTGAGTTATTGTTTATGCTCTTATTCCCTCCAAGCAATTGGTAGAGTGTTTTTCGATTGTCTACGAATTTTAACTACTTCGTCACATTTGGTAGTTAAACAGTAGATTTTTCGGAATTTAACAACAACAAAATACGGTAGAGTCGCATTATGAGTTCTTAAATTATACTTTTTCGTCACTTTAGTGAGTTGTTCAGATAATTGTAACAGTTATACAACTGCAACAGTGGCACAATTGAATAATTCACATATTATATTGACTTCTTCGCAACGATTTGTTGTTTAATAGTGAATATTACAAAAGCAAAATACGTAAAAGAGCACAGTTTGTATTTAAGTTGCCATGTGATCGGTGCTACGTGCGTGTAAAATAATATTAATATATAAAATTATGTAAAATAGAGTGAAATTTTTAATATTTGAAAATAGAAATAGTTATAGTATTGTACTTAAAATTGGGACTCCGCGGAATCCAAATGTTACCGAAAAAAAAAAATGTTCACGTATAAATGAGTGCACAAAACTGCCCAAACTTATTCTTCGGTTAGATTGGTTGAAGTTTTAATAATTTCTCATGCATATTTTTTTTAGAGCAAATGCAAATGAAATTAAAAATAATAATTTGATAATTATCTTTTTTAATGGATATTAGTGATTTTTTTAAACTGTCTGTATATTTAATGACTTTAAAAATTTTAGTGTGAAAATTAGTGTTTTTGTTAAATTTTTCTAGTGAAGATGAACAATAACGTTAAGTGAAGAAAATTTGTAAAATAAGTTTTGTAAGGCAATAAAAAGATATGCTAGTTATAATATGATGAAAGTTTACAAAGTTAGTGCTTCAACAAATCTGTGATTTTGTGTAGTTTTCTTTAACAAAATTTGTCCACATTAGGTTTTTAACTTTAAAACATTAACAGCTATTTTGATTAAATGTAGCGTAGATTTTTTAATATTTGTTTAACTTTAAGCTCATTTATTTTATATTTTGCTTAGATTTCCCTTACAAAATCAAACAAAGATAAACAGTAAAATGACCCACTTTTTATTATAAAGAACAATAAGAAAAAATGTAACTTCAAAAGAGTACTTTTTGGAGCCAACAGCGATACTACTAAATTTAATTGATATTAATCTTCCAAAGCGCTCTAATTCGTCATATAATATAGACACTAAGTGGATTCTTAAAGTAAATATTACCATAGTGGGACACTTCTTCCCGAACGATGTAACTACATCAATAAGAATTGAATAGCAAAAGCGATAGGTTTTTGCTAAATGGGGAAACTATTTAGATTATTTTTCGATCGAAATTGTTTGCAGGGTTGTTAATTGTATATGTATCTTTTTAAACATAAATATTTGTGTATGTATGAACATATGTATGTATGTATGTATCTGATATATTTAAAAGTGCGTTTATGTGTTTTTATTCACAAATGTATTTTATTAATTTCAAATTCATGACATGCATGAAGCAATTCATCACTCACAGACTTAAAATTACAGTCATTTAACAGAACAAAGAAGAGTATAAAAAACTTTTGAAAAAGTGTCCAACAAGGAAATTCATCAAATTGTATCAATTATGGCTTCATTTACAAAAAATAAATACAAAAAAATGAAAATGAAGACATGCACAAACATACTCTTATTTATGCACGCATATAATATAAGCGATACTTTAAAGACAACATCATCAGTGGAACACGCACATCACCATCCTCATTTCATCACTGACAGCGCACAAGAGTATCGACAACGTTATTGTAATTTTTATTATTTGCAACAATAATTGGATTTAAATTTGTTGAATGAGAAAAAAAAAAGCAATTTTTGTTTTCATTAAATTATTATCTGTTCTGCCCTCGTTAGAAAGAAAGTCACAAGTGACGAAATACCAAAATTGACATAAGGGCAGATTCGGAACCGTGAATGTGTTTCTGATTTTTGTGTTAAGCTTAAAAAACCTATTGACATCTGTAAATGACTGAAAAAACATTCAGCAAAATGGTGATATCTACTACCTCTAGCGTGTTACCTAGACAAAAAAGTCTTATCTGCCACATACTATGATAAAAAGTCACATTGACCAAAATTTTAAGCTCTTAAGAATTTTTTCCGTAGTATCTATGATTAATTTTGGATAGTAGGCGTTTTATTCTTTAAGTATATAAGGACAAGTTATTGCAAAGACCGACATGAAGGAATAACTTTAAGAAACCAGAGAATTTTGTTCTTGGATTTGCGAATTTCATCTCAGAGTAATACAAGGTAAGTAAAAAATAATATCGACCGCTCAATTCCAAAACATGTTAAATCTAGAAAGTTAGTTTTGGATAAGCAGCTCTTAAAGTTTACTGGCTATATAACATTCAGTTGTATGCTATGTTAGGCTGACTTCCAAAACGCCAATTTCTTTGTATTAGAACAGAGTAAAATGATTCATAACACCGCAGTACAAAATATATACAATGCAAACCCTTTCGAAACATCACTGTAAAGTATTAGTAACGCAGCAAAAAAGCAATCAGGGCATCGGTTTTAAAATTGATGCTTTGTGACATTTAACATTTAATTTGCAAACAATACATGATTATTTTTAATAATATGCATTGCATGACTTACATTTCAAAACGTTTTAATAAACTAAATATATAGTTGCATTGTTCCGGTATTTTGTACATGTACATGGTCAAAATACGGTAGTAAAACTGTATACAAACTTTATTTAGTACGTTTTGGAAGTCAGCCTTACCTTTTTTGTGCATAATTAAAGCTTGAACAAGCCGATCAACACCAAAATTTGGCATGATTTAAATTGAACAATACTCAATTTATAAACGTGAAAAAATTAAAAACATGCTTAGTCGACCTCTCTTGTTTTGGAATTTAGCTGTCGGTATAAAATAAAAATTAATGTTGTGCATTTGTGCAAGCCAGCCTGCTTCAGTTCACACATAAACACATTTAGTCATACACACATTTTGAACTGCAGGTTTGAAGACTATCAGCTTTGCCCACAATGCCGACCGCTGTCATTCGCTAGCATTTTCAACGGCAAACAGCTCATTTGCGGGAAACTAACAATTTTCAGCACGACAAGTCGATCGACAATACAAGCGACCGATAACGTAACAGATTTCATTCAAATTTGCGGCCCACTAAGAAATTTTATGCGACCACAAATGTGATAATCAGTCACTTGTGCTGTAGTTGTCGCCATAGGCATTTTGTAAAAATATTTAACAAATTTTTCTTTACACACAAGCACTAAATATTTTTTTTTTATAATTAGTATTGTGGTTATTTTATTGAACTGTTAATGGTTTTAATCCAAATTTACATATTTTTAATTAGGCTTAAGTTCATTGAATTTAATTTTCATTAAATTATTTTTATGAAGACAGGAATTTTACAACATGAAATTAATTAAAATTTTTATTGATAATTTTTCATTCTTGACTGCGCTGAGATTTGAACCCAGGCGTTCACGGACAGGTTGCCCAGACTAGTTTCGATTGTAACCACACAATCTTTTCAGTGGGGTTTGCCGTCTTTACTCACTCGGCTATTGCAGCCGGATGACGTCAATAGTCAAACATCAATCTTTAAACCAAATAGTATTTCACCTTGGTAGATCGAAATTTGCTTTTGAATGAATGATTATCTATTTTAATTGATTTACATGTTCTTCCTAACTTCTGTTTTTTCGTACTTTTTGTCAAGAATTCTTCTTGAAATCCAAAGTATATTTTTTGTTTTTCATGTTTTTGTCTTTCTTTTTTCTTGTTGACCTTTTTCAGCACAACTTGAAGGACAAATGTAAACATAGCTCGTGCCTTAGCTGTTAACAATAATTAGTATTGTGGTTGTAAAATTCCAGTCTTCATAAAAATAATTTAATGAAAATTAAATTCAATGAACTTAAGCCTAATTAAAAATATCTAAATTTGGATTAATTTTTTTTTATTATTATATTTTTTTAAAACACCACCACTTATAAAATTATATTGGTTTTTAAATTATTTTTTATAAAATTCTATTCTATATTTTTTACTGCTTTGGTTGTTTTTTGTTTACTCCTTTGTTTTCTATTCTGACTTGGTTTAAGCCAGAGTTCTATTTTTTGGCATAATTTATATGTTTTGTCGATTTTGATTTCCCAACTTGCGTTTTATTTATGGAATTGATGATGTGTCAATATACCCATTTGACAATAAATAAATGAATTGCTTTAGAAATGTAAAACCTGTCGACCGACAAGTCGATAGTTAGTGGGCCGCTTAAGAGAACGATAATGAGAGACTGGTTGTCGCTCGCTTGAGTTGCCTATCGACATCGGAGGCCTGGCTGCTTATTTTCCAAAGTGTTGCTGCTTTTTGGGTTTGAGGATAGAAGTTAGCAGTAGAAAAGAAAAAAGAAACCAATGAACTATCATTCACACCGCAAAAAAACAACTCTAAAATTGTACATCCCCGAAAAATCTTGCTATACCATCGCTATCATATGCTGATCAAAACATACCGTCGACGTAACCGTCACCAATGCCATTGCCTAATATTAAACAAAATATAATTATAACTGTATAACTCTTCATCAGAATCTTCATATGTTCAACTGACAAAAAAGGATAATAATTATATACACAACATCTCCAAATTTTTAACTTATATGTACGATATGGTTTTCGATTAATTTTTTTGTGAAACTCATCAAATAATATATTAACAAATAGAAACTGGGAATTTTAGTTTTCATGTTGAGTATCATTTTTATTATAAATTTTCATATAAATTTGAATGTGGTTCTAAGCCAAAGTAGAATTTATAAAGCTTTCATACTTTAATAGCATTATTCCTTCAGTATTTTCCAATAAAAATTTATATGCACACTCAGAATTTTCGTTTGTATATTTCTGTTAAGAGGCTTACTTTAGCTATTCTTTGGCTTACAATGAAGTAAATTGCACAGAAAATGTATACAACTATTAGATACCAGCAGAATGTAATGCAATGCCCGCTACGGCCTTCGTCAGCATTTTTTGCATCTTATTACTGGATAGTGGTTATTGTAAATTTTATGTATTAAGCTTAATTGTTTTAACAAATAATTTTTGAAATTTTTCAAAGATACAAAACGCGAAAGATAAAAAACATAAAACCTAAATATCTCAAAACTAGTTAAATGGAGATGAGATTTTCTTTATTATGAGGCTAGTGTTATTGCCAAAAATATTAAATATAAAAGACAAAAGGGCCATAAATAATCAGCCGTATAAAATTAATTTTGTACAAAATTATTGCGATCTATATAGTTTTTTCAACACATGGTCGGACGGACGCAGCTATTTTGTCTTATAATTTTACCAGGATCCAAAATCTATATAGGGTCCTTGATTTTTACGATGTTTTACAAATAAAATAATAAAATAATATATCTGGTGCTATAAAGGTGGAAAAATTACATTAAATTTACCAAGTTTTTATTGTTTTAATTTCATCGATTTTTAGTCCCATTAATCTACACTCAAACTATTATATTGGTAATTTTCTACAGAAAATTCATTTTAAACAACTAAAAATTTATTTAAAAAACAGATCATTTAGATTTCCTTTTAAAGAAATGAGTTTTACATAAATTTTACAATTTTCTTTTATTTAACAGTATACTCCGTAAAATTTAACAGTTGTTGCTATATAAAAATATAGTTTAACGGGCAAAAAATCAAACTATATAACAACTTTAGTACGGAAACAGCATTTTTTGGAAGTTTGTTTTTTGAATAACAAACGTAAATGTTAAAAAATAAATTCATTCGTAAAATAACTACATTTTTATTAAATTTTAACAGTACGGAAAACGAATTTAATAACCTGCAAATAGTTGCTGTAATAATTTTATGAGTGTACAAGGGCGGATCAGTAAGTTCGTGACTTTTCGAACTTTTCTCGTAGTTATATGAAATGCAACACTGCTCCCATTAAATACTACTTGGTAATAGACTACTGTCAAATTTGGAACAAGTCCCGTCATTTACTTTGCCCTTAAAAGCTGTTCAAAACATACAACATCGTGAATTTTTTTAAAAATGGAAAAAGTGAATTTCGAGTGCTCATTAAACATAATTTTTTTTTCCAAAAAAAAACCGTTAATCAAACCAAGGAAAAGCTTTTCGCAAAAAAAATGTTAATCAAAACCAGGAAAAGCTTGATAAATACTATGGGGACTCTGCACCATCGATTTCAATGGACTCACTTTCATTGTGATCGCACAATTGCCAATTGAGGTCAATGCACCCGAAAATGTCGAAAAAATATTGCGTTTTCCGATCGAAGAGTAAAAGTGCATAAGATTGTTGATACCATAGGCATTTCATATGGCAGTGCGGTTTCGATTTTAAATGATCAGCTGGGTTTAAGAAAACTGTCTGATATATGGGTGCCGCGTTTGCCCAAATGGCCAAGAAAAAATTTCTTTTTTATTAATACAATGCACGGTTGTACACGTGTGCAGTCTCAATGGCAAAATTCCATGAATTGGGCAACGAATTGGTACCTTATCCGCCATATTCTCCCTATTTAGCGCCCAGTGGCTATTTCCTATTTCCAAACCTAAAGAAATGGGTCGGTAAAAAGAGATTTTGCTCCAACGTTGAAATTATTGGTCAAACAAATGCTTACTTTAAGGACCTCGAAAAATCCTATTTTTTTGGCAGGGATACAAAAATTGTAGAAACGTTGTACTAAGTGTTTTGAGCTAAAAGGAGATTATGTTGATAAATAATTTTTTTTTCTGCAAAAAAAACTGTGTTTCATTCAAAAAGACTTATTGATCCGCCCTCGTATACTTATTTAATTTGTGTACAAAATTTTTTCAAAAGTACCGTAATTCATTCGCGGTTCTTATCAATTATTTACCTGGCATATACACATGCAAGTGTATTGTTCAACAATTATTTGTTAACTTTTTGGAAAAAGTGTATTGAGCTACAAGGAGATTATGTTGAGAAATTAATTTTTTTTTGCAAAAAAAAACTGTGCTTCATTTAAAAAGACTTATTGATCCACCCTCGTATACTTATTAAATTTATATACAAAATTTTTTTAAAAAGTATCGTAATTCATTCGCGGTTTTGATCACTTCTTTACCTGGCATTTACACATGAAAATGTAAGTTCGAAAAACAGTTTTTATACTTATAAATTTTTGACATTTGCAGCAAAGCAAGTAAGATGACAAATGAAGAAACAGTGTTACCGTAGATTAGTTTTCCGAGAGTGGGTTTTATATGGGACATATGGTAAATTATGGGGCGCTCTTCACGAAATTTAGCAAATTGATTTCCAGCCATATAAAACTGTGACCGACCGAATTTTATTACAATAGCAGTATAGCTTACAGTTTTAGGGATACAAAACTGTATTCTGAGGGTAGGCTTTGATGATGGACCTATATAGAAATGATGGACCTATATGTATAATACTTTCTAGTTAAAAAAAACGAATAAGATTTCTCTATGAACTACTAAATTCTTTTTATTTAAAAAAAAACACTGAAATTTGTTGTTGAGGGAAAGCCAGGAAACCTTTTTCCGAAGACTTTAGAAAAGTTTTTTTTTTCTTTTATTTAGACTTTAGAAAAGCTTAAAATATTATACAAATAAGACTTAAAACGAATAATAATTATCAACACTCACGTTTTACTTGTAGCAATATCAAACCTTAAACAAAACAACAACAATATACAGTGAGCTTATCTTTTCTTACGTTCCACCAAAATTTGTTGGTTTTTTCCGACTCGAATTGTAGTTGGAAGTGGGTTAAAAGAAGAAACAAAATTAGAAAACAAATTGCTTAATTTTATTGTTTTCGCAAGAAAATCAAAATAAAAACGAATTTGTTTAAAATCTCTTAGCATGCACAGCCATTTCGCCACCGCACAGTGGCGCCCGTAGAGCAAGCGAGGTTGCAAAAATCAAAATTTTCATGAGAGCCGACGAAGTTTTGAATAAACCCATGTTATAGGAAACTTTTCAACGATTTCAAATATGCCACTCTTAATAATATCACATTTTTAGTTTAGAAGATATAACCGTTCAAAGTTGACCGACTTTCGGTTTTCAAAAAAACACACAATTTTTAGTCAATTTGTTGCGATTTCAGGTGTAATATCACGAAAAATAGGTAACGAATCGCCTTATTTTTTATTTGTATTGATTGATGTATTTATTAAATGTATAATGATAAAAAAAAAAAATTAACTGTTTGCTTTGTGTTTCTCCTGGTAAATCACTATTTAAAAACTATCCGTTTTTTCACTATTTTTCAACTTTGACGGAAAATAAAAAAAAACTATATTTTTCTATATTTGCCATACGTGCAAAACCTGTTCTTTGATTATTTCTTTACATAATTCAAAAGGTTTTATCTGCCCGTACGTGCCCGTTTGGCTTCTAGAGGTAAAAAAGTTCAAAAAGACATGGTTGCAGAAATTGTATGGCGTCCATCCCTTATATGTTTTGACTGACAGTAGTTTGATCTAATAGTTTGAAAAAAACTACTCATTGAAATTAGCAGGTACGTACCTCACATAAACAATACTTTTGCGTACAAATGGTCAGGAACAATATTGACTTATGGTCCCTACAGGTAGGCACAAATCTTATTTGGACACGTGCATAATATCAAAATTGCATTATTCAGCCTAAATCCATATGTATGCAGGGAACAGGTAAATTTTTAGGCATAGTAGCATAAGCCTATGTATTGCAAAATAAGCATAATGCCTGGATAGTCTACGCCTGAAAGTTGGCGCAACAATTACTGAAACCATTAAACAATTTAAGTACTGAAAACATGGCGTTGAACAATTTAAAATTATTTGAACTGTTTAGAAAGTCAACCACACCAAAGTTTTTCACGGAAGTGAAAATTCTTCCTGAGAAGTTGACATTGATCAGCAAATGGGGCTGCGATGGATCATCCGGACAAAGCGTTTATAAGCAAAGGATATCTTTCGATGACGCTACAATATCGGACGGAAATATGTTTATGGCATCTGTTGTTCCTTTGCGGCTAAAATCGGATGATTCCCTACACTGGAAAAATCCACGTCCGTCATCAGTGCATTATTGCCGACCAATAATGTTTCAGTTTGCAAGGGAATCGGCAGAACTCATAAGGACTACGGTGAAAGACATTGAAGAACAAATAAGCAAGATTAAGCCTACAAAGCTGCAAATTGGAGAAGGAAAATATATTGAATGCAATTACGAGTTCCACCTGACCATGGTTGACGGAAAAGTCGTAAACGAACTGACAGGAACAACCTCAACAATGTCATGCCCGATTTGCAAAAAGAGTCAGAAGAACTTTTTTCAATTCAATTCAATTTATTTCATATATAATATGTTACATCTCAATTTTATATAATTAGTTGTAAAGAGTTTAAGATTAGTATCTTTTTCTGCTTAATTATAATATATTTCAATTAGTTATCATAGACAGAATTATATTGGAGGTAAAAATTTAGCAAAAACCTATCTAAACCCCTTTTTTCGTATTATTTTTATATTTTTTTTATCGATTTTATATTATTATTTGTCAGAAGAACTTTGGTAATTTAAACGATTCTACAAATGAGGAGAATTACGAATATGGAATGTCACCATTGCACGCAAGGATAAGGTGTATGGTATTCTTGCTAAAACTGGCATATACCCTACCACAAGAGGAGGAAAACTTCGATGAAAATACATCAATAAAGGATAAGGAAAAGATCAGAAAGAAGCAAATACAGGATGGTTTTTTTGAAACAAGTTGGACTAAAAGTAGACTGTCCCAAGCACGGATACGGTAACTCTAACGATGGAAACACTTCTAGGAGATTTTTTGAAAATGATGAGGCAGTAACTAGAATCATTGGAATTGACAATCAAATCGTGAAAAGATTGGGAACGATCTTGGATGTTTTAAACTGCAAAGAAAATGTCAATTCTACAAAATATGGAGAATATGCGTCGAAAACTGCATCTCTTTTAGCAGAAATGTATCCACAGAAGAAGTTGACCCCGACCGTCCATAAAATATTGGCGCATAGCAAAGATATAATTGAGTACCAGCCTTTGCCAATTGGAGAGCTTTCTGAAGAAGCACAGGAGTCTCTTAACAAATTTTATAAAAAATATAGATTGCAGAACACATTCAAAGCATCAAGGGTAAGGCAAAATAAGGACCTCTTCAACATGTTGGCAGCATCTTCCGATCCACTTATTTCTTCCCTGCGGCATGTGAATTCACGAATAGAGTTACAAAATAATTATAGTTTAGAAATTGTTAGTCTTTTAGATATACCTTCTCTTACGAATTGTGATGAATATTTTACAGAAAATTGAAAAAATAAATTTAAAAAAATAAATAATTTTTTTTTTTTAATTTGTTGGGTAATAATTTAAAACATAAAACCCTTAAGAAAAAAAATAAAAACAATCTAAAAATGTAAAAATAATTTTTTTTAGTTACCATAAAATTGATTTTTCTACTAATTTTAACTTTGATAACCCATAAGTAGGCCCCTACAAAGCGTAGCACCCTTTCCAAACGCTCATTTCATAGGCTGAACAGTTATCTATCATATGCTGTTTAAACTGTTCAATTATCTTATTCGGTTCAAAAGATATGATTTTTGCAACGAAAAAACTCAAATGGCGCCACTGTGCACCGTTTAGGTGTTGGCCTTTCCAACAATATTATAAAATTTTTGGGTTGGTTGTTTAACATTTGGATTCATAACTATTATCCTACTGAACTGATTTTGCTGGACTTGCAGCCCAATCTGCTTAGAAGAACTAGAAAGAGTTTGACTATAATATTGTTCTTTTCTTTGGAGCCGTTCGAAAGTGAGCGTGAATTCAACTGACGGATAGCCAGATGGACATGGCCTAATCGACATAGAATTACTTAAGGACCAATAAAATATCGTAGCATTTCTTCTTTAACCACGTAAGTGCCGACAACTACTTTTTCAGAAAACGAAAAAAACTTTATAACTTTTGAAATAAAAAAAAGTAAAATAAAAACAAAAATAAAATGGATTTGCGATGATCTGAAGGGTGGAGTAACATTTTTTGTAAATTTTTTTACTTACAAGTAACTTGAGGGTCTCTTTCTTTTTTTATAAAAAATATTGATTTTTTTTAAATCCAATATTTCACTCCGTGCCTTCTTCTGGGATTTTTTTCTTGAATATTTGCCAAAAAATTAACAATTTTAATAAATTTAACATATTTAACAAATTTAGCAAATTTAACAATATGTCATATTTTCAAATAAACACAAAAAGGTTTTCCAATTTAAACATAATCTCTTACAGTTGAAATACATTTTTAATTTCCGTTTCTATTTTTATAAATTAAATGTCTATAATTTTGGGCTACATTTTAAGTATCTGACTTAAAATTAATTCTGGATATTGTTGGTACCTTTATAATTTGCAACATTTCTAACATAAATCTACGTAAATTATCAAAGTTGTTTTTGGGAATACTATTATTTATTAAAAGATTTTGTTTGTTGTGCCTTATTCCCTTTTTAAATAATTGATAAAAAATACTGAAATTTATTGTTGGAGGAAAAGCTGTTCCTATGCGCATTTCACTGGTTGCTTAGGCCAGATCATCAGGAAACGTTCTCCTAAATAATTCTAGAAAAGCCAAAGCTATCAGCAAACAAAACTACAGAGGGAATGAGAATTACCTACAAACACTCAAAAAGTCTTGTTTGCAACGATATCAAAGCTTAAACAAAATACCAAACAATAAATCAGTGATGAGTTTTTATCTTTTCTTACATTTCCCGCTACAATTAGTTGGAATTCTCCCTACATTAATTGTAGTTGTAAGTGGGTAAAGAAAAAAGATATTAAAAACAAAAACAAAGTGCTCTTATTGTTTTCGCAAGAAATCAAAATAAAAACAATTTGCCAGTTCAGTTTTTTTTATTTAAAAAGGGAATTAAGCACAACAAACAAAATCTTTTAATAAATCTACGTTTATAATTATTTTCCGTGTTTAATATTGATATATTTTCAAAATCAGGATAATGGTTTAAACTTGCACAATGGGTTGATAAATCTGTTTTTTCTGATGAAATATTGCTATATTTTTGATCTGATATATGTCCTGCTATCCTATTTTTAAGTTTATTTTTTGTTGTACCAACATACTCTTTACTGCATTGTCCATTCACATTTCCCTTACAAGGTATTTTATAAACTACATTTGAGATTTCCAACATATTTATTTTATCCTTCATATAAGTGAATAATCTTACTATTGTGTTATAAGGTTTATGTGCAATTTTAAATATTTTCGTATCATATATATTTGATTTCTCTAATCTTTCTGAAAATCTTGGTACATAAGTTAGTATGTTTTACGTATCGTGCCGTGAAAATGTTCGAATTCGAAAAATTTGTTGTTTCCATAAATTTCACGGTTTATATGGGAGCTACTTTTAGAAGCAGAGATAGAGCCTTAGATCGTTTACAAGAAATGTGGTTTATATAAAAATATTTGGGTCGTTCTTAGAAATTATCCCTCTATGGATACGTGATCACCTCTTCGGGTTCAAAAACGAATTTCGGGCCAGAACGGTTTTTTGTAGGGGAGCCATGTTTAGATATGGAGATAGAGCTTTGGCATGCAGGAAACAGGTGCATTTCATTAAAATAAATTCCAAGAGCAACACGCTATGATTGAAAAACAACCATGCTATTATTAGTGTTGAACATACATATTTTTGTTATTCTTAACCATAACATGTTAGGAGACAGCCACAATATGATTGTGGCGTTTTAGTCAAGGAGTAATTTAACCATAATATGATTGCCGTTGGCAATAATATGGTCAAATTAACCATAACATTTTCAAAAATTTTTTGTTAAAACTAATGTTTTGCTCACCATATTGAAAAATGTTTTTTCTTTGGGTGCACTTCATGATGTAATACACGTTATGACAAACTTAATTCCCATTCCCATTAAGCAATCGTTGTGGTGGGGCGTATAAAAAGTATGGAGAAATTAAATTGTTTACCTATTACATGCAAAGGATGTACCAATATTTACTCCAAAATCGTTTCTCATTTAATTCAAATCCTTATAGAACAAATGTATGTGTGTGGTGCACACACATACATAATTATAAAATTTTTGGCATTTTTATTATCACAAATTAGAAAGAAAACATTAAAATGAAAAAAAAATTTACAAAACAAACAAATTGATGATTTTAATTTTTGACTTTGCAAGAATGAATTTTAAAAGTATAACTTCATTAGAATTTACTTAAACTTATGATTCGGTAAAAACATTTTAAAATTTCTTCGATGTCAGCAAAAAAAAAATAGCTTAAAATATAAAAACTTAAATTTTAAATAATCGAAATCTTTTAAACTAACAAAAGTCAATAAAATAAAAGCACAATTTCGAAATAATTGTAAACCTTTTTAAGTAAAACACTATTAAAATATTCATTGCTAGCGGATATAGTTTTCATAAATATTCATTCACACGTAACAAAATATATGTACAGTAAAAAAAAAATAGGTAAGAAAGAATTTTCGGTCTTGCTTGAACATATAATACCCTACACCACAGTATTAGCAGACAAATTTTCTATAGTGTACACTATTTTAGACCAGTTTGCAATTAAGCTATGAGGTTAATACTCATAAAAGATTTCTTTGTGTCGATATGTGTATGAAAGGTTATGTTAGAAAGGCTGGTGAGAAATAAACTTTTCACGCTCACCCAGAGACCAATATGGTCACTTGTGACGCCTTAATTAGTGAATGAATTCTAGTATGAAAGAATAGGAGAAGTGAAGAGTGGAAGTACAGGAAAAGAAAGTAGTAAAAGATAAAAAATCGGACAGTACAAGCAAAAACAACCCTACACGCAGAGAAAAAACATTTTTAAAAATGGTAACTATTTTTAAAGAAATTTTTTAAACATATTATGTTTAATTTAACCATATTATTGTCACCGACACCTACATTATTGTTAAATTGGTCCTCAATCAAGAAGCCACAACCATATTATGGTTGTCTTTAAACATGTTTTGGTTAAATATGACAATAATTTTTTTTTAACAATATTAGTTTCCTCTTTTCCAAGAGCAACATACTTTGGTTGAAAACCAACCATGCTATTATAAGTATTAAGCATATTTTAGTTATTATTAAACAAAACATGTTTGGAGGCAACCATAATATGGTTGTAGCTACTTGATGGAGCGCAAATTTAACCATAATATGTTTGTCGGTGACAAAAGTATGATTAAATTAAACATAATATGTTGAAAATTATTCTTTTAAAATAGTTTTGTTGGAGGTGACCATATATAAACATATTTTTTCTCTGGGTGTACCAAACAGAAGCCATTCCCATTACTAATCCCGTCAGATTCCCGTCAGCCCGATAAATCTCCCAATTTGTGCAGGAATCCGCCACCCAGCCACCTCAGCCTTCTAATATGTAGCCTGGGACAGTGACACAGAAAGTGCTCAACTGTCTCCAACTCTTCTGGGTCCTTACACAACCTACATATATCCGACAAGTCAGATCCCATTCTCACCGCCATCCTGCATATCATGCAGTTGTCCTTGATAATACATATCATGGTCCTGACGCAGGCTTTACGCTTGCCCACCAGCGCATCCGAATTTGACCTACTAAGCACCGGCCATAACGTGCGTGATGACCAGCAGTCCGTTCGTACCCGCCAAACCCGATTAGTCCCGCTCAGAAACCATTCCATAATTTGTTTAAAGAAGAAGCCCATTAGACTGCCTGCAAACGTTGACGGTACCCAGCAAAGCCTCACCACATAATTCCCTAAGATTTCTCCTAGAGAGCTTCTGCAATCGTCTACTAGTCTGGAGTACACATAACAGCTCTTAGGTCTTAGAGCCACAGACATGTGTATGGAAGTTATGGCATATAGTTTTTATTTATTTTAATTCAAATACCAATAGAGCCTCTTTTTCGGAAATAAGTTTATATGGGAGCTTATAAAGTTATAGACTGATTTACATTATTTTTAAAAAGCATAATAAACTTTTTTTCTTCCTATGCTGATCCCGCGAAGCTCTACGCTTGTCTGCAGGGAAGAAACCTAAGTCTCTGGTGGGAATCGAACCCCGACGCTGATAGACTAGCTCACTACCAACTAGCCTACTGGGACACATGTGTAACAAATTTCGGCAAATTAAGACCTTTACTTTGCGTACACTGTTTACATGGACACATAACTAGCCATCCGAATGACATTGTTCTGTCGATTTATAACGGTGGATTTCAGGGTCACATAAAATGCTTTGTTCTTTTAACGTCACTTTTTTCAACTGACAACTAAGTGGATATACAGGTTTTCTTATGAGCATTGTCCCATATCATACGTTAACGCAAAGTACTAAAGTTAAACTACTTTTAACGTACGTTAATTTAATGAAATCTATCAGTTTGTTTTTTGATTTGCTTTAATTAAATTTTTTGTGAAAAAAAAATTGCAAAATAATATAAGAAAAAATTAAATTAAACAAATTAAATTGTCTCGGTCTTGATTAAATATTCATCATTAAAGTGTTCATTGTGTACCACTCCTCCGTTTTTAAGTTAGAATCATTTGAAAAAAGCAACGTATAAAGTGCAAAGAACTCCATGTTACAAGATCTTTAGAATTAATATGTGTTACACACTTTAGCAGAAACAACCCAGTAAAAACGTCACCTACACAGAAAAATGTATCAGTAGTTGTTTATCAATTAAAAGAATAGTGTAAAAAGTATTTCAATTGAATTAATGTGGTAATTTAATCAATTATTTTTGTAGTTGAAAGAAAATTGAAAATGTGATTTCGATTTTAACTTTTTATTAAATAACAAAAAATCTTCATTAATTTTTCCGTTTAAAATAAAATAATTTAAATTTGCAGAATTATTGTTAAGAATTGTCAAAACCTGAGCTATATTTAGTTAAATCAATCAACACATTGTTTGATATGGTAAAGTTTTTTGATCATTTTTTTAATTAAAATTAAAAATATCATTTGCTGAAAAAGGAAAATATTCATAATTTTGAATTTTTATTTATCAATGTAATCATTTTGGTAATAGGTACAAAATCAACAAATTGTTTGCTTGATTCTATGAAGTTGTTATTTTGGTGATTAGAGACCATTTTTAATTTTTTCTGTGCACAAAAAATGTGTTGAGTTATCAGAAAAAAATTTAATACTACTTACTATTTGATTGAAAAAAACCAATGAATTTTATAAGGTATGTCACAAAATGAACGCATTTAAAAGTAAGTCATTAATTTTTACCTACATCTGAAAAATAAGTAGTTGTAGAAGAAGTTATAGAAGAAAGCTACTAAATAATGACCCAGCAAAAACATTGCTTACAAAATAAGCAGAAAAATAATGAGAACTTGACAAAAAGACTACTTATTTTTCTACTAGAAAAAGTAATTATTTTTCTTCGCGATGTCCCAAAAGTCATCCTTTATAAAGAAGCCAATTACAACCTAAATAATAATAATACCTTTTTTTATACTTAAAAGTTTTTTTAAAAATATGAAGTTACAAAAAGAGACAAAAAATAAGTATGAAACTAATTATTAACTTTCAAAAAGATTAAAACACTCTTATTAAAATTGCTCTTATATGCATTTGAAATCTTATGGAATTTTTGTTGAAAAAGTGTAAACAAAAATAAATTTTTCGAAATGTAAGAAGACATTTAATAAAGGGTGGCTTTGTCTGCACACAATCATTTATAGCTCTAACACTGTAATAATATATTTTAATGTTCAAAAAACATCCTTTACATTAGATCGATATCACTACTTCTGTTCTAATAACAAAAATATATTGTGGGGTTAATTTTGGATCATATTTACATACATTTTATTGATTTTTGGATTTTCCAAGGATTTCACATCGAAATTTTTCTTAAAATTTTATATTATTACCAGATATCTAAAAAATATTATTAGAATATATTGACATATGATTTAAATCATATAATAATGACTTATTTAAATCATTATATTAAAGAATTGTTTGTGTAATGTTAAATAATAATTTATTTAAGATAGAAAATAAAGTTGTTATTTAATATATAAGGGGGATTTCATGTCAAGTGACCCAACTTTTGAAATCGATGTCTTCCGATTTGGATGAAATTTGCACCAAGGTTAGTTTTATTGGATAGTAGTTTACAAATTATTTTTTTTTATACATATCCCACTCGCATCCCACTAAGCGACCAAAACTATCTTAAAGGAAAAGACCTAAGGTTTCTTTTGAGCAAAAAAAAAAAAATACCCTTTTCAAAAAAAATACAAAAATAGTTTTAAATTTAAAAAAAAAAAATTAAGGAAAATACATAAGCTTTCTTTTGAGCAAAAAAAAAAAAATACCGTTTTCAAAAAAAAATCAAAAAATAAGTTTTAAATAAAAAAATTAAAAAAATTTCAAAAAATACAAAAAAAAAATTTCGAAAGCTTGAAGAAATATCTATCTAATTTGTTTGGTACAAATTTTGCTAACACCAATAGATAATAAGTTACATGGATGAGAAAGAAACCGGTTTGGCCAAAATGTCAAATTTTGACCCCCTCTAACTCAGAAACTTTTTGACCGATCTTGTTGAAAATTTGTGTCTAAGCTACTATCCAATAAGACTAACCTTGGTGCAAATTTCATCCAAATCGGAAGGCATCGATTTCAAAAGTTGGGTCACCTGACATGAAATCCCCCATAACTAATAATTCAAAAAGTGGCGAATAGAGCTACAAAGTAATGAACTCAGGAAGTCGTTAAAATTGGAATTGTTAGTAAGGCTTTTGCTGAGGAGTGAAGAAGCTATTATTTTGAAAAAGTAAGCGAAATTTTTTATGGGAACCTTCGCAACTATGATGCTGTAAGTTATGAAAAGCATTTAAAAATGCTATATTGTGCTGTGCCGGAACTGTGAGACCTTTAAAAAAGAAGTGTTATTTTAAAACCTGAGTTTTTTTCCTTTTTGACAAATACCGTTCTAATCTTTGTACGAGTACAATCTGCCATCAAACGTCCTATTCATATAAAAATAGTGTGCTCCAAGTTTCATTCGTATAGATTTAAATCATATATCAATTCTTTTTAGGGAGCAGTTTTTATATAGTACCGATTATCATACAATTTGGAAACATGATTTCTCGTCATATAAAACTGAAACGGATAAAATTTTATAAGATTTTTCGAGAGTGAGTGAGTGAGATGGTTATATGGATATTGCGGTAAATAATAGACATCATTTGAGATGGAAGTACTATTTCTAGTCATATAAACAAACTTTTTGCCAAATTTTATAAGGACACCAGCATTGCCAAATGTGCAGATTTATCTGCTTTTTGAAATTTTTAGAAGTGTTTAACAGTCATGTAAATTTTAACTGCAAAAAACAGTTTTTAGTAGTCCCTGCATTTTTTTTCAATTATATTTGAATAATACAAAGAAGCATTCAGCTACAGAGGCCTGCAAAGTTATGGATTTTGCAAGTTTTCTTTCTCAAACTATTTTTATTATTATTAATAATAAGATTTATCTATAACGTGCTAAATTCCCAATTTTTATTTTTGATAATAAAAAACACTGAAATTTATTGTGGAGGGAAAGTTAATTTTTCTATGCGCATTTCGCTGGTTGCTTATTATTATTTGTAGTTATTGGCGCAAAAGTAACGGGAAACGATATTTAAATGATTCTTATAATGTTTTTTTGATGTATACTTCTCTTTAGGTACCATCGAGAGTGCAATGTTGGTTACTATTGATCGGACAAAAAATAGCTGAGTTATAGCCCTGCGGGAATTATGTGTCAATTGCTCTTAAAGCACTTATCCCGTGACCAGTGAACAAAATTGTTTAACTAAAAGGAACGAATTGTGATAGGTGAAAACAAGACATATCACTTAACTGGTGATAATGTGTTTAGAGTGTAGTTGGTAGAGGAAAGGTAATTGGCACAAAACTATTCATGTGAGTGGATTTTGTGCGGATAGTGGCTGATTCTCTCTAGTTCTGTTCCTTTATATGAAGGGATTCTATCATATTGACATGGCTCATTTGGGACAATATCTGCGACAGACATTATTTTAACCGAAATTTGATGTGTCCATTAAAGTTATTTCAGTGACCTGTTACAAAGTGTCAAAAAGGTGCCAATTAACCCCTCGTACGACATCGCCATGTTAAAGTGACTTGTCACGTGACAAGTTTAGCGTTAGTACGCTTTCCCCTAGGGAGTGTATTAAGTCTATGATTTTTAGAAAAATATAACGGGTTTCACCAATTTTGTGATTTCATAAAATATTTTTCATCACAATTAATAGCAAAATCTATAGTTTTATAATTTTATTGTATATTCCATTCGATTAAAAAAATCTTAAACCACAATGGACCGAAATTAGACAGCAAACTAAGAATCCAATAACAAATAAACAAACTATTATTCTAATGCAACAGTGTTACAACTTTAATTCTCTTTAAAAAAAAATGTACATCACATTATATATAAAATGGCTCAGAACCATTTTCGAACTTAAAAATAAGAAAATAAATTTATGCAATAATGTGAAAACAAGTTTCAACCAACAGCCAACGTTTTTAATTTTTTTTTTTAAATTTTTTTTAAAGAGCAGTTTTTTTAAAATTTTTTTTTATTAGAGTTTTTTAAGCCCTTGTCGGCCAGTTTTTTCCCCATAAAAACTTAAATTTTATTTATGTTTTTTTTTGGAAATTATTAGTTTGGTTAAAAATATATAAATTTTGTTGTTGCTTTCTACAGAAATTCACATTGCGTTTTAAAATTTCAAACGCTCCATTGCTTGTGTCGTTGAAAATTTTAAAACGGTACATGAATTTCTGTTGAAAGCAACAACAAAATTACAAAATATTTATGACATTGTTTGTGCTTTCAATGTTATTGTTTGGCGTTGCGCTGCGTTGTACATGATTAGGGACTTAATTTTATATTGTAATATTCCTGTCTTCATAAAAATAATTTAATGAAAATTAAATTCAATGAAAATATCTAAATTTGGATTAAAAACCATTAACAGTTAAATAAAATAACCACAACACTCATTATTTTTAATTAAAATTTTATATGAAAACAACAAAAGTGTTAATTAAATCAAAATTAAATTTTTAATTTTCTTTCAATGAAAAAAATAATTGATTCAATTATCGCATTAATTAAATTTAAATATTTTTTAAACCATTTTTTTAATTGATAAACAACTTTTTTCTGTGTGACTCCCATTCGGCTTCATAATTATTTTTCTTCTAAAGCGGTTTTCATTCTAAACTACAAGAAATAAAGCAATAAACAATCTGACACCACAATCATTCATTATTTTATATCAAAACCTTCCCAAAAGATTGTGTTACTAACAAATAGTGGAACGTGGCTGAACAAACTGAAGTTTCTTAGATCATTGGCATGCTCATTCGAACATGTTAAAAAATATTTACGTAACCTACAGTTTTTTCATCAGACCACAAAAAAAAATTATAAAAAATTTAACCCCACCTTAAAACTAAATGGACGATATGCAATGTTTACAATGATATCAATAACGTGCACAATTACATGTTATACGACAGGAGCTTTATTCTCTTACTTTCAACCGACAAACGCAGTCATGAAGCTACAGAAACTCTATTCATTATTTCCGGAATGCAGTATTACATAACAGGTTGACAAAAAAATTGTTCGCCATTAAATGCTGTAATAAATGTGCAACAATTAAAAATTGTATATTCCGTTGTTTGGAATCTTGGATACCCTCCACCAAGTATTAAAGTAATATTTATTTCGAAAAGACCCTACGCTACTTGCTGGAGTAAAAGGATTCAATATAATATATATAAATAATAGAATATCGCTGGGTAAACTCAGTTAACAGTATGCACTAGACCATACCTCAAAAAATCCTTTATACTCCCTAATATAAAGAATTTTTACAAGGCGGCTTAAATTTTTTTTGCCGAAAGTAGTGGTCACCTTTTTAAATATTTCGTTACATCTTTTTGCAGCCGGACCTTTAAATATGATATATTAAAAATTTTGTTTGCAGAAGTCCAATGTTTTGCTGTAAAAGCCATTGACCCCAGTATCCCGTTCTAGTATTTATCCACCAGAGCTCTGTTTCTACCTTCCTAGGGTACACCCTAATGTCAGAAAATCCCTACGTTCGACAAAAAATTTTATTTTCGGAACCGCCTTGCAAAAATTTGGCACTAATTTAATTTTGTTTTAGGGACTTTTCGTGCGGATTTATTTAATGGTGACGATTTTTATTATTTTATTATCCAGTTTGCGATGAAGCTCAAAAAATCTGACAGAACTGGTTTAATGCCAATTTTTAGTAATAAAAAAGTAATTTCTTTTGAATTTCACGATAATGCCGATGTTTTGTTGCAAAATTTTGTAATTGTATCGCTTTTAATGTCTGTTGTAGGGAAAATGGTTTTGCTGGAGTTCATCCCAGAATGGAAAGGAGAAATAGAAGCTATTTGACATCAGATTATAACTTTTTGTTAAGCCTTTTGGAAGTAAGCTGGTTTTGGCATCTTGACGGAGGACTAATTCAATTATAAAATGGTTGCCGGTAACAATACTATGAATAAACTAACTCAATATATTAAAACAAATTTTCATTAAAAATATTTTTGTTGGAAGCTACCATATGGGCATTTCCTGGGGTCACGAGCGTACGTTCGTACGCTTTTGATGTACAAATAATATGGAAAACAAAACTTTTTCCTAGCATTTTTTTGCAATTCGATAGCATTTTGGTAGGTCTATATTTAGTGCAAAAGATGGATTTCATCGGGTTTAAGTTTTCATAATGATAGTTACATAACATGTGGTCACGAACGTACGCAAAATAGAAGTCAACTTTGGCTGACAGTAGTGAAATGTAAAAATCTGCGAAATGGAACGGAATATTCAAACGTGATTCCATCTATCCAGTATTTACACAATAAATATCTATATTATTTTTTGTTTAATTGGCTTACGTACCGGTCGCGAACATACGGGTCGCGAACGTACGATTTTTCCATATGTTTTAACCGTTAATTAACCGTTAATCGAACTTTTTTTCTTCTCCTTACACTTTTCTCTTCTTAATTGATTGTAATAGAGAGATTTTAAAGAAAGAGTGCAAACATAACAAATTTTTTTTGCATGTAAAATAATTGAATATAAAAATGCCTTTAGAATTAGCTTAAAACGAAAATATTAAATTTTCCAGTTTCCAGCCCAATTTCCTCAAGAAAAACAGCTAAGATATCATAGAAAATCATATATAGCATTCTATTATAAAAACATAGACTTTTTTTTATAATTATAAACAATAAAACACGATGATTATCAACATTTTATTTTTCCATCCTGGTTGACCATTCAGAGGAAATGTCCATATCCAAAAATGTGTTTTATCTGCGTGTTGTTGTTACACATGGAATGTTGAGAGAGCGCTGAATATACTTGCTTTTTTTTTTGAAAAGAAATATTTGTATATAAGCCATCATTAACCGTGTAGAGAATATTAGTATTGGGGTTATATTATTGAACTGTTAATGGTTTTTAATCCAAATTTAGATATTTTTAATTAGGCTTAAGTTCATTGAATTTAATTTTCATTAAATTATTTTTATGAAGGCAGGAATTTTTCCAACATGAAACTAATTAAAATTTTATTGATAATTTTTCATTCTTGAATGCGCTGAGCTTCGAACCCAGGCTTTTACGGACAGGTTGCCCATACTAGTTTCGATTGTAACCACACAATCTCGTCAGTGGGGTTTGCCGTTTTACTCACTTGGCTATTGAAGCCGGATGACGTCAATAGCCAAACATCAACCCTTAAACCAAATGGTATTTCACTTTGGTAGATCGAAATTTGCTTTTGAATGAATGATTATCTATTGTAATTGATTTACATGTTCTTCCTAACTTCTGTTTTTTCGTACTTTTTGTCAAGAATTCTTCTTGAAATCCAAAGTACATTTTTGTTTTTCATGTAGAGAATTTTATTCTCTTTTTAACAGGGTTAAAGGGTGACTTATATACAAAGACAGCTTTTTATTAACATTTTGCATGCAAAAAGAAAAGAAACCGGAATATGTATTTTTCCTTCTTTAATAAAATTATGCAAAAAGTTTTCCATTGCCAATTTTAAAACACAATGATATTTGCCACATGTTTTTATTTTGTCTGCATAAAATATGCAAAAGCAAACATGAGCTCGCTCGAATTAATATTTACATTTCCGGTACAACTTAAGCATGAATTGTTATAGATTTTTTCCATTCAGAACAGTTTTGAGGAAAGTATGTTGTGGTTGAATTCTGGTGAACTTCAAATTATTTGAATTTATTTATTTTTTTTATAAAGTGTTTGGTATAAGTTGGATGTTATTCCTATTTTGTGGTTGGGTTTTGGTAAGTATACTTTTTTCCAGGTGAAAATTACGCACAAATGCAGTCATAAAATTTATTGTGGCCGAATTATATCACAATTCCTACATTTATAAAGAATTTAATGCAGTGAAAGTGGTTTTTAGGACTATTATTTGTATAGAAGCTTATGGTCAAATCTATACAGATTTCAATAAAATTTGGTAACATGATAAATAAAACATTTTTAAGCTGAACATAATTTGTAGATTAAAAAATTAAGGCCAAATGTTGCCATTTTTAACAGAATTTTTCGTTAGACTTACAAAATCATTTGTACCAAATGCGACCAGGACTTTGCACAAATTGTTAAATCGAAACACAGGTAGCTAGCTTATCAGACAGATGGACTGATGGATATGACGTATAAGACAGAAAAAGTGATTGTTTATCCATAAGTATCCCTGCGGGAAATTTGTGTCAATTGCTCTTAAAGCACTTATCCCGTGACCAGTGAACAACATTTTATTATTAAAAGGAACGAATTGTGATAGGTGAAAACAAGACATATCACTTAACTGGTGATAATGTGTTTAAAGTGTAGTAGTCCAGAGGAAAGGTAATTGGCACAAAACTATTCATGTGACTGAATTTTGAGCGGGTAGTGGCTGATTCTCTCTAGTTTTATTTTACTTTAAATGAAAGGGGTCTAGCATCGCTCATTTGGGACAATATCTGCGACAGGCATTATTTTAACCGAAATTGGAAGGATATTTCAGTGACCTGTTACAAAGTGTCAAAAAGGTGCCAATTAACCCCCTCGAAGGACATCGCCATGTTAAAGTGACTTTTCACGTTTAGTGTTAGTTCCCTTTCCCGCAGGGATACTTAAATATGGGTAATTACCATAGATGAGAGTAGTGCACTCATTTTGCAGTTTCAACTCACAGTTAGTAATAGTGCAACATTTTTGAAATCATTTTGTTGATGTTGAGTGATGAATTAAAAATTAGCAGCCTCACTAAACATGAGTGATAGTGATGTTATAAAAAAATTTTGCAATCAAAAAAAAAATAGTTTGATTTAAGAAAAAGCAATCATCAGTTTATTGCAACTTTTTTGCTCTTCACTCAATTGAGTGAAACTTAAAATTTTTTTCATGTTTAAAGCCACGAGATATTCCGTTATAGACAATGTATTGACAAGTTGTTTAATCTCCTTTCTTATGCATACTCGTATCCTAACAAGAATCAAAAATTATGCTAATTCAAAATTATATTTTTTAAATTTTAGTGAGAGTCTGTTTATTGGTAGCTTTTTTGATTGCAAGTACAAATAATGCACTATTTGAATTGAGTGCAGATTTTATGCATTCAACCACCGTTAGTGATAGTGGAAACATTAACAATATCACTAATATTTTTTAGTGGTAGTTAAAAAAAATAGCAATCACCACTAAAGCTGGTAAAAAAGAGTGCAAACTAAATTTTTGGCAGTTTTTTTTAGTGATAGTGCACTGCTGACTTAAATCAATATTTAGTGCATTACCCCCAACTATGGTAATTACATATATTTTTAAGATCTTCCTGGAAGTGTTACAGAGTGCAACACATAAAATACAAACTCCTTCTTAGCAAACCCCAAATGGGATTCTCTTAGTTTCGTTAAGTACTTTGAGAAATTCCATACAAGATGGACTTTGAACTCGATGACTTCAAAAATATTGCTCTATATTATTCAATATGACTTGTGCCTTTTCCAGTTTCATGTTGTGTACAATGAATATGGAAAATTGTTAGATTTGGTGTTTGTGAATGAACCTGCTGGCTGTTCTAACATCAAGACCTGAGGATCGTTACATCACCATTGAAATTTCTTGTAATACTCCTTTTGTTAAACGTTTTACAATGGTGAATAATAAAAAAGTTTACTTCTTCAAAAGAACAAGTTACAATGACTTAAATTATCTTCTAAATAATACAATTTGGCTTTATGATTTATCTATTTCAAATGACATCAGTGTGTCCAGATCTTAAAAATTTTTGCAGCTAAATCTGGCATTAGACAAGACCAAAAAATGCTAAAAATGGTTTAACCCTAGCTCTGGCACGAATCTTTCCCTACGAATCCTGGGACTATTTACATTTGTAAATACGTTTAATTTCATACATTTCGTTGGTTATTTCGCAAATTTTGTTTTGTTTAAAAAATGTCGGCTAAAGTGAAGAAATTAAGTGAGCCAAGAAATAAAAGCTAATATTTTTTTTTTATGATCGTGATTGAAAAGTCTCACAATGCACTCACAATGCCGCCTCTTACTAAGAGACAGAGTAGGTATATTATAAAATATTAGCTGATGCTTCTACAAGTGTTTCAGACGATAAAGGTGATATGTCCTTATTGTTTCACGAAATGGATGGTGATGCCTCTGATGCTAAAGTCTCGGCATATCCAGTAGAGTGCTGAATTGGAGGAAGAAAATGCAGTCGAAGCTCCCCTCAGTGAAGAAGAAAACTATCTTGTTGCCAAGGATGGAACAATATGGTGTAAAGTTCCGCCTAGATTGCAACGGATACGGTAGCAGAACATATTTCGCGAAAACCGTTTTGTTGGTCCTAACCCAAATACCAAGAGTTTGAGCATTATTGACACACTTTTTGTTTTTATGCACCCTACAATACTATCAATTATTTGTAGGAATACTAACAGGAAAGGCATAGCGGTGTATGAAAAACTGGAAAACTCAAGAACGGCGAGTCAAAATACAAAGAAGGTAAATAGGGTATTAATAAAGTAGAGCGTGCATACTTTGGCATATTATTAGCAATGGGAAGTCATAATTCCAGCAACACAAGACTTGAAGCGCTTTGGCAATATAATGCTCTTCCTCTTTACCGAGCAACTATGTCCGCAAAACGATTTTTAAATATTAAAAGATTTATACGGAGAGAGAAAAGATCTCTAACGGAAAAAGCTGCGCCAATATCGAAAATTATTGATATGCTTAATGTAGAAGGTTTGGTTAGTCTTCTTTTTCACCAAATAGTATGTCGCCGTTTGTTTCTGCAGCAATTATGAGAGCATTTATGTAAACCAATGATTTTAAAGAGAGCACAAATTCCGCGGATAGTTTCATTTTTCCAACGAAAAATGCAATCGAATGCATAATCAGATGAAGATGAACGCGGGCATTCAACCATAAAAGGGGCTTGCTACTTATGGTACCACGAGGAAAGCAAAAGAAAGCGCTCAACTAGAAACATATGCGGCCAATGTAAAAAACCAGTTTGCATTGAACATAGCAAAGTGCAAACCAAATGCAACAAATGCTTAAAAGATTGATTTTTTATATTTTATAAAATTGATTTTGTGCTTTTGTAAAAATTAAAGAAAATAAAATGAATTTGCATAAAAACAACAGAGAATATAAATATATTTACAAATGTAAACAGTGTCATATAACGAAGAAAAAATTAAAAAATCCCAAAATTCGGTAAACGAACAATTACAAAATTAGGCACTGAGTCCAAACCATATCCAAATCGGACCAGAAATGTATAAATTGTAGCCTTTTTAAAAATAACATATTTACATATTCAAACAGTGCCAGAGCTAGGGATAAAAAAATTTTTAATACAATGCTAAAATTTTTTACAAATTAATTACCAGTATAAAATTTTATTCAAAACCAAGTACATTTTAGTGACTTTAACAAAATTTAAATACATATTCTACATATAAATATGTCACAGGTGGTTGCGATTAAGTTTAAAATATAGGGGACCCGCAAACTTTTGATACCTGCAAAATTAGAACGATTTTGTTTCTATGCAATACAAAATTATTTAGATCATATTATTTCTTATAGTTTAAGAAAAGTTAAGGTTTTAAAATTATTATTTTTTCAGCAGTTTAGAAAAAAAAAAGTTTTTCAAATATTTACACTATAGAATTTTTATCTAAATACAAAGTGAAATTTTCTTGCACTTTAATATCGTAATTTAAGAGGGCAAATAACTTCTACAATCAACATGATGAGGGCATTTCTAATATTCCCTTTCTTAACATAAGAATTATCCATTTTCATGCAAAGTTTCACTTTGGTTACAACTATTTTTAATAAAAATTTATTATAATTTATTAAAACAATTTAACCTTTAACTGTGGAGGCGAAATTTTGGGCCATAATTAATGACGTGGTGGTAAATTTTACCCCTCTAAATTTTACTAAAAAAAAAATTTTGTAAAAAATATTTTTTATAACTATGTATTTGTTTTTGAAAAATAAGGTACTACATTTTTAATCAAAAATAACAAAAAAGCCAAAAATTATGTTTATTTGTTTAAACAGGTACTTTACACAGAAAAAATTATTAAATTTCTCCAATCACCAAATTTGTTCTAAATTCATAATATCAAGCAAACAAGTTGTTGATTTTGCACCTGTTACCAAAATTATTATATTGATTACTAAAAATTTTAAAATTTTGAAAAAATATTTTCAATAAACGATATTTTTAATTTTAATTAAAAAAGTGATCAAAAAACTTTGCCATTTCAAACAATGTGTTTATTTATTTAAATAAATATTGACAATTCCCAAAAACAATTCTACATGTTTAAATTTATTTATTTGAAACGAAAAAAATCAATTAAAATTTTTTGTTATTCAATTAAAATTTTAATTGAAAATTTATTTCAAAACAACTAAACTGTTAATTAAATCAAAATTAAATTTGTAATTTTCGTTCAACTAAAAAAATAATTGATTCAATTATCACATTAATTAAACTTAAATACTTTTTAGAACATTTTTTTAATTGATAAAACACTTTTTTCTGTGTACTTCACAAACATTTTATTTAAATATAAAAAACGATATATCAAAAACTTATCAAAAAATATGAATTAAAAAAAAAACAAAAAGTTAAAAGCCATTTTTTCACAGCCAAACTTATACACTTAAAGATATAAAAGAGATCATGAAAAAAATATTAAGGTGAAGGAACTACAGGTCAACCTTTTTGAGGTTTTTTACTCATCAAAATCTGCATCACATTCCCATTGGCTTACTACATTGCAGATAAATCCGCAAGAGCTAAAACTTCCAACTTTGGTCGAAATATCTTGGTTATCAATACACAACATCTGACAAAAATCTGGGCGGGAGAAGTAGGCGTGGCACCTCTCATACAAAGATTTTATAGATTTCTGTATATCTGAAGAATGGCAGATTTGGTACAAACAGCTTCCTAAACAATGCACAAGACCTGTTTTTAAAAAAATGTACCTTTTTTATTCTTGAGGGTAGAAAAGCGCAGTGAGTTAAGCTTGTCTCATATAAAATATTTTTAACCAACAAGAAAACGGACGAGTGGTAAAAAAAATTCCATGAAAATATTACGTTAATTTTGATGTGGGGTAAATTCTTTTTCTACTTAACACTTACGTTATCGCTAAAGTGGTGGTAAAATATTTTCGAAGAAAAAATTACCTAAATGAAGACTAGTGGACACCAGCATGTACGTAGCTCCGCTCAAGCTAAGTCGAGTTTAGCCAAAACACTGGTGAATAACAGCGATCACGATATGAGAAGATACTAAGAGAATTAAATTGATAGAGCGCCATGGAAGAGAGTATTTTAAAAAAATTTAAGGAGAGGGTAAAATTTACCACCACCTTCACAGTAAAAGGTTAAGTAAGAAAGGTCTATTGCTATTTGTTAAAATTTTTAAATTAGTGCTAAAAAAAAGCTTAAAATATTTCATAAAAATGCTAAATTAAATGCCAAGTGCTTAATGAAAATTTTGCAGCTAAGTACAAATTTTTAATGCTAAATTTAGCTGCAAAAATGCCAAAAGGGTCACACTGAATGACACACTTGCTTCCATCGGTACGATGATCGATAATTTCTATAAAACTATTTTCCAATATCTTGATAAATGTGTTCCGAAAATCACTATATTTAAACAATCAGGTCCTTCCTGGAGCTCAAGACGGCTGTCCAGTCTAAAAAATATAGAAAACAAACATTTCAAAATATATAAAGATTTCGGATCATCTCGTACTAATGGAAAATATTCTGTATCCCGTGCTAAATATAATTTGTTAAACATGAAGCCGTATAAAAATTACTTAAATGAAATGAAAGTTAAATTTTAACATGATCCTAAGTCATTTTTTAAATTCGTGAATTCTAAAAGGAAATCATCAAGATATTTAACTAAAATGAGGTACTTAAATCATGAATCGTGTAATTATTTGATAATAAGTAACTTGTTTGCCAACTTTTTTGCAACTACGTATTCTGATACCCAATGCAACAACTCAATTAATTACTCTTATGAGATTGATGAATACCAAGCAATATCATTTTCTCCCATTATAACCTCCCGAATAGTAACCAGTCTGAAAAGCGTAAGATCATCCATCAACAGTGGACCTGCTGGTGTTTCAAACTGTATTTTAATTAACTGTGATAATGCGTTCGCCACAACTCTATCCATAATCTTTAACTTATCAATTAGATATGACCACTATCCTAAATTTTGGGAAAAATATTATATAATTCCGGACGTTATATACACACAATTTAGTAAATTTTTTGATAAAGTAAACCATAGTCTTCTTCTTAGTAAACTTTCCTTAACCTTACAAAATTAGGGTGCCCCGGTAGGCTAGCTGGTAGTGAGCTAGTCTATCAGTACCGGGGTTGCGGGTTCGATTCCCGCCAGAGACTCTGGTCTCCTGCAGACAAGCGAAAAGCTTCGCGGGACTTAGTGTAGGAATAAAAAAAAAAAAAGTAAAAAATGTGCTCCAAAAGGAGCAGGTTTTATGTATGAATTTATACCTCAAATCGCTTTAAACCTGCTGATGGGATGCCTAATTTGTGTGTGGGGTGTTCCAGGTTTGGAGGACTATTTTTTGCTGACAATTGGCACTTCTTTTAACACAATAAAACATTTAAATAAAGCACTCCTAAAGTGCTTTTTTAAGGGCTTACTATATTAATATGTTAATTAATGTGTTGCTTTTACTGCCTTTTTCAAGCATTTTCGAAAACCATAACATATTTTTTTTCGCTTTGAAACCTTCTTCGTTGTCAGCACTTAAATAGCAATTTTTTTGTATATTTTATTCGTTATCAGTTACTGCTGTATTAGAGCTCTCTTACTGAAGCATTCGATTATGCACTTTTTCTCTTAAGTGCTTCAAAAAACACAAATTTGTTTTACTGGGTCGTCCTTATACCCGGATACAGGTGTGGCCAGTATGTGTCTCCTAGTAATGTACCTCCTAAGCGGCTTAAGATTTCTGCTGAAACTCCGGATCTAGGAAGTTGATACAAATCTGCGACGACTGACAACTAAACTACTGTTCTAGGTCAAGGCATTGCGGAGCTATGAGCCTCCAAATTCGAGACCCCTAAGAACGTATACCCAGGTACAGTTGTACTTGGTGCAATTTTAATGAAAATTTATGAATTGACTACATAACCAAAGACTGTTTTTATATTGATAATATTAATTTGTGTTTTTATTTTCATATTATAATAATAATAACATTAATATTATAATAATTATTTATTATAATTTACTTATCTAAAATCTGTCCCCCTTATTGCAAGTTTTGCACACACACGAATTTCTTGAATTCTGCAAACATATGGGCCGTTTTTTAAGGATTTAGAGAAAATAAGGTTTCCACCTTATCCCGATCATATAGTATTCTTTTGACCACTTAAAATATTCGAAAATATATTCAGCTACAAATTTTCATTAAAAAAAATCATTTTCCTTCGAAAATATAAAGAAAAACGGAACAAAATTATACTGGCCACACCTGTACTTGGGTATACGTACCCGTAGTTAAAGTTGGATGTAAGGACTAGCCTAATAATAGTCTTTGCTGGCTTGAGTCATACCATATTTCTAGAATACTAAGTGTTCGTTTTAAAAATATAACATCAAAGAGCATCATCGTCAATTGTGGAGTACCGTAGGGTAGCCACCTTGGTCCAATCTTATTCTCAATTTTTACAAACGATCTGCCGATTGTAATACTCAATTGTGATGTATTAATGCATGCCGATGATGTAAAAATCTTATTAAGCTACAGAAAAATCTTCTGAATGGATTTTTTTTCAGTATTTGTTTATTGAATCTTCATATATTAAATATGAACTAGCAATAATTAAAAAATAAATAAAATAATTAAAATCTTATCCTAATATTTACGTTATGTCCTGCCAGTGCTAGACAAAAAAGATTTAGAAATCACGGTTTCTGATCACATGTGTAGGTGTTTATCGCTCATCTGATTGGGTGAGTGCTGCAGTGTATATTCTTCTTAACGAGTGTGACCGCCATAATTTAAAATATTTCTAGCTAATGGATTTGGGTGCAGTTCCAGCCTTTTTAAATATTTTACTGCATATTTTGTTATCATAGTTTTTACTAATGGCACATTGAGATCCTTGTGGATATTTGAGTTCCTGACGTACCAGGGGGCGGCTGTGATTATTCGAAGAAGTTTATTTTGGCGCCTTTGAATTTTTTCGATGTTAGAAGCCGAGGCAGTGCCCCATAACTGAATACCGTAGCAAAGGATGAACCTTCAACATGATTTGGATAAATTGTATAAATGGTGTAATATCAACCTCATGAATCATAACTGGGGATGCGATTTCCATGCAAATGCATGTTTTTTATCGATAGTCTAAGAACGATGTCGACCAATTATCTTTCCAAATAATTAAATTTGCGTTAAAATGGCTTCGATTTGTTTTTGCATATTGTTGCATATATTAGTGAAAATGCATATTTTTGCATATTTAGGTCTTAAACGCATTGTTTGTGAGTTTTTCAGTTCCCAAACTAAATGTTTAATACAACCAACTTAATTTTTTCTTTATTCCTATATACTTTTAAAATCAATGTTTGAAAACCCTAAATACAAATAAACTTATTACATACTTACTTGTACGTACGTATGTATATACATATATATATCTTACATTCAGCAATTTGTATTCAGGTTTTTTTCGTTTCTGATCATTGAGCTCAAATTATAACGGAACATTATTTTTTTTGGTTGTTTGTTTAAAATTCTTTCAATTTTTGAATGATACTTTTGGTGTTATGTATTACATTATATTTATTGATTTGAATTTATTTTTTTTGAGTAGAAGAAAAGAAGAAGTCGTAGTGACCACAACGAGCACATAAACGACTTAATTAATAAAGAATATTTTATTGAATCGGACAAAAGTTGATAGTTTTATTTAAACTTCTACGATCAAGTTTTCATATCGAAAACCTCCTACACATTTAATTGGTGCCGAAACCCGGGAACAGTCCTTGAGCTGACTCATATCCCGCTGACTCATAGCCAGCTGCCGTCAAGCTACGGACACATATTTCGAATTTCGGGTATAACTTCAAAACAGAATGGAGTCAACTGCGGAGTCAATTGAAGAACGAAATTGTATACTTAAACATATTCAACGCATGGTCACAATATTCAATTCTAAGCCGGCAGACGCTAAGACCAAAGGGTATGTACAGACAGTGTTAGAAGATTTGGAACAAAATTTTCGTGCGTTTAAGGATGGGCATGAGCAACTTATCGGCATTCTGAGGGATAAATCACTTCCTGAAAAAGATGTACCCTATATCAGTAACGATGTGTATTATACATGTTATGATACATATGTCTCTTTTAAAACATGTTTATTAGATTTAATTTATGAGTTTGAATCTCCACAGACGCCGAACGTACATGCGAGCACATTTGCCGCAGGCAGCCGGAACGAGACGTTTACTGCAGGTGCTCGACTTCCTAAAATTAATCTGCCTACTTTTTCAGGGGAGTATTTAGACTGGATATCATATCGTGATACTTTTGTATCTCTCGTTCATCAAAGCCCTTCGCTCACAAAAATTCAAAAGTTTTTATATCTACAAAGCTCCTGCACAGGTACGCCGCTTTCCATTATTAATGAATATCCTACTGCTGATTCTAGCTACGATATCGCATGGGAGGCGCTTGAAAGAAGATTTCATAATGAGAGAAAAATCGTCGACCAAATTCTACAACGTTTATTTTCAATACCGCCTACCGTAGGTAACGTACAATCAGTACAACAACTACTTGATACAACCAGAAGCTGCTTGTCTCAACTAAAAGCTCTTAAAATTAACACATCTACATGGGACTCCATATTAGTCTACATGACGTCTCAAAACCTAGATCCTCAAACTCGTAAAGATTGGGAATTGTCACGCCAGACTAATACATCTATAGCTTGCATCGAAGACATGCTTACCTTTTTGGAAACAACTTTCCGGGCACTAGAATGTGTTCGAGGGGAAAGTAGTGTTAATTCAAATAAAGGTTTTAACGTGACTACTCAAGGAAATCGTCGTAACCAAACAAAGGTTATTCGAACCCACACAGCAGTATCTACCATGGTGGATGAAAACTGCCCTTGCTGCAAAAAACGTCATCCATTATACAAATGCTTCAAATTCGCAACATTATCTTCGGGCGAGAAGAAAAATGTCATTAACTAACATCGGCTATGTAGAAACTGTCTTCGAACTGGACATCTACAAACTGCTTGCAAATTGTTAACACGATGTCAAAGCTGTGGTGAGCCACACCATACTGTGGTTCATAACGAGTTTTATTCCGGAAACAGTCCACGCTCAGCCCAAACATCTACTACTACAGAAAATCCGAGTCTTTCCCAACCTTCTTTAACATCTACACCTAATACAGCTACTGTGAGTACTCATCATTTAAATACAAACCAAATAATTCCAGCTTTACTTGCAACCATAAAAGTAGTTATAAAAATAAATGATTCAATGTATCATATAAAAGCACTTGTGGATCAGGGATCTCAAGTTTCATTTATTTCTGAGGAACTAGCACAACTTTTGCCATTACCACAGAACAGAACTCATATCGACATTTCTGGCATTGGTGGAAATAAATCCCTTACGGTAACAAGGTCAGTAGACCTAAACCTCTATTCAACCTATGATCTGAACTTCGAATTAAAATTAACAGCTCTTATTGTGCCAACAGTTTCCAAATATGTTCCCCCGAAAGTAACTATGAACTTTATTTCAGATCTTTCACATGTTTATCTTGCAGACACTAACTTCTTGCTATCAGAAAAAATTGACCTTCTACTAGGAAATGATGTGTACGGCGATATATTGTTATCTAATATGAACAAACTTGAAAATGGATTGTTTTTACAAGAAACGTATTTTGGCTATATGGTTTCTGGCTCCCCCAAGTCCACTGTAAGTTCATCTAGAGTTTCTGCAAACTTGTGCTCATTGGAAAATCAGCTCCGCCTATTTTGGGAGCAGGAGGAAATTTTAGACGAAAAACCGCTTACACCTGAAGAAAAGCTATGCGAAACATTTTTTGAGGAAACGTATACTAGAGATACTAACGGACGCTACACAGTGCATTTACCCTTTAAGAGTCTATTGCGAGGTCAACCACTTCCAACTTTTTCTCACACGGATTACAACGCTCTTAAACGGTTGAAACAGCTGGAAACTTCGTTCAGGAATAAACCTAGATTCACTGTTGAATATAAGAAATTTATGACAGAGTATGAAGACCTCAACCATATGAAAAACCTTGGTGAGTACCCGGATGCAATCCCTAAATATGCTTATTTTTTCCCACATCATGGTGTATTCAAGGAAAGTAGCACTACGACAAAATTACGTGTCGTTTTTGATGGTCGAAACAAAAGACTCCCACAAACTTCAATAAATGAAGAGTTATCAGCTGGCCCTGCGCTCCAAAATGATTTAACAGCAATAATATCTCGTTGGAGAAGATTTAAAATTGGTTTTACGGCTGATCTAGAAAAAATGTTCAGACAAATTAGTGTCTGCAAAGAACATCAGCCCTTGCAATGTATATTATGGAGAGATGAGTCTTCCAAGAAAATACATGTATACAGTTTACTTACGGTGACTTATGGTACTACATCTGCACCGTACTTGGCACTCAGAGTGTTGCAACAATTAGCCACAGATGAAGCAACTAAATTTCCAGAAGCAAGCAAAATATTACGCTCAGACACATATGTTGATGACATAATATCTGGGGCAGATAATGTTGATGACACTTTAAAGTTGCAGCAACAACTTTGCTCACTTTTAGAATCGGGTGGATTTAACCTTCGAAAATGGAATTCAAATTCCAAACCACTGCTACAGTACATTCCCGAGGAGAATCGTGAACGGACAGATCTTTTTACCCTGAAGCAGGAAAATCTGGCCAAAGCTCTTGGTCTTTATTGGGATATAATTACTGATACATTTTGTTTTACAATTAATTTTTTATTTTCTGAAACAATAACAAAACGCAGTTTGCTGTCAGAGGCAGCGAAACTTTTTGATCCCCTAGGCTGGTTATCACCCACAACTATTAAGGCAAAAATTATATTTCAGCAGCTATGGAAACTAAAATTGGATTGGGATGATACTTTGCCTGAAGATATTAAAAATGAGTGGCTCAGCTTTAGAAAGAAGCTTAAGTTCCTCGAGGAGATACGTATTCCACGATGGTTAGGATACATATCGAACAAATCAGTTATCGATCTTCACGGGTTTAGTGACGCATCACAAACAGCATACGCTGCAGTTGTGTATGGTAGAGTTGCTGCTGCATCTGGTGAGATAGTTGTCAATTTGCTGCAAGCGAAAACAAAGGTTGCACCGGTGAGATCTGAATCAATTCCAAGACTAGAATTGAGTGCTGCTACACTTCTAGCTCAATTAATTTCTAAAATTAAAGACAACAGCAATTTTAACATTGGGCGCATCGTATTGTGGACTGACAGCACTATTGTACTCTCGTGGCTAAAATCCTACAACAAACGATTGGAAGTCTATGTGGCAAACCGCGTGGCAAAAATTCAAAAGTTGACAGACATAAACGATTGGAGATATATACCCTCATCCCACAATCCCGCAGATTGCGCTTCCCGAGGTTTGTTTCCAGAAGATCTTCGAAAACACACTCTTTGGTGGTATGGCCCACATTGGCTAAAAACGGATGCTAATACCTGGCCTAGCTTTCCTGCAAATAATACAAGTGTACAATGCTTAACAAACCCCCCTTTAAATAAAATTTACAACAACAATGTTATCACTCACACAGCTAATATAAAGAAACTCACAATCGCAGACTACCCAGATTTTACTTGGAAGTTTTCAAGTCTATCAAAATTAATACGTGTGACATCATACATCCTCCGATATTTTGATAATCTAAGATGCAAAACTTTTAACAAGGAAATAAATACGAGCTTTTTAAAAACATGGGAATTAACAAGAGCAAGAAATCGTCTGATTAAGGTGACACAAGCCATATCTTTTTGTGAGGAAATACGCTGTTTAAAATCCAACAAACCCCTTCCTAATACAAGCCGAATTTTAAAATTAGCGCCATTCCTTGATGAATTGGAAATACTTAGAGTTGGTGGTCGTATATCTCGAGCTGAGGTTCCATTCCAAATAAAACACCCTATTTTATTGTCAAAACAAAACCCACTGTCTCCACTTATCTTTTTAGAAGCGCATAAGAAGACTTGTCATGGCAGCTTGTTGCTGATGCAGTCATATGTTTTACGTCATTATTGGATAGTCTCTGCACGTGATTTAGCAAAAATGGTCCAACGAAAGTGCATTGTTTGCTTCAAATACAAAACACAGACATGTCAACAGTTAATGGGCAACTTGCCAGCTGTGCGGCTTCAGCCAACCCGTGCTTTTAAACACAGTGGACTCGACTACGCTGGGCCAATCAACATTAAGAATTCGATGTTACGAACTTCATCTATCTCTAAGGGATACATCTGCCTTTTCATATGTATGTGTACCAAGGCTATACATTTGGAAGCTGTAACCAGCCTCAACGTTGATGCATTTCTAGCAGCGTATCGTCGTTTTACTGCTCGCAGAGGTATTTGTACCGATTTATACTCGGACTGTGGCACAAACTTCGTTGGAGCAAACAAAGCACTTCAGGTCATTTATCATAGAAATAAACTTGCGCTTCCCGAGCATCTTGTCGAAACATTAGCCAACCAAGGAACTAATTGGCATTTCATTCCTCCAGCGTCACCCCATTTTGGCGGGCTTTGGGAAGCGGGGGTCAAGTCCACTAAGCACCATTTACGCCGCATTTTGAATGACCGCCATCTTAACTTTGAAGAATTGAGCACACTACTTGCACAGATTGAAAGCATACTAAACTCCAGGCCTCTGTGCCCACTGTCCACTGATCCTGAAGATCACAACGCACTTACGCCGGCACATTTTTTAATTGGTGAACCAACAGTCTGCATACCAGATGAAACCTTATTGGACGTAAACCCCAATAGACTATGCCGTTGGAAACAAATTGAACGCTTGAAGCAAAACTTTTGGGACAGATGGAATAAAGAATATATGTGCCGCCTACAATCGCGCCCTAAATGGAATAAAATTGTTAATAACCTTAAAGTGGGAGACTTAGTACTTTTACTACATGAAAAAAGTGTTCCAGGCCAGTGGCCTCTCGCTAAAGTCGAAACTTTACACCCAGGTCCTGACGGGCTAGTACGAGTTGTTACACTTTACTGCAACAAAAAATATATCAAGCGCCCAATTACCAAAATTTGTCTTCTACCGATAAATGAAGCCACTTCACCAGCAGATGTCGTCGATCAGCAATCTCCATAAAGAACCTAGATTCTTGGTGGGGAGAATGTTTGTGAGTTTTTCAGTTCCCAAACTAAATGTTTAATACAACCAACTTAATTTTTTCTTTATTCCTATATACTTTTAAAATCAATGTTTGAAAACCCTAAATACAAATAAACTTATTACATACTTACTTGTACGTACGTATGTATATACATATATATATCTTACATTCAGCAATTTGTATTCAGGTTTTTTTCGTTTCTGATCATTGAGCTCAAATTATAACGGAACATTATTTTTTTTGGTTGTTTGTTTAAAATTCTTTCAATTTTTGAATGATACTTTTGGTGTTATGTATTACATTATATTTATTGATTTGAATTTATTTTTTTTGAGTAGAAGAAAAGAAGAAGTCGTAGTGACCACAACGAGCACATAAACGACTTAATTAATAAAGAATATTTTATTGAATCGGACAAAAGTTGATAGTTTTATTTAAACTTCTACGATCAAGTTTTCATATCGAAAACCTCCTACACACGCATATTTTTACAGTTTTGAGGGATTCTTTTTAATTTCCATATTATAAAAAAGTTCTTAAAAAAATTTTAAGTACACAAAAAAACTTTCCAAAAAAATTTTTAAATAATAAATAAATTCTTTTGGAGCTTTGCTTAAAATACAATATTTTTTATTTTGAACCGATGCAGCAAATTACATGGTTAAGGCTTTCAATGGGTGTAAAATATTTCATCCAAAACTGTTACAAGCTACTTGCTTAGCACATGGGTTATACCGCGTTGCCGAAAATTTAGAAGCCAATTCGTAATATTGCAATTTTAAATGAAATATATCCCCTAATCCTCTTCCACCGCAGCCAGTAGTAGCAAAATGGGGCCTATATAGATTATTCAGAATTGTTTTAAAAAAAGTTCAAGTAATCTAAGAATGTTAAAAGAGCTTGTTGATGTCGATGATTTTGCAATTAAAAAAGTAAAATAAATATTAAATTTAGATAACAGCAGAAGTCAATTAGCATTTGTATTCTCCAATAACGGATATATTGGTGAAACAATAACTAAGTAATTAGGAGGGACTTAGCTCACTTTATGCTCAAGTCAAATTAATTGTTATTGCAAAAAGTAAAATTAACAATGTGGAAGAAAGAATAGCCCGACAAATTAAAAAAAATACCAAAACGTTTTGAAAAAAAATCAAGGATTTAAAAAAATAAAATAAATTTCAAATATTTTTGATCTGATCTGGAATCAAAGTGGGATCTGCATTGGCATTCTTTTAGTATAAGACAAGATTTTCCTTTTATTAAACAGTACTATTTATTTAAACAAACCAAAATTAGTTACTTTAGTTTTTAAAAGATATTTGAATAACAATATACGGAATTTTTTATATTTTTGTTCTTAGTCAAAATAAAAAACGATTTTTTATGGAAATTTTCTTAGTTTTTAGTGCATATTTTTTATTTTTTTAATGCATATTTTGGATTTTTTAGTGCATATTTTAAGCGCATAATTTCGATTTTTTAGTGCATGAAAATCTCATGCCTAATCATAACTCTTTAAAAACATACTACTAATATAAATATTTTTTATAAATTCTATGCGCAATAGTTTGGTGTGACTACCACTTCTATGTGTTATTTAAGGCTTATATTTAATAAAAATTATAAAAATAGTTCATATAAGAAAAAGAAAAAGATGTAGTATTTATCTAAGCACAACAGGTATACGCCAGAAAAGTGCCAGAAGCATTTACCGTTACTTAGGGTATTTTCATTTAAAAATTATTTCTGCATCTTCTGCTGGTTTTAAATCTGCTCAGTACCAATCAGGGCAACAATTGTGCAAAAAAAATAGAGCTTCTGTGAGCGTTGAGTGTTGATGGTATAAAATTCATACTACCACGCATTATATACATACATAAGAGCAGTCACAGCCTTATCCAACTTTCATAACCTAAATCTGCTGAGATAGAACAACGCCAAATCGATAGATCTCTAAACAAAATCCATAAACATGATATAATGGGTACGTTCGTAAATGCATCACTGCGCTGCATCAGTGATTTCAAATGTTTATATATATATTTCAATGAAGTAGATGTTGACCAAAAAATTGTCAAATACTCCACAAAAATAAAGTCACACAAAAAAAAATTATAATTAATTTTTTATCTGCAATAAAAAAAGTTTGCTTTTCTGATGCAGCGCAGTGATGCATTTACGAACGTACCCAATATATGATTATAACATGCATATGAATTATGTCGATAAGCTAGATCAGCTTAAAAACATTTCGAGTTGGATAGAAAAAACCGGAAAGAGTGGCACAGAATATTTTACCATTTTCTTAATGTGGCAGTTGTAGATGCATTTATTATTTCTAAATCTTTGGGGAACAAATTACCACTAAAAGATTTCAAACTAGATATTATTTCATCTCTTTGTCAAGCACGATCAAAGTCCTATTCTTCAAAAGCAAATAAAAAGCAAACAAATGTTCAAGTGAACAAACCCAAACCATACGTTGACCCAAACTCGAGAGCTGCACATCAACCTATCGGAACCACAATACGTAGATCTGCATTGCGGGACAACAAAAACGAACTCAATGGATGTGTTCCACTTGTAATGTGCATTTGTGGCAAACCAAATCTTGGTTCAGTGGTTTTCTTACATAAAACATTCCTTTTATGCGCGCTGGTATATATGTAATACCATGTCCTTAGTCAGAATCCTGAAAGGATAAAAATTTTCCAATACATATATTTCACGAAAATTCTTTTATAAATTAAATAATATCAGCATTTTGTTTTATTTCCACATCTTACTCTTACATATTTTACCATAGCAATGCTTTGGTTAGCAATGAAGTTAGTTCTATGTACAGAACATTTTGCAAATATCAGACACCAGCAGAATGTAATACATTTTCTGGCCCTCTACGGCCTTGGATAGCTTTCTTTGGGCCTCGCTGGATATTGCTTTTTTATTTATTTCATGAATTTTACTCAGTTTTAAAAACCGAATCTGGGAATAATTTATTTTTATGAATTCTTTTGTGGAGCCATATTCTGGAAATAGAATTGGAGAGAAATTAACATCGAACAAACTTTGGAAACGATCCAGTGTTAAAATACTAACAAATTTTCGTGTTATATACTTCATACTATGAGTACATCTTATCTTCATTAGAACTTCTCTTAAAAGCAGGACAAACTATGGTTTCGATTTCAAATTCACTCAATTTCAATTTCCAGAATATGACTGATTATTTTAAACAGTTTTTCGAATTACCTTCAATAAGTCCAAATGCAATTTCTAAAGCTTTCTTGCAAAAGTCCCATTCAAATAACATTTCACATACTTTTTTCTTAAGGTAACCTTTGGTTAACATAAAAACTTCAAACAATTTTAACCAATTTAAACAGTTCATTCTACGATCTCTTGTATAGCAAATTAAAGAAAAATAATTGTTAATTAATATCTGGCCTTCGTTTCTTTAAATCTTCCTCCAATTTTGCATCAAATACAAATTTTGATTTCACTCTACTTTATGAACAATTTAACTTGCCAATTTGCAAAGTTGTGTTTTAACCTTTTCAAAATTTTTGCGTGATAGTGACAACAAATAAAAGTTTTTCAAATTATTAAAATTTAACCAAATGTTACAATTTTAAATTACTTTTCTATGTTTTTTTCACCAGATGAATTTTAATAACTTTTTTCTATGTTCAAAACACCATTAACTTTTTTATTCCTAAAGCGAAATAAGTTTTTTATTAAAGCTTTATTTAATACAGAAACATATTTATAAATCATTTAGAAATTCCCAAGCGCAATAATGAATTTGATATTTGACCTATCACTTATGGATCGATCATTCAGTAGAATGATTTCTGGTATCAAAAAATCTAAATTGGGCAAAATTTCAATACAGTAATTCTTTACGTTTTAGAGTCTTTTCGGAATGCTCTTTTATATGAGATCTAAGGGTAAATTATGGAGGGATTACAACAAAATAGCATGATGTAAGTTCTGGCCTGGGGTCGGTGCTGGAGTATTTGGAACTTACAAGTGAATATCGATAGATTGGAAGATGACCAAGTGTATTCCAGGCCGAGGTCCATGCTTTTGATGTGCGCTGTATCAACATTCTTAGCAGGGGAATAATAGGAAACAGCATTGTTATATTCACTGATAGCCAAGCGGCCATTAAGGCACTCTTCACCTGGAAATTGTCCTCGAAGTTGGTCGCGGAATGCCGGGAAAGGCTACAGGAGCTGGGCTCAAGGAACACTCAGGGATCTCGGGAAACGATAGGGCTGATAAGCTGACTATTGCTGGAACAAACGCCCAAATGGTGCCCCGAGCCCTTTTGTGGGTTAAGTTGAGCTACTACCCAGTCCCTACTGGAGGAATCGGCTCTCAGCGAGCGCAGGAGATACTGGGTATCGCTCCCGGAAATGTGTCAGGCGAAGGAACATTGGTGACGAGGGGTCTCAAAAACGGGAACTACGACTATTGGTGGCTTATCTGAAAGGTTACCATACGGTCAAGCACCATCTTTTTCGGATGGGCCTGTCAGAGGACCAGGATTACAGACTAGATCGTGAGGAGGACGAGACCACAGGGCTTTTACTGTGTGACCGCCCGGCGCTGGCATGGGCCGAATTAGACACTTGGGGCTCGGCGCGATAGGCGCATCCCGAGTCGGTGCAACACCGGCAAAATACCATCTTGGACTCCTCTGGGAGGCAGATGGTCTTTTGGCCAACTAAAGGGGGATGTGTACAATAGACCTGGCTTGGTCGCGGTACGGTCTCCGTTGGGAGGAATCTCCCCGCTCTCTCTCTACAAATTGATTAGTTCTAGCTTTAAAAAGCGACGGTAGACCAAACGTTACCAAGATAGATATAACATTTTTATGGCTTAAGGCAGAGTGGGTTATTATAGAGCTTAACCATGTGTGCTCTGCTACCTCATTGAAATAAAATGAGTTAATATTTCAAAAAAGATCTCGTCTAGAGATAACTTCTGTTAGCGTTCTACCAGATATTTAGACAATAACATTGCCCTTGTATGAAATGTTGCACACTTTTCAGCTAAGCTCGCTTTTTAACAGATGTGTAGTATTGATAACGAAACTATTGGATCCGTGCTTGGAAGCTTTTACGGTAATCATTCTTCAAATAGCTGATCGTACAGTGGGGTGTATTTGGTGTTTTACTATGCAGCCATCTTTATGACGTTGATTTGATGGAGTATTATATTTGCCGTGTTGTTTTGGTGCTGCCATCTACTTATGAATAGTGATGCGTTGTATTTTTCTGTTTTGGTGGTGTCATCCTGTGGTAGCTTGTTGCATCATGTATTGATGTGATTTTATTTTAATGGGCTTGTATGAAAGCGCCGCGCCAATTTAAAAATTTTCATATATATTTAGCTTATGCTAAGGTCCGAAAAATCTGGAAATTACTGTTCAAATTGTGCGAAAGGCGGCTCGGTAGTTTGGGAGTCTATAGAGAACAAACAAATAAGCAGGCAGGCAAACAGACACGCATGCCCATTTACATATATAAAGATGGTTAATAATTGTCAACGCGTTTCGAAATCTGGTTGTTGTTGTAGCAGGGTGAACTTAAGAATAGGTGCTGCTGAGTTGACAATACTTGATCGATGTTCGTTGAATTTCGAAGCGTTCCGGTACTTAGAACTGATTATCCTAGGAACAATCAATATCTGGTAGTGTATATCACTTATGTAGCGTAATTGTTTACAGTTATAGGCATACTAAAGTTTTTCCCGAGAGTTTTCTTTATATAGGACTAATTGTACTGTTGTTTGTTACAGAAATACCAATTTTTATGTTGGTTGTTCGACATTTACATACACAAGTCTTTTCCTTCAGCACTTATTTTACTGGTATTCAATACCAAACTGTAATACCAAAAATACAAATAATTTTACAAAAAAAAAATTGTTATTTTCTGTGGAGTAGTTCGAAGCTGCGCGTATTTTCAACAAACGATAGACAGGCGGACATGAGCAAATCGACTAAGAATTACTCATGGACTCAGAAAATGTATACAAGATAACACAAAAGTAATCACCATATCGGAAGATGCTATAGTTTTTGCAAATCGCGGTAAATATCTGCTCTGCTTTGACATGTTTATAGTAAATATATATAGGTGAAGTTTTTGATATTTTAATTAGGCTTCCCTTCAACAAATTTAATTTTCATTAAATTATTTTTATTAAAGGAAGGAACTTACAGCATGAAATAGATAAACTTTTTTTTTATTTTTTGAGATAACTCCTGACTGAACTCGGGTCGAATTTACTTGTTTCGACAATAACCACATTCCCATCATCAGAATTCTTTGCGTACTATCGCTTGCGCCACTGTGGTGCCATTCAATACCGTGTTCACTCAAGAATAATCAAAAAAAATTTAATTCATTTCATGCTGTAAATTCCTTCCATTAATAAAAATAATTTAATGAAAATTAAATTTGATGAACTTAAGCCTAATTAAGATATCAAAAGCTTCAATTAAAAACCAACAGTTCAATTAAAAAAAAAATATATATATACATATATGTATGTATATTAGGGCGGGTCGATTTATAGGGACGCAAAAAATCGCCAAAGTGAAAAGGAAAATCGTATTCCATGGAGCAAAATAAGAAACTTTGCCCAAGGAACCATACCTCTAAAACTAAGTCTAAATGTAGGACCGAGCCCCACTAACTTTAGAGGGCCGACCGGCCCTTGTCACTTGGGCGATTGTTAAATCGACTCGCATTAGTGTACATATTTGTTATCTATTTTTTTAAAGAAAATCTGGAGTTAAAACATCTGTCTAGTTACTTGGTTGCGTATGAGTATTACTTAATTCCAATTTATTAACATGCATACGCCATGTGGTACAACTAATAAATCAATTTTTTAAAAAAGCAATTAGCGAAAAATAAGACTTTTTGTAAAAGTGAGGCTTTTTCTGAAGAGAGTCATGTGAAATTAGGTTTTTTTCTAAAATTCTTGGCTTGCTGTAGAATAGAGTGACTTTTTGTAAAAAAAAAAATTTATTTTTTATAATTACTTTAACTTTCTTGAAAAAATGTGGTGAAAGTTAACGGACTTTTGAAAATAGGAAATAGTCAATTTAAGTTGAAAAAATTTTTTGAGAACAAAATGTGATGGCGGTACTTATGTTGAATCATCGAGATGCATTGTTGATATAACCGTTGCTCCTTGCTCTTCAATTTCCATCACAAATGCAAAGACTGTAAGTCTTCTCTGAATATGTTGATCCTGCATAAACTCTTTGAGGCGTGACTTTTTTTACTATAAGTCACATTTTGTTTACTAAAAGTGTCTTTTTTCACAAAAAGTGAATTTTTTTTTCACTTAAAGTGACTATTTCCTTTTTTCAAATGTGACTTATTGTGAAAAAGTCACACCTCAAAGAGTTTATGCACGATCAACATATTCAGAGAAGACTTACAGTCTTTGCATTTGTGATGGAAATTGAAGAGCAAGGAGCAACGGTTATATCATCAATGCAAACAATGCATCCCGATGACTTTCACCACATTTTTTTAAGAAAGTTAGAGTAATGATAAAATCAATTTTTTTAGTCACTCTATTTAACAACAAGCCAAGAATTTAAGAAAAAAGCTTAATTTTACATGACTTTCTTCAGAAAAAGACCTACTTTTACAAAAAGTCTTATTTTTTCGCTTATTGCTTTTTTAAAGTTTGATTTATCAGTTGTACCGCATGGCGTATGCATGTCAACAAATTGGAATTACATAATACTCATACGTAACCAAGTTACTTGACAGATGTTTTCCTTGCAGATTATTCTTAAAAAAAAAATAGATAATAAATATGTACACTAGAGCCGGTCGATTTAAAAAGCGTCCAAGTGACAAGGGTGGCTCGGCCCTCCAAAGTTAGTGGGGGTCGGACATACATTTAGACTCGATTGGGGCACTTTAAATGGGTCAAAGTGGGATTTCTCAAATTTTGACCTGTAGGTTAAAATAAGGAACATAAAAATTCATTTTAGAGGTATGGTTCCTTGGGCAAAGTTTCTTATTTTGATTCCTAGAATACGATTTTCGTCGTCAATTGGGCGATTGTTAAATCGACCCGCCCTTATATCTATTTATATGGGGGATTTCATGTCAAGTGACCCAACTTTTGAAATCGATGTCTTCCGATTTGGATGAAATGCACCAAGGTTAGTCTTATTGGATAGTAGTTTAGACACAAATTTTCAACGAGATCGGTCAAAAAGTTTCTGAGTTAGAGGGTGTCAAAATTTGACATTTTGGCGGATGAGACTGGGATATGTATAAAAAAAAATAATTTCTAACTCAAGACGAGGGGTTTTCAATTTTTAGCATATGCACTATTTTGAATTTTTTCCGTTTTATTTGTAAGTGTTTCTAAAATCTTGCAAAATAAAACTTATGCTGCGAAACTAGACTAATTAACCTTTCCGACGGTATATAACATACCTAACTAGCATTTCATACCTTCGATACTGTAATACCCACAATATGTTAATCCCAGGAACAAAATCACTTTTGTTCTATAGAGAAGTTGACAAATTAATTTTTTTTATTTATTTGTAATAATAATTAAATTAATATAAAATAATAATAATAAAAAAACAAAAAGATAAATAATCTAAAAAATTTAATCTTAATCACATAAGTCCTTTAATAAATTTTTTTTGTTTTATATAAATTTTTTTAAATTATTTTTTTTTTAAATTTAAAACTATTTTTGTATTTTTTTGAAAAAGATTTTTTTTTTATTTTTTTTTTGCTCAAAAGAAAGCTTAGGTTTTTTCCTTTAAGGTAGTTTTGGTCGCTTAGTGGGATGCGAGTGGGATATGTATAAAAAAAATAAACTACAATCCAATAAGACTTACCTTGGTGCAAATTTCATCCAAATCGGAAGACATCGATTTCAAAAGTTGGGTCACTTGACATGAAATCCCCAATATATATATACATAAATATGGAGCGCTTTACTCATCATGAACACGGAATAATTCTTTTGATTTTGAGGGCTTTGTTTCCCGATTGCCTAGCCTCATATTTTGGTTTCTTACAATGGCCGGCAGGCTCGTCTGATTTACCCAACCTAGATTTCTTTTTGTGAGGTTTCTTGAAATCATGTATCTATATCAACAACTTTCTTGTAATTCTCAAAGAGAATATACGCCTGGAATTCGGGATTCTATGACCAGAAATTCTGGCAAGAGGGAAAGAAAACCCTATAAGTCAGGCACGTATTGTCATCCAAGTGGTATCATTTTTTCTACCTGAAAAAAATTAGACCTCAATTAAATACAATCCAAAATGAAAACTAAAGTTTTTCATTTATTAAAAATATTACAGTCCAAGAACATCGGGTGAAAACTTTTGAGATCAATATTCAAAAAGTTTCACACGGACTGACAAACTAAGTATACCCCTTTTACAACTTGTAGTGCAGGGTATAAAATAAACAAAGTAAATAAACGTTAATTTTTCTATGTTCAAAAAAAATCTCAAAAAATGCTAAAGTTTAACTTTAAATAGGAATCACAATTGCAAAAGTTATTTTGTGTGCGGTAAACCGAATCTAGAATATCAAAAACACAATCAACTTTAAATATGTGAGAAAATAGTTTTTTTTTAAATTTTATTTAGATCAAGGTTGGCAAACGATTCCATTATTAACACAGATACCGCTTAAATACCGTTTAAAATTTTATACCGGTGTCAATATCGATTCTGAAATTCGTCTCATTTGTCAACAAACATATATTTATCAGCAAAAGGTTGGAAAACTTTAATTTGTTTCTACTCTGAAGAAATTATATATTAAATAAAACAAAAAGATTGCAAAAATAATAAAATTTTTAAAGCAAAATCCCTTTTATAATTGGCACCATTTAAAAAATTTTGCATCTAAGTCATTTAGACGCCTTCTTTCTGGCTAAGTCGATTAGACTCCTCCTTTGTTTTCTTAACATTCTGGTTTGGATTGGGAAATTAAAATTTAAAGTCGATATACCAAATCACCAAATTCATACCAAATTCATAGAATCAAGCAAACAATTTGTTGACTACTAAAATTTTAAAAATTTTAAATTTTGAATATTTTTTTTCCAATAAATGATATTTTTAATTGTAATTTAAATAATGATCAAAAACTTTGCCGTTTCAAACAATTCGTTAATTGATTTAATCAAATATAGCTCATGTTTTGACAATTACCAAAAATAATTCTACAAGTTTAAGATATTTTATTTTAAACGAAAAAATCAATTAAGTTTCTTTGTTATTTAATTATTATTTTAATAAGGCCCTTATCATGTATAACGCAACGCAACGCCAAAGAATTACATTGAAAGCAAAAACAGTGTCATAAATATTTTGTAATTTTGTTGTTGCTTTCTACAGAAATTCATGTACCGTTTTAAAACGCCTCAAGCTATGCAGCGTTTGAAATTTAAAACGCAATGTGAATTTGTGTAGAAAGCAACAACAAATTTAAAAAAAAATTTATGACATTGTTTGTGCTTTCAATATAATTCTTTGGCGTGCGTTGCGTTTTACGTGATTAGGGCCTAAATATTTATTTCAAACAACTAAAATGTTTATTTAATCAAAAATATATTTTTAATTTTCTTTTAACTAAAAAAAAATTTATTCAATTAATAAAATTGAAATACTTTTTTAACAATTTTTTTAATTGATAAAAAACTGATAACTTTTTCTGTGTATACCGTTATAAAAGTTTCTATACCGGTATACTGGTTCCAATATTATTAAAATAACTGATACCTTTACCGATATAAAGGGTCCACCATCTAACGTTTTTTTTTCAACTAGTGCTTATTTGGTGAATGGTAACACTTAGCTCCTGTCTGATTTGACAGATAATTAGTTTTATCCTTCCGCTGAACGAATATGGTTGTGTATACGCTTGAACACCACTGGGAAATATTGCGACATTACTTTGAAAATCATGATAATGTTGCAGAATGTGTGCGAAAATTGCGTACGGATTTTGGAAGAAGAGAAGCACCGTCAGCTCCGTATGTTCGTTATCTTGTGAAAAAAGTGAAAGTAACTGGCATTCTCATCGATAAACCAAAGCGTGAAAAGCCAAAAACAGTGCGTACACCCGAGAATATTGCTGCTGTGGCAGAAAGTGTGCGTGATGCGCCATCAACATCAATTCACCGTCATTCTTAACAATTGAACATTTCGGAGACATCATTGAGTCGAATTTTGCATAAAGACCTTGGTATGATGCCATACAAAGTCCTATTGGTTCAGTAGTTGAATCCAACTGACCATCCCATGCGTTTTCGCTTCGCTAAGTGGGCCTGCGATCGACTTACAGAAGATGCCGATTTTACCAAAAAAAATCATCTTTTCAGATGAAGCTCATTTTGATCTTGGCGGGTATGTAAACAAGCAAAATTTTCGCATTTGGGGCACAGAAAACTCGCACGCATAAATTGAAAAGCCGATACACCCAAAACGAGTAATTGGGCTATTTTTCTTCGAAAATGAGCAAGGAGTGGCCGTTACAGTCAATGGCGATCGTTATCGGTCCATGTTGAACGAATTTTTGTTCACAAAAATTGAAGAGGAGGATATTGGCAACATTTGGTTTCAACAGGACGGCGCTACGCCACACAGCCGAAGCTACACTCGATGTTTTGCGCCTTGTTTTTGAAGATCGCATTATCAGCCGCAGAGCTGATGTCGTTTGGCCACCTCGGAGCTGCGATTTGACACCGTTGGACTATTATTTGTGGGGTGCCGTCAAAGATAAGTGTTACGCCGACAAGCCAAAGACAATTGACGCTTTAAAGGACAATATTCGTGAAGCCATTGGTGAAATACAGCTGCACACAATCGATAATAGGCTTAAAAATTGGACCGATCGTGTAGGCTACTGCATGGCAATTTGAATGATATTATTTCCCATTATTAACCGGAAGAATTGTACTTTCAAATAAAAAAAGAAATTTGAGAAAATATTCAGTAGTTTTTTTTATAGCATTTTCAAAAAAAAAAGTTTTTTGGCGGACCCTTTATAAAAAAATATTTAAAAGAGATTGCGATACCAAAATTTCTTTCGGCTGCCAACTTTGACTTAGAGACATTTTTTTTTTATTTATTTAATTTTGTATCAGTAAATAAAAAAGGCTTAAACACAAACTTTCCCACACTAAACAATTGTAACGTTTTCCCGTTCACCTCCAATTGCAATTACTTTTTGGGTGAATGTAAAATAACTCTTTAAACAAAGTTACAAAGCCCAAAAATGTTTAACCACAAAAAGGTATTTTTATAGAAATGCGTGTAATTGAGGATTTTAAACGCTTTTTAAAATTGACTTAAAAAAGTAACCACAATGTTCATATTTTGTTGCATATTTGTTATGTGGTATAGGAAATTTTCATATGTAAATAGTTTTATTTTCTCCTTTAGCTTAAGTACACGTCGAGAAAACACATTTTTCAATATGTTCACCTCCAACAAAACTATTTTTTATCAAGAATTTTTCAACATATTATAGTTACCTTAACAACAGTATTGTCACCAGCAACCACATTATGGTTAAAATTATTCCTCCATCAATAGATATTATGGTTACTATGTTAAGATGTAAGGTGTGTCTAACATTAACATTAATATGTTAGCAACTTATAATATATTGTATAGTTATTTTTCAACAAAAATGTGTTGCTCTTGGAAAATAGGAACTACTTTGGACTTCAAAAGGAATTCTTGACAAATAGTAAAAAAAAAAAATCAGAAGTAAGGAGGATTTACATCCATTAAGATAGATAATCATTCAAAAACTAATTTTGAGCTACCAATTTGGTTTAAAGAATGGTGTATGGCTATTGACTGCCAGACGCCTTCAACGGCGGTGAGGATAAAACGGCAAAGAACTCTGAAGAGATAGTGTGGTTACTATCAAAACGTCTTAGATCTATCTGTCCGTGAACGTGGGCTCGTGCCCCGCGACAGTCAAGAATGAAAAATTATCAATAAATTTTAATTAATTTCATGTTGTAAAATTCCTTCCTTCTTAAAAATAATTTAATAAAAATTAAGTTTAATGCAAAATATGAAAATTTGGATTAAGAATGAATATTTTATTGTTAATTTAAAACCATATAGTTACACTGTGCTTGTTGAAAAAGCGTCAACTCTTATGTTAGCTTAAGTTTCGTCTGGTTATTATAATAACTAAAATGTGTCATCTTGCTAACCTTTTATAAGAGCTAACCTAGAAAATCAGGTAACGCCATTAAACTCAGCGCAGTTGATTTAGTTTAACCCACCTTTTTCCCCGCTTGACGGTCAAAAAGTAGTTCCCAAAGCACACTGTTATGGTTGCCGGTGATAATAATATTGGTTAAGTAGCCATCATATGTTTAAGGAAATATTTTTATTTTAGATGGCAATATCGTAAAATGTGTTTTCTCTCCGTGTATATACATATGTATGTAGTTTAGGTGCTTGAAAGTGAACCACTTAATTTTGTTTGAAATTTTTGTTCAAATAAAATTTTTTTTACTCTTATTTATATACTTACATAAGTGCACTTTAAAAAATAATATTTTTCAAAACAAATTTAAGTGCTTTTTTAAATCGATATTGAAAGAATAAAACAAATATAAACTATAATCAACATACATATAATTTAATTAATCTATTTAATTTTCATTTTAGCTTCTTTATTTGTCATTTAGAAAATGCTTTTAAAATCGCACAGCGGGAAATACTGAAAGGAGTGCAAGGGGCCTCTATTATCCTTTCTAAAAGATTCGTTTCTTATGATATTCTGCTTTCAGAAATATGTAATGTCCGACCGATTAATGGGCGTCGGTATAGGCCAAACATTTCTGATCGCCCAACAATCGGTGTACAGCATTAACTTGTCTGATTTTTGCCGAAGGCCCAGCTTTTTATACCATTATATGCAAACGTTACAGAACCATGCAAAGATAACCAACTAAAACTTTTTTTTTCAAAATTGGGTTGCGGTAAATTCTTTTGTTTCTAAAAAAATTTAAACAAGCAAGCAATATCAGAAGAAGAAGCAAAACAGGAAAATAAATAAAAGCTTCTTATGGGAAAAAGCAGGACATAATTCCTCGCATTAAAGTGGAAGAAAATAATGAAAATCTTCTCGAATAGGAATAACGTATTTATGTAAAAAAGCCCATAAGCATTTATACATGTGTCGTTCATTGTAGCAGTGAATTATCTCCTTGTAATTAAATTTCGAGAAAACGAGCCTTTTTAAACTTACTTAACAATTACACAGACATGTGACTTACTTCACTCTTATAGTGAATATTTTGCAGTTTTACTTCTGCAGTTTTACTGGTGCAGAAAGATATGACTAAATGTGATACTATTCTACAAAAATATGTATTTATTAAAAGTATGGAGTTACACCACTTTTACAATAAACGACACATATTTGAGTTTTGAAATGCAAGTCCCTTTTTTTTTTTTTGTTAGGACCAGCATTTAGGGAATGACCCCTACAAATGCAATGCATTGTGTTGGAACTAGGAAAAAAGGTTATGGGAAGGAGCATAGAGGGAGTAGTGTTCGTGAAAATTCAACTTGAACTTATTCATGTTGAAAGTGAGAGGGAAGAATTCAGCAGGAAGGTTGTTCCACATGCAAACAGTCCGGCCAAAAAACGAATTTTCGCTGTAATGCGTTTTGCAATTTACCGGCCAATCGACCACAAAAGTATGGGCTCTTGAGGAAAAACGTGTATTACGAACAGACACACGAGTTTCGAAACCCAGATCCCTAATTTCATCAGAACACATCCCACTGTAGTAACGATAAAACAGGCAAATACAACCCACATTGCGACGGTGCTCAAGGATACCCTACTGTCACCAATGAGAACCTTCGCCCTCTCCTGCACACGGTCGAGAAGCTCCAAAACAGACTTTGAAGCACCGGCCCATACATGAGAGTTGTATTCCATTCGCGGTCGGATATAGGTGGTATAAATAGTAAGGAGATCAGATGGAGTGAAGTATGTCTAACACCGTTTTAAAAAGCCGAGGAAGTTGAATGCTTCTTTCGGCACCTTAAATATATGTTCTGTCCATCGGACATCACATTGTATCCTCATGCCCATCAAGAGATTCTGATTCCTCACTGATTACACCACCCATGCATACAGATGAGGCTCCTTGATCCGTCGCGCGTTTATGCGTCAGCACGCAACATTGGGTTTTTCGGGCATTAAAATCTACCCTATTCGCGCGACCCCATTCCAAAACTTTATCGAGGTCTCGGCCAAGCGTATCATTCATGTTCTGTCTCATAGCACCAACATCGGAAGCGCTTGGTCTATAATCAAATGAATACGAATGGCAAAGGTTGCTGTCATCTGCAAAAGAATAGATTGGGTTGGAAGTTTGACATAAGAGGTCATTTAGAAAAATAACAAATAGAGTAGGAGAAAGAACGGAGCCTTGCGGCACCCCTGAATGAATCTTGAACTCGTTTGACGAAACCCCATCTTTAACAACTCGTATAGTGCGATCTCTGAGAAAGCTTGATAAAAATCGAGAGAAATTATCACGGACACCAAAAGCAACAAGTTTTGACAAGAGTGCACCATGCCAAAGTCTGTCAAACGCCTTGGAAATATCTAAAGCAATTACCTTACTTTCGGCAAAATGGTGAATTGAACGGCACCATTTTAACAGAGCCAGTAAGACTCCAGCAGAGCGACCTATGTTAAATTTCCTATGTTAAACAAATCAAATAATAATATAAAAGCGATTCAGAAGGCGGTATACATATTGAAATTTTATTAATTATTGTCAGGAAGACTTTCAACCAGCAGCAAAGAAAGGCAGATGGAGGCAAAAGTGCACCAAGGACCAACAAAACCTATACCGACACAAGATATTCGGACCGATGGTATAGGGTGTTCTACCAAAAACAGGTGCAAACTTCCAGGCTGCAATGGATTTTCACCGACTGAGTGCACCAAATGTAAGGTTGCTTTGTGCCACAACAAAAATCGCAATTGTTTTGCGTTGTTTCATAAATAGAAACAATTTTCTAAACACTTGTTTGTTCTATAAATATCTATATGACTATTGTTCATGCCTTAATAATTTAAGTACCAAACGCATATTGTTGCAAAATTTTTCAAATAAACAGTCAAAACTATTTTCTAAATTTCTTTTATTATTTTTTACGTAATCTACGCCTAAGTTTCTATAAAAAAAACATTTTTTCAATCCAAAAGAAAAAAAACATGCATTTAATGGTTAAAATAGAGCAAATGGTACATACGATAGTTTATAAGCTCAAAAATTATTCAAGATAATTTGTGTTACAATATACAACAATAGTTTTCTCTAAATTATTAATTGAGAAGCTTTGATTTTTTTCTCCAAAAATCATTTTGTTAGCGGAAAATCTTCTTTTAACGTCACAGGAAATAGTTGGAGCAAATTTATATTTAATGATATTTTAATTTGTAACGGGGTCAAATCCAGACAAATCTTCAGCATTTCTTTCTTCGGGATGTTTTTCAAAATGACCTTAAATTTCTCTTTTAAGTCCATTCCAAAATCCGCAGCTATATAAAAAACAATCTTTTCAGCTTCCTTAAATAATTGCATTGACTAAAGAAGTTGTGATTTCGACAACTCTCTCGAAATTCGACTTAATATATATAAAATCACGATGTAGCTGGGGATGTTTTATCAGCTCTTTTGTCCGCTTTATAGATTCAGCATATTCTGCGTTCAGTGTTTCAAGAACCTAAAATGCAAATTGAGAAATGTTTTCTTTACCAAGCCAAAGTAAATGAATTGACGAAATAAATACGTTATCGGATGTTCCATTATTTGGCAGGAGTGCCAAAAGTAAGTCATACACTATATTATGTGGCAAAAAAAGCGTTTAGTTAGAATTATTAAAATTTTGATTTTTTTTTTTTTTAATTTCAAACAAAATTCTGTAAGCTAACCCAGTCGTTCATTACTCACCTCCAAAAACATTAAAAAAATAACAAGATATTCTTATTATGGAATAAAAACATTTTAAATTGACCGATGGCCAATTTTTATGAAAACGATGATATAGTTAAAATGTTATTTGTTGATTAAAATTGTCACACATCTGTTATTATATCTGCATAAAATTATGCCGCCTTCAACCATGTACCCCATCTGGTTATGATCGGTTCTGGTTGTAACTCCTTATTTAGTATTTGCTTGTAGCGTTGTACTCAACGAAAAATTTTTTAAACAAGATCAGAACGAGTTATTCACAGGAAAGGATATTCTTACTTTTTCAGCTATTAAATTTAAACCGTGTGCCAAACAAGTTATATGTATGAAATTCGGATAAAAAACTTTTAAATTTTTACCAGCTTTGATCATATTAGCCGCGGCATCCCCTAAAATCAACAACACTTTTGACTCATTTCTGTGTCCTAAAATCAACAACACTTTTGACTCATTTCTGTGTGGCCTCAATTTACAATTGCTGTCGTTCACAAATCGATAAGTCGTTCCATTATTTATTGTCCAAACCTGAGATATATCTAATTAAATCAATTATCATATTGTTTGAAACGGCAAAGTTTTTTGATCATTTTTTAATAAAAATTAAAAATATCATTTGTTGAAAAAAAATTCACAATTTTCAGTTTTTATAATTTTTAGTAATCAATATAATCATTTTGGTAATAGGTGCAAAATGAACAAATTGTTTGCTCGCTTCTTTGAATTTGGTAATTAGAGACAATTTTTAATTTTTTCTGTGAAATGTTGAAATTCGTAAAAATAATTTTAAATTGATTTGCATAATTAATTATTTAGATTTCACATTTTTTTCACAGGTTTTACAAATTATATTGTTTTCATTAATTTTAAGGCACTTTTCAGGAAGGCTGTTAGGCCATTTTCCTATAAGATGTATCTTATATTTGACGATTTTTGGCATATAAATTTTCAATGATATTTGTTTGCATATATTTTGCATATGCTGCATATATTTCGCATATGTTGCATAAATTTTGCATATATTTGGTAACTTTGTTTATATATTTTCTGCAAATATTTTGTATACTTTGAATATGCACTTAAATTTGTTTATTTGAACCATAAAACGTCTATATACAATAAATATCTGCATGAAACTTAATAATGATGTTCATGAAACTTTCATTATAATTTTGTATTTGCTTCGTTTGTATTCAGTACAATGAATAACTACGAAATGAAAGCAACAAACACACGAAATTTAAGAGACGAATAAGATGCAGTGTTTTTGTTTACTTAAGCAAGAGAATATGAATACAAACAATTCTGAAACAAAACAACCACTGATTAAATGTCGAATAAGATCATGGAATAATACATTTATTTTTAAGTCAGTATTGCCAGTTGAAAGAAATGAAAAACATTAGGAAAAATAAAAAAAACAAAAATAACCATGAAGACTAAAAGCAACAAGATAAGGAAGTACATTAATATTAAAATAATAAAAATAATACAAATTTGACTTTGTTTTCAATGTAAATTAATTGTTTTTAATGTAAATTTTAAAACTTAAAAAAATTTCATCTTATTTTCATAAACATTTTTAGCAATGTGTTTTGCTTAGAAGTACAATAAAAAAGAAACAAATTTAAATTTTATTTAAAAAAATGCTTTACAAATTACATATATTATTGTAAAGGTAACAAAAAAGAAAAAATTACATAAATTTACTAAGTGGCCACATTGCAATTGAGTATTTATATAAAAAATGAGAGAGAGTGAAAACTGCAAAACAAAAGTCGTTTCATTGAACAAAATCTTTGTGTTTGCCATATGGAACGAAATGTGTTTGCTAGTTACATGAATAAAACAACAGTTTGCTCAGTGGTCTGAAGTTTGTTTGAATACGAACTTCATTGAATAAACATTTCAGTATGTTTATGAATGAAGTTATTCATGCAGCCCTTTAATATAAAAATGTTAGTACCAATCTGATGAAAAATAAAAAATATGCAATATCCGAGGTCTACTGATTAAAATTTGTATGTGTATTAGACCGACTCACCTTACATGGTCAAAAAAAAAGTTAAAGTTGTACCCCCTAAAAATTAATGTTTTATGAAGATCCGAAAAATATATTGGCTTAACCCCATCAAAAAAGAGTACAAAAATTGTATTTTTCATAAAGACAAAATTCGGTATATTTTTTTTGACCAATGAATGACCAAATATATAATAGATATTTAGGGATTCTTTGAATTTACACAATTTCAAAATCTAGTCAGAGACTACAGATAGCAACATGTTTATGTCAGTTTTTTTATGGTTTTCAATACGATTTTTATGAAAATTTAAATAACTTAACCATTTTTTGTCCGATTTTCATTTCGTTAGAAAGTTTTTGACCACCGCTTGAGATTTTAGTCAAAAATTAACCCTTACTTTTTTATAACATTCATTTAGCCGTCATTAAAATCCTATTTTATATTAACAAAATGCATATATTTGTGCGGAAAACACGTTTTATTAATAAATTTAGCTGCTATTAAATCAACCTATTTATTACCAGCATTTTTAAGAGGAGATTAAAAAAAACATTATGGAAAAAATTTTAAGTCCAGTTGTATATCTACTTAAAAAAAAAATATATAATTGCTATCCAGGCACATTTTACAAGACATTTAGTTTAAAAATTTGAAAACAATTTTGTGTAAATGTTCGTTATATGTTGTCTCCATTTGAAGTACCGTTATAGCAGCATTGAATTATTGTGCAATTTTGAAGTGTCTGCTCATTAGTTTGTTGTGCGTAGAGCAAACAGTGTTTTTTCTCACCTTAAATTTAATTAAGTTCAACAAGTTAATTAAACAGTTGTGATTTTTACATAAGTTACACCATTTTTTTTTTTTTTTTATTAAAATCTAATAGTAGCGGAATTCACCCTTGATAGTAAAGTCCCTTGAAGACCTTGTTAATCTTATAATTTTAGTAAAAATACTAATATTTACATTACTGCAACAACAAAATGTATTAGACTAAAATATACTACGCTGTGGTTGAAAAATCCCACAAAAAGTAAACAGTGTGTGAATTTGCTACCAGAATAAAACAGTTGAAGAAACTTTATCTGTCTCATTCTCTCATTCAGCAAATTCATTAATGTACAATGCATACGAAAAAGACACTCACGCTTTGAAGTATAAAATCGTATTAAATAAAACAGAGTTGTACACTTAATACAAAAGGTGAATACCGCTAGTGTTTATTGTTTTTTTGTGGTTAGTACTTTGCTGTGTATAAAAAACGGTTTGATGAAAATCTGCATCACTGCGCATTTAAGTAATAGTAAAAAATTTTTCGTATGTAACGAATTTTAAGGATATGTCACGCCAACCACTTTTAGAGGAGGATGTTCTCCGAATTTTGCTTGATCCTGCTGCAAGTGAAGATTAATAAGACGACACCGATGATAAAGATGAAATTATGGAAGGTAAGCTTCTAAATAATGAAGATCTAGGGCACCTTCTGGGTGATGAAAATATTGTGGATCTCATAAACGACTTAAATAATGAAGATGAAAACGTAACTGAAAATATAGCTCCAGAAATTTCGGAAAATCTACTTGGTTCCACAAATTTCTTAACACTAGAGGCTTGCAGACATATTGTCTGGAAAAAAACTAAATTTTCTGTCAGTGAAGACGAAATAACATTTGGAGGAAATACCGATTTGCCGGAATTTATAAAGAACTTTCAGACTCCATTCCAATTTTTCAACTACTTCTTTGATAAAAAACATTTTACAACATATAGTTGAGGAATGTAATTTGTATGCGAAGCAAAAAAATATTGAAGAGAGCCTGGAAAAAACTGATATTTACCAATTTATGGGCAGCCTAATTTTGTCATCAGTGGTGAATTACTCCAGTATTCGCCTTCTATGGGACAGCCAAATTGGTTTGGACTGTGTAAAGGAATGCATGCCTTAAAAAAAATATGAAATGATACGATCAATATTTCATTTTCACAATAATAAAAATTTCATTGCCGATCAAACAGATCCTTGTTACGACAAATTTTACAAGTTTCGGCCACTGGTAGACTGTTTAAATGAAAAATGTTCATCCATTCCGTTAGAGGAACGCTTATCTGTTGATGAACAAATGTGCGCAAGTAAAGCCTCGCATCATGTATGCCTTCAACAATGTATGCCTTCAAAGCCACACAAGTGGGGCTACAAATTATTTGCACTTTCCGGAGTATCAGGTTTTGCATATAATTTTGAAATATGTTTGGAGGCAACCATAATGTAGTGCTGGCTTACCATAATAGGGTTAAATTAACCATAATATGTTTAAAAATTTTCGGTAAACATAGTTTTGTTTGAGGTGATCATATTGAAAAAAAAATTTTTCTGGGTATAGTATTTTATTTAATTTTCTTGCGCACTAGAGGGTTAAAAAGTGGCAAAAATTCACGGCCAAATTTTTTTTTGAGGTTATTTTTCAGCAATATTTTTTAAGCATTAAATAATAACTGTTCTGCGGCACTAGCTGAAATAATATTTACCAAGATATTACAAAATTATTAATTTCTTTTCTAAAAGCACAATAATAATAATGTATTAAATTTAACAAAAAATATAATAGATATTGGGAATTATTTTTTTTTTTAAGCAACTTTATTATATTCAACATTTTTTATTTTTCGAGTTTATTCTATGAGTTAAATTTCAGTTATGTATTTAATTAAGCTTTTTTGTAATAGTTCTATTCCTTAAATATTTTTTTTAAGAATGACAAAATAACTGAAATTTAACTCATAGAATAAATTCGAAAAATAAAAAATGTCAAATAATATAATGCAATTTAACACCAAGAATTTTTTCTGAATGAAATAGTCTGGTGATTCGTATATCTATTTCAACAAAGAAAGAATGCTTAATTCTAAGCCAAGAATTAGAAATATGTAATCCTTTAATTCCCTGTGGAACATAGGGCCGCCGAGAATTAGAAATAAATTAATGCAACCCTTTCTCTTGAAATTAACCACGATTTTCGAAATAAAATTTTTTAATTTTCAATTGCATTTTTAAATTTTTTTTTTGCGTTAGTTGTGTTATTTGGTCTTGTGGGGAAGCTCCAAACAAAAATATTATTATACCAACAAATATAGAAAGAAGACTGTAAAAGATACAACAATTTAATCAATATCCGCTACATTCGTCAATATTTCACATTAATATTTATGGTCCACCATCAATCCACCAAAAAGCCAAATTTAAAATGTGTGTAATTGTTTGTACATACAACTAAATACAATTAGTCTAGTTTTTAGCATCTATAAATGTAACACATTACACCAAACTATTATTGTTAGTTTTTACTGGCTGTCCATAATTAAATTATGTGGCCCCAAATAGTGTCACTTGGTTAAAGTCCACAAAAAAAATAAAAATATATAGATACCTAACATAGTTCATACGTATACCTTATATTAATAAAATTTATTGATATTAAGCCCAACCTTTATAAACATATTCCATTATAACAAGGCGCATTCATACAAGGTGGTGTTATTTGAAAAACGGATGCAACAAATGTAACGGATGTAAAATACTTTAACGTTGTGTCAGAATAAAGGCAGTTAGGCGAACGTTGCTTAACCGTATCTGTACTGTATCAATCAGCTGTTCGCTTTTTGTTAAATGAAAAGCAATACAAAAGCTTACCGAAATGTAATGTATATATGGGTGGTATAATAATTGAGCAAACAGAATCTCTTGATGTTCTGGGCATGAGGATACAATGTGAGGATCCGATGGACGGAACATATATTAAAGGTGTCGAAAGAAGCATTCAACTGCCCTAGTTTTTTGAAACGGTGTAAGACATACTTCACTCCTTCTTATCTCCTTACTATTTATACCACCTATATCCGACCGCGAATGGAATACTATTGTCATGTATGGGCCACAAACAAAGATAAACTCACTGTTTTATTGTTGGTATTTGGTTTAAGCTTTGATATCGTTGCAAATAAGACTTTTTGAGTGTTTGTAGGTAATTCTCATTCCCTCTGTAGTCTTGTATGCTGATAGCTTTGGCTTTTCTAAAATTATTTAGGAGAACGTTTCCTGATTATCTGGCCTAAGCAACCAGTAAAATGCGCATAGGAACTGCTTATCCTCCAACAATAAATTTCAGAATTTTTGTCAATTATTAAAAAAAGGGAATTAAGCACAACAAACAAAATCTTTTAATAAATTAATTAAAATATTTTTCTTTCTTTCACAATATTTCGATTTCCTTTGGAAATCTTCTTAAAGATTTTTTAATATAATATAAATTTACAAAATTGTCGAAAAATAAAAGAATTGAGAAAAAGAAAATTTAAATTCTTTTGTGTTGTGCTATTGACCAATTAGTTCTGCGTACCCTACACATTTTAAAGAACTATAAAGAAAAAATTATCAAATAAGAGGATGGTCAAACACTTTTTTATTAAATATATTTTATTGTTTATTAATTTTTTTTTAGAATTTGGAAACAGATGAAAGCGCCGATGTATTTCGAAAGGAAGTTTCGATTAGGTAAGATAAACAGTCATTTATATAAAAAATCAAATTTAAATGACTGCTAAATTTTCCTGAGTTTATCTTCGTTATCAAATTTCTGTTTGCTGTTAATTGCTAAAATGCGTGTGCATATTTTATTGTTTGAATAATTAAATATTTCGTATGTTTGAAACTAAACACGGAACGTTAAACTGAACTTTTACATGCAATGAACTGATTGTTTCATTTTAACAAACAATTAGATAAAGCCACAAAATAATTACGCTAAACAACAACAATTATTTCCTAATTTTTGCAAATAATATTTTGCATAATGTAAATTTATAAAGACAAACTAAACTCGTAAGGTTTATGGTAAATTAATAAAACTTCATCATGAAATTTGGTTTTTTTGGCATTGCGGCAAGTATCCAGCTGTGTTGTAATTCGAGAGCAAATAATTTATTTGAATTTTTACTATAATTTAAAATATATATTAAATTTTTGCTAAAGTCGGTATATACTTTTAAATGAAATGAAATGGCGATCTAAATCAGCAAAAATTTTAGTCAATCCTTTGCGAAAAAGTAATTAAATCTTTAGGCAATTATTTAAATAATTATTCAAAGCAACAAACTTTATTTATATTTACAATATTTTTTTGGCTAAAAATTATATTTGCTCATACACTGATTTAAAACTCGCATGACTCTAACGTTAAAAAAATGCAATGAATCTTTAGGGAAAGAACATTAAATTTACAGATCATATATTGACTTTAAATTATATTAAAATTTATGAAAAAATAATTTAAGATAAATTTACTAAATTTAAGATTAAAGTTTACAACCATATTTTTTCAAATCAACATAAATTAAGTTATAATGTATAATTAAGTTATAATAATAATATAATCCAACACGTAATCACTAGTCTTATTAAAAAATTGTTTGCTCAATCATCATTTAAGAGATTCTTAATTAAATTATACAATCATCTTCTTACAAATAAAGATAAGGAAGTCAATACAAGTTATTAAATCTAAAATTTGATAAATTTGCTGGTCATGCTTTTTTTTTTTTTTTTTTTTTTTTGATTTTTTTCTTCAAATATTTGTTAGGTCTGAACATGCCTTTAGTAACATTCTATTTGAAATTATGTAAATAATAAATAAAATAAAAATAAATTTTATATCTTATATATATAAATAAGGGAACAATTTTATTATTGTTGATTTTTAAGTATCTTATCGTCCACCGATTTTAATGAAACCGATATCATTTTAAAAGGATAAGTATGCACAATATAACTTTTGTTATGCACTTTAAGGATTAAATTGTTTAAAAAGCCTTTTAAATGTGCTTGCAAACACACGCAAATATATTTATAAATTTTATTATACATTTAATGACAATAGTTTATGGAAGTAAAATATACTGCCTGTTTTTGAAAATAGAATAAAAATTATCGTTAATAATTTTTTGATTGCTGTTTTAACATATTTTCCCAAGCGAACATTTTTATTTTATTTTGAGAAAAAGGCAATTTTGTATTTAGATATCAAACTAATTTCTGACAAGCAATGCAATACAATATATCGTTAGCTAAAATGTAAAAAGGCGTAACTAACAAAAATATAATTTTATAGCAGAACCAAAAATGCTTGATAAATGAAAACTATAAACATGTTAGAAAAACATGCATTGAAAACATAGGTTAGGTTCAATTGGCAGCCGTTCTCAAGCACGGCTTACTTGGGTCCATTGATTAGTACCTGTTGTGTTACCACCGTCTCCCAAGGGCGCTATATTACCTGGCTGCTAATATTCTCACTCAGCCACCCAGTCGATTCAATAAAGGAGTGGATCCTGTTAAAATTAATAATAGAGAGACACGTTTTGTATCCAAGGGTTCTTCGAGCAAACAGTTTAAGTCTCAGATCTCCGAAAGCCGGACAATAACACAGAAGATGCTCCGTTGACTCTTCCTCCTCCTCGTCCCCGCAACTTCTACATATGTCATTCTAAGGGAGCCCTAGCCTTTGGGCGTACCTTTCAATGTGCCAGTGGCACGTTATAACAGCAAAAAGGTTCCTGAGGTGATGTCTGGAAAGCTGTAATGCCCGGCTAGTCCTTTTTTCATCTATGATGGGCCATATTTTTCTAGTTTTCCCAGAGTTTATTTCATCAAGCCATCTCTGACCGCAACAAGATGAAACTTGTGTGAAATAAGTAGCTTACTCCTTGGGAGGGAAACACCTATTTCATATGTTGAATCGTTTTGAACATGCATTGATAAGTCCTCCATAAAATTCTTAAAACAATTTTCAAAGAAACCCCTTTCGTTATATATTGTTAAAAAAAATGTGTAATTACGTCGTCGTCCTTTGTTTTTTGTTGATATAAGCGTAATTGTTGATCGCAGAAGTGTAAAAATTTGTCAAGACATGGAGTTTAATGGCATTCATAATAATTAATCAAAAACTCGATTGTAAATTTTTTGTAAGTTACCATTTGCATTTTAGCTTACGATATGTGAGGATTTTAGCTAAGCACCATATTTTATTCAGCACAAACGCATAACACTCAGTCCAACTTTTTTTTATTATTAATTTTTTTATTTAATGCGGATATCACATACAACAAGATATAAATCTTTCATATATGGACCGATTCCAAAAAAATTTGGTAAGATGATTAAGGTTGCAATAACATATTTTAAGGTAAAATAGCTAATGGGCATAAAATAATATTCCGGAAAGATTTTTGTAATGTTATATGAAATAAAAATTTTAATAAGCACCATTTTTGCTCCATTTTTGGGGGATGGATTGTGACAAGTAAAGGTTGAAAGTTCTTGATTGCCACTCACGTGGGAGTGACCAAGGATGATTCCTTTGCTTCACAGTCAAAGCAGCTCACTACCTCCGGTTTTTACCAGGTATTCCCCGGGCAATGGCTTTAGAACACCCGTTCAGAGGCTAGCTAGAGTGAGAAGGCGGCTAAGTAACCTGAATGGTCGCAAGACGTCTCAGGTCAGTAGGAAGAACTTCTGAAACTTAGTTTCTGTAAAGTATCCTGATGGCTCGTTAAGGGCGTCTCAGGAAGTAGAAGGAACGCGGATAATCCTGCCTTTGAAAAACTTTACAAATTGCCTGCCTGGAGGTTGCTGGCAGCCCCAGCACCAGGATCGGATGCGGAAGCCTAATAAGCTACCACATCTTAAATAAAACTTATTAATGAAACCTCAACTATATTTAACCAAAAAAGATCTGATTCACTGATGACAACCTTTAGCATGAAAAAACGGACACGATTTGGAACCTGGAATGTTAGGACGCTGTCTGAACCATCGCGTTTAGAACAACTGTGTAATGAATTTGAAAACTACAAACTTCTTTTCTTAGGCTTAAGTAAGGTACGTTGGCCAGAATCTGGTGAAATAACAACCGCCAACGGCCATCACTTTCTTTATTCAGGAAAGCCAGCCAATGAGCCAAAATCTTCTGGAGTTGGCATTCTACTTTCTAGAGAAGCTTATAATGCAGTCATATGCTGGAAGCCTTACTCGGACAGAATAATTTCTGTAAGGTTTAGAACCCGTGCGCGTAACGTAACTTGCATACAGTGCTATGCACCTACAGAGGTGTCAGATTATTCTGCTAAAGAAGACTTTTACAGCCTACTCGATCGTGCAATATCGTCATCAAACACCGGTGATATATTGATTGTTATGGGAGACTTTAACGCACAAATAGGTCCTGACAACTCTGGCTTCGAAAACATTATGGGCACGCATGCGCTAGGAAGAAGAACCGAAAATGGAGATATTTTTGTAAATATGTGTGCTGCAAGCAACCTAGTTATAGGTGGATCTCTTTTCCCACATAAAAACGTACACAAGACCACATGGGTATCATCGGACCATATAACAGAAAACCAAATCGACCACATTACTATAAGCCGTAAATGGCGCGGGTCCCTGTTAGATGTGCGTTGTAAAAGAGGGGCGGATGTTGCAAGCGACCATCACCTGCTTGTTGGTAGTATGCGTATAAAACTGGCGGCAATCAATAAAGCAAATCCATCGCTCCAGAAAAAGTTCAACATACGTAACCTAAGAAATCCCTCTGTTGCTGCAAATTACACCCAAGAACTGCAACAAGCCGTTAGAACAACATCATATGTACAGCGAAAAGACTGGCAAACTATTAAGAAAGTTATAACAGAAGCTGCTAAGAAGCACATAGGCTTCAAGGAACAAAGACGCAAGCAATGGTTATCTGAGGAAACTTGGTCCTTGATTATGGAAAGAAAACTAATAAAAGCGGCTATTAATACCGCCAAAACCCGAAACGAGAAAGCAAACCTACGTTCACAACACACTGCTATAGACCGTCTTGTAAAGCGAAATGCCCGCAACGACAAACGTGCTTGGACGAACAGTATAGCATTAGAAGCTCAAGCTGCAGCGGATACAAATCGTTCTGGCGATCTCTATAAGCTCATCAAAAAGCTTACCAATAAAGCCACTGTATCAGGAAAGCCCATACAAAACAATGATGGCATACTCATAACATCGAAAGAGGAACAGCTAGATCTTTGGGCCGACCACTACTCCTTAATTCTTGCTCCGGGACCTAATGGGGATGAGCCCATATGCAATTGCGATAATCACAATTATACTGCAAATATTTCCTTCGCAACTCCATCTATTTCTGAACTGATTTCAGCTATAAAGTTGCTTAAAAATAATAAAAGCCCTGGGCCTGACAACATTTCCCCAGAACTTCTCAAAACAGATCCCTCTACCTGTGCCCAGCTTATTTTGCCCTTAGTAGTTGACATATGGAATAATGAAAGAGTTCCTGACGAACTAAAGGAAGGTATGATCATCAACATTCCGAAAAAGGGTAATTTAACTTGCCGTAATAATTGGCGTGGAATAACGTTGCTGAGTATGGTCAACAAAATAATTACCCACATAATTACGTCAAGAATTTCAGACGTACTAACACCTCAACTCAGATGTCAACAAGCTGGCTTCCGCCCAAACAAATCGTGTATTGACCATGTTAATACACTCAGAATTATAGTGGAACAGTCGGTCGAATGGCGTTCTCCTCTGTATCTGGTATTTATTGATTTTGAGAAAGCTTTCGATACCCTAAACCACAACGTTATTTGGAAAGCCTTACAGTGCAAAGGTGTCCCACTCAAATTAATCCACCTTATCAAGAGCCTGTACGCTGATGCCAGTTGCCGCATCGTTCACGAAGGCAAGTTGAGCAGGAGTGTTAAAGTAGGAACAGGAGTTCGCCAAGGTTGCGTAATGTCTCCACTCTTATTCAACATCGTATTGGATATTGTCATGAAACAATCTATGGCAGATAATAGGGGTATTTCTTGGGGATTTAATGGAAGATTAGAGGACTTAGAATATGCCGATGACATTTGCCTCCTCTCTCATCGATACTCTAATATGCAGTCAAAGTTGCAATATCTTTCAGACATGGCCTCGAATGCTGGCCTTAAAATAAACATTGGCAAGACCAAGGTGATGAGAATAAACGCTGAAACCAACAGCAGATTTACAATTGGTAATAATATACTGGAGGATGTAGACTCTTTCTGTTATCTCGGCTCTATACTAACAACAACTGGCGGCTCGAGCGCAGATATCTCTCACAGAATTAAAAAAGCATCTCAAACTTTCGGCCAACTTTATTACATATGGAAATCATCCACACTCTCTCGTGGTGTCAAAATTAAACTGTTTAATTCTAATGTTCGTTCTACTTTGTTATACGGCTGCGAAACATGGAATGCGGCCCCTCCAGACATTCAGGCAATGCAAGTATTTATAAACCGCTGTCTGAGAAGAATACTTCGGGTGTATTGGCCACAAACGATATCCAATGAGATACTGTGGTTCGAAACGCAGCAATCTCCTCTAACCGCTGAAGTACGTAGGCGAAAATGGAACTGGATAGGTCATACGTTAAGAAAATCACACCCAGACATTGCTAAAACCGCCATAGAGTGGAATCCACAAGGTAGTCGTAGAAGAGGACGTCCGGCTCATACATGGAGAAGACAAGTCATAGCTGAAGCAACAACTTTTAACACCAGTTGGAACGAAGTGAAAAGAATTGCGATGGACAGATCAAAGTGGAGAGATTTTGTTGGGGCCCTATGCTCCTTATAGGATCTTCGGGAACATATATATATATATATATTTTTGCTCCGCGCAAATGGATAATCTCTACTTTTGGTGGTATGCGTATAAAATCAAATCTTATTTATTCCATTTCCAGTACAACAAGATTGGGTCTTATATTTATAGTACAGGAACGTATTACCTTACAAAACAAACTTAATACAAATAAATACAACAATATTGATATATAAAAAAAAAAATTAAATAAAGTTAAAAAAATAAAAAAAAAAAATTAAAATTAAAAAATTAAAATTAATAATCAATAATTATTTAAAAAAAAATTAATAAAAATGTTTTAAAACTATTAGCACTGCTGTTTAGTTTTTGACTTTGTGAAGGATTGTTCCAAAGACGAGCAGCATTTACATAAAATTGCCATTCAGATACTAGGCAACGATGTCGAGGTATAACAATATTTCGATTCCGGGGTGATTGGAAAAAATGTATTTTATCGAATATATATTTAGGTGTTTGACTGTTTATTATTTTATGTAAAAAAAGAAGACTTTCAAAGGATACTCCATAAAGATTATTGGCAACAGAAGAAACATGATCAAATCGTCTTAGTCCTTACACATATCTTATTATGTTATTGGACAAGACATTAAATTTTCCCTTACTAACTGAGTCACAGCTTCCAAATAATTCGCACCCATAGATCAGGGAAGGAATCAAGTACGATTTGGCAAGTAAGGCTCTTATTCCTAAAGGGGTAAAATACTGTGTGGACCAGACAGCTCGTAGCTTTGCATAAGTTTGGCCAACCAGTAAGTTTACATGATCACTCCAAGTCAAATTGGTATTGTAAATTATGCCAAGATTCTCCGCTTTGTTAATAATTTAAATTTTTACTCCATTTAAAACGATATCCTCAGATATGGGGGGGAATTTAGCTTTTCTTACATATTACAATGCATTTAGATTTTAGCGGATTCAAACAGAGACCGTTTGCACTAGCCCAAAGGAAGATTCTGTTTAAGCCGTCATTTAGGATGGATATACCCGACTGGGCTACTTAAAGTGAGCTGTACGTCATCGGCGTATAAATGGCTGTTACATTTAGTGAGCTGTTGTGGCAAATCATTTGCATATAAAGAAAATAAAAGTAGACCTAGAATAGAACCCTGAGGCACAAACACCGATTGTGTGCGTTCTGGAAGATAAGACATTATAAGTTTGGTTGACGTGTTCGTAAATCTAAAAAAGTGTTTTTGTTTTCTGATGAGTATATCATGGTCAACCGTATCGAGAGCCTTAGAATGGTCAAGAAGCACCAAAAAGTTAATATTTCCATTTTCCAATCCTTGCCGTATAATTTCACTAACTTCCACAAGAGCCGTTAATCAGCTATGACTCTGACGAAAACCAGATTGTGTGCTGGAAATCAAATTATGGTTATTAATATATGTAACCATTTGTTTATACAAAAGTTTTTCCAATACTTTCGACAGAAAACACAAGATAGCTATAGGTCTGTATTCTCCTTTCGACTTAGGTAATGGCACAATAAAAAATCTTCTTGGTAGCCACAGTACCATAGGTGGAATGGATATAATGCTATTGTACTAATGTGTGTAACTAATAAAAACATTAGTTCTGGACCCCCCTTTTAGTGTAACAATTGAATAGGTCTATTTGGCTGGTTCGCATAAAATAAACAAAGTCCTTATTTCTGAATTGCAGTCGATTGTGTTGACTGCTGGCTGTACTAGTATACATTAATACGGGAAAATTTTGTAGTTTAATTTCAGGTATCTTATCGTCCACCGATTTTAAAGAAACATATATGGTTTTAAAGGCATTTTGTGTAGATGTAACTGTGCACAATATAAATATTTTATTTTCAATATATTCTTTTTATTTTATTTTTAAAAACAGGCAATTTGATATTTAGATGGCATACTAATTTCTTACAATTTAAACTTTATTTTACTTTTATACTCGAAACTTTATCACATACACATTGTAGGCTTTAAAATAATACACATTGTTAGTTTAAACATTTGTTTTGTGCTTTTATATTAAAATAAAAATAAGGAATAAAAGGAAATATTTATGAAAAGCCATTTGTTATTTTCTTAAATTTGAGTCGCCCTTTTAAAAAGGAATTGCATATTCCATACGTGCATAAAAGAATTTATTTTAACTTTAATTTCAAGTGGTCGAGTTTCGGCCAGCTGGCGATCCTAGTAATATAATAAATAATTAAACCAACATCAATTAAGAAAGTTAATTTTAATATTTTGCTCTTAAATTTAATACAATAACAAAATAAGTTAGAGTGATATATTCGGTTGTGCCGCATCTTTGATGCCCTCCATCGACAGTTCGAATATTTCAGGAGTGGGCTCCATATGATATCTATATATTATAAATGCATCTGTATTAATTGGTTGCGGTCTAGATCTATATTAAATTATTGACCGACAATCAGAAAAATGTATGCCTTTTTTAGAAATTTGAACTTGCTTGAGTAATATATCATGATTCGTAACAGTTTTAGCCGAATTGAAGTTAATTTCAGGAGGAGCATTTATATTGGAGCCATGGTAAATTAAGCCTTTACAGTGAATTTTATAATGCTGCTAAATATGGGATCTATGGTAAACTATGGACCGTATATTAGTATATTGCACGACAATTTTTCTGTGAAAATTAAACAAAGTTGGAACAAATTTTACCACAATATCTTTATCTGCTACGGATTAAGGTGTATTTAATTAATTTCTTAGAGTGGGGTCTATGGTAAGTTTTGGATCGATCATCACGAAATATATTAGTGTGATTTCTAATCCTATAAAAATGTGACTTGCTATATGTAATGACCTATGGTAAATTATGGGCCGACCTTCACGATATATCCCAGTGTGATTTCTAGTCTTATAGAACTGTGATGTCCAAATGTTATTATGATAGCGTTACCTATTACGGTTTTTGGCTTATTAAATTGTTTCCGGGAGTAAGTCTTATATGAGGCCTATCGTAAATTATGGACTGATCTTACCTTAAATACAGTATGATTTTAAGTCATACAAAACATGCAAAATCTTATATCATTATTCCACCATTTATGTCAGTTTTGTAACCAAATTATCAATTTTTAGGGTGGTGGTTCCGCATTTTGATTCATAGCTCTGCTCCTACCGAACTGGTTTTGCTGGATTTCAATCCCAAACTGTTTAGGATTTGACACCATATTTGATCTTTTCTTTTAAGTTTTTCGAAAGTGAGCGTGATTTCAACAGACAGACATGGCTAAATCGACTTAGCATTACACAAGGAGCCAGAATTTATATACTTTACGGGGTCTTAGATAAATAATATTTAAATTTCACACGGAATGACAAACTTAGTATACCCTCATTCGTGCTGGTGGAGGCTATAAAAAGACTGGTTATATGTGGATTGGAACCTTCAACATGTTGCAGGATCTTTATTTAGCAATTATTAAAGCGTGTCCGAACTTAAAGTATCAATAAATGGTCAACGGAAATTGCTACAGAAAGATGATCCAAAGCTTTTTGTGGCGGAAAATTTATAATTTAAGCGAAGAGAATATGTCGTTTCAGCAGGATGGTGTCACTTGCCACACAGCAAGAGAAACAATATATTTTTTTATTTTAAAATAATAGTACGAATATTGCATTATTTTTCGTAGAGGAGTAGTAAATTGGCTACCAAGATCGTGCGATTTACTATTTTTGGTGTGGTTTTTTGAAATCGAAAGTGTTCAGCAATAATCTCACATCAGCTCAGAAGCTTAAAAACAACATTATCGAACAGATATCAAACATTGACAACAGTTTAGTGAAGAAAGTGATTGAGAATTTTGGTAAAAGATTGGGAGCCTGTCGTAACAGTAAGGGTTGGTCAACATAATTTTTAAATTTTAGCCGGAACATATTTATTACAACTGAAATAAAAAATATTTTTAATATCTCAAAAGTAAAATGATGATACTTCTGAGGTGAATACAAGTTAACTAGGCCTGGGGGCATATTTAACATAGATATGTAACTCGGTTATCAAAAACCTAAGTCCGTTGTCAAAAAAAAAACTTAAGTGATAAGAATGTGTTTGATGAAAATGAATATGCAAATTGGTAAGACAATCCAATATTAGAAGATCTCGTCATATTAAAGAAATTTTGGAACCACAAATTTATAAAACATTAACCGGGGTTTTCAGAAAGATTAGAAAATTCGAACATATACAGGGTGGCCCAAAATTACCGAAGGGGTTTGAATTGCTTATAACTTTTTTTATAATAATTTTTTTTTCTTTTCAGTATTTTGTAACGAAGACTTTACAATAGAGCAGAATTTACAATGGAGCAGTACTCAATTGAACAACGTGCCCAAATTGTTGAGCTTTATTTTTCAAATCAACGATCCATGAGGGACATCTTTTGGTCGCGTACAAGTGATTTTAGTTGGCTTCCGCGTTCACCGGATTTAACCGCCCCAGACTGTTTTCTTTGGGGTTATTTGAAAAGAAAAGTCTACATTTATAAGCCTACAACCATCCAGCAATTAAAAAGCAATAAACGCGACGAAATAAACAACATAATACCTGAAGATTTGCGAAAGGTTATGGAAAATGTGTTGGAAAGAGCACGAATTTGCGAAGCAGAAAATGGCCACCACTTGGGAGATATTATTTTTCATAACTAAGCTAAAACTATTTCCCATTTATATACTGCATTAAAAAAAAATATTAATAATTATTTCTTAAATAAAAAGTTATAACGAATTCAAACCCCTTCGTTAATTTTGGGTCACCGTGTATGATAAAGGGAAATACAGAATGGCACATAAGGTGAATAATAATGTTGGGAGATTATTCACGAAAACTAAGGGTAGATTACAAAAGTCGGATTTGTCTAATTTAGTTTATAAAATTCATTGTGGTAGCAATGATAATGAACAATGTAGAAAAATATATGTAGGAAAAACTGGGACAAAACTGAAAACTAGATAAGCAGGACATAAAAATGACCAAAAATATTAGAATTATAATATGGTACATGAAACGCCATTATCAACATATTGTAGGGTTTTATTCCTTATCCTAATTTTGAGATCACATCTATTTTGAACACAGAAACTTTTAAGAAACGTAGATATATGTTAGAAATTTTACAGATTAATAATGTACCATTTGAGAAAAGGATTAATTTAAAAAAAAACCAAGCACATAGCTCAGACTTAAAGACATTTATTGAAAAAAAAAGAAAAATAAATAGGTTATAAATAGGTATTTGTCTGTGATTATTTGAAAAATTGCGTTCAGATGGCATAGCTCAGATTGAAAATATATATGAAATTAAAATAAATAGATTGACGGAAAAGGATATTGAAATAGGTTTTAGGCTTTGAATATTTTCTAAAAAATTTTTGGTTTCCTCTAAGTTTGTTAATTGAAAATTAAAATTAATTTTATCATCTCTTATTTTTCCATTTATTGTCAAAATTCATTTTGTATTTCTATATTATTTTGAAATATATAAAAAATAAAAAATTTCTGAGGAAGATTTCCAATGGAAATCGAAATATTGATAATTAAAAGCATATATTAATTAATTTAATAAAAAAGTTACCTAAAGCTTAAAAGCATATATTAAAATATACTATCAAATTGTGTTCAAAATTGTGAACTGCAGTACTTGTGTAGAAAGTTTATACCGCCACCCAGATTGACGGACATCGTTTAATCGATTCAGGAGGTAATTCTAAGTCGATCGGTATGCTTAAAAAAGCTCTAGAGCCCATATTTTTATGTGCTGCAGACATCAACACAAATTGTTCATTCTTGTATAAAAATTTTTTTAAATAATTTTTTACAAACGTCACAATTTTATATCTTCAAAAATGTTATCATTTCACAGAGCAGAAACATGAAATTTCTTAACCACAGAAAAATATATTTTTACCATAATTATTTGCTACCCTTTCACACTCGCCCTCTATTAAAGAGATAGTTCGAACGTGAACATAAATAGTGTATTTACTCAATATTCTACGTTTCTCACTTTTCTGGAAAAAAATATACATATTATCTACTTTTTAGTTATGAAACCGTTGGTTTATTAATTCTGTTTCATATTATCACGTAAAATGCATAAGGACATAACAACAAATAATTCGAAATAGAGTTTTGATTAATTTTTGTTCGTTTTATTAAACTACACGTTCCCCAAAAATAGATTTAGATCCCTGCGATCCAAAATGGCTACTTTATTAAAGAAATTCAAACGCCAAGTACACCTTGTTGTTATTGATTTTGTAAGGTTTTTTTCTGCTCCTGTTAGTGTTGTTACGCCCTTTTGCATTTTAGGTGCCGATATGCCCTTAATATTAAATTAAAAACAGTTTTGCTTCTACTAAAAAATTTTAAATTTTGAGTTTATACCCCTTTGCGATCAAGTGCGAGTTGATTTAAAAATGTTTATATTAAATTCTATTGGTTATAAAAAAATATCTTTTAATATTAAGAACAAATTTAGTTAATCTTATATAGAATCTGGGAATTATTTCTTTTCATAAGCTCCTTTATTATATTCAACATTTTTTACTTTTTTTATTTTTCGAATTTATTCTATTATACAAGACAATAGCCTGGTAGTGTATAAAGTAATTCCTAAAAATTTAAGGAAAATAACTATTACAAAAAATCTTTAAAAATACATAACTGAAATTAAGCTCATAGAATAAATTCGAAAAATTCAAAAAAAAATAAAAAAAGGTTAATCTTATATAAGATTTAATAAGATTTACTAAATTTAAATAAACTTAACTAAATTTAATAAAAATGGATGAGTATTCTTTAGAGCCATTATTACCACTTGCCGATAGCTAAAGGTAGTTTTTCCCCATTTCAACTTTGCCTTAAACTAAAGTGAGCAATATGCTGAAGGCAAATTCATCATACCGGGTAGGTTGAAGTTAAGTTAAAATAACAAATAAAATATTATACGTCCTACAAAATCCTACCATTAACTAACGGGAATAATGGCCATTGATGTGACAATTCTATAAAAAAAAATTTTAACTAAAATTATTTGACGAATAGAACAAAAATTTCAGTAAAATAAGTTCAATCAATTTTTTTATTCCATTCCATCGAGATTTAGTGGCATTTACTTGTATTGACAAAAATTCGTCAGAGTAATTAATACTTTTATATTCAAAAAATATAAAAACTAAGAACTTTAATATAAAATTAAATTTTTTAATGAAATCTTTTTAAGATATTGTGCTGTCATTGAAAAGAATGAAAAAGTTAAACTTTGTTTTTTTTTTTTTGGCGTGTCCAACTTTATAAAGAAATTTTAATGTGAATTGTGCTGAAAATAATTAAAGAAGAAAATTAATTAAAGAAATAAATTGTCTTTTGAAATGCACAAAACAAAAAGAAAAACCAAACCCAAAATTTAAACTTAACTCTTTACAGGTTTAGGCTTATTAAAGTGTATTCTGAGAGTGGGAATGGGACCTAAGGTAATTCATGGAGCGATTTCACAATATTAACTAGTGGTATTTATACACTACATAATTCCTATCATATCTGTAGCTCGTTTCTGTATTTCTCGCATTGCAAAATTTCTCACATTAAGTGTGAAACAAAAAATTCCATCGTTTCTCGATTTGTGAGAAAAAAGTGTTTCTGTATTTGAATGCGAGAACAGACAACACAGATTCTGTCTTAACTGGAATACTTCCAGTAAGTGTCAAATGCAAGCGAAACGTCAACGAAAGAAATAGATATAATAAAAAAAGGGCTGCCAGATTTGGCGATTTATCGTCATTTTGACGATTTGTTGTTCCAAAATTGGCAAAGTGCCGATTTGCTAATTTTTTCTAGTGACGATATTATTCAGTCTTCGAAATAAAATAATTTTAATAAGTTTAATATGTTTATATATTCGGCACCAAAGAAAAACGATATCTTTAAAAACAAGGCAGGATAAAAAATTTAAGGGCAAAATCAAAATTTCGAAGGAAAAACTGTTTAATTTTTATTTTCTTAGATTATTTAATACATTTGCTTATGTGATCAAAACATTAAAATATTACCCCGTTTTTCAATCAATGAACTATAGGAAATTGTTGCCTTTTTTTGGCAAGTTCAATATGATATTTTGTCACGCCTTTAAGTGATCTTTTCAGGAAAAAAACAATCTGAAATTTTACATTGTTATCGGATTAAAGAGAAAAATAAAATAAGTTTAAATATGTATGCATATATATATAAAATATTTATTTTACCCATGAACTTTGGCAATTTTTTTTTTTTTTTGATTATGTTGTAATAAAAATCGGACAAAATTTGTCAAAACTAATTTTAAATTGTCCGATTTTTTAAAACAAATTAACCGATTTTTTTTTATTTTTTCTTAGGAAATTAACGATTTTTTCACAAATTTATCTGGCAGCCCTGCATAAAACGAAAATAATGAAGGGCTTAAAAAAAATAAAATAACATAATATAACAATTGTGTTTTAATTATTTTCATCATTTAAATTCTTTCTCTTCAAATAAAAAAAAAAATAATACACATTCTTGTGTACATACATACATAATTTGTGCTCCATTTTTTGAAATTTAATTTTTCTCGCATCAATTTTAAATGTAACTTATTTTGACAGTTCTTGTGAGAAACTTTTAGCAAAATATTGATACAGAAACACTTTTTCTCACATCCTTCCAATAAATGCTGGAAAATTATTGAAATGACAGATAATTCTCCCAAAGTAAAGATACAGAAACACTTATGTGAGGAAAACCATTTTTTGTTTCATATTGCACTGTTTTTGTTATAATTCACTTGTTTCATGCGGGAAATTTAACGATGCGAGAAATACAGAAACGGGCTACTGGTGGTGGCTACACAAATGTGTTTTTTGTTAAAATAAGTTTTTATGGTTAACTAAAAAAATTTATTTTGTTAATTAATTTCGAATTCAAATTTCAATTATTCATCTCAATTGATTTAATAAAAATTTTAATAGAATCTTACAAATAAATCAATTTCTAGTTTGCTCTATTAAATTACTATATTAATTGTTTTGTTATTAAATTTGAAAAAACTGAGCTAATTGAGAAAAATATAGATATTATGCTATTTTTTTTATTGAATCAATTAACACATTGTTAAGAATCGTATTTTTTTTTATCATATTATTAATTAAATTAATCATAAATTATTTTTATAAATTTAAGTGATCAGTATAATCAATAAACACCTTTGTAATATTAAATGAATTATAAATCTTTTGTTTGTAAACCTCTTTTAAAGACGTTTTTTAAATAAATTTTTATAAAACGCATTTATCTATTGACTTTTAAAAATTCCGAATCCCGATATTCCGAAAAATATTACGGGATCCCAGGATTTCATTTTTTGAAATTCCGAGTCCCGGGATTTGCGAAAACCAGTCCCGATTGGCATGCCTAGTTCGTAGTAAGCTAGTCCATCAGGGTTCTATTCTTAGAGATACTCTGGTATATTTACCTACAACGTGCTGTACCTGCTCTGTAAGTTTATATAATTTTTGCTTGTATCTGTAGCATTTAATTAAGCAAAAAATTATAAAACACCTAATTTTCTTAAATTTTGCTCTTAATTTCATATTATTTATTAATTGTGAAAAAAATTAAAAAATTTCGGTTTTCTTTCGTTTTTTTCTATATTTCAATGAAAACTAAACTAATGACTTTTGGTCTAGAAAAAATCAGGTCATTTTAGTACTGCAAGGGATTTATGGTCAAAAATTAAAAATAAAATTTTGTTTTTACCGCTTTCAAAGCAATTGTTCTAAAAAGGCAAAACTATTGCACAAATGCTTTAACCTTTAGTGACTATTATAATATTTTCTTCTTTCTGTTCGTTGTTTTATGCTCTGATCCTTTTTCATGATTCTCAATTAAATAAAACTGTTTTTGATAGCAAAACTTTTTTTTGTTCACATTGTTTACAGAAAACAAAAACTTTTTTACACTTTTGAACTGCAAATTCTCACTGGCGTTTAGAAAATTGTAGTCACACTTTCATACCCAGCCAATAATCCATAACAAACATTAAGCAGGACAAATAACGTTAGTTAGATTGTGACCATATAAGTATGATTTGGTCGACTTTTCATGGAAAAGAAAAAGGGACAGGAGGGAAACTAAAAATTATTTTTAAGAAAAAAAAGCATGCAAGGGCAAAAACTCCATTAACAGGCCACAATATTTTGTGGGAAATTATAAAATTTGTTCAAAGTATGGAAGGACAATAGTAGCAATAACAAAAATGGCAACGATAACACACTCTTTTACACTTCCTACAAACCTTATTGTAACATTATAGTACCTACTTTTGATGTTATGCCAGTCCTGGCCAAGGACCGACTATGCTAGCAGGAAATTTCCAGTAAAACAAAACGGTTTTGGTTGTTTGCTCATAAATATAAACTCACACACACACACACATACACACCCTGAGGCTTACAGAAGTTGTGTATGTCGGAAGAGGAAGTGAAAGTCATTGTTCTTTATTTTTGGTCAGCAGCAATTTCTTTTCATTATCAATGGCATTTTAAAGGCTCAAACACTTCTACTTAAATCGTTTCTTGGAAACATTATAGCACCATAATTAATGATAAGAAAGTTTAAGGAAGCACAGAAAATTGTTAACTTTTTGGATATTCGGTTTGGGGATAATTGAAAACTTGTATAAACTTTACCCTAGAACGTGACTGAAATACTAAATAGTGTTCATTGAAATAAATATTTTATTTAATCACTTTAAGTTTTGCTTGAAGACAATTTACTGTCATAAATATATTTGTTTTAGAAATTTTTTTTATAAGATATATTTTATAAAGACTTACAAGTTTTTAAAATATATTTATCTATTTTAGAAAGATTAGTTATGCCTCTTATTTCTCTTAAGCTTAAACCGCTTCGCTACCCCCATTTTCCGTTCCACAGATATACAGTGATTTATATTGTCTTTGTATTAGGGGTTTCACAATGTTAGCAATACCATATCGCACTTGATCATAAAGAGGGTATTAACCCGAAAATTCAAAATTTTCAGTAGAAACAAAACAATTTTTAATTTAGTATTAAGGAGATATGAAAAATAATTAATAAACCAATATATCGCCGTTGGCAACATATTGAAATTTTTTTTAGTACACCCTTGGTTCAGAAGTTAACAATGGTAGCTATTAGCGATGACACGAATATCAAATTTTAATATTCGCGAATACGAATATGGAACCGAATATCTGCGGCAATATTTGTCAAATACGAACACGAATATCTAAATTGAAATTTACTGCCACACAATAACGATAAACAAGAAAGAACTGGCACACTACTAAATTAAATTAAAAAAAAGGTCGCAAGTAAATGCCACTACTGAACATTTTGAAATTTGTATACACAGAAAAAAGTGTTTTATCAATTAAAAAAATATTTTAAAAAGTATTTAAATATAATTAATGTGATAAATGAATCAATTATGTTTTTAGTTGAAAGAAAATAAAAAATTTAACTTTGATTTAATTAACATTTTAGTTGTTTTGAAATAAATTTTCAATTAAAATTTTAATTAAATAGCAAAACATCTTAATTGAATTTTTTCGTTTATAATAAAATAATTTTAACATGTAGAATTGTTGTTGGGAATTGTCAATATTTATTAAAATTAATTAACACATTGTTTGAAATGGAAATGTTTTTTGATTACTTTTTTAATTAAAATTAAAAATATTATTTATTGAAAATATTTTTTTAAAAAATTTTAAAATTTTTAGTAATCAATATAATCATTTTGGTAATAGGTGCAAAATCTAAAACTTGTTTGCTTGATATTATGAATTTGGAAAAAATTTGGTGATTGGAGAAATTTAGTAATTTTTTCTGTGTACTAACATTATTATTATTATATAAAAGCCATAAGCACTGCGTCCCAAAGGGTCTTATGTGGAACCCAAGTGTAAGGCTTCACATAAAGGAAATTATTCTACACGGTGAGAGGTGAAGACATGAAGTCTTTAAGATAACTCCAAGGAACTGTTTGCATACTTATCAGTGTGACCAGATTTTAAATTTGTTTACAGCTAAATCTTGAAATAGACAAGGCCTGGGTTCAATTCTCAGCGCAGTTAAGAATAAAAAATTTCAATAAAATTTTAATAAATTTCATTTTGTAAAATTCCTGTCTTCATAAAAATAATTTAATGAAAATTAAATTCAATGAACTTAAGCCTAATTAAAAATGTCGAAATTTGGATTAAAGGCCAGAAAATGTTAAAAATCATTTTAATAAATGCTGAAATTTTTCTAGATTTTTACTAACAATTTATTTACAGTATTAAATTTTTTTAAAATCTACATAAATTTTAGGAACCCATTTTAAGCAAAATTTAAAAAATTGGAAATATTTAAAAAAATTTAGGCGGCCTGCCATAGCCCAGATGTAAGCAAAATACAAGCGATTTTATTTTTAGGCTTAACTCTGATTTAAAAGATCTTATAAAAAGAAATTTTAGACCAGTTTATTTCTTAAAGTTTACGAAAAGCTAAAATTTTAAAATTATTATTTTTTCAGCAGTTTAGAGTACAAATTTGTTTAAGATATTTCGTTGGATAAACATGAAATGCCCAATCATTTTTACTATGGAATTTTTATATTGGGATCATTTTATTAAATTTTTACAAAATTTTTATAATCAATACGATTAGGGCATTACCAAGATTCGCTGAATGTTATTAACAGATAAGAAATTTCTTAAGTTAAAACTAATCCATTTTTATAAGAAATTTCTTTGTGAGTGCAACTGTTTGTAGTCAAAATGTAAAATGTAAATGTAAAAAGTCCGTCAAAGCTAAAAATACTGAAAACATTTTAAAAAAATCCTAATTAAAATAACAAAATGGTTAAAGAAAGTTCTGCAGCTTAATCAAAATTTTAATTGTAACAAGTTAGAGTGCTATATTCGGCTGTGCCGAATATTTGATACCATCCACCGACATGAGTGGACTCTATATGATAAATACATATTTATCTTCACAAAAACAAGCGTCAGCATTAAAATTGATTGCCGTTTAGACCTGTATTAAATTACTGACCGACAATAAGAAAGATTTTTGCGTTGTTTTGTTAAAACTTTGAACTGGCTTGAGTAAAATATCATGATTCGTAATAGTTTTAGCCGAACCATAATGATTTTAAGGAGGGTAATTTGAAAAAATTCTGAAAACGGATTTCTGGTATTACTTAAAATAAATTAGAAGAAATTTCAATACAGCAGTGTAATTTGTTTTAGCGGTAACAGTGAATTTCACAAAATTGCATGATATTTTTTCTGGCCATATGAATCTAACTTCTAAGAAATTTTACCGCAATATCTATCCGTGATGGTTTAGGCGAATTTAATTATTTTCTTAAAGTGGGCTTTATTTGGTTTTAGGCGCAATAAACTGTTTTCCGAGAGAAGGGTTTATATGGGGCCTAGGGTAAATTATGGACCGATCTTCATGAAATTTGGCAGCGTGATTTCTCGTCCTATAAAACTTTGATATACCAAATTTTATTGTGATAGCATTATATATTACGGTTTAAGGCGTATTAAACTGTTTTTCGGGAGTACGGCTTATATGGGGCCTAGAGTAAATTTTAGACCGATCTTCACGAAATTTTACAGTGTGATTTGCAGTCCCATAAAATTGCGAAGTACCAAATTGTATTATGATAGTATTATTTATTACGGTTTTAGGCATACTAAACTGTTTTCCGCGAAGAGGGTTTAAATGGGGCCAATGGTCAATTATGGACCGATCTTCCCGAAATTTAATAGTATGACTTGCAATCGTATAAAAAAATTGAATATCATTCCGTGCATTATTCCACCATTTATGTATGTTAGTTTTTGTATAAAATTTATCAATTTTTTTAAGGGTGGTGGTTCCACATTTTGATTCATAGTTCTGATCCTACTGAACCGATGTGGCTGGATTAACACTACAAGCCATTTAAGACCAAGTGTGTTCTTTTCTTTGGCGTTTTTCGAAAGTGAGCGTGTTTCAACAGACGTATGTACGAGTATAATAAAAAACACACCGAATGACAAACAACCAAATGCTAGCTGGAAGAAGTTTAAATAAAATTTATATACACTTCTATAAATGGTTTTTTTTATTGGTATATTATAATTTTAAAGCTGTAGGGATTTTTCTTGAGACAATTTTTTTAACGCATAGAAGAAAAATAGGGATTTATTTAGGCACGCGTAAGGACTTTTCAAAAAGTGTATAACATCACTGATAAGGACACTAATATTCCATTTGTTTGCGAGGAATTAAAAACCTTCTGACCCTGGCAACGCATCCAAATCCTCTTGCACATGATCTACGGTATTATAGTGGACATACTTCAAGAGGGTAGACACATTGACCCTCGCGGAACCGTATGAAAAATGAACACTTTGCAACGAAAAATGGATTTTCTATTGCAACGGCAATAGACCCGGAATTTATTAGTTAATTTAAGACTTTAATACTAATTTGTTTTGAAAAAAGAACGCTCAAATTAATAAAATAGAAATTAAAAAATGAAGTAGATAAAATACTTGTAGCACAATATTTTTACAGCGGGTAGATGTGAATATTACCTGTCGATGTTTTTTACTAAGTAAAAAAATACAAATTTTGAGTTAATACTAGAGTATCCACTTATTTGACTTTTGGATTTGTTCGAGTAAGGAATTGACCGATTTTTAAGCATAATTTTTGCTCGAATAATTCAAACAATTTTATTCAATGGAAAAAAACGTACATGTGTATTTAATACTTTTATTATATGAATAAACCGAAAAAAAACCATCAAACAACAATGTAGTTAATAAATAAACAATAACACTGCCCTAATTTATTTTTAGTTTACCCCTCACACATTTACTTTCTGTGTGAATTCAACACACATAAAAACAACAAAAACAAAACAAAATTTGAAATTTGTCTATTTCAAATATTTCACAATATAACACGGTTTGTTTAATTTTATGACACAAACACATTGTTCAAAACACATTTGAACATTAAATTAAGAACGAAACAAATGAATTCTAAAATCTCGAAAATTAATGAATTAAGCATGAAAGAAAATGAATTGAAAAATCTTTAAAATTAAATATGTATGTAATCTGAAAATGTAATAATGAAAATGATAGATCGAAGTACTTACGTGAATTGAATTTGAATTGTAACGATAAAAAGTATGAGTTGTAATTCCTAAATTAATAGTTATAGTTTAAAAACCATTGGCTTAAAATATATCTTATACTTGTCTGTAGGTATGGAATGAAAATGAAGTTGAAAACCTTTAGTACTAACGGAATTAAAAAAAAACCTCTTCGGCTATCTGCGAATCGAAGGCAGGTTAATAGTTAAAAATAAATTTATGTATTCTTTTATTCTTTCCATAGCAACAGAAGCGAGTAGTTTAACGTATCCTGTACAAACCTTTGCTTAGATTTTTAACTTAACTTAGCATATTTTACCACATTTACTTAAATAAACCCTGGGAAAAATCAATACGTACCCTACTGGTCTTTTATTTACCTACGTTGGAAACTACCACACCATCAGGTAAAGAAACCCCAATTGCTAACCCTTCGAGATTACTTGGCAGAGAAATAATTTACTTCAACTCTTTTTATTTCTTTCCATTTAACCCAAATCTCTACAATTTTAATCACTCAAATGAGCGATTAAAATTACAATCCTCACCAAAGATTATCCCACATCTTAAAAGTACCCTGCAGATCCGTAACCAAAGGTGAAGATTGTTTAAAGTTTGTGTGTGGGCCTAACACACAGAACTACACACATAATTAATAATTTTTTCCAATACATTTTGCTCATTTGCTTTTGAAAATGTTTTTATTTTTCACAAACTAAAAATAATATTTAAAATCATTGCAAAATAAAAATTTTACAAACATTGTTTTAAAAAGTTTATAAATGTAGCCAGCACTAAATAAATTGAAAATTTATTTTAGAAAAAATAAAATTGTTGCCACATTCTATACGATTTTATATAACTATGTTTAGTAGTGGAAATTGCTTTATGCACCAATACATTTGAAAAAAATCTTACTAATACAAACATGAGCTAGGTACCACTGATATTTGAGTTATGTACCTGCCAAAGAGTCGGCATACCAGTTGTATAATATGCACAATTTTGTTTTTTCTTCTATCTAATTTCTTCCCAAATTATTTCATATATTTTCCTTTCATTTTTCGAAGAAAAATTTAACTAATTTTTTTTTAAATTTGAGTCTACTTCTACTTCAGCAACAATTTTCATCAAGGCGAATTCATGTGGTGTCGATATAACAGCAAGTAACAACACCAAAAACAAAACAATGTATTTTATTGTTGATTTCGTTGATCGATATGTCAAAAACACAAGCAACTTTTGACATTTCTCTCTCTAAGTAAAGCCTAGTACTGCGTTCAAATCTGTGAAAAATTTTGAACGATGTCTATTATTGCATACGAAATATTTGACATGTATCATTGTTACCTATCTCGAGAGTTTGCACAATTTGAAGATTTTAATCTTTGAAAGTATGCGACATTGTTTTGCGTATATAAACAAGACCTACATGTATTTTACTTTAACCCTTAACTACCCAGTATGGTTTTGTAACGTAACTGACCAGTAGTGTCCAACGGACTCATTAAAGAAATTAATGATACTTAAAGAAAAACAAAGACAGTATACATTAAAAAAATGTTTTATTGATATTATTTGCTTATGTATTTTGTTTATTTACCTTTAATTAATTATTTTTTAAACAGATATTACAAATAATGTTTTTTACAGAGTGTTCAGAACAGACATTCCGTTTGCATTTCTCACAGCACTGTTTGGAAGTTCTAGATATTTTTGAGGGGCAAATTTACGTTGGTTCCAAGTGGGATATAAGTTTTTCCATATAACTAGTGATGCGATTCCAACAACATCTACTATATTTTGAAAAAATGCAACAGGCCATCTATTTGTTTTGCGTCGAACTGTATACTCATGAACCATTTGATCAAGTGTATCAACACCCCCCTTCGTGGAGTTATAGTATAAATTTATTTCAGATTTATTTTTATTGCTAACGTCTATTTTTTTACTATGATGCATCGTAGACAAAAAAAAAACAGCACGATTCTTCTTCGGTACATACGGTGCCAAAGTTATATTATTATAAAAACCAAAGACGTTAGATTCGATGTCACGATTTCTGTTGGGTTGAAAAAGTGGGGGTATGCAAGCCTTGTTTTTTCTCATGGTTCCAACTACAGTGAGACCATTTTGTGCTAGGTTTTTTTGCAACTTCAAGGCTTATTAAATAATTGTCAAAGGTAACGTTTCTGTTGGTACAGAAGTATGGCTCACATAGTTGGTTGACTACATTGTATGCCAAATTTTCGGCTCTATTTGGTCCTTCTTTTCCAAGATATGGTATACCAAATAGAGGGTATCTTGTTTTGCTATCACAGATCCACCAAATTTTCATACCATACTTGTCAGGTTTGCTGGGTAGATACTGTTTGAATGACACTCGTCCTCGAAAAGGTACTAGCTGCTCATCAATTGTCAGATTTTCTCCAGGTAAATAAAACTTTTTTAAGTTTAGATTTACAGATTGCCATAATTCTCTTATAGGTGCAAGTTTGTCTTTTGACTTTCTGAGAGATCTTGTATTTTTATCATCAAACCTCAGGAACCTCAGTAAAAGCGCAAATCTATTTTTTCCCATTGTGGCGCGAAATATCGGATTTCCAAATAGTGGATCCCAGTACTCTCTAAAATCAACACCTCCCTGTTTGTTGACTCCTATAGTCAACAAAAGACCTATAAATACCTGCATTTCGATGGTGTCTGTTGGCTTCCATTGACTTTGTAGGACTGTATGCGCTTCAGAATTGGTATATTTCACTATAATTTCTAAAACTTGTTCGTTAAGAAATAGGTTGAAACTGTCTACCGGATCAACTATTTCTTGGCCCGGTGGGAGCACCACCTTATGAATACCACCGCGAATGATGTTGTGCCGAGGAGTTCTGCTATGCTTTTCAGGTTCAGATTTCCATATTGTTCCATCTCTGCCCTTATATGTTTGAACGGACATGTATTCCTGCAGCGGGGCATCATCTTCCTCACTCCATAACTGTACATCTTCACTTTCAGATGCTGCTTCTGTAGCGGCACTTTCACTTTCGGAACAGATGTCGACAGCAAAATCCTCATCATCGCTAGGGATTTCACACCTTAAAATATCTTCATTGTCACTTTCAGAAAGGGCACGTTCAATTTCTTCCTGTGTTAGTTTTTTTCTCGCCATTTCTAACAATAAATAATCAAATTTGCTGTTGCAAAAACTAATATTGTGACAAAATGCAGACACTTGTGGGTTGTTAAGGGTTAAAGTGTTTTTTTTTTTTTTTTTTTTTAATAAAAGTTTAATAAAATAGAATGAATTTTTCAAAAAAAATAGCTGGATGCTGATAATCTTTTTAATAAATTTTGTGAAAAATTTATTAAAGTGTTTCATACAAAAACATGAAAAAAATCCTCATACAAAAACATGAAAAATCTAAGTGATAAAAGATTTTCATTTTTTAACTCTTTCTTTTTATATTTTAGTTTATAGGACTGCAAAAAGAAAATCTTGATAAAATATTTTTTTTTTTTTTTTTGCAAAAGGAAATAAATTATTCGATAGCGGTTAACGCCGCTGCACAACGTTCAATGAGTATATAAATTGTTTTGAAAAAAGAAATAAATTATTGGAAAGCGGCTAACGCCGCTGCACAACGTTCGATGAGTATATAAATTGTTATTTTAACTAACAAGCCCGTCCTCTGGTCATTATTTTTGCTCCTTGATAAAACAAACTCATTTACGTGTGTGAAATCGACTAATAAAAAGATAAATATTGCAAATGATTGCAAAAGTATGTTTAAAAATCATTTAATATGGAATAAATGTACCACCAATTAAAGTCAATGAACAGAAAAATTTGCCATTTAATTTAATTTTTCATGCACACAATTTCCACACACCAACGAACATTACGAATACTAAGTATATTGTTCATGTATGAACAAAGCAAATCCCTAAAAACAAATCGAAAATTTTTCAGCATAAAGACCATGAATACATGCATATAATGAAATGATTTCAATACTTTCTGTTCCATGTTATTTAAACGCGCATTTGTAAAGCCGGTCACATAGTTAAATAAACCCAATACTAATATTTGCATTACAGAAATTGGATGGCAGGATAATGGAAATTGGGTTAGAATAATGAACAAAAAAAAAAAAAAAAAAAAAAAATCCATATATTATACTAAAAATCTTATTCGACAAACTGGAAAAGGATTGAGAGACAACAGCCAGTTTGCAACTAGGAATTTTAATTTCAAATTTGTAGTCCCACCATTGTTAGAGGTCACTTTCATTAGTACCAAACTATGGAAAGTTAATAAACCCATTAACAAATTCATGCATAACGCAAGTCAAAAGCCATCTACAAAACAGAGACAAACGAACAGATACCCTGCAGTGGTGGAATGAAAAGTAAGGCATTTAGTTATTTAGGCCCTTTTATATTTATAAAAGTCATTTTTCAATTAGAATTAAATGTTAATTTGCAGACGAATATAAAGCTTCGTTTTGAATACAACGCGCGTCTCTAGTTTTGTTTCATTTTTGTGTTCCCCCACACGCAGAGAAAAAACATGTTTAAATAAGGTCACCTCTAACAAAACTGTTTTTAAAGATAATTTTAAACATATTATGTTTAATTTAACCATATTATTGTCACTGTAACTGAAAACCATATTATTGTTAAATTAGTCCTCCATCAAGATGCCAGAACCATATTATGGTTGCCTCTAAGCATGTTATCGTTAAATATGACAATTATTTATTAACAATAGCATTTTCCTCTTATCCAACAGCAACATTCTATGGCTGAAAATCAACCATGCTACTATAAGTGTTAAACATATTTTAGTTATTATAAACCAAAACATGCTCGGAGGCAACAATAATATGTCTGTGGCTTCTTGATGGAGGACTAATTTAACCATAATATGGTTATCGATGACAATAATATGGTTAAAATAACCATAGTTTGTTTACAATTTTATTAAAAAATAGTTTTGTTGGAGGTGAACATATTTATTTATTAATTCATTCCCCTAATTCATTTTCGTTAAAAGTAAATTTATGCTCAAAAATCTGCTTTTGTACAAGGAAATATGCTTAAAAAACCACAACTCAATCTACTAAATGTAGCAGAAAATATTCTAAAATTGTAATACTAGTCTGGCTAGACTCATGCATTACGAATGTGAAAATCAAAACATGTGTCAAGCGGAGGGCTAAATAAAATAAGAACTTTAATTGCTGATGTACCACTCATTTTAGAAAAGGTCGGCCTGCTGCCCTAAGTGCCGCCGCAACTCAGCAAAAGCATATGTATTTTAGCAGTGGCTATAAGATACCTCCAGCTCCTGAGCAAGGGATGAGTGTATTGTTCTGTCATATATTCACTCAAAATTGCCACACATGCAACGTATTGGTGATTATGCACACATACAAATATTGGAAGACGCATCGCTTGCCACTAGTATTGACGGCACTGTTGTGTTTGGCCAATACAGCTGGTAGTCGCGTTAATTCCAACATATCTGTAGTTCCCTCCATCCAATGAAAATAAAAGAATATCATATTAAAACCATAACGCTATTGCCTATTAAATAGCTTTTTTTCCAACTTGTAGATTATGCCTAATTTTGAATTTAATTTTCCTTGCTTCTGCCTCGAGATCATAAAGGTTAGATAAAATCGTGTATAGTTCTATCAAATCTTTATTACAAATAGAAGGCATTTCTATAGTGCTGAGTAAAATTAGGGCCCAAATTGGCCTTCCAGTTTAAGCAACGTTTTACAAACTTTGATAAACTTGGTTTGCCGCTGTTATGTTTAAAATCTAGATGAGGATAGCCCCTGTGTAAGGCATTTAACCATTTCTATTTAACTCTTGCTTTCTGTAATTATTCTCTAAACAAGCTGCCTAATGAAGTGGGAAAGATAACCATAAAGTGTGATTGTTTTAATTTTTATATTTTGAAGTTGATTTTATTTTTAATTTTTCCCTGTGTGGTATTAGCTTTAATGGCACAGTTATCTGGTTAAACAATTTTTTATTACAGGCTACTAGAGAAGAGCGATCGCGTGATTTTTAAAGATCACCGTGATTAGTGAATGTGATTTAAAAATCACTGCTCCTTTAAACTGTGATTGTGATCACTGTTTATCAGTTTTCTGTTCTTTTAAAGCAATTGCGGCCAAGGTATATGTACAATGCGCGAGCTTTTGCAAGAGCTTTTGTAAGCACTTTACAAAGAAACAACAACAAATTGTAAGAGCTTTCAAATCTGTTTACTTTCATATACATACATACTTGAACAAATAAATTTTGGCATAAAAAAATTCTAATAAGATAGAAGAGAGAATGAAAGGAACAGCAATATCATTCGACATTTCATTCAAAAAACGCTATTACCCACACAAACAGTGAAATATCAAAAATTTGTATATGTAACAAAATACAAAAAGAACGACTTAGAAAGTACCTGTTACTTGACAAATTTGGTCACAACTGATTTTTATACATTACTGATTTTTCAGTAACAGTGACAGGTACAGAAATATCGCTCATATCTACTGGATACATACAATTGAAAAAAATAAGTTTATCGGATTTTTTCAGAAAATATATAATCAAATCATACATTTTCTTATTTTTTTTACAAATGATTAACCCTTAAGTAGTGACTTTGGTCTGTTGGACCACCTTAAATAAAACAGGCGGCTATATAATTTTCCCGCTCCCATTAAACTCTATGAACCTCTCTGTAGCTTTAAGTTATTCAGTATTAATTTTTTTTCTAATGCGAACAGTTGAGGTTTTTTGTTACTCAATAAGTAAAAGTTTTCCTAACTTTGAAGTGTGATCCCCTAGACCAACATTACCAAGAAGTAACTTTTTTTAAATAATTTCAAAGCAATAATAAATGCAAAAGCTGCAATAATAATAAATAAATTCCATGACATAATATGTGACCTTCTCCTAGAAAAGAAATCTAGTGTGTCAAAAAAACGGGTTTGGAATTCTGGTACCTAAAAGGGTGTAGAATAAGATGATTTTGTCCGTCTTCGAATTTTTTTAGAGTTTGGACTTATTTTCGGTGTTTCGTGATCTGGTACTTCGATTTTCTTGCGTTTGACAATTTCAGTTTTTTCTTTTTTCGGCGCTTTGACTTCCGCTTTCTTTTTCTGGTGATCCGGTGCTTCGATTTTTGTTCTTGCTGGCAGGTTTAGATTTATTTTTCGATTTTTTTTCGCTTTGGGTTCACTCGGTTTAGGAGCTACAAAATACCGTTTCTGTGAATCAGTACATAAGACCTTGACATTCTCATACAAATACCATTTGCGATCAAACGATTAACCGCTTAGTGCAATGAGCGGAGGTAATTCGTTTGGTAGCTCAGCCGTTAATCGCAAATTAAATCTTTCTTCTTCCGAGTGCACAAGTTCTTTACATAAAATTTAGATATTTTTATTTAGGCTTAAGTTCATTGAATTTAATTTTCATTAAATTATTTTTATGAAGACAGGAATTTTACAACATGAAATCAATAAAATTTTTTTTTTTTTTATTGATAATTTTTCATTCTTGACTGCGCTGAGATTTGAACCCAGGCGTTCACGGACAGGTTGCCCAGACTAGTTTCGATTGTAACCACACAATCTCGTCGGTGGGGTTTGCCGTTTTACTCACTCGGCTATTGAGGCCGGGCGACGTCAATAGTCAATGAATGACGTCGAAATTGACGTCATTCATGTTGTAAAATTCCTGTCTTCATAAAAATAATTTAATGAAAATTAAATTCAATGAACTTAAGCCTAAATAAAAATATCTAAATTTGGATTAAAAACCATTAACAGTTCAATAAAATAATCACAATACTAATTATTTTTATTTAATTTAAAAAAAAAAATATGAATTTTGTTGAGCTTTTAAGCGTTTTAGAAAATGAAGAAAAAAACCCTTTTTTTAAGAAAAATCGAAAATTAGTGGTTTTATTTATAAATATAACTGAATTTAATTTCTAAATTAGTTTTATGATAATTGAAATTTCTTTTAGTTTTTTATAAAATAAAAAAATGTATAAGCAATGTCTCGTGGACCAACCTCACCATATGTGTAACTTTTTTCACCACACTTCTTAAGGGTTTAAGACTATCTATAATACGAATTTAGGGCAACGCAACGCCAAAGAATAACATTGAAAGCACAAACAATGTCATAAATATTTTTTAATTTTGTTGATGCTTTCTACTGCCGTATTAAAAAAAAAAAATAATATATTTTAAATATCCCATATATTTAAAGACTTATGGCCAATTTCACCAATTTATTAAAAAAATTCGTTTTAATGTCAAACAAAAATTAAATTATATGAAAAAATATATTTAAATAGAATTGGTGAAATTGGTTATTAATTTTCATACAAATTTTCCTGAACATAGATTTCGAATCAGATTAAGTTTTTTTTTTATAAATACGGTAGTAAAAATTAAAATTAATGCCTATTTATTATTGATCTTTTTTACTGTGTTGAAAATAAAAATATTGGATTACTTCTCTAGCAGCCTATAAAATAAATGAAAAAAAAAACGTTAAAAAAACTACACAATTTCTGTTTCATACAGAGAATACACAACCATTTAATTTTATGCCAAATGCCCAGGAATAAATACCAACGAATATTTAGCAATGTATTTCCGATTTTATGGGTATTGCATCGAACTAATGACAGTAATTCGCAATTATAAATATTTTTTTTAAGTAAAAAAAAAAAAAAAAAAAAATAGGGCGTAAAAACATGTTTGAAGGAAATATAATATGCGAACTCCATTATCGAAGGGTAAATACACCCATACCAAACTAAAGGGCGGTCCAACCATAATGCACGATGTTAATTATGAGTCGAACCTTAACGTCAAGTTTTCTGCCAAGCTTGATTTCACATTTCTTTGTTTTAGTGTTAAACAAATTCTACCATGAAGAGCTACACAATAAAGCAGCGCGTCAAAATTGTTAAAGCCTTTTACAAAAATGGGCCTTCAAATCAAAAGGCATTTCATGCAGTTCGTTATGCTTCGTCAGCATAATCGGCCAAATGTGTCTACAATCGGGATAATTGTACGAAGATGTCTGCAAACTGGGTCTGCAAACCACATGTTCGCCCAGTTCGTTCTGGGCTGGCGGCGTAATCGGGCCATACTTCTTTTAAAATTTAGTCGGCCAAACAGTTACCGTGAATGGTTTTCGCCAACGCGAGATAATAAAAGAATTCTTGTGGGCAGACATTGAGGATATGAACCTGGACGATCTGTGGTTCCAACAGGATGGTGCCACTTGCCGCTCAGCCAACGAAACAATGGCACCTTTGCGCGAGAAATTCCATGGCCGTGTTATCTAACGTCCTGGCGATGTTAATTGGCTGTGATTCGACACCATTGGACTTCTTTCTTTGGGGAAATTTAAAAGACAAAGTGTACGTTAATAAGCCAAGAACAATTTAATAGGTAAAAGAAGAGATAATTGTGCCCATTAACGACATTGATCAATTATGTCTCAGAGTCATTGAAACTATTGACCATCAGATAGAGTTATGCCACCGAAGCCATGGCGAGCATTTGGCCGATATTTTGTTTTACACATTTGTAATTGTCATAGATCCTTCTATCATAATAATAGATATTAAGATATTTCTCTGCAATCTTCTTGTTTTATTTTCAATTAACATCGTGCGGTTTGGTTGGACCACCCTTTATAAATATGAATATGCGCATGTAAATTCATACTGGGAAACATGTATTTTGCCTTTTATTATAAAATGCCCATATATTGTTGAAAACGATTTATGGCAATTTTATGATAGTACGAGGATTCCTAGTTAAAATTTAACTCCCGTGTATGTTTTAAATTAAAATAAAGTAAATTTTATACAATTAGAAGATCACAATTGTGACATAAGAATTTTAGCGGGCGTGTTGCTACAGAACTTTGAAATCGGGGACTTAATCTGGATTCCAATTTTTATAAGAGATTTATAAGCTTAAAAGTTTCTTTCAAAATAGGTCCTATATACTTAAAGAATCATGGTTCATAAATCTAATGAATCAATTTCATAAAAAAAATTTTCTTTAATCGAAGAAAAAATTTCATTCCCGTAAGGAAATTTTTTCTTTTAAAATAGGTCATATGCATGGAAAGAATCATGCTTCATAAATCTAATAGAATAAAAAATTTCATTATGGGGATGAAATTTTACAAATTTTATGAAGTATTTTTCCTAACACTACAAAATTGAGTTTCATAAAAATTAACTAAAATTGACTAAAATTCTTCATTGGATTAAGAACAACTTAATATCTCTTTTAAAAGAAAAATCCAACTTATTGTTATATATAATTTCAATTCATTTTTTGAAATTCAAATAAACTATCTTTTTATATATAAAAATGAATGTATGTAACTTAATTTGTTTGTTTGTACCGTATAGCCGCCTAAATCGCTGAACCTATATTAATGAAACTCTGATAGTATATTACTGATCGTCTGTAATGATCTATAGGCTATATATATATTTTTGGAAATTTAATGTGGGCGTGGCACCTCCCATACAAAGACAATATAAATTTCTGTTTATCTGGAGAACGGAAAGAGCTAAAGTTTCCAAGCTGTCCAAATTTGGTACACACAACTGGGTTATCACTACACAACCTCTACAGAAAATGGGCGGGATTGGAGTTGTAGGCGTGGCATTTCCCATACAAAGACATTATAGATTAATGTATATCTGGAGAACGACAAGAGTCAGTTTCCAAATAAGGTACAATACACAACATCCGACAAAATATGGGTGCGATTGAAGAAATGGGCGTGGCACAAAATTGATTTAATTATATCTAAAGAACAGTAAAAGCAAATATTACCAAAATTTGGTACACAAAGCTAGGTTATCAATACATAGCGTCCCTAGAAAATCAGACGGAATTGGACACATTATGGATATCTTTTTATCTGGAAAACGGCAAGAGCCAAATTTTCCAAAATAGTAACAGACATCCTGGTTATCAATACACAACATCCGACAAAATGCGAGCCCAATTAGATAAGTGGGCGTGGCACAAAATAGAGACCCGTATATTTGAAGAAAAATTAAATTGAATTAACTTGGAACAATAAGAATAGTTATCAACACACCGACAACATCTGTACGAAATGCACGAGATTTAAAATGTGGATGTGGCGCAAACTTGATTTATGGGACGGCCACAGCTACTTTTTACAAATTTAGAACAAACAGCTTCGTTATAGATTTACAATATCTGTAAAAAAAAGTGGGCCTTATTGTAAACAAAGGCGGGGCAACTTTAATACAAATACCATTTAGATTTCTGTGCAACTGGTGAATGGTAACAGTAAGAATATTCAAACTTGGTACAAATAACTTCATTAAGAATTGACGAGATTTATACTAAAAAAAAATACATATTTTACTTTACTTAGGGTAGCGACGCGAATTGGGTTAAGCTAGTTAATTAATATATTCAAGTTTTTTAAATTATTGAAAAAAAGGAAACTTTTGTCAATAAAAAAGTCACTAATGGCCTGTTCAACGATGTAGATAGCAAATCGAAGCGATCGCAATCCATTCGCTCGATTTCGAATCAGATTGGGTTCAACCATTTCGACAGCTTTCGATCGCTTGCTCTTACGAGTGTCAATATTTGTTACTTACGTAGTAAAAAAATATAGTATTGCCATATGAGATATTTCTATAATTTTTTGCGTTTTTGTTCAAAAGTATCAAAATTAATACTAATTTGCTTGATAACAAATACAACTGTGTTTGAAATTTTACCAGCTGTATAGAAATGTCAGAAAATAAAAAAAAAATTATTGATACCAAAACTTAAAAAAAAGAGTAAACAAAGGTTAAATGTAATCAAAAACAAAATATATAAGCAAAAAAATAAATAAATCATGCAAACAAATAAATAAACCAATTAAACAATTACAAAAGCAGCGACCCATTAATTTTCTGTACCAGAAAAGTTAAATAGTTTCCTTTGTAAATACCGCGACCAGTTTTTTGCAGGCTTTTGTTGTTTTTTTCTTTTTTTGTTTTTGTTTTTGTCCTGCATTTTAAATGTAAATATAAATATTATTTCAAAATCAATTCAAACCTATGGTTTTCTTCTGCCTTTAAATATATTATGGCGTTTACCATCTTCTACTCTGCAATAGAACGCGTAGGTGGTACAATGGCGTTTAATTTTTGGCTTCTACTTTTCCGATGCTCGTCCATCGAAAATTTATTTGCTCCAAGCACTAGTGCACCTCTCGCCAACTTAAGATTTTCGTCCATGTATTCGACAGATGTTAGCAGTTGCTGCATTGTCGACTTTATATACCCACGCCACAATAGTGGAGAGGGCATTATGCATTTGTGCTGATGTGTATAACACCCTAAAATATGGGTCCTAAAGTATACCAATCGACTCAGAATCATGCTAAGTCGATCCAACGATGTCCGTCCAGCTGGCAGGCGGCCTGGCTGTCCATGTAACCTTGTGCGCAAAGTACAGGTCGGAATTTTGGATCTAATTTGATGAAATTTGGCACATAGGTTCAAATTGGCAGAAGGACCAAGCATATTGCAAATGGGCCGAATCGGTCCATAATTTTACTTAGCCCTCATACAAGATTCTTTCCGGATAGGGTTTTTGTTCCGATAAATGATCTTATTATGCTGGTATTAAGATTAAATATTGTCCAAACTAATTTATTGCAATCAAAATCATCTTACCAAATTTTATTGGAATCGGTCTATATTTGACCATAGCTCCCATACAAATAATACTCCCGAAAATGGCTTTCAATGCCATAACTTCCCCACAAATGTTAGTATTCACATACAAATTGGCGTAAATGAGTTTTACGATGGCTAATATGTCATAATAAAATGTTATCCTGGTAGGTCCAAAATAAACCATAGCTCTCATATAAACCCCCATCCTAAAATCTCATATATTTAGATGAAGATACCTAAATAATATTCGGCACAAACAACTCTTAAATAAATCTTAACCTCATAACATAATTTTGTTCAGGATTGTCCATGATTGCCCGTGGCTCCCAAATGGTCGGGCTTGTCCGACTATACTTTCTCACTTGTTTAAACTATAATTTTATGTTTAAACACTCAATAAAATATTTTTATTTTACATATTGGTATATGTGACAAGTGATAATGTACTCCATTTTTATTTATTATTTATTTAAATTACTCTTAAATAATTCTTGTTTTTTAAAATTCAACGGTTCGACAACAAAACAACAAGTGAGTGGTTTTGACATTTGTGTTCGTAATCTTGACGATTCCTTCGATATTGATAAGCCGCTTTTTGTATGAAAGTACTTACGTTTTCTTTCGAGTTGTCGTTCGTTCGAATAATCGTACAGAATAGAGTTAGTTGAACCCAAATCAGTTTTCGATCGCTTAGAATGCGATCGAAGTTGTTCTTTCGAAATTGTCGAACAGGCCATAAGTCAATGAAAACAATATAAAGTTCTATAACTACAAAATATATATAACTAGAAAATATTTTCTTCCCAGAACCGTGTTGTAACACTTATTTGGCTATAGACATGAAAATTTGTGACAAAAAATTAAAATTTTATTGTTTCATAAATCAATGAACCGACGAATACTTATAAGCCCACTGTTAATATTTTTATGTACGACATATTAGGTGAGTAATATAAAATCTGTTGTATGAGCCAATTTTGACAAAATTTGTTACCATAATTTGATTTTATAATAAAAAAAATTTTTAAGTGTGGAATTTCCTGAAGTACTTATTGAAACTAGCAAAACCTCATTTGTAAGTGAATTTTTAATTGTTTAAAATTTTAGCAATTTCGAGGAAATACACAGAAAAAAGTTTTTTATCAATTAAAAAAATAAAAAGTATTTAAATTTAATAAATGTGATAATAGAAGCAATTATTTTTTTAGTTGAAAGAAAATTAAAAACATAATTTTGATTTAATAGCATTTTAGTTGTTTTGAAATAGATTAATTATCAAAAAATAATAATTGATATTTTTCGTTTAAAATAATATAATTTAAACTTGTAGTATTATAATTGGGAATTCCCAATATTTAATTAAATAAATTAACACATTGTTTGAAATGGTAAAGTTTTTTGATAATTTTTTTTAATTGAATTAAAAATATCATTATTGAAAAAAAATTTCAAAATTTTAAAATTCTTAGTAATCAATATAATCATTTTGGTAATACGTGCAAAATGAACAACTTGTTTGCTTCATATTATGAATTTGGTATAAATTTGGTGATTACAGAAAATTTTTAGTTTTTTCTGTGTAGATGCAGTTTGTTCGTTTAAGTATCTTTTTGTTTCTATCGCAAAATATGTGAGAGCTTGCAAAGTACCCTACAAGCAGTATTATTCTAATATAAGTTTAAAACACATATTAGCACTTTTAATTTACAATTTATTTTGTTTAAACAAGTTTAATAATGATATTTAATTTTTTGTACAACGTTTTTCATTTCTTCAGTTTCGGATTCTGAATCTTCTTGGATACTAAATTTGACCAGTAATCTTGTACGGTTTGATGAACACGATCAATGTGTTTGATGTCTTTGACGACATCGATTATACAATAAGGTCTGAACAGCAGAGTAACGTATGTAATAGATCCCTCATGGTTTATTAGCGAAACATTTTTCTTGTGTGACACTCCCAATAATTTCTGAAGTCCTTATTCCTTGACCCAAATGCTTTCTCTGAAAACATTTAAAAATACAGATTATAATATTTTAAGAGCTTTAAGAATTTAGATTTCATTTATTTAGGTTTCATGTGCTGTACCAAAAAAATACATTAAAAATAACTATTGTGTTTCAAAGCATTGTAAACGACTTCTTGAAATTTCATTTAATAAAAAGTTGTTTCGGAAGCAAATTAAAAAAATAGTCCTACAGAAGGGCAAACAGGAAAGAAAATATGAAACAGATGTGTAGTTAGAAAAACTGATGTACAATTCGCATCTGCAAGTCTCCTCTCCTCTCCTCTTATTTAAGCTTGAGGTCTTTTTGATTTTTTTTAATAAATTTAACAAAATTAAAAATGGTTAATTTTTTGTCAAATATTCAAGAAAAAAATCCCTGAAGAAGGCACACAACGGAGTGCAGAAATATTGGATTCAATAAATTTAATATTTTTAAAAAAAAAAAGAAAAAGACCTCAAGCTTAAATAAGAGGATTAATTATAAAGATTTAATAAATGCAAAAAATAATAATAAATAGAATTTTTATTTTTCGCTTCAATCCTTTTTCGGCCTCAAAATGACCTCAAAAATGTTGCACTGTGTAAATAATAAATATAATTTTTATTTTGCACTTAAGCTCCTTTTTCAGAGAACATTGATCCTTGAGCTTTGTGCAATCTTTAAATCATTCTTAACGTCATATTTAAAAGGCTGCATCTTCATTTCCATCTGAAGTAGAATAAATTTAATCAGTTTGTAAAAATTTTTAAAAAAAAATCATAAATATCGAAGCTTTTAAATATTTCTTCTTAGATTTTTTGCTTTAATATTTTTTGGTACGTTAAGCTGTAACTCTCAAAAAGTGCTGTTCGGACTAGTGTAACTATCCATTACAAAGGGAAAAAACCATTCGTAGCAACCGATGACTATATGTTCCAGCGGCAATCGGCTGTACGCACCAAAACAGGGAAGACAGACCAAGAACTGTCAACATGCAATAACATGTCTTCAGATCTCGCTGCTACAACAACAGTAAGAGATAACTTAAGATCGCCTAAAAAAGAGATTCTAAAGGCCACTTTAGCTGACCGTAAATGTAATGAAATGCAATGTAACGTACCGTAACGTACTGTAATCTCGTTTGTGCGCTTATAGAACATGTAAGAACGTGTCATCTGTTTTTCAAAACATTAACAAAGAAGCATTAGTATACATAAAACAACACACACAGTGATGGGAATTTAAAATGTTCAAATGGTGACAGCTTTGCAGGAAAAGTACCAAGTGATTTAAAAGCTATTAAAACGGTATTTCTTGTATGTATAAATACATAAATAATTTAATATTTGTTGTTTATATTATAGATTTACAATAAACAAATATGTATTATAGCTTAAACATACACGTTTACTTATATTATTTTGAAAATGTTCATACACAAAACTAGGTTTTGATGCCATTTAAAACCACAGTTTTTATGATGTGTCTATAAGTTTTTTATTTTATACATCTAAACATATATTTGTATAAATGATAATATCTATGTATTGTAAGTTACCCTACAAGGAATGCATAACCAAAACTAAAAAAAAAAAAAAACAATTTACTAACACACTTGCAACAATTTTACATTCGTTGCTCCACTCTAACACATATGTTAGAGTGGAACAAATAACACAACCCAAATAATGCCAATTTTTTAATATAATTTTTTCACATGCGTGGCCTGTCGATTCTTGTAAAAAAATTGAATTGTTTAAATTTTAGTTCTGTGGTTTAAATTAAATATTACAAACGTTATTTGCCATGTTAAGTTAAAAAATTAATTTGATTATCTCCTTTGCAACTACGTTGCATATTAAAGTAATGGAGGGCGTACTGATGGCGGCTCCAGAAAACGTGGTGTTTAATTTTCTGGAAATAACAGGTCATGTACGAAACAGTCGTCTTAAAAGAAGTGGTCTTCCAACAGGTAGCGGTCATTTGGGTGGTTGCTTTGGCCGGGATACTCGTTAAAGACTTGGTGGTGATAATTAAGGAGCAAATTATACCAAATATTTAAAATCCTGATGACTTTTCAAGTATGTATGCATGTATATATTTGGCTTTTTAGTCTAAAGTTTTTAACAAAATAATATTTCTTTATATGATCTACGAGAAATTAATTGGTAATGAGTACGTTAACCTCCATTACAAAAAAACTTTTATAAATAATATCCCAAAACGAAATCCAGACCCATGTGAGAAAGGAACGTTATAGAGCAACCATGGAAATGACGTTACATGGTCCCGCACCCACACCTATTATATACATTAATGAAGCCTGCTGGATTATATTTTTTTAATAAAAACTATTTTAAAACTAAAATAAACAAAAACATTATTTTATAAAGGTTAGTACTAACCAATTTTTACCCTATGAATAACAAGTTAGTTCTAACCGCTATTTACGTTATGACTAACTAGTTAGTGTTAACCATTATTTACGCGATTACTAACTTATATAAAGCATAGTAGTAAGCAGTACAGATATATGTTCCGTAGTCGAGTGGAATTAATTAGTTAGAAAGAGAGGCAAAATCACATGTACACAAGAGTTTCGGTTAGTTTTTTCATTTTACTCTTAATAAACTAATCGAAACTTTATCCAATACAGTGGTAAAAACTACTACTTCTTGCAGGGTATTTTGTCAAAATTCCACAGATATTATTGCTGAAAAAAGTACCAAAGAAAGAGGGTGAATTTACCCGCATTCTATTTAATATACAAGCAGCCCATCCCTATCTACAGCTGTCACGTAACCTCGTAATGAAATTCTATTTTCTAAAGGTTGGCACGTTACGGTTAAGTGACATTACAGTCAGTTAAGCATTTGTATTGCTTTCCATATAACAGAAACGATCAGCTGTTTACATTAAATTTACATTTCTACATTTACGGTCGGCTAATGCGGGCTAAAAATAATTGCTTATAGTCAATGGTGAAAAACAAAAGAAAACTGGTGCAGGTATATGAAGCAAAGAAGACTTTTTAAGTGTTTGTAGGTAATTCTCATTCCCTCTGTAGTTTTGTTTGCTGATAGCCTAAGCAACCAGTGAAATGCGCATAGGAACAGCTTATCCTCCAACAATAAATTTCAGTATTTTTTATTAATTATTTAAAAAGGGAATTAAGCACAACAAACAAAATCTTTTAATAAATAATAGTATTCCCAAAAACAACTTTGATAATAATATGCAAAATGAACAACCAGTATGTACAAAAAAGATGGCCTGGCCTGATTTCCCTTAAAACATAATGGCACTGCCACGCGAACTGGTTCACCGCCATGATCAGTTTTACGAATGAGATTTCTTTCGTTAAAAAAAATCCTAAATGAATGATTTATATTCTTTGGTTTAGGTTTTTGTTTCATTTCACACATACGAACTTTAGAGAGAGAATTGTTTTCTTTTGTTTTAATAGAGTTTTGATGCTAGTCAATTTTCTGTGATTTATAATTTATAATATTCATAACAAAATCTTAATTTCGAAATAAAAATATAAGAAACTCCAATAAAAAAAAATTTATTAATCTTTCATATTTACATATTTATCATATTTTTTGAAAATTTGTTCACAACCCTCGATTTAGATTTACAAAAATATTTATGGGCAGCCAGAAAAAAAGAAACAACGAGAAAAACATAAAAATCATTCCTCTGCCACCATCATTTCAATTCAGAATTTAAAATAATATTATGGCAACATAAATCTTCAAGCCAAAACAACAATAATAATTACACTTTCATTAAAATTAATGTTTATTAAACACAAATATGCAACAAAACCCATTTTTGAATTTGGGCAAATAAAACAATATTTTAAAGAGAAAAGATTCTTAGCAATCATAAAAATACTGTGAAATAAAACTTTTTCTCAAATATTATTATTTATTTATAAGTTCATACTGCAGTATTTGTTTTTTCTTTTTTTTTAGTAGCCCAAATATATAAAAACTCTTTAAACAGTGATGCCAATCTTGAGGCACTTAACGGGTAAAGACATTTGAAAAACGGACTAAAAAGGGATAAATTTAAAAAATGAAATGGCATGCTGCTTTATTTAGCAACTTGTTTTTTTGAATTTTGTTTTTTTCTATCCTCTTACAACTACAATTCGTGTTGGAAAAAACCCAGCCAATTGTAGGGGAATGTAAGAAAGAAAAAATTCACTATTTATTGTTGTGTCTTTGTTGAAGCTTTGATATTGTTACAAGTAAGAGCTGAGTGTTTAAAATTCTTATTCACTTTATGGTCTTACTTGTATAATATTTTTAGCTTTTCTAAAGTATTTGGAAAAAGTTTCCTGACGAGCTGGTCTAAGCAACCAGCGAAATGCGCATAGAAACAAGCTTTCCCACAACAATAAATTTCAGGGTTTTTTTATGATATATTGGGATTATTAGCACATCATTAATAAATGAATTAATTAATAAATATTTCATTCCCGAAAATAATTTTTGATTAAAAAATTACAGTTAAGTGTATGATCATGCTTTTTCTCAAAAAAAGCGCAAAAAGATGCTTATATATAAAACAACAAACATTTTTAACAAGACACATAAATAAAAGATATTATTGATTATGTGATCGTTTAACATTAAATTCAATTAAAATATAAGGCACTTTTCCAATAAAAAATTGAGCTTCCAACGAAGCAGGTTTGTAACGGAGAAACGTAAAAGTTTCGCTTACCATATCGCTTACTGAAGACATGAATTTTATATGGCGAGTTCCGACTTTAAAGCAATACATTTTTGACACAGAAAGTGCTTTATTCAACGCATATAAAAATTAGTGAATGTAACGATCAGCTTTGCACACTGGATTTTTTGTTGCAGTTACTCTTTTATATGCTTCCTTTACAAACCTGCTTCGAAGTAAGGGAATGTTGTGGCTCTTCAAATTGTTGTATATTTTTTTTTTTAATTTATTAATAATTCGTTCGCTTAACTTACTGCATCTCAGTATGTCTTATTGCGTAGCGCATAAATGTGTGTGTACTTTTTAAAATGTACCATTAGTGCTTCGCAAAATAAGAAAATTTTTTATTGGGTGGATCCTGTTACGACTGGTCGTTTTAAAACAAAACTTGCAGTTCTTAGGCATTCTCATTTTTATTCCATAAAAAATTATCCATGTATGTGATGTTGGGACTTTTTGTATGTTTCGTTAGAATTTATTTTACAGAATATCTTGTCAGGTATTAAGTAGCTTGAACAACAAAGTTGATCTCCTTTGAGACTTTATTACTGCGCTAGCTGGGCACCCACAAGGTAAAGCGTTTTTGAGTACGATGAATTTAATGGTGGTAGCCGGTTTTTAAGGTTAGGGCTAAAATACTTGTGTACCATAAAACGATATTTTTTATACTTTTAGGATCATTGTTCAATTTAAATCATTCAACTACTTTAACTAAAATTTTTCGTATTTTTTTTCAAGGAAACATTTTTTTGAGATTTAAAAAAAAAATTTCTTAACTTTTTTGAATATTTTTCTAAACGCAATTGAAACCAATTGAATACTTACATAATAACAAAAAATTTTATTTCATTTTTGTTTTGTTGTAATAAAAATTTTTGCAAAATTATTTTTATTGATATTGAATTAATTGCAAAGTCAAAACCAAACAAAAAAAAAAGTTGCATTAAACAAAAATTACAGCTCCTTTAAAGTTTAAATCGCGAATACAAACGCTAACTTTAAGTTCAGCGTACTCGGATAAGCTTTACCAGTAGGGTGCCCAGATATTACAATTTGCCATTAATACTGTGTATTAAATACAGAAAAAATTCAAAATTGTCTCTAATCACCAAACTTATACCAAATTCATAATATCAAGCAAACAAGTTGTTAATTTTGCACCTATTACCAAAATAAATATATTGATTACTTAAAATTTTAAAATTGTGAATATTTTTTTTTCAATAAATGATACTTTTAATTTTAATTAAAAAAATGGTCAAAAAACTATGCCATTTCAAACAATGTGTTAATTTATTTAACTAAATATTGACAATTCCAAACAACAATTCTACATGTTCAAATTATTTTATTTTAAACGGAAAAAATCAATTAATATTTTTTGATATTTGATTAATATTTTAATTAAAAATTTATTTCAAAACAATTTAAATATTAATTAAATCAAAATTATATTTTTAAATTTCTTTCAACTAAAAAAATAATTGATTCAGTTTCCACATTAATTAAATTTAAATACTTTTTAAACCATTTGTTTTAATTGATAAAAAAAACTCTTTTCTGTAAATATTAACTCTAAAAAAAATTTTTTTATAGAAAATTGCAAAAAAAAAAAAATCGTGAAAAAATAATAACGAAAATTTTATTAAACAGAGTTTTTTTTATTCATTTTTTTATTTAACCAATGGACATTATCCTTACTGACTAATAACAAGATTGACTTAAAATTAATGAAAAACATGATGGATTTAAAAATGTACATAAAAAATTACTAGTTAAGATAAACAATTATCTTATGCTTTAAAACATTTAAATTTAAAGAAAAATCAACAAATTGAGACAAAGAATTAAATTGTCGACATAGCCTTGAAAAAGGATCAGCAATAGCGTAATTTACTCTACCAAATTTAACAACAAGCAGATTATAATGACGAGTATTGCGACAAGGTATATTAAATTTAACAGAAATTCACAACAAATATTAACATTAATAAGATTAACCATAAAAGATACATTTAACATTATACGACGACTTTTGAGCGATGGTAGTTTTATTAAAGCCAGTCTAATAGAATAGGAAGGAAAGTTTGTCGAGTAACTCCATTGAAGATCACGTAAGCAGAACAACAAAAATTTTTTTTGAACAGATTTAATATGAGAATTATGAATGTTGTAATATGGATCCCAAATGGGTGACCCAGATTCTAAGATAGGTCTAACGAGTGACGCGTAAAGTTGCTTCGTTATGTATGGATCAGTGAACTCTTTAGCCCAGCGTTTTATAAAGCCAAGAATACCTCAAGCTTTATTTACAGTTAACTTTATATGGGAAACAAAGTTTAATTTATGATCCATTAGGACGCCGAGATCAAGGAATTAATCAACCAACTCCAATTGATGACCAATTAAAGCATAATTAACAGCAATACAGCTATTTCTATTAAAACGCATGCATTTGCATTTCAATAGACTAAGCTCCAACATGTTATGATTACACCATAACAACAAGTTATTAAGATCCGATTGAAGATAAAAACGATCAACAAAGCAATTAAAAGAATGGAAAATTTTTACATCATCAGCATACATCAATATATTGGCGAAGTTGATAACATTGGGCAGATCATTAATAAACAGCGTAAATAAAAGTGGGCCAAGATGACTGCCTTGAGGAACACCGGACGATACATATATGTACATGGATATACAATTATTGAATCGTACTTTTTGCTTTCTGCTTGATATAAATTTTACAATTTTGATTGATAAAAATTCAACAATAGTATCACAACTATAATATAGTGTTAAATTTGTTTATCTAGAATATCACAAATACGATCGCAAACTTAAAAAATTATTAGCACCATTAAATCGTACTCAAATTAGATTTATCAGTAGGATGCCCAGCCTGTTTAAAAGTGTCACATTCGTGCACAGTGTATTTCATATTAACTAAAGGCCTTCAACGAAATTGTATTTTTTAACTAGATTATGACACTTATAAAAGTCAGCGTATGAGTATAGATATTTCAGTATATTTCTAGCAAAACTAGCAAGTTAAATAAATGTAAGGAGACCAAATAAATTTTTATAACTATGACGCTCCATATTAAACATATCCGTATGTTCAATGTTTTACCATTCACACCTTTTAAAATTTATAGGACAGTTTTCACCATTCGATATTGCCAACGAAACACAAAATTTTTTCATACCGAACCAAATGCCCCTATTCTAAAAGGGCTAAATAGATACATATATAAAAAAGGGCAGAATTTGCTCGTTCTTTGGTTTAGGGCAAAGCATTAAAGTCTGAGATGTCATCGCTGTGTTTAAATAAGTCGTACAAAGAGGACACTCTCTATTGGCTTATTCATATTTTTTTTTTTAAGTTTCAATTCTTGCCATATTTTTTTTGTTTGTACATTCTATTGTGTTTGTGTATAGAAATATACTTTCCCCCATTTAGTCGCCATAGCTTCTTTTTTTGTTTGTAATATTTGTATTTGGCGCCAATAGTCACAGTTACGTATCCGCTTTAAATGCATTATTCTTACCCTGTGTTTGTATTTGCAAATTGTTTTCATTGTGTCTGTAATATTTGTGTTTATTTCTCTTAAGGTTCTCCCTGAATTAGAGCCCTGTTAGTGACGATATGGGCAGTATTGTGTAATTTAAATTGCACCACCACAACTGGAGAGGATTTTAGGTGTTTGTGCTGATGCGTGTAACACACAAAGATATGGTTGAAGTTCCACCTTTTTGGGTCATTATTACAAGGAAATGATATAGTTCCTGATAGTTAACGTGAACAATAGCTATCGTGAACGATAAAGTGGCCATTGAGTTTTTTCATTTTACAACTATCCGCTTAATGAAAAAATTTAATTTATATAATGTGGCAATATTGCACTAGATACCGACTGCTTTTGGTTATTTAAAATACGTATTGGCAACGACTGACTTTTGTGTGTTTCTTTAATTAAAAGCCAGAAGTCAATTTTTTTAATTGTTTTGATTTTGTGTTAAATTATATTTTTTTTTTTTTTAAAAAAAGTTTGAATAATTTAATTTAACATAAAATTATCATTGAAGTTACCATATCTTCAGCAGAAAATATGACAGCTTCAATTTCTTAAAGTTTATTTGTAAAGTTACCATGAGGATAAACCTGCTCTTAGCTTATTATTCACTTTTTAGGTTAATGTTAACTTGTAACAACCAAAAACTATTTATCTGTTGGATAGAATCTTAAAAACAACTATTTGTAAGTTATAATAATGGCCCTTAGTATACCGATCGATTGTAAACCCTTCCTGAAATAATCTAATGGCGTTCGTCCGTCTGGTAGACTAAATTTCTGCCTATGTAAGTATTCGTCCAGACTTGCACCTTTTGTTGCAGCATTTCTTGAGTTTATTGGTAAGAGGGGTGAGAAGATTGGGGAGGGATTCTCAGTTTCATGTACTCTGCAATTCTGTTTTGTTTTGTTATTTTCACACTTGTTAACTTGAAATTTGCTGTAGATGTACTTGTATTTATATATAAAATTAAAAATGGAGAAAAAGAAAGACAAGATGAAAATACAAAATTTCTAAAACTAGAATTTCATAATCTGGGCACTAATGAAATTTTAAAGCAGAATTTTAAAAAAATTACAGCAACAAAAATAGCAAGTCTGCACGGTGACTACGTCTTGCGCGCAAAGTACAGGTCGCAATTAAAGATATTATTACGTTAGTATTTATGTCAAATTATCCTAAAAATATCCTATTGCAACATTAATCAAGTTACCAAATTTTATTGGAATCGGTCCATATCTGCGATCGGCAAAATCAGGACTCCGTGTTTCTCTTGTCTCTTTTATTACGTGGATGTGCATACAGATTGTAGAGAATTAATCTACTTAACTCAGCTTCACTTGAGTATTCAACAAGGCAGGTCAGGTTGTGCTATAAAATATTTTTTTAAATCAGTTTAAAATCAGCGTTGCCATAGAAAAAAATTTGTCTCTACCAAAATGTTTGATGGGGAATCCAAATTAAATTTTTTGGTTTTAGGAAATTATACTTATGTGGTTCAATCCCTAGAGGGAAGCGAACTGACGCTAAAGTAGTCCCGTGATAGGTCCTCTGTTGGCAGAGACCAGTCCCAGTTCTAACACCCTATATGAATGGTACCTATCACTTTTACATGGGGTTGTCATTGGAGGAAGTTAATCGTCACCTTACAGCCATCATTTTACCAGTCACATATCTATTCTCAATTAACGTGTTAAGCGCTAGTTACTATAATGCTAGTCCTTGGTATTTTTCCAATAAAAAGTCTTAGAATTTATTTGAAGACCAAATTTTTAAATAGTACCAATGAAATGTATCACGCCATTGGTGCATACTGAACTTGTAACAAAAACCGTCCCAATAAATAAAAAAAAAATCGTTAAAGCAAAATTAAATTAAAACTAAAAAATCAGCTTTTTTGTTTTCTCTTAATATAACAATTAAGTGATTAGTTCGCCTTTCACATGTCATTAGTTATTTCTTTTTATTCTTATTCTATTTTCACAAATTCCAAATTTCCCGCAGGGATATTAAATAATAAAGGGAGTTTGTTTTTTAGTACTTCACTATAAATTTCAAATGTTCTTTTTTAACTAATCAAATTTGTATTTTTATATTTTATTATTTTTTTTATTTAATATAATTATTTTAGTGCAGAAAATAGCTGTTTTTCTGTACACATAGTTAAATCTCCATATTCAGCATGCACGGCATGCAGAAAATCTTTGAGTTTTTTATGAGTTAAGGCATTATGGCCTCTGCGTATTTTGTTAACTATTTGAATGACTACTTTCATTGTACTCATTACATTCAAACTTTTCGAAAATAATGCCTGTTGGAGAATAGTATAAGGAAAACTAGGGATGTAACGATACCGCCTTTTTGCCGATACGATACCGATACTGAAACTTACAATACGACTTTTTGCCGATGCCGATGCCGATACCGATACTCAAACCGAAATATCACCGATACCGATAACGAAATGAATTTAAATTCAGGGTAAAATAAATTTATTTTTAAACAAAAATACAGTGTTAAGGTATATATTTAGACCTAACCAATATTTGACGGAATAATCCAAAAAAAAAAGCATGACCAGTAATTTGATCAAACTTTGGCTCTATTTTTAATAATTTCTATTGATTAACTAAGCTGCGTTTTTAAGAAGATAATTGATAAATCACATTTAGAAACAGTTAAATGATTTTTGATCTAGCCAAAAGTTTTGCAAAAGCAAATATTTTTTAATAAAACTAGGGGTTACGTGTATGACGTCAAATATTTAATAGGTGTGGGTATAGCTTAAGATTAATAAGATTTTTGTTTAAAAACCAAAGTTTTCTCAACTTTTGCGGAGATAATTTCGCCACTCCGTTTAAAGCAGACCTGCAATAAAAATAATCGTCCTGCAGATGTGACTAAACTCATTTGACAACTTTAGTTTTTCTGCGCCATTGTCTTAAATTTTGAGTATAATATTTAAAAGCGCCAACAAACAAACGGATCTGCGTCTCTAGAAAAATTAGAAGATCTAAGGTATATCTAGACTTCTTGTTTAGCTGAGCCACAGCGAAGGATGGACAGATGATCATTCTTCTCCATTTTTTTTTTTTAAGATTTTCAGAAACACAAACACTTCTTGTAGACTTATTAAAACTTTTACTATGTATAGGGTGACTGTGTCTTCAACACTTTCGGAATGTAGTGTCATGTTGAGTTGCTCAGTAAGACGTTTTTTCGATCTATTGTCTTTGAATAGCTTTGTATCGAAGGTAGATAATTGTACAGGGTGGCCCAAAATTAACGAAGGGGTTTGAATTGGTTATAACTTTTTGTTAAAGAAATAATTATTAATTTGTTTTTAATACAGTATATAAATGGGGAATATTTTTAGTTTAGTTATGAAACATAATATCTCGCAAGTGGTGGCCATTTTCTGCTTCGCAAATTCGTGCTCTTTCCAACACATTTTCCATAACCTTTCGCAAAACGTCAGGTGTTATGTTGTTTATTTCGTCGCGTATATTCCTTTTTAATTGCTAGATGGTTGTAGTCTTATTAATGTAGACTTTTGATTTCAAATAACCACAAAGAAAACAGTCTGGGGCGGTTAAATCCGGTGAACGCGGAGGCCAATTAAAATCTCTTGTACGCGAAATAATTCATTCACCAAAGATGTCCCGTAAAAGAGCCATTGTATCCCTTGCAGTGTCCGCTGTGGCTTCATCTTATTGGAACCATACTTGCGGATGGTTTTCCAAGGCTGGCCTTAAAATTTTTTACAACATTGTCCGATATCTGACACCATTGACGGAAACAGCGACCCCGTGTTCCTTTTCAAAAAAATAAGGACCAATTATTCTTTCCGATTAAACACCGCACCGAACCGTACACTTAGGTGGGTGTAATTCTCGCTGTTGAACTACTCTCAGATTTTCCGTAGCCCATATCCTGCAGGTTTGCTTATTAACGAACCCACTTAATTGGAAATGGGCTATGTCGCTCATAATTAAATTATGAATAAAATTATGATTTTCTTCTGCCGAAAAAAACTGCATAATCAAGTCGTTGCTGGTAATCTGTCGGTTTCAATTCTTGGACAAGCTGAATCTTGTATGGAAACATCCCTATTGTGTGCACAATTCTCTGCAGCGAAGCTGGTGAGAGGCCAAGTTGTGTCGAATGTCTCCTGGTTTATGTTTCTCCATCTTCCCGAATACTTCTCTGTACCAGTTCAATATTGTCATCCGTGTGCACCGTTCGTCTTCTGCCAGCACCAGGAAGGTTCCATACTGCCCCTTGTTGTCGAAAATTTGCAACCAGAAGATTTATTGTTGACTCTGAGGGTCAAATAACAACGATATGCATGGTGAGTCAAAACAATGGATCGTTGATTCCCCAAGTCTTCGTTACAAAATACTGAAAAGAAAAAAAAATATAATAAAAAAGTTATAAGCAATTCAAACCCCTTCGGTAATTTTGCGCCACCCGGTAGATAAACAATAGATTTTTTTTTATTCTCTAAACCCTCAAATTATTCATTCAGAGCTAATACGTAGTCACCAATTTTTCGTACAGTGAACTATTCTGCATCTCAGTTTATTCATTTATCGTAATTTCTAATAATGTTCGAAGACTTTTAACTAGCGAAATAGCGTCGGAAAATGTTGCAGGAGCTTTGCTTATGGATTTTGTGGTCTCTTTGAAGTTAACCATAATTTGTAGCGAATTATTTTTAATTTCACGAAAATTATTGAAAATTAGCAAAAAAATTCTTAAAATGTACAATAACGGGCAAGATTTATTAATGGGAGAACGTTTTACCATTATGGCGCAACGCAAAACGGCTGATGCTACAGGTCCACACCAAGCGTTCAATGCGTTTATGCATCAGTCTAAAAAGTCGTAGTATAAATTGTATTGACAAGTTACACAGCAAAAGTTTAAATTGCACATACGTAGTGAAAGCTGGAAGTAGGATCACTTTCTACTTTAGCATGCGTGGTGTGGACCGACCTCCAGCTTGGTTTTAGTTGCTATGCAAAAAATAAGCACTGAAATTTTAAATTGTTTGTTCAAAAAAACTTTAAAAAAGTATCGGCGTATCGACAGTAAAATATCGCCGATACCGATATATCGGCAAACGTGAAGTATAGCCGATATATCGGTATCGGTATTCGTTACTTCCCTAATGAGAACCATATATATTGTAATAAATTTTTGGTAAATGCCCTACAAGACTATATTTTTTACCCACAATTACATTTGTACCTCAGTCTATAGAGAACAAAGTATATACAGAAAAAACTGAACCAGCAAGTTGCTTTATTACGCAATTTGTTTCTTACTTTTGTTTTTATTTTTTTTACCCACTTACAACTACAATTTGAGTCGTAGGAAACCAGCCAATTGTTACAAGAACGACCTGAGTGTTTTTAAAATTCTTATTCGCTTTACAGTCTTATTTATATAATACGAGGGCGGATCAATAAGCCCGTGACTTTTCGAACTTCCCTCGTATTTATATGAAATGCAACACTGCTCCCATCAAGTACCACCTGACTACTGTCGAATTCCGTCATTTACTTTGCGTTTAACAACTGTTCAAAACATACAACCTCGTGGATTTTTTTTTTAAATTGATAAAAGTGAATTTTGAACATTATTTTTTGCGAAAAAAAACCGTCAATCATACCAAGGAAAAGCTTGATAAATATTATGGGGCCTCTGCATCATCGATTTCAATGGTAAAAAATGGTTTACTGACTTTTGTTGTGGTCGCACAAGTACAAATGATGCTGAATGTTCTGAACAGCCAATTGAAGTCAATACACCTGAAAATGTCGAAAAAATTTACGATATTGTGTTGGCAGATCAAAGAGTAAAAGTGCGTGAGATTGTTGATGCCACAGGCATTTCATATGGCAGTGTGGTTTCGATTTTAAATGATCAGCTGGGTTTAATAAAGCTGTCTGCAAGATGTGTGCCGCGTTTGTTCTCAATTGACCATAAACGTAATCGTGTGGCAACGTCAAAGGATTGTTTTAAGTTGTTTAACCGCAATGAAAATGAGTTTTTGCGGCGTTTTGTATTTGTGGATGAAACATGGATCCATTACAACACTCCGGAGACCAAGCAGCAGTCTAAACAATGGGTTTCTCCAGGTGAACCGGCTCCGAAGAAGGCCAAGGTAAGCTTGTCGGCCAATAAGGTGATGGCAATAGTTTTTTAGGATCCACGCGGAATAATCTACACCGATTACCATCAAAAGGGAAAACAATATACGGCGAATATTATGCCAACTTATTGGACCGATTTAACGAGGATTTAAAAAAAACGACCCCATAAGGCCTAAAAAAAAATGTTATTTTTCATGAAGATAATACACGGGTGCAAACGTGTGCAGTGTCAATAGCAAAATTACATGAATTGGGCAGCGAATTGGTACCTCATCCGCCACATTCTCCAGATTTAACTCCCAGTGACTATTTCCTATTTCCGAACCTAAAGAAATGGCTCAGTGGAAAGAGATTTAGCTCCAACGATCAAATTATTGGTCAAACAAATGCCTATTTTATGGACCTCGAAAAATCCTACTTTGTGGAAGGGATACACGAATTGGAGAAACGTTGGACTAAGTGCAGTAGTCTATTAACAGGTGGTTCTTGATGGGAGCAGTGTTGCATTTCATATAACTACGAGGGAAGTTCGAAAAGTCACGGACTTATTGATCCGCCCTCGTATTTTTAGCTTTTCTTAAGTCTTTGGAAAAAAATTCCTGGCGAGCTGGCCTAAGCATACAGAAATCTTATAAATAATAAATTTTATAATCCCAAAAAAAACTTTTGATAAAACCTATTCCTATTTGTAAAAAAATCACATTTTCATATACGACGTCAAAGAAAAGTATAAGTTCTTATACAGCTAATTAGATATGTCGTTCATATCAGTCATTCAATTGGGCATATGGCAACAAATAATTATGCATCAAATCCTTTCGATACGATATAATTTTTGCAGACGTAATGCAAGACTAGTAGAAACATTTTTTTGCAACAAACAGTTTACAAAATATATTTGTCATTGGAGATTTTAAGTTTTAAATTGGGGATATGAGACGAAATTTTACTGGCATACAATCGTAAAATGTTTTTGTATAGGTTGCCGGTCATTGATCTAGGACTTAGAAATTTTAAAAATTCATTATACATATTTAATGCAAACATTTCAATTTGCTTGATTAACTTTTTTAAAGATATAGGTTGATGTGTTAAATAAAATATTCCAAACTTTTCAAACCATTTTGGGTAAACCTTTTTAATTTTATAGATTTTTAACTGCACTAAACTTTTAATATTTACTGTACTCACTAGTAAAAGTAGAGACAGCGATAAAAGTCAAGAAATAATCTTATGCTTAAAACATTCACGAATTTCTCACACCTTAACCTACACAGTTAGTAACATATATTTACTAACACAAGAACAATACGATACATATGTAAGCGTATATGCACGTGCCTTAAGGTATGTTCAGACCTAACAAATATTTGACGATAAAATTCAAAGAAAGCGTGACCAGTAAATTTATCAAACTTAAGCTTTATTTTTATCAATTTCAATTTGTTAACTTAACTTTATTTGTAAGAAGATTATTGTATAATGTAATTTAGAAACTGTTCAATGATGTTTGATCTAGCTAAACTTTTTGCAAATGCAAATAATTTTTTCATAAAGGTAGTGGTTACGTGTAGGACGTCAAATATTTAATAGCTTTACACTTATTAAAATAAACAATGCATTGCATGTTTCAACTGATGTAGTTTCTTTTTACGAATTGTAAATTTGTCGTTTCAGCTTTATTTCTAATATACATTAGAAAAGAAATTTTTTTTTCATTCTTTAATTTATTTTATTTTCCTATGCCTTAAATTCATTATTTAGTCCCCTTTCATTTTTTATATTATTTTCACTACCTCGCATTTGAAACAATACAAGGGCAAGGGACCCCTTAAAATATGCAATAGTATTGTTTGCACTCACAAACAAATATACAACTTTCGCATTTTTCGTTATTCTTGAATTATTGCCAATTAGGTCAACTGCTAGAATTGTGGTTTAGAAAGTGAATTGTTATTGTTTTCTTTTGTTCGCTTTTGCATTTTCCTGTTTTTTGTGTGCAACTGCTTAAAAAAGAAAAAAAAAACTTAGATTTAAAAAAATTCGTTCTACTCAATTGCATTTACAAGTGTATCGCTTTAAGTGGAACAAACATTTTTCGAATATTTGAAATGGAAAAATTTTTGTAACATAAATTTCAAAGTCAATTAGAATTGTATTCAAAGCTTGTTGTGACTCTACATAATGTAAAAATTTTTTTGTCAAATAAATTTTCAAGTGAAATTGGTAATTATTTGAGAATATTTGCAAAAGTAATAAAATATTTTTTAATAGAAAAACAAAAATTTTCGGTTGTATTGTAAAGGGTGTTTTTTTATGTATAGAACTGTAAAACTTACTATCATATTAACGTAGTGTGTTTTACCTTTTCCAGATTATTTTAGTAAATCACCATGCAAAGCCTTGCACCAGGGTGCTAATTCCTGCAGTTGTGATCGAACTCCTTTTCGATTCAAAAGCAATTTTATTTTTAACTCTTTCTGTCAAAACTGAACGAATCGAAATTATATTTTCAGTGTTGTAAAGCATTTATTTGAGTTTTCACAACACATAAAAAATAATTAAGATTCGTTGAGTATCGGCTGAAAGAATTAGAAATTCAATTGCTTTCGAATCGAAAAGGTGTTCGATCAGGACTGCCAGAATTAGCGATCAGAACAACGTCTACAAATCAAGGTAATTTATTTTAAAATTCGAGCTCTGTTCGCCAAACTTATACAGCACTTCGTCAAGTTTACAATTAGCCTCATTTCTGGCTTAACGGGTATGTACATCCCGAAAAAGATCACTGCTTGGTTCGGTTTACATGCCAGAGGCGTCATCGTCCCATTTGTCTTTTAATACATAATTGGCGAACGCTTCAGGCAAATCATTTGGAAAAGAAATGGTTCCAACAAAATGGCGCCATATGCCAAACAGCTGAAGATACCATCTCCTTTATTGAGTCCAAAGTTTGGCGACCGAATTATCTAAAGAAATGGACCAGTAAATTCGGCATCTCGCTCGTGTGATTTTACACTTTTTATGAGGGTACGTCAAATCTTTGGTCTATGCTGATAAACCAGCAATGTTTGATCATTTAGTAGGCAACATTTGACACCTTTAAGACGCAATGAGACCGGACAAGCTAATTAGCTGCAATCACGGAGTCCATATGCCGGAAATTATTTGGAGGCCTTAATCGCCATGAAATTTATTAACCCTAATCCAAAGTTTTAGTCATTCCATTGTGTTTTTTTTTTAAACACCCATTTTAAAGAAATCAAAATAATAAAAAATTTAAAGTAAAAAACACAATCTGGGAATTATTTCTTTTCATAAGCTACTTTATTATGTTCAACATTTTTTATTTTTCGAATTTATTCTATGAGCTAAATTTCAGTTATGTATTTTATAAAACTTTTTTTTTTCTTGTAATAGTTCTATTTCTTAAATTTCCTTTAGGAATGACTTTATCCACTACCAGACTATTATCTTTTGTATCTTCCTTTTACATTTTACCTTAGCTATCCGTTGGATAGCAATGAAGTATTATGTATTATGAAATTAAGCTCATAGAATAATTTCGAAAAATAAAAAAATGTTGAAAAGAAAAAACCTTTTTAAAAAAGAAGCTGTTTTTAAATGCTTACATTACAGAAGTTATATAATATAAAGCTTGTTGCGGGAATTAAGTACTCGTATTTACTTAGTTTGAAAATTGTAACAGTTAAAATCTCTCGAAAAGCTTGACATTATAAGTTGGTCGTAAAAGTTTTAAAGTAAGCATTTATTTTTTTCTTTTCAGCGCATTTAAATAAAATCTTGTTTTCTAAAAAGGTTTTTTACTCTTAATTTATTTTATTTTTTAGTGCAATTTACTTAATGCTTGTTTTTGGAAAAGGCTTTTAAAATTTATTTATTCAAAACTCGCAGTCGTATTCTCAGTAAGTCCTTTCATCTAATACCCATATTGTAGGCAAGTGTCAAAAACATAGTTCGTCACAGTAGATTAAGAGTGACGTTACTTTATTTTTTGACTTATTCTCATCAAGCCCTTTCGTTTGATACCCATATTGCACGAATGCATTAAAAATAATTAGTCCGCCATTTTGGGTGTTCGACCATGTTGGATTTAGAATAACGTAACACATGTAATCATGTATTGTCATCCAAACTGAATGTGTATATTAATTTCAGCACAATTGGTTGAATATATCTGCTTCAAAATTAAGTTTTAAGCTTTAAAAATTATTAAAATTGGATGTAAAGTGACGTCACTTTATTTTTCGAGTTATTCTTAGGAAGTCCTTTCATTTGATACCCATATTGGAGAAGTGCATTAAAAATAGCTATTCCGCCATTTTGGTTTTGTCGCCATGTTGGATTTACAATGACGGCACACAGCTTACCATGAATTGTCATCCAAACTGAAAATGTATACAAAATTCCAGCTCAATCGGTTGAAGATATCTGCCTCAAATTTAGTTGCTAGATTTCACCCAAACAAACATACACACTAACATACATACATACATACATTGCAAGTTAAATAAAAGCTTTTAATAACTTTTAAAAATTTTGAAGTTTTCTTCCTTTTATAACAAAATTAAAACTGTATTTTAACTAAACTCAATGGTCGTTTAATTAATATTTTTTTGGTACAAGTTTAGAGAAATATAAATAAGATAGTAACGAATACCGCTACCGATATATCGGCGATATTTTGGGTTGCTGATATATTGGTATATACTTTTTTTTGGAACAAACAATTTAATTTGTTATGCTTATTTTTTGCATAGCAGCTAAGTGCAATAAAATAATAAATTGTTCCTTTTAATTCTTAAACTGGAGGTCCACACCAAAAGCCTTCTACGCGTATGTTACACCTTTGATCTTTTTTCCAGACGCATGCTGAAATAGAAAGTAGTCATACTTCTTGCATTCGATATGTAATATGCATTCTACGCATCTGCTGTGTAACTTGTCAATACACTGGTTGTCGAGCTACAGCTTAAGTCGTTTTTCTGTGCATTTTGTTACCAATTTTGGGTAACTCCGAAGAGTCTAAAAAATCTATAAGCAAAGCCACTTTTACATTGTCTGACACTCTATCGTTAGCTTCCAGTCTTCGAATATTATTAGAAAATATAATAAATGAATAAGAGATGCAGAATAGTTCAGAGTCTCAAAAATGGCGACTTACGTAGCATTAGTTCTGAATGAAAGATTTGAGGGCTTAGAGAATATTTAAATCTATTATTTATGTACTAGGGTATTTATTCGGTTAACCGTTAATCGCCTAACTGATTAATTACTACCCGATTAACTGATCGGTTAATTCAAAATTGGCTTTTTTCGATTAACGATTAAACCGATGAATTTAAGTCTATTAACCGGTTATCCGATGTAACAACATTTTTAATATTTTGTAGTATTATAAAATATTTGTTGTGTTTTTAATTATTTGTTTCGTCACAAATACAAAAGGTATGTGTTCAGAAAATATTTTTTCATGAAAGACGGCGTTCATTGATCTCTATTTTAAGAAAGTGTTTTTAGTCAACAGATTTTCGTTTCACGTATCAATCTTTTAACGGAATTAACCGAAGCTATTAGAAGTGTTAAAAGTTTCAAAAAATTAAATCAGGACTCTAATGGCATAATGGAAGATTTTATGTGTTTAGGGAAATCCAGGAAAGGACTGGAAAATTAAATATTCCGTAATATGCGTTGCTTTCGGTTTCTCAAACATCTACGATAAGTGAAAGGTTTTTTTCCAAGTCAAGTTTTATCAAAACTAAATAAATGAATTGCTTAAATTTTATACATTTAAGACAAATTATTTTTCGAAAAGATTATTTTACAAGATCTCTTTAAACTATTGAAATAACCACAATACTAATTACTATTACATATGTCAAACAGTCTATTTTTAGTTAATGCATAATATGTATTAGTCAAAAAATATGATTTACATATTTATGAAATATTTTTTTGTTTGCTCGTTTTGGATCAAGAATTGTTGTATTTGTTATGTTATTGTTTCTTTTTACTATAAAATTTCAAATTATAAATAATTTATGCATTTTTATTTACTGAAATTACTTAATTTATAAACGTTTAATTGATCAATAACAAAATTAACCGATTATTACCCGATTAAACCAAAACTCCGGTTAATCAATCGAGCGATTAACCGTTTAAAGCAAAAGCCCGATTAAATGAATACCCTAATATGTACCTTCGATACAAAGCTCGAAAATAGATCGAAAAAACGACCTTTTAAGCTGCTTAACATGACTATGCATAACGAAAGTATTGAAGACCCGAGCACCCCTACACTTAGTAAAAGTTCTGCTAAGTCTACAAGAAATTACCTTTGTAGCGTTTGTGTAAATCTTAAAAGAAAATTTAAAGAAGAATGATCTTCTGTCCATCGTTCGCTGCAGTTTAACTAAACAAGAGATCTTCAAATTATTCTAGAGATACAGACCCGCTTGTTTACTGGCGCAATTAAATGTTATATTCCAAATTTAAGAACATGGCGCAGAAATTCCTATGTTTTCAAATAAGTTCAGTCACACCTTGGAGACCATCTGCTTCAAGCGGAGTTGCAAAATTGTCTATTTTCGCAAAAGTTAAGAATATTTGGTTTTTTAAACCAAATTCTTATTCAACATTTTTTTATTTTTAGAATTTATTCTATGAGTTAAATTTCAGTTAAAAAAATTAAAAAAAAAAATAAAAAATGTTGAATATAATAAAGTTGCTTACAAAAAGAAATAATTCTCAATATCTATTTGTCAAAATTCTTTTTAATATATTAATTTTCCATCTTTTTTAAATCTTTTTTTTTAGTTATTCGACGATTTTTATTATAATTTATACAATAAATAATTTGCTTCGAGTTCTGTTTTTATTCTTTTAATTCGTTCTTTTTCAATCTTCAGGAATCTTAAAATAAATATAAATAATGAGTCGAAATATTTCAAAATAAAGAATTTAAAGAATAAAAGCAGACCTCGAGCTTGAACAAATTATGTATTTTAATTTAAATAGATATAATCTCTTACACTGTTATTTTGAATAAAAAAAGAAGTTACTTTGCCTGAGTTTTGTTAATTTTACCTTGAACTTAAATTAAATATTCGAATTGGTATCGGTAACGCTAATATACCTTTTTGAGTATCGGTACAGGTATCGTTCAGTAAAAAGGCGTATCATTACTTCCCTAATATGAACCATAATCTAAATTTAAATAAATGCTAACCATTAATGAAAAATAAGCGCAAAAATGTATTTTCTAAGAAAATCATGCAACTTGGTATATGTAAATGTAATTGTCTTTTTTCATTGTCCTTGATTTTTCTTTTTAACTTTACTCAAGTAACTAAATCGTAAGCTACTCAAACTAAACAAATCTCCGTCCATACAAATCATCTCTGTCAATATGCTTAAATTTCTATCCTGTTCCTTAAGCAATTTTATACTTGTCCTTGTCAATTTTTTTTTTTTTTTTGTGTTAAATTAAGTAATAAATTCTATTAGTTATAACCGGAATGTGTATCATTTGTAAAGACATATTGTCAACCAAACATTTCTGTAATTCTATAATTCTTCATGACAAAACTACATTCAAGTCAAACAAGATTACTTATTAACAGGGCAAGTTTTGATATGCACAAAAAATATTAGAGTATATACTCAAAAAAAAAACTATTAAGAAAGTATAGTTCGTCAAGCCCAGACATACATATGATGTCCTATGCCACAAAGGCATTTTCGATAGTATGCCCTTTTTGGGACCCATGGGCACCATGGGCTCAGCAAAACAAAACTTTGTTATGAGGTTAAGATTCCTTGTGTTAAATACTGTCTAGATATATACATATATCAGATTTTTTTGTCATTTGAGGAAGGGGGATTTGTATGAGACCTATGAATTAATACCTTTTGTCGCCAAATTTTATGTCATTATCATCATTTATAGGGAAGATCATTATCATTAAAATTGTGGATATACCATTAATAGTATGAAAGTTATGTACAAGTATGGATCGTTTTTATTAAAATTTCTTAAGATGATTTTGGTTACAATGAATTTTTTTTTTCTAAATTTAATCTGAACGCCAATATAGTATGATGGTAATTGAACACAAAGGAAATATTCAGAAAAGAAGTTTGTATGGAGGCTTTGTGAAGCTATGAAACGATTGCCACAATTTTTAACAGGGTTCGCAGGACGTAGTCTTAAGAATAAAATTAAGATTCGACTTATTACTGTGAGTTATATATGAAGATGTAATAAATAACTATAAAAAACATTTATTCTGGAAATGCTTGCGATTGACATAAAAACAGATCGCTATAAAAACGATATGAGCAAAAAACCCCGAATGCTTCTAATTTTATCCCATAAAACTTCAGGTTTTCTAGATTTATTTTTAAAACTGACATTATGTCTTCGGGAGCTTAATTCCAATATTTTAGGTAAAAAAAAGTTATCGATCTTGTTGTCATGTCAAAGATGACTTTCATGTTGTTCTAATAGGAAAAGGTAGCGTTTCAGTAGTCGCATTCCCTAAGGATTATTATGGAAAAGTCTCTTAATATCTAAATGTAAACAAAAATATTTTTTCTACCTATTAACATAAAAGAAGTAAGGGCACAGATTACACACAGATATGTAAAAAAGTGACGTGTGCAAGAGGCCCAAATCAGTTGCGAGGGCAGCGAGGGCAATGAAGTGGCCACCCAGTAAAAAATGTGCTCCAAAAGGAGCAGGTTTTATATATGAATTCATACCTCAAATCGCTTTAAATCTACTGATGGGATGCCTGATTTTTTTATGGAGTGTTCCCGGTTTGGAGGACTATTTTTAGCTGACAATAAGCGCTTCTTTTAACATAAGAAAACATGCAAACAAAGCACTCCTAAAGCGTTTTTTAAGGGCTAACTATATTAACATATTCATTATTGTTTTGCCTTTACTTGTTTAAATGCCTTTTTTCAAGCATTTTCGTAAAGCATAATATATTTTTATTTTTTTATCGCTTCAAAACCTTCTTCGTTGTCAGCACTAAAATAGCAGCTTTTTTGTATATTTTATTCATTATCATTTATTGATGTATAAGGGCTCTCTTATTGAAGCGCTCAATTATGCGCTTTTTCTCTTAAGTGCTTCAAAATATACAAATTTTTTTTACTGGGAATGTTTAAAAACAGGCCGCTACAATCAACACAAATTGCGTGATCAAAACAAAAATAACAAAACACAAACCACGTTTAAAAAAAGCATTATTAGTTCAACAAACGTTTTATTTTGTACAAAAAATTGTATTTAGTAATACTGTTTTGTTTTATAATGTTATTTACTTACTTAAAAATTATTTCCTAGTGTTGCGGTAAACATAAAAGTTAATTTTTACAACAGTTTTGCAAAAAAAACTAAACTAAATAAATTTCTGTTCATTGTATTGCGGCATAAAAGATGATTAAAAGAGAAATGAAAAAGGGGGGCTTTCTAAGAAAGAGAAGAAAAATCTTCCGTCTCGTGACATTTCTGTGTGTAATATGTGGTAAGGTTTTGATAGTATGTAGTTGCAAAAGATATTAAGTCCATTGTAGAGCCGGAAGAAATCATGAAGGAAATGGGATATAGATAAAGAGAACCCTAAAATATATTACATAGAGCTTAAATCCCCTAATCATTGTTCAGAGTAGAACTAGAGTAAGATGATGGAAAAATTAAAAAAACGCACTCTTTTTACTTTCTTCGCTATTTGCTGAATCGTAGACTTTCTAAAGAGGAACCTCTTAAAAGAAACATCCCAGCCCAATGTGCGAAATACCAAGAGTTTGGCTACACTAAAAGAAATTGTACTTTACTCACTGTTTGTGTTGCATGCGGAAACCTACATCCTTGATCACAATGTGATATTATTTAAAATGACCTCAAAAAAAATGAGATAATTGTGGTGGCTACAAAAATACTGAGAGAGAAAAATGCAATACAATGTGTAAGATCTGAAATGGAGAAAGGACGTTCCGTCGGACCTTTAAAGCCCATTGTTCCCAATGTTCCATTTTTTACCCTACATAAAAATATGAGACCAGTTCTAACTACGATTGGAACAAGCTCTTAGGCCAGTATATGACAACGAACAGTCTAATAATGACCCACAAAATATTGAATCTCTTATGCAATTACTTACTCAAAATATTACAACTCTCAATCAAAAGAGTAAGTATAATAATAATTTAAAAATAAAAATTTAACCCTTTCATGCATTTGTTGCTTTTATACAACAACGCAATTTGAGAGCTCATATCTAACGGAAAATTTTTTTTGATATGCAAAGCAAAAATACATTTTATGCCTTTGCTTTAGTTTTGCTGTTTTTTTTTTCTCCAAATAAAAAAGTTTTTGTCCAGGTGAGATAAAAACGTTTTTAGAAGAGAAGGGCTTCAAAATAAAAACTGTAATAAACATTAAAAATAGAGAAAAAAATCCCCAGCCACTATTTCGAGTGGAGTTAGAACCCGGCGACATTAAGCTTAAAAAGAACGAAACGCATCCCATTTATAATCTTAAATATATCCTGTATAGAAAAATAACAATAGAGGAGCCGCACAAAAGGAATGGTCCCGTGCAATGTTTAAACTGCCAAGAATTTGGTCACACTAAAGCATATTGTCATTTAACCCCTGTTTGCGTCGTATGTGGAGAATTACATGGTACAGCTCTCTGCGATAAGTCTAAAAACGACCCCAATGTAAAAAAATGTAGCAACTGCGGTGGTAATCACACGGCCAACTATAGAGGATGCCCTGTATACTCTATCGTCAAGCGCTCGGTTGGACCGAAACCTAATCCCCCTCAAATGCAGGCAACAAATCAAGTTTACATTAATGACGTTCAGGTACCGCAGCCTAGTAATAACAGAACATCCTACGCTAACGTCCTAAAATCAAACCATATGCCAATGCAAGGTGAGTTGCCAAATAATGATGAAACTCCAGTTTCTAACTTAAGTCGTCTAGAGAAAACCATGGAAACATTAGTACAAACAGTAAATAACTTTACAAACACAATCGGTAATATGATGCAGGAAATGTTAAGAATGCAATCGATGTTATTGCAAGCTGTACTAAACAAGCCATGAATTGTTTAAAAATTTGCTTTTGGAACGCAAACGGCATCCGCCAACATAAAAATGAACTAGAATACTTCCTTAAAAATAAACAAATTGATGTTATGATGGTTTCTGAAACCCATCTGACCTCAAGAAACACGTTTAAAGTCAATGGTTATATATTATACGATACCAAGGACCCTCGAGGTAGAGCTTGTGGAGGTTCTGCCATTTTGATAAAAAATCGAGTAAAACACTACCTAATGTGCGATCATCGTGAAGATTATCTCCAAGCAACGAGCATTTGCGTTGAGGAATTATCTCGGAACATAGTAATTTCATCATTATACTCCCCACCTAGATTTTCAATATCAGAAAGCCAATATAATAAATATTTCAAATCATTAGGACCCTGCTTCCTGGCTGCTGGCGATTATAACGCTAAACACACTTTCTGGGGGTCACGACTTATTACACCTAAGGGTCGTGTTTTGTTTGACACAATTTGTAAAATGGACCTAAATGTGGTCGCGAGCGGACAACCAACATATTGGCCTACTGATCAGCAAAAAGTTCCAGATGTCATAGATTTTGGCGTGGTTAATAACATCCCCATAGACACGATTCATGTAGAAGCGTCCCTAGAATTATCTTCAGATCACACACCTACAATTGTTACTATAATGAATCCAAATAGAATCGTATCTCCGTCTGGTTACTTATCGACATCAGCCTCACAAATAAATTGGTTAAAATATAAAAAATATCTGAGTGCCCATTGCACAGAAAATATTCCGCTTAGCACACCGGAGAACGTGGATCTCGCTATTGTTAATTTTGACAGTTATCTCAAACTAGCTGTTCAACATTCCAGCATAACACTCAAAAAAACCAAAAACAAAATCATATATTCTACAGATGTCGAGCGTCTATTGACTGAAAAAAGGAGAGTTCGTAGAGAGTGGCAATTGCACAGATCCCCCCAACTTAAGACTTTATTAAAAGAGTGCACAAAAAGGCTGAGAAAGTTACTGCAGTCTCAGAAAACGGCTTCCCTGGAAAAATATCTCAAGGGACTTGATGCAACTCCACAATCAGATTACTCATTATGGCGTGCAGCTAGAAGCCTCAATAGGCCAGTTATCTCTAAGCCACCATTGAGAAACTTGAATGGAAGTTGGGCAAGAAATGATATTGAAAAAGGAAATCTGTTTGCTAATCATCTGAAAAATGTATTTACCCATAATATATTTCACGATATAGCAGTCGATTTACCGTCTGTAAATGTTAGAGCAGCTATTCCCCTAAGATTCGAGTTTAGAGAAATCGAAAAGGCTATTTGTAATTTAAACACCAAGAAGGCATCCGGTATTGATAAGATCAGTAATAAAATGCTTTTGGAGCTACCAAGTACAGCAAAGAAAATTATTCTTTTTATTTTTAATGCTATTTTACGACTTCAATACTACCCTCATAAATGGAAGGTTTCCTTAGTAACCATGATACCAAAGCCAGGAAAGGATCACACAAAAGTTGAGTCATACAGGCATATTAGCTTATTATCTAATATTTCAAAGCTATTTGAGAAACTACTAGTGGCAAAATTAACGCCGATTTTAAATGAAAATAGATGTATTCCTAATCATCAATTTGGGTTTAGAAGAAAGCATAGCACAATTGAACAAACTCATCGAATAGTAAATGTAATAAGAAAAGCCTTTGAAGAGAAAAAATATTGCTCAGCACTCTTCATCGATGTGTCTCAAGCTTTTGATAAAGTCTGGCATGAAGGTTTACTACTGAAATTGCAGCAAAACTTGCCAGCAAACATACACAAGCTGTTAGAAAGCTACTTAGTCGGTCGTCAATTTATTATTAAAGAAGGCGATTTTTTAAGTTCTCCTCAGCCAGTTAACGCTGGAGTCCCACAAGGCAGCATCCTGGGCCCTCTATTGTACTTAATTTATACTTCGGACATGCCAACAAACAGCTACACACAAACCTCAACATTTGCGGATGACACAGCTTTCCTAAGCGTACATGAAAACTGTCAAGAAGCATCTCGTTACTTACAGGATCACATATTTGAACTGGAAAGGTGGTTAAAACAATGGAGGATAAAGATCAATGAGCAAAAATGCGCACATATAACATTCACATTGCGTCGGGAAACATGCCCCCCTATTAAAATCAATAATCAAATAATACCCCAACACTCGCATGTAAAATACCTCGGTATACATCTAGATCGGCGTTTAACGTGGAAATGGCACATAGAAGCAAAATTAACTCAAATGAAACTAAAAGCAATTCAAATTAATTGGCTCATTGGAAGAAATTCTGTTCTTAGTCTCGATTGCAAACTTTTACTTTACAACTCTATCTTAAAGCCAATTTGGTGCTACGGTATTCAGTTATGGGGCACTGCCTCGGCTTCTAATATCGAAAAAATTCAAAGGCGCCAAAATAAACTTCTTCGAATAATAACAGCCGCTCCCTGGTATGTCAAAAACTCAAATATCCACAAGGATCTCAATGTGCCATTGGTAAAAAGTATGATAACGAAATATGCAGTAAAATATTTAAAAAGGCTGGAACTGCACCCAAATCCCTTAGCTCGAAATATTTTAAATTATGGCGGCCACACTCGATTAAGGAGAAGAGACGCTGCAGCACTCACCCAATCAGATGAGCGATAAACACCTACATATGTGAACATGAAACCGTGATGACTAAATCTTTTTGTCTGGCACTGGCAGGACATTAAGTAAATATTAGGATAAGATTTGATTAATTATTGTTAGTTCATATTTAATATATGAAGATTCAATAAATAAATACTGCAAAAAAAAAAAAAAATAAAAAAGTTTTTGTCCTTCTTATTTAGCGTTTTGTGTGCAAAGGTTGGATGATTTTCTTCCTGTTAACAAGTGCAATAATTTTGATAAAAAACTTAAAATATTTCAGCGGTAATTTTTCTTTAGTTGTAATTCATTATAATAATCTGTATAATTATACAGATGTGAAATAAAATAAAAAAAGGTAACAATTTTATTCGGACAATGTTTGAGACCATTTATTTATATGTTGTACATGTACAGCATGGTGCCTTTACGGTTGTCTTATTCTTACTATATTGCGTTAAATTTTTTGTTGTTTTTATGCTTTTTTCCAGTAAGTTATATTCATTTATGTACCTTAAATCCTGGACTGTAAAGGAAAATTATTACATTCTGGAGTTCAATTGGGATTATTCAGATGCTGAAGTAAAACCTAAAGTACCTTCGGTGGAAATTCCAATTGACGAAGCAAACATCTTGATTAGTCTTTGCGAGGAAATAACGGCTGCAGACTTACGTTATAAGCTCCCTGAAGAAATAGAAACTAAATGCTTAGAATTGGTGTTGCAATAATCCCTAGGTATTGCCCGATGAAAAAGTTGATCTGAAAAACTTAAAGTGGAAAAAAAGGATATATAGAGACTTGTAGAAAACAATGGAGTGGTTCTTTTCCCGAAGACGTGGACGTCTATACTCCCTTGGAGTACTTTAAATTATTGTTTGATGACTGCATGGTCACCAACATTTTGGAGGAGACTTATTTATATTCAGTCCGAAAAAGTGGTGCTTCTGTGAATGCAACTTTCAAAGAAATGAAGCAATAATTGGGAATCCTTTTACATATGGGAATCGTCAAATATCCTGAAATGAGAAAGTTATGGCAGGCAGATTAAAGGATTTAATAGGTGCAGCTATGACTGACAAACGTTTTGAAAAATTTAAACACTTTTTACATTTTTCTAGTGACGACAAGAAAAGAGGTGAAGATGGATATGACAAACTTCAAGAAATAAGGCCAATTTTATAGGGCTTTCGAAAAAATTGCCTTTAAGTTCCTCCAGAGCAGAATCACTGCATAGATGAGTAGTTTATACCCTTTAAAGGAAAATAAACATTAAAACCGTATAACTTGATAAAGCCTCATAAATGGGGTTTTAAAATGTTTACAAGATGAGGGAAATCGGGCATAATATATGACTTCTCGATGTACACAGGAGAAGGATCTTGCCCAATCACCCAGTGACCCGTAATGACCGATATCACCGTCTTCATCTGGTCCCTACCGAGACCAAATAGCACGCGCCGCGTCATAGCCAGGCCAAAAAGTTTTGGCCATCGAGCAGGTATACTCTACTTGCCATCTCTCCTTAGCATTTCTATACGATTCACGCCCGATGAGAGCTTTGCAGCGAGCCATTGAAATGCCGATTAGGCCGTCGACGAACATGTCGTCCAAAAGACAGACCTCTTTGGCCAGACTGTCTGCAATATGGTTGCTCATGCATATAATGTGCCCTAGTACCCATGCCAGCGTTGCACTAGAATGTTCCGTGACAGACAAAAGAAACCCTTGTGCCTAATTTCTCGATGAAGAAACCTCCACCTACTCTACTACCCATCCTGGAACCACAAGTGAAGACCCTTAGGTCAAGTTCTAGGGTTCGCGTGCTATCAAACAGCCCATTACCACGATGTACTGTGAACAAAGCACCCCCGCCATACCATAAAGGCCCACCGCCCCCAGCGGAAATTAGGGCCAACTATTCTTAATTACAATGTTTAATAAATTTACTGGTCATACTTGTTTTAGGATTTTTTCCTCCAATATTAGTTAGGTCTGAGCGAGCATACCTGTAGTCATAAAATTGTATCTTTAATAAGCACGAATGTACCTTCGAGTGCACCGAAAATTATTTTAAAAAATGGTATCCTTACACCTGTACGATTCTTAGGAAATCACAAGTCCACACTAATACAGACAAACAATTCATTTTTCTAGTATCGAAACAAAATACAAAAGTACAAAAGACATACATATTTTTTCTCTTTTTTACCCAATAAAGTTGATAATATTTTTAAGTGAATATCACTTGTTTTTTTGGGCTTTGAGCGATGGCACGCGCGTAAGGAAATGTAGGGATTTTATTCGGACTGCTTAGGGAATTTTGAAAAATGTTTATAATATCGCCGGCATACCCACATATCCAGGTATGCTGCTACGTTTTCATATTGAAACCTGCTGTAAAAATAATAATGGGGCATCACCAAACTATGCATATAATGCCATATCGAAGTTTATAAATCGTTTGTGATTATTCGGCAATGACTTTATTATAAAAATAAATATGGGAATCCCATGTTATAGGGGCCATTTATTTCCATTTAAATATAAAAGTTAAGAATGTGTTCATAATTTACGTTAAAGAGACAAACATATATCTGTTTATTTAAAACAACTTAGATTTCAACTAAAACTCAACAAAAATGTTTTTTTATTTTTATGAATTTCTACCAGCAGTTTCCAATCTCTATTGCAAGCATATCTGCTGGTCGTAAATAAAAGGTTGCAATTTCAATAAAAATTATAAAACTATGAATTGAATATGCACATAATTAAATTATAATAAATCACTAATGGACAATTTCACTAATTCTATTTAAATATCAATTCATATTTAAATAAAGTTTTCCATATAATTTAATGTTGATTTGACATGAAAAACGAACTTTAAATATTAATTGAAATTTAAATGAATTGGTGACATTGGCCATAAGTTTTAGTATTAAAAGAAAATTTGGCAATAGCATTTTGATTATCAAATATTTCCCCAAGATCTCATTTAAAGCGGCATTAGCAAAAATCATATTTTAATTATAAAATTTTAGTCTATAAATAATTTTTTCAAAAAAAGCTCAAAACAACTTGCCCTGCTTATTACTGATCTGCTGACCATCTATTTTCGCTTGAGTTTGTCAGTGGAACCGAAAGTGGTTGTTATTTAATAAATAACTGTCACTTAATGTTTGGTGAGTATTATTTTCCAAATTTACGAAGCAAAAACAAATATGAAGCTAATATTTTATGTTTGCAATTTATCTTTCTTATACTTTTTCGTTGATAATTTTTATATTGTTAGATGCGGAGGGAAATTCATAAAAATGTTGGTAATAAATTAGATAATCCAATTTTCTAAAATTGTAGTTGCTTTGATGCAATTTATTGCGTAAAATATTTAAGGTCTGTCGGTTTTTGTTGGCTCAGTCACTAATAGTATTGGGTGTTTTTTATAGCTGCATGAGAACTTAAAATGATAAGACAGAATATTGATGGAAATTTTTTTATATGACTGTCTGATTATATTTTAATATGATTTCCGGCATATGTCCGCTGCCTCGACGAGTTACATGGTTTATTTGATCAGTCCAATTTTTACTACTTTTTCTAATAAAGCTGACGTCAATGGTCCGATAAAAAGTACTTCATATGCGTTAAATTGCTCGAACGATGGGGCCACTGAACAGGACTACTTCTGGAAATAAAGTTCTCACCGAATTGATTTTGTAATAAATCGACTGTTAAGCGCGCTGTATGGCATGCTGCGCCACAGTACTTTGTCCCCATATAACGAATGGGCAAAAATAGAAGGAGTTGTTGTAGAGTTTTGAAATTTTGAATGCCAATATAAAAAATCTCAGCTTACAATCTTTCTGTTAATTTTATTTGTGATTGCAGCAAGGACTCTTGGTCCTGCCATATATTCTTAATTGTAAAATTTATAAATTTTGCAAAGATAATCTGATTGTAATGAAACTAGGTATATTTATTTGTATTTTCTTAGTAACTGTTTGAGTTGAATAAGCTTTGTCCGTCCGTCCGTCAGGCTTTCCGTCTCCATCTATTTGTCCGTCCGTCTGCCCATGTTAATTATTTTATCAAAGTACAGGTCGCAATTTAAAACATGTTCCAATCATATTTGGTGCATAATACTGTTTGGGCCCAAGAACAAACCCTTCTAACTTTGGCTATAACCGGTTCTTAATTTTACCTAGCCTCCGTACAAATGTCCCCCCGATGTCGGACTTTAACGTTTCTATCTGACTAATAACATTGTGCTTATTGAAAAAACAGACATGCGGGGCACATGGCGTTTAACCTAATTCGGGTATGCTGAATCCAGTGGTGATGGCCGTTTTTTTAAGACTATCTCTTGTTTTCGAGATATACCGTTATTTCGAAAATTGAGAAGGTTGCACAACATATGTATATTCGCGTAACTCAAAAACGGTTTAGTTTATTGAACAAACTAAAAAATTCCGCAATAAAACCTTTTTCTAACATGTGCAGTCGTTTTAGAAACATAATATTTTATCAAAATTTATTCTTGGGATTACAAAATTTATTATTAATCAGGGCTAAATTCCCAATTTTTTTTTTTTTTTTTTTTTTGATAAAAACACTGAAATTTGTTGTTGTGGGAAAGCTCGTTTCTATGCGCATTTCGATGGTTGCATAGGTCAGCTTGTTAGGAAACTTTTTCCAAAGACTTTGCAAAAGCTAAAAATATTATACAACTAAGACTATAAACTGAATAACAATTTAAACACTCAGGTCTTTTTTGTAACAATATCAAAGCTTAAACAAAGCCACAACAATAAACAATGGGTTTATCTTTTCTTACATTCCCCTACAATTGGCCGGGGTTTTCCAACACGAGTTGTAGTTCTTTTGGCAAAAATGTCGAAATTTTTTTTTTGTTAAAAATTCATAAAAAAAATTGGAGAAGTCAGCCATGCTTCTAATTTTCTAGACATATAAAAAACCAAGTTGCCAACAAAACATAAATGATTAAAATCTGTAAACAACTTTTGATTTTATTCACAAAAGACGAACAATTTAAAAAAAAATATTTAAAAAATATATGAATTATTTCGTGGTCGGTTGTACACGTGCGCGGTACGTTTATTGCGGCCGCTGCTTCATCATACTCAGTTTGAGGTATGTTCAAAGGATTCTATGTGATTAATGAGATGATTTAGTTGTAATCATGTCAATTTGAAGTGAAATCACCTCCGATGTGCTTCAACGAGTTTAAAACCACAAGTGTGAACAATGTTCACTGAATACAGTATAACACAACTCGACTACGAACGCTCTTGCTAACCAAGAATTAAAGCAGAAATTTAAGCAGCTAGTAGATTAGTATGTATACATATAGGAAAATCATTTACATACATTTGTATGTGTTATGCGAAAAATTCAACCCGTTAAAATAAAAAAGAAAAAACAACAACCAACAAGGGATTTTATGGGAAAAATTAAAGGCAGTTGTGGTATTTTTGACATATCTCAGCTATTTGTGGACCGATCATGCTGAATATCAATAGCAAGTAATATTGGACTATATGTGACATAAATTAAAAAAAACATAGCCCCTATCATATCTGGGGTCTTCGGAAAACACTTGTCAAACGTAATATGGACTATAGGACATCGTTAATTGAGCTCCACTCCTTATAAGGATTCCGAATATATATACTGTATAGGGTCTAAGATCAATATTGTAGAATTTACAAACCGAATGACAATTTTATACCCTTTTCCACCTGAGGTTAAGGGTATAAAAAACAGACAGGCATTCGTGTTCAAATAATAATATTTTTTAAGGGCCACTTTCTTCTCTACCTCTCTTTTTCTCTTTTTCATTTTCTCCTTTACTGAAGGGATTCACAATGGACCTCATTTGTATCCGAGTGGATATGCGCCCTTTACATAACCTAACCTAAGGGCCGCTTTAACTTTAAAAAACAAATTTTATAAATTCTTATTAAAATGTACTATACGACTTATATCAGAAGGCGGTGCGCAAAATGACCCCAGAAAATATGGCCCAAAAAAAAAAATGAAGAATGATTCCGACATTTTACATGAGATACAAAAACACGGAATTTTGGGGCAATTAATTTTTTTTTTTTTTTGGTCTTTCATTGGGGTGTTTTTGAATTCTAAGTGAAATGTAAACTTAACCCAATATCGCGGAATGAAAATTCACAATTTTTACTTTGGGGCTATTTTTGTTTTACTAATATAAATTGTTAATTTTAAGAAATGAAAAATTAATCCAAAAAAATTTATATAAATTTGGTAAAATTTATATATTAAAATTTCTAGGAAAAGTATCAAAATCCCGATTTCTTTTACCAAAGTGAAGAAAATTCATGTCGGATGTGCAGAGATGCTTTAGCGAAGCCGGTGTTAGTTATGCCATAGAGGAGAAAATCCTTTCGCCCGTCCAAAGGCCGTCTATTTAGAGAATCTTTCGTTAGCGAAGACCGTTAGTCATACCATTGAGAAGAAAATCCTGGGCCGTAGGCCCAACCATGCTTTCTTTCGCGCGATTTTTTTAACCAAAACTCTATAATTATTCAGGTTATTAAGAATCAGGATTTTGAAATTCTGGATTTTTAATCTTGGGATTTTGAAATTGGGATTTTAAATTTTGGGAATTTAAGTTTCGGGCAAATTTTCAATATAACTTCCTTTTTTTTAATATTAACTTTTTTGGGTTTAAATTCATTTAAAATTTTGATGTGATTTTCATAATGAAGAATTACCCCAAATTTAATTCATTTATTTCATTAATTTTCTTTTTAGGGCTATTTTTTTTGGGTAGTTTATCATTAAAAAAAAAAAATGAGGTCATATTGCATTATAGCCTCAAATTTGGGGTCAGTTTTCATTTTTATTTTGGGGACATATTTCGCAGCGCCATATCAGAGTAGTTTAAGAATATTTTTACAAGATAAGCAAAATGACAAAAAAAAAAGTTTTTAAATGAATTAATTTAAAACAATTTAGAGTGCTATATTCGGCTGTGCCGAATTTTTGATACCCTCCACCGACAGAAGTGGGCTCTATATGATAAATACATATATATTATTAACTAAGCTTGACAAAGGCGAACGTCAGCATTTAAATTAGTTGCGGTTTAGACCTGAATTAAATTATTGATCGACAATAAGAAAATTTTATGCGTTTCTTGTCAGAACTTTGAACTGGCTTGAGTAAAATATCATGATTCGTAAAAGTTGTATCCGAACTAAAATAATTTTTAGGAGGGTAATTTGTATTGGACATATGGTAAATTATGGACTAATCATCCGAAAATTCTAAAGACTGATTTCTGGTATTAAAAAAAATAAATTAGAATAAATTTCAATACAGCAGTGTAATTAGTTTTAGCGTTAACAGTAAATTTCACAAATTTGCATGATATTTTTTCTGGCCATATGAATTTAAGTCAGAAATTTTACCGCAATATCTATATCTGTGATGGTTTTAGGCGAATTTAATTATTTTCCCAAAGTGTTTTCCGAGACTAGGGTTTATATGAGGCCTAGGGTCAATTATGGTCCAATCTTCACGAAATTTGGCAGTGTGATTTCTCGTTTTATAAAGCTGTGTGGTACCGAATTTCATTATTTTTATAGCATTATTTATTACTGTTTTAGGCATGCTAAACTGTTTTCCGAGAGTAGGGTTTATATGGGGCCTTGTGTCAATTATGGACCGATCTTCAAACAAGTTTACAGTGATTTCTGGTCCTATAATACTGTGACGTACCAAATTTTAGTATGATAGCATTATTAAATACGGTTTTAGGCGTACTAAGCTGTTTTCCGGGAATAGGGTTTATATGGGGCCTAGTGTAAATTATGGACCGATCTTCAAAAAATTTTACAGTGTGATTTCTGGTCCTATAAAACTGTGACGTACCAAATTTTAGTATGCTAGCGTTATTTATTGAGGTTTTAGGAGTACTAAGCTGCTTTCCACGAGAAGGGTTTATATGGGGCCTATGGTCAATTATGGACCGATCTTCACGAAATTTAACAGTATGATTTGAAGTCGTATAAAACGAATTCGTGAAAAATTTTATGTCATTCCGTGCATTATTCCACAATTTATGTTAGTTTTTGTATCAAAATTATCAAAAAAAGAGGAAAACATTCAACTGCACTTGCACAACACTGCATTGAAAACGGACACAAGCCAAACTTTGAAAGAGTGAGAATTTTAGATAAAGAGAAAAGGGAAAATAAGAGATACACGTTGGAGAGCTTAAGAATACAACAAAAATCGACAAGTGCAATAAACACAAAAGAAGCCCTGCAGGAAATGTCGATAGTAAAATTACACTGACTCGCTTTTGACTTTGTCGGCAGTACTACTGTCTAATTATACACTATACAAGGCTTAATGCTATTGACATTTAACGTGTGCGTGTCATTGAAAATCCACTAGTACCAGCATAACAATTGACTATATATTGACTTGATAGTTCTTATGGGAGCTTATGGAGACATTCGAACCAGGAATTTACTAGTACGTTTCTATAAATTATGGAACAAATATATTTATAATTTCTTTTGCTCATTTTAAAAGAAAGTATGTATTTTTTATATTTTTAAACAAAATAATTATATTTTTTAAATTCTTACTAAGAAATTTGTTTAAGAGTCACGCGCACGTTGTTTTTCAGCAAACCGGTTTAATAATACTAATGAAATAACGAAAAGCTATTGCGCAGTAGAAAAAACACAAGAACAAGCATATGCTTAGTGTCAACAGGAGAGAACATGATATGGTGTACATTTAGTCAATAGTGCTGGTGTCTAACGCGAGTCAATAGTGTACCTATAGACATTTCATTCTGGATATTGACGCGTTTGTTGACAATGTTACTACAAATGTACTACATCTGTTGTCTCTGTATTTTGCTTATTGACCCATACACTAGATATATACCACATCTGTTGTCTCTGTATTTTTAATATTGACACTAAAAAGAAAAATTGGTAACATTTTTACTACTAGGGTTGTCACTTGTATAATGAGTATAGACATGGAGACATTTGGTCCCAGCCTGACTGCAGGGAGACAAAGACAATACAAATGCAAACTACACGATTGCAATACTTTAGTAATAATAACCACTGTGATCTAAAAAAAAGTACACATTTTCTGTAAAATTAATTTTGTTACCAATTTTGGGTTACTCCAAAGAGTCCACAAAATCTTATAAATTGTCTGACGCTATATCTCTAGTTTACAGTCTTCGAATATTATTAGAAAATATAATTGTCGCCTAATCGCTCATAGTTGAGCGAAATATCTATTTATTTGCCTTTGTTAGATTTTATATTTATTTGATTTATATGATTTATTTATATTTATATGGTGTCCTGTGAGCCGCCTTAATTTATTGTTTATTTGTCTTATTTACCAAATTGTTACTGATGCTTAATTTTTTTATTCCCTTTTTGTTCTTATTTGTTTACGAACTAAACGAAGTCCCTTTGCTCCTACATTCTACTGCAGTAGTTTCGTTACGAAAAACATTTATATTTGTTGGAAGTTGCCCGTTATAGAAATATAAAAAGTTAAATGTGTAAGCTCAGCTAAGACTGGTCAGTTTGCGGTTAGTTGTTGGTTTAATTATTTTTACGTTCGTTATAAATTTGTATTTTTATTTAGAAATATTAAATATTATTAATTAAATATTTATGTTTAAATTTTTGGGTGTTGTTGCCCTCAACATATTTATTTATTTATTTTTAATAAATCTTATAATAACAGCATAGAATTTTATAAAGCTAATCAGGTAAATTTGTTGTTTGTAAGAATAACATATAAAATTCAAAATAAGATTACATAATATAAAATATGTAAGTATATATGAGGAGCCGCAGAACAAAACGTACTTTTTCGCATTTTTTTACAAATTGGTTTTTTGATATTTTTATAATATTTGGGTTGAAATCTTTAAGAAAAAATCTAGTTAGCATATTTTATTTTTTTTTTTTTTATCAAGAAAATGGGTTCTAAAAAAATTGATGCATAACAAAGCGTAAATTTTTCATTTTTATTTTTCAAAACGTGCTTTTTTCATTGTTTTTGCCATTTCTTCGAGTAGTTGTTTTAATAACATAACATTTCTTAATATTCTTAATTTGTTTGACGTTTATTTATGTCATTTAATTTTCGTTAAAATTAACTGTTGAATAATAAATTCTTGAAAACGCGTCGAAAAAGTGAAAATTTTCATTAAAACATAAACAAAGTTTAAGAAATTTTTTTGTGTTTATCATACAATAAACCGTTTTTTAAAGAGAGAGAAACGCGTCAAAATTCTCATGTATGTATATTTAATTTAGAAATGTTTGACAAACAAAAACTATTTTTTAAACTTTGCTTTTGTTTTAATGTAAATTTTTATTTCTTCGACGCGTTTTCAAGAATATCCACCAATAATTGCAATAATTTAACTATTGTTTGGTGAATGAGTGTTATGAAAAAAATAATTAATACATAGTATAGTAGAAAATTTAAATATGGGAATACGAAAAAAGCAAAAATTTAAAAATGCTAAAAAAGTAAATATTGCGAGTTTTATTTCAACATTTTGAAAACGACGTTGGGAAAAAAGTTTAACTATTTAAAAAGTATTATACTTAATAACTTTAAAATCTATAACTTAATAATTATAAAAAAGAATTGTTTAGTTTTCTATTCAATTTGAATAAAATAATAAAGTTTTCATTTAACTTATTTTTTACTTTAATAGTTCAGGTTTAAAAGCATTCAGTCAAAATATTATCGTCTACAAAAAAACGCACACCAAAACGTTCCTTTTTCTATATTTTTGAACAAAACGTAATTTTTTAATTTTTTTTTTAACAAAACGTACTTTTTTCGATATAAAATTGGTTTCATATTAAACATCCTTCACATTTAATGTGTTGACTTACGGCAGTTTGATTCATCTTTTGGTAAGCAAAAAACTTGTTTCCATTTCCAGGTTCATGCAGTTTTTTAAGGGGTCGAAATAAATAAACCTCAATTTCCCAAAAATCTTAAATGTGTGAAAAAGTACGTTTTGTTCTGCGGCTCCTCATATAATATTAATAATATCTAATTTAAACATTAAACATTTTGACAAAAAGAAAAACAAATTAATTAGAATTTATTATCATAAAAATTATCAGAAAAAAATAAAGAAAATCATAAAAATCATGAAACAAAATCATTATAAAAGTTAAGCGTATGATTTCAGAACTTCAATTTTAAATATTGATGCGTTACTATATAGCTGGATGTGATATGGCAGTTCGTTCCAAAGTCGTATGGAGTTGATAACAAATTGCTACTCAGATACAAGCGTTATATACCTAATGGCGATAATTCTTTTACCCGTACTGGATCTCCCAAATCTAAGTAAGTCAGGTAGATACTTTGATGTTCCCTCATAGACAATCTTGTGCAAACACAAAAGAGTTCATAATTTAAGGACGTTTTCAAACGAGATTCCAAGAAGTTTATTGTTAAACATGGTGACTGAGCCATATCTTCTAATACCAGAGACACATCTCACAATATTTCTGTAAATGGAATTTAGTTTACGTTTACTAACAGCATCGCAATTTAAAAAAAAATTCACATCCATAGAGCAAAGATGGTATTAAATAAGCCTTAGCAAGAAGCATTCTAATGTTTAATGGAGTACAGTGTTGTGTGGTCCAGAGTGTTCGCAACATACCATATGTTTTTCCCACAACACTGTTCACGTGATTTGTCCAGGAGAGGATGTCATTGAATATAATTCCAAGGTTTTTAACACAGGTTACGACTTCGATTGGTTTGTTATTTAGATTAACCTCAAAAACACGATCAAGATTAAGTAATCGTTTATGAATTACGATGCATTTTGATTTTTTTGGATTGAGACAAAACCCATTTGCAGCTGCCCATTTATGTATATTACTTAAATCATAACTAAGCTTGGAAATTGTTGTATTAAGCATCGTCAGCGTACATACATACGTATGTATATTACAATATTTAAGTTTAACTGGAAGATCATTAGCATATAGGGAGTATAAAAAAGGCCTTTAAATCGAACCCTGAGGCACACCTCTTGATACAGCGACTCTGGTAGACAAACAGTTATGTAGAAACACTGATTGTGAATGATCAGATAGGTATGAAAACATAAGTTTAGCCGAGGTGTTACTGAAATTAAACATTTGTTTCAGCTTTTCACATAAAATAAAGTGATCTATCGTATCAAAGGCTTTTGAGTGATCGAGCAATACCAAGAGAACCACTTTTCCACTATCAATTTGTTGCCTTATTTCTTGCCATATTTCATTCGATAAACGACAATTGTGTTAATACTTAAAAACTTGTTGCTTAAAAGTTGCACATTTAAGTTTTTAAAATCACGATAAGTGTGCAGTTCTTCATCCCGTATCAATTTAAAATCATAACCCAGGAAAAACTTTTTGAATTTTGGTAATAGGTCCTAGTTATTTCATACGTTACCTGGTAAGTAGTTGTCATTACAATTGTCATTATTCTGAAAACCTCAATAAGTACTTGCTAGTAATGACAGCAGTAAGTACTTTGTACTACTGTTATTTTCAGTTATGAATATTTGCTTACTAATAATCAGCTAAATAACTACTTATTAGTTGTCTTGTTTTCAGCACTGAATATTTGCTTACTGCTAACTAGCTCCATAACTACTTATTAGGTCTATTAACTAGCGCCAATTAAATAAAAACTAGTTATTTTTTGGCTTCTAGTAAGTATATTGTAAGTACTTACAATTCAACTTACTGGTAGTTAAGTAATAACTAGATATTTTGTGACTTCTAGTAAGTGTATTGTAACTACTGAATTCTGTGGACAACTCGAACAAAAATAAGTAGTTATTCAGCCGAAAAATAAGTAGTGTTTATATTTCTCCAACATTACTTACTAACTTACCAGGTAAGTAAAGTTTTTGCTGGGAAGATGCAAATATCAAGTCATGTTTAGAAAAACATTGCGCCGCAATTTGATCGTAGAGAAGAACAGACGAAACATTACCAACAAAAAATACATCAAGAAGGCTATTTCTTGTTGATGAGAAGTGCGTTGGAAGGCAATTATTTATAGGAGTTAGCCCAATTGACATCATATTATCAGCTAAAAAAGTTTGAGCATATCTGAGTTGAAATCTCCAGAACTAAAGATGTCAGTAATCTAATGAGTTTTGTTGTGACTGTCAAAAAATCTAATGTAACATTGCAGTTTGCAGTCACACTATCACACATGAACATGCTTTTGTTAAAATGCAACCCTGATCCAATGAAAAGTATTAGCATTTAGAAAAATTTTATAAAACAATGAAGTCGTATCGGATGTCAAATTTTTCTTCGTAATACTTGTATTGCATTCAAAATATCACACTTTTACATTCACACTATCACGCTTTTGACATGTATTAAAACAAAGTATAATAGTGTAAACTATTCTTTAGCAAAAGTTTAATAGTTTCTTGCGATTTTTTTCTGATATTAGGATGGTATATTAGGGTAACTTAATACTAGAACGTGATACTTGGGGTCGGGACAAAAACATTGATATATCATACTTTAAGAGCGGACTTTTAATGCCTAAGATATAACGAAAAATGTAAAAAGGCAACTAATACGTTTGGTAAAAAAGCATACAATTTGCTTTTGTTTGGAAGCAAGAGGGGTAGACAAAACGACACGATTTCGTTACATAATATTTAAAGATCCAACTATTAATGCTGACTGTCCTGCAGGAATTATAGTAATTCATCCTTGGAAAAACTGTAATGATTTTTAGCAAGCTTTAATTTTCTAACTAAATTTAAAAATGTTTCTGCTGGATTTATCGAATTACTTCCTTAGTAAAAGTTTAATAGTTTCTTGCGAGTTTTAATTTTCTTAGATTAGGGTGGTACGAACAGAGATCTGGCGGATAAATACTAGAAGGAGATACTTGAGGTTAATGGCTCCTAAAGGCAAAACATTGGTCTTCTCGAGACAAAAATCGTACTTTAAGATCGGACTGAAAATACCTAAGATGTAACGAAAAATGTAAATAGGCTACCCCTACGTTCGGCAAAAAAAAAATTAGATTTTTCGAAACTCCTTGAAAAAATACTTTGTATTAGAGATGGTGCGGCGCAATTTTTTTCCTTGTAAGATGGTACGCTCTAGTGTACATGGTCCTGGAAAAGAGCAAATGCAAAATGTGAAATCTAATGGAAACTCTATACATTTTGTCGTTGGATTTAGCAAAGGAGCTACGATATTTGCTCTTTCGCTGGACCATTTGCACCAAAGACTGACCTTTATTAATAAAATTGTCTATTCAATAATAAATGCACACATTAAAACATTTATGTAATCCTATTTCACTTATTGATACAAAAAAAAAAAAAAAAATTTATTTATTAAATGACTTTCAACCGAAAACCAGATTTATTTTTATGGCTTTTCGTTAAATGATGTTAAAAAATAAATCCTTAAAAGGAATTTAACACCAAGTTTCCTTAACAACTGCTCTTATATTGCAATGTATGTATGTGTTTTTTGTTCTTCTAGTTCTCTTTCGTGTTGATGCAGGACATGCAACTGGCATGACCATTTTACAAGTTTTTTTTTTGCAATTTTCTTTGCTGATTTTATGGCTTAAGGGCCTGAAAAACTTGTATGTTTTTTGCTTGTAATGCATTGGCAGACAATTCGTAAGCTTTAAAAACACTTTACATGATAACAAGTAATGTGGCAGGAAGGAACAAATTTAAAAATTTTCAAGCAATTCAGAAAAGATATATGTATGCAGTTTAGGCGTCAATGTAAAATAGTAAATGGGAAAAGAAAATATGTTAAATTTTATTAAGGGGAAATAAAAATACTTTTCTAGTTAATACATAAGCAAAACAAAGCCATGACTTTTCTGTTTTTATACTTTACCATAGAAATAAAAAGATTTCCCTTCTCTGTCCTTTCAAAATCAATTCTGCAAGTTCTTACACGCAATTGTATTTTAAAGCTTGACCATGTTTGTTGCCTGGCTTGTTGTTAATAGTCTGACTTCTTCTGGTGCGACAAAAAATTTTTTTGTTTAACTTTTAGTCTTAAAATGTTTTTGATTGTACTTAATGAAGGTTTTAAATAATTTAATATAAATTTATTTCCTTAAAGTTTGTTCTTACAATCTAATTGTTTAAAGCGGAGAAAAACCTTTACAATTTAACTTAAAATACTGATTAATACAAAGCTCAAGCAACAATTCTTTATATATTTATATATTTTTTATATATTATATATTCCGCTGGAAAATACAGACAGCCACTTCTATCCGATTTAATAGTACGGGTCAAAACAGAAACTCTACACTGGAAAAAATCAATGCCTTATAGATACGAAAAACTTTCGGACTAGAGGTCTGCATAAATATATATATATATATATATTTTTTTAATAGTACTCGATAGTCAAGAATAGAACAAATTTTAAGAAAAACAAATTTGTATGTTCACTTTTTTATAAGTTCATTTTTTTAAGAACACATTTGGCTGTGACTACTGCTAGATAGTATTTGACAATCAACAATTCAGTTCTCTTCATTGCTTAAGTGATGAAAAAGAGGACAAAAAATATGTACTTATTCGAAAAAATAAATTGATTCTCGTGTACAAAAAAAAAACTTATTCAATGCAGACCTCATTTCTATACTTTGTACTAGAAACTTTAAAAACTAGAATAAAAAATGTGCTTCGACAGTTCGGGTTGTAAAATTAATCATGGATAATTGTCAGTCTTCTCAGAACATTCGGTCATGTGGCTATAATATACAGCATCTCGTTAAAACAGCAGTACATATCGCTAGAAGCTCCTTCTCTGGCGTAGCACTTCCCGATCTGTACTAACTAAATAACAAAAAAATACATACATCAAAGAAACTCCTCAAGAACCAGGGCCGTCTATTTATTTTATAGTAATTAAAACTTCTATAAAGGTGTCCGTAGACGACATGTTTATTACATCTGACTTGTCAAATTTCCCACTGTAAAAAACATACATGTCGTGTGTTACCTTTAAAACATTGCATCTGTTACCCTGCCTTTACACATGCAAGTAATTCCTTGCAAGTAGTGTATATGTATTATCAACGAAAATGTCGAAGAAATAGCTGAAAGTCTTGCAAGTAGCTTAAGTGCTTACACAGTCAGTTGTAAGTTTATTTTTCAAATGTTCTCGAAGCGAAAACATCTTATGAAAAAAGCTTAATTGTTGGGTTAAAAGAAACCTTTTCATGTTAATGTTATCACGAAATTTATTAAATAATATTAAATATAAATAATTTAATTATTTCTTTATCTTATTTTTGGTCCATCTTGATGAAAAAATTATGTTTATTTTTAAAATATGTGAATTCAGTATTGCCGATATCATAAAATTTCTGAGAAAATATTTTGATTAACAATTTTTTTTTAAATACTTGAAATTTATGTTTTAAAATACCATGAAGATATGTTGCTTTGTAGTAGTGTTTATTTTGTTTTTATTTTAAAAAAGACACAGAAAATAAACTATAAACATAATTTTTATATTACAAAGTATTAGTAAATTGATACCAAAGGCATCCACGGTAACCCTGTTTCTTTATTTGTCATTTAACTTGCTGCAAGTTTTAAAAATTTACTTGCAAGCAAATTCTCTTGCAAGTTGGGCTGCAAGTACGAAAAATGTGATGGTGTTAGAAAAATGTGTGAGTGTATTGTGTAAAAAGTCAGACGCAAAGTCATCTGACAAAATTTCAATTAGGGCATGCTCTATTTTCTTCTGACAAACCACCTGACATCTGCTGTGTCAGAAATCTATGCCGGGAAAAAACCGGCAGCGGCGGTGCACTATTGATGGAATCATTAGCCGGCTGAAGTTAATATCTTACAATACCGATGTATGTGTGATAATTTCACCATTGAATATTAATTATGTTCATATATATAAAAACAAAAGTTTTATTATAATACCCTAAATTTGTGTCTTCGAATTTAAAGAAAAAAAAAAATGTTAAGATGGCTGAACTCTTTTACGGCGCAATTAAAAATTTTTGTTGTGGCAGCACGATATTTTGATACCGAGAACTACTTTGGTTTCAGCAATAACTATGCGAAGAAACAGAGACAATGTCAGAAACAAATGACATGTACGTGTGTGACCAAATATTATAAACCTTATGTATAACAGCAATTTTGACAGACATTCACAATTACATATGACTTAAAAAGTTGACAAGTCAGATGTAAAAACATATTGTCTACGGGCACCTTAAGCTCGCCCAAAATTAGGAAACTAAGGGAAACAAACAGTAAGCCTATTACGGCGCATAGTGTTGCTGTTTTTTAAATAGCGGCCAAAAATTCTTTTTTCTTTTTGCCGCTAATTTCAAATTTTAAATACTCATATTAAAGTAAACACCTAAGAACCTCAAAAGCCAAAAAGGCAGATCTCTACATAAACCTTTTCCCTATAAACAAGGTGATTCAATATGGATCTTTTTATTATCTGACTGAAAAGTTTGATTTTGTAATAAATTTCTAAAATGCAATCGCTTATAAGTGTTCAAACCGAATTGAGTCTTCAATTCAGGCAAAAATCCTATAATCCATAATTAAAACGTCAGCAGTAACTTCAAATTCTCTCTTATTTTATTGTTTTAATTTTTTTAGTTGTCTTTTGTTTTTCATTTTCTGTTTACAAAATGTATGAAGTTTAATGAAAGTATGGTAGCATTGTTGAGAGAAAAAGTGTCTATATGTGAGAGCATTAGAAAAAACGTTCTCAAAATTAAATAGATTTTATTTCACAACGGCTTTCTACGAAATATTTTTATGTCATATTGTATAGAAAATGTGCTCTCGACGCAGTTCTGTTTGAGCACTAACTTTTTATTTTTAAAAGGGATTCTTATGAAATAAACTGTTTTCGTTAAAATGTTTTGTTAGCTTTAGTGTCAGTGGTGACAAATGTTTCGACCACTTTTGAAATCGTTATCATATTATTTTTAAAAACATCAATTTAAGGTTTGATGGACTAGAATCTTAGGGAATTCCTAATATTTCGTAAATATCCTAGTACCATTTTAAAGTACGTACTCTCTCCTTTCTTTACATACCCATTTTGTTTTGCTTTTTTTTGCGGATTTGGAGCTTGATCAATTTTTCTAACTCAAGTCTGATCTCTATACTCTATACCACCATAAATGTTGTATATTTTAAATGCATTCTTGTCAACAAAGTACAGGTCACAATTGTTAATGGAATTCTATGAACTTTTGTACACTGTAATGTTTTTGAGCAATAACCAACCTTGTTGACTTGGACTTACATCAGTCCACTTTTTGGGTACCTCCCATACCAATGACCTTCCGAAAACGAATTAAACGCTAATAAATGTCCAGAATAGATATAACGATCAAATTAAGCCAGAAGAACTCATGTATGAACATCAAATATTACACTAAATATTTTATAATCGGTCCCTATTGGACCATACCCATCATATAACTCCCACTCCCGAAAGGCACTTTAATGCCATACATATACAGCGCACACAGGGTTTTTTTTTGCCAATTAGGCAAAAACTGAAATTTAAGAAATGTAAAATTTAAGAACGCAGCTCGACAGGCAACAAAATTCTTCATCGAAGAGTGAAATTTCCAGTAGTTTACTTAAGATTTGTCGTTTTGGGACACTGTTAAAGTCAGGAAAGTTGACTAAATTGCATGTGTTTTTATTGCATTTTTACGTTTTTGAGAGGCTTACAATAAATTTTTGCGGCTAAACAAATAACAATTTTATATTAATTTTTTTTCTGTGAAATACTATATTAACAGCTACGTATAGTAATTTTTAGGAATATTCTAACTTAAATTTTTATTATAAAAAAATTCGATTCTAAATTAAAAAAAAAAAAAATGATTTTTTTGTTCACTTTTTTTGGAAAAAAAAATTAAAATTAAAATGTTTTTGAAAGTAAAATTAGTCGCAAATTAATTGCTTGAGGCAAAAATTTTTGATTTTGATGATCAAAAAATCAAAATAAATTATAAGATGCCTTTTACTATGATTGACGGAAAGGTTGCACAGGCCCTTACAAAACGAAGTATTTCTCGGGTTGCATTATATGTATACAAAAACTTCAACTCAGCTAAACTAAACTCTATCAGAAGACCAGATTTTTGAAGAATTTTACGATTCCCACAAGAAATCGCTTAATGGAATATATACTTAAATTGGGCTATGATCTAGATTTTGGTCCGAATGGAGAAACTATTTGCAAAAATTCCGACAACCAATCTAAAAGGAAGCAAAAGAAAAAGTTAATACAAAAAAAAAATACTTAGAACTTGGCCTAATAGTCTTGGCCAAAACAAGGTGAAGGAAACAGCAATCATAGTTGTTTAAACTTGCATTTAAACAATATTAAAAACAAAAAGAAAACAAATTAAATATTTATTTAATGAATTCCTGTATTTAAATATTAAGGTGAGAAAATCTGTAAAATATAATGTAAACGTAACAGAAAACCAAAATGAAATGTCAAATATGAATTTATACAGTGTCAACCCTAAATAATATAAATTTAGTTTATACTTTAAAATGTACTGAATTTAAGAAACGTAAATTTCTTGTAACAAAAAAAAAAAAAAAACTCCAAACCGGTTCGGCTAGATTATAAACCGAAGACGGTTTTGAAGGAAAATTTTAAAATTTTAGTCAACCACTTAGCCCTTAGCAACAAAGCCAACAGGTTGCATTTTTCGATTGTTTAATTAAACCTAAATCTAAATTTAATTTTTTAAATACATATACTTACCACTACTTGAATTTGTTATACCTACTTAATACTAAAAATAATTACAAAAAGTGAATAAACATTATACCTACCCAACCATACATAAGTTAATGGTGTTTAGTTTATCTTCGCTGGAAGGACACCCCATACAAAAGGTGACTATATTCAATTGCCCACAATAAGTTTACTTTGGCTAAAAGAAATAACTAATATTCTATCTCTACTTATTTCTTTTACCCGCACCCCCACAATTATAATCACTCACATGAGTGGTTATAATTCCAATCTTCATTAACAGATCCTCCCTCAGCTACAGTACCCGGTAATTCTGTATGTCAAGTTGAAGATTGGCTAGGAATTCTGTGTGGCCAAAGACACAGAATTACATAGTAATACCGCCGGAAGATTTTTTCGGATCCAGAAACAGCTGCATCCATCACGGGAGTAGATTTTGAATTGATCAAAAGACTTAAAATCATAGTACAAGACGACAGAACTTGCAATACAAAAATTAGTCCCAAAAAATTTGGTATTTATGCCAGTGCAACAGCAAAATCTTATATCGAAAAATATGGATGGAGACACATGCCTTCAACAGTTCATAAGGCCTATATCATGTTGAATCCAATCATTGAACCCTAACATACCCACCCGCTATCTCCATTCCTTAAGGGGGCTTCCATACAAAATGTTCAATGCAGACTAGAAATATATTGAAGAAAAAGTCCCATAAATGCCCAGGAGTCGCCCCTAGGGGGATAAAATGTATGACTTACCACCATTAGTTTTTTGTTCTTAACATTTTCTCAAATTATACTTTCCCTTTATCACCATCCCTTAGTGGTGCTCCCATACAAATATTAAGTTTTATGAAATTCTTAAATTAATTCAAATTTGTCGACTTTTGTGAGTTAAATCAAAAGTTGCAAACAGATTTTAATAATTTATGGCTTGTTTTGTTTGAAACTTCGGTTTTTATAAGTTTGCAAAAAATTAGAAGCATAGCTGTATTTTCCAATTTTTTATGAATTTTTAAAAAACAAAAATTTCGAAATTTTGTTAAAAAAATTATTTTTTTTTCCAAAAAAAAAATTATGTTTCTAAAACGACTGTGGATATTAGAAAGAAATTTTACTTTTCTTAAAGGAAATTTTATTGCGAAATTTCGGTTTTTAAGTGTTTTGAATAAGCTAAAGCGTTTTTGAATTACGCGAATATATGTTGTGCAGCCTCCTCCATTTTCGAAAAAACGGTATATCTCGAAAACCAGAACCAATCTTAAAAAACCGCGGCCACCACTGGATTCAGCGTACCCGAATTATGTGAAAACGCCAGGTGCCCGGCTTGTCTGTTTTTGCAACTAGCATAGTGTTATTCTTAAGAAAATAACTATTAATTTCTTAGACATCGTAACGACAATTCGCCGCAACCTACTTTACAAACTAGTTTACCAAAATAAGGGTAAAAACGTCACCTATCTAACAAAAATAATCGCATTAACAGTTTTCCGCTTTTGTCAAAAGTTATAGACTTTTGGCAGCTATTTTTAAATTTGCCACACTTTGCGCCGGTTAAAAAACTCACTCGGTTGGCACGCCTAAGCAAGTTTACCTGTTGCATTGGTTATCAAGCTTAGGAATGGGCTCTATCGACATTTTTCGTGAGAGCATTTATAGCGACTTCTATTTTTACCCGTATCCAAAAAAGGAATCCTCATTAGAAATAAGTGCCTTTTAAATTAATTAAGCTGGCAAATTTTATAATGAGCGGGTTTTTCATTAGCATCCCCATAGAAAGAAAGTTCAACTCGAAGAAGAATTCTGCACGTTTTTTTGTAATGACTCCCAAACACACCTGGTTCATAATGATGGTGTTCCGTCTTAATAAGGGGTTAGATTTCAATGATCTCCAGCATTTTCCCTGACTTAGTACGATTATTTTGTTTAAAGCAGTTGACTGTTTTCTTAACAATTTTAATCTTTTATAAAACTTTTTTTAGTATTGTCACCATTTTTAACTTTCCCTCTTTTTTTTCTGGGTGCTCTACTGTACGTGAATTTTATTAATTCTTGCGCAATTATTTATTTTAATTTTTCTTTAATTGCTTTTGTTTAACAGCGATTCATTAGCCTTTTGAGACTTGGCAGTTATTTTTTATTCTTCCTTGCCCTTAAGAAAAAACTAAATTTATAAATTCATGCATTTTACTAGAATTTTTCTTAATAAAAGACCTATAAAATTTTTCTTTTGTTGTTCATTTTTTATCGTGAAGATGTTTTTACTTCTCTTTACAGTTAAGACGTTTTTTCCGGCAAATTAGTTAGTTGTGGTCTGTGCATGTTCTTTGTATTAAATTCCAGTCACGTTAAACAAATTAAAGCAAACACGGAAATATTTTCTGCCTATTACAAGTGTTAAAATGGCACCGTTTTTTTGTTTTAAGCCAAAATTCATTTGGAGTATGTTGTAAAACACTATAATGTTTTGGAAAATGTTATTTTATATGCGAGTTAAGGTATGTTCACACTAATCAAATATTTGACGAAAAATTGAGAAATAAACGTGACCACAAAACTGATTAACAATTAAGTAAATTGTTTTACAATTTTTATTGATTAAAGTTTAGTGTTACTTCTAAATTATTTAGACTTAATTGCAATTAATAACCTACTAAATGTTGCTTAATCTAGCAAACGTTATGTAAAATCATAGATACATTTAATAAAACAGTGATTACGTGTTGGTGTCAAATACTTGTCAAGTGTGACTGTTAACGCCACTTCAAAAATCCTCATGATTTAACTATTAAATCTGGCATCAGTAGATAAAGTACAAACAAATGCCACATAAATTATCGGACTTGCCAACAAACAGCTACACCCATACCTCAACATTTGCGGACGATACAGCTTTTCTAAGCGTACACGCAAACTGTCAAGAAGCATCTCGTTACTTACAGGATCATATATTTGAACTGGAAAGGTGGTTAAAAAAATGGAGGATAAAGATCAATGAGCAAAAATGCGCACATATAACATTCACACTGCGTCGGGAAACATGCCCCCCTATTAAAATCAATAATCAAATAATACCCCAACACTCGCATGTAAAATACCTCGGTATACATCTAGATCGGCGTTTAACGTGGAAATGGCACTTAGAAGCTAAATTAATTCAAAAGAAACTTAAAGCAATTCAAATAAATTGGCTTATTGGAAGAAATTCTGTTCTCAGCCTGGATTGCAAACTTCTACTTTACAACTCTATCTTAAAGCCAATTTGGTGCTACGGTATTCAGTTATGGGGCACTGCCTCGGCTTCAAACATCGAAAAAATTCAAAGGCGCCAAAATAAACTTCCTCCAATAATCACAGTCGCTCCCTGGTATGTTAAGAACTCAAATATTCACAGGGATCTCAATGTGCCATTAGTAAAAACTATTATTACGAAATATGCAGTAAAATATTTAAAAAGGCTGGAACTACACCCAAATCCATTAGCACGAAATATTTTAAATTATGGCGGCCACACTCGACTAAGAAGAAGAGACGCTGCAGCACTCACCCAATCAGATGAGCGGTAAACACCTACATATTTGAACAGAAACCGTGATGACGAAATCTTTTTTGTCCGGCACTGGCAGGACATAAATCAAATATTAGGATAAGATTTGATTAATTATTGTTAGTTCATATTTAATATATGAAGATTCAATAAATAAATACTGAAAAAAAAAAAAAAATTAATTATCAAGAAGCATCCTACGGCCCCGGCCATTTTATTTAAGGTCTGCCTCACTTACGATACTAATTCAAAAATTAAAAGATTTAATTTTTGCTAAATCCTAAAAACATCTAGTGCATACAAAAAAGAATTGTATTTGCCTTTCAAAACTTTTAAATGCGACATAATTGTGTACCTATTTAGGAGTTTTAATAAATGTACAGTGACACAGAAAACTATACATACCCCACCAAAAAATGTTTTTTAAGTTCCTTGAAAAAAATGAAAAAATTTTATTAACAAAAATTTTAGGAAAAAAAGATATTTATCAAAAAAATTAAATAGATTTAATTTTTAATACACAGAAAAGTATATATAATCCAACTCTTTGACAACGGTATTTTCCAATTTTCAAAGAATTTACACAAATTTTGTCTCTACCTTATAATGCTTCATGTCCATCAGTATCACTATACGTATAAACATTGTCAATTTCAGAGCTTTTTTGCATAATTAGAATGAAAGTATTAGTCTTACGCGAATAAAAATTCTGGAAGTGTGATTAGGAACTAAAAACACAACTTTAAGAAGTAGGAATTCTGAAACAATTTTACCGTTTAACAAATTCAGCACAAAGGAGAAATTTTATTTACTACATATAATAAATAACATATTTTTTAAAATCAGGGATACGTGGAAATATGGCAGCATTCATATCCAATTTTTTAAACGACAGACAATTCTGTTGTATGGTTGGAAACTCACAATCAAATTATTATTCTATCGAAAACGGAGTCCCACAGGGTTCCGTACTAAGTGTAACTCTATTTCTTATGGCAATAGATGACATTCTGAATAACTGCCACAAGGATGTTAAGGCCTTGTTATACGCTGACGACCTGGTCATTTATTGTGCAGGAAAAAAAATTTCAGCAATAGTAAACAAACTTCAAACTACAATTAGAAAACTTGAGGCTTGGAATGATACAAGTGGATTCCAATTCCATGAGGAAAAAACTGTAGCAATCCGATTCTCTAGGCGCTATAAAGCGAATTTAAATAACACATGTCTAAAATTAGGTGGCAAAAATATTAAATTTGTTGAGGAACACAAGTTTTTGGGGCTTATTTTTGATAAGAAATTAACATTTAAGACGCACATCAAGAGTATCAAGGCTAAAGCCAATTCTAAACTAAATATTATAAAAATGCTCAGATGTTCCCAATACGGATCTGATCCAAAAACACTTCTAAGAATATTAAACTCTATTGTACTACCAACTATAGATTATGCTTCCATTATATATTCATCTACAAATAAAACTAACTTAAAGACACTGGACCCAATTTTAAATTCGGGAATAAGACTTTCTATAGGAGCCTTTCGAACCAGCCCATCCCAAAGCTTGCAGGTCTTATCATCATGCCCACCATTCCACCTAAGAAGATTAAAGTTTTTGTTGAATTATACCCTTAAAATTTTTTCTATGCAAAACCACCCGTTATATGGAAAAGTCACTGATATGGAAAGAGTTATTCAATCCCAATCTAGAAACACAAATTATATACCCTTTTATGTAAATGCTGTTGAAGAGTTTAATAAAATAATCTCAAAATACCCAATCAGTATTGGTAATATTGAAAATAGATTTTTGTCTGGTATAGAACCATGGTGCTTTTCAAACATTAACATGGATTTTTCCTTTGCAAAAATTAATAAACGTGATATGTCCTCCTATGAAGTCCAACAGAAATTCTTGGACCTAATTAATACGAAATATTCACTATTTGACCTCTTTTTTACTGATGGCTCAGTTGTAGGAGATAAAGCTGGTTTTGCTGTTTTTAATAAAAATCTGACTATTGTTAAGCGTATTACAAATTTTTCTTCCATATATACAAGTGAACTATTGGCAATTAAAACATGCATAGAGAATATTGAAAACATCACTAAAGACTCACTAATCATAACGGACAGTAAAAGTTCACTAGAAGGACTACAAGACCCATTCTCTAAAAATATAATAATACAACAAATACGTACAATAATAACTTCTAAACCTAACCAAAATATAACTTTTCTATGGGTTCCTAGCCACTTAAGTATACGTGGAAATGAACAAGTTGACGGATTAGCCAAAAGTTCGTTAAGCCAAAATATCTCAATAGAATATAAATATCAATACTCAGATTATAGACAATACATTGGAAAATATATTTTTGATATCTGGAATGACTCATGGAAAAATAATAATGATTCAAAATTATTTGAAATCCAAAAAAACATACCACACAATTTTATTATACCAAATATATCCAAAACAGATCTCATTAAGCTAAATAGGCTAAAAATAGGGCATTGTCTATTCTCTCATAAACATATTGTTGAAAAATCACTTCCCCCGGTCTGCAATTGTGGACAATTACTAAGTATTAAACATATTTTTAATGAATGCACGCATCTTCATGAAGCACGCGTAAAATATAAAGTACATAATATTAAAGTTCTCCAAATAGAACATAAATTTGAAAATATTAAAAAGTTTTTAATAGAAATTAATATGTTTAACAAAATTTAAATCTGTAAAATAACTTATATATCAAATAACATTTAAGATGAATTTGTAAAACTACTAGGCCTATATAACCTTATAGTGTTGGGGCCTTTAAATACTAAATAAATAAAATAAATATTTTTTAAAATTTTACAACCCTTAATCAGCAGTGGTGCATGAAGTTATACTAAGTTTTTCATTCCATGTGATATTTGTTTAATATTCATCTAAGGTCCCATAAAGTATTTTTATTATTAGTCCTTTATTAACTCTAAGCCGATTTTGACAAATTGTTTCTAGATCTTCTAGGCTGTTTGTGATAGAATTCCAGCAGAATTGCTTAAGTAGGAAAAGAGTTATGCACACAAATGTGGAAGTACCGCCCTAAAAACTCAACTAAAACTAACATAAATTTAAGGCGAAATGCACACAAATGTCTACTTTCTACATTTATAAGACTCAAATCACTTGAAATGCCGCATATGAAACACAATCTAGAAAAACAATTTACTACGCCCTTAACCGCAAAGCTTTATAATAATGTTGTAAAACTTACACTTCAATTTGCTAGGACAAGAAATAAAATTTCGTGACGATAGGTCTATAATTTATCATAGGCCCAATATAACGCCCATTCTCAAAAATTAGAATAAAAACCTTAAACTGTAGAAAATTTAAATATTGTGGTGAAATTAATTTGGATAAAACAACTTAAGACACTTGTCTGACATAAATTTACTAAAGTTTTAAAAAATATTTTCTTCAAAATTTCCCGGGAATCCCGCAATAAATTCCCGGGAAAGCGGGAATTGAAAACAACTGAAAATCCCGGGAATTCCCGGGACGAGAAATCCCGGGAACAAACTCTAGTCCCAACCTAACAGCAGGGTTAATTCATGTTTTATCAAAGATAATTTTTTTACAAGCAAATTTATTTTATATTTTATATTTCAACTTTAACGTTCTTATATTTTTTTTACCGATATTTGTTGTTAATTTATATATAAAATAGGGAAAAACTAATTCGTTAAACTAACCGAAATTTCTCGGTACTTAACGATATCGGTAATTAAATATGAAAAGCTACAGAATTGGGGTACTGATGTATTTTTTGTTCAAAATCTTTAAGAAGCCCTAGCTAGGGCCGTAGCCTTCTCAAAAGTTACTATAGCATTAGTAGAATAATTTTTGAGAGCGCAAAATCGCTAATGTAGGTGAACTGTAAATATAAAATATTTTTTGAGCATAAATTTCACTTATTTAAAATTTTATTCGTCGAACAGAATTTTAGATAAGCATATTGATAGACATGTAAATAATTTTTTATTTTCACAATTAAGAAAACGAACCGATTTAAAATCGATAATATTGTTTTCAGTATCTTCAAAAATTTATCCCTAATACATTTTCTTCTTATTTACTGTCTATATTATTTTAAATTTTATATTAATTATGTTAGTTGACCTGTATTCTGAACAAAAAATTAGGACTAATGCCCATTTTCATCAATTCATTTAAATATCAATTCAGATTAAAATATAGTTTTTATATTATTTTTTTTTTATTTGACATCATAAACAAATTTTAAACATAAATTAATATTTAAATAGAATTGGTGAAATGGGCCATACAATTTAGAAGTGGATTTAAAATTCGATCGAAATTCATTACACCTTTGAAAATGACCGGTTTGAAATCCATCGACTTCATCACATTCCGATATATATCAAATTGTTTGGTTTTTGTTTTATAGATTTCAACTGGTTTTGATACATTGTGCTGAGCGTTATCATTATGGAATAATGCCGCTTCATGACTGGCGCCATATTTACACCGCTTTTTGGCCAATGTTCGTTATGATAAATCCGTTGAGTTCGGTAAAGTTTACCTGTGATCGCCTAGCACGACTTCATTAGCTCAGAATAGTTGGGACTAGGCATCTGCCGGTTGACTTAGGCCAAAATTTTAGTCAGCTGCGTCATTTAGTTTGGCATCTATTGAAAACAGACTACTTCGTGATATGAGTAGCAAATTAATGCCCCTATTGCGGTTCTCCACTCAACTCAGTTTGGTCGTGTGAGAGTCAACCCAACTTATGCACAACCAAACTCATTTTAGGTATTGTGATACCCAACTGTTTATAGTTGAGTTTGCTATAATGTTGCCAACTTAAAATATCGATTTGCCAACTTTAAATATAACGTTTGACAAGTGAAAATTTTATAAAATTAAATAATTTTTTAAACTAAAAGTATTTTTAATTGTTGTGTTGAATTAAAAGTATTTACAATGGATATTAGTGTCGATTTTTTTTATGATGATGAAAATTAAAACTATTGTACAGATGTGCTACGTATAAGAATAACAATTCCTGATGATTCCAACCCTCTTGAACTACCTAATGCCAAGTAAGAACTTATAATAAGTAACGTGACTATCAGGTATGTGATGGAAATCGATTTGGAAAACGAAACGATTTGAAAACGATAATATCGTTTTTATAACATGGTACTTATTATTTTATATAAAACATTAACCAAAGTGTTGAGAAAAAAAAAATGAATAATAATAAATGAATTACAATAACATTTATGAATAATTTAAAAACATGCATAAAAAAAAAATTTTAAAACATAAAATGATTGAAAAATTATTAATATTAATATTAAGAAAACAGTTTAATAATTTCATTTTTGAAAATATTCGCATTACTGATTGTTTGAATTCTGTTTGGAAGTCTGTTCCACGAACGGATAGCATTAATGAAAAACTGCCGCTCTGAAACCTGACACTTGTATCTAATACTTGTTAGTTTACAGCCGCGGTTTGATCTTACAAATTGCAACCTGTTGTACAAGTTTGATGGTGTTTTAAGATATATGATTTTGTGCAGTAGTATTAAAGTTCTGCTGTCAATTAGATTTGAGAAAGTCATGCCATACAATTGTTTCGAAAAAGAAGTTATATGATCACGTCTGCGAAGACCAAAAACGTATCTGGTTATGTTGTTAAATGCTACCTTTAACTTTCGTGTACTATCTGAGTCCCAATGTCCAAATATTTCACTTCCGTAAAGTAAGCAGGGCATTACGTACGTTTTAGCAATAAGCATTCTTATGTTAACCGGTGTGCAAGAAATGGTTGACCATAGGGAACGTATCATGGATTGAGTTTTACATACAATAGAGTTAACATGATTCAACCAACTTAATGTTTGAGTGAATACAAGCCCCAGGTTTTTTGATGAGGTGACTATATCAATTTTTGTCCATTTATCATTACGTTAATATTGGGAATCAGTATATTGGTTTTTCTGTGAATTATTATACAGTTTGATTTTCTGGGATTTAAACAAAGGCCGTTCTCAGATGCCCATGAAGAGACTTTATTCAGATCTATGTTTAGAGCATCAACACTTTGTTGTAGTGACTTAATGGGTGAACCTAGGTAGAGCTGTACATCATCCGCATACATGTGAAATTTGCAGTATGAAATACAGTTAGGTAAGTCATTAGCATACATCGAAAATAACAATGGTCCTAAGATTGAGCCTTGTGGTACTCCTTTAGTGACTGGTAGAGCAGCAGAGTAATTATTTCTTAGGAAGACAGTTTGAAAACGGTTTGTGACGTATGATTTCATAAGTGAAACCGCAGTACTGGAAAAATTAAACTGTTGTCTTAGTTTCTTACAAAGCACAAAATGATCAACTGTGTCAAACGTCTTTGAATGATCTAGAAGAACCAACATCGTTACCATTCCACTACGAATATCTTCGGAGACATCAATGAGCGCAGATACACAACTGTGTTTTTGACGAAATCCAGATTGCTTCACATTAAGAAGTTGATTTCTATCCAGGTATTTGCACATTTGTTTATGGACAATTTTTTCAAAAATTTTGGAGAGATAGGAAAGTATAGCAATAGGTCTGAACTCAGAGCTTGTCTTAGGCACTGGTATAATTTTTATATATTTCCTTTAAATTGTGTATTTCATGAGTTTATTTTACTGTATTTTGAACAAAAACTTAAGATAATAATTCAGAAATTGATTTTTAAATCGCTCGAAATTCATCACACCTTTTGAAAACGTTCGTTTTGAAATCGATCGATTTTCATCACATACCCGTATATAATAATTTTAAATTTGTAGATTTAAAAGTTATTTCCGACTAAACACGGAAGCGTTTTGTTATTTGCTGGATGAAATCAAAGATCATTTAAAAACCACCTGTTCGCGTTCTGGCTATTCCTCCAATATTAAAGTTATGTGTTATAGTCCCATATATATTTACACTGATTTTTGGTCATACCAAATTTTGGTTTTCCACGTGTAATCTCTGGGTTTTTTTTCATTAGATTAACCAGCCTCTCAAATTGTGCTTTAGTTGTAATTTTCAAAGATCTACGAATGTATTAAATGCTGTGAAATTCTAATATACAGTATAACAAATCTTTTTACTTACGGTTTTTCCATTGTTATTTTTTTTTTTTTTTTTGCTTTTAAAAATGAAAGTCAACTGAAACTGAAAACAACTCAACTACTAATAAACAGTTGTGTATTTATCAGTGATGGAAAATTCAGTACTATGGTACTATTTTCAGTACTTTTTCCTTTCAAAAATACCACGGTACCCCCACGTCCGTTTTAGTACTCTTTTCTTGTTTTACTTCTTTTCTTAGAAATTTAGCGTTGCTATTTTTTTAACATTGACAACCACGGCTGTGGAGTCGTCACCACAAAGTACTACCTCCGACTCCAACCGCTGAAATTTAAACTCCAACTCCTAATCTTACCTTAATGCTAAATGTAACGCAGTACCTTTTAGATGGTTATATATAGCAAGAAAATTATTCCGTAAAAGTTTTGAATCAATATTTTAAATATTCCATCGCCAATTTCGAAGTATTTTTATTTGTTAAAATATTTTTTTCAAACGATTTACTTCACATATGTACATTAGTGTGTCCCAAAAAAATCATTTAATGAAGCAAAGAACAAAGTTCAGCAATTGCAAATGGTAAGTGATGTCGCAGAACGCGGCGTGGCCTTAGCTAATACTTACATTATTCTAACAACCTCTGCAACAGACTTTCAGAATTTATAGCAGGGCATAGAGCTTCATCGTAAAAGCTCTAATAAATAATTGAAATCAAAAAAAATAGTTTTTTAATTTTTTTTTTTTGGGAATGAGAAGTAAGCTGCCTAGAATTTTTTGGACTCGCATTGCTGAAGTCTGTGCAGCAGAACAAAAAACCACCCATATTTAATATTTTAACAGAATACCTAATATCTAAATATCTAACATTAAAACAAATCCGATGCATAACTGGCAAACACATTACAATATTTTTAATTTTACAAAATGGGTACAAAACTTAAAAAGGGTATAAAGGTTTTTTTTTAACTTCAATATAAATTTTAAAAGTGACAAAGCTTTATTTTTTAAATTTATGCTAAATTTACAAAAAAAATGTGTTTAAGGGGACCCAAATGAGCAAAAAAATAACCGAAACTTTTAATATCTGCACAGAGAAATAGAGTTTGAGAAGTTTTCTTTAAAAAAAATTGACTTAGTAAAATCGTCCTAATGGGCCGAGTAATCAGCAAAATTCAAAAAAGTCGAGAAATCCCGATTTTCGGGTTAAATTCGATCTTAGCGACCTCTAAACCTCTTCCGAAAAATCTGAAAAAAAATCACAAAAATACTTTACCCTATAAGCTCTCAAAAAATGCTGGGGTACCTATAAAAATAAAAAAAAAAAAAATTTTTTTTTTGGGACACACTAATGTACACACATATTTTCAAACAATTTCTTATTCAAATTTTTATTACTTATTCGTTTGTCACATTAATAATTAAATATTATTTAAAAAAAAAAAAAAAATTATGATATATACTTATATTAAAATTCCTCTCTTCATAAGGATAATTTTATGAAAATAAAACAAGATATATCAAAACTTGTATTAAAAATCATAAACGATTGATGTTTGACTATAGACTGACAGCCGTCGTAGTGGCGGAAAGGGTGAAACTGCAAAAACTCTGATGAAGAGAATGCGGTTATTCTCAAAACATGTGAATTCGGCCCGAGTCCGATCCCCATCTCAGTCAAAAATAAAAAAGATCAATATAATTTTAACTCAATTTGTGCTGTGAAATTCGTCGATCTTAAGCCTGATTAAAAAAATTAAAATTTGGTTTAAAATCCATAAACAGTTCAATTAACCCCAAGAAAACTTAAATTAATTTTTATTGATTCAAATATTTAGCATAATTTTTTTTTATAAAAATTCAGAAGATTATCATATTGTAAGCAAATTTATTTTTTTTAATTATTTTAATGTCAGATATCCTCATCAGAATTTTGCTGTTGAATTGAGCAGCTCGGTTTATAAATTTTAGTTGTTTATTTTTAAGTTTATTTTCCAAAAATATGTTTGAAAAAAGTACCAAAGGTTGAAAAAAGTTCTCTTTTGGTTGGTGGTCAGTACCATGTACAATTTTCAATTTTCCATCACTGGTATTTATAACGTTTCTGTCGACCAAACTTTTACAAAGTTGAAAACGGCAATACCACGAAAAAACAGATACACAACTGAAAAGCCAACTGCCAGTCGAGTTGAGAATGGCAATGCAAATTTACCAAAGACAACCAAAGTGTAACAAAAGTGGAGAACCGTAATAGGGGCATAAAAATAGGGAATTTTTTTTTGCAAAAGCCCATTAATAAGGCTACCGCATCCTCTCTATTCTGCAAACATGTATAAATGGGCTGGCAAAAAGAGACTTAACTGCAACGATTTAATCATCTCAAGAACTAATAACCATTTCGATACCTTTACAAAACTTATTTTTAAGATATAAGCAAATTGGAGGAACGTTGGACAAACTCTGACAAACTCTGTTTGATATCTTCATCTTCTTATATGTATTTAGGTTAAAGTTTATACTAATGTGTACAATTTTTATTAATATTTAATAACTAATCGGATTCTTATGCTGCAATTTAAAAGATACTGTATCTTGTTGCATTTGAAAGGCACCTAATAAATACAAATACATCTCTAAATGTCACGAAATTTCGTGAAGGTCGGTCCATAATTTACCATAATTTACCGATCTCGGAAATCATGTTGGTATGTGGTGAAATTAAGATAAATCTGTTTTCATAGGACTCGATATCATACTACTTGATTTTGTGAAGATCAAGTCTTAATTTAAAATATGCCACATATAAAACCCACTCTCGAATAATGTAGAATTTAAGCCACAACAGTTTTCAAAGACAGGAAATCAAATTTCGTTAAGATAGGCCTATAATTTACCATTGGCCATACATAAAGTCAGTTCTTAAATATCAGCTTAAAAAGCCTACACCTGCTGCTATTTCGAATATTGGTGAAATTTAATTGGACAAAACCAATCAAGATGCGAGTTCCACATAGACTTATTAAAGTTTAAGAAAAAGTTTTTATTCAAAATTTCCCGGGAATCCCGCTATTATTTCCCGGGAAAGATGGAATTGAAATCAATTCCCGGGAACAATCTCTACTTATGGGTTAACCCCAAATCTTTTTTTCAAATATTCACACATTTGCTAATTAAATAATTTATCATTTTTCTTTATATTGTACATTCAAGACAGCTCAAGAGAAATTTTCACTTGCCTACACTTCTCTTTCATAAATAAATTATAATTGATTACCATTTCATTTTCAGCTTCTTTCCTTCGGTAAGGAAAAACGCAGATATAAAACTTGCAACAAGTTGCAGTGACTGCTTGGCTTAAGCTGCTTTTATCATTCTTTAACATATTGAAATGTTCTTCAATTAAGAAATTGCTTTCATAAATTCCCGTAAGCAATGTAATGACATTTCAACTGTTTGTTCATCCATAACAGTTTAAATTGAATAAAAGATGTTTTTTTATTTTATTTCTTATATGTTTAATTTGAATTGGTGGAAACTAAAAGCAGCGATTGTATAAGAAATCATGGCAAAATATTCCTTTATACTTATAGATGAAATTAAAATCAAATTGTATTGATTTCAAATTAAAACTGTATTTTTGCAGACCCTGTAACCCAGCAGGGTTTTTTTAATTTTTTATATCCTAGTTATGTAATATTAAAAGATATTCTGCTAAGCTAAGACTCCATAAAACAATGTCCCAATCAAAAATTTTCCTCTTTTGCAGTAAAGTCGTCAACTAATTCTTAACAAAATTTGTTTAAGAAGATAACATATAAAGGACTACGGCATTTTCTTACTACGAAGCAAAATTTGTAAGGTAGACTATCAAAATCAGTAAGTAAAGCTGATTGTTCATGCCTTTCGTAAGCAAGATGGTAAGCGAAACTCTTACATATCTCCCCTAGGTTAGGTTAGGTTAGAAAGGCTGGTGTGAAGCAAACTTCACACCCTCACCCAGAGACCATTATGGTCCATTGTGATGCCTTTATTTAGTGAAACAAAGAAAGAAAGAAGAGAAAGATATCTAGTGTGACAGAGTAGGAGAAGTTAATGGTGAAAGCACAGGGAAGGAAGATAGTGGAAGATAAGAAATCGGACAGAACAAGCAAAACACAACCTTACCAAACAGGAAAAACTGCCCTACATGTTTCCCAGCCTCCTGCCGCGCAACCAGGTCATTCCCATTACGAATCTCGTCAGATTCTCGAGCCCGCAGCCCGAGACATCTCCCAATTCGTGAAGGAATCTGCTACCTAGCCACCTCAGCCTGCTGTTCTGTAACCTGGGATAGTGGCACAGAAAGTGCTCAACAGTCTCCAGCTCCTCTGGGTCCTCACACAGGTCTCCCCTACAAACCCGCTACGTTTGAAGCTCGTTTTAAAAATAGATATTTTTAACAAGGACCGTAACAGTTATTCCTTTTTTCATAAAAGTCAGATGATAACAGTTATTTTTTATTTTGATTTTTTTGAACAAAAATAATTGTTGTTTATTGATTTTTTTTTTTTTTTTGAACAAAAAAACAGTTATTTTTTGATTTTTATTTTTTCGATCAAAAATTACAGTTATTTTATATTTTTTTTTTTTTTTGAACAAGAATAAAAGTTATTTTTTGAATTTTATTTTTTCCATCAAAAATAACAGTAATTTTATGATTTTTATTTTTTCTAGCAAAAATAAAAGTTATTCTTTAAAGAAATGTACGTGTTATAATTATTTAGTTGCCTTTAAATATTTATTTTAATGCGCATAAGATATCCCAATGATGTCACACATTTAAATACATATTTAAAGACAACTCAATAATTATAACACGTACATTTCTTTAAAGAATAACTTTTATTCTTGCTCAAAAAAATAATAATCAAAAAATTATTATTATTTTTGTTCAAAAAAACTGTTATTTTTTATGGAAAAAATAAAACTCAAAAAATACCTGTTGTTTTTGTTCAAAAAAATAAAAATCCAAAAAAATACCTGTTATTTTTGTCCAAAAAAATATAAATAAAAAAATAACTGTAAGTTTTGATCGAAAAAATAAAAATCAAAACTTTAAAAATCATAATAATTTTTATAGAAAAGTTCATAAGGATCAATAATAAGTTTGCCAGTATTTACTTCTATATGCTTTTTTTGTTTTAAAATTTTAAAATAACTGCTATTTTCTGTCCCTGATTTTTAACAACATGAAATTACATTTACAAATATTAAGATATCGCACTGGTTTAACAATAGTGTATTAACTCAATATTTTTATTTATTTTCACTTTTTGGAAAAAATCGACTCGTAATATCCATATCTAAATGCTGTAAAAATACTATGCCATATTGTTTACTTTTTGTAGTGAGACTTCCCGGGATCCGCATATTTTACGGGAAAAAATACCAGGAATGTTTTTCAGGAATTCCCGGGATTTTCTATATTTTATTAACCCTTTCAGTGTTTTTGTCGAATATATTTGACATTGTATTGTAATCTCATTATACGCACTATTACTGTAGAAAATGTACAATTAATTATATATTTTTTGTTTTATCTGAAAGAGGAACACTTTTGATATTTTAAATTGTTATTATAGTAGACATTGACTTTCTTTTCTAATTATTTAGGGAATTACCGCACTTAAGTCAGAAATTTGTAAAAAGGTTATAATTAGGAAGAAAAAAAAATAATAATTTCGGGAATCAGGGGATATTAAAAGTCTTGATACATGCGTAAATAAGTATTTTCTTGAAAACAAATATTGCAAAAATAAATTGTAGGTTCTTTTGTGGACCATTGCAGGTCAATTTAAATATATTCGCCATTCCCTAAAAACCAGGGAGCGGCATGAGGCGAAAACTATTATTTTTTCTGGCTTCAGCGCCATCACATTACCTTAAATACAAATTTTCAGGTTTTTATCTCGCCGCAAATTATTTTTGACCCTGAAAGGGTTAAGGTAACTTTACTGCAGATATTGTATTGTTCAAAAGTTGATCCAGTTAAGGATTTCAATTCAAATCCGATAAGTAAGGCAATATTTAATGACTGATTCTCTGAAATTTTAAATTACTTAAAAAAGAGGAGTAAAAATGTACACTATTTGAAATTTTTTATCCCTAGCTCTGGCACTATTTTCATATGCAAATATGTCATTTTCAGACAGGCAATAATTAATACATTTCTGGTCCGATTTGAATATGGTTTGGAGTCAGTGACTGACTTTGTATGCTCTACTAGATAGATTTAAAATAAAGTTCTTTTACAAGACTTATTTTAAAAAAACGAATAAAAGTTGTTCCCACTCGCTTCAAAAAATTTAATGATTTTATATGCGAACTATTAGATTCTTGAAATGCATTCAATGGTATAGAACATATTCTGACAATCGCACGATTTGAAATCGAAAAACGCCAGGTTCATTTTAAGATGTTCTGAAACTCGTAGGTTCTGATTCTGATCTGCCATAGTTTCTTCTAGTTCCCTGCAGCACATTTTTGCAAGTTGATGTGGCCAAACTTTTTGCGATTGCGATTTATAGAGGCCGACCTCATTATCGCAGAAGTACGGCCCGATTACGCCGCTAGCCAATAAACCGCATCATAGTTGGGGGTAATGCACTAAATATTGATTTAAATCAGCAGTGCACTATCTCTAAATAAAACTGCAAAAAAATTTGTTTGTACTCTTTTTTACCAGCTTTAGTGATGATTGCTATTTTTTAACTACCACTAAAAAATTTTGTGATATTGCAAATTTTTTCACTATCACTAAATGAAGATTGAATGCAAAAATCTGCAGTCGATTCAAATAGTGCAAAATTTGAACCTCCAATCAAAAATGCTGCAGACTATTTTTAACATTTAAAAAATTTAATTTTGTACGCGGTTTTGATTCTTGTGATGATATGCATAAGCAAAGGAAATTTAGCAACATGGCATTTTGTCAATAACGGAATAACTCTTGGCTTTTATCATGAAAAATAATTTTTTTGTTTGTAAACTTAGTGCGAAGTTTGAGTGCAACTCAAATGAATGTAGAACAAAAAAGTTGTAATAAACTGACGATTGCTTTTTCTTAAATCAAACATTTTTTTTTTTTTTTTTTTTGAGTGCATGATTTTTTACCATCACTATTACTCAAGTTTAGTGGAACTGCTAATTTTCAATTCATCACTCAACATCAACAAAATGATTGCAATAATTTTGCACTACCTCTAACTGTGAACTAAAACTGCGAAATTAGTGCACTACCCCCATCTATGAACTGCATCACAAAGTCACTCTTTGTGGATGCATTGGCTATTCAACTCGTTTTCACTCGTGGATTCTTATATCCCCTTAACGCGCTGTTCAATGGTGTACCTCGTAATAGTTGAATTTGTCAAACACTGAAACAAAGAAATGTCAAATTCAGTTGGGCAAAAAACTTTACGTTAAGGTGTGACTCACAATTAACATCGTGCATTTACTTTCGTGTAAGAGTGTGATTATTACATAATACGAAAATGAAAGAAAACACAAAACTTACATTGTATTGTGGTCCTACGATGTCAGCACGCGCCGTTCTGGGGTTAATCTATGTGCAATTAATTAGTATTAAAAAGGTGTTCATTTTTTTATTAAAGGTTTTTTTCCCAAGTTAAAAAAAAATAAAATTAGGTGGCCAAATCAAACTAAAGTTTTTTTATAAAATTTACCAAAACGAAAATAAAGGAATTAACATGATTATTTTATTGAAATGATAACGTAAGGTTATTAAGAATTTAGAGAAATTAAATATTAAGTTAATATAAACTAAAATTTATATTAGATAAATTTTTCATTGGCAACCGCGTATTATAGTTGGTCCTTTAGTCCAAATAAACAAAACAGTAGAAGAAAAAGGTATTAAATAATAGCAGCTATCACAATTTTTAAAATGCTGAATAAAAAAAGAGATAGAAAACTATTCCCATGAGGTCTTTACTATGTGGTTTGTTTTTGTTTTATTACAAAAAAGGGAAGGCGAGCTGCTTGTTTTAAAGCTGAATACTTCAACTGAATGAAATTATAGTTTCTAAAACTTCTTGTAGTGAGTTTCGTCTACATTCATGTTTTTAACGTAAACATTACGAAAATTGCAAAAAGACAACACAAATTGCGTGATCAATACAAAAATAACAAAACATAAACCACGTTAAACAAAAGCATTAGTTTAACAAATGGTTTGTTTTGTGCAAAAAAAACTATTTACTGCATGTGCATCTATATAAAATATTGTTTTTGTTGTACTTGTAAGTTAAACGAACGAAGTCTTCGTTCGAAATCGATAAACAGGTCATTAGCAATATTGTTTTGTTTTATAATGTGATTCACTTACTTACAGTGAAGGACTAAAGTCTACAGGCAATCTACTTTTTTACGATTTTTGGGAATTGATAAAGATATATTAAACAAAATAATTAAAAAAAAAAAAAAAAAAAAAAAAAAAAAAAACATATTGAAAAGAAAAGCTTAACATGGAAATTTCAAGCGCTAAGCAAAGTTTTAAGAAGGACTAAAGTCTACATACAACGTGATTACTTCTAGGAAAATCTGAAAATTACATAACGAAACAAGGGGAATCCCATTATTTTAACTGATATTAAATTTATCTTACCATAACAATTTTTTAAATTAGTAACATTATATTTAAATATTGTGTTTAGAAAAACTATTGTTCTTTTAAATGGAGAAGAGTCAAAAAATATCTATTTAAGGAGAAATTTTATAAGAAATCTTCCCAAAGAGCAAAAATATTATGGAGAAATTGCAAAAATTTTAAAATCTGTCGGTTTATAGTACACAAATTTTTATAAACTATAAAAAAAAAAAAATGGGAACACTAAAAATCATTCAGATATGAACGTGAAAAAAGCTGCCACGACGCAATGTTAGCAGTATTCTTAAAGAAGTACATGCGGATCCAAAAATAAGACCTCTAAAATTGGCGGAACACATTGAAAAATGTTCCAGAAATAGTGTCCACCCAAAAACTATACACTGACCTTTGCATGAGAGTCGCTTTACAAGCAGAGCTAAACGCAAAAACCACTTTTATCTGCCAAAAAGCAAAAACTCTATCTTGAATTGGCTAATACACATTAATAAGATACAAAACGAATCTTATTAACTGACGAGATAAGATACAATATTTTTGAAAGAGATAGCCGTTCTAAAGCTTAGAGAAAATCCAACACAGTCTTAGATCCAAAGAATATTATACCAACAGTCAAACATGGATGTGGCAGTGTTATGGTTTGGCGAGCCAAGGCATCATCTGTATGTGGCAATTAAGTTTTAGTTGAAACATATCTATATCTATATATCTATATTAGAACATAATTTTAAACCATCGGTTGAAAACACAGTTATTGGAAATAACTGGATTTTTCAGCAAGGCAATGATCCGAAGCAAACGGCGCACATTGTTCGCTAATAGCTTTTATATTATGCTCCCAGACAACTAAATTCCCCACCACAATCACCGTATTTTATCACAAAAAACATATCTTTACCCATGTTCTATAACTCCGGCGTCAAGAAAATTTTTGATTGAAATGTGAGAAATGAAACAAAAATTCCATAAATTGAAACAAACAGCTGTTTTTCTCACTTAACTGCTTCTGTAACATTTTTGGCGAATAATAGCTGTCACGTAAGGAAATTACTCGTCAATATACTGAAAAAGTGTAGGAACACAACTGGGACGAACGACGAATTTCGCCCAACACGACGAATTTTTCCGTAAAAATTCGCTGAGTAAATTCGTCGTATGAAGCACAATAACGACGAATATCTGGCAGCTTTTATAATTGAGAAAGTTGATTACTGTTTGTGCAAAGAGAGAGAAATAGTGGGACCATATTCAAAAAAATAATGCTTAAAAATAAAAACAATCAAAAACACAACTAAAAACTATTTTTATAGCCAAATACTTTGTATACTTATTTTATGTGTTATACAATATAAAAAAACAATTATTAAAGTAAAAAGTAACTTTATTTACTAAACTAATTCTTAACTAAAACCAAACCTGGTCACCTAGTACTGATTTGTTCGTCGTTCGCCGGCGTATGAAATAGAATTAAATCTATTTAAAGTTCGCCGCGTCTGGCGAATTTTCGCCGGCACCCTGATTGTGTGCATTTTCATATACACAAACGTCTTTAATTTTTGGCGACCAATATTCGCGGCCAAAAATTCGTCGTTCGCCCCAGTGTGTCTGTAAATTTTTTTTGAGAAAGTTCCCGCTTTGAGCTGTCAAATAAACTCACGCATAAAAACGGGATGAGAAAAATTTTTTCACTAAAAAATAAATTAAAAATGCAATTTGTAATGAATATGAATGATAAGTATTTTGTTCTTGGCAGATTTTTTGATTGTTTAATTATTTTGCTTTCAAAATTTTTAAAAAATATACGAATGTTTTCAAAGCAATTTTGTAATCAACAAACATTAAAGTCGCACTTTACATATTTTGGTGTCACTGACGGCTGCATTTTCGCCGCCGTCGTTGAAAAGTTTTCAATTTTAGTTAATTTTGGTCGCCGTCAACGATATGTTTGACTGGCGATCTCAAAATCTGCAATTTAATATCGGCTTCGAGTGGAATATTATGACATTTATAACGTAACGGCGTAATCTCTTGTGATATTTTTCGACATGAGTTGCAGACTCACTTTTTTTCTCACTTCTTGAGAAACGATAGAATATTTTGTTTCACATGTTTTCGATGCGAGAAGTTCTCATCAAAGTTATAGAACATGGGTACTGGGATGTTTTAGAGAAATAAGTCAGAAAATATAAAATAAGCAGCAGTGAATGGCTCAAAACTGCTTTAAACAGAACTTGGACAGAAATAACTGCGGAAATCACAGAAAATTTAGTAAACTACATGCCTCGACATTGTGAACGATGCTCAGGGCGAACAATCTAAATATTAAGTTTTAAAATATTTAAATTTTTTTTATGTAATTTTTAATTCTATTGTTCCTCTTTTGAATGTATGTACACTTTTGTCCTTTGAAATTTTTAATTGATTTGTTATTATTGCTTTTGTTATGTTTTAGAATTATATTTTTGTGTAATTAATAAAAATATTTATTAATGCCTTAAATATTGGCATATCGTTCCCAATACCCAAAAATCGTAAAAAAGTAGGTTGCACTGTACATATAAATTACAATTGTTGTGGTTAACTTAAAAATGAATTTTTATAACAGTTTTGCAAAAAATCTCAACTAAATAAATTTATGTTTAATGCATTTTGGCATAAACGATGGTGCAAAAAGAAATGCAAAAAGGGCAGCTTTCCAAAAAAGAGACATAAAAACGCAACATCTTCCTTCTCATTACAGCTTTGTACTCGGTGGTCTCGCTTGTTTCTAACATTGTGTTATCTCTTGTTTCTAGCAAACAGTGTTACCATTTTAGTATATTTTTTGAGTTTTTTAAAACAGCTACATATAATTCTGTTTAAAACAAATATTAAGGGTTTAGCAGATGTTGGAATAATATTTTACTAAAAACATGTAAATCAATTAAAATAGATAATCATTCAAAAAAAAAAATTTTATCTACCAATTTGGTAAAAAGATTGAAGTTTGCGTATTGACTGCCAGCTGCTTTCGATGGCCGCGAGTGTTAAACGGCAAACCCCTCTGAAGAGATTGTGTGGTTACAATTAAGACATATTAGGGCAACCTGTCCGTAAAAACCTGGGTTTGATACCCAGCTCAATCAAGAAAAAAAATTATCAATAAATAGTAATTAATTTCATGTTGCAAAATTCCTTTCTTCATAAAAATAATTTAATAAAAAATTAAAATTTTTACTATTTTTAATTAGGCTTAAGTTCATTAAATTTAATTTTCATTAAATTATTTTTATGAAGAAAGGAATTTTTACAACATGGAAGATTAATTAAAATTGTTATTGATAATTTTCATTCTTGACTGACCTGGGATTCGAAGCCAGGCTGGCTGGCGTGTGATTCGAACCCAGGCGGCTGGTTACCCTGACATGTTTCGACCTCAACCACTAGGTCTTCTCAAAGGGATTTGCCGTCTTACACTCGCAGCCATCGATGACTGCTGACGTCAGTAGTCAAACATCAATCCTTAAACCAAATTGTATTTTAACCTTTGGTAGATCGAAATTCGCTTATTGAATGATTATCCATTTTTAATTGATCTCACATGTTTTCCTTACTTCTGTTTTTTTCCGTACTTTTGTCAAGAATTCTTCTTGAAGTCCAAAGTACATTTTTTGTTTATCATGTTTTTTGTCTTTCTTTTTTCTTGTTGACATTTTTCAGCACAACTTGAAGGACAAATGAACACATAGAGCTTGTGCCTTAGCTTTAACAATAATTAGTATTGTGGTTATTTTAGACCTAGTGGTTGAGGTCGAAACATGTCAGGGTAACCAGCCGCCTGGGTTCGAATCACACGCCAGCCAGCCTGGCTTCGAATCCCAGGTCAGTCAAGAATGAAAATTATCAATAACAATTTTAATTAATCTTCCATGTTGTAAAAATTCCTTTCTTCATAAAAATAATTTAATGAAAATTAAATTTAATGAACTTAAGCCTAATTAAAAATAGTAAAAATTTGGATTAAAAACCATGAATAGTTCAACAAAATAACCACAATACTAATTATTGTTAAAGCTAAGGCACAAGCTCTATGTGTTCATTTGTCCTTCAAGTTGTGCTGAAAAATGTCAACAAGAAAAAAGAAAGACAAAAAACATGATAAACAAAAAATGTACTTTGGACTTCAAGAAGAATTCTTGACAAAAGTACGGAAAAAAACAGAAGTAAGGAAAACATGTGAGATCAATTAAAAATGGATAATCATTCAATAAGCAAATTTCGATCTACCAAAGGTTAAAATACAATTTGGTTTAAGGATTGATGTTTGACTACTGACGTCAGCAGTCATCGATGGCTGCGAGTGTAAGACGGCAAATCCCTTTGAGAAGACCTAGTGGTTGAGGTCGAAACATGTCAGGGTAACCAGCCGCCTGGGTTCGAATCACACGCCAGCCAGCCTGGCTTCGAATCCCAGGTCAGTCAAGAATGAAAATTATCAATAACAATTTTAATTAATCTTCCATGTTGTAAAAATTCCTTTCTTCATAAAAATAATTTAATGAAAATTAAATTTAATGAACTTAAGCCTAATTAAAAATAGTAAAAATTTGGATTAAAAACCATGAATAGTTCAACAAAATAACCACAATACTAATTAAAAAATTAAATTTAATGAACTTAAGCCTGACTAAAATATTAAAAGTTTGGATTAAAGGCCATAAAGAGTTCAACAAAATAACCACAATACTAATTTTAAAAAATTAGTAGAATTATAAAAACCATTTGGCAACACTTCTAACATTGATGTATATTCTTGCTAGTACTACTAAAATATTTCAATGTATTTGTCTGCCAAGATCTTTTTAAGATTAAAAAATCTTTTAATAAATAATAGTATTCCCAAAACCAACTTTGATAATAAATTTTAGCAAGTGCACGTGCATAAAAAACTGAACTGACAAATTGTTTTTATTTCGATTTCTTGCGAAAACAATAAAAGCACTTTGTTTTTGTTTTTAATATGGTTTCTCTTTACCCACTTACAACTACAATTAATGTTTGGAGAATTCCAAATAATTGTAGTGAAAAATGTAAGAAGAGATAAACTCATCACTGATTTATTGTTTGTATTTTGTTTAAGCTTTGATATCATTGCAAAAAAGACTTTTTGAGTGTTTGTAGGTAATTCTCATTCGCTCTGGCTTTTCTAAAATTATTTAGGAGAACGTTTCCTGATGATCTGGCCTTAGCAACCAGTGAAATAAGCATAGGAACAGCTTATCCTCCAACAATAAATTTCAGTATTTATTTTATCAATTATTAAAAAAGTAATTAAGCACAACAAACAAAATCTTTTAATAAATAAAAGTATTCCCAAAAACAACTTTGATAATTAAAATTGGTATGTTCTTATAACATAAGGATATATGCATTAAACCCCCGCCACCAATTGCGGTCCTAAAACTCAATATTCCATTTATGTTTTACTAATTTGCCATAAATTTATACATTTAAAAAAAATCTTAATAAAGTAATACTTTTCAACAACAATTTTAAATAAGAATTATTAAAAAGAATTTAAAATAAACATTTATATTATGTGTTAAAATTGTCTCCAGCCTGTCATATCATTCTGCACCACAACTGGTTTGTAGTGCAGATTGTCCCATATTAAAGGCAACTACAAAACTGTCAACAGTTTTAAAACTATGACACACATTTTAGTGTGAAATATAAAAAAAATAAATAAAAAGTTGTAAAACATTTCACAACACACGCCCTCGCACTCATGAACTTGTTGTTTGGCAGTCTGTGTCATCTACTCGGAATATGTGAAAAACTTTTTATTTTCCTTAACCCCTTCTGTTTAAAGGAAAATGTTCGTTTAAACAGAAATAAAAAGAACTTAAGCAAATTTCCTGTTTTATAAAAGTTGGGCTTCTTTTAATGAAATGAAATTGTTTATTTTTAAAAAGGCAAGTGTATTCAAAAAGTCACTACAAGAGAACAAAAAATTTGTGTAAATGTGAAAAACTGAAAAAGAAATACTGTTTCAGAGAAAATAATTACAAAAAGATAATAAAGATTCTCCTCTTCACTTTAGAAAAAAGAATCTGTTTTCAAAAACATCTGAAAACAGTCACGATTCTTATGGGTTTAATACGACCACTAGCTTGTGTTCTGATTACACACTAAACAATTTTTTTTCACAACTCATAAACCATTGTGTGTTGTCTGTAAATGCGTTTTATGTGTTAAACCAAATAACACTGCCATATTCATGTGGCTTTTCGGTCAATGTTGCAACCCACATTTGCTCAGAGCATGTTTAACTATGCAGCAAAAGTACGAATGGTGCGTAATAGCGGTAAAAGTTGTTGAAATATTTTTAATTCTCAAAAAGTGAGCATAAACTCTACATATTATATATTTTGCAGAAGTAAGGAACTTTAAAATTAAATTAAATTGAAATGAATTGTATCGAAAAAATTTAGTTACAATTATTTGCTTGTCGTCTTAAGTTCGCTGCAGTTTATTAACCGATATTGCACCAGTATCACAACAGTCTAGATCAACTTTGGTTCAAAATAAGGAAGAAGAACTGATATGTATAAAATTAAGAACTCTATAGTTTTAAGTCCAAAAAATGTACAGAAAATCGTTTAGAACATAGATTGGCAAGCACATACATGTGTATTTGATAGTAATGTTAGTGCTATTTGACTCTCCCGCTCTCAGTATACTGCATTGTTGCCATATTGTTTTAACTGCATATAAAGAAAAACAACTTGATTCTTAATTTAAACAACTGCACATAAAAATAGCCCAAATAAGTATATAATTTATTTAACATTTTTAGCATTGTATTATATTATATTATTATATTGTAGGTCAAAATTGAGAAATCGCAATGCTGAATATTATCCATACTGTTTGTGCTGATTAATGCTTAATTTTATCATTAAATTACGGGTATTCATTCGGTTAGCCGATTAATTACTACCCGATTAACTGATCGGTTAATTGAAAATTTGCTTTTTTCGATTAACGATTAGCCCGGTTAATTTCAGTCGATTAACCGCAGTAACAAAATATTTAATTTTTGGTAGTAATAAAACATATTTTTTGAGTTTTTAATAATTTGCTTAGTCTCATATACAAAAGGTATGTGTTTAGGAAATAGTGTTTCATACAAACAAAGAAGGTGCTCAGTGAACTTCATTTTAAATAAGTGTTTGCTGTCAACAGCTTTTTTATTTGACGTACTTTTTATATGTATGCGTTTATTTATTTGTTTCTTCTACTATTTGCTCATATCAATCTTTAAGCAGAATTTACTGATACAATTAGAACAGTTAAGAATTAAAAAAAATTTTAACAGGACTCTAATGGCATAATGGAAGATTTTCTATGTTTAGGGAAATCCAAATAAAGGATTCTGAATTATGGGTTGCCTTCGATTTCTCCAACATCAACGATAAGTGAAAGAATTTTTTCCAAGTCAAGTTTTATCAAAACTGAAAAAAATAGGTTAAATCATAAACGTTTAACCCAGATTAGTTATCTTAAATATTAATTCTTAAGGTCTCCCTAAACTATTGAAATAACTAATAAAATTATCTTACAGCTTATTTTTTAATTACAACATAATATTTATGTATTAATAAAAAAATATGTATTACATATTTCTAAATTATATTTTTGTTTGCTCGCTTTAGTTTAGGAGTTGTTAAGTTTGTTATGTTATCCTTTTTTTATACTAATAACCCTACGGGAAAGGGAACTAACAGTAAACTTGTCACGTGACAAGTCACTTAAACATGGCGATGTCCTACGAGAGGGTTAATTGTCACCTTTTTGACACTTTGTAACAGGTCACTGAAATAACCTTCCAATTTCGGTTAAAATAATGCCTGTCGCAGATATTGTCACAAATTAACCATGTCAATATGATAGATCCCCTTCATATAAAGTAATAAAACTATAGAGAATCAGCCACTCTCCGCACAAAATCCAGTCATATGAATAGTTTAGTGCCAATTACCTTTCCTCTGGATTAACTACACTCTAAACACATTATCACCAGTTAAGTGATAGGTCTTGTTTTCACCTACCACAATTCGTTCCTTTTAATTATAAAATTTTGTTCACTGGTCACGGGATAAGTGCTTTAAGAACAATTGACACAAATTTCCCGCAGGGAAACTCTATATAATAAATAGTTTATTCAGTTTGATTTATTGTAATAACTTAATATATATAAAAAAAAACTTTATTAATCAGTTAACCGATCAATTACAAAATTAACCGATTATTAACGGATTAAACCAAAACTTCGGCTAATTAATCGAGCGATTAACCGATTAAAGCAAAGGCCCGATTAAATGAATGCCCTAGTATATACTCAGCAAATTAGGTAAAATTATGCCGTAAGAAATAAAATAACAAAGTAAATAAATTTTAATGTAATATCTGCACAATTTACAAAAAAAAAAAAAATGAATTATTTAATAATAAAACATACGAATTTGGCAGCACGGATCAAGCAACAAGCATAAACAACCTGCTTGTACGAGGGCTCATGCGACACTGAATCGACTTAATTAAATTCTTCAGTTCGTGTGTTTTAGTACGTGTAAATAAGTGAATAACAAAGCGCCCATTCTGTTCCAAACCCACACCCAGAGAAAAAATATGTTTAAATTTGGTCACCTCCAACAAAACTATTTTTGAAAAGAATTGCAAACATATTATGTTTAAATTTAACCATATTATTGTCACCGACAAACATATAATTGTTAAATTAGTCCTCCATCAAGAAGGCACAACCATATTATGGTTGCCTCCGAACATCTTTTGGTTAGTAAGAACTAAAATATGTTTAACATTTATAATAGCATGGTTGGTTTTTAACCATAGCATGCTGCTCTTGGAGAAGAGGAAAATACTATTGTTAATTTAAAAACAAATTATTGTCATATTTAACCATAACATGTTTAAAGGCAACCATAATATGGTTGTGGCGTCTTGATGGAGGACTAATTTAACAATTATATGTTTGTCGGTGACAATAATATGGTTAAATTTAAACATAATATGTTTAAAATTTTTTCTGAAAATAGTTTTGTTGGAGGTGACCATATCTAAGCATATGTTTTACGGATGAATTGCTTAAAATTAAATAAAGGGGAATATCTTATGTACGGATATCAGGACGAAGTTTTCTAAAAGAACGCAATGGCTTCTTTTAAACTCTGCCGGTACCAGGAAATAGTGTCTGTCAAAACAGGATGTCCTCATAAGGAAGGTGTACGTTAAGGCAGACACCTCAATATTTTTCTTTAAATATATAGCATGAAAAAAATTAAGGATATCCTTCTTGTTTCTCACTAAATGTAATTCGTAAACATTTTGCTTGTTTAAGAACTCCCTAATATGGTGTAGGTTTGATATGTAAACAAAATGTTAACGTATATTAAAATATTTAAAAAAAAAAAAATTAGATACGTAAATGATCCTTGTTTTTTTTTTAATCGAATACTGGCTACGTTAGACAAGGTTATGTTGAATTCAAAACACAGAGAAACTCTCGATAATTTGTCTTCAATTAAAGCACTTATCAAAAATAAAATCAGTTTTATCAAAAGTAATTTTTGGGAATACAAAATTTATTATTAATCAGATTTATTTGTAACGTGCTTAATTCCCAATTTTTATTTTTGATAAAAACACTGAAATTTATTGTTGAGGGAAAGCTTCTATGCGCATTTCCCTCAACAATAAATTCCAGTGTTTTAATCAAAGATAAAAATTGGGTATTTTGCACGTTACAAATAAATCAGCTTAAATTAAAAAATTCATCAAGTGATCACAAATTTTTTAATTGAAATCAATTTTTATTTTTTTCTGTGTAGGCAATCGTTAGAAGAAAACACGATGACGGCTCTTTGGGCTTCTACAGTGGTCGTTTCAAATTATATTGATCCAATATGCATTCAATAAATTTCCTGTTGAAAAGAAAGATTGAACTGGTCTCCCAAAATATCCTTTATCGCCTTTTTTCCGGCAACTCCAACAATAATCATTATGTTTCAGGCCCAATTGTCGCAAATTTTTTTAATTAAACCATTAATCAAAAATAAAATCTGTTCTAGTCAAAAATAAAATCAGTTATAATTAAAAATGTAATCAAGAGAATTAAACGTTAACTTATTTCAACAACGTAACTGTAGAAACAGAAACAAGTTTCAGAAGTTTTTTTTATCAATTAACAAAAATTGCTTGAAAATTATTTCAATTTAATTAATGCGATAGTTCAATCAATTATTTTTTTAGTTGAAAAAAATTTCAAATATAATTTTAGTTTAATTAATATTTTAGTTGTTTTGAAATAGATTTTTAATTAAATTGTTAATTATATAACAAAAAATCTTAATTGATTTTTTTTTGCTTAAAATAAAATAATTTAAACTTGTAGAAAACAAGTTAGAGTTCTATATTCGGCTGTGCCGAATCTTTGATACCCTCCACCGACAAGAGTGGGCGCTATATCATATCAACATATATATTATTAACTAATCTTCACAAAAACGAATGTCAGAACTTTGAACTGGTTTGAGTAAAATATCATGATCCGTTACAGTTTTAACCGAACTAAAATGATTTTAGCAGGGTAAACTGTATTGAATTGACTTATGGACCAATAATCCGAAAATTCTGAAGACTGATTTCTGGTATTACAAAAAATAAATTAGAATAAATTTCAATACAACAGTGTTAATAGTTTTAGCGTTATCAGTGAATTTCAGAAGGCTGCTTAATATGGGATCTAAGGTAAATGTTGGACCGTATATCACAAAATTGGAAGATATTTTTTCTGGCCTTATGAATCTAAGTTGGAAGAAATTTTACAGCAATATCTATATCTGTTACGGTTTATGCGAATTTAATTATTTTCCCAAAGTGGGCTTTAGTTGGTTTTAGGCGCAATAAACTGTTTTCCGAGAGTAGGGTTAATATGGGTCTAGGGTTAATTATAGACCGATCTTCACGAAATTTTACACTGCGATTTCTAGTCTTATAAAACTGTGATTTACCAAACTTTATTTAATATCATTATTAATTGCGGTCTTAGGCGTACTAAGATGTTTTCCCGGGAGTAGGGTTTATATGGGGCCTAGAGTAAAGTATGGACCGATCTTCACAACATTTGAAAGTGTGATTTCTAGTCACATAAAACTGTGACGTACCAAATTTTATTATGATAGCAAATGTATTACGGTTTTAGGCTTACTAAACTGTTTTCCGGGGTAAGGGTTTATATGCGGTCTAGGGTAAATTATGGACCGATCTTCTCGAAATTTAACAGTGTGATTTGCAGTCGTACAAAACAAATTTGTGCAAAATTCCGTGCATTATTCCACCATTTATGTTAGTTTTTGTATCAAAATTATAAATTTTTTTAGGGTGTTGGTTTCGCATTTTGATTCATAGTTCTGATCCTGGATGTTGCTGGATTTCAATCCCAAACTGCTTAGGAAAACTATTAGCAATTTGAGACCAAGTTTGTTCTATTCCTTTGCGTTTTTCGAAAATGAGCGTGGTTTTAACAGACGGACATGGCTAAATCAACTAAGAATTTCTCAAGGAGCCAGAAAATATATAATTTATGGGGTCTTAGATGTATAATAAAAATGTGTAACGTAACTTTATTTTTACGTTATAGAGATGCTTTGTTACAGTCCTGGACTTATGTGTACAAAAATAAATTAGTTGATGTTACATAGTCGTTTACAAATTAGGGTGTTTGCGTTTTGACGAGTACAATGTACTTAGTACTCTTGCGGCCGTTGTACCAAAATTGGCACAGTAACATTTTAGGCATTCTAAAAACTTTTTTATCTAGTTAATCGAACTAAAAATGAATGCAAATATTTCGTTATATATTAATTTTGTAAAATTATAAGTATTCTTGACAGTTAAGTTTTACACAAGTTATAATAACTACAAACCGATACCTACTTCCACAGATGGCATTTTGATGAAGTTTAACAGCTCATTGCCAGATAACTAATAAACTAATTTTAATATTTTTTGAAATGTTTACACCCTCCACTACCAAATAACGTAATGTATTATTAACTGTTGCCAATACTTTTATAATAATCACTCAATAATCAAGTGTGCCAAAATTGGCATGTTGGCCACGAATGGGTTAAGCTTTTTGTGATAGTGGTATTTGTATGGCAGATATGGTCTAATATCGACCGATTTTCATAAAATTTAGTAAGATCACTAAGATATTGCTGGGCCAAATCTGATGTAACAATTAGTATAATACTCGTACGGTGGTTATTTGACAAAAAGAATCTAGCCCGGAAATAAGTTTGTGTGGTGCCTATGTGAAATGATGGGCCAATTGTCAACATTTTCAATAGGAATTCGCCCTCATAACACTTAAAAGGTGTATTGTTTACTTGTTTATTTTTAAAATGCGACCTGTACTTTGCGCATAAAGTTTACATGGACAGACAACTAACGAGCTGGACGGACGCACGGGCATCGTTAGATTCGAAATCGATCGGTATACTAAATGATACATCTTGAACCACGATTTATTCCAGTAAAAAAGAATTTCTGTTTTTTTAAGCACTTAAGAGAAACAGCGCATTATCGAGTGCTTCAATAAGAGAGCTCTTATTCAGCAGTAAATGATAAAGAATTAAATACACAAAAAACTGTTATTTTAGTACTGACAACGAAAAATGTTTAAAAAAAATATTAAATATATATATATTACGGAAAATGCTTAAAAAAGGCATTTAAACCCGCGAAAGCAAAACATTAATGAATATGTTAATATAGTTAGCCCTTAAAAAAGCACTTTAGGAGTGCTTTGTGTGCATGTTTTATTATATTAAAAGAATCGCTTATTGTCAGCATAAAATAGTCCTCCAAACCGGGAACATCCCATACAATAATCAGGCATCCCATCAGCAGGTTTGAAGCGCTTTAAGGTATGAATTCATACGTGCTCCTTTTGGAGAACATTTTTTACTGGGATGTTTGTTACACACATTAGCAAAAATAGATTCAAATAGATACTTGACAACTTTGAATTTTACTTGTGAACGCACTATATCTCTGATCATCTAACTGTTACTTTCCTTTTTTTCAGTACTCAACATTTTCATCATGGTAAAGTACACGTTCTCCGATTGGGTTCTGGAGAGGATGCTCCAAGAAGATGCTCGCAAAATTATCTCCAGTGACTCGGCTCATGTTTTTCTCAATGGGCTCGTCAATAAGCAAATATGCGTTATTGGTTTGGTGAAAATCCACATGTGCTTAACGAACCGCCACTTCATCCGCAAAAAAGAACTGCTTGGTGCGGTTTGCATGGCGGCGGCATCATTGGGCCATATTTTTTCGTCGACAATAACGATCGTCACGTAACTGTGAATAGCGATCATTATCGCGCAATGATTACCGATTATTTTTGGCCCGAATCGGAAAACATAGACTTGGACGACATGTCGTCTCAACAGGACGGTGCCACAAGCCACACAGCACAGTTTGGTGTGCGTGTTATCTCAAGAAATGGACCAGTCATATTGGCCGTTCGTGCAATTCAACGCCTCTAGACTTTTTTCTGTAGGGCTACGTCAAATCATTGGTCTATGCCAAGAAGCCGACGAAGTTGGAAGAACTCAGAGCCAACATTGAACGCGAAATAGCGGCTGTCGGCTAATCGGCACTTTGATAATTTAGAGACAAAAAATCAGAAAAATGCTGACAAATCGGCAAATATGGCAGGCCTGTATGTATCTTACCTTTAATACGACAGAGCAATTTATAAGCAGTTAGATAAGAATGGTAATTAAATCTTTTTTTTTTTTTTTCTTCATTATTTATTTATTGAATCTTCATATATTAAATATGAACTAACAATAATTAATCAAATCTTATACTAATACTTTATTTTTGTCCTGCCAATGCTAGACGAAAATTTTTCTCCTCACTGTTTCTGTTCACATATGTAGATGTTTAGCGGTCTTCCCTTCGGATGAGTCCTGAGGTATCTCTTCTCCTTAATCTAGAGTGTCCACTGTCATTTAAAATATTTCGAGCAAGTGGATTTGGGTGCGACTCAAGCCTTTTTAAATATTTTGCTGCGTACTTCGTTATAATAGTTTTTACTAATGGCACATTGAGATCCTTGTGAATATTAGAGTTTTTAACATACCAGGGAGCGGCTGTGATTATTCGAAGAAGTTTATTTTGGCGCCTTTGAATTTTTTCGATATTTGAGGCCGAGGCAGTGCCCCATAGCTGAATACCGTAGCACCAGATTGGCTTCAATATAGAGTTATAAAGTAGAAGTTTGCAGTCGAGGCTAAGAACAGAATTTCTTCCAATAAGCCAATATATTTGAATTGCTTTTAGTTTCATTTGTCTTAGTTTTGTTTCTATATGGCATTTCCATGTCAAACGCCGATCTAGATGAATACCGAGATATTTTACATGCGATTGCTGGGGCACTAATTGATTATTGATTTTAATAGGGGGACATGACTCCCGACGCAAGGTGAATGTTATATGTACGCATTTTTGCTCATTGACCTTTATCCTCCATTGTTTTAACCACTTTTCCAGTTCAAATATATGATCCTGCAAGTAACGGGATGCTTCATGACAGTTTTCGTGTATGCTTAGAAAAGCTGTATCATCAGCAAATGTTGAAGTAAGGGTGTGGTTGTTTGTTGGCATGTCTGAGGTATATATAAGGTATAAGAGTGGGCCCATGATGCTTCCCTGAGGGACTCCAGCGTCAATTGGCTGAGGAGAACTTATAAAATCACATTCTTTAATAATAAACTTTCGGCCGACTAAGTAGCTTTCTAACAGCTTGTGTGTGTTTACTGGTAAGTTTAGCTTCAATTTATGTAATAACCCTTCATGCCAGACTTTATCAAAAGCTTGGGAAACATCGATGAAGAGGGCGGAACAATATTTTTTTTCTTCAAAGGCTTTTCTTATGGCGTTTACTATACGATGGGTTTGTTCGATTGTGCTATGTTCTCTTCTAAAGCCGAATTGATGGTTAGGAATACATCTATTTACATTTAAAATTGGGGCTAATTTTGACACTAACAGCTTCTCAAACAGCTTTGATATATTAGACAATAAACTTATAGGTCTATATGACTCAACTTTTGTAGGATCCTTTCCTGGCTTAGGTATCATTGTAACTAAGGATACTTTCCATTCTTGTGGGTAGTATTCAAGGCGTAAAATGGCATTAAAAATTAAAAGAATAATTTTCTTTGCTATGCTGGGTACCTCTAATAGCATTTTGTTGCTGATCTTATCAAAACCAGGGGCTTTCTTGGGGTTTAAATTATGAATAGCCTTTTCAATTTCTTTTATCTCAAATCTAAGTGGAACAGCAGCTCTAACAGCAACTGGTGGCAACTCGACTACAATATCGGGAGATGTATGCGGGGTAAATACGTTTTTCAAATGATTAACAAAAAGATTTCCTTTTTCTTCATCATTTCGTGCCCAACTTCCATTTAAGTTTCTTAATGGTGGTTTAGTGATAACTGGTCTTTTAAGATTTCTAGCTGCACGCCATAAAGAGTAGTCTGATTGAGTAGTTGCATCAAGTTCCTTAAGATATTTTTCCAGGGAAGCCGTTTTCTGAGACTGCAGTAACTTTCTTAGCCTTTTTATGCACTCTTTTAGTAAATTCTTAAGTTGAGGGGATCTATGCAATTGCCATTCTCTTCGAGCTCTCCTTTTTTCAGTCAAGAGACGCTCAACATCTGCAGAATATATTTTACTATTTTTGGTTTTTTTGAGGGTAATACTAGAATGTTGAACAGCTAGTTTCAGATAACTGTCAAAATTTACAATAGAAATATCCACATTCTCCGGTGTACTAAGCGGAATATTTTCAGTGCGGTGGGTACTGAGATATTTTTTATATTTTAACCAATTTATTTGAGTGGCTGACGTCACTAAGTTATCAGACGGAGATACAATTCGATTAGGATTTGTTATTGTAAGAATTGTAGGTGTGTGATCAGAAGATAGTTCTAAGGAAGCTTCAACATAAATCGTTTCTGCGGGGATGTTTTTAACCACTCCAAAATCGATAACATCTGGAACTTTTTGCTGATCAGTAGGCCAATATGTTGGTTGTCCGCTCGCGACCACATTTAGATCCATTTTACAAATTGTGTTAAACAAAACACGACCCTTAGGTGTAATAAGTCGTGAACCCCAGAAAGTGTGTTTAGCGTTATAATCGCCAGCAGCCAGGAAGCAAGGTCCTAATGATTTGAAATATTTATGATATTGGCTTTCTGATATAGAAAATCTAGGTGGGGAGTATAATGATGAAATTACTATGTTTCGATTTAATTCCTCAACGCAAATGTTCGTTGCTTGGAGAAAGTCTTCACGATGATCACTCATTAAGTAGTGTTTTACTCGGTTCTTTATCAAAATGGCAGAACCGCCACAAGCTCTGTCTCGAGGGTCCTTGGTATCATATAATATATAACCATTGATTTTAAACGTATTTCTTGAGGTCAGATGAGTTTCAGAAACCATCATAACATCAATTTGTTTATTTTTAAGGAAGTATTCTAGTTCATTTTTGTGTTGGCGGATGCCGTTTGCGTTCCAAAAGCAAATTTTTAAACAGTTCATGGCTTGTTTAGTACAGCTTGCAATAACATCGATTGCATTCTTAACATTTCTTGCATCATGTTACCCATTGTGTTAGTAAAATTGTTAACTGTTTGCACTAATGTTTCCATAGTTTTTTCTAGCCGAGTTAAATTAGAAATGGGAATTTCGTCGTTATTTGGTACATCACCTTGCAGTTGCATAGGATTAGATTTTAATACATTAGCGTACGAGGTTCTGTTATTATTTGGCTGAGGCATCTGGACGCCGTACGTGTTTGCTTGATTAGTTGCCTGCGTTTGAGGGGGATTAAGTTTCTGTCCAACAGAACGCTTGACAATCGAATATACCGGGCATCCTCTATAGTTGGCAGTGTGGTTACCACCACAGTTGCTACATTTTTTTACATTAGGGTCATTTTTGGACTTATCGCACCGGACGGTACCATGTAATTCTCCACATACGACGCAAACAGGGGGTAAATGGCAGTATGCCCTAGTATGACCAAATTCTTGGCAGTTTAAACACTGAACGGGCCCATTTCTTTTGTGCGGCTCCTCTATCGTGATTTTTCTGTACAGAATGTATTTTAAACTGTAAATGGGATGCGTTTCATTTTTTTTTAGCTTAACATCGCCGGGCTCTAACTCCACTCGAAATAGAGGTTGGGGATTTTTTTCTTTATTTTTAATATTTGTAACATTTTTTATTTTGAAGCCTTTTTCTTCTAAAAATGTTTTTATTTCGTCGGGGTCCACGCATGAGTCAATGCCCTTAATCACAACTTGAAGACCTTTACTGCTTTTCAGTTGGTACGTATAGAAGCTTTTTTTAAGTGCTTCAAACTTATTAATTATTTTACGAAAATCATTCTCATGATTAATCTGTATTTTTGTCTCGTTTATATTTCCACGCTTGATTGCAGCAACGTAAAACGAATTTTCACCTATCACCGAGATTAAACTTTTTATAAGCTCACTTGAGTTTTGCTCTCTAAGATATATCGGGGGTGGCTTCGACGATTTTATGACGTTAGGTGCTTCAGAAGATTCATCCTCCAGAATTGCAAAACGATTTTGTGAATTTATTCTATCAAAAGATGGAACTTTAGAGGCCGAGGCTACAGCTGGAGAGGCTGGGCTGCGACCCCGTTTGAGAACTGTTATATACCTGTCCATACCAACTTGCACTTGTGGTTTTTGAAAATTTTTTACTTGTGTGTTTTCCGTTGCGTCTGTGTTTGAGTTCATGGTATCATTTCCTACTAGGAATGTCTTTTCAATGGTAACACTTGATGGTTTTGCCGTTAGGTTGTTGCTATTGTTTTCTGTTGTAATGTTTTTTTTTTTTTTATTTTTAATTTTTGTTAACTGTGCTCTTTTTATTATGTATAATGTTGTTACACCGAGATAATAAAAGAAAAAAGAATAAATATTTTTTTGCACAGATTATTTGTAAGTATGTATGTGCGTACATACATACATATGTAGGTATATTTTTTTACTTGTATTTTTTTTTCTTAATATTTTTTTTTTATTTTTTTTATTGTTCACTTTTATATTGAGCGTCCAAATTCGCTTGTTAAACTGATATTATTAACTAATTTATGTTAAAAAAAAAAAAGAACCGTATGCGGAGTTAAAAGAAACACGTCTTTTCTCATCGAGCACGACCGGTAATTAAATCAAGAACATTTTTAAGCAGGGGTTTAATAAGGCCTAAAGTAAGAAGGTCTTCTGAATTTGCCCGCTGGGACCCTCTCTCCAATTGACGTTTAAGCAATTTAATCACCAGGCAATTTCCTTTGTATATTCAAATCATTTGTCATGATATCGAATTGTTTCTTTTAGAATTCATCGCAATAGGAATTAAAATACAAAAGGTAACAAACTAATCAAAACAACATCAATATAAAATCAGTCGGTAAATAAATCACAGTCCGATTCTCTCAAATAAAAAGGCAAACAAAGTAAACAAAAATTAAATAAAAGCATGAAGTTGTATTAGAGATATTAAGACAATTTAAAATTTATTGTATTGACAAATTACTCTGAATCCTTAATAAGCTGTTAAAATGGAATCTATTTGGCATAAACAAGTCAACATTTTATTATCCTTAACTTAAGTTTTTGTATTATCTTATTGACTTCTTCTACAATTTTTTTTTTGTGAACTCTTAGAATTTTCGCGAAGAAAAATACATTGTATTGAAACACAGTGGGAAACGATGCTGCTATATATGGCCCCAAAACAAATATTAAAACTGACCCCCGGGGCTTTTTTTATAATGTAATATTACCTCATTTTTTTAATGAAAAATTACCCAAAAAAAAAAAAAAAAAAATTGCTCTAAAAAGAAAATAAAATATGACCCCAAATTTGGGGTAATTCTTAATTATGAAAAATTACCTCCAAATTGTTAATGAATTTAAAACCTCAAAAGAAGTTAACATTAAAAAACACAAAGAATATATTAAAAATATATTATATTAAATATTTAGGTTGGGTTCATCTGGCCGAAACTTAAAATCAAAAATTTAAAATCCAGAATTTCAATTGATTTTTAATAACCTGAAGAATTATACAGTATTGGTTTTAAAAATTGCATGATAGATAGCATGGTTAGGCCCTCGGCCCAGGATTTTCTCCTCTATGGTATAACGAATACTGGCTGCGATAACTAAAGCTTCATTGCATAGTCAGCTAGGTTTCCTCCTCTACGGTATAACGAACACTGGCTCCGCGAATTAAAGCTTCTCTACGGCCTTTATCCGGTAGCAAGTATTTTCTCCTTTGTGGTATAACAAACACCGGCTTTGTTAACTAGAGCATCTCTGCAAAGCCGGCAGGAATCTTCCCCACTTTGGTATACGAAATCGGGATTTTGAATTTTTATACACAATTTTACAAAACGTACACACAGAGAAAAAACATGTTTAAATATGGTCACCTCGAACACAACTATTTTTAGACTAAATTATAAACATATAATGTTTAAATTTAACCATATTATTGTTACCGATAACCATATTATTGTTTAACTAGTCATCCATCAAGAAGCCACAACCATATTATGGTTGCCTATAAACATGTTATGGTTAATTATAACAATAATTTCTTTTTAAATTAACAATAGTATTTTCCTCTTCTCCAAGAGCAGCATGCTATGGTTAAAAACCAACCATGCTATTATAAGTGTTAAACATTTTTTAGTTATTATTGACCAAAATATGTCCGGAGGCAACCATAATATGGTTGTGCCTTCTTGATGGAGGACAAATTTAACCGTAAAATGGTTGTCGGTGATAATAATATGGTTAAATTAACCATAATATGTTAACAATGTTCTTTAAAAATAGTTTTGTTGGAGGTGACCATATTTAAACATAGTTTTTCTCTGGGTGTATATAAAACATTTGAGGTAATTTTTATTACTTTAAAATAACAATTTATATTACTTAATGAAAAATAGCCCCAAAGTAAAAACTAGTATTTTGTTTGGGGCCATTTTTAATTCCGTGGTATTGGGGTAATTTTTCATTTCACTTAAAATGCAAAAACACCCTAACGAAAAAATTAAAAAGTGCCCCAAAAACCAAAAAAAAAAAAAAAATAATTACCCCAAAGTTGCGTCGTGTCTCATGTAACATTTTAGGGCCGTTCTTCATTTCATTTTTTGAGCCATATTTCCTGGGGTTTTGCTGTGGCAAAACTTTAAAACTTTTAATTAATAACAGCCTGTTAAAATTATATAAAAAAATTGTGTTTATTTTTATAAACGTAAGACAGTTTTCCAATTTAAAAACATTTGACATTCATGATTTATAGGTTAATGTTTTCCGATTTTAGTAAAAACTTCAAAGTATATTTAATATTATATTTTAATTTTCTATAAACAACTCGAATTGTTTAGTTTGTCTTCATTATTAAATTAATTATGCTAAACATCATTAAAATTTACAGATTTTTCGAAGTTTAATATTTATGTCAACAGCAGAAAAATTATACATACGCCAACAGTAAGCATACCCGGGCTTGCAAACACATTTATACGCGAATTCACACGTTGCACATTGGGTTTAAAATGGTATCAAAGTGGCGATTAATTGAAATTTAGAAATAAAGTTTTTGTAATAAATTCTGGTACAAAGTAACAGTTGATAAAATTCTGCATCACTGGCTTTAAAAATCAATCAACTAAGTTGTTTACTTTCTTTTCAGTGAGCGGTCAAAGTTAGCAAATAATTGCCGTTTTTGAAATAAAAACTTTTACCATTCAAGAGGTTATTATTAGTGTTAAATCTGTTAAAACTAAATATTTTGTAATGGAACCTTTAACGTCAGGTATTAAAGAATATAATATTTTTTTTTCTTTTTTTTTTAAAAAAAAATGTGTAAATGTTCTTAATAATGTTTTAAAAAAGGTCCGAAATTGGGATAATTCCTGCATTTAATGGGCCACAAGTATTAAATTAGTAATAGTTGGAATTAGAGAAGTATAGGATATCAGCTATATTTACAAAAAAGTCCAGACAATACCAGGCCCAAAAACAAAGATTTCAAAAAAAGTTTTAAATTTCAGATTGACTTTTACATTTACTGAATTTAGTGAAAGCAAAAACTGGATACAAATTTATACCTATAGGAATACATATTGTTAGCTTATTTTCTTTTAAGTTTAATTTGGTTTCAAAATTACAGCGAAAATTGTAGTTTATGTTTTTTTGCGAGAAACAAAAAACGGCTAACAGGTTAAAAATAATTTTTTTTCCATTTTCTTAAAGTTGTGTTTTTATGTATTTATGATTATTCATTACTAGAAAATGATAATGTTCTCTTTTGTGACTTTTTTGAAAAAAATTTTACATGTATAAAATTTTGTGAAAAACAAAAATTGGACTGTTAATTAAATGTATATTAATATAAATGTATATAATATAAAATAATTTTTATTAACACTTATAATAAAATTATTATTTAAATTTTTAAATGGCACATTAAGTCTGCCTTAATTTCCAATTTTATTCATTCATTTATCGTTTTTCATTCTAAAGTTACAGCATAAATTGTGATCTAAGGTCTTTTTTTTCAAAAAACAATAATGCGCTAAACGGGCTAAAAAATTTTTTTTTTACTTTTTTTCTAAAATGGTGTGTTTTTATGTGCTTATAATAACTCATCAATAAAAATATATAATTGTTTAAAACTACGGCTTCTATGAATTAATCGCCACTTTGGGTACCATCGAACCCACTGTGCGTTGCTTAGTTTATTTCTGTTTTGTTGTTGTTTTTTTTTATTTGCATTGTTTTGTGATTTTTCCTACTTTGATTTGTTTTTATGCATGAATACTTAATATTACGGGAATTTGAGCAAAGACTTGTGCATTGGGTCTTTGCTTTCATGTATGGACATTTACATTAAGGGACTTTTTAGCAAACACTTGTTAGTTGCTGTTGAGTTAGGAATAAAAAAATGACCACTTCCATGGTCTGATTTGTCCAATTGTATTCAAACATCAGGTAGAAAACAAATCTACTGAGCATATTATGTAATTTCAGAGTAATAGCCTATTTTACATACAGCGTTTATAAAATTCAAGACATAGGTTAAAAAGTTTGGGGTAGTTTTGACCCTAAGTGCATTTAAGGGTTAATCGCCATTTTTTCACTGTTTAGTCTTCGTATGGCATTAAGTTATATTTTTATCCAGTTTCATAAAAATCGGCACAAAAATATACAGAAATTCGCTCTCTTTCCTTTAGAAATTCCATACGTGTCAAAATTGGACCTTTGACCTTCATGATTTTAGGGATAGTGTTTAAGGCTAGTTTACACTATTATACTTTGCATTAATACATGTCAAAAACTCAAGTAAAATGTAAAAGTGTGATAGTATGAATGCAATGCTTTATGAAACTGACAGGTATTACGAAAAAAATTTGACATCCCATACGACATCATCATTTTTTGAAATTTTTCTAAACGCTTATACTTTTCATTGGATCAGGGTTGCATTTTAACAAAAGCATGTTCATGTGTGATAGTGTGACTGCAAACTGTTATGTTACATTAGATTTTTTGAGAGTCACAACAAAACTCATTAGATTTCTCTCACACAAAGTATTATGGAATACGTAAGAAATGTGTGATAGTGTAAACTAGCCTTTATCGATTGTTGTAAAATCTTCAGAGTATATTTAAACTTATCTGGACTATTACATTCTAAATAAGTTTTACTTTCAATGTAACAGTAAAGAAATTACGCTAATTCGCCAAAATATGGCCAAAAAAAAAATAGTTTTTCCCGAAAATCGATAAATTTAAGTCCTAGCTAGGTACGGAAAACTATGCCAGGTATTGACATAATTTTTTCATATTTTCTTTTTTTGCTATATCCTCAATTAATCCTAATGTTATGATCAGAAATTTGTTTCTGATTCTGAAATTTGTTTAACAAAATTTTTCCAAATTTGAAAATGCAGTTGTGAAACTCCCGTTAAAAAAATATTTTTTTGTCATACCTGCGAATAGTTTAACGGTATCCTTCGAAGACAAAAGATCTTATTGAAATATTTCTTAAATATGTAAATTTTGTTCCAGTTGCCTGAGATACGTAAATGGCCTGGGGAAATTGTAATAACTTTAACTTTCTTTACATTCGTCATGCAGTTGCATGTCAGTGCGCATCCATTGCTATGTTTTTTAAATTTATATTAACAGTCATTATCCATTCTGCTGAATTCTTTGTATGTGGATATTTAAGGAATTTTCTTTTAAATTTAATGATTGTAGAAAAATGTATTTTATCTGGAAAGCAGGAAAATAGGAAAAAAATATACTGAAAAATCTATTTTCAGTATTTATGTATACCAAAGTCTGCGATTGAAAATATATTTCAGTGTAAAATATCAATAATGAACCCGTCATGAAATGGTCAGCATCATTATTTCATTCAAAAAATGCTGAATGTAAAACTGTTATTATAAAATTGTTAATTAAGGAGGTTACACCACGTAACATGCTATAGTTTGTGAACTAGGCATTCCACTTAACAAAACGGAATATCAGAAAATTAGGACTTAAATTAGCTTTTAATTAGTATACAAATTTTAATCAATTTTAACCCAGATTACTTTTAAAATGAAAGCAAAATTGAAAATTTATTTTGAAATCCGGTACTTACACACACACATAGGAATTGACAAGGCGGTAGCAAATTATGTTTTATGGTTATCGATTTCAAAGTTATGTCACTCATCTGAAAGTAGGGATACCAATCCCGATCCCGAACATCCTGGGATTCTAATTTTTTAATACTGGCATTTTCGGGATTCAGTCAATTCCGAAATTTTTTACTCAATTTTTTTGTTTTACCTTACCTTAGAAAAAAAAAACGAATGGAGATCGATCATATACTTTACCCCCCCCCCCCCCCTAGCTTGGGCTCCTTGGCAGTTATAGGACTTTTTCCTCCATTTTTTTTTGGCGTCTGAGATATATTTACTCAAAATAATGTCGAGCAGAAAAAATTAAGGGAGATTGCTACTGCAGTTTACCCCTCTGGGTAACTTTGTTTTTTTTGTTGTAATTTTTTCCTTTTTGCTCGATGAGTGTAAACTTCCCCTTGTCATACAAATGTAGATAACACGTCGTTCTTGATTGAAAATATTATGTCAATTATGACTATTTACTTCATAAATTTACAATAAAAATTTATTTAATAAAATAAAATAAAAACACACAGAAAAAAGTGTTTTACCAATTAAAAAAATGGTTTTAAAATTATTTAAATTTTATTAATGTGATAATTGAATCAATTATTTTTTTAGTTGAAAGAAAATTAAAAATTAAATTTATTTTAATTAACATTTTAGTTGTTTTGAAATAAATTTTCAATTAAAATTTTAATTAAATAACAAAAAATTTTAATTAACTTTTTTCGTTTAAAATAAAATAATTGAAACATGTAGAATTGTGGTTGGGAATTGTCAATATTTATTAAAATAAATTAACATATTGCTTGAAATGGCAAAGTTTTTTGATCACTTTTTTATTTAAAATTTAAAATATCATTTATTGAAAATATTTTTTAAAAATTTTAAAATTTTTAGTAATCAATATAATTATTTTGGTAATAGGTGCTAAATTAACAACTTGCTTGCTTGATATTATGAATATGGAATAAATTTGGTGATTGGAGAAATTTAATAATTTTTTCTGTGCATGTTAAAAGAAAAGTGCTTAAATAAAAAAAACATACGGATTTTTTATAAAAACTTCTATATCTAAATTTTTATCGATTATCAGTTAACTTAAAATTCGCTACTTAATAAACTAAATTTTTTCACACATTGACCAAAGTTTGGGTCCAAAGTTTAGCATTTTCTGGTAAGATTTAAGTTAATCGGTAGGGCATACATTTTTGCAAATATTAAAATGGCTCTAGTATAGTCGAATATATCATTAAAAATTATTTTAAAAGATGGTATTATATTTTCGCGGTTATCAAAAAAGTTCACCCACAAAACGCGATAAAATTTGGAAATCAGATATTTAATTTTTTTTATCAAACAACGGAAATCGTTTTTTTTAATTAACATGCATATTAGGGCTATAACCAAATTTTGGACCTAGTACAACACGATTGCGAATGTTGTGCTATTTACGAAAAAAAAATGTTCAGATAATTTTGGAATAAGCCCCCCATAAGTGAGTTATAGGTGGAACATGGAACAATATATGGTTTTCCAATCATTGTTTTAATAAAGAAAATTTCCTTCATACGATTTAAGAATGGGCATGTGTGTTTTAAATGACACTGGGTTAAAGAAGCTGCAATAATAGCAATGCAGCAACGAAGCAAGAAAAAAAGGTGGTATTAAAAAGGTAGTACAGGACATTTATCCATTACGCAAACAAGCGCGCATGTTCAATTTAAAGTGTTTTAATATCTAAACAATATTTTTAATTTTACTTTTTAGTTATTAATAAATATTTTTAAATTTTTAATTTAAGTTGTTTTATTATTTTGGCTTGAGGTCCTAAATAAATAATTAATAAAATTCAAAAAACTTTTTATTTTATTTTTATTTATTTTTATATTTTTCCAATATTTCGGTCAAAATCTCTGACCATCATCAGGGGAATCTTTTTAAAATACAAAAAACAAAAATTAATAATACAAAATATTTTACACAAAACAAATTTAATATTTACATTTAAATAAATAAACAATAAAAGTTTAAAAACTCGGACAAATTTAACTCTTCTCTGATAAAGCTTTCTTTGATTTGTGTTTGTATATTGCATGTTTATAAATTTTTTTTTTTTTTTTTTTTTTTACATGCTTGAAGAATTCATTTTACACAAAAATTCAAATAAAAACAAAAATGTTTTTCAAACCATCCATCATATTTTTTTTTTATCCGCCAATTTGTACGTTTGATACCATTAATGGAAGGCCACGAAAACCGCGCATCAAACTTCCAATCCAATAAAATGTTAAGTGGTCCAATGTGCACCATGTGGTATAATCGATGTCGTATACTTAATATTTAATTAAGTTTAAACAGAATAAAATAACAGTGCGTATGACTGATATTTAAAGATTAAATATAATATAGAGTATCCACCAAATTAACCGTTTTTCGATTAATCGAAGAAACTTTTTGCCATTATTTGATCGAATAATTAAAATAGCCAATTTCAAAAAACGAATAACTCGAACAAATCATGTCAATTAAGCGATTAAAATTAATTCCTTAGAAAATTCTACTTTTTTAATAAAAAACTTTTTTTTTTAGATTTGATTTCTATCTAATAAAATAAATAACAGATACATAACATGTTGCTATATTCTGTATCTATTCTGAGCATTTTTTTAGTTTTTTTTTAGATGTTGGTGTGTGAGACAAATCATGTAATAAACGATTAACCCTTTGAATGTCCCCAAACAAAATTTTTTTTTTATAGCGTACGTCCACGTACATAATCTAGTAAAAATGGCATGCATCACATATGATACACGTACCAATATTTCAACTATTTATTATTGAAGCGTTCTATGCATCGCATACGATTTATTCCATTTTTATTCTTTACTATAAAAATTAACCTTCCTAAGTGCCTTTATAACTATATAATGAAATTATCTTAAGTTTTTTTTTTATTATTTTTTTTTTCGTTATATTTTTAACGTTTTCAACATGAATAAAGTTTATTTTCTTTGCAAAAAAAAAAAAAATTTTTTATCTTGGAAATTTGCAGTGTTCTCCCATACAAATTTTCAGGTCTTAGGGAAAAAAGTTGTTAAATTTTTTATTTATTTTTATCTTGTTACTCTTACGTCAACGTGACGTAGCGTTGGGTACGAAACTGATAAAATTAAATTTTTTCTTCGTTTTTACGTATTAGCTCAGCTAATTTAGCTGTTAAAGTATCGATTTTTTTTATTTTTTAACAAAACGTTCAAATAATAAAATCCAAAAGACATTATTCGTACTCCCTTTTTAAAGTCCTTCAACTGAAAGCATGTGTGAGAAACAAATAAGTACGTAATGCGCCGACCAGTGCTTGTATCTGCAGAATAAGGCATTCCACTAGGCATCGTTACTCATTCTTTGTACTGTCAACCAAAATGAAGAAGAAATCTATTGCGAAATGTTGTTTTTTCAAATATGATTGATATATCCGTATTAAATGCGTTTATTTTATTTTCTGAAATTAATAATTCATGGGCACCACTAGATGCAGGTCGTGCTCAAGATTACATTATGCATCGATCTAACCTACCAAAAGATATATTTTCATCAGAGCTTTCACTCGAAATTAGAACAAATTTATCTGACTGTGCAGCAGCTATGAGCGGCATAACGAAAATGTAGTTTTCTAGAAAACAACGGACGTGCAGATGCTGCAAATTTAACTACGATTATAATATGCCGCAAATTTATATGCTAATTAGAAAAATAATTTGCTCATCCTATACCCATGTTCTGTAACTTTTGTTGAGAACTTCTCACATTGAAAAGATGGGAAGCAAAATGTTCCCTTTTTGCTCGAAAAGTTAGAAAAAAAACTGTGTCTGTAACTTGTGTTGAAAACTATCTAAATTAGAAGAGATAACATTTTACATAAGGTCCAACGGCGGTCATTTCACAGATTAATTTTAACCTAAGTTCAAATACCGTGCAAACTAAGAGAACTTGCTAAAGTGCATAAACCTCAAAATCACTAGGAAAACAATAAATGTGAAATATAAAACATTTTAAATATAAAAGATTTTAATTATCAAAGTTGTTTGTGGGAATACTATTATTTATTAAAAGATTTTGTTTGTTGTGCTTAATTCCCTTTTTAAATAATTGATAAAAAATACTGAAATTTATTGTTGGAGGATAAGCTGTTCCTATGCGCATTTCACTGGTTGCTTAGGCCAGATCATCAGGAAACGTTCTCCTAAATAATTTTAGAAAAGCCAAAGCTATCAGCAAACAAAACTACAGAGGGAATGAGAATTACCTACAAACACTCAAAAAGTCTTGTTTGCAACGATATCAAAGCTTAAACAAAATACCAAACAATAAATCAGTGATGAGTTTTTATCTTTTTTACATTTCCCGCTACAATTAGTTGGAATTCTCCCAACATTAATTGTAGTTGTAAGTGGGTAAAGAAAAAACATATTAAAAACAAAAACAAAGTGCTTTTATTGTTTTCGCAAGAAATCAAAATAAAAACAATTTGTCAGTTCAGTTTTTTATGCACGTGCACTTGCTAAAATTTATTATCATAGGAACAGCTTATCCTCCAACAATAAATTTCAGTATTTTTTATCAATTATTTAAAAAGGGAATTAAGCACAACAAACAAAATCTTTTAATAAATAATAGTATTCCCACAAACAACTTTGATAATAAATTTTAGCAAGTCATATCCGAAGTCATTCGATTTCAGGCAATTCAGCATGCGTGAAAAAAAATTCACGTTTATTAGTTGATTAAATGTTTTTATTGTATGGGGGATATCCGTATCCCCACTCCTAAGCCTTTAAGATTTTGTTGGCACACGCACTTTGTTCTAACAGCTACGCATATCAAATTAAGTATGTATCAGTATTGATATTCTTTAGATATATAAAAAATATTAATAACTTTGTATGGGGAACATCGGTCACCTCCCTCCTATACCTCCAAGGTTTTGTTGGAATATGCAGTTTGTTCTCAGAATAACAAACATCAAAATGGTAGTTCTGCAGATATAAGAAAAATAATATTTACATTGTATGGAGAGAATCGTTAAGAAAAGTAATAATTTTTTTGTAGGAGGGTACCCGCCTTCCCCTCCTAGACCTTCAAGATTTTGTTGGAGCATGCAGGTTGTTCTTAATGGAATGCACATCAAATTTAGCGTACCTCACTTTTGTAGTTCTTCATATAAAAGAAAAATAATAAATTTTTTTTGTAGGGGGGTATTCGTCTTCCTCGTCCTACACATCTTGGGTTTTGTTATAACATGCAGCTTGTGCTTGCCCTATAAAAAATGGAGTTTCCAACGAAGCAGGCGTGTAAGGGAGAAACGTTCGCTTACCATATTGCAAACAGAAGACATAAATTTTATGTGGCGAGTTCCCACTTTGAAGCAATACATTTTGGACACAAAGGTGCTTTATTCAGCGTAGAAAGAATTGGTCAGCTTTAGACACTGAATTTTTTGTTGCTACCGTTAAGTGGGAAACAGAATTGTCGCTGTAGTACAACGTAACGAATAGCGCTGCAAGCTCTGAAAAGTTAAAAAGGCAGTTTCAAAGTAGTGCCAACACAATACGTAGTTGTAGTAGTCGTTGCAGTTGAAGTTGAAGCGCAAAGTTCAAAATTTTGAACTTTGTTGCGCTACAGAGCATTCCTCAGCTTCAGCTACTACCACAACTACTTTATTCTGTTCCAGGCCTTATTCTTTACAAAGCCAACTTCGTAGTAAGAGAATGTGGTGGCTCTGCAAATGTTATAGTTTTTTTTAATTGTTTAAGTATTTGTTCATTCTGTCTGTCGCGGTCGTTGAAGATAGACGTGTTTTCTAAACTCGGCATACGGTTTATTTTTTTTTTTGAACAAATAAAGTATAAAAAAAGTAAATACAAGAAAAAGAAAAAATTACATGTATGTACATACATACATAAACACACATTTTTTCATTATCGGTGTTGATAAACAATAACAAATAAGAAGAGCACAACTGTAAACAGTAAAAGAAAAAAAAAAAACTCTTATGAGTGCAAACAGTAGAAATGCATATATCACAGTGAGTGTTAGCGAAAAAAATACAGAAATAAAAAAAAGAATCGATGATAGCAAATACCTAACAGCTAAACCTATTACTCGTACGCGATCCCTCTCGCCGTCTGTATTTAATAACACGGTTGATACAATAACAAATACAAAACCTGCTAGCGTTGCCTCAACAGCAAAAACAATTTTAATAAGTGATGTAAATATTAACCCCCAATCAGGCATAATAGAAAACTCAGTATCACCTTCGGTGTCTAATAATACGGTTGATATTAATACAATAAAAAATATAAAACCTGCAAGCGGTGCCTCAGCGGCAAAAACGATTTTAATAAGTGATGAAAATATTACCCTCAAATCAGGCATGATGGAAAACTCAGCTCCACAAGTAAAAAGTGGTCAAAAGCCTCAAGTACAAGTTGGTATGGACAGGTACATAACAGTGCTTAAACGGGGTCGCAGCCCTACCTCTGCAGCAGTTGCTTCGGCCTCAAAAGTACCATCTTTTGATAAAATAAATTCTCAAAATCGATTTGCAATTCTGGAAGATGAATCCTCTGAAGCACCAAACGTCATAAAATCGTCCAAGCCTCCCCCGATATATCTTAGGGAGCAAAACTCAAATGAGCTCATAAAGAGTTTGATATCGGTGATAGGTGAAAATTCGTTTTACGTAGCTGCTATCAAGCGTGGTAGTATAAACGAGACAAAAATACAAGTCAATAATGAGAATGATTTTCGCAAAATTATAAACAAATTTGAAGTACTTAAAAAAAACTTTTATACATACCAACTGAAAAGCAGTAAAGGTCTCCAGGTAGTGATTAAGGGAATTGACTCATGTGTGGACCCAGAAGAGGTAAAAACATTCCTCGAAGAAAAAGGCTTCAAAATAAAACATGTAGTAAATATAAAAAATAGAGAAAAAAACCCCCAACCACTTTTTCGAGTGGAGTTTGAACCCGGCGACGTAAAGCTTAAAAAAAATGAAACGCACCCTATTTACAATTTGAAATATATTCTCTATAGAAGAGTAACTATAGAAGAGCCACACAAAAGAAATGGTCCCGTTCAGTGTTTAAACTGTCAAGAATATGGTCATACTAAGGCATATTGCTATTTACCCCCTGTTTGCGTAGTATGTGGTGAATTACATGGTACAGATCTTTGCGATAAGTCTAAAACCGACCCCAACGTAAAAAAATGTAGCAACTGTGGCGGTAATCACACTGCCAATTATAGAGGATGCCCTGTATATACCATCGTCAAGCAGTCAGTTGGACCGAAAACTAATCCCCCTCAAATGCAGGTAACAAATCAAGTAAGCACTGGTGACATTCAGGCCCCGCAGCCTAGTAATAACAGAACCTCTTATGCTAACGTCGTAAAATCAAACCATGCGCCAACGCAAGGTGCTGCGCCAAGTAATGATGAAACTCCAGTTTCAAATTTAAGTCGTCTAGAAAAAACCATGGAAACATTAGTGCAAACAGTAACAAATTTTACGAACACAATGGGTAATATGATGCAGGAAATTCTTAGAATGCAATCGATGTTATTGCAATCTGTACTTAACAAGCCATGAACTGTTTAAAAATCTGTTTTTGGAACGCGAACGGCATCCGCCAACATAAAAATGAATTAGAATACTTTCTTAAAAATAAACAAATTGATGTCATGATGGTTTCTGAAACTCATTTGACCTCAAGAAATACGTTTAACATCAATGGTTATATACTATATGATACCAAGGACCCTCGAGATAGAGCTTGTGGTGGTTCTGCCATTTTGATAAAAAATCGAGTCAAACACTACCTAATGTGTGATCATCGTGAGGATTATCTCCAAGCAACGAACATTTGTGTTGAAGAGCTGAATCGTAGCATTGTAATCTCATCTTTATACTCTCCACCTAGATTTTCAATATCAGAAAGCCAATATTGTGAATATTATAAATCACTAGGACCCTGTTTCCTGGCCGCTGGCGATTATAACGCTAAACATACCTTCTGGGGGTCACGACTAATAACACCAAAGGGTCGTGTTTTGTTTAATACAATCTCTAAAATGAATTTAAATGTTGTCGCGAGCGGCCAACCAACATATTGGCCTGCTGACCCGCAAAAAATTCCAGATGTCATCGATTTTGGCGTGGTTAAAAACATCCCCACAGAAACGATTCACGTTGAAGCTTCCCTAGAATTATCTTCCGACCACACACCTTCAATTGTTACTATAATGAACCCCAATAGAATTGTATCTCCGACTGGTTACCTAGCGACGTCAGCCACACAAATAAATTGGTTAAAATATAAAAAATATCTCAGTGCCCATTGCACAGAAAATATTCCGCTCAGTACACCGGAGTATGTAGATCGCTCTATTGATAATTTTGACAGTTTTCTGAAACTAGCTGTTCAACATTCCAATATTGCCCCCAAAAAAACAAAAACTATTAAAATATATTCCACAGATGTCGAGCGTCTCTTGTCTGAAAAAAGGAGGGCACGAAGAGAGTGGCAATTGCACAGATCTCCTCAACTTAAGAACTTGCTAAAAGAGTGTACAAAAAGATTAAGAAAGTTATTGCAGACTCAGAAAACGGCTTCTCTGGAAAAATATCTTAAGGAACTTGATGCAACTCCACAATCGGACTACTCATTATGGCGTGCAGCTAGAAACCTCAAAAGGCCAGTTGTCTCTAAACCACCATTAAGAAACTTGAATGGAAGTTGGGCAAGAAATGATGTTGAAAAAAGAAATCTGTTTGTAAGCCACTTGAAAAACGTATTTACACCTAATATACCTCACAATATTGCGGTCGATTTACCACCTGTTGCTGCTAGAGCAGCTATTCCCCTAAGATTTGAGATGAGAGAAATCGAAAAGGTTATATGTGACTTAAACACTAAGAAGGCACCTGGCATTGATAAGATCAGCAATAAAATGCTATTAGAGCTACCTCGCGTAGCAAAGAAAATTATTCTTTTTATTTTTAATGCTATTTTACGCCTTGAATACTAGCCACAAGAATGGAAAGTATCCTTAGTTACAATGATACCTAAGCCAGGAAAGGATCCTACAAAAGTTGAGTCATATAGACCTATAAGCTTATTGTCTAATATATCAAAGCTGTTTGAGAAGCTGTTAGTGTCAAAAGTAACACCGATTTTAAGTGAAAATAGATGTATTCCAAACCATCAATTCGGATTTAGAAGAAAACACAGCACAATTGAACAAACTCATCGAATAGTAAATGTCATAAGAAAAACATTTGAAGAAAAAAAATATTGCTCAGCACTCTTCATCGATGTTTCGCAAGCTTTTGACAAAGTCTGGCATGAAGGCTTATTACACAAATTGAAGCAAAATTTACCAGCAAACACACACAAACTGTTAGAAAGCTACTTAGTCGGTCGTCAATTTATTATTAAAGAAGGAAATTTCTTAAGTTCACCTCAGCCGATTGGCGCTGGAGTCCCACAGGGCAGCATCCTGGGCCCTCTATTATACTTAATTTATACTTCGGACATGCCAACAAACAACTACACCCAAACTTCAACATTTGCAGACGACACAGCTTTTCTAAGCGTCCACGAAAACCGTTATGAAGCATCTCGTTACCTACAGCATCATATATTTCAACTAGAAATATGGCTAAGACAATGGAGGATAATGGTCAATGAGCAAAAATGCGTACATATAACATTCACCCTGCGCCGGGAATCTTGCCCCCCTATTACAATCAATAATCAAATTATTCCTCAACATTCGCATGTAAAAGATCTCGGTATACATCTGGATCGGCGATTAACGTGGAAATGCCATATAGAGGCAAAATTAACTCAAATGAAACTAAAAGCCATCCAAATTCATTGGCTTATTGGAAGAAATTCTGTTCTTAGACTCGATTGCAAGCTTCTACTTTACAACTCTATCTTAAAGCCTATCTGGTGCTACGGTATTCAACTATGGGGCACTGCCTCAGCCTCTAATATCGAAAAAATTCAAAGGCGCCAAAATAAACTTCTTCGTATAATCACAGCCGCCCCATGGTATGTTAAAAACTCAAACATTCATAAGGATCTCAACGTGCCATTAGTAAAAACTATGATTACAAAATATGCAGTAAAATATTTAAAAAGACTTGAACAACACCCAAATCCTTTAGCTCGAAATATTTTAAATCATGGCGGCCACACTCGCTTAAGGAGAAGAGACACTGCAGCACTTACCCAACTAGATGAGAGATAAACACCTATATAAGTGAACAGAACCCGTGATGAAGAAAATTTTTGTCTGGCACTGGCAGGACATAAATAAAGTATTAGGTTAAGATTTGATAAATTATTGTTAGTTCATATTAAATATATGAAGATTCAATAAATAAATAATGAAAAAAAAAAAAAAAATAATTTGTTCACTTACCTCATAGCAACTCTGTATGTCTTATTGCGTTGCGCATAAATGGGCGCATACTTTTCAAAATTTAATTTTAGTTTTATTGGGAAGAGTTACACACCTGAGATTTAGTGTGCCTCACTTTTGTAGTTAAGGAAATATGAATTGATCCGCAAAACAAGAGTTTTTGGCCGCAGTGTGTGTCCAACTTTTTTAAAAAACCTGCTTTCGAATATTTCAAATAGTTGGTTTTTTTTAAAAAAAAAAAAGAATTATTTTTGGTAATGAAAATTTGGCAATGCTGTTCATAAAGTTAGTTAGGAATTAAGCTACGGTAAGACTTTACAAATATTTGACAAAAAAGGCGTAACCGACAGGAAAACTAAAATAAAATTTTCTTTCATTGCAATATTTATTTTGATTATAACACTTCATCATACAAAAAACAGTTTATTGCTGTGTGTGGCAGTATAAAAAGTTTTATTTTGAGATATTAGGAGACCATGTTGAATCTCACTAACTATTACCAAAAGTAGTGGTAATGCTTATTTGGTCATATATTTAATAAGTGCGGCTGTAGCTTTAGTATGTTTAGATGTTGTTAAGACTTAGAACTTTATCAGTAAGAAGATAACGGTAATCTTGGCAGTTTAAATAACATATACCTTAGAGGCGAGAGTACACACATTCCACCATTGCAACGTTAAGAATAAGACATTCTAAAAATTTAAAGTGGATCGCATTTTTCTGCTTATTTTGTTCCACAATTCAAAATAGATTCGGAAGAAGAGTCGTATTCGCTTCATACAACTTATTCATAAAAAAATAATATTTCATTTAGTTATTTTATTTTCTATTTACTAATTACATAAGTTTAGTTTTCTGTGTTCAGGGAGAACATAGATTTATGTACACACATTCACCGTCCTCTGAATATTTATTACAATATTTGCATATTTAAAATATTAAGCAAGGGGCAAAATGTGTATGTAAGTCATGAAAAACTCATGTCATCGTCATAATCATGACTTTAAATTTTATACACATGTACATATCAGTGCCTATATGGAAAAGTAGCATATGTCGAATATTGTAGTTTCCAGTCATTCTCAGATTGGTTGATGTTTAATTCGAGGAGTTTTCTGTTGCTTTAAGTCTGTTTGTTACCGTATGTGTTATAACTCCAATAAAGGCTTGAAGTAAATGTTGAAAATTTTTTTATTAAGTATAAAAGATGTAACAACTTTTCTACTTAATAAAAGATTTTGTTCGTTGTGCTTAATACTCTCTTCTATAATTGATAAAAAAAAAAAATACTGATATTTATTGTTTGAGGATAAGCTGACTATGCGCGTTTCACTGGCTGCTTAGGCCAGATCATCAGAAAACGTTCTCCTAAATAATTTTAGAGAAGCTAGAGAAGTTATCGGCAAACAAGACTACAGAGGGAATAAGAATTACCTACATACAGTCTTATTTGCAACGATATCAAAGCTTAAATAAAATACCAACAATAAAACTTTTCTACTTATAATAACGGAATTTTGTCTTATGTCGACTTCAGCTACTCTTCCAAATAACCACAGATATGCAAATTTGTCTTTCACCTTTTTAAACATTTTGATTTATTTATTTTTATTTTTTTAAATGTAAATATTTTATGTGCATAAAATTAAGTAATTTAGCTGTTTTTGACATTTTCAAGTTTATTTAATAAAATTAAAATAAAAAAAAAAACAACAGGAAGTATTTTTTAAATATTCATACAACATACTTTATTCAGTTGGAGTGAAAGTTCCACAAAAATTTGGGAAATGTGTTAATATTGACATATTAAAAAAAGCAATAAAAATTGTTCAGGGTTTGGTAAAAAAAAATGTATTGGAGGAACATTTGTACGTAAATATATATATTTGCATACCAACCACAACACGGGGCCTTTTTTCTGGGCCTCCAATCATTCAACAGAAAAATCTACTATAAATAACCACTCTAAATTCTTATTTGGTTTAACTTTGTTTTTCAAAAAAAAACTTCAAATTTTCTTTGTTTCAAAGTCAACTCCTCTTTTTTTAAGCCTTTTGTAATAAACCATTTAAGTGCCACACCTTAGAAGCTGTCCATGGTCTTGCTCTGCAATTTTCTGAAGATTTTAGAAGATATTGTTTTAACCTTTAGATATTCTCTATGGTTTATTGGCGTATACATGGCTTTACAAATAGAGGTTAAAACCAGCAAAAAACATTTATCTTGTTTTATGCCCTCTGGCTCCATCTTTTTGACCATAAAAAGTTTTCTCAAAGAAATATCGATAAGGTTTTATCCCAATATGCCCAATAGAAATGGTTGTAGCTGAGAAATCGTCCTAAGGCTTTCCCTTGCACATATTCACCAATTTTGATTATTAATAAGGCCATGCCATTTTAAATTGTATTCAAAATCAAAGTCTTCTTATTAAGTATCAAGTATTTTATTTTTACCCTTTATATTTTGTCAAATAATTCCTTCCCCTTACTTATGAAATATTTTTATAAAATTTTTTGAAAAGCCAAACAATTTATATGAATAATTTCTCAACTCGAGATTTTAAAAATAACCGCCTTTATTTCCTAAGGACCGTTTTCACAACTTCGCAAAAGCTAAAGGTAGCTTTTTATCGGCCTTATAAAAAAGGTTCCATCATTACAACTTAACTTAAGCCTAAAGTGAGCGATAAGTTAAAGGAAGGTTCATCCTAAACATAATCCACCCGATTAAAAAACTCGAAAAATCGTTAAAAAATCATCCCAAAAAATCCATTTTATTTGCATATCTCTAAAGCCAAAGTAGATAATGTAAACATTTAAGTATATTTTTTGTAGGTCACTTAAGTCTTATGTTGCGCAATCCATAAATACATATATTTTTGGCGAATTCTTAAAAGTTTGAATATCCGAGGTTACCAATTTAAGAGGTACACAAGTCACTCTCCCGATCCTATATGGACCCGTGTTCTTTCAAACCAACTCAAAAGTTGCCCGGCTATGATAGTTTCTAGAATTACAGCAGTTGCAGAATTATTTTTTAAAACAAAACGTTCGTAAATCATTGTGTTATATTTCCGTAAAATAAAAAGAGCAAAAAAAAATGTTGCAATTAATTTCGTTCAAATGAAGAAAGTGTTCTACAGAAAGTGTGGCAGATTTTTTTTTATTTTAAATTTAACGTTCATGAACAATATATTATCATGTTTAGAGCACACTGTTTCAGAAATTTCTTTTATACAGTCGCAGAAGAACGTGAAATTATATCAACGGTGAGAGACTGACAGATTTCTCAGGAGAACCCTTTCTGACGTTTTTTTTTTTTCTGTTCTGGATCGTGAACATCATCACGGGCCTAAATTACAAAGTGTGAAAAAATATAAAATTAATTCCAAAGTCATCAAATTGTATAAAGTGATTGTATACACAGAAAAAAGTGTTTTATTAATTAAAAAAATGGTTTAAAAAGTATTTTAATTTAATTAATGCGATAATTGAATCAATAATTTTTTTAGCTGAAAAAAATTAAAAATTTAATTTTGATTTAATTAACATTTTAGTTGTTTTGAAATAAATTTTCAATTAAAATTTTAATTAAATAACAAAAAATCTTAATTGACTTTTTTTGTTTAAAATAAAATAATTTAAACATGTAGAATTGTTGTTGGGAATTGTCAATATTTATTTAAATAAATTAACACATTGTTTAAAATTTCAAAGTTTTTTGTTCATTTTGGTAATGGGTGCAAAATCAACAACTTGTTTGCTTGATATTATGAATTTAGAACAAATTTGGTGAAAGGAGAAATTTAATAATTTTTTCTGTGTAGAAATAATCAACGAAACGTTTTATTAATTGAGAAAATATACAATCAAATGTTAATATATTGTTGAACTTAATATATTGTTAAAAATTTTCATGATTTAAATACTAGGGTATTCATTCGGTTAACCTTTAGCCGGTAAACGGATTAATTACTACCCGATTAACTGATCGGTTAATTCAAAATTTACTTTTTTCGATTAACTATTAAACCGGTTAATTTTAGTCGATTAACCGATGTAACAAAATTTTTAATTTTTTCAGTATTATAACATATTTTTTTTTTATTTTAAATAATGTATTGAGACGAAACACTCATATACAAAAGTTTTATATGTGTTTAGAAAATATTTTCTCATACAAACAAAGAAGATGTTCAGTGATCTTCATTTTCAATAAGTGTTTGCTGTCAACATCTTTTTTTCTCGTACTTTTTATATGTATGAGTTAAATTATTTTTTTCTTCTCATATCTTCTCAAATCAATCTTTTAACAGAATTAACGGAAACAATTAGAAGTTTTAAACATTTAAAAAAAAATTAAAACAGGACTCTAATGTCGTAATGGTAGATTTTTTAAGTTAAGAAAAATCCAGGAGGGGGACTGAGAAATTAGATATTCTCTATTATGGGTTGCGTTTGATTTCTCCAACATCTACGATAAATGAAAGAATTATTTCAAAGTCAAGTTTTATCAAAACTAAAGAAAATTAACGCTTAAACCATAACATATAAACCAAATTATATGTATAAAAGACTATTTTATAAGATCTTCCTAAACTATTGAAATAACTAATAAAATGATCTCACACTTTATTGTTTAATTAACATAATATGTATTAATTAAAAAAAATTATTTTCGGGAATGAAATATTTATTAATTAATTCATTTATTAATGATGTGCTAATAATCCCAATTTATGATAAAAAACCCTGAAATTTATTGTTGTGGGAAAGCTTGTTTCTATGCGCATTTCGCTGGTTGCTTAGGCCAGCTCGTCAGGAAACTTTTTCCAAATACTTTAGAAAAGCTAAAAATATTATACAAGTAAGACCATAAAGTGAATAAGAATTTTAAACACTCAGCTCTACTTGTAACAATATCAAAGCTTCAACAAAGACACAACAATAAATAGTGAATTTTTTCTTTCTTACATTCCCCTACAATTGGCTGGGTTTTTTCCAACACGAATTGTAGTTGTAAGAGGATAGAAAAAAACAAAATTAAAAAAAACAAGTTGCTAAATAAAGCAGCTTGCCATTTCAGTTTTTTATTTGCCTGACGAGCTGGCCTAAGCAACCAGCGAAATGCGCATAGAAACTAGCTTTCCCACAACAATAAATTTCAGTGTTTTTTATCATAAATTGGGATTATTAGCACATCATTAATAAATGAATTAATTATTAAAAAATATGTTTTACATATTTATGAATTATTCTTTTGTTTGTTCTTGTTATTTCAAGAGTTGTTATGTTATTCAGGCTTATTATGAAAATGGACGTTCAAATCAAAATACATATATATCATGCACTTCGTGATTTTTTCGGTCAATTTAATCGTCCAAATGGGCGTACAGTCGGAAAATCGTGCAAAAATTTGAGCCAACCGGGTCTGTAGGTGATGTGAAAACACCAGTTCATGCTCGTACAGCTCGTACTGCAGAAAATATTGCTGCTGTTCGCGATAATGTGGCTGAAGAGTCGTCCACCTCAACTCGTCGTCGTGCCCAACAATTGCACCTCTCACGCTCGTCGTTGATGAACATTACGCATAAAGACTCGTCAATAAGCAGAATTGCCGCATTTGGGCGAATAATAATCTAAGAGTAATTGTCTAAAAAGCAATGCACCCTCAAAGAGTGACTGTTTGGTGCGGTTTATGGGCTGGCGGCGTCATCGTGCCGTATTTTTTCCAAAATGAGGCCGGTCAGGCAGTTCCTGTGAATCGTGTTCGCTATCGTGAGATGATAACGAACTTTTTATGGCCCGAATTCGAAGATATGGAAGTGGACGATATGTGGTTGCAACAGGACGGTGCCACTTGCCACACAGCTAACGAAACAATGGCACTTTTGCACGACAAATTCAATGGCCGTGTTGTCTCACGTCGTGGCCATGTTAATTGGCCGCCAAGACCGTTGGACTTCTTTATTTGGGGTTATCTGAAAAAAAATGTATAAGTCGATAAGCTAGCAAAAGTTTAAGAGCTAATGTATGATATAATTCGGCACATTAACGGTATAGAACCTCAAGTCATCGAAAATTTGGACCATCGGATGGAGTTGTGCGGCCGAGTTCGCAGCGGCCATTTGGCCGATATTTTGTTCCAGACAAAATTGAATCATTCCAATATTATCATAATAAAGAGAAATTACAATAATTTCCTACATAACACTATGCAGCAAATGGGAAGTTTTTTTTCCCTTGAATAACCACTATATTTGTTTGATCCGCTATAGTCATCTTACTACAAAAATCATCACTATTTCAAATTCTATGGTAAGGTTTTTTTTAAAAAATTTTTTTTCCTAAAAATTGAAATTTTTGAAAGGGCTGCACCTTACATCTTATCGTAACTTTGGAACGACGTACCCGATTTTGGCATGCAGTCCGTCAAAACATTTTAAATAATGCCAGCTTTAAGTTTCTCCAATATTATTTTTTAATTTAGCCATTATTTTTGGAGTTATTGAGGCCGAAGTGGCAAAAAAATTATTATTTTTTTTGTTTTTTTGTAAAATTTTTTAATTCATAAAAAATTGAAATCAACAAATACTTACCAAGTTTAGTACTTAAGCTCAAAGCTGCATGTATTAGAAGTAAAAGAAATTTTATTTCATGAAAATCCATGGATAAATTTCTGTTTTATTCCCGATAAAGTGAGAGTACCTACTTTGACATTTGTAATCGAAAATTTGTGTATAGCTAAAATGTTGTGATTTTTTAACGGTTAAGCCCTTAAAAAAATGTTTTGACGGATTGCATGCCAAAGTCGGGTACGCTGTTCCAAAGTTACGATAAGATGTGAGGTGCAGGCAGCCCTTTCAAAAATCTCAATTTTTAGAAAAAAATTTTTTCAAAAAAAATAATGATGATTTTTGTAGTTAGATGACTATAGCGGATCAAAAAAATATAGTGGTTATTCAAGGAATTTTTGCTTGTTGCATAGTGTAATTTGTGTTTTATTCAAAATCAACAACCCTTTATAAATAGAGTACAACTCTGTCAATATTTTTTCGTTTGTATTTCACAGAAATTCTTTTTATATGGAGTTTAAAAACATTTCGCACGAAATACTGAACAGAGTACCAGGCTTAAAACAAAAAAAAAATTAAGAAAACCGAAACAAACTCGTGTATTGATGATGAAGCAATTCACACGAAAATTTACAGTGGCATTGTATGACAGGTACCATGCCATATTTTCCAATTGAACCTATTTTTTATCAATATTTCTACAAAATTGAAATACTTCGAAAACTGTTATAGTTTTTAAGATATATAGAAATCTATATTCTCTTTGTGTGGCAGGTGTCACGACAACTTTTTCAATTTAGCCTTCTTTTTACAAATGATGTGTATTAATAATCGTGATATATGTACCAAATTTTTAAAAATGTTCTTGCTACCGATCTCCAGATATATAGAAAAAATATATTGTCTTTATATGGGAGGTGTCACGCCCACCTTTTCAATCCATTTGGCAGATGTTGTGTACTGATAACTAAGTTATTCTCTTTCAAATCTTAAAAATTTTACTGTAACGGTTCTTCAGATCTTCCTATTGTAATTCATATTGTCTTTTTATTGGAGTTGACACGCCTACTTGAAAATTTACAAATATTTATAGCCAATGTTCAAGGCTGTTTAATCAGAAAATTCCTTATAAATTTCGAAACCCATCAGTTTTTTTTTAAATTTTCACCATACGTTTACATGATCTTCTTATTTCTTAACAACAATGGCTGTCCATTGGCTCTATACACTTTGGCATTAACTTTTTTCAATCACAATTTGGATTAAAAAAAATATTAAAAAAAAAAACATAAAAATTCTTTAATGCATTCCCAGCAGTATGAACAAGAAATAAAGCGAAATAAAAAGAAAATCAATGAAGTAGAAGACATCCCTTTTACATTTTTGCTTTGGTTTTTTGTCCCATCGTAAATACATTTTCTACATCATAAAATTTTTAAGCGTCAGTTTTTGTATTCTTTCCAAGACATCATTTTGCCAATGATTTTACTTGCCATTTTTTTTCTTTTGTTGGTTTTGTTTTGGGGAAAGTGTTCAAATAGTAATAGACCTCAACAATGATGTTGGTTGGTTGGCTAACACTCGAATGTTCATTGCTGTATGAGTTAATGGGAGTAAATTCCTTAGCCGGGTTAAGAAAGCAAATTCCATTATTATTACTACTTTCTGAATAAGGGCAATAGAATCATTATGTCGACATTAACTATGCAAGGGGTGAGAGAGTGAGAAAAAGAGAGAGAGAGATAGATAAATGTGGAGTAGTCAACAAAATGTTTTTAGATTCATCGATTAAACGATGGAAGTAATAATGGAGGTAAATTTACATAAATAACTAAAATCAAGTAAATAAATATAAATTTCTATTATTCAAATTTAAAAAGTATTTAACAATTTTTTTTTCTAAAAACTTTTGATTGTTTATTTTAAAATTTCGCTTTTATAAACCATTTATTAGACAAGCTGAAGCAAATCTTGTAGATGGAAGTAACGAAAACTTCTACAATGTCTATCTTTTTTTCTGTCTACATCTAAAATCACATGTACTGCATTTGTTTAATAAAAAGTCATCACACTCAAAAGAAAAATCAATCCGAAGCGTTATCAATAGTACGGTGAGTACGGATTTTCTTGAATCAAGTACAGAAAGATTGATTCAAGTACGGATTATTCAATCGCGAAATACTCAACTTATCCATATTCAATCTCGCATTCGTACTTAAAATAATCCGAAAATGAGATTGATTTAAGTAAAACTGACATTGAATCAATCCCAAAATGTACTTAAGTAGAGTGTTATAAAGTTCGTTTAATTCCAAATTCGTTCTTTAAATAAACCAAAACTGAAATTAGAAGAAGAATATTATTATAATTAATTTACTTACCTGGTTTACACCTTACAAAGTTCCAACTATAAAACACCACCATCATGCCTGATGTGATTTTTACTTTAAAAACTTAATGTACATATTTAGCTAAGAATATAAACCAAGAAATTGAAAGCAAGACAATTTTGAAGCTTTAAAAAGTAAAACTGATTAAGATTTAAACATGAAAATAATGTGTTTTTTTCTTGTTCTGTTGTTTTTGTAGTTTCTACACACAACAAGCAAATCGTTTTTTAGCTACTTGTGTGGTGTTGTTGTAGTGGCTACAATAAATTTGGATAAGTTATATAAGATTAAAACGCTCATTTTGTAATTTTACTCTCAGAGTGGCAGTACCAACGAAAAGTTCAATCTTTTTTGTACTTGGTTTAAGAACTTTATACTTACTTTAAGAAATTCCAGGATTATTTTTCGAAAGTTATCCCATTTAGGAATGTTGTGAGTACGTTTTAGTGTTATTCGTACTTAAATTTTTGAGTACGACTCGTAATCAAAGTAAGTATAAAAAGCTTAATTTATAACGAGTTTTTTTCTTTCTGAGCAGTAAAATAAAAATAAACAATTAAAAAAATCAAAGGCCTGACCGCAAAAAGGGCAATTTTTAATGCACAATTTCTAAACAAGATTGACTACTTGGGTTTAACAGTTAAATGCCCGCATTAAGCTTAGATCGCGGGAAGACAATTGCAAATTATAAACCAAAATAAAACAAGCAAGAAAGTATAGTCGACCATACGATATCCTACACCACAATAATTAAAAATAGGTTTCGAGAGCTAAACATATTTGGGACCCATGGGCATTCATTGACCCAACAGAACAAACTTATGTTATGAGGTTAAGCCTTATATAAAAGTTACTTGATATCTTCATCTCTGTATATAAGGAAGGGGACTTAAATGGGACCTTGGGCTAATTTTGGACCCACCAGCACAGCTATTTGTCATCACAAGGAAGCTATCAAAAAAGTTAGTGTCATCAAATTTTTTGTTTTTATAGCGTTTTTCGGGAGTAGTTTTTGTGTGTGAGCCATGGTCAAATATTGTTCGATTCCAATGAAATAAGGCAACATTATTAAGATGACAATGAAATAAACTTGAAACAAATTAAATTTAAATACCAACATAATCAGATCGTTTATGGGCCCAACGAGTCTATTCAGGAAAGAAGCTTGTATGAGGGCTATGTGAAATTATGAACCGATTCTTACCTTTACCAATAGGCTTTGTCCTTGTGGAAATTACCAAATTTGATAAAATTATCATCAAAGTTGTACCTTGCGCACAAGGATTAAATCGACAGCCAACCAGCCGGACGGATGGACATAGTTTAATCGATTCAAAAAGTGATTCCCGTATCATACCAAAATTCGGTAGAGTGATTTTTGGGTTTAAAAAACATAAATAAGAATAAACTTCAATACAGCAGTTAAATTATATTTGGCGGTTACAGTGAAGGCAGCCTAATATGGGATCTAAGGTAAATTATGGGCCGTAGATCACAAAATTGTAGAACATTTTTTATGGCCATATATAGCTAGGTTGGAACAAGTTTAACCACATTATCTATATCTGCTACGGCTTTAGGCGTATTTACTTAATTTCCTAGATTGGGCTTTCTATGGGCCTATGGTAAATAATGGAGCGATCATCATGATGTTTTTTAGTATGATTTATAATCCTATAAGACTGTACTTATTAAATTTTATTATGATGGCATCATTTGTTACGGTTTTAACCCAGCTAAACTGTTTTCCGAAAGAATGCTTTATATGGGGCCTATGGTAAACTATGGACCGATCGTTACACAATTTATTATTGTGATTTCTAGTCCTATAAAACTGCGACGCACCAATTTTTGTGATGATAGCATTATTTACTACGATTTTAGATGTACCTACTAAACTGTTTTCCGAGAGAAGAGCTTAGAATGGGGCCAAGGGTAAATTATGTACCGATCTTTCCGCAACTTGGCAGTGTTATATATTGTCGTATAAAACTATGAATTACTATATTTAATGGCAATAGCATTATTTATTACGGTTTCAGGCATACTAAACTGTTTTCCGTGAGTAGGGTTTATATGGGACCTAGGGTAAATTATGGACCGATTTTCACGAAATTTGGCAGTGTGATTTATAGTCCTTTAAAACTGCGACGTATCCAATATCCAGTACGATAGCAATATTTATTATGGTTTTAAACGTCCAAAACTCTTTAACGGGAGTAGGGTTTATGTGGAGCCTATGCTAATTTATGGACTGATCTGCACGAAATTAACCTGTGTGATTTTCTGTCTTAAAAAACTATAATATACCAAAATTTATTATAATGACAATATTTGTTATAAAAAGTCATAAAAAACGAATTTGTGCAAAATGTTACATCATGTCGTTTATTATTTCACCATTTATGTTAGTTTTTGTAACAAAGCTAACAATTTTTTAGGGCGGTGGTTCCATATTTTGATATTTTGATCCATTTCAAACCTAAACTGCTTAGGGTAACTACATGTAATTTGACACTAATGTTGTTTTGTTTTCTACAAAAAAATACCAACTTGTTAAAAGGTTTTTTTTTTTTTTGACGAGAACAAAACACAAAATTGGACCACCATGTTTTTACAGCTGACTAATTTGGGCTTCAAAATATAAAAAAAAAATATACATAAACCAAAATTTGTTAATAGATTGATATTAAATAAATAACTAAATGAACAAATTGAATGACGAAATTCCAATATTTTTAGTTTGTTTATTATAAAATATGTAAACAAGAAAATAGCTTTGCTAGATTGCTGATTTATTAAGACCAAGTTTTTCAGATTTCTTGATTTGATGTTTGTTTTTTAAAAACAATTTTATAACATCGAATCCACTTCAATTTTATATCACTGACAACATATCATTAACAATGTAATGCTTTCTTATGTTTTTACTATTAAATAATAGAAAAAATAACTATTAAAATGTTAAATTTTTATTATCATGATTAGAGGCGATTTTTTCCCAACTTCGTCTGGTAACCCTCTATATAAACAAAAGCCATCTTTTTACAGGGCAATATCAACACTGTCGATTTATAGTAAGGGGACCTTATTTTTAGAATAAAACAAGCCACCCTTTTAGAGAGCGAAGCATTTTTAAGAAACGAACACCAAATTGCATTTTTTTTTTTAAATAAAATGGGACATTTTTTGTAGAAATGAAAACACCACAAATTGTTTCTTTTCTTTTGCGTTTTTCGAAAGTGAGCGTGTTTTCAACAGGCAGACAGAAGGACATGGATATATCGAGCCAGAATATATATACTTTATGGGGTCTTAAATGTATAACAAAAAAGTTTCATGCGGAATGACAAACTTTGTATACCCTCATTCACCACTAGTGGTGGTGGATGGTATAAAAATTAATCAACGCTTTTAATCCTTCTGTGAAATCCTTGGTACAGCTGTACCAATTTAGATTTTGAAACGAATTTTAAAGATTTATGCATATACAAAGCGAAAAATTTATGAATGCCTCAATTATATATCTGGGAATTAACTGGTGGAATTTGTGATAAAAGACATCGTAAATTACTGCAGTGCTGCTAGAAATGCAATGATCCGGTAAAAAGGTCTGTGATTTAATATCTCTTTTGTTTTCAACGTAATATACCTTAAGATATGTTCAGACCTAACAAATATTTGACGAAAAAATCCAAAAAAGCATGATCAGCAAATTGATCGAACTATAGCTTAATTTTTAATAATTTCTAATAAAATATTTAATAAAACTAGTGGTCACGTGTATGTCATCATATATTTAAAGTTGTGAACATAGCTTTATTTATTTTCAATATAAAATACATAGTGCTACAGCTGTACTACGGAAGTCAGTGGAAAGGTTGTTAGGAAGTATGTCACAGAAGGGTTAAACAAAACTCTGTTCTTTTTTTAATATGTACAAAATAATTTATATTCACAAAACTTACTGATTGACAAATGGAAATGCCATGAATTTTTTTCATTTTCGTTTAATTTTTTTTTTTCTCAACTAAAAGCAAATCCTTTACAAAATGTTAAATATGAAAAATTCGAAAATACACATAATCACACAAGACATACAAACTTCATAGGAGAATCAACAATGTTTAGATAAAAAAAATTAAAACAAAAAAAAAAGGACTCACATTGAGACAACAATAAAACCTTTATAAACATGTCAATCACATGAGTATTGAAAAGGATTTAATGACATTTCTCAGTTCGAACCATTAACACATGTCCTTTTTTTGTTTTGGTATAAAGTTTTGATCCTTGTTTTCCAATACTTTTATTTGTTTTTTTAAATGTATGTGTCCTGCAAATAGTTTCACTAGTAGCTTGGGAAATAAACATGTCAATACTTGATATTTGCTTACCATCACAATGGAGAGGGTTTTATGCGTTTGTGATAATGAGTTATATCGCAAAAAAAAAATTAAGCTTCAAACGTAGCAGGTTTGTAAGGGAGAAATGTAAAAAGGCATGCATTGTGAAACAATCAGTTAAATTTTTGGTGGTTAAGTTATTCTTTAATATTCTCCCTTACAAACAAGCCTTGTAGTTAACCCACACAGAAAAAAGTGTTTTATCAATTTAAAAAAATGGTTTAAAAAGTATTTAAATTTAATTAATGTTATAATTTAATCAATTATTTTTTTAGTTGAAAGAAAATTAAAAATTTAATTTTGATTTAATTAACATTTTAGTTGTTTTAAAATAAATTTTCAATTAAAATTTTAATTATGTAACAAAAAATCTTAATTGACTTATTTCGTTTAAAATAAAATAATTTAAACATGTAGAATTATTGTTGGGAATTGTCAATATTTATTTAAATAAATTAACACATTGTCTGAAATGGCAAAGTTTTTTGATCACTTTTTTAGTTAAAATTAAAAATATCATTTATTGAAAAAATTTTTTAAAATTTTAAAAGTTTTAGTAATCAATATAATCATTTTGGTAATACGTGCAAAATCAACAACTTGTTTGCTTGATATTATGAATTTGGAATAAATTTGGTGATTGGAGAAATTTTATAATTTTTTCTGTGTAATATGTAGTTATGGAGCCAGTTACCAGTAAGTAAATATTCAGTACTAAAAACAACACAAATAATAAGTAGTTATTGAGCTGATTATTAGTAAGCAACTATTCAGAAGTGAAAAGTACTTACAGAGATCATTACTAGTAAAGCCTATAGTACACGGCATGTATAAAGACACATGCGCATCTGGTTCTGACGTAATTTTGACGTCATCACACAACACGCAATGATTATTGTGGCTTTGCATTGACGTCAAAATTACGTCAGAACCACATTCGCATGTGTATTTTTACATGCCGTGTACTATAGGCTTAAGTACTTTTTGAGGTTTTCGGAACAATGGCAATTACTTACCAGGTTACATATGAAATAACTACTACCTATTACCAAAATTCAAAAAGTTTTTCCTGGGAAGGAATTCCGTGGACATTCAAATTTATTTTAATGAAATTTGTTGACCTTACTTCAGCTCTGTATGCTTTATTACCTACAGCATAAATATGCGCTTACTTTTTAAAATATATCATTAGTACTTTACTAAAAAATACAATTTTTTGTTGGGACCTTCAAGCAGTGATGGCAACTTATTCATTTGCGGGCTAGGTTAAGCCCTTTCTACAGGTACCTGAAACGCGAAAATTATAGCCCTAAGCTAAAAAAAACGTGCAAATTCTGACCGCTATTTCGTATTTTATGCAAGTTTTTACTTTTAACTCGTTACGGCTATATTTTTGTTTTCCTGACAATGTCATGGTGTGAAAACTTTCTTAAAAAATTAAAAACGTGCAAATAGAAAAACATTGAAAGTACATCTGCACGCAGAGAAAAAACATAATTAATAAATGGTCACTACGGCCATTTTTATTCATATTTGCCTAATATGTTTACCCTAATAAACTTATTATAATCCTTATTTAACTAGAAAAAATATTTTTTTCTCCTTAACATTTTTTAATTCACTATAATAATATTATATGGTGTTTTACACCTAAAAAGTTACCATGATCTAGCTAAACATATTAAATTATGTGAAATATTTGCAACTATAATGTATATATTTTCCACTATACAATTAAAATCATAATATTAGCTTTACACAAAAGGTATGATTGATACCATAATTTTTGTTCGCTTTAAAACACATTCTCTAAATGAGCAAACATTTATTGCCAAAACAGACAGTGTGTGCTTATGAAGCAAATAAAATCTTCTTCCACGTCATTTTCCGTCTGCCAGAGTATGTTTGTATATGTATGTATTTAATTTTATATTTATGTATATTGCAAAGTATATGTATGTATTTTTAATAAAACATGAAATTGTTTAAATAAATTTTTAAATTATTTTTTTTATTGGTTTTATTATTCAAATAGACATTTTGCATGGTATTAGGAAAAATAGGAACATGGCTAGGAAGATCATTTGTGTATTTCTTCTAAACATAATAATATGTTTGAGACAATAATAAGCTATAAACATGTCTGAATATATATTGTTACTGAAGACGTGTTTGACACAATCACAACCACAAACATTTATGATAGTTTGCGATTGTGATTGTATCAACCATGTTTTTTCTTTGCGTGTGCACACAAGCCGAATGGCTTTGCGGGAAAAGTTTTAGAATTAAATCTATAAACACTTTTTTAATAAATAATTTTAAAATTTTAAATATAAGTTTCGAATAGAGGCTCGTAGTTATATAAATATTATTGGAACCAATTAATTTATTTACCCTTCTTGTTTTGCTAAAACAAAAATTATTGATACATTCGCACTCAAATGCTGAATTTGAAAGAACTTTTAGTGCCATGAATTTATTTAAGATTAACATCAACAATTACACAAACCAAACGCTAGTTTGAAAATAAAAATCGTCAAAACATGTAAATTAAGTCATAAAAACAAAATTCTGTGCTAGAAACAAAGCAGTTAGCAAAACAAAGCAGTAAAAAAAACAAACAAAGAAGTAAACCAAAAATATATGATATAATTTTGAGAAAAATATTTTATAAGACTAGGTATATTATAAATGGTGTTATTTTTAAAATATGTAACAGAGTGTATTTTTTTCATTTTTATTATTATCGTTTATTAATATTATTTGTATATTTTATGTATTGTATTATTTTATTAATTTATCATTATTGTTTTAATAGATTTTTGATTTGCTAACTGCATATTTCACTAGATGCGAACGAACGCTTTCTTTCGACATCGTGATTTTGTATTATTTGTATTATTTCTTTCATTTGTTTACCTAATTTTAAGTCACACTACACGCAGAGAAAAAACATGTTTAAAAATGGTCACCTCCAACAAAATTATTTTTAAGGAAAATTTTTAAACATATTATGTTTAATTTAACCATATTGTTGTCAGCGACAACCATATTATTGTTAAATTAGTCCTCCATCAAGAAGCCACAACCATATTATGGTTGTCTCTAAACATGTTTTGGTTATATATGACAATAATTTTTTTTTTTAACAATACTAGTTTCCTCTTTTCCAAGAGCAACATTCTATTGTTGAAAACCAACCATGCTATTATAAGTGTTAATCATATTTTAGTTATTATTAACCAAAACATGTTTGGAGGCAACCATAATATGGTTGTGGCTTCTTGATGGAGGACATATTTAACCATAATATATTTGTCGGTGACAAAAGCATGATTAAATTAAACATAATATGTAATATTTATAATATATTATAATATATATACATATATATAATATATATAATATTTTTCTTTTAAAATAGTTTTGTTGGAGGTGACCATATATAAACATGTTTTTTTCTCTGGGTGTATAAATTAAATTTGGCTACTTAATTTTATATATATTTACCTTGTTTTGTAACTGAGCTTAGTTGCTCTTTTTGTCATTAACTTCTTATTTTTAAGCATTGAGTGATCGATCTTGTTTGCTTATTGTTGTTGTTTCTATTATTTTGCAAAACTAAGTAAATCTCTAATTATGCCGTTATAATTACACTCATTACGTTTGAATTGTAGCATATTTCCAATATTCCAATTATTCCTTTTATTAATTTCCAATACGTAAGTTGACCTATGACAGGCGACACATTAATGTAATCGATCTCTTTCATACCCTCCACCACCACTAGTGGTGAATGAGGGTATACTAAGTTTGTCATTCCGTGTAAAACTTATTTATTATGTGTACATTTAATCCACAAAAACTATATATTTTCTGGCTCCCTAAAAAAATCTTAATCGATTTAGCCATGTCCGTCTGTCTGCCCGTCTGTCCGTCTGTTAAAAACATGCACACTTTAAAAAAACGAAAAAGAAAAGAACAAACTTGATCTTAAATTGCTTGTAGTTATCCTAAGCAGTTTGGGATTGAAACTCAGCAACATGGGCTCAGTAGAATCAGAACTATAAATCAAAATGTGGAACCAACACCCTAAAAAATTGATAATTTCGCTACAAAAACTTACATAAATGGTGGAATAATGCACGGAATGAGATTAAATTTTGCACACATTCGCTTAATAAGACTGCAAATCATTGTTAAATTTAAACACTATTCGCGGAAAACAGTTCAGTACGCCTATAACCGTAATAAATAACGCTATCAAGCTAAAAGTTGGTACTTCTCAGTTTTATAGGACCAGAAATCACATTGTAAAATTTTGTGAAGATCGGTCCATAATTTACACTAGGACCCATATAATCCGTACTCCCAGCAAACAGTTAATTACGCCTAAAACCATATAAAGCCCACTTTGGGAAAATAATTTAATTCGCCTAAAACTGTAACAGATATAGATATTGTGGTAAAATTTCTTCTAACTTTAATTCATATGGCCAGAAAAAATATCATGCAATTGTGTGATATACGGTTAGGGTGTTCAATTAATTGGCTATTTCTCTTGTTGAATTAAACGATTAATCGTTATTTGGCATTTTTGACTTGTTCGATTAAACGAATAATATTTTAAAATTAAGCGATTAATCGAATAATTAAAAATCCAAAAATTTTATATATTAACGGATTTTTTTCGATAATTTTTGATAAAATTGGTACTTGAGCAAATAAACATTATAAAAATTATAAATTACAAGTATTTTAATATTTTATTATCAAAAAAACAAAACAAACGTAACAATTCATACTAATTAATAAAACCCATACAACGAAAAAAAAAATAAAAATGTGTTCAGATCATATAATTTTATATGTACAAACAATTGAACAGATTTTTTAAAATAATCTTTTAAAAATAAAATGTTTAAATGTTTTGCTTGCTTTGAGGCCATACAATCAAGTTTTGTCTTTCCTTTTAATTTGCTATACTCTCTCACATTTTTACTAACGTACTCACACTTCAAAAATTCACACGAGATTGCTCTCGATTTAGCCTTTCCATTTGCTTGCCAATTTTACATTCAATTTAACAACTGACCAGAAATTCACTTTGGCGCTTTCTTGATAAAAGATATGTTTCTTAATAAATAAATATGCTCTATTAAAAAAAATTGTGTTCTAAAAAATTCTTGTGCTCTTTTTACAAAATACTTTGAGTCGTGCTACTATTTTGAGTTGTTTCTTCGTCGGGGGAATTTTTAAAATTAAATTTAGTATCAAATTGAGTGCAGCCTGTGACACAGCTGTCAATTCAAACAAGTTTTGTTTCAATAATAAGTAAAAAATATCGAATTACTACATTATTTCAGTAATCCGTAAAAATTAACTGGTTACTGAAAATTTTTTCAGTAAGCAGTACGCCCATGTATGTGAATTACTCACTAAACATGACTGTTTTTCTTAATTTCAACGGACACATACAATATTTGGTTTATTTATTTGACTTAAGACTTAAAAAAATTATACATTTGACAGAAAAACGATATGGGTCGATTGCAAATTAAATGTAATTTTTCTGCCCCCGCTGTTTCAACTCTGTTTTGATGTAAAAACATGAATAAGAAAAAAAAAAATAGGAGGGTAGTCATTGAAGAATGTGTCAGAAGAAAAACATTGCTCAGATCATGGACCAATGCAACAATAGAAAAAAAAACACGGGTTTTGTTTGTGTATACAAATGGTAAAAATTTCAAAAAAATGTCAAATGGTAAAAATGTCACCTGTTAAGAAAAATGTGTTTTTTTTTTATCATGTATTTATTTTGTTTAATGAAAATTTTCAACCGGAGTTTTGGCGTACAATTCTTGCTTCCGAAAAATGGTCTGCGCAAATTTCATGTGATGGGGGCACTGAAAATAACGTACCGCATTTTAAAATGTTTTTTACACACTGCACAATAACGCATTTTTATGTTATTACACTTTTTTTATTATTATGGTTATTTAAAATTTTTATTCACAATTGTTTTCACAATTATTTTATTTCATTTTTATTTTAACAATAAGAAAAACGATTTCTTGAAATCAAAAAAAATATTAAAAAATATATAATTAAAAATGTAAACAACTTTTGACATTTTGCCCATTTATGCCTATGTATTATGATTAATAACACAACTCTACAAATTATCAGCAGGCGTTTCGAGCAGACCTACTAATTGGACCATGGTTCAGATTTTTAATATTTTTTTCAATATTGCGTGATAACAGTATTGTATTTTCCTCTCATACTCGTGCCATATAAAAACACTCGTCTCCAGCTACATTTTTTGACAAACAATATTAAAAAATTTAAAAACAAAGTAAACTGGAAATATATATTAACTTTTTTTTAAAATATTGTCAACTTGTATTGTCCTAAAACATTATCAACGCGGATGTGGATTTTTGAAAGAATTTTGTCCCTGCGAATTATCGTGAACGCCACGTTTTTTAATTTTTTTCATATATACTAATATACTCGTTGCATTGAATTGAAGTGCATAGGCTTAGAAAGTGTTCTCTTAAAAAAATACGAAATTTAAAGAATTAAAAGAAAGACAATTAAATAAAGGGATTTTAAGTCTATTTTAGTATATAATATTAAGTACTTGTAAAAATGTCTTGAACGACATGCAAATTATTGGAGAAGCAAAGACCTAAGTTAAAAAAAAATTGAGTTTAAAATTACTGCTTCATAAGTTTTAATTAACTTCCTTTCAGTTAAGTTACATTTGCATAATAAACTTCTTTAAAAAACAACAAAAGGTCGTAAATGTCTTGGGCGCCACTTTTAAACTTTAATTTAATTTTTGCTATTCAAATGACGTTTTTTGAGCCAAATTATCTAAATACATGACTTTCTCAAATCTAATTGACAGCAGAACTTTAATACTACTGCACAAAATCATATATCTTAAAACACCATCAAACTTGTACAACAGGTTGCAATTTCTAAGATCGAACCGCGGCTGTAAACTAACAAGTATTAGATACAAGTGTCAGGTTTCAGAGCGGCAGTTTTTCATTAATGCTATCCGTTCGTGGAACAGACTTCCAAACAGAATTCAAACAATCAGCAATTCGAATATTTTCAAAAATGAAATTATTAAACTGTTTTCTTAATATTAATATTAACCCTCCGATGAGTGAGAAGGTCCCTAGGGACCTTTTTGCCTTTTCAAACTGAAATTACTCCTACTTCGGACACTACAACCTCCCCCCAAAGTATTTTGTTGCGCATCTTTTGGAAAAAAAAAATCATTACTTTAGGAGTTATTGAGGTTTTAGTAAGAATAGTACGGGGACGTGTGAATAGGTCCGTATGGACCTTGTACTGAATTTCACTAATAAATAAATAATAAACTAATTTTGGGCATCATTATAATTTTTTTATTTTTTTAACACATAATTTACTTGTTCTGAACACAAAGACCTAAACTCAAAGTCATTAGGGATGATGATAAAAACAAAAAATTCTAGGAACAAAAATACTAAGAACTGGTTTATTGCTAGTAGTATAAAATTAGAATATTAAAATTAAAAAAATTGAAAAAATTATTTTTGTATGTAGAATTTAGTTATAAACAATAAAAACAAAAAAAAAAAATTTTTTTATGAAAAAAACATGATTTACAAAAAAGGTCCGTAGGGACCTTTTCACACGGCCGTGAAGTTCAGAACTGTCACTCATCGGAGGGTTAATAATTTTTCTATCATTTTATGTTTTAAAATTTTCTTTTTATGCATGTTTTTAAATTATTCATAAATGTTATTGTAATTCATTTATTATTATTTATTTCTTTTTTATTTTCTTTTTTCTCAAAACTTTGGTTAATGTTTTATATAAAATAATAAGTACCATGCTATAAACATTTTATTGTATAACTTCTTGTCCTCCCTACTATAATCTAAAAGATTTTGTATATCTTGTTGTATGGGTAAAACAATAATAAATATCAAATATCAAATAATTAAATAACAAGTTCTTGAATATCAGAGAAAGGTTTTGTGGCGTTCAAGACAGAAAAAATATCTTGGTGTACGTTTTTATTGTAATTGACCCATACATGTATTGTTATTCGATTAATCGGCATAAATTCTTCGATTTATCCGTTAATCGAAATAAGCCATTTTAAATTATTCGAACAATTAATCGTCTAAAATTGTTTGATTAATCGAACAAGAATTAATCGGCTGAACACCCTATATACGGTCCATAATTTACCTTAGATCTCATATTAAGCAGTCTCTGAAATTCACTGTTAACGCTAAAATGGATTACACTGCTGTATTGAAATTTATTCTAATATATTTTTTGTAATGCCAGAAATCAGTCTTCAGAATTTTGGGATAATTGGTCTATAATTCACTATAGGTCCAATACAAACTAACCTCCTAAAATCATTTTAGTTCGGCTAAAACTGTTACGAGTCATGATATTTTATTCAAGCCAGTTCAAAGTTCTTAAAAGAAACGCATAAAACTTTCTGATTGTCGGTCAATAATTTAATTCAGGTCTAAACCGCAACCAATTTTCATGCTGATGTTCGTTTTTGTGAAGATTGGTTAATAATATATGTGTAGATATCATTTAGAGCCAACTCCTGTCGGTGGAGGGTATAAAAAATTCGGTACAGCCGTATATAGCCCTCTAACTTATTTTGCTGTTTGAACACCGAATAAACAACTTCAAAAAATTGCAATACAAGCCGCCTTTTCTTTTTTGCCTATCAACAAATAATTTAATCTTTCTGGCGAATAGGATAATTTTTGTCTGTTCAAGCGTCAAGATATAAATATAAAAATCTTATATATAAGGAACTGTAATCAGTTAGGACATTATTGTCTGACTTTGACCCTTTCGAAAGAGACTCATCCTCTGCAATTATATGTAAATAAATAAAAAAAAATTATGTTGGTGTTTTAAAGAAATAATTTCGTTTAATATTCCAACAAAATGCCTCTGTCGACAACCACAATACAAGTGACTGACTTTATTTGGCATTTGTTGTTGCAATCTTTTTTTTGTGGGGCGCAAATTGGAAATTTGAAAAACTATTTCGTTATCTTTCGCTTGCACTGTTGATCGACTTGTCGTCTTAAAATTATAAGTGAGGTTTCGATAAGCTGTTTGTAATTTAAAATACAAGCGAGCGATATCAGTCGACATCGTATGCCAGTCATACTTAGAAAGTGGTTTAGAGAATGAAGACGAGGATGACTAAGATAAAATGCAATTTTATTTAACAACGACCAGTTTAAAAAGGATCTCAAATATCAGTGGTAAATATATTTTATTTCAATTGAATGTGAAATGATCTCATACTCAATAAATTGTTTTTTTTTTTAATGGCACGTACTAATTAAGCTCTTTTTAGCCTGTTTCTCAAATGTGTTCATAAGTTAAGTGTCCCAAAAGTTTGTATTACTGCTTTTAAGGTTACGGATCGACTAAGAATAATTATTTTAATCGCTTTAACGATGTCCGTCCACGCGACTGGCTGGCACAATAATGAATGTGGCGATAGTCAAACGTCTCTTACAAATACATTTATAGCTCATTCATATAATGATGTCCGATGTATATCGAGAAAATTTATAAATAAATAATATGGGATATTATCTGAGAAGCGGACAGCCCAATAAATAAATTTTGTTGGAATTTTTTTATATTTGGCAACTATAGTTCTAGAAGATATGAAAAAGTGTGCGAACTATTTTCTTCTATGATGTTTATTTGTAGAGTTACGGGGTGGTAAAGTGTTGCCGTGATTCTTATAGAAAATCGATTGATCTTTAATTAAAAAAAATCTTCCGCAAGCCTGGAAATAAGAAAATTTTTCTAACCTTGTCCTAATTTGGTTTTTGATATCTTTTAACCGAAATTAGCCTATAGTTTCCTTATTATATTGTAAAAGTTTTATTATGGGACCCCCATTAGTTTCAAATTTATGCAAATTTATTTACACTTATACAAGTGGTTATTGCATTGTTGAAAATGTTCTAACGTTATGTAAATAAATTTATTTACTTATGAAGATAATGGTTTTATATTTATTATTTTCAATTTACTCTAAGAAAATGTATGTTATAATCAGAGCTGCCGTTTGTGTTTATTTCTAACCAAAATTGGTAAATTTTTTTAATGTGTAAATGCGAATATTTTATTTTATTTTGTTTAATCTTTTTTCCTTAAATAATAATATGTACTTACTTGCTAACTTAGCTGGCCATTTAAAGCAACGGATGTGGTCATTGGCTCCTATCCCACTTAAGCTAACAAACGAAAGTGTAAATTCATAATTTCTTCTGGGAAAAATTAACCCTAATGTACCTGTTCGTCTATCCAGTAATTATTACATCCTGAGTATTAAATATTATACTACACAATTTGCTCAGTTTAATCCATTTCGTAGAGTCTAACTAAATCTTGTACTTTGTAATAGTATGTAAAGATTTTCCGTAAACTTAAGGAAATAAATAAATTAATTAATAAGAATGGATAATTGTACGAATTTTTATTTTTATTTTTCATGACAAATTTTCAAATGAAGGTCCTAATCATGTAAAACGCAGCGCAACGCCAGAGAATAACGTTGAAAGCACAAGCAATGCCATAAATATTTTGTAATTTTGTTGTTGCTTTCCACAGCAACTCATGTACCGCACAATGGGTTCAAATGGTATTAAAGTGGCGATTAATGGAAACTTAGAAATAAAGTTCTTAAAATCAATTTTGGTTTAGGGTAAAAGTAGATAAAATTCTGCATCACAAGCTGTAAAAGTCAACCAACTAAGGTGTTTACTTTCTTTAGGGAGCGGTCAAAGTTAGCAAATTATTGCCGTTTTAAAATTGGAAATTTTTACAACTCATTATCGTAAGTGTTAAATCTATTAAAAGTAAGTCTTTTATTATGAAACCTTCAACATCAGGTATTGAAGTATATAAGACAATTTTTTTTTTTTAAATTATATGTAAATATTTTTAATAATTTTTTTAAAAAAGATCCAAAATTGGGATAATGTCCGCATTTAATGGGTCACAAGTATTAAGTTAATTAGAGTTGGTATTAGTTCTATAGATCTTAGAGAAGTATAGGATATCAGCTATATTTAAAAAAAATTCAGACAATGCCCAGCCCTTTTATTTATTTTAATTTTTGAGTAACAACACTCGAAAACAAAGATTTCCCATAAAGTTTAAATTTTTTTTTTTATTTCAGATTAATATTTACATTTACGGAATTTAGTGAAAGCAAAAACTGGATACAAGTTTATACAAATAGGAATACATATTATTACCTTATATTTTAAATTTATTTTTATTTCAAAGTAACAGAGAAAATTGTGGATTATGTTTTAAAAAAAATTTTTTTTCCATATTTTTAAAGTTGGGTTTTTATGTATTAACTAGCATTTAACCAGCTAATTCGTTAGCGTCTCCTTTTCTTTCATGGACATATTTTTACGCCAAAGTTTATGTTTCTAGGTTTTAACCCGCTGCTTTGTAATAGGTACGATTTTTCACCTCTTAAACGTTCGAATTTCGTAAATGTACCAAATTTTTATTTGTATTTTTTAGATACGTTACGAATGTGATATTTTTATTTTTTATTGAACGTGAGCTTATTTTTTTGATGAACATGAGGGAATTTACCCATTTTAAGCTTTTTTAACCTCTAACCATAAAAATTTTCAAAACTCCCATCCTAGGGAATCGATTTAGCGAAAGGCCAATCTCCCGGCCAAATTTCATCATTTTAGCTTCAGGCGTTTAGTACGTGCGATGACGAATCAGCAAGTAACTTTACATTTTTATATTATATATGTAGATGAAGAAACATTTTTTGAAAAAAAATAACAGAATTAGGTACGATTTCACCCATTAAACGTTCGAATTTCGAAACGCATCAAATTTGTATTTGTATTTTTTTGATAAATTATGAATGTGATATATTTTTTATTTTAATGTTTATTGGTTTAACAGATAGATGGCATAGGAAAAAAGTTTTAAAATACAGGTTTTACCCGTTTACTTCCCAAAAAGGCCGAATTTCAAAAAAGTACCAGGCACCTGTCAACTTATTTTTTTTATTGAACAACAATAAGTACTAAATTTTTGAATAAAAAAAAAATGTTTTGTAAAAAAGTACCAAAAATAGTTACGGGTACCAAAATACAGATTTTACCCGTATACTCCCTATTTCCCCTTTTTGGTACTTTTTTCTCCCCATTGAAGCATAACAAATTTTAATATTGTAGTGGGAGCCCATTATTTAATATGTATATGTCAATAAATAAAAAAAAAATGTTATAAAAAAAGTACCAAAAATAGTTACGCTTTTTAGTCCTTAAACGTCCGAATTTCGAAAAAATACCAAATCCGTATTTGGAATTTTTAGATAAGTTTCAAATGTGATATAACCCTTATTTCTATGTTTATGGGCTTAAAAGATAGATGGGGTGACAAAAAAGTACCAAAATACAGGTTTTACCCGTTTACTCCGTTAAAAGGCTGAATTTCCAAAAAGCACCAGACACCTTTCCGCTTATTTTTCTAAAGAACAATGATAAGTATTAAATTTTTTTTTGTACATATCTCTTTTAGTTTTGAAGATATAAGGTTACCGAATTTACCCGTTTTTTACCCTTTTTTACCCCCTAAACATTTGAATTTCCAAAAATCCCGTCTTAGTGGATCGATTTGGGGAGAGGCCAACCCCTGGTCCAAATTTCAAGTTTTTAGCTTCAGGCGTTTAGGCTGTGCGATGATGAATCAGTCAGTCAGTCAGTGAGTCAGTAACGTTACAATTTTTTATATATATGTACAATTGTATGTACATTGTACATAGATGATTATTCATTACTAACAAATGATAGTATTCTCTTCTGTGACTATTTTGAAAAAATTTTTACATATATAAAATTTTGTGAAAAACAATAATTGGACTTTAAATTAAATTTATTCTAATTAAATTATTTTTTAAAGTTGTTAATAGCACAAAATGTATGCTTTGATTTCCAATTTTATTCATAATTTTATCGCTTTTTATTCCAAGGTTACGGTATAAACTGTGAACAAAGGACTTAAAAAAAAAACAAAAAACAATAATGCGCTTAACGGGTTGAAAAAAAAATTTTTTTTAAAGTTTTTTCTAAAATGCTGTGCTTTATGTGCATATAGTAACTCATCAATAAAAAAAATATAATATTACAAAAATACGGCTTCTATGAATTAATCGCCACTTTGGGTACCATCGAACCCACTGTGTACCGTTTTAAAATTTTCAACGTCGCAAGCTTTGCAGCGTTTGAAATTCTGTAGAAAGCAACAACAATCTTACAAAATATTTATGACACTATTTATGCTTTCAATGTTATTTTTTGGCATTGCGTTGCGTTTAACATGATTAGGGCCTAAGTTTTTTTTTAATTCTTATACCCTTCACCGAAGGTATATGGGTTATATATGTTTTTCATTCCGTTTGTAGTTTCTACAATATTGATGTTAGATCATAAAAGATATATATATTCTGGGTCTTATGAGGAGCGAAGTTAATTTAACGATGTCTCTCTATCCGTCTGTCCGTGTGTATGTTGAAATGGGTTTTTCGGAGGCTGGGAACTAGGTTTTTACATATTTATGACTGAGATATGCGCAAAAAACCACGACTACCTCAACATTTTCCCACAAATCCCTTGCTGTTGCTGTTTTTTATAATATTTTTCTTTAATTGTACCTGTCCTTTGCATCTTGGTTATCAATACACCAACTCTCAAAAAAAGTGCGGGATTGGAAAAGTGGGCGTGGTACCTTCCATACAAATATATTATTGATTTGTAAACAACGGATAGAGCCAAAGTTTTCAAATTAGGTACAATCATCTAATTGGCTATCAATACACAACATCTGAAAAATGTGGGCGGAACTTATGAAGTCCACGTCGATATGTAAATCTCTAAAATCGGTTTAAAAAAATAGCCAAGTTATTACCAATATACTCCAAAAATGGTCAAGAAAACATTAAAATTATAAATTTTAGGGCCATAGATCTTCCCGAGTCCAAGTTGAATAATCCAGGTAAATGATAAATTTCTTCCTTAAGACGTCGGTATATAAATCTGCCAAATCGGTTAAAAACGGCTAAGTTATTAGCAAAATACTCCAAAAGTGTGCCAAAAAGAATACAAATTTTTATAAAAATTGAAAGGCTGTTAAATGACTTATGGATACGTCTTATATATCAAAAGATCGGAAATCTATAATAGAACATATTTGCTGAAAAACTAGAAAAAATCGGTTCAGATACAAAAAAGTCATTATCAAAATACACTTTTTTTAAAACACGTATTTTCGGGAACCAAAGATCTTTCCAAGTCCAAGTTGTTTTTCCAATGTTATTGGTAAGTTTCTTTCTGAAGACGTCGGTATATAAATCGGTCTAAACTGTTATAAAATGGCCTAGTAATGACCAAAATACTGATATGTCAAAAATTACACTTCTGATATAATTTAGTTGTTGATTTTGCAGATGAATTTTTTTTAAGAACAAACATTTTCCTATAAGAATCATTTCTCTTAATTTTTAGTGTCATTTATTTCTACCTCGAAGAAATAATTTATAAATACAATTTTTCAAAAGCGGTAACATTTTAGCACCCCAAATGGCCCACACATTCAGACCAACTAGAGCTTACGTTAAGCCAAATATGAAGAAATTGCAGCAAATTTTCATTTGTATGTCCGCTTTAGGTATAAAGCCGCATATGTATGTAAAATAATAACACATTTTGTTTTGTTTTCTTGATTTGTAAATTTTTAGTTAGAACATAATTACAAATCAAAAAAGTGCAAATGACCTTTTTATTACAACGCAACTTAAAATAAATTTTAATATTTTTTAAATTAAAAAAAAAAAACCAATTTAAAATTTGGTTATTTTTTCACATATGGTAACTTTTTTAAAAATTTTGGTTGTAATAATATTTTGGTCGTGGCAGCACTGACTATAATGCTCTCTTTTTTTTTAGTTTAAAGTGGTTTGCTAAATGATTAATTATGTACAAAGTGTTGCCGTTAGGTTTATCTATGATATATAAAGTATGGAAAAATATTTCATTCAAAAATTAATTTTTGATACAAGATTTTAAATATACTGATTAAGAATTGTAATTAACCCAAAATTTTATATAGGACAAATTATTTAGAAGCGCCTATGGCAACACTTTTGAAAACTTTTGTACTAACGCAAAATGAAAAAAAATGTAAACTGGTTCCATTAACTCAGTAATGTTTTAGTAGCGTGTTCATAAAGACAGATATTTTGTTGTTGTTTATAGTTGGTTATTTATAAAAAAAAGCTCTGTGTTTTGTATCTGTTTGACTAAATTAATCTATTAAATACTTAAATACAAAAACATGCAAGTTGTTGAACCAATAAATGTGAGTACAAGAAACAAACAAAGAAAGAAATAATTTTAAATGTGTGAGAAAAAATAAAAAGAAAAGTTTTTTACAGATAAGAAATATTTAGAGAGTGTCCAAGAGAGTATGCTAAAGCAGTGATGATAAATGATATTTTTAAAATTGTATTTAGTTCAGAAAAAATTGTACTTTTTTGAGATTAATTGTACTAAAAGAAAAAAAAAGTTTTTCACTAGTTTTATTATTAGAATAACAAAATATATATACGTACATATATTAACCCTAAGTTAGATGATTCGTCTAACAGCGCTAAACATTTTCATAAAAATGTTCCTAAAAATATTAAAAATTTATCAAAAATAAAAATTGGCAATTTAGAACGTCATACAGAAATCTAATTAATAATAAATTTTGTATTCCCGAAAATAACTTTGGTTAATAAACTTGCGCGTGCCCGGCAAAAACTGAACTGGCGAGTAGCTTTACTAAGCAATTTGTTTTTTAAATTTGGATTTTCTTTTTACCCTATAACAACTACAATTCCAGTTGGAAAAAAATGTAGGGGAATGTAAGGAAAGAATGTTTGGCTTTGTTGATTGTTACAGGTAATACCTGAGTGGTTAAAATTCTTATTCACTTTATAGCAAGGTTGGCTACCGATACTGATACCGATACCAATACCGTTTAAATTGAATACCGGTATTGATACCGATACCGAAAATAGTTTTTTGCATAAAATACCGGTATACGTATACCGTTTCCCTTAATACCGGTATTCTACCGGTATAATCGTTTCGGTATTTAAAAATAATATGTTTTTTTAAATAGAAAACAAATTAAAAGCTTCAATCCTTGTGCTAATAAAAAATATGTTTGTTAACTTGACGCTCTACGGTTGCAACACTGTTATTGTTTTGTTACCGTCAGATGTAACATAAGTTCTACAACAACATTGTATAGGAAATTTTTTAGGTGAGGTATTTGACAGTTTGATGTAATATGCTTAAAAAATTAAAAAAATTATTTTCGATTTTTGCTTATAATATAAGTACATTGTTTAATTTAATATAAGTACATTGTTAATTGTTTAATTAACTTTTTCCTCTTTTCTATTTCATTTAATGATCTCTATATGTACCGAATATTTTTAGTCGAAATGAAAAAATAAAATAGAATGCATAAACATATGTATATATGTATTTATAATATATAATACATAATTCTTTTTTTTAATTTTTTTCGTAGGTTTGTTTATTTAACTGTAATACCGATATAAAAGTTATTATACCGGTATACCGATACCGTTATAATTAAGAAACCGATACCGATACCGAAATAAAAAAAGGTTTAATACCGATACCGATACCCAAATACGTTTCGGTATCCAACCTTGCTTTATAGTCATATTTGTATAAAATTTTTAACTTTTCTAAAGTAAGCACACGCAAAGAAAAAACATGTTTAGATATGGTCACCTCCAACAAAACCATTTTTAAAGAAAATTTTAAACATATTATGTTTAAATTTAACCATATTATTATCACTGACAACCATAGTATGGTTGTATGTGTCATCCATCAAGAAGCCACAACCATATTATGGTTGCCTCTAAGCATGTTATGGTTAAATATGACAATAATTTGTTTTTAAATTAACATTAGTATTTTCCTCTTCTCCAAGCGCAACAAGCTATGGTTGAAAACCAACCATGCTATTATAAGTGTTAAACATATTTTAGTTATTATTGACCAAAACATGTTCGGAGGCAACCATAATATGGTTGTGCCTTCTTGATGGAGGACACATTTAACCATAATATGGTTGTCGGTGATAATAATATGGTTAAATTTAACCATAATATATTTACAATTTTCTTTAAAAATTGTTTTGTTGGAGGTGACCATATTTAAACATAGTTTTTCTCTGGGTGCAACCAGTGAAATGCGCATAGAAACCAGATTTCCCTCAACAATAAATTTCAGTGTTCTATCAAATATAAAAATTGGGAATTTTGCACGTCATAGAGAAATCTTATTAAAAAATTTTATTTTTAAAATTTCTTGTTTGATTTAATTTAAAACAAAGCGAAAAATGTTTTATTAAAAAACAAACTAACAGTTTACTTAAAGATACGGAAAAAACGGGTTTATACACATTACTACTTATGGCTAGTGTTAACGTCTGCGTTCGGCAACCTATACTATTACATTTTCCGATTATATGCGCCGTCTCCATTTTATATATTTTTCTGCTTATATTGTTAAACTCTCTACAATGTGTGTGGACACGCCAGTAATAAAAGAGAATAAAAAAAAAGAGAAACCGCGATCTTTAAAAGTATTCTTATAAAATAAAACTACATATTATTTTAGTTTCTGAGCAAAATTTTACCGAAAGGTGTTATAAAAATGTTTGTCTGAAATTTTTTTTTTAAATATACGACAAAAAGTATTCGAATAAAAAGTTTTTTTACTTTTTATTAACATAACTTTTGTAATGATTTGTTTGTTATATGTTTTTTTAATATTTTTGAACAACAATTCGTTGTTTAAAACATAAAAAAACTAATTGCAATAATTTAATGAATAATTAAAGAGAATATCTTCATTTGTCCCGGAACATATTCATTTTAACCGTATAAACAACTTATAAAATTGGTTCTAAAAAATTGAAAAAATTAGTAAAATGTATTTAACATGTCCATATTAATAAATAAAATATTTTTCCATTTTTTTTACATGTTTCACAAAAATAATATTATTTAATGCATACATTGAACAAAATGTAATTTAATTTTTGGTTTAAAGAAGGGTAAATCCAACAATAAATTTTCGTACTATATGAATAGTTTATTAAAGCATAAATAGACTATTTTTGGGTTTTTAAGAATGCGAGTGTTAATTTTTAAATTGTACTTAATTATACTTTGGTACTAAACATGTCATTGAAGATCTTCAGGACTTGCATTGCTAATAGTATATAAAGAGAAAAAGTACAATTATACTGACTTTACCATCCCTGTGCTAAAGAGCTGTACCAAGGCGAATTAATTTTTCAGATGGCGTTGAAATCACAGCTGTGCAACCTTTTTTCTTACTAAGAGAGAGAAATGTCAAAAGTTGCTTGGGTTTTTTTGACATATCGATCAACGAAAGCAACAAAAAACACATTGTTGTGTTTTTGGTGTTGTTACTTGTTGTAGTATCGACACCACCGTATACATGAATTCGCCTTGAGCTATACAATGTTGTATACTATGTGCAGTGTGACCAGATCTTAAAAATTTTTACAGCTAAATCTGGCATTACACAGGCCAAAAAATGCTAAAAAATTATTTTAAAAAATGCTAAAATGTTTACAAGATTTTTGTTTAGTATAATATTTTTATTCGAAACTTAATATGTTTTAGTGATTTATTTTAACGAAATTTAAATAAATGGTTATATTTAAACAAGTGGGTTGATTTTGGTAAAGTACTGATACATATAAATATGTAGCACAGGTAGTTGGGAATAAATTTTATATTTAGGGGCCCGCAACCCCGTGATACATACAAAATTTAAACGAGATTCTTTTTATGCTATACAAAATATTTTAGATCAATGTATTTCTTATAGTTTAAGAAGAGTTTAAGCCTTAAAACTAACTATTTTTAATTATAATTTATTATAATTAAAAAAAATTTAAGTAAAATTAATAAAACTTTTCGTCTAAATTTTTAAATTAAATAAAGCTAAAAATATTTTATAAAAATGCTAAATAAAATGCCAAGTGCTAAATGAAAATCTTGCAGCTAAATAAAAATGTTTAATACAACATTTAGCTGCATAAATGCCAAAACGGCCACACTGACTATGTGAACAAAGAGCAAGAAACAAAATTGAGTGTAAATATAGCAGTGTTGCCATCACCAAAATTCAAAACTACACTTTAAGTGGACAAAATTACCTGAGCTAAATAAAATTACACCTGACATGAAATTAACGTTTTATTTTATAAAATAAAAATAATAAAAATAATTTAAGAATGCGACTGTTAATTTTTAAATTGTACTTAATTATACTTTGGTACTAAACATGTCATTGAAGATCTTCAGGACTTGCATTGCTAATAGTATATAAAGAGAAAAAGTACAATTATACTGACTTTACCATCCCTGTGCTAAAGAGCTGTACCAAGGCGAATTAATTTTTCAGATGGCGTTGAAATCACAGCTGTGCAACCTTTTTTCTTACTAAGAGAGAGAAATGTCAAAAGTTGCTTGGGTTTTTTTGACATATCGATCAACGAAAGCAACAAAAAACACATTGTTGTGTTTTTGGTGTTGTTACTTGTTGTAGTATCGACACCACCGTATACATGAATTCGCCTTGAGCTATACAATGTTGTATACTATGTGCAGTGTGACCAGATCTTAAAAATTTTTACAGCTAAATCTGGCATTACACAGGCCAAAAAATGCTAAAAAATTATTTTAAAAAATGCTAAAATGTTTACAAGATTTTTGTTTAGTATAATATTTTTATTCGAAACTTAATATGTTTTAGTGATTTATTTTAACGAAATTTAAATAAATGGTTATATTTAAACAAGTGGGTTGATTTTGGTAAAGTACTGATACATATAAATATGTAGCACAGGTAGTTGGGAATAAATTTTATATTTAGGGGCCCGCAACCCCGTGATACATACAAAATTTAAACGAGATTCTTTTTATGCTATACAAAATATTTTAGATCAATGTATTTCTTATAGTTTAAGAAGAGTTTAAGCCTTAAAACTAACTATTTTTAATTATAATTTATTATAATTAAAAAAAATTTAAGTAAAATTAATAAAACTTTTCGTCTAAATTTTTAAATTAAATAAAGCTAAAAATATTTTATAAAAATGCTAAATAAAATGCCAAGTGCTAAATGAAAATCTTGCAGCTAAATAAAAATGTTTAATACAACATTTAGCTGCATAAATGCCAAAACGGCCACACTGACTATGTGAACAAAGAGCAAGAAACAAAATTGAGTGTAAATATAGCAGTGTTGCCATCACCAAAATTCAAAACTACACTTTAAGTGGACAAAATTACCTGAGCTAAATAAAATTACACCTGACATGAAATTAACGTTTTATTTTATAAAATAAAAATAATAAAAATAATTTAATGCAAATTAAATTCAATGAACTTAAGCCTAAATAAAATAAAACTTTTACAAAAAAGAAGGGCTCAGAAAATTCATTAAAAGAAGATCACTGTTAGTCAAACTATTTAGTGGCACATATATTAAATTTATATTGCATATCGTTTTTTAAATTTCCAAAAAAAACATTAAAAACTTAAAATATTTTAATGAGAAATTGAATAAAAACTTTACATAATGTTCTCATTTCAACATTTAGTGGCATATATAAGAAGGGTTAAAATTGTTTACTGCTCTTCTCTTGTGTACCTGTAAGATTTCAGACGACAGTCTGTTTCTATGAACTTTACACATGCGAGTTTTGAGCATGCTGTTCATACGATTCATGCTTGTTTCATTTTGACATTTTTCTTGTGTTGTTAGTGTAAAATTATTTAAAACAGATTAAAATGTACGTTGAAATTAAAAATACTTTTATTAATGTTATTATTTAAGGTGTGATTTTGTTTTAATTAAAGATATGTTAAAAAAAAACAACGTACAATTTCAAACAATTTGTTTTTTTAATATCAATTTTTATTTGGTTTTTTTCTTTGTATTGATTTTTTTAAAGAGCTAGTTCAGATAAACTAACGATAATTGTTATCAAAATTGGCGATTATAGTAAATTTTTCATGTTTCTCAGCATGTTTCAAAATGAAACGACCTGTTTATCTCTCAAAATATTGTATGACAAAACAGGTTGTTTCAATCACGTTTCGGCCGCGAAATAGTAATGGGAGAGCGAAACACGAATATTGCTTTCCGTGTGAACATGGTATAAAAGAAAGTACCTACGCTATTCCAACAGCAGTAACAGTTACAATCGAGTTATTCGAGTTATTTCCTACGAAGTGGCAATACTGTAATTAAGTTAGTGGACAGTACTGGCAATTAAGTACTTTTGGTATGGGTTTTGTGACTTTGTGCGTGTGTGAAACTGTAGCAAAGTACATTGTATGTAAAATTTTAACAATTCTGAGGTGAATAAAATTTCACTAGCCCTGGGGGCTAGTAGAACTTTTGTCAGAAAGTTAGAGGTTTAAATCGAAAAAGTAAAATAAAACGTTTAAAAACCTTATGAGTTCAAAACAAAAAAGTGTACAATTCCAATAGTGCCAACTGCTAAAAAATTGTGTGATGGTATATATTTTCTTGTTCATTCTTTTATAAATATTTTATTTACCATAATACTTTGCTACCGTTTTACACACTCCCTTTTAATACAATTTATGTTCAGCAATGACCGTAAAAATAAACAGAATGATTTTGAAATGTTTATACAATAGGTGCGTTCGAGAGCCCAAAAGTTTAAACTATTTTTCACTGAATTTATTTTCCTAATCTTCGTTTGCGTACACAAAATACAGTGAATGAGAACACAAATTGAGAGCGTAAAGTAACAATTCCTGACTCAGTATTTACAAATTTTTCCTGCAGAGATTTTTTTTTTTTGTAAAATTTAGAAAAACAAAAAAGGAAACAAATTGTGAAAAATTTTGTATTAATAAAAAAATTTGAAATAAAAACAACAAAAAAAAAACCAAGAAGTGCATTAATTAAACTTGTTTGTCAAGAATTTATATTTCCTTTAAAGAACAACACAAGGTTGTAAATGTCTTGGACGCCACTTTTAAACTTTAATTTCATTTTTGCTATTCATATGACGTTTTTTGTACTGGTTTTCGCAAATCCCCGGATTCGGTATTTAAAAATTTGAAATCCCGTGAATAGATAGGTGTTAAAAAACAAACGTCCTTAAAAGAGGTTTAAAAACAAAAGTTTAAAAATTCATTTAATATGTTAATGTTAAATATAATGGTTACTAAAATTTGTAAAAATTTAAAATGTGATTTTGTTTTTATTAAAAATATGATAAAAACAGAACGTAAAATTTCCAACAATGCGTTAATTGATTCAATTGAAAAATAGTTAACAGCAAACTAAATAAAAAATAATTAATATAGTAATTGAAAAGAGCAAACTTGTAAATGATTAATTTGTAAGATTCTATTAAAATTTTTATTAAATGAATTAAGTTGAATAATTGAAATTTGAATTCAAAATTAATTTTCAAGTTAACCATAAAAATATTAGTATTGTGGTTAATTTTATTGAAAAAAATTCCTGTCTTCATAAAAATAATTTAATGAAAATTAAATTCAATGAACTTAAGCCTAATTAAAAATATCTAAATTTGGATTAAAAACCATTAACAGATCAATAAAATTAACCACTATACTAATATTGTAAACAGCTAAGGCACGAGCTATATTTACATTTGTCCTTCAAGTTGTGCTGAAAAAGGTCAACAAGAAAAAAGAAAGATAAAAACATGAAAAACAAAAATATACTTTTGATTTCAAGAAGAATTCTTGACAAAAAGTACGAAAAGCAGAAGTTAGGAAGAACATGTAAATCAATTAAAATAATCATTCATTCAAAAGCCAATTTCGATCTACCAAAGTGAAATGCCATTTGGTTTAAGGATTGATGTTTGACTATTGACGTCATCCGGCTTCAATAGCCGAGTGAGTAAAACGGCAAACCCCACTGACAAGATTGTGTGGTTACAATCGAAACTAGTCTGGGCAACCTGTCCGTGAAAGCCTGGGTTCAATTCTCAGCGCAGTCAAGAATGAAAAATTATCAATAAAATTTTTATTAATTTCATGTTATAAAATTCCTGTCTCCATAAAAATAATTTAATGAAAATTAAATTCAATGAACTTAAGCCTAATTAAAAATATCTAACCATAAAAATTTTATTTTAAGTAAAACACATTTTTATTCCTATCCCCACTAGATGTGGGAATAATGTAGTGTATAAAGAACACTATTTTATTTTGTGAAATCGTTTCATAAAATACCGTAGGTCCCATGCCCACTCTCGGAAAACACTTTAATAAGCCTAAACCTGTTAAGAGTAAAGTTTAAATTTTACATTTGTTGCACCAGTGGAATCAATTAGGAAATAAAAACACAAGAAACTTTTGGTTTTTCTTTTTGTTTTGTGCATTCCGAAAGACATTTCTTTTATTAATTAATTTCCTCCTTTAATTATTTTCAACACGCTTAAAACAAATAACAATGTATAACTTCTTTCTTTCGTTTTCAATGGCAGTATTAACAGAGTTTATCAATAAATATAAAAGATCTATATGGTGTTCCTTATCCTCTCAAGGGAGAATGTCATAATCAATGTTTTTTTTAAAAAGGTAAAAATTAATGGTGTTTTCTCTTCTACAAAAAATGTGACATTTTATTTAAAAAAATGGAATGGAATGGATGGTGTTCGCTTCTTAAAAATGCTTCACTCTCTAAAAGGGTGGCTTGTTTTATTCTAAAAAATGCACCCTTAATTATGGCATAAGGCATTGTACTTTACGCCCCGTATAAATCGACAGTGTTGATTATGCTCTGTAAAAAGATGGGTTCTGTTTATATAGAGGGTTACCAGACGAAGTTGGGAAAAAATCGCCTCTAATCAGGACAGTAAACATTTTAAATTTTATTAGTTATTTTTTCCATTATTTAATAGTAAAAACCTAAGAAACCATTACATTTTTAATGAAATGTTGTCAGTGATATAAAATTTAATTGGTTTCGGTGTTATAAAATTGTTTTTGAAAAAAAACGCCAAATCAAAAAATCTAAAAAACTTGGTGTTAATAAATCAGCTATCAGGCAAAGGTTTTTTCTTTTTTGCATATTTTATAAAAAACAAACTATAGAAATTTGAATTTCGTCATTAATTTTGTTCATTTAGTTATTTATTTAATATCAATCTATTAACAGATTTTGGTTTATGTATATTTTTTTTATATTTTGAAGAACAAACTTTTTGTCAGCTGTTAAAAACAGGGCGTTCGAATTTTGTGTTTTGTTCTCGTCAAATAATAAATTGCATTGTACAGGGTCGGCAAGTACATGTACCTTTTAACAAGGTGGTATTTTTTTGTAGGGTTTGACTAAATCTCGCGATTAAAAAATTACAATCCTGGGATTAGGGGTCTCAGGATTGGTACGCTACTAAATACCAATTTTTGAAACTTTTTTTATGTTAATTTTTAGAGTTGTAAAAGTGTAAAGTACTTGGGTACTTAGAAATTCAATTGTTTTTTAAGTTATCAATAGCAAACAAATTAAGCATGTTCTTTTGAAACAAAAAAAAAAAATTAAAACAATTCGTGTTATAAAAAGTATTCTACCAAGTACCGATAAGAAAACGAGTTAAGTAGTCAAAAGTTTAAAAGAGTTTAAACACTACGTTATTAGCCATCAGCTGTTGCCTAAATTTTACGAATTATTACATATTAGGGATGGGCAATAAATATCGATATATATATCGCCGATATTAAAAATACCGATATATCGATACATCGATATTTATCTACGACTATCGAAATCGATATTTTTAAGATCACTTTATAATAAAATTCAACATTTTAACCGTTGCTCAACTGCTTACAATACTGTTGTTTTTTAAGAATTGCATCATAGGTTTTTTTAACTAATATTAAGAAAATAAAGGCGTTTTTCCATTGTACATTTTCATAGATTACACAGGTCAGTTTTGTCTTGGTTTTTTAAGAGATGACAACAAAAAAATAAGCGCGGAAAAAATATTCTGGAAAGGGTTCCTAGAATTATGCAAAGAATCGACTTATGAAAGTTGGAATGTTAATAATAAAAAAATATTTTGTTTTTTTTTTTTTTTTTATTTGAACATGTTCTTATATATTAATAATAAAATATTGCACAGTTTACTTGTATAGTATGTGTTACAAGTTTTGTTTACCGGCAGTATATAGTCCTAATTATTTTTTTTTAATTTCATATGGCGAATAAGTAAAAACTTTTTTGTATTCTTTACTTTTTTTAAAATTTTTTTTGTATTATGTAATACGTTTGTGCCTATGTAAAAATGTGATGTCATAGGTATATTAAGTTTTTAAATTTAGTAATAATTTCAGCTTAATACGTTCGATACATCGATATATCGATATTTTTAATTGATATATATCGATACTCTTAAAAAATATCGATACGATATATATCGATATATTTTTTCAATTTGCCCATCCCTATTACATATATTCCGTTCGCTTACTTTTTTGGGAACAGCTTTCTTTGAGAGAAATATTTCAGCTTATTCAGTAATTAGCTGCTTTCACTGTAAACCGTGGTGGAATTTTGAAAAGAGGGACATTCATATACGGTTTTTAAACGGCTAGTCTGATTTTGAATTAAAAGACTTTATAAACTGTATATTCGAGCTAAACTCATAAAAGAATTATTAGCTTTGCTTTTTTCGTATAGCAGAGAAACCTCCTAGGGTCGCCCCATTAAAATATATACATTATTTAAACATACACCTTTGCAATATATTGGAAAATTTTATCAAAAAATAGATTATCACTCATTTCCATTCATAGTCTTTTTTTCCTATAAACTAAAACTAAAATTTCCAAAATTTCTTTCTTTTTTTCTTTGCTCATCCGCAGTACACTGAAGTCAGCATTAAGGTACCCTGGGGCCATATAAATGGTCGCTGGTATGGTAACCAAATGGAAAGACCAATTTTGGCTCTGCATGGTTGGCTAGACAGCTGTGGCACATTTGCCAAACTCGCACCCTTAATAGCTCCTTATCGCAGTATCTTATGCATTGATTTACCGGGCCATGGCCATTCTTCACATCTCCCCCCAGGCATATTGTATAGCAATATAGAATTTATTCGAGTTATATTACGCATTATGCAGGTCTACAAATGGAATACTGTTAGTTTAATGGGTCATTCAATGGGCGGTGCAACGTGTTTTCATTTTGCCGCATTTTATCCCGATCGCGTCGATATGGTCATAAGTTTGGACATTATCAAAAGCACGTATTGGGAACCGCATTTGTTTCCCACAATTATAGGACACATTATTGAAAAGGCTGTAATAAACAATGAGCGTTTGTTAATGGGAAATCCTTCTGAACCTCCTTGTTATACTTTGGCTGAATGTGAGGCGCTTCTGTACGAAGGTTCTTTTAGATCGGTGGAACTGGAAAACTGTAAATATATTTTGGAACGTAACATACAAAAGTCTGAACTGTACCCAGATAAATATTATTTTTCACGTGATGGTCGCATGAAATATTTGATTGAAATGAATCCTAATTGGGGCTTGTCATTGGAAATGGCCAAAAGAATTTGTGACAAATTAATGCCATATCTGGTTATAAAAGGTGGAAAATCCACAAATCTTAGTGCCAAAGCAAATCAATTAGATGAGTATATGGTGAAAAATAATAAAAATTTTGAAAGTCACATTTATCCAATGGGAACACATCATTTGCATTTGAATAATCCGAAACCTGTGGCTCAACTAATAATCAACTTTTTATATAAATTTGACAAAGGAAATTCTAATTTCGAAAAATCGAAACTTTAAAGCTTCGTTCACAATGGTGGCGGCATTTTCGTTTTTTTCTTCAAAAATGCAAATAAATTGTTTTAAAAAAATTGAGTCTACTTCCGCAAAAATTTCTCTGAAATTGTAAATGACGTTTAAAATAATTTTGATTTAGTTTTGAATGAAAATTTTAATAAAATGTTTTAAACATAATATTAGGTGTTCTCCCGTACTCAATGCTGTGAGCCCGTGGTATCCCAATCTTACCGAAAATTTGGTAAAGTGAGAGGGCTTGGAAGAGCAGAATATTCTTCTTCTTCTTGCACGAAGTAACCCGTACTTTCTCATTGGGCTAATTGGGAATATTGTTAAACAATCAGCTGTGTCAACAAATAAGAATACAAAGCTACAAACAAGTATTAACAAATGAATTATATTAAAAAATATTTATAAAACAAACAAAAGAAAATGTTGAAAAATGTAAGAACATGCTTGAGTTTCATACATGCTAATGTGTCATTTATGTATTTAATTGAACATATGTAATTCTTATGGGGTAGAAATTTGGTTGTTATTGTTCCCATACCTTTGCACATTATTGGCTTTAAGTGAGAGAAACTTTTGTTAACTCTCATTTTACCGAACTTTACCCAAAAAGTACTGGATCGCACTTATTATTCTTGATTGAAATTTGGAAAAATTTTTTTGCTTAAAAATGCATGTGCCTGTGAGAAAAATTATTTCTGTTTATCGTGAACACCGAGAGAAAATATTGATGTAATTGGGAATTTGGCCTAAATATTTTAAATAATTTTTTAAGAAATGTTTTTATATAAAAGATTTACATATCGCACCGGTTCCTTTAAGGGGGGGATAACTCAAAATTTATAAATTTTCAGTAGAGACAAAAAACTTTTCTTTTTTTTTATCAACTCTTATATCACAAAGAAGGATAAAACGGTATTTTCTTTTTGGCAAAATACAGGAGTAATGGTCTAAGTTTTTTAGTAGGTAGATATGACCACTGTTTATCGTTTTCTTGCGAAAAGTGAAAATGTGTAAATTTTAAGTTGATTCTAGTGCGATATGTGTATTAATTGATTAAATATTGTTTTTTTTATATATATAGGTGTTTGTGTATATATTTAAATAAAGATTAACCTTTGATATTCAATAAATCTTAATATTACTTAATCAAACAAACCACCATTTAAGTAAAAACGAAATTTTTTATGGTCACATTAATGTCTTTCTATTTAACAAGCTTAAAGCAGCAACAACTTTACTTACAATATTAATTTAAATGACTTCCTGAATGCATTTTTTTGTAGCTGTATTAACCACTTTTTGCATTATTAGTTATATATTAAAAAATTACTTTATTATTATATCTTAAATAAGTCATAATTATAAATTAAAAAAAAAAAAAAAAAAATTACTTAAAATAAGTTATAATTATGATTTTAAATAATAATTTAAATCAATTTCATTCAATTAATATGTGGAAGATATCCTGTAATACCATAAAATTTTAAAAATAATTTCGATGTGAAATCCATGCAAAATTCAAAATCAATAAAGTGTATGAAAATATCTTATATATAAATACGGGCACAATTTTTAGTTGATTTTTAAATATCTTATCGTTTTTATGATTTTAATGAAACACATATCGTTTTAAAGGTATTTGTGTGCAGATATGCACAATATATATTTTTTCTCTAAAATTGTAGAATTGAAGTGTTAAAAGCATTTTAATTTATTTTGCAAACACACGTACACACATGTATTAACGGTGCACATTGGGTTCAAATTGTATCAAAGTGGCGAATTAATGAAATTTAGAAATAAAGTTTTTATAATAAATTTTGGTAAAGGGTAAAGGCAGCTAAAATTCTGCACCATAAGCTGTAAAAATCAATCAACTAAATTGCTTATTTTCTTTTCAGTGAGCGGTCAAAGTTAGCAAATTATTGCTGTTTTTTAAAAAAGTGAAACATTTGGAAATTTTTTACAATTCAAGAGATTATTATTAGTGTTAAATCTATTAAAAGTAAATATTTTATAATGGAACCTTCAACATCCAGTATCAAAGTTCAAAGTAATTTTTTCCAGATAATTCCCGGCCCTTTTTTTATTTTAAATTTTGTGTTAAAACTCACGAAAACAAAGATTTCCCAAAAAGTTTTAAATATTTTATTTTTTCAGAATAATTTTTAAATTTACTGAATTTAATGAGAGCAAAAACTTGACACAAATTTATACTTATAGGAATACATATTATTAACTTATTTTTTAAATTTATTTTGATTTCAAGGTTACAGAGAAAATTGTGGATCATGTTTTTTCCGAAAAAAACAAAAACGGCTAACAAGTTAAAAAAAATTTTTTCCATTATTTTTAAAGGTGTATTTTTATGTATTTGTTATTATTCATTACTAAAAAATCGTTATAATTTTTTTGTGACAGTTAAAAAAAAATTTTTTACATATATTAAATGTAAATGTTTTTAAATAAAAATTGGACCTTAAATTAAATTTATACTAATATAAATGCATATAATAAAATTATTATTTTAAGTTTTTATAGCACATTAAGTATGCTCTTATTTCCAATTTTATTCATTAATGTATCACTTTTCATTCCAATGTTACAGCATAAATTGTGAACTAAGGTCTTTTTTCCAAAAAACAATAATGCGCTAAACGGGTTAAAAAAAAAGAGTTTTTAACTTTTTTTTTCTTAAACATGCCGTGTTTTATGTGCTTATAATAACTCATCAATAAAAAAAATATACATATTTAAAAACTACGGCTTCTATGAATTAATCGCCACTTTGGGTACCATCAACCCACTGTGCGTGGCGGAAAAATCCAATGCTTTGTTGTTGTTTAAAAATGTTTATGTTTTTTGTACTTGCAAACACACACGCACACAAATAGATGAAAAGAGTGACTTTTGTTGCTTTCTTAAAATGTATACGTTTTTGTTGTATGACACACTAATTCTCTCGAAAGTAAATGTCAAGTGGTTGAATTTCGGCCATCGGGCGAAACTAGCATACATAAATATATTCCAAAAATTATCCCCACAACATTATATTTACATATATTATTACACACATTGTTATTATAGTGTTAAGCCTCTAGTACACGGCATGTAAAAAGCCACATGCGCATGTGGTTCTGACGTAATTTTGACGTCATCACACAACACGCAATGCTTATTGTGGCTTTGCATTGACGTCAAAATTACGTCAGAACCACATGCGCATGTGGCTTTTTACATGCCGTGTACTAGAGGCTTTAGAGCTTTAAATGATTTTGTGCAGCGACAATAGTCTTTATTAAATGTTTTCTTACATTTCGATAAATTTATTATTGTTTACACTTTTTCAACAAAAATTCCATAAGATTTCACATGCATATAAGAACAATTTTAATTAGTGTGCTTTAACCTTTTTGAAAGTAATTTTGTTACCTCTTATGTTTTGTCTCTTTTTGTAACTTCATATTTTTATAAAACTTTAATGTATAAAAAAGTTGTTATTTTTAAGGTCGTAACTGGCCACATTATAAAGGATTACTTTTGGGACATCGCGAACAAAAATAAGTACTTTTTCTAGTAGTAGTCTTTTCGTCTAGTTCTCATTATTTTTCTGCTTATTTTATAAGCAAAGTTTTTACTGGGTAAGGTACATTTACACGACATATTCTTTTCAGTGGCTTTGCCAGATGTAAAATTCATATCTGATTTCACAGTCTTTTAAAAGTGCAAATAAGAGGGTGTTTACATTTTTTGCTTTCACACGTTCGTTTTAGGTTTCATCTGACATGACCTATAACCGTTCACAGCACAGGGTCCCCGTTAAGGGGTTTTCCCCCAGATTTAGGAGGTTTTATTTAATTTAGGAGCAAATTTGGGGATACAAATTCTTAAAGCGAAAATTTGGGGGACACAAATTTATAAATAGGGGGTTTTTTTGGGGTTTAAATATTTGTTTGTCTGTCCTTAACAATAACTAAGTAAAAGTAGATAATTTTACAGCTTGTTGTTGTTGGAAATATATGTGTTATAACTTTTTTCTAACACCTGACATACTTACACTTTTGAATTCCGATAATATATACAACATTAACGAAAATAGTTTGGCAACACTTAATAATTTTGAAGAAACTTTATTCCAATACTAACAGCAGAGTTCTACTAACGCTATTTTTATTTATTTATGTACACAGAAAGAAAAAAACTCGGGATAAATTAAGCTTTTTATACTTACTTTAAGTACGAGTTGCACCCAAATATTTAAGTACGAATAACACTAAAACGTACTCAAAACCAGTCTAAATGGTATAACGGAATTTCTTAAAGGAAGTATAAAATCTTAAACCACGTACAAAAAAGATTGAACTTTTCGTTGGTAGTGCCACTCTGATAGTAAAATTACAAAGAGAGGGTTTTAATTTCATATAAGTTTTGAAAATTTGTTGTAACCACTATAACAACAACACACAAGTAGTTATTGTGTGTACAAACAACCAGAATAAGAAGAAATCAAATTACTTTCATGTTTAAAAGTAAAATTGAAGACAAGAGTTCTCATTTAGTTTATATTTTTAGTTAAATATGTACCTTTATATCGGGCATGATGCTGATGTTAAATAATCTGAATTCCGTAAGGTGTAAAACGGGTAAGTAAACGAATCATAATAAAATTCTCCTTCTAATTTCACTATTGGTTAATTTCAAGTACGAATTCGGGCTTGAATATGAATAAGTTGAGTATTTTGCGATTGAATAATCCGTACTTGAATGAATCTTTCTTTACTTCATTTAATAAAATCCGTACTCACCGTTCTATTGATACCGCTTCGGATTGATTTGAGAACGGATGGATTGATTTTTCTTTTGAGTGTATACACATGTGTCACAGTCTTTTTTTAAACTGTTTTTAAATTGATTTTTAAGATATTTAAAAAAAAAATATTAAAGAAATTATTGAATAAATAAAGTAGCTTATGAAAAGAAATAATTCCCAGATTCTAAATATTAAAGAAACTTCAAAAAAAATATTTTTGTGGGAATTTCAGTAAAAAGTTAAACATTTTGCGATTTTTGCTTTAATTAAATATTGATAATATATCTTAAATTAAAACTGAGTCAAGGTAAACTAGTTGAAATGAAATTAGTATCTAAACTTTAACATTAAGGGGGATTTTTTTTCAAAATACCTTAAATTTGGGGTGGTTTAATTTTTTTTTTTGAGGGGTAGAAAAATAATTACCTGGCAACACTGGTTCACAACAGCAAATTATATACTGATTTATATTTCTATTCAATTTTAATTGTATTTCAGCAAATTAAAAATATTTATTTTTTAAAAAACGTGTGTATATAAATAGACATTAATGTTTATTTACCGCGACAAGCAAATTACTTGCAAAACAGCAAGTCATTTGCTTGATTTGTCAGTTCAAAATATACCACCACTACTGGTGAATGAGGATATATTAAGTTTGTTCTTCTGTGTGAAACGTTTTTATTATACATTTAAATAATTTTTAGTCGATTTTTACATGTCCGTCTGTCTGTCCGTCTGTTGGAAACACGCTCACTTGCGAAAAACGAAAAAGAAAAGAACAAACTTAGTCTCAAATTGCTTGTAGTTATCCTAAGCAGTTTGGAATTGCAATCCAGCAACATGGGTGCGTAGAATCAGAACTATGAATCAAAATGTGGAACCAACACCCTAAAAAATTGATAATTTGTTTATTAAAACTAAAATAAATGGTGTTATAATGCACGGACTATAGAACTAAAAATAATGTTGTAAAATTTTGTAAATAATGTTGTAAAAATCGTTCCATAATTAACCATAGGCCCCATATAAAGCCTACTTTCGAAATGAGTTTTTTGCGCCTAAAACCGTAATAAATAATGCTATCATAATAGAATTTAATACTTCACAGTTTTAAAGGACTAGAAATCATACTAATAAACTTCGGGATGATCGGTCCAGAATTTATAATAGGCCCCATATAAAGCCCACTCTGGGAAATTAACTAAATACACCTAAAACCTTTAGTTCATTTACGTAACATGATATTTTACTCAATCCAGCTCAAATTTGTAAAAAGAAAAGCATAAAACCTACTGATTGTCGGCCAATAATTTAATAAAGGTCTAAACCGCAACTAATTTTTTAATGCTGACATTCGTTTTTATAAAGATTGTTTAATAATATACAATAGATATCATATAGAGCCCACTGTGAAAAATTAGAACTGTCGGTGGAAGATTTAAACACAAACTCCTGTGACACAATGTTTGTGTTTAAACTCCTCCCCAACGGATTCACCGATCTGTATCAACTTTTCTATGTATATTTGGTCAGTATAAGAATAGGTCGTAAAGTATATTTCATACCGCTAGGTCATTATAGAGTCCCTATCCAGCAAATTTATTTAATTTCTTTGGAAAAAAAAATTGTTTTTCGAATTTTTTTTTATTTGTTATCAAAAAATACACCAATTGTTCGATATCGATATATATATATATATATATATATATAATACCATCGAGGGCTTATATTTTTTCGACAACTCTAATGTGAAAAAGTAACATTTTTTAAATTTGCAATTTGGTGTTTGTTTTATTAAAATGTTATGCTCGTTTAAAGGGCATATTTTATTATGAAAAACCACACTTACTAATACCATAAGGCCCACCCCCTCAATACCACCTAATTGTTTTCATAAAAAATCTTAAAAAAAAAAAAAAAAAAATATAAAACTTTTTGTCGATAAATCGATAATCTGACACGATATTTTCATTTTTACATATTATATAAAAAAAAAAACAAATAAAAAGTTTTCAGTATTTTAAAACATTTTTAAAGGAAAACGTTTAAATATAGATATTATGTGCAAAAGTTACAATAAATCAATTATTGGATTCATCCTTGTCATCTGTTGAGGATGAAATGTTAATTATATAAAAATTTTCACCTAAGCGTTCATTAGTTTTGCCAGCGTTATTTTAAGTCTAATTTTACTAAAATTTTTGAGCAAACTTTAATATCATCGTTCATTTTGTTGTTGATGCAATAAATTAATTTTAAATAATTGATTTTAAATTTTGAAGAACACACTTTAAGATTAATAACCAGGGTTAAACAGTAGTTCTGAGTCTTTCAGTGTACTAAAAGATTGGTCCAGATTTCTATGCATTACTTCTCCAAAAACGTATATTCAGGTATGCCACAGAATTTGTATTAAACTGAAAATTATCACATTTTTCAATTCGTACCGTTTTTGGTTTGCTTCCTCAGTTTTCGTACGTTTTATAAATCATTATTACACAGATCCTCTGAAAACATAAGAAAATATAAATGATTAAGGGTTAAAAACTAAATCTTATCCTTGAAAAATTGCTAAATATCGATACTGTTCAATATGCCCGGTGCTTTAATAATTGCAGCAATGATAGAAAACAGAAAAGATCAAAAAAAAAAAAAAAAAAAAAAAAAAAAAAAAAAACACCTGTGATACACCTGATTATTGTTTTTCCTTAATTTTTGCTTATATTAATATAAAATTTAAAAGTTTAAAAACATTTATCTTTAAAGACAACCTGCTTTGGCTTTAGAGTAAAAATAAAATGTAGATGACGAACTTGAAGCAGCTGCGTTTGGTAAACAGATAGAAATTTAAAACAGAAAAAATAGAACTTTGAAAAAAAACATTTTTTTATTTGCTGCGAAAGCTCTTGCAAGCATCTAAAAAAATTTACATGTATCAAAAAATGCCTCTAAAAAGCAAAATATTCGCTATTAGCTTAAAAAATGCTGCAAAAATGCTCTTTTAACTAAATTATAAGAAAAATGCTGTAAAGGGTAAAATATGCAAAAATATGCACTAACAAATCGATGCCAAAATTCATAAAAAGCTCTAAAACGGATGTAAATATTGTTTCTGCCTTCCTTGGTCGCAAAAGGAAAAACATGCAATTGCATATTTATGGTTTCCCTGGTAATAACTGAACCTTATTTTACAGTGTTATTTATATATATAACTAGCTTAACCCGGTGTGCTTCGCTACCCCAATCGTTATAAAATGAAACAAAAAGTATATATAAACAAAATTTTTTTTTAATACAGTCAGTTGTGGCCGTGGGAGAATGAGAATAGGGTTACCCCACTAATTTAATTAACATGTGTATTAAGCATTGGTAAATATGTTAAAAAATTCCCTTTTAAATTCATCCCAACACCTACATACGTGAAACAGTATCGAAGATAAGAGGATTTTAAATTTTGAGTTGATTAGGCTGCCACCGCCCCTTTACATGGCCTAGGGCTCATTTATTCATAGCAACAGCCTACTGTGAGAATGGTACAGTAGTTAATTAGATATAATCGACATAAAGGGGCGTGGCCCTTCCCACTTTTTTCATGCAACGTATTTCTATTCATAACAATACCATATATACCAAATAGCCTCATCCTACGCCAACTAGTGGCTAAGATATGAGGATTTTATGTTTTGGGTTGTGTGGACGTGGCACCGCCCCTTTTTCCAACCACATCTTTATATAGCTTAAAGTTCAGTAACTCAAAGCAGTCGCCTACTGTGGAAATTTGATGACAATCGGTTCAGTAGTTTATTAGATATGGTGGTTTTTCTTTTTCTATAAAGGGGCGTGGCTCCACCCTCTTTTTTTATGGAGCTTATTTATATTCATACTAACACCATATGTACTAAATAATATTATCCTATGCCAAAAAATGCCTAAGATATAATGATTTTAAATTTTGGGCTGTATGGGCGTGGCATCGCCCCTTTATCCAATCTCAACTTTACGTAGCCAATTGTCTCTTCCAGGGTCACAGTTATATTCTGTGAACATTTCAAGATGATCGGTCAAGTGGTGTGGCCTCCTATAAGGCACAAATATTTATATATAGATGGAAAAGTAAAATATTAAGAAACGTGTAATCTGTAACGTCATTGATTTCTAACAACACAACTTTTGGGTTCTTATCAATGAGTTACTAATTTCCTTACTAATTTGAATACTTGTTTGGGTCTAGATGTCCAACCCATTTTATCCCACCCCTTTGGTATTAAAATACCACCATGATTATATTTAAACAAAATTTGAAAATATAATCCCAAAAATATCCCAATTTTACTGCAATTTTATTCCATCTATACCTTATCACTTCACAACCCGATTTAAATAATTTAATGTGCCATCTTTCGTATGTTCATTTTCAAACAATAGTTATTTCATTTATTAAAATTTTCATAGAAAAGAAAAAATAAAAATATTAAGATTTACAAACAATATTTCAGACTTGAGTCCATGCAATATTAATAATCTGAATAATCTAAAAGTTAGTTAATGTTTTTTTTTATTTATTTTTAACCAGGAAAATGCAATAGAAAAAAAAACAACAAATTCAAAAACATAGAATTAAATAACAAGAACTTACAATCTGTTATCCCACGATGATATGTACATATCATCATTTCAAACACATTATTAAAATTTTAAACAACTGATTATATGATTAGGTAATACAAGAAAAAGAAATTAAGCACAGGAAAACACAAAATAACTCGTTTTAAAAATATTAAGGACAAAAGAAAAAAAACACATTAATAAATAATTTTAATAATTAACAACACACAAGTTATTAAAAAACACAGTTAATTATTAAAAGAAAAGCAAAATTTAATCAACAATTTAAGACAACATTAAGTTAAATTACGTTCATCCACAAAACAAAAATCACAAGAACACAGCAATTCATCAGCAGGTCACAAACCCGTAAGCACTAGCATGTATTGACTTATTTGGTTTCAAAATTGTATTCCTCTTTAGCATTTAATATATTTCGCATGTTTCATTTGTCACTGTTTTTTTTGATATTGGCTTTAAATTTGTTTTGGTATTCAATATAGTCTTTTATGTTATATTACCCTTTTCATCGTAAGGATTTTAACGAAACTAATTTTTATCTATTTTTCCACTTTTTCCTATGTATTTTCATATGTATCACAAGTTATCCTGTGAATCTTGTATTCTTTCCAATATCATATCATTTTTAATTTAATATCTTTTCACCTTCGAATCTTTTTAATCTTTTATCCTTTCAAAGACATCTTTTATTAGTATTTCATTTATTAGTTTATTTTTTATTTCATAAAATATTTTATTTTTTTTTTCCTTTAATTTCCATTCAACCAAACTATCAACCACAATAATTCAAATTATAATAATTTTCCTTATATTTCTTATTTTCCTTACAAACTGTTCACTTCAAAATCAAAATCTAGACTCCCCAAACTCTTCTCCTAGTCACAAATAAAAACCCCAAAATTTAATTTCCAAAAGAATTGCCTACCTGATTAAATATTATTTTCCTAAACAAGGAAAACCCGAAATTTTTAAATAAAAAAAATATTAAAACAATATATCCATGCAAAATAGTTTCCAAATAAATTTCCAAAGCCAAAGGCAACTAAATTAAAAAAACTAACGAATTCAAATTCAAATCAAGTACAAAAATAAACAGGTAGAAAGTACTGAACCAACCGGAACAAATCATGTCAACAGAACTGGAAATTATAATTAATAGTTTTACACTAACATATATTAAAAAGCAATAAATAAATACACTTTATGAGCATATTTTAAATCTTCATAAGAATAACGATATTCTTGCAAAATAACAGGCTTCAATAGTCTACAAATGCTTCCATTTGCTTTCTTAAATAAGACGTGGGCCAGATTGTAAGAAATTCGCTTATATTTTTATAACCGCTGCATAGTGTGGGAAATTTAGAAGAAAAAAAATGGAAATAATTCCATATTTTGTAAACAGTGGGTCCGATTGGGATGCAATTTGGGGTGACAGTTAAAGAGTTGTAGTCGAGTTAAAGTTTTGGATTTGAGGTCTATAGACTTATCAGGAGAGGCGCCATAGGTTCCCAAAATAGGACACCATTCTTAATTGTAGCTCGATATTTAAGATTATATAAATTATATAAATATCCGACTTTGAAAATTTAAACTTGCTATATTTTACCTATATTGGTCTAGTATTTTGCAAATATAAGACTCAAATTTATCATAATTTTTTTGAAATATTTTTTTGTGAATTAACAGCAAATCAATTAATAGTTTACATTTTGCAAATTGTGAAAAATATATTTTTAATTAAGACGTTACATGCATTTGATTCGATTTTTTTGATACTCTTATTTACAAAGGTATATTTTTTATTAATAGACAAAAATTGCGTAGCGACATATATAGAAGTTATACTTTTTTGAAAGGCTTCTTCATGTATAATATTGCTATGTAAAAAATTTTAATCACTGCGGGCGCAAGGCTCTTCCGAAATAGATCTTTTTGTTTTTACAAATTTCAAATTTATGACACATTTTCTCCAATCGCAAGACAATAATCAAACAGTTTATTCACAATTTTTATGATCCAAGGTGCTTATAATAATTGCGCAATAGGAATCTTGAGGCCCGCGCTTGGTAGCCATTATATTTTGAAAAAACAAAAAAAAATTTTTTTTCGGGGATTTTCGGCTATTTTTTTGGAATTGTTTAATCGTTTAAAAAAATGTTATCTGGTTTCTATTAAGCATTAAAAAAAAAAATTTACTTGTAACATTTTTTTAAATAGTATTAGCAAATAAAGATTTTATTGCATAAATAAAAATTAATATTAAGAACAAAAACTCATAAAAATATTTTTGCCCTTTTTTGCAAAATGTCTTCAACGAATTAAAAAAATTATATTAGTTTTTGAAATCTACACACAATTAACAACCTTTGATAAATAATAGTTCTACTTTTTAATAACAATTTTTATCATTTTATATATATTATACAGTGCAACTTCGATAGTCCGGACATGCACCAGTCCGGTCACTCCAATAATTCGAACGTGTCTACATTTTGGACAATTTAAGATTTTTACCTCTGCAATCCGGACAATTTTTTTTATGCAAGAACAAAACTTAAATGCCGCTGCTTTTACATCGCATGTTTTGTTATTCACACGTTAATTCAGATTTTGCACTGTGATTAGTTCCGGTTCTTTGCTTCGCAAGTGTGTTTGTCTAATTTAGTTCCAAGTTCCATGTCTTTAAATAATAAATGAAAACATAAAACCCTAACTTTAAAGGAAAATTATGATATTTTAAATTCTTAATGAGGAAAAAAAACTATTAGGCAGGTTGCGAAAAATTCTATGTTTCTTTATCAACGATTTGCGACATTAAAAAATAAGGAGAATATAAAACAATTTATTTCGAATACCCATAATGGACCCATTAACATTTGAATCACAATAAAGTTTAAGGCCATAATCATAATATACGAATTTTTTTTGGAAATACAAAATTTATACAAAAAGCAGAAAATCGAGAATGAGAGAAAACGCTTTACACATTGTTTCTGCAGGAAATAAAAAATCATATTCCGATTTCAACAGAAATTTTAAAAGCAAAAGCCATATTTTTATGTAAAGATGACAGGGTGGGTAGTACTAGTTTTAGAGAGCTGGTTAGAAAAATTTAAGTTAAGGCATGTTATTTGTTTGCTAAAAATATTATGCGACAAAGTGTCCGAAAAAGTAAATTAATGTTTCATTTGACATCCCATATTATTTCAATAAATATCTCTACTAAATTTCGGACAACTCGATCGAAATTTCACTGTACACTTAAATTTTTTATGTAGAAAAAAAAAATAAAATAAAAAGAAGTGTGTGTTAGATAGCACAATACAATATTAATAAAAAACAAATTTAAATGACAGATAACCATTCAGTCAGTGAACTCGTTTCTATAAAAAAAAAAACACTTTTTCTTAATAATACAGATAGCACTATCTGAATATAAGCCTACGAAATATAGATTGTAGTTTAATTGTAATACCAAAAAGAGACTACCACGTAGTGAATATTAGTATTATTAATGCCCTAAAAAATAAAGTACAGAGCGAATCTCTCTCACCGACTCCCTTCATATTCGTACTTTTTATAATATTAAAATTAAAAATAACAATATTATAAGTAATACATTTTTTAAAATTTAGCAAAAATAAAAATGATAAATCACATATTCTTAAAGAAAAATGCCGTTTTTATGTCTTTTGACATTTGGAAGTTTTACAAAATAAAAAAGTGTTACCAAAATTTTAATCATAATCATACAGGGTGACATACGGTTTCAGGCACCTGCTAAGTAAACTGCAAACAAAAACCAATAACGGAAAGATAATTTATTTGAATATTTTTATACACCCGGTCTGACCTACTGGGCACCATTGGCGGTTTTATAAAGCCTCTCCATTGCGAAATACTCATTCAAAAGCCTGTATGTAAGATAAAACAAAACAAAAATATAATTAACTGCACATGTTTATATAGTAAAAGGACCTAGAAACAGAGTACAATGTAATGTCGAATATATTCGAAGGGTTAATAAAATGTTAAGCAAAATTTTAAAGTTCGTTATAGACTGTAACAAAAATTCCGTCAGTTTTGATTCTTGCCAAATATAAAAAAAATACTATAAATAAAACAAAATTTTGTCGTATTTCACATATCGCATTTTTTCAAAAAAAAAAACGTAAATAAAATTTACTTTTTTTTAGAAAATATGTACGTAATATTCATATCTAACCGCTGTAAAAATATCGTGCTATTTTGTCTATTTCTTGGTAATGAAACGGTTGGTTTAAAAAATTATTTTTCATATAAATGTATAATTAAAAATTGTTAAAAATTGTTATGCTTCTAATGAAAATTTTACTTAATACATATAGCTATAACGAAGTACTTAGAGATCCCCTTCAGATTCGTTTTATCCAAGTTCCGCTCTTTATTTATTTTAAAAATATTATTCTCAGTCTTCCTGGTGTATACCAAATATTCGCCCAGCCGAATATGTTATTCTTACTTGTATATAAAAGGTTTCTTTGTTTTTAAACTGAATTAAGTCTATTATTTTTGCTAGGCCCCCAAGATAAGAACTCCCAAAACTGTCGCTTTTATTACACAAAAACATGATTTAATTGTGATAAAGGGAAACTTATCATATCGTTATATGTATGTTGTTTTGACAATTTCTTCAAAAAATTAGTTTCATTTTTATGTGCCAAGCATATTAAAGTCTAAAGGTCTTCCAGTGAAAATGTCGGGATTTTAGTCGTTTATAGACAAACAAATTGAAAAGATGTCAAATAAATAATTCTTAAATATTTATTAATTAAAAGTTTGTTTTATATACACATACATATTTAAAACTAGAATCATGGAAAAAAAGGTGAATTAAAATAAAAAAATAAGTAAGAGTGCTATATTCGGCTATGCCGAAACTTAAATACCCTTCACCAGATCACTCATCCACTAACGCGACTTTCAAACAGAATTAAGAAAAATAACTTATAAAATATGTCAAATACATTTTTTCGTTTAAAACAAATTTGTGTATTTAAGCGGCAAATAATGTGTGTATTTGATATGTGTAAAAAAAAGCAAAACAAAGCCTACACAAAAAATAATAAAAAATACAAGTTAAAGTGCTATATTCTGCTGTGCCGAATCTATGATGCCCTCCACCAACAGTTAGAATATTTCAGGAGTGGGCTTTTTATGGGGCATATGATTAATAATGAACCGACCTAAATGAGATTTGACAATACGACTTCTAGTCTTATAAAACTGTAGCATATCAAACATTTTTACAATAGCGCATGATTGGTAACGGCTTTCGGCGTACTAAATTCTTTTCTGAGAGTAGGCTTTATGTGGCGCTTTTGGGAAATTATTGACCGATCTTCACGATATTTGACAGTGTGGCTTTTAGTCTTATAAAACTGTGACATACCAAATTTTTTACAATAGCATTATTCGTTACGGGTTTACGCTTACTAAACTGATTGACGAGAGTAGGATTTATATGTTGCCTATGGTAAATTATTGAGCGATCTTAACGTCATTTCACAGTGTGGTTTCTGGTGTTATACAACTACACCAAATTTCATAGCATAACGGCTAATGAATTTGGGCTTACTAAACTGTGTTGCGAGAGCAGACTTTTTATGGGGCCTACGGTAAATTATGGAGTGATCGTCATGAAAGTGTAATTTCTAGTTATATAGAATGAGTTTGGTCAAAATGTTATATCAATCCGTGCATTATGCCACCATTTATGTTAGTTTTGGTTCTAAAATTATTAATTTCTTTCCCCATTAGGATTCTTAATTTTAATCCTACGACCCGATTTTGCTAGATTTGAATCCTAAATTGCTCAAGATAACTAGAAGCAATTTGACACCAATATTGTTCTTTTCTCTTGAGCTGTTCGAAAGTGAGCGGGGTTCCAGCAGACGGACAGACAGTCGGACATGGCTAAAACGACTTAGAATTACACAAGGAGCCAGAATATTTATACTTTATGGGGTCTTAGATGCAGAGTAAAACAGTTTCACACGGAATGACAAACTTAGTATATCCTTATTCACCACTACTGGTGGAGGATATAAAAACAACTTATAAAGGGTGTTTTTTTAGATGTATAGAAATTTGAAATAGAATAAAAAAAAATTTTTAATTCACATGAAATTTATGTTTTTCGAAAAACAATCTTCTTGCATTATAATTTAAACGTGACTTCTGGCATAATTCTGCCACGGCTGGCTCGGCTGGCGGTTACCAAACGTTTCCTTCAACAAATCAATTGTGGCTCGAGCTGTGTGACATGTTGCGCGTGCACATCATGGTTGTTCAATTGCTGAACGAAAAAGTCAGTAATCATGGCTCTATAGCGGTTACCATTGACTGTAACGTTCCGACCAGCATCGTTGTTCAAAAGGTACAGATCAATGGTTCCACTAGCCCGCAAAGAATACCAAATACTAAGTTTTGCTGGATGTAACGATATCTCAACATACACTTGAGGTTTTTCTGTACTCCAAACACGGAAGTTTTTTTTATTGACGTATTCATTCAAACAAAAGTGAGCTGGGATGAACGGAAATTTTGTGTTTGGGCCCAGTTTTGCCAATTTGTCTATTCTATTTATGTTGAAATACCAAACCAAACTAAATATAACTCACTTGACAGCTGACAAAATAGCTACCAGTTAAAAAGGGGTAATCAACTTAAAGTTTTATACCTCTATAAAAAAAACCCTTATACTAACTAGTTACTTTCGGTGATGGATATAAAAAAACATCAACAACATGGGATTTTATAAGCAAAATTGGAGCCAGTCTTTGTTTTTTGCACACATCTCGGCCATTTATGAACCAATCTAGCAAAATTTTAATAGCAAACAAGTCCGGTGTGTATGTTACATAACTATATAATAACCTGTAGCCCGTTTATGTATTTCTCGCATCGTAAAATTTCCCACATGAAACAAGTGAATTATGACAAAAACAGTGCAATATGAAACAAAAAATGGTTTTTCTCACATAAGTGTTTCTGTATCTTTACTTTGGGAGAATTATCTGTCATTTAAATAATTTTTCAGCAATTATTGGATGGATGTGAGAAAAAGTGTTTCTGTATTAATATTTTGCTAAAAGTTTCTCACAAGAACTGTCAAAATAAGTCACATTTGAAATTGATGCGAGAAAAATAAAATTTCAAAAAATGGAGCACAAATTATGTATGTTTGTACACAAGAATGTGTACTTATATTATTTTTATTTTTTTTTTATTTGAAGAAAAAGAATTTTAATGATGAAAATAAATAAAACACAATTGTTATATTTTGTTATTTTAATTTTTTTAAGCCCTTACTTGTTTTCGATTTATTCAGGGCTGCCAAATAAATTTTTGAAAAATCCTTAATTTCCTAAGAAAAAATAAAAAAAAAATTGGTTAATTTGTTTTAAAAAATCGGACAATTTAAAATTAATTTTGACAAATTTTGTTCGATTTTTATTAAAACATAATCAAAAAAAAAAAAAAAAATTGGTAATGTTCATGGGTAAAATACATATTTTATACATATATACATACATGCATACTTAAACTTGAGGTCTATTTAAATAAAATTATTTTTTTTATTTTTCTCTTTTATCCGATAACAATTTAAAATTTCAGATTGTTTTTTTCCTGAAAAGATCACTTAAAGGCGTGACAAAATATCATATTGAACTTTCCAAAAAGAAAAGGCAAAAATTTCCTATAGTGCATTAATTGAAAAATCGGATAATAGTTTAATGTTTTGATCACATAAGCAAATGTATTAAATAATTCAAGGAAATAAAAATTAAAAAGTTTTCCTTCGAAATTTGGAATTTGCCGATAAATTTTTTAACCTGCCTTGTTTTAAAAGATATCGTTTTTCGGTGGTGCCTAATATACAAACATATTAAACTATTTAAAATTATTTTATTTCGAAGACTGAATAATATCGTCACTAGAAAAAATCAGCAATTCGGCAAAATGACGATAAATCGTCAAATCTGGCAGCCCTATTTTTATTATATATATTTCTTTCGTTGACGTTTCGCTTGCATTTGACACTTAATTACTGATCATAATCTCAGATCATTTTCCAACACATTTATCTAATAATTTCTCCATAACTATATCAGCCACAATTGGAGAAGCTGGTGAACCCATAGGAAGTACCCTCATTTTAATATATACATATATGATTATTTAATTGAAAATATCTATTATCCATTACACAAAATCTAAGAATACGTAAGAATAAATCCTTTTCTATATTCGTGTGTTCACTTACTGTATTCCATTTCTCTTCTACAATATTAATAGATAAGTCTATTGTTTTTGCCTATCATACAAAATTTACAGTTTTAAAAGGGACAGGAACGCGTTAAGACTCTCACATTAATTTAATTTTAGCAGTCTATAGACAACAAAAACAATTATCGTAAATTTTGTTTTTGGTATGCACAAAAGAAACCATAATTTGTTTAAAATTTACATATAATGTTCAAATTTGACTGTAATGTGGTCAAAATTGCAGAATTTAGACAAAAGTTACCATATTATGGTCAGAATTAACAGTGATATATTCAATGTGAACGATTTTATGGCTATTAATTTCAGCCATTTTTTCAATTTGCTTATCTATTAAGTGTGAAACTATAATTTTATTTCGTTTGTTATTCCTGTTACATTTAACTTTTATAAAGGGGTTGCTATGTTCAACTTTAATAAGCCACCCCTTTTAATTCACTTTGCAGCCTGTGACGATCTTTATTTGCATTCTAACTAGAGTTTTTTTATTCCCGCACTTTTTGGATCCCCGGGAAAGCGGGAAATAAAAATCCAAGTCCCGGGATCCCGGGATTCCCGCCCAAAATTTTGTATTTATTTATTTATTTACTTATTTCTCCAATGAAACTAATATTTCTTATTGGCTATTACGCTTAAAAGAATTAAATCTAGTATCTATTATATAACAAGAACTTAAAAAAATTTAAGATTAAAATTATTTTAAGACACTTAAGAGGTTATATTGATGCCAATAGGATAATAGAAATCATAATATACGTATAAACAATGTTTATACGTATATTAATTATGCTTATTTGCATAATTAAAATAAAAGTATTAGTCTTGCGCGAATAAAAATTCTGGAAGGGTGATTAGGAACTAAAAACTCAACATTACGAAGCAGGAATTCTGAAACAATTTTACCGTTTAACAAAGCAGAAAGGATAAATTTTAGTCTTAATATATAAAAAATCCGTGTCACTGTGTATGTTTCGAATAAACTCAAAAACGAGTCAACTGATATTCATGAAAATTGGCATATATATGTAATTTGGTCCAACTTAGATGATAGGATAGTTATTATTTAAATTAATGGCCTGGGGGCGGAGGGGCGTGGCAAAATCCATAACTTGAGAACGGCTTGACCGATTTGAACGATTTTTTCTTTAAAATGATCGCCATGGTCCAACTTAGGTTTTTACGGAAAGAAAATTTTGCCCCGCCCACTTTTACGCCCACTTTTTTCGATTTACCTAAAATCAGAAAACGGCTCCATCGAGTTGACTAATTTTTCTTTCAAATGTTCGTATTAATCAACTTTAAGTTTTCATCGAAAGAAAAATTTACCACGCCTACTTTTACGCCCACTTTTTCTATTAAGCGCATAACTGGAGAACGGCTTGACCGATTTGGACGAGTTTTTCTTTAAAATGATCGCCATGGTCTAACTTAGGTTTTGCGGTAAGAAAATGTTGCCCCGCCCACTTTTACTCTCACTTTTTTCGTAAGATTCACAGCATATATATACATACATACAACCATATGTATTTTCAAATCAAATGTAAATTAAACATATGTATATGAACAACATTTTAATTTATAATATTATAATGATGAAACAGAACTGGGGATGAACGATGTTTTACATGCAGTTTGACATGAAATTTTGTCAGAGAATGCGGTCGTGAAATAAAATCAATTTTATTTTGAGGACGTTTTTCCTAATGCTCTCACATATAGACACTTATCCTCTTAACAATGTGCCATACTTTCATTCAAAAATCTTTATGATAGGTATTTCATGGATTTTTATTTAAAGGCCGTAAATTTCGTTTAAAGATCAATTTAAATCGTCTGGTAATACAACACTAATGTTTGCTTAGGGCCAGCAACGCGGACCGGGTCAGCTAGTTACTACATATATTTAATAACATATTTTTTTTACAATTTTATAGCCTTAATCAGCAGTGCTGCATGAAAGTACACTAAGTTTTTCATTCCATGTGATATTTGTTTAATATTCATCTAAGGTCCCACAAAGTATTTTTATTATTAGTCCTTTATTAATTCTAAGCCGATTTGGCCACTTGGGTGTCAAATTGTTTCTTGATCTTCTAGGCTGTTTGGGATTGAATACCAGCAGAATCGCTTCATTAGGAAAATAGTTATGCACCCAAATGTGGAACTACTTCCTAAAAACTCAACTAAAACTAACACAAATTTGTGTCGAAATTCACACAAATTTCTACTTTCTACTTTTATAAGACTCAAAATCACTTGAAATACCGAATATGAAACACAATCTAGGAAAACAATTTACTACGCCCTTAACCGCAAAGCTTTATAATAATGTTGTAAAATATACACTTCAATTTGCTAGGACAAGAAATAAAATTTCGTGATGATAGGTCTATAATTTATCATAGGCCCAATATGAAGCCTCCTCAAAAATTAGTTTAAAAGCATTAAACTGTAGAAATTTTAAATATTGTGGTGAAATTAAGTTGGAAAGAACAACTAAAGACACAAGTCTGACATAAATTTACTAAAGTTTTAAAAAAAGATTTTCTTCAAAATTTCCCGGGAATCCCGCAATAAATTCGCGGGAAAGCGGGAATTGAAAACAACTGAAAATCCCGGGAATTCCCGGGGCGAGAAATCCCGGGAACAAACTCTAATTCTAACTGATTTTGAGCCATTATTACAACTTTCCTGTAGTAAAAGGAAGAATTTTGTCTGAGGTAGAACAAGTTATTTATTATTTCAACTAACTTTAACCTACCGAGTAGGATGGTGTTGTCTTTAACGTATTCCTCACTTTAGCTTAAAGCAAAGTTGTAATAGTGAACAACTTTTTATACGTGGGACAAAATCCTACCTTTAACTATCGGTAGGTTGTAATAATGGCCCCAACTGGCTTATACTACAGCGTGAACTTATGTATTTGAATCAAAAATTAAAATAAATTGATTAAGATTTTAAGCAAACCAAGCAAGCATGTACTTGAAAAGCATTCAATTATCTTTGAAAGCAAACCAACCATAATGTTGTTGCTTTTAAAATTAAAATTAAATAAACAACAATTTAAAATATTATAATTCTTTTTTAAGATTTTAGTTATTTTACCTTTTTTATTATAAGTTATATATTGCAATTTATTGCAAAAATAGACCTACAAAATAATTGTTGTGTATTTTTGTGACTCGTTATTTCTGAAGATGACATCCAAAGGATGTCGAAAAATTTAAAAACTAAAGAATTTAAAAAATAAAACAGACCTCCAGCTTGAAACAATTATTTAATTTATAAAATATTATAAATGTAAACATATTATTGTTATTATTAACCATAAATATTTGGAGTCAACCACAATATCTTTATGGCTTCTGGACGAATGAATTCATCCATAATGTGGTTGCTGGTGACAATAAAATTGTTAAAGTAACCATTATATGTTTACGTTTATAGTTGTGACTTTATTTTATTAAAATATAATATTGTTAAATTCAAACATATTTGAAGTTTCAAGGGAGGTAAACACTTTATTGTGAAAAAAAAACAAAATATTACTAATCCTGAAAAAAGAAAAAGAAAGAAATGTAAAAAACAACAAAAGTTTGTTTGTTTCCATTGCGGGACCATAATATGTTATTTTTAACCATACTTCAGCCAGGTTTTTTCTCTGCGTGTAGGCTCTAAGATCAATATTACAGAAATAAAAAATCTTATATATATATTCTCTTTTACCTTCGGTGAAGGGTATAATAAAATAAGGTGCTGAACAAATTATAATAACGCAAATTTATTTGTTATATTTTTTTTAAAGTATGAAGAAATCGAAATTCCTCTGCGATTGGGTAAAATTGCTGCTTGTTGGTATGGCAATCAGAATGAAAGACCCATTTTAGCCACTCACGGCTGGCAAGACAACGCTGGAACATTTGCTCTATTGGCTCCAGTTTTAAGTACACATGTAGCCATTTTAGCTATAGACTTACCGGGGCATGGCAGATCGTCTCATTTTCCAGTGGGTTACATCTATCACACTCTCGATTATGTGCGTACTATAAGAGAAATTATGTTGTACTTTAAGTGGCCGAAAATCTCTTTAATAGCCCATTCAATGTCTAGTGTTATTCTCTATCACTTTACTTCATTATTTCCAGAGGCGGTAGACATGATTGTCAGTATCGATGTTGTGCATACACGTTACTTAAATCTGGATAAGCAGCTTGGCAGATTAAATTTATGTACCGAAAAACTTTTGATAGATACTGAACGAAAACTGAAGAGTGATGTGGAAAGAAAGAAACCTCCATCCTATACCATGGCCGAATTGGAAAATATGTTGCACAAGGGTTCAAAAGGGGCGGTGGACTTAGATAAAGCTAAATATATTTTAGAGCGTAGTATTACAGCTGCTGGAAATCTTCCAAATAAGTATTATTTATCAAGAGATATTGGTATAAAATTTATAATGGAAAGTTATACAGAGCCGGGACTAACTGCGGTTATGGCTGCAAGAATGCATAATATAAAATGGTTGATTCTGAAGGCTGAAAATTCAGATTGTATTAATGAACAGCACCCAACTACGAAGAAAGTTTTGGAAATATTAAAAGAAAACAATCCAGATTTCTTCTATGTTTTTATACCAGGCGTTAAGCATCACTGTCATTTAAATAATATGGAAAAAATAGCGGAATATATTTTACCATTTTTAAAAAAATATCGTCCACCGGAATATTTTAACTATGAAAATAGAAGCAAATTGTAATGTAAAAGTCCAAGCTCTTAACTAAGTCTTTATGGAAAAAAATTTATAAAACAAAATTGTTGTTGTAAAATTAATAACACAAGCAAGAAACTGAATAAAAAAAATTTTTAATGATAAGTTTTCCTTTACAGTCTTTATAACCAGACATATTTCTTAAACGGATAATTTTTGTATCTTAAAAAATGTAAAAAAAATAAATTAACAAACCGGTAACGGCCACATCCCTGCCATTAAAAGGTGTCCGCTTATGAGAGCTGTCACTGTATATTCTTCAATAACATATATTTTACTTTTACTACAATTTGACTCTAGCGTTTTAATAGAGCTCGGGCACGCTGAATCCAATGGTGCTAACCGTTTTTTTTTTTTTTTTGGGTTACCTCTTGTTGTACAGATATACCCTTTTTACGAAAATGGAGGTGGTTGCACAACATATATTCGCGTAAAACGGTTAAGTTCAGTGGAATTTCTAAAAAAAAACTGAAATTCCTTTTTCTAATATGCGCAGTCGTTTAAGAAACATAATTTTTTTTTTTGCAAAAAAATAATTTTTTAGCAACATCTTAAAATATTTGTTTTTTAAAAATTCATCAAAAATTGGAATTTAAGAATTTCAACCATACAAATGGGATGCTCCCAGATGGGTCAAATATATGACCAACCCCCTTTATTTTTCATCTCAATCATTTATTTTCAACATACCTACAAGCTGTCTCCATTCCTTAAGGGTGTTCCCATACAAAATTTTCAATACATACTAGAAATATTTTTTCTTTTCATTATTATTTATTTTTTAAATCTTCACATAAAAAATATGTACTCACCATAATTCATCAAATCTTATTCTAATACTTTATTTTTGTCCTGCCAATGCCAGACGAAAAATTTTCTCATCACGGTTTCTGTTCACATATTTCGATGTTTAGCGATCTTCTCGTCGGATGAGTCCTACAGTATCTCTACTCCTTAATCTAGAGTTGCCGCTGTCATTTAAAATATTTCCAGCTGGTGGATTTGGGTTCGACTCAAGCCTTTTTGAATATTTTACTGCATATTTCGTTATCATAGGGTTTACTAATGGCAAATTGAAATCCTGTGGATATTTGAATTTTTGACATACCAGGGAGCGACTGTGATTATTCGAAGAAGTTTATTTTGGCGCCTTTGATTTTTTTCGATATATAAGGCCGAGGCACACAGAGGTTGAGGTTCATAGAACGAGCGGCTAAAAATAGAAGAAGTTGTCGAAGGACAATGATACTTGGCACGTAAGCATTTTTTGTTTGAATCAAGAAAAAATGGAAAAATCAAACTGATCCGCCTACTTTTACGCCCACCTCTCCCATACAAAGTGAAAATTAAATTTTGACATACGGCATTATTTTTTGTCACATAGAATTTTTAAACACTCAGAATCATTTGTGTGAAATTTGAAAAATATCAGCCCACTTCCATACAACTTGTATTGACAAAGTGGCATAATTCCCTTGATTTTTAATGTATCAACTCAACTTTCACAAAAAATAAATATTATAATTGTTAAATGGGCAGCCTGAAAATATATACCTGATCCGTCCACTTTTACGCCCACCTCCCATAGAAATAACAAATAGAAAAAACATGAACCCGAATGCAGAAATTTAAATCAGAAACTGTTCTTAATGTATAACTTATTAAGCTCTAACGGAAAAGATTTAGTCCAATAAAGAGTGCAAGACATAATTGGGGTATTCACAAGGTGTGCTATCATGGTTTATTGTCATAATGTTCTAACATTTTACAATGGTTTAAAAATATCGTTGTTGGTTTGTAAACAAAAAGTGTCTTAAATAAATAGAACGTTGCTTGATATGTTTATTGTGCTGTCGTAATTAATAACGCATTTAATTATGAGGGGTTGCTCACGACAGTCGTATTTTTTCATGTTATTATTTTAAGACATATGACTTTATGACACCTTGTGAATCCCCCAAATGTGTAGTTGTTATTGCATGCAACAACATAATAAATGAATGATAACACAGCACCTAATAGTCTATCGCATATAATCGTGCTTGATCTTCTATTGTTGTTATCAAACAGTATCAGTAAACAACAATTCAAATTCAATTGAAGCTTATGCTTTTTTCAACGATGAAATCTATAACAAATAACACTATTGAATAGTATGTAAATTACATTATGTAATAATTTTAAACAGTAAAGAATTATGGCAGCAACAACAAGCACGAAAGAAAATTCATTTATTGTTACTTTATCATTTTATAGTTTTTACTGTGTTTTTTTTTTCTTTTTTTGGAAAGGACCAGGTAGAAGCAGCAGAATTTTTTTTTTTACTTTTAGCTGAGACCTCAAGCTGTCATTTGACATCTTTCGTTAAACAGCGCCCCACAGCGCTAAAAAGATGCAGTCCACGGAAATGACTGAACATTGAAATTTTGATGTTGTTTATATTTTGTTCTACGAAATTTTTTATATGGCAATTTTTCCAACTTTTTTTAATGCAAATCTCATCATTGACAATTGTCATTTACGAAAATATAAAACAAAGTTAAATGATAAGTTTACTGTGATTGTACCACTAGATTGAATATTCAGTAAATATGCATGCCATTTTAAACAAGCGAACATATGTGAACTTTGAGCGTGTCTGTCCAAACAAATAATAAATATATCAACCTAATATTACGGAATCATAATATTCAGATATCTGACAACAAAATACCAAAAATAATCAAAATCGGCGAACACGAAATAAATAAATTTCGGACACTCTTCAATCTATGTGAGGCAGTGCCCTACAGCTGAATACCGTAGCACAAGATTGGCTTTAACATAGAGTTTTAAAGTAGAAGCTTGCAATCGAGGCTAAGAACAGAATTTCTTCCACTAAGCCAATAATTTTGAATTGCTTTTAGCTTCATTTGTGTTAGTTTTGCTTCTATGTGGAATTTCCATGTTGACCGCCGATCTAGATGAATACCGAGACATTTTACAAGCGATTGTTGGGGCACTAATTGATTATTGATTTTAATAGGCGGACAAGACTTTCGACGCAAGGTGAATATTATTTGTAGGCATTTGTGCTCATTGACCTTTATCCTCCATTGTTTTAACCACAGTTATAGTTAAATTTTTGATCCTGTAAGCAGGGCTGTGGAGTCGGAATCGGAGTTGAAGAGTCGGAGTCGCAGTACCCAAAAAAACGCGTGACTCCGACTGTAAAATTTTTCGGCATAAAAATTTTTAAAAAATTTCTAATATTTTCCAATATAAAAATTCTTCGAAATTGGCGATGCAATATTTTGCAGATCAATATGAATAAGTAGATATTAATTTATTTTATGAGAAATAGTTGATTCAAATACTTTACTATTTAAGTAAATTTTTTAAACGTGCGGGAAAAAGTCTAAATTACATTAGCAAAACTTATACATACTCAGTTATTGATCTAGTTGAAAAAAGATGTGTGATTTTTTAAATAATTTACTCATGCTAAAAAATGTTAATGACAGGAATTGGCAATAATTTTAATATCAGAATTTTTTAACCATCAACGCTGAAATATTTTCAACATTGTACAGAATAAGTGTTGCTATAGCGCATAAATACTAGTATGTATTAGAAAAATTGTGACGTAAAATTATTTCTCTTTTGTGTAGAAACATCTTTATCGGCCAGCCTTTAATTCCTACCATAACACTCATGTTTTTATTATGCACATTACGCGGGGATTCCCATAATTCGTTTAATAAAGATGTTTCTACAGAAAAGAGAAATAATTTTACGTCTCATTCATTTCGCATCACGGTTAGAGTAGGAGTCGGATTCGTGAGTCGGAGTCGGAGTCGGAGTAAGTACTTTTTTCGGACGACTCCACAGCCCTGCCTGTAAGTATCGAGATCCTTCTTGACTGTTTTCATGTACCCATAGAAAGGCTGTATATTCAGCAAATGTTGAAGCTAGTGTGTGGTTGTTTGTTTGCATTTCTGAGGTATATATTAAGTATAAACATGGGTCCAGAATGCTTCCCTGCGGGACTCTAGCGTCAATTGGCTGAAGAGAACTTAAAAAAACACCTTCTTTAATAATAAACGTTCAACCGACTAAGTAGCTTTCTAACAGCTTGTGTATGTTTGCTGGTAAGTTTTGCTTCAAATTATATAATAAGTAGGGTGTTCAATTAATTTGGACTCATACTTCTTATTATATTGCGATTTTGCGGGATTTAAATTCCAAACTGGATACGAGAACTAAAAAGAATTTGACGACAAGGACCCAGAATATAAACACTTTGTGAGACGTTTGATGAATATTAAAAAAGTTTCATACGGAATGAAAAACTAAGTATAACCCTATTAAACTTTATCGGTGGAGGGAATACAAAATGGATTTCAAACAAAACTGGAAAGTAATCAAAAATCTGGAATATTTTCTCGCCAATCAACAGGAGATTTTTCGAAACGTATTAATAATAGTTCATGTTTTTTTTTTTAATTTATGATCCTTTATAATAAAACAAAGGTAATTAATTGATTAAAGCTCTTTGTTTTAATATTAAAATTAAAAATAACAATGTTTTAAGTAATACATATTTTAAAATTAGGTAAAAATAAAAATAATAAACCACACATTGATAAAGGAAAAGGCCATTTTTATGTCTTTCAAAATTTGGAACTTTTACAAAATAAAAAAGTGCTACCAAATTTTTAATCCTTCAAAAGCAATCCTTGATTATTTTACTTACATACAGGGTGACATACGGTTTCAGGCACCTGCTAAAGGCTAGTTTACACTATCACACATTTCATACGTATTCCATAATACATTGTGAGATGGAAATCTAATGAGTTTTGTTGTGACTGTCAAAAAATCTAATGCAACATTACAGTTTGTAGTCACACTATCACACATGAACATGCTTTTGTTAAAATGCAACCCTGATCCAATGAAAAGTATAAGCGTTTAGAAAAATTTCAAAAAACGATGAAGTCGTATGGGATGTCAAATTTTTTTCGTAATACTTGACATTTTCATAACACTTTGCATTCACACTATCACACTTTTACATATTACTTCAGTTTTTGACAGGTATTAATACAAAGTATAATAGTGTTAACTAGCCTTAAGTAAAATATTGTGCGGCAGCAATTAGAAACTGCAACAAAAACCAATAACGGAAAGATAAGTTATTGGAATTTTTTTACACACCCGGTCTCGCCCGGTCTGACCTACTGGACACCATTGGCGTTTTAATAAAGTCTCTCCATTGCGAAATACTTATTCAAAAGCCTGTATGTAAGATAAAACAAAAAAAAAATATAATCAACTGCACGTGTTTTTACAGTAAAAGGACGTAGAAACAGAGTACAATATACGAGTAATGTTGAATATATTCGACGGGCCAATAAAATGTTAAGCAAAATTTGAAAGTTCGTTATAGACTGTAACAAAAATGCCGTCAGTTTTGATTCTGGCCAAAAAAAAAAAAAAAAAATATAAGAAAAATACTATAATTAAAACAAACTTTGTTCGTATTTCACATATCGCATTTTTTCAAAAAAAAGTAAATAAAATTTTTAATAATTTACTTTTTTTAGAAAACATACACGTAATATTCATATCTAACCGCTGTAAAAATATTGTGCTTTTTTCTCTACTTCTTGGTAAAGAAACGGTTGGTTTAAAAAATTCTTTTTCATATAAATGTAAAATTAAAAAATTGTTAAAAATTGTTATAATTCTAATGAAAATTTTAAAATTTTCAGTTAATACATATACATATAGCTATAACGAAGTACTTAAAGATCCCCTTCAGATTCGTTTTTTCCAAGTTCCGCTTTTTATTTATATCGAAAAAATTATTCTCAGTCTTCCTGGTGTAGACCAAAGATTCGACCAGCCGAATATGGCATTCTAACTTGTATATAAAAGGTTTTTTTGTTTTTAAACGAAATTAAGTCTATTATTTTTTCCAGGCCCTAAGACTGTCGCTTTATTACACAACAACACAATTTATACACTTATTTTTTTAAGATTTAATTGTGATAATGGCAACTTTTAAATACATAGAATTCTTATCATATCGTAATATGTACATATATTGGTTTTAAAGTTTCTTCCAAAAATTAGTTTGATTTTTATGTGCCAAGCATATTAAAGTCTAAAGGCCTTCCAGTGAAAGTGTCTGGATTTTAGTCGTTTATAGACAAACAAATTGAAAAGATGTCAAATAAATAATTCTTAAATATTTATTAATTAAAAGCTTATTTTATATACACATACATATTTAAAACTAGAATCATGGAAAAAAAGGTGAATTAAAATAAAAAAATAAGTAAGAGTGCTATATTCGGCTATGCCGAAACTTAAATACCCTTCACCAGATCACTCAGCCACTAACGCGACTTTCAAACAGAATTAAGAAAAATAACTTATAAAATATGTTAAATACATTTATTCGTTTAAAACAAATTTGTGTATTTAAGCGGCAAATAATGTGTGTATTTGATATGTGTAAACAAAGCCTACACAAAAAAAAAAATAAAAAATATAAGTTAAAGTGCTATATTCTGCTGTGCCGAATCTATGATGCCCTCCACCGACAGTTAGAATATTTCAGAAGTGGGCTTTTTATGGGGCATATGGTTAATAATTAACCGATCTAAATGAGATTTGACAATGCGACTTCTAGTATTATAAAACTGTGGCATATCAAACATTTTTACAATAGCGCATGATTCGTAACGGCTTTCGGCGTACTAAATTCTTTTCGGAGAGTAGGTTTTTTGTGGCGCTTTTGGGAAATTATTGACCGATCTTCACGATATTTGACAGTGTGGCTTTTAGTCTTATAAAACTGTGACATACCAAATTTTTTACAATAGCATTATTCGTTACGGGTTTACGCTTACTAAACTGATTGACGAGAGTAGGATTTATATGGTGCCTATCGTAAATTATGGAGCAATCTTAACGACATTTCACAGTGTGGTTTCTGGTGTTATACAACTACACCAAATTTCATAGCAATAACATTATTCTCCATAACGAATAATGAATTTGGGCTCACTAAACTGTTTTGCGAGAGCAGACTTTTTATGTGGCCTCTGGTAAATTATGGAGTGATCGCCATGAAAGTGTAATTTCTAGTTATGTAGAATGAATTTGGTCAAAATCTTATATCAATCCGTGCATTATGCCACCATTTGTGTTTGTTTGGGTACTAAAACTATAAATTTTTTTTATGATAGTGGTTCCACATTAGGATTCTTAATTTTTATCCTACTGACCCGATTTTGCTAGATTTTAATCCCAAACTGCTCAAGATAAGCAATATGATACCAATATTGTTCTTTTCTCTTAACTGTTCGAAAGTGAGCGGGGTTTCAGCAAACAGGCTGACAGACGGACATGGCTAAAACGACTTAGAATTACTCAAGGAGCCAGAATATTTATACTTTATGGGGTCTCAGATGCACAGTAAAATAGTTTCACACGGAATGACAAACTAAGTATACCCTCATTCATCACTAGTGGTGGAGGGTATAAAAAACTTCTACTAAAGGGTGTTTTTATAGAGGTATAGAACTTTGAAATAGAATAAAACAAAGATGAATTTTTTAATTGACATGAAATTTAACCTTCTCGTATTATAATTTAAATATGACTGCCACGGCTGGCTCGGATGTAGTCTAATATGGAGGTCCAATTTTTGTTTACTTTTTCTAACATTTGTGACCGTATATCGGCAATAACGCGGCGGATGTTGTCCTCCAAATCGTGTATCGTTTCGGGCTTATCGGCGTAGACTAGCGACTTCACATATCATCATAGAAAATAGACTAGCGACGTTCAATCGCACGATCTTGGAGGCCAATTCACGGGTCCGAAACATGAAACTATGCGGCTAACAAACGTTTCCTTCAACAAATCAATTGTGGCTCGAGCTGTGTGACATGTTGCGCCTGCACATCATGGTTGTTCAATTGCTGAACGAAAAAGTCAGTAGTCATGGCTCTATAGCGGTTACCATTGACTGTAACGTTCTGACCAGCATCGTTGTTAAAAAGGTACAGATCAATTGTTCCACTATCCCATAAAGCACACCAAACAGTCAGTTTTTCTGAATGTAGCGATGTCTCAACATACACTTGAGTTTATCTGTACTCCAAATACGTCAGGTTTTTTATTGACGTGTCCATTCAAACAAAAGTGGGCTTAAGCGCTAAACAAAATTCGCTCATTAAAATCGTGATCAACGGCAATTTTGTTTTGGGCCAATTTGGAAGCATTGTTCAGGCGTCAGTCAGTCTTTTCGTGTTGAAATGCCAAGCCAAACTAAACATAAATTACTTGTGTTAAAAAGTATTGCCAACTTAAAGTTTTATATCTCTATAAAAAAAACCCCTCACGCAAAGAAAAAACATGGTTGATACAATCACAATCGCAAACTATCATTAATGTTTGTGGTTATGATTGTGCCAAAGACGTCTTAAGCAACAATATATGTTCAGTCATAATGTTTTTAGATAATTTTTTTCTCAAACATATTATTATGTTCAGAAGAAAAATGCACACGATCTTTCAAACCATTTTTCTATATTTCCCAACACCATGCAAAATGACTACTTCAACATTTTATATCGTCGGTCACAGGTTGACAACTCTTAACTCACTCTTAAATTTTTTGAAATTGTCAACTCGTATTATTTATTTTAATCTGAAATTATTTCAATACCTTTGTTTTCTTTACACCATCTTACAATAAATATCTCCTACTAATTTTGGTTTTTTTTTTTATTTACTTCCAACACGTTTTAGTAACGGAGTAATAACGTTTTTTTTTTGTCTCCTGAAAAACACAAAAAAAAAAAACATGTTAAGAGTTGTCAACCTGTGACCGACGATATGGTTCTTACAATAAAAACAATAAAAAATGTATGTATGTTCTATTACAAATATAATAAATAAAATATAGCATAAATAAAAATAAAATTAAATACACATATTTATATACCTGTGTATGTGTTTTAATTTATAAATTAACGTTGTGTGGAACATATATATCCAAGAAAATAATAATTCCGTTCACTTAAGACTTCTAAAAAAAGTAAAACACAAACTTACCTTTTATTTCTTTTATGAAATCTACTACATATATTGATATACTGTTGAATAGTTTTTGAAAAAATTTCGGGGCTGATGACAAAATTATGTGTCAAAATTTGTTATAGGTGTTTTTGGATGCAAGACAGACAAAGTAATTGCATATTTATATACTTTTATAATTATATTTAAATAACTTACCTGTTTCAATAAACGTATAATAATTTACATCGTTAGTTTTGCAAGGCAGCATGGCATTTTTCTCCCCTAAACATGTCTTAATTATTCTGTCATCATTCATGTTTCCTGATGAACTGACGCTCGCGGACGGAAAAAGATTTAATTTTCTTTATAAGCGCCCACTGTTTGTTTTGACAATTAATGTTTGCTTCTTAAGAGAATGTGTTTCCAAGCAATCAAAAATGATGGTATTAAACATTTTTTGTGTTCTAATAATATTATAATTTTAACTGTATAGTTGAAAATATATATATTATAGTAGCTAACATATCAAATAATTTAATATGTTTAGCTAGACCAGAATACCTTTTTAGGTGTAAGCCACCATATAATATTATTATAGTGAATTTAAAAATGTTAGGGACAAAAACCCATTTTCTAAATTATATTAAGACTATAATTAATTTATGAGGGTAAACATATTAGGCAAGTATGAACAAAAATGGTCGTAGTGACCATTCATTTATCATGTTTTTTCTCTGCGTGCTTATACTAACTAGTTACTTTCGGTAATGGGTATAAAAAAAACCGATACAACATGGGATTTTATAAGCAAAATTGGAGCCAGTCTTTGTTTTTTGCACACAACTCGGCCCTTTATGAACCAATCTAGCAAAATTTCAATAGCAAACAAGTCCGGTGTATATGTTACATAACTATAACACACACACGAACAGATGCAAAGACCGACAGAGGAAAGATGGACATTGTTAAATCAACTTCGCTTCTCGTTAGGACCCAGAATATATACCTATACTTTGTACACGCAGCAAAAAATATGGTTGGAGGTAAACATATGCCAAGAACAACATACTATGCTTGGATTTTAACAATGTTTATGTATGGAGGTAACCATATTATGGTTAAAACGCGACGAACGACGAACAAAATTTTCAGTTTTAAAGGAGGCAGGAACGCATTACAACTCTCATGTCAATTTAATTTTAGCAGTGTATAGACAACACAAACAATTATCGTAAATTTTGTTGTTGTTATGGTCAAAATAAAACAAAATTTGTTCAAAATTGTTCATATTATGGTCAATATTAACCAATAAATGTTCAAAATTTATCACAAAATGGTAAACAATTTCCAAAATTTGGACAAAAGTTACCTTATTATGGTCAGGATCAACAATATTGTAGTCAATGTTAACCATATTATGGTTATTAATTCCAGCCATTTTTTCAATTTGCTTATCTTTTAAGTGTGAAACTATAATTCTATTTCGTTTGTTATTCCTGTTACGTGCTTTGCTCAACTTTAGCAAGCAACCCCTTTTAATTTACTTTGCAGTCTGTGACGACCTTTATTTGCATTCTATCTGGTTTAGGGCCATTATTACAACTTACCTTTAGTAAAAGGAAGATGTTTGTCGGAGGTAGAACAAGTTATTTATTATTTCAACTCAACTTTAACCTACCGAGTAGGATGGTCTTGCCTTCAACGTATTGCTCACTTTAGCTTAAAGTAAAGTTGTTATAGTGAAAACCTTTTTATATGTGGGACAAAATCCTACCATTTACTATCGGTAAGTTATAATAATTGCCCTAGCTGGTTTATAATGCAGCGTAAGCTTAAAAATTATTGAGGTTGAGATTTTAAGCAAATCAAGCAAGCGTGAACTTGAAAAGCACATAATTATTTTAGAGAGCAAAACAGCCATAATTTTGTTGCTTTAAAAATTAAAATTAAATATAAGACGTTTGAAAATATTATTATTTCAAACATATTATTGTTATTACTAACCATAACGTGTTTGGAGTCAACCATAATAGATTTATCACTTTTGGATGGATGAATTTATCCATAATGTGGTTGCCGGTAACCATAATATGGTTAGAGTAACCTTAATATGTTGAAGTCTATGGTTGTAACTTTATTTTATTAAAACATATTGTTAAATTAAAATAAATTTGAAGTTTCAAGGGAGGTAAACACTTTATTGGTTAAAAGAAACAAATTAATCCTGAAAAAAAAGAAAGAATGTAAAAAACAACAAAAGTTGGTTCGCTTCCATTTCGGGAACCATAATATGCTATTTTCAACCATACTTCAACCATGTTTTTTCTCTGCATGTAGCCTTTAAGATCAATATTTTAGAAAAACGGAATGACATTCTTATATATTCCTTTTTACCTTCGGTGAAGGGTAGAATAAAATAAAGAGCTGAACAAATTATAATAACGCAAATTGATTTGTATTATTTTTTTTTTTCAAGTATGAAGAAATCGAAATTCCTCTGCGATTGGGTAAAATTGCTGCTTGTTGGTATGGCAAACAGAATGAAAGACCCATTTTAGCCTCTCACGGCTGGCAAGACAACGCTGGAACATTTGCTCTATTGGCTCCAGTTTTAAGTACACATGTAGCCATTTTAGCTATAGACTTACCGGGGCATGGCAGATCGTCTCATCTTCCAATGGGTTACATCTATCACACTCTCGATTATGTGCGTACTATAAGAGAAATTATGTTGTACTTTAAGTGGCCCAAAATCTCGTTATTAGTCCATTCAATGTCTAGTATTGTTATTTATCAATTTACGTCATTGTTTCCAGAAGCGGTAGACATGATTGTCAGTATCGATGTTGTGCATACCCGTTACTTAACTTTGGATCAACAGCTTGGCTTTTTAAATTTTTCTATAGAAAAATTTTTGATAGATAATGAACGAAAACTGAAGAACGGTGTGGAAAGGAGGAAACCCCCATCTTATACCTTGGCCGAATTGGAAAATATGTTGCACCAGGGTTCAGAAGAGTCGGTGGACTTAGATAAAGCTAAATATATCTTAGAGCGTAGTATTACAGCTGCTGGAAATCTTCCGAATAAGTATTATTTATCAAGAGATAGTGGTATAAAATGTTTAATGGAAAGTTATACAGAGCCGGGACTAACTGTGGCCATGGCTGCAAGAATGCATAATATTAAATGGGTGATTCTGCAGGCTGAAAATTCAGATCATATTAATGAACAGGACCCAACTACGAAGAAAGTTTTGGAAATATTAAAAGAAAACAATCCAGATTTCTTTTATTATTTTATACCAGGCGTTACGCATCACTGCCATTTAAATAATATGGAAAAAATAGCGGAATATATTTTACCATTTTTAAGAAAATATCGCCCTCCAGAATATTTTAACTATGAAAATAGAAGCAAATTGTAATGCAAAAGTCCAAACTCTTAACTAAGTCTATATGAAAAAAATTAATTTTATAAAACTCAATTTTTTTTTGTAACATTAGTAACACAAGGAAGAAACTGAATGAAAAAAATTGTTAAAGATAATTTTTCCTTTACAGTAAAACCTTTGTAACCAGACATATTTTTTAAATGGATAATTCTTTTATCTTTATAAACGTAAAAAATAAATGAACGATCCGGTAACGGACAAATCCCTACCAATAAAACGTGTCCGCTTATGAGAGCTGTCACTGTATATTCTTCAAAACATATATTTTACTAAAATAAACCAAAAGAAATGTTGTAGGTATCAAATACATTGCGCTAGAATTTGACTCTTTTTTTCGTAAACAAGCCCGGCACCTTTAATACCTTTAATAGGGGTACTTTTAGACTAGTGTGTACCAAAGATTCGCCCAGCCGAATATGTAATTCTTACATGTATATAAAAGGTTTCTTTGTTTTTAAACTGAATTTAGTCTATTATTTTTGCTAGGCCCTCAACATAAGCCCCCCCAAAACTGTTGCTTTTATTACACAAAAACACGATTTATATACTTAATTTTTAAGATTTAATTGTGATAATGGCAAACTTTTAAATACATAAAATTCTTATCATATTTTTATATGTATATTGTTTTTAAAATTTCTTTTTAAAATTAATTCGCTTTTTGTGTGCCAAGTATATTAAAGTCTAAAGGTCTTTAAATGAAGTTGTCTGGATTTTAGTCGTTTATAAACAAACAAATAGAAAACTATTTAATTAAATAGTTCTTAAATATTTTTAAATCTAAAAGTTTATTGTATATACATACACAGACATATTTAAAACTAAAATCATGGAAAGAAAGGTGAATAAAAAAAAAGTATGAGTGCTATATTCGGCTATGCCGAAACTTAAATACCCTTCACCAGATCACTGATCCACTAACAGAATTAAGAAAAAAAAATAATAAAATATGTTAAATAAATTTTTTCGTTTAATACAAATGTGTCTATTTAAGCGGCAAATCATGTATGTATTTGATATGTGTAAAAACGCAAAAAAAGATTACATAATAAAAAAAATAAAATATATCAATTAAAAAAAAAAAACAAGTAAAAGTGCTATATTTGCATATACTGAATCTTTAATGACCTCCACCGACAGTTTGAATATGGGACATATGGTATATAATGAACCTCTAAAAGAAATTTGACAATGTGACTTTTAGCCTTAAAAAACTGTTGCATACAAAACAAACCGTACTCTATTCTTTTCCGAGAGTAGTCTGTCTATGGCGCCATTGGGAAATTATTGACCGATCTTCACAAAATTTGACGGTGTGGCTTTTAGTGTGGTTTATAAAACTGTTACATACCAAACTTTATTACAATAGCATTATTCGTTACGATTTTACGCATAATAAACGGTAAACATATCCTAAGAGCAACATACTATGGTTGGATTTTTACAATGTTTATGTTTGGAGATAACCATATTATGGTTAAAATTAACAATATTTTGCAGGAAATGAACCAAAAATGGTCAAAATAAACCACAATTTTCTCAAAATTAAAATTTATTTTGGTCAATATTAACCATATAATGTTCAATATTGATTATAAAATGGCAAACAATTTCCAAAATTTGGACAAAATTAGCCATATTAGGGTCAGAATTAACAACATTATAGTCAATGTTAACCATATTATGGTTACGAATTCTAGCCATTTTTTAATTTGCTTATCTATTAAATGTGAAAATATAATTTTATTTTGTTTGTTATTCCTGTTACGTGCTATGCTCAACTTTTATAAGCAACCCATTTTATGCATTCTATCTGATTTAGGGCCATTATTACAACTTGCCTTTAGTAAAAGGAAGATCTTTCTCGGAGGTAGAACAAGTTATTTATTATTTCAACTCAATTTTAACCTACCGAGTAGGATGGTCTTGCCTTCAACGTATTGCTCACTTTAGCTTAAAGCAAAGTTGTAATAGTGAAAACCTTTTTAAACGTGGGACAAAATCCTACCTTTTACTATCGGTAATTAATAATAATAATGGCCCTAGCTGGTTTATACTGCAGCGTAAGCTTAAAAATTATTGAGGTTGAGATTTTAAGCAAATCAAGCAAGCATGAACTTGAAAAGCACATAATTATTCTGGAAAGCAAAACAAACATAATTTTGTTGCTTTTAAAATTCAAATTAAATATAAATACAACGTTTAAAAATATTATAATTTTAAACAAATTATTGTTATTATTAACCATAACATGTTTGGAGTCAACCATAATAGGTTTATCACTTTTGAATGAATGAATTTATCCATAATGTGGTTGCCGGTGACATTAATATGGTTAAAGTAACTATAATATGTTTAAATGTATGGTTGTAGCTTTATTTTATTAAAACATTATATTATTAAATTCAAACATATTTGAAGTTTCAAGGGAGGTAAACACTTTATTGTGAAAAAGAAACAAAATATTACTAATCCCATAAAAAGAAAAGGAAAGAAATGTAAAAAAACAAAAAAAGTTTGTTTGTTTCCATTGCGGGAACCATAATATGTTATTTTTAACCATACTTCAGCCAGATTTTTTCTCTGCGTGTAGGCTCTAAGATCAATATTATAGAAATAAAAAGCGGCATGACAATCTTATATATATTCCCTTTTACCTTCGGTGAAGGGTATAATAAAATAAAGTGCTGAATATTAACGCAAATTTATTTGTTTTAGGGTGAAGAAATCGAAATTCCTCTGCGATTGGGTAAAATTGCTGCTTGTTGGTATGGAAATCGGAATGAAAGGCCCATTTTAGCCTCTCATGGCTGGCAAGACAACGCAGGAACATTTGCTCTATTGGCTCCAGTTTTAAGTACACATGTAGCCATTTTAGCTATAGACTTACCGGGTCATGGCAGATCGTACCATTATCCAGTTGGTTGCGTCTATCACACTCTCGATTATGTGCGTACTATAAGAGAAATCATGTTGTACTATAAGTGGCCAAAAATCTCTTTAATAGCCCACTCAATGTCTAGTGCTGTTATCTATCACTTTACTTCATTATTTCCAGAAGCGGTAGACATGATTGTCAGTATCGATGTTGTGCATACCCGTTACTTTACTTTGGATCAACAGCTTGGCATATTAAATTTATGTATAGAAAAACTTTTGATAGATACTGAACGAAAACTGAAGAACGGTGTGGAAAGTAGGAAACCTCCATCTTATACCTTGGCCGAATTGGAAAATATGTTGCACCAGGGTTCAGAAAATTCGGTGGATTTAGATAAAGCCAAATATATTTTAGAGCGTAGTATTACGGCTGCTGGAAATCTTCCGAATAAGTATTATTTATCAAGAGATAGTGGAATAAAATGTGTAATGGAAAGTTATACTGAGCCCGGACTAACTGTGGCCATGGCTGCAAGAATGCATAATATTAAATGGTTGATTCTGAAGGCTGAAAATTCAGATCATATTAATGAAAAGCACCCAACTACGAATAAAGTGTTGGAAATATTAAAAGAAAACAATACAGATTTCTTCTATTATTTTATACCAGGCGTTACGCATCACTGCCATTTAAATAATATGGAAAAAATTGCGGAATATATTTTACCATTTTTAAAAAAATATCGTCCACCGGAATATTTAAACTATGAAAATAGTAGCAAATTGTAACGTAATAATCCAATCTCTTCATTAAGTCTAAACGGAAAAAATAAATTTTATAAAGCAAAATTTTTTATATAACATTAATAACACAAGCAAGAAACTGAATAAAAAAATTGTTATTGATAAGTTTTCCTTTACAGTATGTTCTTTATAACCAGACATATTTTTTAAACGTATAATACTTTTATCTTTAAAAATGTAAAAAAAAAAAATAAATTAATAATCCGATAACTGCCTCATTCCTACCGTTGAAAGGTGTCCGCTTATGAGAGCTGTCACTGTATATAATAACATATATTTTACTAAAATAAACCAAAAGAAATTTTGTAGGTATCAAATATCAACGAGACATTTTGTTAGTTCTTTTACTGTTACTTTTTTAAATTCTACACTTTAACCTCAAAAAGTTTTTTGTGCAGTGTATCAACCAGTAAAATTTAGAAAATATGTAAAGGGTGGTCGCACGTTGTTAATTGTAAATAAAACAAAACGTTTTCAGAGAATTATTAATATTTATTATTATGATAGAAGGATTTATGACAATTATGTCACGGGTTCGATGTCATACCTATATCCGATTGTCCATAACTGCAATTAATCTGAGACTCTGATTGAGGTTCAATGTTTTCAATGTGCCAAATTATCTCATCTTCTTGCAAATCACACGATCTTGGCGGCCAATTATCATCGCCACGACCTGAGATAAAATACGGTCATTGAATTTCTCGTGCAAAAGAGCGATTGATTCGTTGGCTGCCCATATCGACCAGGTCCATTACCTATTTCTGGCCACAAGAAGCTCGCGATAGCGAACACCATTCACAGTAACTGCTTGGCCGACATCATTTTTGAAGAAGTTTTGTGGATACATCAGCCTTTCAACAATCACTCGTGGATTTTCATTTGCCTAAATGCCGGAATTCTGCTTGTTAACGAATCCATTGAGGTCAATTATGCCGCCCAAAAAATCTCATGAGGTGCACCACCTGCATTTTGATTTGTATGCCCATTTTCGTAAAATTTGTTGAAGCACTAAACTCGCGGTTCGAATGTCAAATTAAGTTAGGCAAAAAACTTGAAGTTTTTTCATAACTAACATCGTGTATTATGTGCGTAATAATTTTGTATACCCCATTTTTCCTATATTTAATTGCTACAATTTATTTATTTCTTTATATTTAAATATTTGCTTACATTGATTTATTATGGATTTTGTGTTTCATCTTCTAAGTAATCAATAAATTATGGCCATAGATAAATTTCAATTAATTGCCAATAACATGCCATTTTACCACCTTGTCCTTGCTGTGAATTTTGTTAGGCGTTGCGTTAAGTCGACTCGAAGCATTGCCAAATATTTGACCACAATACAAATGTACCAACTGCAAGGAACTTTAGATTTATTTATATTTGCTTGTAAACACAAATATGCCAACACATTTTCATAGACTCGTAAATAACGTAATGTAAAGGGTGTTTTTAAAGCCTGTTAGAACTTGAATTTGTTAAACTTAAAGATCAATACATGTCAATGATTTAGTGATTTATGGCTTTAGGCACCGCGGCTTTTCTAAGTGAAGCCTCCTTCTGGTCGTTGAATTTTTAAAGAAATTAAGTCAGATGATGCCACAAGCCTCTAAACCGCAGCAATCGGTTCATTTTTCTGGATCTTGAAGGCTGCAGGGTTTGGTGTGAATTGGTGTCATTCCATATGCGGCAATTTAGCTTATTAATAAGCCCGTTGAGTCTTTTGACTTAGCCATGCGCCACTAAAATCACGAAGTCGTCTATTTGTTGCGCGAATCGATAACAAAATTTCAAAACAATTTGGTAGCATTGTTCAAGCGTGATTCCCTTCACGATGGTTCGGAGAATATAGTGATTATAAATTTTAGTTAATTTATCTATTTAGCATAAATGCCTTAGGCCATAGCTCCAGAAATGTTAAACAGTGAGAGCAGTCTGACAGTGCGTTTAACACCAAACCCTTTCGTAAGTTCTTTTGGACTTAATAAAACACCCTTTACATACTTTTAAATATGTGTGCCTGGTTAGAGGTCTGTGCACTTGTGTTTATACAAAATTCGAAATGTACAGTTGTAAGCAATTGGGTAGGAAAAAGTGTGTTTCCGACAGAAAAACAATCAACGTAAACCCTAAGCATTTTGGGATTGAAATCCAGCAAAATCGGTTCTGTAGGATCAGAGCTATGAATCAAAATGTAGCCGACAATAAAAATTTTAAGTTCACTTTCAAATTTATGTGTTTTGTTTTACCGATGTAACTGTACAAGCTGTAATTTTGGTATTCGAGAGAATATTTACTATTTTTAAGATCGGTGAATATCCTATTTATATTATACCACGTAAGAAACGTTGGTCAAATATGTACCGATAAGATTATGTATGGGCACAAATAGGGATGGGCAATAAATATCGATATATCAAAATATCGATATTTAAAAAAATTATAATCGATATATATCGCCGATATTAAAAATACCCATATATCGATACATCGATATTTATCTACGACTATCAAATTCGATATTTTTAAGATCTCTTTATAATAAAATTCAACATTTTAACCGTTGCTCAACTGCTTACAATACTGTTGTTTTTTAAGAATTGTATCATATATTTTGTAACTAATATTGAGAAAATAACAGCTCTTTTCCAGTGTACATTTTCATAGATTACACAGTTTAGTTTTGTCTCGGTTTTTTAAGAGATGACAACAAAAAAATAAGCTCGGAAAGGGTTCCTAGAATTATGCAAAGAATCGCCTTAATTATGGCGTATTAGCAGCAGACTCATGAAGGTTGGATTGTTAATAATAAAGAAAAATAAAATACATATTAAAAATGAAATATTGCACAGTTCACTTGTATAGTATGTGTCACAAGATTCGTTTACCATCAGTATATAGTCCGGCATTATATAATCCCAATAAATTTTTTTTTTAGATTTCATATGGCGAATAAATAAATTTTTTTTTGTATTCTTTACTATTTTCTTTGATTTTTTTTTATTGTAGAATTAACTGCCGGTCCCTCGATTTCAAACGAAAACTTCGTTCGCATAACTTACCTTAAAAACTAAATTTTAAAATTGGTTCTTTTTTTAAAAAAAAAAACTTAAGCGAATGTAAGTTTGGTTCGAAATCGAGGAACAGGCAGTAAATTTTAAATTAAAAGAAACAATAAAAAGTAAGAATGGAATTACATGTAATATGTTTGTACCTATGCACTGTGGGTTGAAATGGGTCGAAAGTGACTCTTAATTGAATTTTTAAAATTAAGTTTTTGTATTAATATTTGGTATCGGATATTTTATACAAATTTTAGAATTCATGAAATTTTGTCGTAAAGACAAATGGGAGTTTAAATCAATTATGTAGAAATATTTATATATGTATGTATATATTATTTTTAATTTATCTTTTTAATAATTTATTCAATATATTTTAATTTTAAATTTTATTTAATCATTTATAGCTTTCTATTTTAAATTTACAATAAAATTTGTAAATTAAGCACATTTTCCACAAAATTGAAAAAACGTTCCCAAGCAGACAAAAAATTTTTTTTTTAATTTTTTTTGTTTAATATGGTTTCTTTTTAAGTGTATGACAATTATTGATAAACAAAAAAAATTATTAAAATTTATTTCGTTACTTTTTTAAAAAAGTTGTAAAATTCTCAAAATCCTTCAAAACCCAAATTCAGACTTTAAATTAAGCTTATGTTCATATTTATGCAAAATATATATTTATTTTTTAGAAAGAAGGCAATATAAGCTTTCGTTTGCTTCTCATTTTTTAAAAAAATCACTTTCCATTTTAAAATTACGGCGAAAATTCTGAATTTTCCGAAAAATAAAAATGTCTATAAAATCGTAAAAAAAAATTTTTTTCCGCGTATCTTTTTTTTCAGAATATGTCTTTTTATGTATATTTAACGACTTGAAAAAAAAAATTTCAAAAAAATTTAAATTACGGCTCCCATGAATTAATCGCCACTTTCAGTGTTATCGAACCCACTGTGCTATGTAAATATGTATTGAAATTTGGTATTATTTCAGCTTAATACGTTCGATACATCGATATATCGATATTCTGTATTAATAGATATCGATACTCTTAAAAAATATCGATGCGATTTATATCGATATAATTTTTCAATTTGCCCATCCCTAGGCATAAAGGTCCTATTCCGGAAAGGCGCTTGTATGGGGCCTATGTTAAATTGAATTCAATTTGCTCGATCCTTATGACAATCAGAACGCACATTATAAATTTCATTTAATTCTAAAATGTTGACCCGTTCTTTGCACACAAGCTTTACAATGAGAGACAGCCAGCCGACCAGACGGACGAAGGGAAATCGTTAGATCGATTGAAGGGGTGATTCTTAGTTGATCGGAATATAAGGTGGATATTTGGTATATGCTCTTTTGGTTGCCCTTTTGCACCAATCACTAAAATCCGCTAATGTAGTTGTATGTAGCAAGTTATTCCTTTTACTTTTGTGAGCGTCGCAAGCAGCATTCGAACAGATCAGATCTTTACAAACTATTTATTATGGTTTTGTTATTTCTACGTAAAAAGTTTTGCGTTTTACTTAATTCTTTAACGCGTGATGTGAACTTCGGCTTTAGTCTAAGATAGGAAAAAATTAGTCTGAAATTTCGAATTGTTAGGCTTAGACTTTTTTCTGGCCTTATATGTGCACTAATTGGATTCTCTTGAGTTGTAGAACTCAACATGATTGAACACAGATAATAGACTTTTGAAATTCTTTAAACTGACAACTAGTGGTCTCTCTGTGCTAGTAAAAATAAATGAGCTCGTTGGTTTTTAAGGGAACAGTTGATTTGACAAATGAAGTTGTACGAGTTCCATAAAGTACCTTTTAATTCCTTTGATGGGAATTCCATTTATATTAATGTCAACATTTTTAGTAAAATATAAAAAGCAGATTTATTTTTTAATTGTGCTTAAAACTGAAGAAGGCACCTTCATAAGGAATATGCATCAGAGAGATTTAATTGTGGCTATCAATATCAAAAAACAAAATGTTTAGTTGCTTATTCTTCTGTGAGATTAAGCATATTTCAAAAGTATGATTAAGATGGAATCTCTAAGTTATGAAGAAATTTTAATAAAAATTGGCCACATGATATTGAAATACGTTGCAGTTTTAGGCGTATTCACAAAGAACGTTTTCGAAAATTGGCTTTTTATAAGGGCTATGGTAAATTATTGACAAATCTGCACGAAACTTGGTAGTATGTTTTCCAGTCTTATAAAACCATGCCATGCAAAAATACTAAAGCATTATTTGCTACTGTTTAAGGCGTACGAAAGTGTTTTCCGAGAATGAACTTAAGATGGGTGGTAATGCTAATTATAGTCAAATCTTCAAGAAAGTTAGTGGTATGACTTATAATCATATAAAACGAATTTGTGCAAAATTAAATGACAATCCACATTTGGGTCTAAAACGCTTTTCCTGCTACACCGGTTGTGCTAGATTTAAATCCTAAACTGCTTAAGATAACTAGTAACAATTTAAACCCAAAATTTTCTGTTAAGGCTTGTGCATGTGAGCATGTTTTCAAATGTCGGACATGGCCAAATATATTTGGAATTACCACAGGACTCCACGCCAAATCGGATGGTTAATTTTTTATTTTTTTTTTATTTTCCCAATTTTGTTATTTTAACCCTGCTACTACGTTAGGGTCTTTTGATGACCTAAATCGAATTTAACATTACCGTATTTCTAACTGGTGGAATATATTTGAAAGTTCTTACTACTCAGTGCATCAATTGTTGAAATATATTGAATTCAATTAGTTTTATCACCATTTTAGGCTTAGAAAATTTTTAATTGCAAGTGTTTACACATATCATGTTCGGGTCATTTTATGACCCTCAATCATTTTTGTAAAACGAATAATAAATATATAATATAATATGTCTATATTATATGTTTTTGGCATTTATCTTTTACCTCTTTGGTGTTTTACAAGACAACAAAATAAGAAAGCGTTTACAGTTATAATTTTTGTATTCAATAACAACGAAGCCAAATACTTCTATTTCTGTGCTAAACAATACCTTCTTTGCAATGTCTAAGTCGTGCAGCAAGTGAAAATATTCTTCACGCAAAACCTGGAGTGACTTCTTATGCTATTCATCATATTTCGAAAATTCGTGATACTTTTGATGTATGCCTTACAGAAGCTATGAAAAGGGATATAATTCACTACAGCAATTTGCAAGGTAGTGCTGTTTTCGAAAATTTTTAAGCTATAGATTCTATTGAGTTCGATGCTTACCTGGGACTTCTTTTACTTATTGGTATTTATTTACAATATGTTTTTGCTATTATAATTGTATAACGGACATATAATTCTTTTAGGAGTCTACCGGTCATACGGTGAAAGTCTTAACTCCCTGTGGAACGAGTTTCATGGACGTCCTTTTTTGAGAGCAATCATGTCTTTGGAGCGATTAAGCAATATTTCTCGTGTGCTAGCATTTGACGATAGGCAAAGAAGAAGGTCAGAACAAAGAGGAGATAAACTTGCTCCTATTCGCACATTTTATGAGCAATGGACTCAGAATTTGCAACTGCTTTACGTTCCAAATGCTAATATAACGATTGACGAACAGCTTATTCCGTTCCGAGGTAGATGTCCTTTCAAAGTAAACATTCCAAGTAAACCTGGGAAATATGGCATGAAAGCGTGGATAGCAGCGGATTCTGACACCGCGTTTTGCTTACAGTTCCAAATATACTTGGGCCAAGTGGGAGACAATGCTGAAAGGAACCAAGGCGAACGGGTTGTTCTAGACTTAATGTCTTCATACCGTGGACGAAATGTGACTACCGATAATTTTTTTACGAGTCATAATCTTGCATTAGAACTGCTAAAGCAAAAAATTACTATTGTTGGCACAGTGAGGAAAAACAAACGTTTTTTGCCGGTTCATGCAACAACACAAGAATTACGAAAGCTTCCAATACACTCAAATTTTTTTTTCATGAAAAAGAAACTTTAGTTTTGAATGTGCCTAAAAAATACAGAATGGTTTATTTGCTTAGCACTCTTCACCATAACAGCAACATTTTGGAAGATCATCCAAAAAAAATTCCGGAAATAATTGAATACTACAACTCGACAAAAGGCGGAGTCGACACATTGGACCAAATGGTTCGTACATATTCGTGCAAAAGAAAAACCAATCGGTGGCCAGTTGCCCTGTTCTCTAATCTATTAGATATTTCTGCTCTTAACGCTTTTATAATATGGACCGAAATAAATCCTGAATGGCCGAAAAATAAACTGCACAGAAGGCGCCTATTTTTAGAGCAACTCGGTGAAGTTTTAGCTCAAGAACATATCAAGAGTCGTAGTCGGCTTCCTCGTGCAGAAGTCTCTGCATCATTGGTACGAAGAATTCGAGAAGAAGACAGTATATCACCATCTACGAATTCGCCTTCTCCAAAACGACAATGCGCTAGTGAACGGAAAAGGTGCAAATTTTGCCCGTCGAAAAAGGAAAAAAAGACCTTTACTGAGTGTATAACTTGCAAAAAACCTGTTTGTCCCTCACACCGACACACAATCACTCAAACGACAACATATTGCATTGATCACAAGCCTTAAAAATAATTTTAAAATTTATAAATTTGTGTTTTCTCAATAAAAAAATGTGGGGTCAAAATATGACCCGAACATAACAAGTGTATTTTTTTTCTAACATAGTAGCAGGGTTAAGATTACTTGTAAACTTTGTTACAAAAACTAACATAAATGGGGGAATAATGCATGAAATGATACTAGACATCCTAATAAAACTTAGGACGTCACTATTTTATAGGCCAATAAATCAAACTACCAAATTTCATAAAGATCGATCCATAAGTTACCCTACGTCTCATAGAAATCCTGCTCCTGGAAAACAGCTTAGTATGCCTAAAACTGTAATAAATAATGCTATCATAAAAAAACTGCGTCACGGTTTTAAAGTACTAAAAATCACACTGGTTCATTTCGAGAAGTTCGGTCCATAATTTACCCTAGGCCGCTCATATATCCCGATTAATCATTTATGTTCACAATATTCGTATATAATGGTTCAAAAGATTTATGCAAATAGAAAAGTCTTTAAAAAAGCAGATTGAATTTGACATTAAAAAAAAAAAAAAAAAAAAAAAAAAAAACTTTCACAGCCAAAATTATTAAATTTCTCCAATCACCAAATTTATTCCAAATTCATAATATCAGGCAAACAAGTTGTTAATTTTGCACCTTTTATAAAAATGATTATATTGATTACTAAAAATTGTAAAATTGTGAATATTTTTTTTCAATAAATGATATTTTTAATTTTAATAAAAAAAGTGATCAAAAAACTTTGCCATTTCAAACAATGTGTTAATTTGTTTAAATAAATATTGACAATTACCAACAACAATTCTACATGTTTAAATTATTTTATTATATTCAACATTTTTCATTTTTCGAATTTATTCTATGAGTTAAATTTCAGTTATGTATTTTATAAAGCTTTTTGTAATAGCTCTATTCCTTAAATTTTTTTTTTTTAGAAATTACTTTATACACTACCAGACTATTATATTGTATTTTCTTGTTACATTTCTCCTTAGCTTTCCGTTGGATAGCAATGAAGTATATTTATGTACAGAAAAATTTACAATTATTAGACACCAGCAGAATGTAATGCATTTTCTGGCCCGCTACGGCCTTCGTCAGCATTCTTTGTTGAATATAATAAAGTTGCTTATAAAAAAGAAATAATTCCCAATATCTATTTGTTAAATTATTTTATTTTAAACGAAAAAAGTCAATTAAGATTTTTTGTTATTTAATTAAAATTTTAATTGAAAATTTATTTCAAAATAACTAAAATGTTAATTAAATCAAAATTAAATTTTTAATTTTCTTTCAACTAAAAAAATTATTGATTCAATTATAACATTAATTAAATTTAAATACTTTTTAAACCATTTTTTTAATTGATTAAATACTTTTTTCTGTTTTACTTGTTGTCATAGAATTTTTATAAATAGAAAAATATCTTAGAATAATGCGTTTCCATTATCGCCCAAATAAACGCAAGCTATTTTAAATATCGCCAAACGTAAATTTAAAAATCGCCACGTTTGGCGAAAAATCACTATATCGGACAGCCCAACTTATATGTATATTTTTGGTTTTGAAATTAATATTAAGTAGAGATGAGTTATTCTGTCCTAAATAATTTCTTCCTGCTTCATTCACTCTCTTTTGCTCCATTTCCTTTCCTTGGGTACAGAAAAACTATCAATATAAGGTTTTCATCATTATTCAACTTTGGAAATTTTAAGTATGTACCTAACTCATAAATTTTAACAAATAGAATTCGGGAATTTTTCTTTTCTTTGTCGCGAATTATGATGTTTTAACCATTAAACAAAATAATGTTTTCATGACATAAACTAGCTTAGAAACTAGATCTCCCTCAATAATAAATTTCAGTGTTTTTTTTATCAAAAATAAGCACTGGGAATTGAGCACGTTAAGAGAAATTTTCTATTTCCGAAAATTACTTTTAACACTGACAGTTTTTACTTTTTACTCTACATTTTAAATTGGAAACATCTGAAAATGAAAAAATTGTATAAAACTTAATTTGTCAACATTGTTTGTTGTTATAGTGTTGTTGTTAATTTACCACAAACAAGTAAATCGTTTTGCTTTACTAACACCCGAATATCAGGATAATTGTGACGGCTGTTTTTAAATCATGTTTTTTTTTAGTTTGTTAGCGAGCGGGGTAGAGAAGAAAGCAGGGTACAAAAAGAGACATGAATTGTGTTTGTTGTGTCTCTTTTTTGACATTCCTTTTTTGCATTTTTTGTGTTTCTAAGTTTATGTCTTGTTCCTATTTCAAAATGACAAACGCTTATTAAAATATTGAAAAATAAAAAATTTGTAGCATATAATAATTTAAAAAAAAAATTCAATACACATCAAAATTATGTTCAAAAAAAATGTTTTTTCAATTAAAAAAGTGTTTTAAAAAGTATTTAAATTTAATTAATGTGATAATTGAATCAATTATTTTTTTAGTTGAAAAAAAATTAAAAATTTAATTTTTATTTAATTAACATTTTAGTTGTTTTGAAATAAATTTTCAATTAAAATTTTAATTAAATAACAAAAAATCTTAATCTACTTTTTTCATTTAAAATAAAATAATTTAAACATGTAGAATTGTTGTTGGTAATTGTCAATATTTATTTAAACAAATTAACACATTGTTTGAAATGGCAAAGTTTTTTGATCACTTTTTTTTATTAAAATTAAAAATATCATTTATTGAAAATATTTTTTCAAAATTTTAAAATTATTAGTAATCAATATAATCATTTTGGTAATAGGAGCAAAATCAACCACTTGTTGGCTTAATATTAGGAATTTAGAACAAATTTGGTGATAGGAGAAATTTAATAATTTCTTCTGTGTTGAATAAAGAATTCGTAAATACTTTTATACGAATAAGGATATAAGGAAAGCAGAAAAATTCATCTCTGGTTGCAAAAAAAGAAACATGGTGAAAATTTAAGAACTTTTTTTGAAGTTGATTTAAAAAAGAAATTCAAAAAATTTAAAATTGGGTCTTACTTTTGTAGTGTCCTTTATAAATAAATCGTTTTTTTTTTTTAACAAAAATATTAATAGAAATAGTAAAAAAATTAAAGAAATATAATAACATTTTCAAATAAGACGTTTCGTTGAAAATGGCTTAGGAATAATGTTTTCTGTGTATGTTTGTTGGTATAGGCCAAATCTGTACTTTTTTCCTTACCTAATATTCCATAACTATGTTGGTGGTCAGTCCATAAACACGCACATAATAATTTTGCAATTTTTTGTTATTATTAGTTTTCACTTCCGCACAATAAGAGTAAGCGGATTTCAGATTTACCACAATTCCAAATATTTCATACACTTAAACACATCGTTGACCTTTGAAAAGAGAGACCTAAATATTTTTTTCGATTGGGTAGTTTACAAAATAAAAGCGGCAACAAGGAAAATAAATAATAGCGAACTAAAAATGTTAACTGAATTTCCATCAACAATTCATCGAAATTAAATTTAATGAAAAAAGAAGATTTTATAAGTAAATTGGTAACGACTGGGAGAAAAAGAATAGACAAATTACATTAATTGCTCAAAAAAACTGAGTGCTTTTCAAATAAATTTTACTACACATTCAATCACTTGTATGGTAAAAACTGCACATAAGAAGTAATTCAAATAAAATTACTGAAATTTCTTTTAAAAGCTCTTTTATTATTTTAGATGTCTTATGCTGTAATTGTACAAATATTCTCAAAAAAAAAAAACAAAAAAAAAAAAAAAAATTAAGCCAACAACTTTTTAAAATGTTTTGTTTGTTTCTGTTTCTCATTTCAAAACTTATAAATAGTTTTGGAAACAAAAGATTGCTTGGCTTGATTGGTACTAATGCAATACTTTACTTTTTCTACTTTTGAAATTAATTTGCAAGTATTAATTGTATATTTTATTCCGTTTTTGTTTTGCAAAATAAAACAAGGAAGAATGGTAAATTCGGCTGTTCCAAATCTTTGAAACCCTCTACTAAAAATTTCGGGAGCGGACTTTACATGAACTCTGCAATAAACTCTGACCAGTACTGCTTTATAGGGCAGAACAGTAGAAAATGTATAAAAAGTTGCTTCGAAATGTGGCCCCGGGAAAAAGGCCCCAAAAAGAAAATGAAAATTGACCCCAAATTTAGTGCTATTTTATAAAAGCCAATATAACTTTTTATGAAATATCAACCCAAAAATTAAAAATATCTGTAAAAATAATATGTAATATGACCCCAAATTTAAGGTTTTCCTTTTTTATGAAAAATCCCTTAAACATTTTTAATGAATTCTTACTCCAAAAAATTTTAAATCAAAGAAAAGCATAAAGAAAGTAGCTAAGAAACGAAAACAAAAATTTTCTTGTTGTTATGTTGCATGTAAAGTTTTTGGCCGTTCTTCGTTTAGCACTTTAGGGCCATATTTCGCAGGGTCACATAAAATTTATAATTTTGATACAAAAACTAACATAAATGATGGAATAATGCACGGAATGATATAAGATTTTGCACAAATTTCGTGAAGATCGTTCCATAATTGATCATAGCCCCTCTATAAGCCCTACTCGCGAAAAACAGTTTAGTACGTCTAAGACCGTAAACCAGAAATAACACTGTACAATTTTTTGAAGATCGGTCCATAATTTACACTAGGCCCCATATAAACCCTACTTCCGGAAAACCGTAATAAATAATGCTATCAAATTGAAATTCGGTACGTCACAGTTTTATAGAACGAGAAATCACACTGCTAAATTTCGTGAAGAACGGTCCATACTCTAATCTTGGTAAACAGTTTATTGCGCCTAAAACCAAATAAAGCTCACATTGGGAAAATAATAAAATTCGCCTAAAAACTATAACAGATATAGATATTGCGGTAAAATTTCTTACTTAAATTCATATGGCCAGAAAAAATATCATGCAAATTTGTGAAATTTACTGTTAACGATAAACTAGTTACACTGCTGTATTGAAATATATTCTCATTTATTTTTTGTAATACCAGAAATCAGTCTTCAGAATTTTGGGATGATTGAGCCATAATTTACCAGAGGTCCAATACAAATTACCCTCCTAAAAATTATTTTAGTTCGGCTAAAACTTTTACGAATCATGATATTTTACTCAAGCCAGTTAAAAGTTCTAACAAGAAACGTATACAACTCTCTTATTGTCGGTCAATAATTTAATTCAGGTCTAAATCGCAACCAATTTTAATGCTGGCATTGGTTTTTGTGAAACTTAGTTAATAATATATATGTATTTATCATATAGAACCCACTCCTGTCGTTGGAGGGAATCAAAGATTCGGCACAGCCGAATATAGCACTCTAACTTGTTTTTAATTATTTTTGTAAAATTAAATTTTTAAATGTTTCTTGTTTTTTAGTTTCTTGCGAGCTTGCCCCCATATAAACTCTACTCGCGAAAAACAGTTTAGTACGGCTAAAACCGTAAAAATTACACTCTCATACTAAAGTTTGGTACGTCACAGTTTTATAGGACCAGAAATTTACACTAGGCCCCATATAAACCCTACTCCTGGAAAACAGTTAAGTACGCCTAAAACCGTAATAAATAACACAAGTCAGCAAATAAAAAAAAAGTAAAATGGTGCCGAGAAACCGTTAGCGGTTCTGTAACATGCCGACACTGGTAATAGTAAAAATATGAGAAAAATTTGTTTTCTACGTGCAGTTCTGGATATAATGTCAATCTTTAATAGTAACTGTCCAACGTCATTTTTTCGGCCCGGCTTGAAACCCTATCGGTTATTTTGTTTAATAAATTAATTTAAATAAAATGTCATCGTCGCGAAGAAGTTGTCTCAATGATCCAAACGTGTTTTGTTACATTTGTGGTGACTACACCGTTAACAGGTTTAGAAAGCCTATAACGGATTTTACAAAAAGTGCTTATTTTTCTTAATTTAATTTGCTTCTCTTATATAACGATAAAATTTCCAGGCTTAAGCTTAGAGTAGATAAAAGCGGGAGTTCACAAATAAAATTATTATTTAAAGATTCCAGTTTCCAAAATTCAATGAATGATTTGGAACGGTCTGCTTAGACTTCTTTTGTTGAAGTTATTAAAAACTTTCTTGGAATTTACAAGTCAAGCAACTGCTGCGAAAATGTTAACGACATGCTAGATAGCTTTATAAACTTGGGATGCAAAATGTCTATCAAATTGCATTACCTTCATAGTCATCTCGACCGATTCCCAGATAATCTTGGATTTTGTAGCGATGAACCAGGGTAGCGGTTTTTCAGGATCTGAAAACTATCGAAGAGAGCTACCAAGGCCGATGGGATCGGCATATGATGGCTGACTACTGTTCAGGAATGCAACGAGACCTTCCCACTGCACATCATTCACAATAGTCACGAAAAAGAAAGTTTTTATGTTAATAATATTCACTTTTTTCATTTCGCGTAAGAATTCCAACTTTTTGTTATTTTTGTAATCAGTATGAAATGATAGTTCAGAAAATATATACAGTTCCTTGGCACCAAAACTAGTGATGACTTGTGTAATGCTATCATACAGGCGCGGATTCAGGGGGGGGGGGGAAGGATATTTCCCCCCCACCTAAATTATAAAAATATGTCTTGCTTATTTCGATAATACACTAATTTCCGAATGTACAAAATTTTTGGAAATCCCATCAAGTTTTTTTTTTGTTTTTTATAGAATCTCTAATCAAATTTTCAATAATTATCCAAGTATTTATCCTAATAGTTATTTATTATATATTTCCAATGAAACATCTAGTTTACTGTATTTAAATACATATTATTCTACATTCAATCCCAGCCAGTGCCATCTATTTCCGAAAAATAAACGCGGTTGAATTATTAATTAGCAATATTTTTATTTGTATTATGATAATTATTTACTATATACATTTGAATATAACCGTTTTTCGTATCATATTTTCATAATAGTAGGATTTTAATTGGAATTTTATATGCATTGCCATTCTACCTTCCCATATATACATATGAATATATGTATTGGTCTAGTAAAAGTTCACCAAAGAAGAATTATATAACTGTCAAATTTCAAGTGCATTAATAAGAAACCCTACTCCCGGAAAACAGTTTAGTACGCCTAAAACCATATAAAGCCCACTTTGGGAAAATGATTAAATTCGTCTAAAACAACAGATATTTCTTCCAAATTAGATTCATATGGCTGAAAAAATATCATGCAATTTTGTGATATACGGTCCAACATTTACCTTAGATCCCATATTAAGCAGCCTTTGGAAATTCACTGTAAACGCTAAAACTTATTTAACTAATGTATTGAAATTTATTATAATTTATTTTTTCTAATACTAGAAATCAGTCTTCAGAATTTTGGGATGATTGAGCCATAATTTACCAGAGGTCCAATACAAATTACCCTCCTAAAAATTATTTTAGTTCGGCTAAAACTTTTACGAATCATGATATTTTACTCAAGCCAGTTAAAAGTTCTAACAAGAAACGCATACAACTCTCTTATTGTCGGTCAATAATTTAATTCAGGTCTAAATCGCAACCAATTTTAATGCTGGCATTGGTTTTTGTGAAACTTAGTTAATAATATATATGTATTTATCATATAGAACCCACTCCTGTCGTTGGAGGGAATCAAAGATTCGCCACAGCCGAATATAGCACTCTAACTTGTTTTTAATTATTTTTGTAAAATTAAATTTTTAAATGTTTCTTGTTTTTTAGTTTCTTGCGAGCTTGCCCCCATATAAACTCTACTCGCGAAAAACAGTTTAGTACGGCTAAAACCGTAAAAATTACGCTCTCATACTAAAGTTTAGTACGTTACAGTTTTATAGGACCAGAAATTTACACTAGGCCCCATATAAACCCAACTCCTGGAAAACAGTTTAGTACGCCTAAGACCACAATTAAAAATGCTATCATAATAAAATTCGGTTTATCACAGTTTTATAAGACTATCGGTATAAAATTTCGAGAAGACCGGTCCATAATTTACCCAAGGCCCATATAAACCCTACTCCCGGTAAACAGTTTAGTACGCCTAAGACCGTAATAAATAACACAAGTCAACAAATAAAAAAAAAGTAAAATGGTGCCGAGAAACCGTTAGCGGTTCTGTAACATGCCGACACTGTTAATAGTAAAAATATGAGAAAAAATTTTTTTCTACGTGCAGTTTTCGATATAATGTCAATCTTTAATAGTAGCTGTTCGACGTCATTTTTTCGGCCCGGCTTGAAACCCTATCGGTAATTTTGTTTAATAAATTAATTTAAATAAAATGTTATTGTCGCGAAGAAGTTGTCTCAATGATCCAAACGTGTTTTGTTACATTTGTGCTGACTACACCGTTAAGAGGTTTAGAAAGCCTATAACGGATTTTACAAAAAGTGCTTATTTTTCTTAATTTAATTTGTTTCTCTTATATAACGATAACATTTCCAGGCTTAAGCTTAGAGAAGATAAAAGCGGGAGTTTTTGTTGGTTCACAAATAAAATTATTATTTAAAGATTCCAGTTTCCAAAATTCAATGAATGATTTGGAACGGTCTGCTTAGACTTCTTTTGTTGAAGTTATTAAAAACTTTCTTGGAATTTACAAGTCAAGCAACTGCTGCGAAAATGTTAACGACATGCTAGATAGCTTTAGAAACTTGGGATGCAACTTGTCTATCAAATTGCATCACCTTCATAGTCATCTCGACCGATTCCCAGATAATCTTGGATTTTGTAGCGATGAACCAGGGTAGCGGTTTTTCAGGATCTGAAAACTATCGAAGAGAGCTACCAAGGCCGATGGGATCGGCATATGATGGTTGACTACTGTTCAGGAATGCAACGAGACCTTCCCACTGCACATCATTCACAATAGTCACGAAAAAGAAAGTTTTTATGTTAATAATATTCACTTTTTTTCATATAAATGGACAAAAGCGAAATACTAGAAAACTCGCGTAAGAATTCCAACTTTTTGTTATTTTTGTAATCAGTATGAAATGATAGTTCAGAAAATATATACAGTTCCTTGGCACCAAAACTAGTGATGACTTGTGTAATGCTATCATACAGGCGCGGATTCAGGGGGGGGGGGGGAAAGGATATTTCCCCCCCCCCTAAATTATAAAAATATGTCTTGCTTATTTCGATAATACACGAATTTCCGAATGTACAAAATTTTTGGAAATCCCATCAAGTTTTTTTTTTTTGTTTTTTATAGAATCTCTAATCAAATTTTCAATAATTATCCAAGTATTTATCCTAATAGTTATTTATTATATATTTCCAATGAAACATCTAGTTTACTGTATTTAAATACATATTATTCTACATTCAATCCCAGCAAGTGCCATCTATTTCCGAAAAATAAATGTTTGGGTTGAATATGCGAGCGGTTGAATTATTAATTAGCAATATTTTTATTTGTATTATGATAATTATTTACTATATACATTTGAATATAACCGTTTTTCGCATCATATTTTCATAATAGTAGGATTTTAATTGGAATTTTATATGCATTGCCATTCTACCTTCCCATATATACATATGAATATATGTATTGGTCTAGTAAAAGTTCACTAAAGAAGAATTATATAACTGTCAAATTTCAAGTGCATTAATAAGAAAAGTTCTTTGATATACAAAGGTGAGTCCGTAATTTTTTTTTTAATATAATGTGCCTATATAAGTATATATCATTACCTTCAGTCGAAAAGGATGTAGTCCAATGTATAAGTTAGTTCTGAATATATTTGAAGTCTGTAAATCCAGTTTTGCTTCATTGATGACTCTTTATTGGCTTGCAAACCAACTAAAAATAATACATTTATGTTTTACATAGCTTTTTGTGACTTATCACCTTTTCTATTATATATTTTATACTTTTAATGTACATTTTAGTATGTCAATTTGCAAAAATTAAATATACCATAAAATTATTTTATTTATTTCAATGTTGACTATTAACAAATATTAACAAAATTTTTTTTAAATTTTAACATTTCAATGGGCCCTAGCGCTTTTTCTTTAGCATTTTTGGAGTTACATCTTTAGCATTTGGATATACATATCGTTGCAAAACAAGAACTAGAAAAAAATATTTGTATTTTTTTTGCAAACGATGTATTTTTGTTAACTCTATTGAACTGCATCAAAAACTTAATTTTCAAAAATTGTGGCATTAGCACATTTACGGCTGAAGGCATATGTACGTGTGTATATGCAGCCAAAATTATTTTTGTCTTTCCATTGTTATAAGCTTTAAAATTCCTTTCTAAATAAAAATAATTTAAATAAAAAAATTAGCTGTAATCAACTTTAACCAGAATAATTATATATGTATCTTTAGATTAAAACCCAAACAGTTCAACTTAAATTCATTACTTAATTTTAAAATTAGTGAAGCATATTCCTTCTTCCAAAATTTTGTTAACAATTGTATATGTTTCTTTTTTTTTTTTTTTTGTCGAAAAATTGGTCAAACAATTTAGTAAGATGTAGTCAAATAAATTCTTTCAAATAAAAAAAAAAAACATTAAAAATAAATAAAATTATTTTTATAGCCAAAACGTTATTTAAAAAGATTAATTTATTTTAATTTATATTGAACTGATCTTATATTTTATTTTACCTTATTGTTGAGTTTTTCTTAATATAATATAAACATATAGTTTTTAATAAACTTTTAAAAACAAATTTTTTACTTGTTTTGTACCATAAAAAATTTCCCCCCCCTAAGACTCAAGCTGGATCCGCGCCTGCTATCATAACAAAGTGCGGCAAGGCACAGTTTTGTAGGACTAGAAATCACATTGATAAATTGCATGAAGGCCGGTCCATAATAAACCCTAGACCACAATATAAACTCTAAGCCCGGAAAACAGCTTAGTACGCCTAAGATCGTAATACATAATGCTATCATAATAAAATTGGCTTCGTCACAGTTTTATGTGACAAGAAATTACAATGTAAAATTTTCTGACGATCGTTCCATAATTTACTGTTCGCCCGGAAATCAGCTTAGTACTTCTGAGACCGCAACTAATAATGCTATCATAGTAAATTTTGGTATCACAGTTTTATAAGACTAGAAATCGCAGTGTCAAATTTCGTGAAGATCGCTCCATAATTTACCCAAGGCCCATATAAACCCTACTCCCGGAAAACAGTTTAGTACGCCTAAAACCATATAAAGCCCACTTTGGGAAATGATTAAATTCGCCTAAAACAACAGATATAAATATAAAGGTAAAATTTCTTCCAACTTAGATTCATAAGGCCAGAAAAAATATCATCCAATTTTGTGATATACGGTCCAACATTATTTACCTTAGATCCCATATTAAGCAGCCTTTGGAAATTCAATGTAAACGCTAAAACTTATTTTACTAATGTATTGAAATTTATTATAATTTATTTTTTTTAATACTAGAAATCAGTCTACAGAATTTTGGGATGAATGGTCCAATATTTTTCATGGGTCCAATGCAAATTACGTTCCTAAAAATCATTTTAGTTCGGCTAAAACTGTTTCGAATCATGATATTTCACTCAAGCCAGTTCAAACTTTTTAAAAAAAGAGCATAACACTTTCTGATTGTCGTTCAATAATTTAATATAGGTCTAAACCGCAACCAATTGTAATACTGATGTTCGCTTTCGTGAAGATTAGTTAATAATATATATGTTGATAATGATATAGAGCCCAGTCCTGTCGGTGGAGGGTATAAAAGGCACTCGTTTATATAAAAATTGTTTAACATTTTTTTTATTATTCCAATATTTCGATACATCAATGTGTACATCAGGGGGAGAAAAATTTATAAAAAAAACATTTATTAACCCTTATTTGAATAGCAAGGTACCCGAGTACCTTTGACGTTTTCAGCTTAATTTTTTTTATAGAAGCATATGATCCACATAGCTGAAACTTCTTGAGAACTTCTAGGTATTAATAAATTTTAGATTATCGTTATATTTTAGCTTAAAAATAGTTTCGAAAGGTCGTAATGGACAAATTTTCATCATCCACCCTTAACGGTATGGCAAGGTACCTTCGGGTACCTTCATACATTAAATATCAAAAAACGCTTATTGCAAGTATATTTTTAGTGAAATGTTACTAAGATGAAATTTAAGAAAGTCGTTATGAATATTTTAGATCAAAAAATTTTTTTGGCGAAAGAAAAACCAATAAAAAAATATTTCTCTTTTTATATATCGTCCCCTTAATAAAATAATAGTGTATAATTTTTTTGACATTTCGAGTTAATGGAGTTTAAAATTTTTGATTTATTAGACATATGGGAAAACACTAATATCTCAGAAAATAATCGATGTTTTTGAGTTGTGGTCATTTAAATATGTGATGGAATAATCAGGCTACTAGTAGATGATATATCATGAATTTACAAGTGCTTTAATTGCAAATAAGTGGGATTCAAAGTACCATGATGTCACTTAGGCTATTTTATTTGTTTTATAATATGTATGAAAATCATAAACCACTATTTTATTTGAATATTTTACACCAAATATAATATTAAAAAATTGTGTATATCAATATACGTCATTTTTCGATCTTATTTTGTTATGAAATAATAAAAATAGTGAATAATAAAAAAATGTATGCTTTTTATACCCTATTTTTCTTTGAAATGATATTCAGAGTAACAACTAATTAAAACATCATACCTGCACTTACACAATTATTAATGAAAAATTTCAAACACGCAATTATACAATAATATTTCAATTAATCTTTTGACCCACTTTGTGGAAGTAGAATTTCACCAAATTTTGACCACATTTAGAATCAGTTATAATGCAATAAAAAAATAATGGTGTACATGCGTATACACTATGGTTTTATTAAGGGGACGATAAAGGATACATAAATAAAAAAATACTGTGGTGTACCTCATAAGTTGCCACCGCCTACCCTTAAACTACTCTTAAATCTATACATACCAACCTAAATAGAGTAGGGTAATTATGCAAGATCAAATAACGGCATTTACCAATCGTCACACATTGATTGGAATGCAAGTTAATTGGGGTATGAGTATGATAAAAACAAACGAACAATTCTACTCAATAAGAATTGTAAATTGAGCGACAAATAGGAATGAGTGTAACCACAAATATTCCTATTGGTCAAAGCAATTGTAATCAGGGTAATTATGCATATGTCCATAATATCGACAAAGACAACTAGAACTTTATCGATAAGTAGAATAAGTAAGAAAGGCTAAGTTAAAAATTCATGTATATTATTTAAGTGCATGTAAATCCAAAATAAAGTAGACTTGAAATTACAATACAATATCGGCAACAACCTGCCTTGTGTTTAATTGAAAGACTCACCAATAATTCGGCAGTTCTTTTGAACGTCTTAGTTAACAGCTGAAACCCTGACAGCTATTTAAAATAACCAAGGGCTATAGGGACCAAATCACTTTAAATCAAACACACAATACATTACATAGAGATCCTACCGATCCTCACACATTACATGGTGATCCTGCCACCCCTCACTCATTACAATACAACCAGAAATAAACACTAAGCGGCAAATAATTTTTCATTGATCGCTTCGCGAACAATTTGTGCACAGTGGACAATTTGTTAAATTCTTATTACCAATTGGTTTGGAACATCTGGTGCAAGCTTTGCGTGTTTTCTTTGCTTCGTACTTTTCTTCGTGACAACTTTCTACCACGGGATTATGGCCGCTTTTATTATTTTCTTGCAATCCGGAAATGTTTAACTTCAAAGTATATCCAAAGCACACACTGTATTGCAGATTTGACTTATGATTTGGAGATAAGGATACAAGGTGTCAGTAGTAACATTTCTTTCTGAGTTTTGTATGAAAAACCCAGATCCAAAACGTCCTTTTGCCTATATTTGTTTGACGCTGGCCTTCTGATGGTATACCAGAGAGTTTAATGCATCGCAGGCCAAATATGTATACAACTCTGACGTATATTCTCATTCACCATGTCCAAATATCTTGAAAAACAGCAGCTTTACCAGTTTCTGCTCGTAATATGCGGGTTTCATCATTCTCAAAACGTATGCACTGTAGCATCATTTTGAGTCTGCAGATAGACATTGATGTCCGTAAAAGTGGCAAGTGAGTATATTTCCACAACTCTGTTATGTGTTCTCTATTTGACTTGTGGACGGATGCCAATAAGAATGCCAATAAAAGCATCTAATTCTTAAACACGGAATGGCTTCGATGTATTAACTTTGTTTGCTGTTCTGCATATTTTTGTGCTGTAGTTGTTTATTATTTTTTTCCCTTTATGGTAAAAATACACATTTATTTATTAATTTTATTTATTTTTATTATAACTATATATATAATAATATAATTATTATATAGTTGATGAGTTATAGCTAGGGAGATCGATTATTCGACTTTTTTCAATAACCGGTCTTCGAATATTACGAATAGTTGCTAATTTAAAAAAACCGGTTTTCGGTTAAACATTTTTAAACTAACCGGTTAACCGGTTTTAGTTCGAATACATAAAAACAGCTTAAAAATACATAGATATGACTGGATAAAATCCAAAAAAAAACGAGACCAGTAAAATGATCAAACTTTAACCTCATTTTAAACAATTTCTATTTATTTACTAATCTTTTTTTGTAAGACAATGATTGTATAATATAATTTAAAAACTATTAAATGATGTTTGATCTAGCCAAACGTTTTGCAAGAGCAAATAAATTTAATAAATTTATTATTTGGGATATTCTCCTAAATTTATTTTAAATGAGTTTTAATTTGTTGGTGATTAAGCCATCTCTATATGAATCAGTAGACTGCAACCATATTTTTGAAAAGTGCAAACAAAACCTCTTAGCCTGGATTATATATATCAAACGATTTTGTTTCAGCATTATATAAACGATTAGTAAGATGAAAATGCTTTTTGTATGAAATATTTGTCAATTCGTCGACCACAATTTGAAACCTTCCATGACATTGTTTGATTTCTCAATTTTGTTTTTTAGTTCTTGGTGTTTTAATAAATAAAACTGATGAATTATTTCCATATCGTTGATTTCGCCGGAATGTTATAGTTTAAGGCATAAAGAAATGCTGGAACTATTTAAGAGTTTTTAGTACCTTAAGGGGCATTCCGTCCTCGGCAACACATCGGGTTTATATTTCACCTAATGATTCACTTTGGCAGCGATTTTAGTAAAGTATTATTTGTCGACTCTTAAGACCTACTTCGAATGGGGTTAAGTTTTATTTGAGCGCATTAATGTCAACCATATGGACTAATTAAAGGTGATTAATAAACCGTGACGTGGAAAACCCTTCGCCACTTATCACTTTAGGACACTTCAAGAGCCTAATTTTGTCTTTTTAATCCCGTTCGAAATATCTTTAGAGATAACATCTATATAAAAATATTTTTAATATTTAGAAAACGGTCGCACAAATTAAATACTATTTACTTTTTAACTGCACACGGTTTTGTAGTATTTTGAAAAGTTTTTGGTTTTTTTACAAGAACACACGCATTTATAAGTGGTTTTTATTTACAGTGTTCAAATGTTTTTTTTTTTTTTACTTTAGTTACATTTTGTTTTGACATTGTTCATAAAAAGTTCAAGTTTGCCTAATATAGAATTAGAAAAATACTTAAATTACGGGTACATCTACAACAAGAGTAAGAAAAATGTATATCGATCTCCCTAGTTAGAGCACTAGCGTGTTAAGGCCATCAGCTCATATTTTATAATTTTTTTAATAAAAAGATTTCACTTCTGTATCTTTGCAATAAGGCAATTCATCGGAATAATATTTACAAGTTTCTTGTTTTACATTTACTAACTTTGATATTAACTGTAATACGTTGCATAAGCCAGGGTATTTACAAATCTGGAAATGTTACTGAAAATGAACATCTATTGTAATGGCTAATAAATCAGTGAGTGTTTAAAAGCTGGTTTAGTTGAACTAAACTTAAATTTATATGTAGTTTAAACTCAACAGTTGTAAATCAGTGTCCCATGTATTATATGTAGTGTAAAAAGGAACATGTGGTAGCACTACGATAAATGTTGACAAATTCATATGGTTTGTATTGGTAGTTTAAACGCCCAATTTTATGCGTTTAAATATGGTTTATATGTTTTCTGATTTATAGATTTGTTGGCTTAAACACATTTTAAACCAAAAATAGAGTTTAACTTGCTCAGATTTATTAGCCCTAAGTCTCAGAGTTCTTCTCCTCGATTATGCCCATATTTTGGATAATTAATTTTAGTTTTCAATACTATTTCTCTATAGGTACACGGGTACCTTGCCATGCTGTTAAAGTTGTTTTATTTGCCAATCGCATAAGGGTTAAGAAATATTTTTGTTAATAAATTTTATTTAAATAAAACCTTTGTCTTTTGGACAAAATAATAATATTATTTTTGTAAAGTGAAACACAAAGAAAATATCGACCCCTTTTTGCAGAACGATCGTAAGCGAAGTTTCGAAGAAAAAATTATGATTTAAATTAAAATGTTAAAGACCTTTACATGTTTATAGTAAACAAATTGTTAATAATGTCAAATATATAAGGTGGTCGATTTGATCGTAGGTCATGTTGAAATGTTTTTTGTTATACCAGTTGATAGAAAGCGACAGGAAAAAAAAATGGAAATAGTTCTGGATTTTGTAAACGGTTTAAAACTTTTTATTGTGTGGAAAAAATAAAAAAAATTGTGAAATACAGGGCCAGCTCGCTAAACCGAAGGTGGGTAATCCGAATTATTCAGTAATCCGAATTGAATTTATGACGTATTACATACTCTATAGTCCTCATTGATTGCAAGCTCGCTAAGCCGAATTTTCATTTTCCTGCTTTTTATATCCTTCGCCGAAGGTAAAAGGGCATATATAACTTTATAATTCCGCTTGTAGTTTCTACAATATTAATCTAAGACCCTATAAAGTATATATATTCTGGCTCCATATGAGAAGGGAAGCTCAAATCCGGTTGCCCGTCTGTCCGTCCGCCTGTTGAAATTAACTCAGACTTTCTGAAAGAAAACTTTTATAGTGTGAAGCCAGACTAAAGATAGTGGTTGAAAATGGATGTAAGAAAACAGTACTAACTGATCAACTATAACTCTTAAAAATATTCCTTGTGGTAAAAAAATATCGTACTTTATATGATGATCAGCTAAGATAAGAAAATTACTGCCAATCAAATAAATGAAAGTGTATCTAAGAATCTAAAATAAAATGTTTAATTATATTTAAACGTTTGTAAATCAGTACAAAATTTGTCGTTTGAAAAATCGTAAAATATACCATTTTTGTACACAAACATCGTCCAATCTGGCAGCCGTGGATTTAATATGAATAAGATAAGTATTTCGCGATTGAATAATCGCACTTAAATCAATATTTCTGTACTTGATTCAAGAAACTCCTTACTCACTGTGCTCTTTATACCGCTTCAGATTGATTTGAGTACGGATGGGTTGATTTTTCTTTTGAGGGTATGTTAATAAAAACATAATATTTAAAAAAAGCTTTAATTTTGTTATTCTTGACTAATAAAAATAAAATAAATTTGTTTTGGAATCCTGGCTTGTGTTTTATTTTCGAACGTAGTAAATCATAATACATTTACATCACATCCTGTAATCCGAATATCTCGTTAATCAGAATCAGGGTCTGCAATCATTAATTCGGATTAGAGAGCTGGCAGTAGCAGTTATTATTGAAAAGACCTAGCAAATCTCCAAAATATAAATTTTTTTTTTAATTGTAAATAATTTTTTTTATGTGTTAATTACTACCCGATTAACTGATCAATTAATTTAAAATAGGTTTTTTTCGATCAACGAGTAAACCGGTTAATTTCAGTCGATAAGTTTAAGTTTTTGTAGTATTATTAGTCCGGTTCTGAAAATCACTTTGATTCAAATCGCGTGATTTGAATTACATGGGCCTTTTAATATAATACGTGAGATATTGTGGTGTTCCGTATTCAATTTTCAATTGCCGAAAGCACACTGAGAAACACAAAAGCGGTGTTATTTTAAAAGCACGTGATTTGAAACCACGTGATTTTTAGAACAGGCCTGTATAACACATCTTGTTGTGCTTTTTGTTTCACGTACTTTTTATATTTATGTGTTTAGTTATTTGTTTCTTCTCATGTCAATCTTTTGACAGAATTAACGGAAACAATAACAAGTTTTAAAAATTAAAAAAAAAATTCAAACAGGACTCTAATGGCATAATGGAAGATTTTATATGGTTAGAGAAATCCAGAAAAAAGACTGCGAAATTAGATATTCTGGTAGTGTATAAAGTCATTTCTAAAAAATTTTTAAGGAATAGAGCTATTACAAAAAGCTTTATAAAATACATGACTGAAATTTAACTCATAGAATAAATTCGAAAAATGTTATGTATTACATATTTATGAACTATTTTTTTGTTTGCTCGTTTAGTTCAAGAATGGTTTTGTTTGAATTGTTATGTTTGTTATGTTATTCGTTTTTTTTTTACTAAAAAAATCCAAATAATAAATAATTATGCATTTTTATTCATTGCAATTACTTATTTTATAAAAAAAAAACTTTATTAATCGGTTAACCGATCAATAATCCAATAATCCGATTAAACCTAAGCCTCGGTTAATTAATCGAGCGATTAACCGATTAAAGCGAAAGCACGATTAAATGAATACCCTAGTAACCACGTAGAGCTACCTCCCATAGCAAAGAAAATTATTTTTATTATTTTTAATGATATTTTACGCCTTGTATACTACCCTCAAGAATGGAAAGTCTCCTTAATAACCATTATACCAATGCCAGGAAAGTATCACACAAAAGTTGAGTCATACAGGCCTATTAGCTTATTATCTAATATTTCAAAGCTATTTGAAAAACTACTAGTGTCAAAATTAACACCAATTTTAAAAGAAAAAAGATGTATTCCGAACCATCAATTCGGTTTTAGAAGAGAGCCCAGCACAATTGAAAAAACTCATCGAATAGTAAATGTCATAATTAAAGCCTTTGAAGAAAAAAAAAATATTGCTCAGCATTCTACATCGATGTTTCTCAAGCTTTTGATAAAGTCTGGCATGAAGGATTGTTACATAAATTGCAGCAAAACTTTCCAGCAAACATACACAAGCTTTCTTTTAAGGAAGGCAATTTTTTAGGTTTTCCTCAGCCAATAAAACACGATGATTAGCCGAGAGAGTCAGACGTGTTTTAGAGGCGCTCATCAGAATAGATAAAAAGAAAAGAAAGAAAAATAGCAGTTTCTAAACTAAAGAATAATTTGTTTTAATAAAATATAAACAAACTTTATTCCAAAAATATTCTTTACGTTGAATACATATCGCCAATATAGGTAAATAAATAAAATATTAAATTGTGCAAAAACAACATCTTAGTAATATAAACAAAATTAAAAAATAATAAAAAGAACTCCAAAACAAACAAACCAAAATAAAAATTAAAAAAAAAAAAAAAAAAAAAAAAAAAAAAAACATAAACAAAACAAAATTCCAAGAAACACTCTTAAATATAAATCTCTTAACAATTATCAGAAATTCAAAAATAAAATATTAAAACAATATACACAAAAAACTTAATGACATACGTACAAACACCTTTTAAAATTAACCAAATATAATAACATAATTCTTAAAATAATAACAAATACACAACGAAACAAAATTTAAAAAAAAAAAAAAAAAAAAACAATTATAATCAACAGTGTGATTTCAGACTTCAATGTATTGTTCTAAGCTTAGAAGTCAAAACAATAACAAAAAAAGTTACAAACAACATAAGCAGAGAAAGCTACAACAAACATCAAATACTATGGATAATTCAACAGAAGTTCCTGTGCCAAGACGTCTAAGAGAAATTACCCAAACATCTTTAATTGAAAATACACCGATTACTCGTAGTCGTACAAACGCAGAATCTCTTCATTTAAATAATGTTAACTCTCCGCTCAAGCTCATGCAAGTTATGGATAAACCTTTTGAAAAGTTAACTCAACAATTACAAACATCCATACAAACAATGTTTCGAGAGTGTGAAGATCGTCTGCTAAGTGAGATAAATAAAAACTTTAAGAGTATTCAAAATGAACTGCATAGTGTTGCCGAAAGAGTTGAAAAATTGGAAACAGTTGCGGTTAACATAAAAGTTATGCAAGATGAAATAAACGCTTTAAAATATAAAGTAAAACAGCAAGAAAATGTGAACGTTGCCAGTGAACTAAGATTAAATGAAATTCCCTATAAGCCCAATGAGAATTTATTACAAATTTTTGATCAAATATGCAATACTATTAATACAACGGTTCCTGCAATTCAAACGATTTATCGGCTACAAAATCATAACAATAAACACAAATCAGACTCGCGAGATGCGGTAATAATTGTAAAGTTTTGGTCCCCATATGACAAAAACTATTTTTTGAAAACCCTATCTAATTGGCGTAAAACTAATCCGCGGTTTTTCTTTACGTTGAGAGATATTGGTGAAAATTCTGACAATAAGTTTTATGTCAACGAAAACCTTACGTCTACAAATTTCAAGATTCTACGTGCTGCTATTCGCCTTAAAAAGGAACATCGCATACATAGTACTTTTACAATACGTGGTTTGGTTTATGTCAAAATTTCTGCTAATGATCAGGCGATACATATTGATGAGTTGGAACATCTTAACAACTTATTTCGAGCTCCTGACGTATCATTTGCTGCTGGCGAATATCCGACCGTCTCTGACTATAACTTATCCTAATATAACATTCATAATTTTCTATTATCTCTTGTATTTGCCTTATTCCATGTTTTTCAATTCCTATAGCACGTCTTCGTTATTAATCATTTTAGCTATATATAATTACTGGTTTGTTACTTATATTACCAATTTTAGTGATATCATTTATATACTATTTGGAAACGAGAATATAATATACTCCTCGTGCGTTACTTCTTCTTTTTTAATTGTTAATATTAATGAACAACTTAAATAATAATAGGGTTCGTTCTAGGGACGGTATTGGGACGATGATAAAAATCTTAGCCGCTCAAAGGAGTGGTATTAAAATCTGTCACATCAACGCACAGAGCTTGAGACCAAAAATTGAAGAGTTCAAATTTATTTTCGAGCACTCTGGGGTTGATTTGATATGTGTATCTGAGACATGGCTTAAACCTGAGTTCACTGATTTGTCAATTTCTTTGGAAGGATACAATATTAGGAGAGTAGATAGAAATGGGTACGGAGGTGTGGCAGTTTATGTGAAAAAAGGGATTGCAATTAAAGTTCTCAGTTCATCTACGGATAATGTTGTGGTTACTGGTGCCGACAATTCTGGAAATCTGTTAGAATATCTTTTTCTGGAAGTAGGCTTGGAGGGTAGGAAGCTACTTTTGGGTTGTGTTTATAGACCTAATAATCGCATTTGTATGGAGAACTTTATGAACACCCTTGAAACATACACAGTCTTATACGAAGACGTTATCATTACAGGCGATTTCAATTCAAATATTTTAGTGAGCCCTTATCTGACTGACAATATGCTTACACTTGGTCGTAATTCACCAAACACAAATGTAGCTACACATTATACAGGTACAAATAATACACTTCTTGATCTCTTCTTTGTTGCGGATATTTCGAAGGTGTTGCTTTATGATCAACTGTCTGCCTCTTGTTTCTCACACCATGACCTAATTTTCATGACGTATAATTTACAGTTAAATGTGCCACAGCAACTTATTAGATACCGTGACTTTCAAAACATTGAGTATGTAAGATTGGAGGAAGCATTTCTCAGGATTGATTGGAGCGTGCTATATAACCTGATTTCAGTTGATGATCAGCTCTCTTTTCTACAACACAACTTAAACTATTTATATGATCTTGTGGTTCCTTTAAGAACAAAGAATGTAAACAGACATAATAAGCCCTGGTTCACTCAGGACATAAAACTAATGATTAATCGCAGAGATTCCTCATATGCTCGATGGAAACGTTTTAAAACTGCAGAATTGCATGAAGAATATCGAGTAACACGTAGGATTGCCAACAGATTAATTAAGAAAGCAAAATCTGATTATTATGCTTCAAAGTTTTCCACTGCCATAGGGTCGAAAAAAACTTGGCAGGCAATTCGTGAAATTGGTATTGGTAAAGCTTGTAGCCAAGGGTCCTGTACTATCGACGCTAACGTCCTAAATAATCAGTTTTTAAATATCCCATATGTGGCTCCATCTGCTGCTTACTATAACCTCGCTAATGACAGTGCACATAATCGTTTCTATTTTACTCATGTTCAGCAGTCTGACGTCTTATCCAGTTTGTTATCAATAAAATCCAATGCAGTTGGTGTGGATGGAATTGATCCTAGGTTTTTGAAGATCCTCATTCTAAAACTTCTTCCTTTTATTACTTTTGTTTTTAATAAGATTTTTACTACCAACCAGTATCCAAAAATATGGAAACTGGCTAAGATTATTCCTACACCAAAATCCAATTCTGAATTCAGGCCAATAGCAATCTTGCCATTTTTATCTAAAGTTTTTGAAAGATTAATTCATAAACAAATTACACAATATATTGAAACAAATAATATGCTGACTGGTCGTCAATCTGGTTTCCGTGAAAATCACAGCTGTGTAACGGCTCTTGTGGATGTTGCTGAGGACATAAGACAACAGGTAGAATGCGGTAATGTTACATTTTTAGTTCTCCTGGATCATTCCAGTGCATTTGACACGGTAGACCACAGCATTTTGTGTTATAAGCTTAAACATATGTTTGGATTCGTATCAACTGCCACATGCTTAATAAATTCATATCTAACCGACAGATATCAATATGTTGAAACACCTTCCTCCGTTTCGACCACATTACCACTAACCCGGGGTGTTCCGCAAGGCTCGATCTTAGGTCCTCTTCTCTTTTCATTATACGTAAATGATCTTCAGAGTAAACTCGAATACTGCAGGGTTAGATTGTATGCTGACGACGTCCAGCTTTACATTAGTTGCAGCAATACTGCTGTTAATGAATGTGTGAGGACACTAAACGAGGAGTTAGGTCGTGTTTATGATTGGGCTACCGCTAATGGTCTAGCCATTAATCCTATCAAGTCGAAAGCGTTAATCATTAAAAAGAGGTTATTAAAACTTGATCTTAATCCCATATTGACCTTAAACAACCAGTCCATTGACATTGTAAACTCGGTCAAAAATCTTGGTGTATATTTTAACAACACTCTCACTTGGTCTAACCATGTTAATTTTGTATGTGGTCGAACGTATTCAATGTTAAGAAATCTCTGGCAAACCCAGTTTTGTACTCCAATTAAAATTAGAATACTCCTTGCAAAATCCTACCTCATACCGAGTTTATTGTATGGCTGTGAACTATTTGCCAGTTGTGATAATAAAAGTAAAAGAAAACTAAATGTGACCTTTAATAACATTATTCGGTATATATATGGCCTTAGAAGATATGATCATATATCCCCTTACTTAACATTGCTCTTTGGCGTTAGTTTTGATAATTATTTAAAGGTGCGCATTTTACTGTTCATGCATAAAATTATATATACACATCAACCGGAGCATCTTTACGAACGTCTAAGCTTTTCAACGCTTCCCAGAGGTAAACGAATTCTTGCATTTGCTTATCAAACTCTGATCTCCAAGTATCAATTCTTTATTCATGCCATCAGTCTCTGGAACGGAATTCCCTATGGATTACAGACCATTAGTAACGCACGACAATTCAGGAAATATATTTTTTGCCATTTTTCACATTGAATTTATATTTATATTTTTGCATGCCTTATATTGATTTTTGCTAAGATTGTCATATTAAACTAAATTATAATTAATCCTATTTTCATTTCTTTTTAGTAACTTAATAATATATTATACAGTTTTGTTATCTGATTCATTGTATTTATGTAAGCTCAGTTCCATACTGCAATATAAGACTTAAGTCTTGTGTATGGGACATCGAAAAGAAATAAATAAAATAAATAAAATAAAAATTGATGCTGGAGTCCCACAAGGCAGCATCCTGGGCTCTATATTTTACTTAATTTATACTTCGGACATGCCAACAAACATCTACACCCAAACTTTAATATTTGCGAACAATACAGATTTTCTAAGTGTACACGAAAACTGTCATGAAGCATCTCGTTACTTACAGGATCATATCGCTCATTTCGTGCAAGACCGTCACAACTCAAAATTTGGCATTTTCGAGTTAGTAATGCAGAAATGTTCTTTTCTTAAATTTCTACAAATTGATCTAAGAACGGAGAGAATTATCGAAAAAATAACGGTAATACAGATGCTTGTGGCGCTATGACCACTCGTAACAAACTTCAGCAATTAACTTCAACAAGGTCACATTTCAGTTTGTAATTGGCATTCCTCTTGTACATGTGGTTTTCTTTGTAGCAAAAAAGAAACATTTGATTTTATAACTGTATTTTAGTGAAAGAGAAGGTGAGAAATAATAGGTTGGAATCTTAAAAAGGCTCTCCTGTAAAGTTTCAAATTTTGAGTTGTGACGGTCTTGCACGAAATGAGCGATATATTTGAAGTGGAAAAGTGGTTAAACCAATGGAGGATAAAGATCAACGAGCAAAAATGCGTACATATAACATTCACATTGCGTAGGAAAACATACCCCCCCTTTAAAAACAATAATCAAATAATACCCCAACACTCTTATGCATATAGAACGGCGTTTAACGTGGAAATGGCATAGAAGCGAAATTAACTCAAATGAAACTAAAAGCAATTCAAACTAATTGGCTTACTGGAAGACATTCTGTTCTTAGCCTCGATTGCAGACTTCTACTTTACAACTCTATCTGGTGCTACGGTATTCAGTTATGGGTCACTGCCTCGTCATCAAATATCGAAAAATTTCAAAGACGCCAAAATAAACTTTTTCGAATAATCACAGCTGCTCCCTTGTAGGTTAAAAACTCAAATATTCACAAGGAACTCAATGTGCCATTAGTAAAAACTGTTATTACGAATTATGCAGTAAAATATATAAAAAGGCTTAAACTGCACCCAAATTCATTAGCTCGGAATATTTTAAAAAAATAGTAGAAAGCACTATTTAAATATAAGCCCTCTATATGAAAATGAAAAGAGATATTATATACATATATAAACAAAGATGTGTTAAGGCCTTTTACAATGATATGTACACTAGTCGGCATAAGTATTTATGACGACTAGTTTATATCGTTAATATTAGATAACAAATGTTGGCATAATGGATACTACAGTATAAGAGGCGTTATTTATGGGCGTGCCAGAATGTTAAAACATTAATACAATACCCTTCAGATACTTTACCTACATACTCTGTTTCATGGCTTTACGAAACAAAATCGTAAATTTTTAGGGCTTTCGCCAAAATGTTCCACTGTGCATTGCGAGTTGCGGGGCTTTAAAAAATCCAAACTATAAAACCTTTTTTTTAACGGAATTTTCTTTTTTTCCTACATATCACATATCTCATTAAAATCATACTGCAAGCAATAGCACCCAAAACAAAACATAATTTTTGAAAACAAACAAGAAAAACAGGAAACTGAAAGGCAAATAATTTGACTTTTACTAAAAGCACTTAAAGCCTTTCTGTCACGATCCTTATTTTTTGCACCATTAATAATTTATTTATTTATTGCAACAACTACAAATTCGTTCTCTATTCAAAAGGGACAATAAAAATGCACGCGTCTCTTTAGAGTTTGCACTAAAACTAAAAATATTATTTTGCTCTCATGTATACAAAGCCCTCGAGGATAAAAAGGAAGATGAAGAAGCGATTTTTTTTTTGTTAGTTTTCTTTTTCTTTTTGTTGCACAAAATAACATTTTAGCAACGAAATTATAACAATAGTGATTGTTGCTACATAAGTAATTGTAGTGTCACTTGTAGTGACATAAAATACTTTTATGTTCGTTTTGTTTATTTCTTGAACGGCACATCAGGTTTTGAATATTTATAAAAAAAAAAAAAAAATACCAACATCGCAAATATAGCGAAAGTCCTCGAGGTAAAATAATAATACAGAAAATATAGAACAACGGATAAAAATAAAGAAAATAAACTTCTAGTAATATTAAAGTGCACCAAATATATTGAAAAAATAAAAAGTTAAAGGTGCTTAACTCTTCGCTTAAGGCAAAACAGTCTTAAAGGAAAAGAAAATATAGAAAAATGCCAATAAACGTGTTTTTGAATAAAAGGAATTTTAAAAATCAAAACTACGAAGAATAGCTGGGCAGCCCTGATCGTATGACAGTATGCACCTCCTGGATTTGGATACAGAGTTAATTTTAAACGACCTGTGGTCAATTATTGAGATATGAGTTAGAATAAAACTTATTTATGGCAACTTTTATCACGGAAATTTATTTATGGAAGTATAACTGATTTTCGGTAGTTGACTTAATACTAGAGTATCCAAAACCCGAAAACTAGAGTTGGTTAGCCGGGTTTTCTGCCTATCAACTTTGTTTAAAATAGTTTTTAATTTCGATCTGACACCCCAGTTTTTTTTTTTTTTTTGCCATTAATTTGACTCTCATGTGCTCATCTAGTCACTTGATACCTTTGGCGTTTCAAGCAATATTTTTTCATTGTAATTGATAATCCTTAAGTCTGAAACTTCTAGATAACTACTAACTATTAAAGAACTTAGTATATTTGCAGCCGTACAGCTAAAATAATTTTTTCTTAATTTGCTTGAGAGACCAAATTCGACCTTCATATGCTAAATCTCTTTTTGTAGAAAAAATTTTTAGAAACGAATGCTGCGAATTCTACAAGAAAGTTGTCTTGAATCGAATAAAACAAATTTGGGATAATTAGGATCACATTTAGGGCATAGAAAACCTCCAACAAGAAAAAGTTCGCTAAGTGCACCTCATGGACTGGCTGGATCACAGGTTACTTTTTTGAATAATTGCTTTTGCACTGACAAATTGTACTGTGCAAATTCATTTAAAGTCTCTTTTTCTCGAAAGAAGTGTTTTTTCTGTTGGATTGTTGTTGTTCTCAAACAGATTTGAAGATGTTTTCTTTCATTTCGTTGCCTGCTTAATCTCGAATCTTCATAGCAATTGTGTTGGACGCATGGCGCCAAGTTTCACATCCTGTAAAAGATTTCTTGTGCGTTTCTGCTCTGACACAGCATAATGTCGCAAGAGCCGTTCCTTTAATGTGTTATATATGTTATCTACAAGTGGATTTAGCACAATATCACTGATTTATGACAAGACGCAGCTTTCGATGGCTGCTACAACTGAATGGTATTTCGTGGAATAGAGAATTCTGTACTGCATCAGTATGAACGAGCACTTTTGTTTAAGTAACCTAACATTTTTGATTTTTTGAGATATGATTATGTTGCAATATAAAAGCGATATATGTTTACTAGAGCGACTCAAGTTGTATGGAAGCGAAATTCGTGCAAGGTGTACCCCTCTCAAAATTAACCTTGGACTTTTTAAGATGACATTTTGGACCATTTTTAAAAAGGGTAAATTTTTGCATGTTTTGTTAATTTGAGAATCTGTTTCCTTACCAACATATACAATATGGGTATCATAAGAAAGGTTTTTTAAGGCGCGTCCAACTGTGTATACAATTTGTCCAATGACGATCATACATGTCCTTTTTTAAGGATATTCTGTAAAAAATAACGGTTTTAAAATTTTTTGTTTGGGGTTGATGTAATAAAAATGCCAAATAAACATATTTAAATATTTGGACGATTTAATTAAATACGGGTCTCAGCTTTTTTTTTAAAATTCGTGCTAGTTCGCGTTTTGACAAAAATGCAATGTAACCCTTCGTTTTAAATAGGGCAATATGGGTATAATATTTTTTCTTTTGCCAAGTACATCATCTTTGTATGTAAATAACTTAGACTTTTGCAAAAATATAAAATCAAAGTGTGCTGTATGAAAAATGTCATGCATAAATTGTAAATTTAAGTTTATCAGTTCCCAATATCGTTGGGTTTAAGCTAATAAAAATTTAATAATTGTTCATTGTGTTGTGATTAAAATGCCTTTCGCGTAAGTTGAATTAAACCGAAATAGATTACCGACAAACCTTGATGTGATACAACTTTTATTATTTTTGCACGCACGAAACAAAAATCACAGATTCGGTCTTTCCAAATTTTACAGCTGTGCAGTTAATGACATTGCAAAAGTAAAGCAAAGTGCACATAATAAATTAATTAAAATATGCCGCCAAAAAGTCATGGATCAGTTCTTTTTTCTTTCTTAAGTCTTATTTTCATCCATACATGATCTAGAAACTAAATCCGCTATCATATAAGAGTTACCACAAAATTGCATTTATATATATAATTCAGAGAACCGTGTAAAATGTATCTAATTTGCAAAAATCTAAATTAATTACATACAAAGATGATGTACTTGGCAAAAGAAAAAATTTGATACCCACTGCCCTATTTAAAATGAAGCGTTACCACCCCATTCCAGCACGAATTTCAAAAAAAGCTGAGACCCGTATTTAATTAAATCGACTAAAGATTAAAATAAGTTTATTTGACATTTTTATTACAAACAACCCCAAACAAAAAATGCAAAAACCGTTATTTTTTACAGAATGTCCTTAAAAAAGGATATGTGTGATCGTCCTTGGACAAATTGTATACACAGTTGGACGCGCCTTAAAAAACCTTTCTTATGATACCCATATTGTATATGTTGGTAAGGAAACAGATTCTCAAATTAACAATACATGCAAAAATAGACCCTTTTTCAAAATGGTCCAGCTTACGAGAGGTCAAAGCTGGGGCCGAAATATTTTAAATGTCATATTAAAAAAGTCCAAGGTTCATTTTTGGGAGGGTACGTCGAGCACTTTTTGGTGAGTCCGTCTAATGTTTACAAATGAAGTTATTCGTAACATAACTAAATTTTTTTATTCAATTTAAACAGTACGAAAAGCGAATTTAATAAATCAGTAACTGATTGTACTGTAATAATTTAATGAGTGTATATTTGAAATGATTGCTTAAAAGAATAATTTCAATACTTCACAATTGTATTAAAATAATAACATACACAGAAAAAATTATTAAATATCTCCTATCACCAAATTTGTTCTAAATTCATAATATCAAGTAAACAAGTTGTTGATTTTGCACCTATTACCAAAATGATTATATTGATTACTAAAAATTTTAAAATTTTGAAAAAATATTTTCAATAAATTATATTTTTAATTTTAATTAAAAAAGTGATCAAAAAACTTTGAAATTTTAAACAATGTGTTAATTTATTTAAATAAATATTGACAATTTTATTTTAAACGAAAAAAGTCAATTAAGATTTTTTGTTATTTAATTAAAATTTTAATTGAAAATTTATTTCAAAACAACTAAAATGTTAATTAAATCAAAATTTAATTTTTAAATTTTTTCAGCTGAAAAAATTATTGATTCAATTATCACATTAATTAAATTAAAATACTTTTTAAACCATTTTTTTAATTGATAAAACACTTTTTTCTGTGTAACAAGACCGATTTATTTTGAATAAACACAAAATAATTACAAAATTTTGCTTAGTTTACTTGTTTGGATGGGGTTTTCAATCGTGGTCTGGCCAGAACATGTTGTGCATTTAGTGGCACTAAGGTTATAGAAAATCGAAGGGTTCAATGCGCACCAAGGTACCCAAGTACGCGTATGTGTTTCATATGGAAATTTGGGCATTATGAGTAATTTTTTTGAAGTTGTAAGTGGTTCTGCATAAACAAATGATAGTCTACATACATTTGTAAAATATACGCGTAATCAATTTATTTCATGCAAAAGAGAAACAGAAGCATAAAAAACCAAAATTCAAAAAATCCTCGTCCATCACGGTTCTTTGGGAGAAGATTTAAATACAATTTTGGTGTTACTTCAGTTTTTAAGCTGATTCTGTTTTTAGATAATGAAAGAACAAGAATGAGCAAAAAAATGCTTTTTTTGGCGAAAAAAAAAATGTTTTTGAAAAAAATTATTTATTCTTTCAAAAAAATTTTAATGTTTTAACAGATATGAAAATTCATCACGTATTCAACTACGAATGAGACTTGAAATTATATTTGACATTAATTTAACTTAAAAGAATAACTTCATTATTTATTGTAAATTACTTGAAAATGTAAGCTGTTATTAAGAGTTCTCACGGTACTATGCAGTCGGACAGCAAAAAACAAAGTCGCCTCGCTTGAATCGTTAGTAGTGCATATCATTTTACAAAATAATCTTGTAAGCTTACACAGTACAACATTTTCAGTTAATTGATTGCCAACTCAATTCTGTGAACTGTATGTGAAATTAGACCCAAAAAGAAGAATTTCTGCATCATTCGTTTTGTCTTCTTACCTGCGATTTGAAGTAAGTATCGATTTGAAGTTAGTACTATCGTATAGGGGAATTTATCACGTTTTAGGCCCTGTTGTTTGACATAGCTCGACAACCCCTAGCCCAATTTAGTTGAAATAAATTTTAAAAAATTAAGAATTACAATTCCCTTAATCTGTTCATATATTGTTTTCCTATACAAGTAACACTTTCGAAGTTAAAAATGAATGTATGAAGGGAAAAAATTATTTTTTGCCTAAAAATTTAAATTTTTTTTTTTAAAAATACATAAAAAATCCAAAATGGAAAAAAGTTTCAAGTCTAGTTATTTTTTCGCAAAGTCACATAACCTATGAGCAAAATGAGACAAAGATCATAAAAATCGATGCACGCGTTTCGCTTTTATTCGCAATTGAGTAAAGGTATGAATTTCAAAAATTTGCTCGAGATATGCACAACATTATTTGGAGAAAACATTGACACCTTTTTCATGATTCTGAGAATTAAAAAAAAGGAATAAACAAAAGGTTATTTGATTTTTATGATTGCGGTAATAAATGTACGTGGACAATTAAACGGAAAGTGGACCTTTTTATTATTTGGGTTTTTCCGGTGGCTACCTATATGATTTTTTTTACAGAAATTGCACCCACATTTAAGGGTGGTCATTATTTGGAAAGTTTTGCACAGTTTGAAACGTACAAGTGCTGAATCAGGTATATAGCCAGCCGCCCTTAAAATATGCGCCCATTTATAAGTACCTGGCAGTAAAATATTCAAAAATACGTAGTATTTATAGGTGTGCATTGATCGATTTTTGGCATTCAGCCAGTGCCGACGAACGCGAACAGTAAAAGTGATTTTTCTCCAGTTTTTTAAAAGTGAATAACAACAAAACATAAAATATATCAATATGGAAAACAACAAGTGCCCATATTTGGATGAATATTGTTACGTTTGTGGTCATATCGTCCGAAAAATACAGAAAAAAGATCGAAAAAATTTGTTTACTGAGCAATTCAAAACCGCGTATTGTAATTATTTCGATGAAGCAGATTTAAGTGGTGCAAATTTTACGCCGAACACAGTGTGCAACAGTTGTTATACTACCCTTCTAAAATGGATTCACGGAAAAAGTAGAAAGTTATCTTTTATGAAGCCAGTAATTTGGGTGGAAGACACAACTGGACATGATGAATCCAGGTGCTATGCATGCATAAATTTTCGTCCTGGATTAAACAGACAACAATTGAAAACAAAAGTATACACTGCTGCATTTACTGCCACACTTCCAGTGCAATGCCCTGCTGATACCGATGCACCTAAACCTCCGAGTGCGGATACTGTGTCCCTGCTAGCCGAAACCGTTTTCACCAATCCGACCGATTTGGATGATGCTGATTGGATACCCGATATTGAAAATAGTGCACCACAACCGCTACCACAAATCGAAATGGATTACATTGTGGCCAAGCTGGGACTATCACGACTCCGAATGGCTGACATCATTTTTGAAGAGAAGAAAACTCACACAGCAAAATGTCAGCGCAACATCATACCGACAACGCCAAGCTGACTCAGACCATGAATATGAACAACCTACGAAGAAAACAAGATCATCAGAACCACAAGCGTCAACTTCTACAAGGATGGATATTGCCAATAATTGAAAAAATGTTCTAAATTTTGTTTTTATGCATATTATAATTTTAAGGGTGGTGGCTATAACTGATTTTTGAAATTCATACCTTTACTCAATTGCGAATAAAAGCGAAACGCGTGCATCGATTTTTATGATCTTTGTCTCATTTTGCTCATAGGTTATGTGACTTTGCGAAAAAATAACTAGACTTGAAACTTTTTTCCATTTTGGATTTTTTATGTATTTTTAAAAAAAAAAATTTAAATTTTTAGGCAAAAAATAATTTTTTCCCTTCATACATTCATTTTTAACTTCGAAAGTGTTACTTGTATAGGAAAACAATATATGAACAGATTAAGGGAATTGTAATTCTTAATTTTTTAAAATTTATTTCAACTAAATTGGGCTAGGGGTTGTCGAGCTATGTCAAACAACAGGGCCTAAAACGTGATAAATTCCCCTATACGATAGTACTAACTTCAAATCGATACTAACTTCAAATCGCAGGTAAGAAGACAAAACGAATGATGCAGAAATTCTTCTTTTTGGGTCTAATTTCAGATACAGTTCACAGAATTGAGTTGGCAAATCATGTGTTGTACTGTGTTATATTTTTCTTGTTAAAAATTTTTTTCCAAACTATAAAAAAAGGATAACCACATTAAAAATCGCTTCAAAATATGTTTGCTGTTACTAAAGAAGAGTAAGAGAATGTTAATAGTTTGATATATATAATAGTTTTGATAAATTTAAATTTTTTCGACGAGAAATGTCCTGCTGTTAAAAGACTTGTTTGTAATACATCTTTAAATATATCGATACTAAAATGAAACCTTCTTTAAATTACCGGACTTTAAAAAGTTCTAGTTAATCAAGAACCAACTCGTTCATTTAAGGCTTGTGAAAATTGCCTGTGCTATCTCTGTACTAAGCTTAAGGACCTCGGAAAATCAAATTTGCCAAAACTTAAAGTTCAAAGTGAAAGATTGAAAAAGCCATCTAAAAATAATATAATAATTAAGAAACGAAAACAACGCACAAAATAGAAAATAGATGCACCAAATGTTTGGGATTATTTGAAGTGGGTCACAAAAACAATAAAAACTATTGAAAAAGATTGAAATAAATTGTCCACTCAGTGGGTACCGATATAATTTTCAAAAACTTGGGAAAGATACCAAGTTTTGAAAAATTTCTATTATGTTGTTGTTAGACTTTTTAATCGGTTAAATAAAAAGAAAAAAAAACAAGAATCCAACCTTGCTGATCAATAAGCGATGAAAAGGAAATTTGCCATTTGTCAAGTCAATTTAAAAAAGAATTAACCCATCTAAAAAGAATTGATAACCAGACGGCGTTAATACGCCAGTTAATTATTTTAGACAAATTCACAACAGGTATAATCGTTCGAAGTCGGTCTTAAAATAAATAAGCTTATTCGTCAAAAAACCCAAGGTAAATTAAAATTTTTGACAAACTCACAAGGCAAATTAGAACAAATTACACGGAGCAAAAATAGTTAGTTGACCTCTCGCGTTCACATATACCCTTGAATACCATGTACAAATACTGACTTATTTAGTTTACGGCGAATTAACGATGTCGAATAGATTTCGCCACCGCCACCTTATTGTATTAATGCGCCTTTAACCAACCATAGAATATCAAAAAAATGATAAGCATACAGCGTTTAAAAAATGGGTACATTGTGCTGTTGTTCACGTTTTTATTAAATCTTGCCCAATTTTCTATATGTTTCTACCCAATGGTAAGTAAAATTACCACAAGGATAGTTGATGGTATTTAAAACTTTTAATAGAAGTCAATTAAATAAATTTATGTAAGTATATAATAAAAGTAGCCGAAATGAGGGTTAAGAAACAGATATTATAAAACAAATTTGAATTTTTAAATAATTTTTTATTTGAATCAAAATACGGTCTTATTTGGAGCTTAGCGAAAATCCCTCTTAAACGCGAAAGGATAAAAAAATAAATATCCTTCAAATTGTTTTCTTTAAAGACATAAATTTAAAGTAAAGGGTGTCTGCCGGGAAGGTTCACTAATTTGTTTGTAAATGGTTTTGTGGAAGAAGCTCTTGTGGAAATGGAAACAAATGCAAATCCTTGTGCAAAGTTGTGGCCAAAGTTGATCTTTGAAGACCAAGCTTCTGAGCACGGCGCACAGTGCTCTGTCCCCATATAACGAAGGGACAAAAATAGAAGGAGTTGTCGCAGACTTTTGAAATTTGGTATGCCGTTATAAAATATCTTTGTTAAGAAAAATTAAATTTTTTGAAAAAATCGGACCAACGACTCGCCTACCTTCCATATATGCCAAAAATATAATTTTTAATATTGGCTACATAATTGATCTAAAAATCATGAAAATCCGTATTTGTTATATGTACTTAGTTTATAATCTTTCTGTTAATTTTAGTAGTGATTACAGCAAGGACTCTAGGTCCTGCCATATATCCCTAATTGTAAAAACTCTATAACTTTTGTCAAAATGATCCGATTGTAATGAAACTTGGTATATTTATTTGTATTTACTAATTTTTTTTGGAGTTGAATAAGCTTTGTCCGTCCGTCAGTCTTTCCGTCTCCACCTATTTGTCCGTCCGTCTGTCCATGAACATTTTTTAATCAAAGTACAGGTCGCAACTTTTAACATGATATTTGGTGCACAGTAGTCTTTGGGCCCAAGGACAAACCCTTCTAACTTTGGTTATAATCGGTTCATGATTTCACCTAGCCTCCGTACAAATGTCCTCTTGGAGTTGGACTTTAACGAATATAACTGACTAATAATTAATTGCATTTTAATAAAGTCAGTCAAATTTCAGAAAGCATTAATGAATTGAATTGCTTCAAGAAAATAATTCTCAAAAATTAATTTTTTTAAAAAATAATTTAAAGTTTGGTTTTTTGAGTTCCTTGGTATGTTCAAAATTTGGTAATAATAACATTTTTATTAAAAATATTAACTAAAGTCAGTTTTTATCGCTAAAAAATATACATTTTTCCAAAAAAATCCAAAAATTACAAAAGTTTCTCTGAACTTTAAAAAAATCATATAAAATCACCCATTTTGTTATTTCGATTTTTCTTAGCAAATAGTGTTCTGAAAAGATTAGTGCCGGCTTTTTGCCGCAGAAACAAGTTTTATATAAAAGCAAATGTACTTCCCAATTTTTATGGTGGTCCCTTAATGGTCCTAGCTCCCATAAAATTCTAAAAATTAAAAATTGTATGCGTTTTCCCGTGAAGCTCTAAATTGTAAAATATGAAAACATACATATATTAATGCCATTATTTGGCTATATTTATAAACATGTTATTGTCAATAAGTGGTGGATTTTTCTTTTAATAAAAATAAATAAAACCAAATAATACTCAAATAATATACAAATGTAGGTTAAATAAATGTGCCAAATGCAATATTTATATTTTTTTAGTTACACAATAACTGAGGTTATAAATAGTTAATTTAGTTCTTACATATGTTATATATCATTATAACTACTAGAGTCTTCTGAAAACGAAATTTCGCGCAACGAGGAACTGATCTCGTCCGTTTCAATTACTTCATCTTCCAAATCAATATTTCCGTTCTGTATATATTTCTCAATATCGGCTGAAAAAAATTCATGTTTACTCCTTATGTTGCTTTTTAGTATTTCTTTAATCAAATTTAGGATTTTAATGCTTTTCACATTGCTTATAACTTAACTTAAACATTATAGCTCTATAATACAAAAAATTTAAGAAAAAATTGTGAAATTAGACCTTTTTTAAAATGCATTTTATGTTAAGTTGCGGCAAAAAGCCGGCACTAATCTTTTCAGAACACTATTTGCTAAGAAAAATCGAAATAACAAAATGGGTGATTTTATATGATTTTTTTAAAGTTCAGACAAACTTTTGTAATTTTTGGATTTTTTTGGAAAAATGTATATTTTTTTAGCGATAAAAACTGACTTTAGTTAATATTTTTAATAAAAATGTTATTATTACCAAATTTTGAACATACCAAGGAACTCAAAAAACCAAACTTTAAATTCTTTTTTAAAAAAATTAATTTTTGAGAATTATTTTCTTGAAGCAATTCAATTCATTAATGCTTTCTGAAATTTGACTGACTTTAGCGACCTCTGGAGGAGCCTAGGAGAGTCACAAGAAATCAATTCCAAAAAATCTATATGAGTTGTGTTGTTATCAATCGATCCATATATCCTTTATCACATTTTGATACAAAATTTTTTTTTGATTTTTGTCTATGGGACAAAGCACCGTGTGGCGTCGAATTGAGGTTGATGGATGGTTTTGAACACTTTCTTGAGCAGCAGTAATGTTTTCAGCCGATCTTGCAGTACGATGTGGTCCATGCTTGGGCATATCACCTACATACCCCCTTTTTTGAAATCATTCACTTCACGATAAATAGTGCGTTTTGTTGGCACGTTGTTTCTCCCAAAAATTTCACATAACTTTCTCATCGTCCCAGTTATCTATGATTCATTGATTTTGATAAAATGTTTTAACGATTAAAACACGTTGGCTTATCGAATATTTTTCCATAATAAATTTGCCACGTGTCTACTTCACGACTGCCAAATTTGAACTGTCAAGACTAATGTTTACCAAAATGGCGGCAAAACATAGTAGTATACCTTCCCGGCGGACACCCTGTATAAACCAAACCAAAGTAAATTATTTTTTATACGAGAGGACTTATTCCTGACCCTGCCTTTACACATGCAAGAAATTACTTGCACGTTGTCTATATGTCAAAAAATGTCAAAGAACTAGCCGAAAGTCTTACAAGTAGTCTGATTGTTTACACAGTCAGTTGCAAATTTATTTTTCAAATGTTCTCACAGCGAAAACAGCTTTATTTTTGGACTTAAAAAACATTATCATGTTAACTATATCACGAAATTAATTTAATAATTTCTTCTTTATTTTATTTTTGGTCCATCTTGATAAAAAAGATTATGTTTGTTTTTAAAATATGTGATTCCAGTATTGCCGTAGTTACCTATATCGTAAAATTTGTGAGAAAATATTTTGATTAACAATTTTTTTTTAAATGCTTGCAATTTCTGTTAAGATTCGCTGCTATATAGAAGTGTTTTTGTTTTTTATTCTTATTACACAGACAATCAGCTATAAACATATTTTTTATCTTACTAAGTACTAGTTGATAGTTACAAAACTCACCTATGGTAGCACTGTTTCTTCATTTGTCATTTTACTTGCAGCAAATGTCAAAAATTTACTGGCAAGCAAATTCTCTTGCAAGTTGAGCTGCAAGTACGAAAAATTTGATAGTATAAGTGGAAAAGTTTTAGTATATTGAGTTATACGAACTTGCACTTGCATGTGTAAACCCCGGGTGACTAAAGGGCTGGTAAGTAAAATTATGGGCTGAGCAATAATGGGTTAAGCAGCGTTGTTTAAACACTTGCTTGCATAATGGTGTCTGGCGTAACTTTAGTATTTTGATATAAATAAGTGCCAGGTTGATTGTTTTTGATGCTTTTTTGAGGGTTCTATACGTTTTTCACTCACTAAAAAAATTTAAACAATTGTTTTTTGGCATTTCTGCAAACACACGAAGTAATACTTTTATTCTAGAACTATAGGTTATTTAAAGATTCGACACTGCCATTGCTTAAATCTAACTTCATACTGCACGCATAGAAAAAATATGTTTACATACGGTCACCTCCAACAAAACTATTTTTAAAGAAAATTTTAAACATATTGTTTAATTTAATCATTTTATTGTAACCGACAACCATATTATTGTTAAACTAGTACTCCATCAAGAAGCCACAACCATATTATGGTTGCCTCTAAACATGTTATGGTTAAATATGATAATAATTTGTTTTTAAATTAATAATAGTATTTTCCTCTTTTCCAAGAGCAACATTCTATGGTTGAAAATCAACCATGCTATTGTAAATGTTAAACATATTTTAGTTATTATTATCCAAAACCTGTTCGGAGGCAACCAAAATATGGTTATGTCTTCTTGATGGATGACTAATTTAACCATAATCTGGTTGTCGATGACAATAATATGGTTAAAATAACCATGTTTACAATTTTATTTAAAAATAGTTTTGTTGGAGGTGACCATATTTAAACATATTTTTTCTCTGGGTGTGTAATTGGAAAATCAAAAATTGTTAACACATTTAAATGGATCTTATTTAATTATGTTAAGAGACTTCTTATTTAGCAAATAAATTTCAGTATAAATTTTATAAAACAAAACACATTTTTTTATTTAAAAATTTAGTGCATGTTATTTTAAAGAAAAATAATTTAATATGAGTTCGCTTCAAACTAAGAAAGACAAAAGCAAATGCTTGTGTTTTATAAATGAAATCCTTGGAGGAATAAAATGCACGTCAACAGAGCTGCTTTGTATATTTGCGATGTCGAATGTATTTTTCACACCATTTATTTTTGTTTGTGTATGTGCTTGTATATATAAATCAACATCACTGTTTAATTTGTATCTGTAAGACTTAGTGTTTGTTTCATATTCAGGTACTTTTTTCCATTCAGTTCTCTTTGTGACACTAAAGCCTTCAAGCTCAGGTGTTAACGAAGTCAACACAGATCATCATGCCGTCATGTGAGTTATTAAGTTGATACACAAACAAATGTGCCATAAAACAGCAAAACAACAATAACGAAATGAAAGCAACAACTGCAATAAGAAAAAAAAAATATGCAGACGACACAAAAACAATTGTAAATTAAAAGTAACAATAAGACCGGATGAAATATAAACTCTTAAAAATGTAAAAAGGGAAATAAAAACTTCAGTTTTAAAATAAGATACAGAAACGGAAACAATGTCGGTAGTAACGGATAGAAGATAAGTTTGAATCACGGTCTTTTAAGTCCTAATTTGAGCTGCCTTGTTTTAAGCCAAATAACTAAATAAAATAAGCACATAAAAAAAAGGATTTCTTAATTAAAAAAATGGTTCAAAAAGTATTTAAATTTAATGAATGTGATAATTGAATCAATTATTTTTTTAGTTGAAAGAAAATTAAAAATTTAATTTTGATTTTAGTTGTTTTGAAATAAATTTGCAATTAAAATTTTAATTAAATAACAAACCATCTTAATTAACTTATTTCGTTTAAAATAAAATAATTTAAACATGAAGAATTGCTGTTGGGAGTTGTCAATATTTATTTAAATGAATTAACACATTGTTTGAAATGACAAAGTTTTTTGATCACTTTTTTAATTAAAATTAAGTATATCATTTATTGAAAATATTTTTTCAAAATTTTAAAATTTTTATTTTTAATTAGGCTTAATTTTAATGAATTTAATTTTCATTAAATTATTTTTATGAAGACAGGAATTTTACAACATGAAATCAATTAAAATTTTATTGATAATTTTTCATTCTTGACTGCGCTGAGATTTGAACCCAGGCTTTCACGGACAGGTTGCCCAGACTAATTTCGATTATAACCACACAATCTCTTCAGCCTGGGTTCAAATCTTAGTGCAGAATGAAAAATTATCAATAAAATTTTATTTGATTTCATGTTGTAAAATTCCTGTCTTCATAAAAATAATTTAATGAAAATTAAATTCAATGAACTTAAGCCTAATTAAAAATATCTAAATTTGGATTAAAAACCATTATAAGTTCAATAAAATAACCACAAAACTAATTTTAAACTTTTTAGTAATCAATATAATCATTTTGGTTAGATATTATTAATTTGGAATAAATTTGGTGATTAGAGAAATTAAATAATTTTTTCTGTTCAAAATGTCAGGTAAATTAAAATGAAAAACACAAGACACTTATAGAACTGATGCTAATGATTTAAATCTTATATGGGTATCAGGCGTGTAATATATATTTATTTCTAAAATTTATGGAGTTACTAAAGACCGTTTTACACTATCGCACAAGTCTTAATTATTTTAACGAAAATGCTTTCCTCATCTCATTATTGTTTGAAAAATTTAAAAAAGCCAATAACAACTTTTCATATCAGGGTTGCGTTTTCCTCAAATTACGTAAGCATTGTGTGATAGTGTTAAGGACTCTTAAAGGATATCTACAGACTGTGATATTATCTGATTCATAATATAGACTACCCCGACTAAATACAATGACTTATATTGGCTTAAATTTGTATGATGAATAACAATCGTCTATGTGGAGGGATATTCATAAAATGTTAACAATCTATGTAACAATAGTTCTTGTAGTTGCTATTGTCGTCATCCATGTCGTTTTTATTTCAAGTACCTTAAGGGCTTTAAACTGAAACTGAAATATATTTTATCACACACACACACACACAAAAAAAAACTCTTATTTTCATTTGTTATTTGCCGGTCTGTTATTTTATTTCCGTTTTTAAGACCTGCACCCTACACAGTAATACAAAGATATAACAAAATGTTCAGGGAAGCCTTTAGTAATAATCCAATTCGAAGTTAAAACTTAACATGAGTTAAGGGAGGGTTCGGTAAGCCGTCTACTAAGATCATAAACGAAATAGACGGCTATAGCTACCATTACATACATACATTATCTTTCCAACAGTACGATAACTACCAAATTCGATTATGCTTATTTAACCCTTATGTGCTCGGCTAAGAGAACACATTCTATTGCGCGGCAAGGTACCTGGGTACCTATATGGAAAAAACGTAGAAATAACTGAAATACCTTGTTAAAAAGGTGTAAAACAGTAATAGACTTGGCAAAATATACTTATTTATTTCGTTAGATTGCACTGCAATATGCTATAGGTCTCGGCCTGCTAAAAAAATATTCTCCATGCGCTGCAATCATTTGTACGTTGTCTTTAGTTTGATTCACCAGGAATTTTTAGGTCTTCCCCATTTACGCTTTTTTTCAATTTTGATTCTCGGATGTCTCTCATTCTGCGTTCAGCTTTCCGATGTGTTTCAGCCAGCGCAATCGTTGTTTGTTTACACATCTAAAAATATAAGCAGTAGTGTAAATCTCATAAAGCTAATGACTCATTCATTGTCTACACTCCTTGTCAATGCATATGGGCTCGTATGTTTTACGAATTACTTTTCTTTCAAAAATGCGTAACATATATTTATCGGTTTCTGCAAGTACCAATGTTTCGGAATGGGTATCACAAGTGGTTTTCGTTTTCCTGGAGATGGATGTAATTTTAAAATGGTTGCTTTGTTCATAATAACACCTTTTTGCAAGCACTATCCTTTGGTTTATTTCAAGGATGATGTTATTCTCCCTTTTTACCGTGGATGTTGATAGATTAATTCTTCTACTATCTCGAAATTATAACTGTCTGCTGGAACTTCGTCGCCATATTTTATTTGTGTTGATTTCTATCTTTCATTTATCCTCGCTTATACCCATTCCCCTTTAGCTGTATCTTTCTCAATCTTCTTATTTACAACAGTTGCATCTCGGAGGTGCCTTTCAATAAAGCCAATACCATCTGGGTGAGCAATACCATCTGGGTGACTTTTGTCTTGAGCGTTGTTTTTTTTTTTTTAGAGAGAGAGAGCGGGGAGATTTCTCCCAACGGAGACGGTACCGCGACCAAGCCAGGTCTATTGTACCCACCCCCTTTAGTTAGCCAAAGACCCTCTGCCACCAAGAGGAATCCAAGAAGGTCTTTTGCCGGTGTTGCACCGACTCGGGATGCGCTCATCGTGCCGTGTCCTTAGTGTCTCCTTCTGGCCCATGCCAGCGCCGGGCAGTCACACAGTAAAGGCCCAACCATAATATGCATAGCCTTGCCTAGCCTACTGTCAAAAAGTCTCCCAAAGATGTTTAAAAAAACAAAATAACAAAACATTTCATTCCGTACGGAATGTGCGATCAGTCAGCAACTAACGGTTTCATAAAACTTAACAAACCGTTTCCTTAAGTTTAATATGGTTTGCCTCATATGATTTACATGTATTCGCACATTTGCTTAAGCCAACTGAAGCACATTATGGTTGGGCCTTAAGTGCCCTGTGGTCTCGTCCTCCTCACGACATAGTCTGCATTCCGCGTATGGTGAATCGTCAGACAAGCCACCAACAGTCGTAGCTCCCGTCTGTTGATACCCCTTGTCTCCAATATACTCCCGGGAAATATCAGTTCCTTTGCCTAACGCATTCTCGGGAGCGATACCCAGTATCTCATGTGCTCACTGAGAGCCCATTCCTCCAGTAGGGACTGGGTAGTGGCCCAACTTAATACACAAAAGGGCTCGGGGCCCGCCATTTGGGCGTTTGTTCCAGCCCTAGCCAGCTCATCAGCCCTATCGTTTCCCGGGACCCCTGGGTGTCTGGGCACCCAACAGAGTGTCACTCTGTTCCTTGAGCCCAGCTCCTGTAGCCTTTCCCGGCATTCCGCCACCAACTTCGAGGACAATTTTCAGGAAGACAGTGCCTTAATGGCCACTTGGCTGTCATTGAGCGTTGTCCTTTTGTTCCAAATTTTTTTTCACTTAAGGGCTGAACAAATTGCAGGATAAGTTGTCCCATTGTCTGAGACCTCTTGTGGTAGTAAATGGTTCGGAGATTATAGTTCTAGTTCTTACTTCTTACAACGGCGCACTAATTTAACGGGACTACCGTCATCAGGCAATTATTAAGCATTCCATTTATCGTCCAATGTGTACAAACTGCTCGAAAGATCTGCAGTATAATTTAATTTCTTTTGTTCTTATTATTAGTTGAGTTTTGGTTTTCTTTATGTTTCTGTTTCTCAATTTTATAAAATAAACTCTTCACGTTTATATTTTTTATGTGTAGACAATCATTAGGTTATGCACAGCTACTAGCAACTTCAAACAATTTACCTACAATGACCGCATTCCCATATAAAATAAGTCCAGGTACGCGGGTACCTTACTACACATTTAAGAGCGTTAGGAGTAAATAAATCTCGCACGCAAATGCAAAAAAAAAAAAACAAAATTTTACGAAACGGCTGATTTTTTAAAGTTATTAGTTCTCAAGAAGTTTCAGATTATCAATTGCAATGAGAAAATCTGTGTTGAAAACGCTTGCTGCGCACATAAGGGTTAATAAAAATCATTTATAAAACAACCTGCAACAGCAATTTTTATTAAGATTTCAATCTACATATGAAACTGGGCCACACACTTTCAGATCTCTTATGTAGTAGACTTTGAAGTTTGAAAAATATAACGTTGGCAGGTTACATTTCATTTTACTATATGTTAATTTCCTACTAAAACTCTAGTTTTTGTTACGTAACGCCTGTAACAGGGATATGGAGTTGTCCAAAATAAAATACTAACACCGACTCCGATTCCAAGCGCTGAATTTTGCTAAGTGCGGCTCCGACTTCAATTCCGACTTCGACTCCAACTAATACTCTAACCTTGAAGCCAAAAGTATATAAGACTGGTCCTTATTTGACTTTAGACACTTTTTAAACCCTCCACCACTAGTGGTGAATGAGGGTTTACTAAATTTGTCATTCCGTGTGAAAATTTCTTATTATGCATCTAAGACCCCATAACGTATATTTATTCTGGCTCCTTGAGAAATTCTAAGTTGATTTAGCCATGTCCGCCTGTCTGTACGTCTGTTTAAAATACGTTCACTTTCTCAAAACTTAAATTATAAGAACAATTTTAATGTCAAATATCTTGTAGTTATTCTAAACAGTTTGGGATTGAAATCCAGCAACATCGGATCAGTACACGCAGAGAAAAAATATGGTTGGGCAGGGTTACGGCAACTACACTATGTTTATTGTAACAATATATTGTTGCCGTACACAAAATGTTGTTATTTTTATTTAGTATCAACAATATTATAGTTACTGTAAACCAGTCAATGTTTATCGCAATTATAAATTTAAGTATGGTTCACTGAAAAATAATCATTTTTATAACAACCTAATAATGATAACTTTGAAAACATATTATATTCCTCACAACCATTTAATGATATTTAATAGCCATAACATGATAACTTTCTATACGTGTACTCATAATATGTTTAAGATGCAAACAAAATATCTTTATAATGTTTTGTTATCGCCATTTGTAAAATAATTTTGCATCAGTTTCATCGTTTGTTTTACATATGCCTAGCGAATTATTTGTTATTCAGTGGTTAAGCAATTAAAAAATATACCCATTAAAAATCCAAATTTAAAAATAAAGAAATTGTAGGTACGAGTACATAAAAAAAAATTTTTTTAAGTCTCACAAAATAAAATATCAATGCTAAAAAAAGTTTAATATTGTTTGAACATGGTCCAAAAATATTGACCATTGTTTTGTGTTATTTAAGAGAAAAATAATGAAAGTTCCATAAAATAATTTATAAATAATTTTTCTCTTATTGAAGAGCTCAATTATGCGCCTTTTCTCATTATTGCTTTTAAAAACACAAATTTTTTTATTTGGTAGGCACAAATATATATTAAAGTTTTTTTTCGGATATTTATGTCTTAAATCGGAATTAAATAATGGCAAATTTACAAAAACGCATATAGATTTTTTGATTTAAATAGTTTTTGTTAAAACAAAAATCATTAATATTTTCATTCTTCGGAGAAAAATAAAAGGGTAAACAAAAATTCGTTATTGTCAACAAAAGCCATCTTATTTATTCAACAAAATACTTGTTCGAGCTGAATTTTATTTCACATTTTAATTGTTGTTGTATGTTTTTTTAATTTGACCCAAATAAAAACTGCAATACAAAAAAAAAAAAAGAATAACAATATATAAATTCTAAAAGAAAATTGTTCTTCACTAACAAAAGCAACAAGAATTCAATGAAAAATATTGCAAAAAAAAAAATAATAGTATTTTACATATTTTCAGTTTGTTTTTTATTGTTGCTCTTGGACTTTGTTGTTAACATGTGTGTAAATTAAAAATGTAGCAACACCAACTCCTACAACAATGTAGTGGAGCATACGATACGATACAATTAAACATTTCCTACAATGTAATAAATACTTGTTTTGTAAAAATAGGATATTCGGAAATAAATAAAAACATTAAATAAATATTTAAAAAATTCTTTACACATTGTCCTGAAAATACATAAAATTTTTTCATACTTATGGCGTGTACTGTAAATGACATGCACAAGTATCTTTAATTTTATATATATATAAATTTACTTAAAACAATGAATATGTAATATATTTTTTTGCAGTCATGTGATATAAACGATATTGGAATTAGTTGAAAATATCTTTGAAATCTCAACAAAAATAGACCAAAACTAATACGTCAATTACGTGAAATAGAGCATGGAATTGATAGCAAATAGTTGAGTAGTGAAATACTAAATATTTTTATATTGAACAACATTTTTTAACTCCAATGGTTTAAAAATCCAAACAAAAAATAAATAACTATAAAATAATATGTGTGTTCATTTATTTTACTGAAATAAACTTGCAACGAGAAAGTAAATTTAAAATTGACAAAATTTTTTTCCCAAATTAACCAAAAGAATAAGGAAGTAAATGAACGTTTTACCAATAAAAACTAGCAAATTAAGAATTATAGTATCCAGCTGCAAGCTACAAGATTATTTCTTTCCGAATTCAATTGTTTTGAACTATTTCGTTAAGGATGTTGCTCGTAAATTCTAGAAAAATAAATATTTGTTTTTTCAAAGTTATTTACGGGCATACAAAAAATTTTATTCCATAATTATGATGTGCTAAATTCCCAATTTTCATTTGATAAATACACTGAATTTTTATGTGGTGGTCCAGTTTTTGCTTAGGCCAGATCTTCAGGAACCTTTTTCCAAGGACTTTGGAAAATCTAAAGACATTATACAAATAAAACGAAAAAACAAAGCGAATGATTATTAGAAACACTCAAGTCTTATTTGCAACAATATCAAAGCTTAGACAAAAAACCAACAATAAACAGTGAATTTATCTTTTCTTACATTCCCTACTACAATTGGTTGGCTTTTCCCGACTCAAAATTTAGTTGTAAAAGAGTAAAGAAAAACAAATTGCTTAATTTTAATATTTTCGCAAGATAATCAATATAAAGCAAATTGCCAGTTGCCGGCAAAATTTTTGAGCGGTCCCCTGCAAATTTAATATCAAAGTTATTTACACAGAAAAAATTAAAATTTCTCTAATCAACAAATTTATACCAAATTCATAATATCAAGCAAACAATTTGTTGATTTTGGTTCTCTTACCAAAAAAATTGTATTGATTACTAAAAGTTTTTGAATTTGGAAAATTTTTTTTTTTCAATAAATGATCTTTTTCATTTTAATTAAAAAATTGATCAAAAAACTTTGCCATTTCAATCATTGTGTTAATTTATTTCATTAAATATTGACAATTCCCAACAACAATTTTACAAGTTTAAATTATTTTATTTTAAACGAAAAAAAAATCAATTAATATTTTTTGATATTTAATGAATATATTAATTGAAAATTATTTCAAAACAACTAAAATATTAATTAAATCAAAATTATATTTTTAATTTTCTTTCAACTAAAAAAATAATTGCTTCTGTTATCACATTATTTAAATTTAAATACTTTAAAAACAATTTGTTTAACTGATAAAATAACTTTTTTCTGTGAACGGAAATACAAAATGTTTTATTCATTAATTATGATGTGCTAAATTCACAATTTTTACTTGGTAAATACAATGAAATTTATTGTTTGGGTGATAGGCTAGTTCCTAAGCGTATTTGGCTTTATGTTATTGAAAAACTTTTAATTTAAAAACTATGAAAAAAATCAGCCAAATAAAAAATATGTTCAAAAATAGTGTATTTACTCAAAATTTATATATTTTTTACGTTCTGGCTAATATCGACACGTAAATTCATATCTAACCGTTGTAAAAATATCATGATATTTTATCCACTTTTGGGTAATAAATCCGTTGGCTTAAAAATTCTTTCCCATATGTCTTTAATGGAAACTTAAAATTTTTTTTGCTTCTACTGCAAATTTATAAAATTTGAGTTAATACAGTATTGCTGAACAAGAGCGATGTATGAAGTATGTAAAAAAACCGAAAATAGAAGAAAACTTTAGTTCGCCTAAAACCGTTACAAATAATGCTTTTGTTGTAAAATTAAGTCTATCGTAGTTTCCTAACACTAAAAATCACACTGCCGAATTTCATGAAGATCAATCCATAATTTAAATAGGCCCCACATAAAGCCCACTCTCGAAAAACTCTTTAGACGTCTAAAACCGTAATAAAAGACTATAGATTTATAAAGATGTTGCACTTAGTACATTTGGAATTGACAAAAATGTTGTGCTTCTTAACGATGAGGGGGGGAAGTAACAAGGAAAGCAAAAACTTCGTGCTCACATCCAGAAAACTGAAGAGAGCAAAAAAAAAAACACATGCATTCATACATACATACACATGTTTTCTCTTTTTGTCAACCAACGTTTTTTTTCGTTAAAACCGGTTTTCGTGCTCACATTAATTTTCAAGCAATTTATGTGTAAATAACCTACGTAAGAACAAATGCGACCGATTGTTTAATTGGTAGGGTAAGAATATGTGTTTTATTGTTGTAAAAATGAAATTATAACGACTCGAACCGAATTTTAAAGTTTTTAGACAATTCAACTATGTATGTATTAATAACTATGTATGTATTATAACTTTATTCATGAACATACTGAAATGTTAATTCAATGAAGTTCGTATTCAAACAAACTTCAGACCACTGAACAAACTGTTGTTTTATTCATGCTACTAGCAAACACATTTCGTTTCATATGGCAAACACAAAGACTTTGTTCAATGAAACGACTTTTGTTTTACACTTTTCACTCTCTCTCATTTTTTTTATGTAAAACTCAATTACAATGTTGCCACTTAGTAAATTTATGTAATTTTTTCTTTTTAGTTACCTTTACAATAATATAAGTAATTTGTAAAGCATTTTTTAAATTAAATTTAAATTTTTTTCCTAACAACTTTTTTATGTACTTCCAAGCAAAACACATTGCTAAAAAATGTTACTGAAAATAATATGAAATTTTTAAAAATTTTAAAGTTTTAAAATTTACATTAAAAACAATTAATTTACATTGAAAACAAAGACAAATTTGTATTTTTTTTTTTTTTATTATTTTAATATTAATGTACTTCCTTATCTTGTTGCTTTTACTCTTCAGGGTTATTTTTGTTTTTTTTTTCCTAATGTTTTTCATTTCTTTCAACTGGCAACACTGACTTTAAAATAAATGTGTTATTCCATAAACTTATTCGACATTTATTCAGTGGTTGTTTTGTTTCAGAGTTGTTACTATTCATATTCTCTTGCTTAAGTAAACAAAAGCACTGCATCTTATTCGTCTCTTAAATTTCGTGTGTTTGTTGCTTTCATTTCGTAGTTATTCATTGTACTGAATACAAACGAAGCAAATACAAAATTATAATGAAAGTTTCATGAACATCATTATTAAGTTTCATGCAGATGTTTAGTATGTATGTACTTATAATATGTGTATGTATGTATCAATCGAATTTATTATAAAACAAGTGTGTTTTCTTAGGGCGTGTGTGAGGCGATAGAAAAGTGCGAATGTAAGTTAAATGTTGACACTTCTGAAATTAATGAAATTTCAATAGCCCTGGGGGCTAGTAGACTTTTTGAAACAACCAACAAAATATCTGACAAGCAGCAAATCGGAAATTGTAATTGAAAAAGTCAAATAAAAACGTTTAAAATATTTTGTGAATTCAAAACAAAAAAAAAAAAAAAGAAAAAAAATATATAAAATAAAATGCATAGAGCCATTTGCAAAAAAATTGTATTTTCCTAATTTGTTCATAATTTTATACAGTACTTTTCGTTTATAGTCATTTCCATTGTTAGTCACATTAGCGATATAGTCCATTTAATCTTTGTTTTTGCCGCTATACATAGGACTAATAGAAAGTATTTACGTTATAGTCCATTTAGCGATATAAGTACATTTACCATACATATATTCCATCTATCAGCGGCTAGAAAACGCAAAACTAAAGCAAATTATTAACGTTTTAGTCACATAAGCCTAAGATTTTTGTTTGTGTTCGAAGTTACAAACCATATCAAAGAATCAAGAAATTAATCGTTTACTTTTTCTTATCAACTCTCCAATCGAAAAAAATTAGTTTTTGTGTTTAGTAACAGTGCTGAAATATCTTATTATTGTTTTAACTTTTTGAAAACAGTTTGCAACTCATTTGCAAAGCTTTAAGCCACCTGTCAGTGTTGTTAATATGATTTTTATTTTATTAATTCATATTAAATTCGCCAAAAATCGGCAAAAATTTTTCATTATTTAGCATTATTCCAGTAGTGTTTTTAAATTATAGTTTTTTGAACGATTTAAAATAAATCGGGCATGCTCTGACAATCTTAAAACGCTTAACATTTGCGATTCTGACTTGAAAACGTATAATATGTGTTCTGTAAATAACAATAGCACGAAGTTTTGCGAATTAAAATTACAAAAGTATGCTGAAGGTAACTAGAATTTTTGTAAGAAACTATGGCAGATCGCAAGCAAAACGCACAAGTTTCCGAACACTGTAAAATAAATCTCGCGTTTTGCTTTTTTAAATTGTGCGAATATCATAACAAGGCTAAATATCTTAAAATTTAGAACTTGAGAGATAAGTGAATTGAATTTTGCAAAAATATTAATTTTAAGAAATTTTTCAAATTCCATTTAATATGCAATCAAACGCGATTCAATTTTTAGAATTTATTTTCCAAAATAAATAAAAAATTTACTTGTTTTCTTGTAGAGATCCGAAGTTTAATAACTTTTGGCAAGGAAAATGTCTGAAAATCAAATAAAGATTAAGCTTTATTCCAAGTTTCTAAAGCAACAATTTTAAAATGTGTTTAATGTAATTATCTGCCAATATTATCAATTTTTCATCTAAAACAATCTCATTCGTATTGCGATTTTAAAATTTGTTTAAAGAAACAACTATAGCCTTGCTCATATTCTTTTTATATAATTAAGAAAGAAAGGTAAATTGCTTTGCATAAATCGCTAGCTTTTTTAAATTTTGCCAAAAATTTACATATGTGGCACACATATACACATGTGAACTAGGCGTATTGTCATTCAAGCGATATAGTCCACGACTTGTGACTATAAGCAAAAAGTACTGTACATAGTATTTTTTTTTAATATTTTAACACAACGTCCAAATTTTATATCGTCAAAAAAGATATAATTTTTTCCAACATAAAATCTAAGGCGTTTTTTTAGGAGTACTGCAATACATACATAGCTATGTATTATTATAATTAAAATGGGAAACAGCTTAGAAACAAAAGAAAAGTTTTAGCCACCATATCGGTGTAGCCACCATTTTTTTAATATATAAGTTTGGCAACATGTTATTATCCCTAAATGGATTAACATCGGTAATTTAATTGCAGTTTATTTCGTTGACTCGTCTATAAATGTGGTATACTACCGTAGTCCCATATTTTGAATATATCCTTGTTTATCTAGGTATACGATGAAAAAGCCTTCTTTATTTCGTTAAAAGATGTCATTTCACACAGCAGAAACATGAATTTTTTCCCCACACGGAAATACTTTGTTACCATTGTACTTTGCTACTGTTTAACACCCGCCCCGCCCTAACTATTTACCACGAGTATATAGGTAATAATTTTACTTATAGGCTCTTTACAAGTTTAATGGTTACAAATTTTAACTTTTTCAGTATTTAATCGATGATTTGAAGGTATTTAAATGTTTCCCATGTGTATTGCTTCCGTCATAATATAAGGAAGGACTAGTCAATTTAACATCTCCATCCTGTCTTTAAAAAATAATTTATTCTCCGCAAATCGAAAACAATAAATAAATTAATAAATTTTTAATTTTCATTGCTTTATTTTGTAAAAATATTTTTGCAGGCCTTTAAGAATTTTACAAACTTCTTAAAGGTAAACTTTCGTTAAGAATTCTACAAACTTCTTAAAGGTAAACTTCCAAACCCTGACTATTTTTCATAATTTGTAATAACTATTTGTTGTAATAATAAACAAAATTGGATATTTCATCGGAAACAATTTAATAATTTGTCAAATAATACAATTTAAATAAAGAAAAAACATTGAAAATCAAGTTTTCATACATTTTTAAACAAAAAATAAATAATATTTCAAGAAATTACGTGCACACACATCAAACTGGCTTCAAATTTTTATGAAAATCAAAAGCATTTTGATTATGTCGCCATGTCGCTTTAGTAAACATAAAACATCTTTTATAAAATATCTTTTAGCAATTAATTTTTTTAGAAAAATTTTTTTTTATATTCCTACAATTGTTTAAATTTAGACAATAACAGCATTTGAACTTCGGTGCAAATCGATATAGTTTCATCTGTACAACAATAAAACACACATTATTGCCCTACAATTAAAAATCGGTCACATTTGCTTTTACACATGTTTTTTGCACATAAATGGCATGCAAAAAAAACTTCTTTTATTACTTAAATGTGCTTTCAACGAGAAAAACAAGACTTCTTTTAGTTTTTTTATATTTTTTTCATTGCCATGTACATACGAGTACATACACACACGCATGCACGCACATATGCGCTGATAGATGAGAATAAAAAGTTCTCTGAGAGTAAAAACAAAGAATATAATTTACTCTCACAAGTGGATTTAGCGGCTAAATCCACCAGAAAAATTAATATAGACAGAAAAATGTATGAACTTTGTATGGCAGTGCAATATCTTTATAAAGCTGGGATAACACGATTGCCGCAATGCAGCAATTTTCACAGTTTTTAATACCCCAGTCGTGTGACTGCACAATCAGATGCCTCATGTACCAATCGAGGGCAATATTGTGCTTACTTTTACCAATAAAATGCAACCCTGGTGCGGCAATCATAAATTAACGGTTATTTTTGTTCAAAAAAATTAAAATCAAAAAATAACTGTTATCCGCTGACTTTTATGAAAAAAGGAAAAATTGTTACGGTCCCTGCATTGGCATGTTTCAAGTATGGATCCTTTTACTGCGGTTGACGTGGAGAGATAATTTTCCGCGTACAAAAATTTTTTGGTCTTAACAGACAAAGTATTATTTTTATTAGAACAGTACCTATTTGTTTAAACAATTAGTTATTTAAATATTTATTTAAGTTTTTTAATGATATTTGAATAACAGTAGGCTGAGTTTTCTATATTTTTGTTTTTAACAAGGCGAATTCATGTATACGGTGGTGTCGATACTACAACAAGTAACAACACCAAAAACACTACAATATATTTTTTTTTTTGTTGCTTTCGTTGTTCGATATATCAAAACACATGCATCTTTTAACATCTCTCTCTTAGTTAGAAAAAAAAGTAGCACAGCTGCGCTTTTAACACCTGAAAATTTCAATCGCCTTGGTTTTTAATAAAATTAAAAAATAAACGATTTTTTATGGAAAATTTTTTAGGTTTTTAGTGTATATTTTTTTACTGCATATTTTGGATTTTTTGGTGCATATTTGAAGCGAATATTTTTGGTGTTGTAGTGCATGAAAATCTCAGCCCAAGTAATTTAGAATAAAAATTTCAGTTTTTCACGTTTACTTTTAATAATACGGTCAAACGTTTGTTTACGGATACGCGTAACAAAAGAGAAATGCAAAACAATAACAGGTATGATTCTACTAAGATAATTTTTTTTATTTTAAGAATTTTTGAAACACATTGTTGCGGGCTGTAATGCATAGTTTTTTTATTAGAAGTACAAGTGTAAGCTACAGTTTGCAATTTCTTTAAGCATAAATATATTTTTGAAGTAATAGCTGAAAACCGAGGTTTTTTGTCGGTTTTCGGTTTCGGGTTTAAGGCATAAAAAATCACGGTTTCGATTTCGGTTAAAACCGAGCAGAAATGCCTACTTTCAGCCCAATTATGAATAAAAGTTCCCTGGGAGCTTTTTCCCTTTTTTCTATTTTTACAATTGAACTTAAATAGGAAAACTGGGAGAAGGAAAAAAACTACCGGTGAACTTTATTCATAATTGGGTTGTTTATGAATCAATATAACGATGCCAGACTTTTTGGCTGGTTAGGATGCACGGAATAATTCCTTAATTTTTTGATTACGTTCGATTGGGTCAAGTGCTATTCATACTAGCTCCGCTCGTTATCATCAGAGGCCCTATAAAGCGTTTGTATTCTTAATCAGTATTTCTATTTAAAACTTACGCACTTTCAATCTGCAGCTCAGAAGAGAATAATTTTAATTCCAGAATTTTTGTTTTTATCTCTCCTGTCTAGCTTGTGGTTAATATGCAATAACAGTCTTTAAGGAGGAGAAAAGCTATAAACGGATATGCAAGCCAACTTTTTTACAAAATTAAAATTTTCATTTTGCTTACAAAGCATTTACTATTTAAGCTCAACTTTATTTAATATTTCAAACTATCCTTACGTAGTGCTGTTATTTCATCAAAAAAAAAAATATCTTAAGCAACTTAACCCTCCTTCTAGGTGAAAAATATCACAGAACACTTGATTTTATGCAGTTACTCGACAAAATACCAAAAATGTTCATAAAGTCGGAGACCGAATGCAAAGGACTAATTCGGGAAGGCGTAATCAAATACATTTTCCATTCTAAAGCAATTTTGTTTCTAATTTTTCAGCTGATACTGAACGAATCGAAATTGGGTTTTCAGTGACGTAAAGCATTTATTTGAGTTTTCTCAAAAGATTAAAAAATTAAATTGTCTTTAAATCTAAAAAGTATTCGATCACGACTGCCAGAATTAGCCCCAGGTATTGTCAGGAACTTTAGCATTAATTCGTTTTATATGAACAGAAATAACAATTCCAGCTTTCATGATGATCTGTTAATAGTTTACAATATCAAGCCTGTTTCCCGAAAAAACCTTTTAATGCGCCTTAAACGCTTACAAACAGCAGTATTGTTAGAAATTTTACCCAATTTCGTTTTATAAGACTGGTAATCATCTACTTATAAGTTTTACAATAACTGGAAATTCGTTAGTCTCATCATTTAAATTTTCTTAATGTTTTTGATAGTACAGTTTCTATACCCAAAAAGAAAATATTACTTATATTTCAATTAAGGACATTAAAAAGGATACATATAACCGTAATTCCCTAAATTTTAGTACCTAAATGTTTTTCTTAACATTTATTTTGTGTACTTTAGGCGTTGTTCTCAACATTCATTTTACAAAACTTCTATAAAATTGTGTTGGTATAGTTACACACACACAGTTATTCAACCTAGTTGGCCAAGTCTTTAAGACCTCCTTGAAGATGGATGCACGAACATGTTAATACCTGCACGACATGTAAGGAACAGCCACAACAAATTGTCAACGACATTTTCGAACAAATGTCACCAGAATCGTGCTTGACACAAAGAAAGACATTGTCACTCTTCATGTCGTTCATTCGATCGAACAAATTATTTTTGTTTGTTTAGAAGACAGCTTGAAAGACAATATCGCTCATATTGTCGTTTTAAGTTGTTGAAAGAGGACAAATTACAAGACACTGTCGCTCATTCTGTCGTGAATAGGTGTTGATATCAGATACATAACAAGACAATGTCGGTCATGTTTGCGTGTAAAGGTTTGTATAAAAGACAACTTGGAAGACAATGTCGGTCATATCGTAGTTTATAAACTACTTTAGAAGACAGTGCACCAGACAATGTCGAGTATTTTGTCCTTCACGACATTTTTCTCAAAATTGTCTTCCAGAAGTCTAAGTGATAGAGGACATGTCGTGCATAAATATCGACGGCAGTTTTGCCAACTGGGAATGTATTCATGATTCGGTGTATGTATATGTGAATTTATTTTTTGGATGTTTAACGGAGCAATAGACCTTCACTTATGTAAAGTGTGCATTTTAGTATTTTTACATGTGTTTAACAATTTCGTGGTGATAAAAGCATCTGTTTGTAGTTTTTCCTTTGATTTCTTTTTAATTTTATGTCAACATCAACAAGGTCCTGCAAAAAGCCTTTAAACAAATACAAAAAAAAAAACATACCAACATTTAGCAAAATCGAAATCAAGAACGTTTATTTGAATCTTTACATTTTTCACCAAAAATTATTTTTATATCCAAGTTTAAACAAAATAAAAATAGCTGTAGTTTCTTAAATAACTCTTAAATTGTGATCACTAAAATTCTTCACATAAAATCGATTGTTTTAAGTCAAAATATAAAATAAATATTCTAAAATAGGTTTGATTTTATTAAGCGTATATAAGATTCTAATATTCGGGGCCACAAATTTGCTTTCTGTAGGTGAACAACATATTTTTAATATGTATAGGGTGATTTAAATAGAGATACTTTTTCGTGTCATGCTGTCATGTTATTTTTGTTAAGTATTATTTGGCATTTCATAATGGAAAGACTTACGTCTTCCCAAGCGACATCGTTTGGCTCTATGGGCTCTTGAAAGGTTCCAAGAAGATCCGACGTTTTCGAGGCAAATTTTGTTCAGCGATGAGGCCCATTTCTGGCTCCATGGCAATGTAAACAAACAAAATGTCCGCCTTTGGGACGAAGAGCAACCTGAAGAGATTCAAGAACTGCCACTTCATCTAGAAAAAACAACGGTTTGGTGTGGTTTGTGGGCCGGTGAAACAATCGGTCCATATTCCTTTAAAAATGATGCCGCTGCGAACGTAATCGTCAATGACGACCGTTATCGTGCCATGATAACCCACTATTTGATGCCTGGAATTGAAGCTTGTGATCTCGGCGACATTTGGTTTCAACAAGACGGCGCCACTTCGCACACATCGCATCAATCAATGGATTTATTGAGAGAACACTGCGGTGAGCACATAATTTCACGTTTCGGGCCGGTCGATTGGCCACCAAAATCGTGTGATATCACACCGTTAGACTTTTTCCTTTGGGAATATGTGAAGTCAAAAGTTTATGCGGACAAACCCGTTTCGATTCATGCCTTGGAGGAAAACATCACGCGTGTTATTCGCCATTTACCAGTCGAAATGCTCGAACGAGTCATCGAAAATTGGATTCAACGGATGGACCGCAGATGGTAGCAACGGCCAACATTTGATAGACATAATCTTCAAAAAATAAATGCCAAAGAATGTTCTTTCAAATGATAATAAACATTCCCCATTAAATTTGAATTTTCTGTGTTTTTTCTCTAAAAAAGTAGGGAACCTCGAAATGGATCACGCTTTAAAACGGTAAGGCAGAAATTCTTACCTGTACTATTTTAGAATACCCAAATTTTTAAAGATCGTATACATGCATGTGACAAATATCTAAAAAAAAATGTTAGACTACGAATATTCGTAATTATTTTATATGCTGTTTTGGTTAAATTAAGGTATTCGGTACGTATAAATAATAAAACCATATGCAGATATTACTCATACGACTCTTGACTCTTTATTATTTAAAACTACCCAGCAAAAATTTTACTTACAATTAGGGATGTCAATCCCGAAATACCGATCCCAAAAAATCCCGTGATTCCGGGATTTGATTTTTTTAAATCCCCGGACTTGCGAAAACCAGGCCCGATGCCGATCCCTACATACAATCATAATTTTAATGACTTCCTGTATTCACTACTTTGTATCTTTATTCGCCACTTTTTGCATTATTACATATATATTAAAAAATAACTTTTTTATTATATCTTAAATAAGTTATAATTATTCATTACAAAAAAAAAAAAAAAAAAAAATCCATTGCCAGAAAAAATGTCAATAAACGTATCAGATATGCAAAAACTGAATATTACTCCGAACTGTTAATTACTGCAATTACTATCCGTGAAATAGGAATTGGCAATGCTCACGACAATATAGACTACCCAATAAAAAAATGGAGCTTCCAACGAAGCAGGTTCGTAAGGGAGAAACTTAACAGTTTCGCTTACCATATCGCTTACGGAAGGCATACATTTTATATGGCGCTTTAGTTGGGAAACACTTCTAATTCTCTTGCGTTACTCAATATGATGTTTTTTCAATGTGCCCTTTAATAAAATCAAACGCAGTGGGAAGTGATAACTTACACCCAAAATTTATAGGATTACTAATGCCATTGATTTTACCATATCTTACTCATTTGTTTAATACTATCCTAATGTTATGCATTTAAATGTTAAACTGGAAACATGCCAAAATTGTGCCATTACCTAAGTCGAATGGAGAATACAGACCTAACTGACCATCTTGTGTTTTCTGTCGAAAGTGTTGGAAAAACTTTAGTATAAACAAATGATTACATATATTAATATAATTGTTTTAAATTTGGCCAGTAATTTCAGAGATATTGTTGAAGTTCTTTAAAAAACAAATAACAATTTAAGAAAAAAAAAAAAAAAAAATTTGCAACAAAAATCACAGTTTGGGTCTAAAAGCATTTAGCTTAACATATTTCGAATGAAATGAGCTTTATTTCATTGCAATCGGTGCACAACTTTTGATTGTGTTTACAATTTACCGAATTGATAAAAATTGCGATTTCCATAAAAAAAAAACATATTTTAATGTGTATGTGTGAACAAAATTTAAAGTTTTTTTTTATTAAGATCCCTCTTAATAATGATATAAAAACAAAAGAGATACATCCAAAATACATTATCCAATAATTAAAACAAAATTACAAAAAACTTTTTCTATTAGCTTGTTTGGAATGGTTTTCCTCAGGACATTGCCTTATTTAAGTCCAACAGTAGTCTCCCAGCATGTTGCGATCCCATCGACCTTGGTATCTCTCTTCCATTATCCTGATGTCCTGGCGAAACCGTTCTCCTTGTTCCTTACTGTAATCGCCCAGATTATCCGGGAATCTGTCCAAATGGCTATGCAGAAAATGCATTTTAATACTCATATTAACTCCTAATGTGTGAAAATTTTGAAGCATTTTAGCAACCAATTCTACATAGTCTGGTGCTTTATGATTGCCTAAAAAATTTTTGGCAACTAAAACAAAGCTTAGCCATGCCTCAGATTCAATTTGTGTCATATGGTTTACAAAACCAGTATCTTTTATAAGTGTTCGGATTTGCGGTCCATCAAAGATGCCTGCTTTTAACTTTTCCACACTCAGGGCTGGAAATTTTTGACACACATACTTAAAACAGTCTCCAGTCTTATCAAACGCTTTGACAAACTGTTTCATTAGCCCAAGTTTAATGTGAAGTGGTGGAAGAAGGATTTTCTCTCGGCTAAGCAGCGGTTCATGAATCACGTTTGCTCTTCCTACCTCCATATTTTCCCTCAAAGGCCAAACCTTTTTAATCCAATGTTCTGCTTTTGAGCGACTATCCCATAGACATATGAAACAGGGATATTAAGTATACCCACCTTGCTGGCCTAACAAAAAGGTCACCATCTCCAAGTCGACGCATACTGACCAATGATGTTTTGTGTACGAAATCTTTTCTAAAACAATATTAATATTTTGATATTCTTCCTTAAGGTTGGTAGTATGACCGATTGGAACTGAGGCAAATTTATTTCCATTGTGCATCAATACACATTTCAAGCTTTTTTTGTGAGCTATCTATAAAAAGTCTCCAATCTTCAGGCTTATATTCTGGAAGGCCCATACAAGTTAAGAGTCCAGAAACATTGTTACAAAATACAAGCGTATCTTCTTCGGTAAAGTAGGGAAGAAGGTGATGCTCTCTGGTCCTAAAGGATGTAATGGCAACACTAGGTTGAAGACAGTGTTTTTCTTTTAATCTTGAAGCAAGTAGTTCGGCAGATTTTTTTGATAAATTCAAATCACGAACCAAGTCATTGAGCTCCTCTTGAGAAAATCCCTCTTTTGTAGAACTACTTTCTTCGAACTCACTTTCACTGCTGCCCTTTAACATTTCAACATCATCACAGTTTGGAGTAGATGTTCTAGAAAAAACTGGAATTGGGAAATCATTACTGTGCAATACTGGGGGTTTAGCCGATTCCACTTTAGGTTACACCCAAGTACGTTTTCTATTCCGGTGGAAAACTTTTGCGTTCACTGCACAAAAGTAGCAGTCATTAAAGTGATTAGTAGGTTCAGTCCATATCATCGGTACTCCAAATTGAAGCCCTTTTACGGCCTTCTTGACTCCAGTATCGTAAAGATTCTACACAAGTCATACAGACGATATTGGGTACCCAATATTTTTTCTTTTGTGCAAGCTTTCTCCCAAAGTATGCCTCGAAGGTTTTATTCACAGCCTCCGTGATCTTTCTTCTTTACTTTTGCATACAAAATTTGCCACATATATGACAAAAAATGTTGGGGTTGTTAACACAAGCTTTTTGTAACGAACTCATATTTGCAAGAAAAATGCACGGAATTTATTGCAAAAACAAACAACAACAAATAAAAATATGTATTTATAATATTTTTGACAGGAAAAACAGTGCCTTAATTTTGGATATAACGGTATATCTCAAAAACTGGAGCTGATAGAGAAAAATTAAGCTTAGATTTGGAATCAGCGACCTCAAATTAGTAAAAAAGTTATACAAAGTTCCAGGCCGCAAAATGACTGTTCCACAGTGTATCCTTTATGGAGTATCCTTTGAAAGTCTTCTAAAAATTCGCACTCTTAGTTTTTTACATAAAATAATAAACTGTCAAGCACCTAAATAGATATTCGACAACATACGTTTTTTCCTTATTAATTAATTCATTTATTAATGATCATACATGGGCATACTGCATTACTTTTTTACTGCATTACGCGTTTCAGTAATCAGTAAAAAGTACTGATTACTGAAAAAAAAAATCAGTATTCAGTAAATTTTACTGCTTACTGAAAAAAAATCAGTATTCAGTAAAAAGTACTGATTACTGAAAACAAAAATCAGTATTCAATAAAAAGTACTGATTACTGAAAACAAAAATCAGTATTCAGTAAAAAGTACTGATTACTGAAAACAAAAATCAGTATTCAGTAAAAAGTACTGATTACTGAAAACAAAAATCAGTATTCAGTAAAAAGTACTGATTACTCTGCATAGTCGGCTTTCGTTTGGAAAAAAGGCAGATTTTAGAAGCTTTACTTAGCGAAGCCGGTGTTTGTTATACCATAGAGGAGAAAATCCTTGCGCCCGGCCAAAGGCCGGCTGTGCAGAAGGGCTTTAGTAAGCGAAGCCGGTGTTTGTTATACCATAGAGGAGAAAATTAAAAAAATGGGCCATTTTTCATACAACATTTTTGGGTTATTTTTCATAATGAAAAATCACCAAATTTAAAAAACGAAAAATCACCCAACAATAACGAAAAATAGCCCAAAAATTTAAGGTCACTTTTCATATGAATTTAGGCCCAATTTTACATGGAATTTTTTTGGGCGATTTTTCATATCTTTTTTTGGGCCATTTTTCTTTGGGCGATTTTTCCCACAGCCTTTTTAACTATTTAAAAACGAAATATGTTACCCAATAAAAACTGATTTATATAGCTGAGACTTCGAATTATTTCGTTTTTTCACTATTTCGAAATTTTATAAAAACGAAATATTATTTTTTATAAATTTTTTAATAAGATGTTTTTGCCGGGAAATAAGTTTTTGAAACTCTTGTCATCAATTATAGACAATGCAGAGGCAGTAGAGCAAATAAAATTCAAAATGTCCTCAACAAAGGAGCCTTTGCGCCCTCTTATCCTCCTGTTCTCCTCCTTTCTAGCTTTTAAATCTACAACTTTTTGTGGATGTTCTTTTTTTTAATGATTAATAAAATTGGAGCTCACACGCAAAGACCCTTTAATTTTTTTGTTGCAAAGATCTTCAAATTTTTTTAGTGAAACCTCAAATGATTTGTTGAAAACAGATGAACTCAATGGTGTTAATGCAATTATTTTTAGTGACGAGTTTTTTAAAATTGTTGAAATGGTAATAAAAAATATAAGCATATTTTATAACCTTCACCATAAAATGATTTAATAATCTATCTAACTATATCTAATATTTAAATGAAAGCCGGTGTTGTGAAAAATTATTCTTTATTTTTGTTTAATTTAATTAACCAAGCAAATTAAACCTTATATAGCTGAACGGTCTAAGGGTTTGTTCAGTAAACAAGAGGTTCCAATCCAAGTTCAACCCCAGTTTCAGCCTTATTCATAACAAAATTGGTGAAGGGTATAAATATATGATTCGGTATAACCGAATATATAGCACTCTCACTTGTAATTTATTGATTTTAAATTTTAATAAGATGGACAAAACTCCTCACCAACGGAAAATGGGAGGCTTAATTGCTGTTTGCCAAGTTTGGAACAAAAAAATTAAAGGATCTTTGCGTGTGAGCTCCAATTTTATTAAACATATAAAAAAAGAACATCCACAAAAAGTTGTAGATTTAAAAGCAAGAAAGGAGGAGAACAGGAGGATTAGAGGTCGCACTGGCTCCTTTGTTGAGGACATTTTGAATTTTATTTGCTCTACTGCCTCTGCATTGTCTATAATTGATGACAAGAGTTTCAAAAACTTATTTCCCGGCAAAAACATCTTATTAAAAAATTTATAAAAAATAATATTTCGTTTTTATAAAATTTCAAAATAGTGAAAAAATGAAATAATTCGAAGTCTCAGCTATATAAATCAGTTTTTATTGGGTAACACATTTCGTTTTTAAATAGTTAAAAAACATACAGTAAATACTATCAATCATTTACTGAGTACTGCATTTTTTTACTCAAATCAGTAAAATTTACTGAATACTGATTTTTGTTTTCAGTAATCAGTACTTTTTACTGAATACTGATTTTTGTTTTCAGTAATCAGTACTTTTTACTGAATACTGATTTTTGTTTTCAGTAATCAGTACTTTTTACTGAATACTGATTTTTTTTTTCAGTAAGCAGTAAAATTTACTGAATACTGATTTTTTTTTTCAGTAATCATTAAAAAAAGAAAATACTGAAAAAGTACTGGTACTGAAAAATGCCCATGTATGTTAATGATGTGCTAATAATTCCAATTTTTGAATGAAAACACTGAAATTTATTGTTGTGGGAAAGCTAGTTTCTATGCGCATTTCGCTGGTTGCTTAGGCCAGCTCGTCAGGAAACTTTTTCCAAATACTTTAGAAAAGCTAAAAATATTATACAAGTAAGACCATAAAGTGAATAAGAATTTCAAACACTCAGGTCTTACATGTAGCAATATCAAAGCTTCAACAAAGACACAACAATAAACCGTCAACTTTTCTTTCTTACATTCCCCTACAATTGGCTGGTTTTTTTCCAACACGAATTGTAGTTGTAAGAGGATAGAAAGAAAAAAACAAAATTAAAAAAAAACAAGTTGCTTAAATTAAGCAGCTTGCCATTTCAGTTTTTTTATTTGCCGGGCACATGCAAATTTATTATCAAAAATTTTTTTCGGGAATGAAATATTTATTATTAATTAATTCATTTATTAATGATGTGCTAATAATCCCAATTTTTGAATGAAAACACTGAAATTTATTGTTGTGGGAAAGCTAGTTTTTTTCCAATCACCCCGAAATCGAAATATTGTAATAGCTCGACAACGTTGCTTAGTATCTGAATAGCCGTTTTATGTACATGCTGCTCGTCTTTGGAACAATCTTCCACAAAGTCAACAACTAAACAGCAATTCTAATAGTTTCAAAACATTTTAATTAAAATTTTTAAATTAATTTTTGATTTTTAATTTTTGATATTGGGAATTATTTCTTTTTATAAGCAACTTTATTATATTTAACATTTGTTATTTTTCGAATTTATTGGGGAGTTTTTCTAGCTGCTTGCTTTAAAATTGTCTTCAAATGTCAACCAAAATGTTTTGCATACACGATTTAGTTAGTGCTCATATTGGACTAGAATTCCATATTCATCTTTAAGCATAATTTGAACGTGAATAGTTCTTAAATATGCATACAAAAAGTATAAGCTTTTAACTTTAAAAAGTCAGAAATTTTAGAAGATATAGAACATTTAAAGGTGGAAAAGGTGTCAGTTTTACTAATTTAGCTTATAAATTTGTGGTGAAATGTTCTATAATATGTGGACGAAAAATAAAAATGCTAACAATACGTTTATTTGACCTGGAAAAAGAAAAACGTGCGGCCTTTCGAGTATCCAAAAATTGAAAATGCGTTCTCCGGATGGTTTCTGAATATGAGAGACAAAAAAATCACTGTTAGCGGACACGGAAAATATTTTTGAGGGAAAATGAGTTGCCATATGTAAATATGAACAATCTTGAAAAATTGAACTGGCGTGGTTTTAATTAGTTCATATTATAGCGAGTGCACTGAATCAATATTGTTGTATTTATTTGTATCAAGTTTGTTTTGTAAGGTAATAGGTTACTGTACTATAAATAAAAGACCCAATCTTGTTGTACAGGAAGTCAAATAAATATATAAATTATGAAATAATTATGACATAATATACTTTAAAGTAGTGATTTAAATAAGTTATTATTATGTGACTTTAAAAAAATTATTTAAATCAATTTGCAATATATTCCATTAATTCTTGTTAGATATCCGTTAATAATATACCATTTTAAGGATAATTTCGATGTAAAATTCATGGAAAATGCAAAAATCAATAAAATGTGTTTTAATATGTACATAAATATATAAACATTAATATATTCCAAAATTGCCCCCACAATATATTTTTGTTATTATTAGAACACTAGTAGTGATATTGATCTAATGTAAACGATGTTTTTTGAACATGGTAATGCTTACATATATTATTATACACGTTGTTATTACAGTGTTACAGCCGGTGATGTTATAGACTTTTTTGAAAAGTAACTATGCAGCCCGAAAGAAATCGCTATTTTTCCCTGCGGGTCGATTTAAAAATCGCCCAGGTGACAAGAAAAATCATAATCTAGAGATCAAAATAAGAAACTTTGCCCAAGGAACAATACCTCTAAAATGAATTCTGATGTTCGGTTTTTTGACCCAAAAGTAAAAATTTGAAAAATCCCACTTTGACCCATTTCAAGTGCCCCAATCGAGTTTAAATGTATGACCGACTCCCACTCACCTTGGAGGGCCGACCCACCCTTGTCACTTGGGCGATTTTTAAATCGAACCGCCGCAGTGTACATCTACATCGCAGTGTTTCTAATTTTTTTTTTAAGAAAAATCTGCAAGAAAAACACCTGTCAAGTTACTTGGTTATAGGGATAGGCAATAAATATCGATTTATCAAAATATCGATATTTAAACAAATTATAATCGATATATATCGCCGATATTAAAAATACCCAAATATCGATACATCGATATTTGTTTACGACTATCGAATTCGATATTTTAAGATCTCTTTATAATAAAATTCAACATTTTAACTTCTTAAAATACTGTTGTTTTTTAAGAATTGCATCATATGTTTTCAACTAATATTAAGAAAATAACAGCCCTTTCCATTGTAAATTTTCATAGATTACACAGTTTAGTTTTGTCTGTCTGTTTTGTCTGGGTTTTTTTTAACAGATGACAAGAAAAAATATTATGGAAAGGGTTCCTAGAATTATGCAAAGAATCGCCTTATTATGGCGTGAAAGTTGGAATGTTAATAAAAAAAAAAATTATTTCGTTTTTTATTTGAGCATGTTCTTATATATTAAAAATAAAATATTGCACAATTTACTTGAATAGTATGTATCACAAGTTTCGTTTACCGGCAGTATATATTCCAGCATTATGTAATCCCAAATTTTTTTTTTTTTTTTAGATTTCATATGGCGAATAAATAAAAATTTTCTTGTATTCTTTATTTTTTTTAATTTTTTGTATATTAGAATTAACTGCCGATCTCTCGATTTCAAACGAAAAAACTTGGCTTTTGTTTGAAATAAAAGTTAAGCGAATGAAAGTTTCGTTCGAAATCGAGGGACAGGCAGTAAAATTTAAATTAAAAGAAACAATAAAAAGTTAGAATGGAATTACATGTAATATGTTTGTGCCTATGTAAATATGTTTTGACATTGGTATATTAAGTTTTTAAATTTGGTAATAATTTCACCTTAATACGTTCGATACATCGATTTATCGATATTTTTAATTAATAAATATCGATACTTAGTATTGTGGTTATTTTGTTGAACTATTCATGGTTTTTAATCCAAATTTTTACTATTTAATTAGGCTTAAGTTCATTAAATTTAATTTTCATTAAATTATTTTTATGAAGAAAGGAAATTTTTACAACATGGAAGATTAATTAAAATTGTTATTGATAATTTTCATTCTTGACTGACCTGGGATTCGAAGCCAGGCTGGCTGGCGTGTGATTCGAACTCAGGCGGCTGGTTACCCTGACATGTTTCGACCTCAACCACTAGGTCTTCTCAAAGGGATTTGCCGTCTTACACTCGCAGCCATCGATGACTGCTGACGTCAGTAGTCAAACATCAATCCTTAAACCAAATTGTATTTTTAACCTTTGGTAGATCGAAATTTGCTTATTGAATGATTATACATTTTTAATTGATCTCACATGTTTTTCCTTTACTTCTGTTTTTTCCGTGAATGAAAGAATGAAAATTATCAATAACAATTTTAATTAATCTTCCATGTTGTAAAAATTTCCTTTCTTCATAAAAATAATTTAATGAAAATTAAATTTAATGAACTTAAGCCTAATTAAATAGTAACAAAATATCGATACTCTTAAAAAATATCGCTACGATATATATCGATATATTTTTTCAATTTGCCCATCCCTACTTGGTTACGTATGAGTATTATTTAATTGATCGTGCATAAACTCTTTGAGGCGCGACTTTGTTCACAATAGGTCACATTTTGTTCACTAACAGTGTCTTTTTTCACAAAAAGTCAAACTTTTTTTTTACTAAAAGTGACTATTTCCTAAAAAAAAGTAACTGTTTTCAAAAGCCCGTATATTTTCACCACAATTTTTCAAGAAAGATAGAGTAATTATAAAAACCATTTTTTTTATAAAAAGTCACTCTTTTCTACAACCAGCCAAGAATTTTAGAAAAAAACTTAATTTTACATGACATTCTTCAGAAAAAGCCCTACTTTTACAAAAAGTCTTATTTTTTCGCATATTGCTTTTTTAAAAGTTTGATTTATTGCCAAATGTCGTAGTACCACATGTCGTATAAATTTTAATAAATTGGAATTAAATAATACTCATACGTAACAAAGGAATTCGGGATTTTCCGTTTGGCATCCCTAATACATACCATTAAATTAGTTCTTTTTATAAACTAACAAATAAATAAACAAAAAATAAAAAAACACGTGATATTCACTTTAAATCACATTTAGTTTAAAAAAGAAGAAAAAGTAATCGTTAAGGATAACATTTTTTTTTCGACTAAAGTGTGAAAATTAAATTTTCATTAAAATTTTTCATTTTGGTGACCTACACCAAAAGTTTTTGATGTCCATCTTAAACAAGTTATTAATTTCTTGCTCTGAAAAGTTAAATTCTTGTTAACGAGAGTTTTACAAATTTTCCTTAAACTCAAAGTTGAAATGGGCGCCAACTATCACTTAAAGAAATTTAACAATTCCACAAATTCCATAAGATTTGACATGCATATAAGAGCAATTTTTATTGGTGTGTTTTATCCTTTTTGAAAGTTAATTTGTAACTACTTATTTTGGGTCTCCTTTTGTAACTTCATATTTTAATAAAACTTTTAAGTATTAAAGAGAGGTATTAATTTTAATGTTGTAGTTGGCCAAATTATAAAGGAGTACTTTTGGGACATCGCGAACAAAAATAAGTACTTTTTCTAGTAAAAAAAATAAGTAGACTTTTCGTCAAGTTCTCATTTATTTTCTGCTTATTTTGTAAGCAAAGTTTTTGCTGAGTAGGTCATTTCAATAGTTTTCCAAGTCCTTTTAAGACATCCAATAAATTGACGAAAATTCATGTTTTTGGCCCCCTTTGTAATTTGAATTTAGTTATTTAAATGACATCTTGCTTTTTGAAATCATTTTGCGGATTCCATAATACAAGTGATAACAGCACAAAAATAAAAATTTTAGTTTTTTTATAATTGTGTTCTGCCTGTAGTTTTTTGATGACTAGCGCAAAATTCACTAGTTATATTTTCATTTAAAACAAATTTTAAAATTTTGCGCTCGTCGTTAATTTGTGTTAATTTGTAAAGTCCCAGACGAAAAACAGGCAGTAATTTATATGTTTTTTTTTCAGCTCTACTCTTAATAATTTGAATTATTTTAATGTTCTGTATTTTATAGAATGGAAAACATATAATCTTAGTAGTCATATGTTCTCGTTTTTTTTGCATCGGAATGTTAACTTGCTTGCTAAAGTTTAAAATTTAAACTCTTGTTAATTTAAAGTGGTTATCTATAGACCTCTTGATCAGTGATGCCATTTGGATACGAAAGATACATTTTTCGTATCTTTTGGTGACTACATGTATCATGTGTAATCCTGTAATTCATCGTATCTTTTGAATCTGTACGCAAAATGTACAGAATTAAAATATTTAAAAAGTATTTTAAAGTTATTATTTCGACAACTAAATAAGCTTCGTACAAACGTTGGTCAGATCTTACAATATTGTTAAACAGCGTTGCTTAAATTGCATTAAAATTTACTAAAAATGTCTTGCTACTGTGTGAACATTGTAAGCTCATTTGTATTTGGCAGACGTGTAAAACTAACGCATCTGACTATGGCACCATTGTCAGCAAAATATTTCTATGGCAACACCTGGTTACAATATTGTCTGATCTGACACATCCGCACAGTGGAAAATCGTAGAGTAAGACCAGCCCATAATTCATTTTTAAAAAGGTTCGAATTACACCAAAATTTTTTTTTATCGAAAAGCTAAGATGTCGAACTTAATAATTTGAGGAAAATATTTGATGTTTGGTCAATAGCAATACTCGGAAATAAAGACAGTATTCACATCTTTTTACGACAACGATTTATAACTATAAAAATAAAACGTATTTCAGAGCATATTTTTAATATAATTCAAATTACAATTAAGGAGTTATATACCTTATTGGAAAGGTGATTTAATGTAGATTCCGATTTTCAAATAGCGGGTCTGGTTTTAGTGAAAACGTTTGAAATTTTAGCTTCTGAATGATGTAATGTTGTTTTGGCTGCATGACAAAAACTTCGGTAAGGCTTTTAATTATGAGCTCTGCGCTCATATAAAAAAAATTGTAAAGCTTAATATATAAGTAAAATACTATAAAAATATTAGCTGCGTATTCCTGCCTAAACAGAAGTTACATTCAATAATGTTAAAAAACTCAGTTATTTAGATAACACTATGCAACAAAAGGGAAGTTTTTTTTCCCTTGAATAACCACTTTATTTTTTTGATCCACTATAGTCACCTTACTGCAAAAATCATCACTATTTCAAATTCTATGGTAAGGTTTTTTTTTAAATTTTTTTTCTAAAAATTTAGATTTTTGAAAAGGCTGCTCCTTACATCTTATCGTAACTTTGGAACGACGCACCCGATTTTGTTATGCAATCCGTCAGAACATTTTAAATTACACCAGATCTAAGTTTCTCTAATATCATTTTTTAATTGATACACAAGAGTCGCGCAATAAAGACTACAAAACTTATCGTTTACATCACTCTCGAAAATGTTCGCGATCAGCCACTAACGAAGATGTTTTCAACAGACTTCTTTACACCTCTGATCCATATGTAACAAGTATAAGCGCCAAACTTGCAAAAGATTTGGATGAAGATACTCTTAAACTGATGAAGTAACCACAAAAATGTCACGGTCAAAGTATTACTTAAATATTTAAAGTTACACAATACCTAACAGAATATGTAAATTTAATTTTATAAAATCAAAACCCAGTTAAAAATGGGAAAAGTGCAAATCAATAAAATTATATTAAGTTAGGTGTGGGTTAAAGTTACATCACATAAATTAAAAACATTACAAATGTTAATATAATAAAAAAATGTATTTCAAGAAAAATTTATATATTTTGTACCAAATCATATTCAAGTCATCTCTATATACAAAAAATAAAATTCTTACCTTTATTGTGAAATAAGTTCTGGTTTAATTTTATAGAATAATAGCAAATACATTTAAGATTATTCGTGCAAAATTTCAGAACTCTATCTCTAAGAACGAAAAAGTTACAGATTTTAGATCCGATAAGCACTAAAAATTTCCACTGTGCACCGTCTGTACGAAAAATAACAAAAATAACATGTATTTTGATTTTCTAAGTTCTTCTGTCGTCTGCTTTCTCTTGTGTATGTGTGTTAAAATGAAATTTTAGAAGAAAAATTTATGTGAACTTTTTGATATAATCGCCTTAGTATTAACGTCTTAACTCGTATATTAATTTTTACAAAATGTTTTGATAAGATCCAAAGACAGTTACATATAATTAATTTTAAAGTTAGCTTACTTTATTTTTAAAAATTACATACCTAATATTTATGACTTAAATAAATATAAAAATTAATTAATATGATATAATTTTCTTTACAATATTCATTAAATATGAAATACAAATGTTATGTTAATAAATGTTAAACGTTAAAAATGGATTTTAATTTTTTTTTTTTTTAAAATGTATCTTTTGGGAAAAAGTGTATCTTTTTGGAAACTAAAATGTATTTTTCTCAAGTTTTCACTGGCAACACTGCTCTTGATAGTTTGAACTCTTGTTTACATGAACTTTTGATAATCGAGAGCTTTTTTAGTATTTGGTACGTATTAGTAATATCTCACAATGGTCATCGTGGTAAAAATATGGCTTCAAGTTCTTCACATTTGTTAACTAGAATATTTGGTCAGTTTTCGCTGATACTGCTAGTTTTCCAGGTACTAGTTATTCATATAAAATTTACCAAGTCTTCTTTACAAAATAATGAAAAAATAAACAAAAAAAAAAAAAAATATCATTATTCTGCACCACCCTGTATTTACTTTTGCCATAACTTAATGAATGTATGTATGTGTTTACGTACGCATGTATGTATGTATAATTTAAAAAGTATCTATTATATATTGCAAATTTATATTAATGATACATATTTATTTACATATTCAATTTTGCTGGGCTTTACAGTTTTGTAAATATGTATAATAAAAGTTTTAAACATTTATTTATTCTTAATTTTTTGGGACAATGTCAACAGAACTTTATATTACAATATTGAATAAATTGTCGACACATGTCTTCCGAATCGACAACTTAATTTATTTCCAGGAACAAACAAAGAAATATTTTGGCAAACAATAATAATGAACTGATAAGTAATTTTCTGACTGAATAAAACTTTTTCTCTTTTGTAATTGGGAATTTTTTACCAGATATTTTATAAATGAATAAAACTTTTTTTATTTTTAAAGTGGGAATTTTTTCAACAAAAATTTTTTATATGAATAAAATTTTTTTGAATAAATTTAAACAGTAGAGTGAGTGACTTATTATTAAAATAATTTTTTCTACGATTTTAAAATTCACAATTTTTAGTCGCTCCAGTAATTTTTTTTTTTAACATTTATCTGAAATAAGCGTTAAATGGTTATAGTCGAACAAAAAATTTTTAAATAAAGACATATTAAGTGAAGACATCTGTGTTTTCAAAAGTTATTGTTTATATTTTCCCAAAAATAACTTCTGATAATAAATTTGTATGTGCCCAGCAACTAAAAAAAATTAAATGGCAATTTGCTTTAATAAGCAATTTATTTTTTTTTTAATTTTGTTTCTTTTTACAACTACAATAATTGGAGTTGGGAGAAAAACCAGCCAATTTTAGGGGAATGTAGGAAAAGATAAATGTTTATTGTTGTGGCTTTGTTGAAGCTTTGATATTGTTACAAGAAAGACCTGAGTGTTTAAAATTCTTATTCACTTTATAGTCTTATTTATATAATAAATATTACTTGCATTCCTAAACAGAGTACGAAAACAAACAAAAATAAACATTTGCTTTCGTTTTGTTTTCTTCTTTGCGGTGAGTAAAACAGAAGCAAGGCATAAACTATAAGAATGATTGTGCCATTTGGTTTTGGTTTGGTTGTGCTCGTGAGCGCAAAATGTACATTAATATTAACGTTCGTAGCTAAAAAAGAAAAGAATAAGAACAATATTGAACAATTCTGAGAAAAAACGTTTAACAAACGTTTGGTAATTGATTTACTAAGTTTAATAGTGGATGTACTCAAAGTTTTTTTTTGTTTTTTCTTCTTCTTTTTTTTTTTTTTTTGTTTTTTATTGTTTTTAATGATGCTTATTTGGACTACTTAGTAATTAAAAAAAACAAAATAAAAAGTAGTTCAAATAAAGAAGAAAAAAAAAATATATATTTTTTTTTATAAATTATTATAAATTTTGACTTAAAATAGTTGTACCTAAAATAATTTCGTAAGAAGAGGGATAATTCTTATGTTAAGAAACATCTTACCTGTCTTGTTAAAAAATATAGAATATTCTGGGAATATCAGAAATGCCCTTATCATATTGATTGTAAATATTTTTTGCCCGTTGATTTACGATATATGTACAAGAAAATATTACTTTATATTAAGATACAAATTCTTAAAGGTAAATAAATGAACACATTTCTTTCTCCAAAGGTACGTTCAGACTAATGAAATATTTGACGAAAATATTTGTTCTGATATTTGCTTAAAACTGTGTGAAACAAAAAAATATTTTGTTTAATGTTCAAACTAAGCTCAAATATATGACAATTTTTGTTTGTGAAACAGTTGGCAAATAGTTTAAAATAAAATAAATTAAATCATGTTTGCCATGCGTTCAGACTAAAATAAATATTTGCATCAAATAATTATTTAATGAAAGTGTTCAAAAATAATAATATATTTCACAAATAGTAAAAATGAGCGCAGAAGCTAATTTATTTTTTTTTTATTCTGTGGAGCAGCATCTTTTATGGTGTTAGAACAGGAAAATGTAAATGATAAAAAAACTGGAAGACAATAGGTAACGGGAACATGGCTAAAATTTGCGAAAAATGGCACACTTGGAAAAAACCCTTAAATATATTTGAAGTCGTTAAATTAGTTAAAAAACGGGAAAAAATTTTTTTGCAAAAATAGCGAAAATTCGCGAAAAATTTAGATATTTCAAACAAGCCATAACATTTATTAAAAGTGCCTAAAACTTTAAGGAAAGGCAAAAATTCGATAAAAATTGCTAAATTAGCGGATATTCGCAAAAATTTGCTAATAGCGGTATGATAGCAAAGCCTAATAATTACTAAAAAATCGTTAAAGCTCTAAAGATTCACAGTGAAAAATCGCTTCTTCGCAAGCATGGCTAAAATTCGCGAAAAATTGCAAACTTGGAAACAAACCCTAAATTATATTTGAAATTGCTAAATCGGTTAAAAAACAAAATGTAGGGGGAAAAAAAATTGCAAAAATAGCGAAAATTCGCGAACCATTTTAATATTTCAAACAAGCCATAAAATTTATTAAAAGTGCCTAAAACTATAAGGAATGGCAAATATTCGATAAAAACTGCTAAATTAGCGGTAATTCGCAAAAATTGGCTAATAGCGGCACGATAGCAAAGTTTAATAATTATAAAAAATCTTTAAAATTGTAAAGAATCCGAAAACTTACAGGAAAAATTGCTTCTATCCGGAACATGGTTAAATTATTTGTCGTTGTTTGTTCTTACAATATTTTTGTAATATCAAATAAATGTTTGCTCAAAAATTACTAAAATATTTGATTTTTTGTGTTCACACTATGTTCACATTGGACAAATATTTGTTTGCGGGCAAATACTTTTATTTGCTCAAAATCAGCTGTTATTTTATTTGATACTCAAAAATATTTTGTGTTCCGACTACGTTAATAAAATATTTGGTGTTTGCTTTCAAATATTTCATCAGTCTGAACGTACCTTAAAAATTTTAAAATTTTGAAAAAATATTTTCAATAAATGATATTTTTAATTTTAACTAAAAAAATTATCAAAAAACTTTGCCATTTCAAACAATGTGTTAAGTTATTTAAATAAATATTGACAATTCCCAACAACAATTCTACATGTTTAAATTATTTTATTTTAAAGGAAAAAAAGTCAATTGAGATTTTTTGTTATTTAATGAAAATTTATTTCAAAACAACAAAAATGTTAATTAAATCAAAATTAAATTTTTAATTTTCTTTTAATTAAAAAACAATTGATTCAATAATGACATTAATTAAATTTCAATACTTATTAAACCATTTTTTTAATTGATAAAACACTTTTTTCTGTGCAATAAATTTCAGTGTTTTTATCAAAACTAAAAATTGGGAATTTAGCACGTTATTCATAAATTTTTGTTTTTATAATCAATTTTTTTAATCAACGCTGCTACTGTATTTAAGAACTGTATTGCGGTTTAAGCTTTCCCTTTTCAGTCGATTTTAATATTTTAATATAAATTCGTCACAAGTAAGAACAATGCACAAATTTCGCAATCGTTGTGCAGTGAATACGGTTACCATACAATAAGGAACTCAAGGCTTTGTTTACAGAAAAGTTGTTTAGTCTATGAATTCTATGCAATTTAGTGCAGCACTTTAATACTGCTTTAATAAAGTCAGCCACTGTCTCGCTTTTGTTGTTTTAATAACGTAATTTTTAAATAATATTTAAATATTCACTGGAAACCTTTTGGTTTGTTTGTGGTTGTGTCTACATTTATTTTAAAAGTTTTTGAGGAAAGTTGACCAAAAAATTTTTGGAATCTTATACATTTAATTTAGTCTACCAATCCATGAACTCCATGAACTCCAAACGTATTTTATTCTACGTGTTTGTAAAATAAGCTCGATTTGGCAAGGGCATGGAGGAGTATTCATCATTCGGTAAGGCAATTGAAGTGACGGTTTGAATTGATTACATGACTGATTGCTATTCCTGCACGACCAAAGTGTGCGGCGGAAAAAATGGCAAATCCTGATATAAAATTAATTGCTCCCTATTCTTTACTGTACCCAAAAAGAAAACCTCTAGAATGAAGAGTGCATCAAATAGTGATGACACAGATTTAAATCTGAGTTCACATATTAAACTAATGAGTCGAGGCAAACCGTAAGCTAAGCTCTACAAAAGGGAACTCGGAATTACTCGCTTCACATGTAAAAGAAAACGTATTTTTGGATAAAAAGGAACGTGTTTAGTTAAATGGAATTCTTTCCAGAAAGTACACGCAGAGAAAAAAGATGTTTTAGTATGGTCACCTCCAATAAAACTATTTTTAAAAAAAATTTTAAACATATTATGTTTAATTTAGCCATATTATTATCACCGACATCCATACTATTGTTAAATTAGTTCTCCATAAACAAGCCACAACCATATTTTGGTTGCCTCTAAACAAGTTATGGTTAAATACGACAATAATTTGTTTTTAAATTAACAATAGTATTTTCCTTTCTTCAAAGAGGAACATGCTATAATTGATAACCAACCATGCTATTATAATGCTATTATGATGATTTTTTTCTCCTATTTTTAAGGGGTAGAGAAGCAAGCATGGAAGAAAAAAAGTTATGAATCCTATTTTCCATGATACAAATACACAAGGCAGTTCCACTTCTCTCTCACAATATTTTTTTTTGAAGTTTGTCGGAATTATTTGAAGTTTGTTTTTTGTAAACACTAAAAGAAACTTTGCCCCATATAAAAACAGACAATAAATTCCTTTTGGAAATTATAAGTCCAAATGTGCAATTTGTATTTAAAGCTTTAAAGTGAGTTTTAAGCATTTTAATTTGCTTTAGAGCTGAAACCCAATAACAATGTAATTCAATAATTATAAACACACAAACGTTTTTTCGTGAAAATTAAAAACAAATTATTTGTATGGTATATTTATCTTTATAAAAAAAAACTTATAAAATAAGATTTAAGCCTATTTCTTCATATTTTTATTCATTAAACTAGGCCCTGTATAAAAAAAAACACCATACTTTGCAAGAATAGATCCTCAAGTTTAGTCAAAAAATTGGTTTGTTAAGCACGTCTTCAGATAAAAAGTTTATACACTTTTTAAGGCCATCGCACTCCACATCATTTTATAGCTTTATTTCTCCCTAAATATTTTCAAACTTCATGTTGTTCTGCGAGCTACTAAAAATTAAAAATTAAGCTAAAGCAAATAATGAAGTGTAGTCGGTCAAACCCGACTTTATGATACCCTCCACCACAGAATAAAAGATTACATTTTTGCAAGTGTACCCTATGTACCCATGGGAAATCAGGGACCCGTCAGAACAAGAATATGTAATTGAGTTTAATATCCATATAAAAGTTCTTTGTGCCGAATATTTTATTAGATATCTTCATCTATATAAAATTTGTTTTCTTTTAAGTGCTTTTAGAAAGGAGCCATATATGGGACCTATGATAAATTTTAGACGCACCTGCACCACATTTTGTCATGACATAGAAGCTCTCATTGTCATCAAATTTAATGTAAATACATTTATATGGAAGTTATGGCAATAAAAACTATTTTCGGGAGTAGTATTTGTATTGTATGAGAGCTATGGTCAAACATGGACTGATTCCAATAAAATTTAGTAAAATGATTTTGATTGCAACAAAATAAGTTTGACCAAATATAATCTACCTGTGTGCCAAATTGTCACATTAGCTCTAAAATTGTGGCCTGTACTTTGCATACAAAGTTTATATGGACAGCCTGCCAGCCAGCCGAATGTCATCGTTAGATCGATTCATAGTGCTTCTGAGTCGATCGGTACTTAAAGGTGGGTCTTGGACCAATATTTTAAGGTGTTACAAACGTCAGCACAAACTTTAACGATTATTTGCGTTTAGGTGTATTAATTTGGGAACGGGCCTACCTATTAAATGCGGTTGTGCTCGTCGGATGGGGGGGTGTTCAAGTTCCCAATAAAATGTAAACTAAGTAACTATCTGTACCGCTACAGGAGAACTTAACTTTAGGTAGCATATAAAGAAAACAAACACGATAAACTATACCGAAAAATTACGAAGGCTTTGCAGCCTGAAGATGAATAAGTGTAGCGTAAAATGGTAATTGCCACACCTGGTCTTAACCCTCCCTCCGTGCTGTCAAACATTAGGATTTGGTTAACAGCCAAAAAAAAAAAAAACAAAATCTTTACCTACCCCTCACGCTCCACTTCACCTTTCATAATAATGATAATTGTGATTTTTATTTATTAAGTTTAATATTAAGATACGTTTTAATTTAATTCAGGAAATATTTAAGTTTAATTTACGAAATAAATTAATATAATATTAAACAAAGAACTCAGTAATTAATTGAAAATGGTCCCTCTCTAAAATTGATATAAGAATATGAAGTATACTAATGATTATTATTTGTTCGAAGTAATTTTCATAAAAAAAAGTAAAAAAAACAATAGAATTTTAATAACTATCTCTAAATAATAACTATTGTCTTTTAAACAACTCAGATAATATTATTAACAATGATTTAAATTAATTTAAGATTTTCATACGTATAGTAGTATGGTTTCATTTGAAACCACAAACAATATCAACGCGAGTTAGGAGTATTTAAAACAAAAAAAAAAAACAAAAAAAAAAATTACATTCTAAAATTAAATTAAATTAAATTTTCTGTATTATGGATTGCGTTCGATTTCTCCAACATCAACGATAAGTGAAAGAATTTTTTTCCAAGTCAAGATTTATCCAAACTAAAGAAAAGAATCGCTTAAATTCTAAACATTTTTTTAAAAGATTATTTTTAAGGGCTCCTTAAACAATTGAAATAACTAATCAAATTATCAAAAAGTTTATTTTTAAATTACTACATAATATTTATGTATTAACCCTCGGTCTTACACATGTTTGGATTTTCACATTCGTAACGCATGAGTCTAGCCAGACCCAATAATTTTTTGATATATTAATATACTATTTTTTATCATCAGGAAGTCAACGTTCTCGTGTCTTCCATCGTCAAAGTGTCAGTGCAATGAAGCGGAGATAATACATCGCTCCTCTGTAAGTTATCTGAACGCAACTTAATCTCAGAGTAATATTGTGGGGAATACCACCTGCCAGCAAAATTGCGATTGATGCATCTTATTTACTCGAGGTCAAGTTTTTCTTAACTTTTGTATCAATATTAGACACACGCTCTACACTCGTCAGTGCCCGCATGACCAGCCAGGATACGCACCAGCATACTAACATCGGATTTACTTCCGTTGAGGAGGCTTTTTGCCCTCCCCTCATCTGGGTTACCCCATAAATAGCTAATAGTTAGTGTGTTTATTAGTTTGTTTTCCAAATTTAAAACTAGATAGAGTGACTTGTTTGTGTGTTTAATGGATTTAAATAAATAATAATAAATAATTGAACAAAAAAAAAAAAAGTTAAAAACAACAGAAAAATATGGTAAAAACACACCATCTTCAACACAAAATATTAATGGGTCTAGACAGACTCATGTGTTATAAATGTGAAGAGCGCAGGAAAATATTCGAATAAGTTTCCTTCTATGTCCCTTCCTTAAAAAATATGAATTTCATATTTATGAATTCTTTTTTTTTGTTTGCTCGTGTTAGTTCAAGAACTGTTATGTTTGTTATGTTATAGCTTTTTTTAAACAATTAACTTCAAATAATAAATAATTTATTCATATTTATGTATTGAAATTACTTACTTTAAAAAATTACTTACTAAAAAAAAACTTTATTAATCGTTTAACCGATCAATTACAAAATTAACCGATTATTAACCAATTGAACAAAAACCTCGGTTAATTAATCGAGCGATTAACCGATTAAAGCAAAAACTCGATTAAATGTATAACCTAGTATTTGTATCATGCTATTTTCTGTGTTTCTTTTTCGACATTCCTCTTTGCACTTATTTGTGTTTATTAATACATATGTGTTTTATTCTTATTTCAAAGAGACAAGAGCTTATTAATATTAAATATAGAAAAATAAAAAATTTTATTAAAAAAAAAATTCAAAACATATCAATATTATGTGGTATAACGAAATTTTAAATATTTCTGTACGAATAAGGAACTAAATAAATCAGAACCAAATACTCTAACTGCAAAAAAGAAATAAAGAAAATCAAGTTTTTGGATGTGTCTTTAAAAAAGAAATACAAAAACGACATGTCCTTTAAATCATCATGAAAATTGGGTGTAAGTCTTAGTATGCCAACTCGAGAGAGCGTTCTCAATTTTTTAGTTCACCCCTCACACATATAGGTTCTGTGTGAATTCAATACAGATAAAAACAACAAAAACAACAAAAACAAAATTTGAAAATGTTCAGTTTAAAATTTTTCACAATATAACATTTTTTTTTCAATTTTATGACACAAACACATTATTAATAATTTTTCCCAATACATTTTGCTCATTTGCTTTTGCAAACTAAAAATTTTTAAATAAATTCATTTGACACTAATATTTTTCTATTGTAATCCCTACAAGAAATGCATAACCAAAACCAAAAAAAAAAAAAAAACAATTTACTAATACACTTGCAACAATTTTACATTCGTTGCTCCACTCTAACACATATGTTAGAGTGGAACAAATAATAAACCTAAATAATGCCAATTTTTAAATATAATTTCTTCACACGCGTGGCCTGTCGACTCTTGTAAAAAAATGTAATTGCTTAAATGTTAGTTCTGTGGTTTAAATTAAATATTACAAGAGTTATTTGCCAAGTTTAAAAATAAATTTGCTTATCTTCTTTGCAACAACGTTGCTTATTAAAGTAAAGGAGGGCATACTGATGGCGGCTCCAGAAAACGTGGTGGTAAATTTTCTGGAAACAACAGGTCATGTACGAAACAGTCGTGTTAAAAGAAGTGGTCTTCAAACAGGTAGCGGTTAAAGATTTGGTGGTGATAATTAAGGACCAAATTATACCAAATATTTAAAATCCTGTTGACCTTTCAAGTATGTATGCATGTATTTATTCGGCTTTTTAGTCACAAATTGTTAACAAAATAATATTTCTTTATATGATTTACGAGAAATTTATTGGTAATGTTGATTTCAATTACTTTAATGCTGAAAATAAGGTGTCACCTATTCAAATTATAGGAGGACGTAGTGTTGTACGTTTGTTGGCGAGGAAAAAATCAAATTCAACGAGCCAGCATCACCTTTGGGTGAACAAAATATTAAAGCAACACCCCGATCACGAGTGTTAGTAGTGTTACATATTTAGGACTACGAGCATTTGAAAGATTTTTTTGTGAGCGCAGATATTTACAATTGCTTAAATACATTTTATAATTTTCAGAGTCTAAATAATTTTTTGAAAGCTTATAAATGTTACTGTGGTAAGTAAATTTAAAAGAAGAAATATGAGGAATACATTAATATAGTTGCTAAAAAAGTGCTTGATAAAAAACGCGTGACAGTCACATACTATTTAAAGCTATTTTATACTATTATATTTCGTATTAATACATTTCAAAAACGCAAGTAATATGTAAAAGTGTAGTATTGTGAATGCAATGTGTTTTGAAAATGACAAGTATTACGAAAAAATTTGACAGCCCAAGCGACTTCGATGACGTTTTACGAATTTGCATCTAGCACGAATTTGCACCAATCGTATACTGATCCCAATTGCCCTTATTACGCTTTTCCATTACAGCAAGACCTTGGGGAAATCATTCAGCTTGTTCGTCACACTTAGCTCCTAAGTTTGAATGACATTTATGCTCCTCTAATTACCAGAAACTCATTAAGACATAGTATAAAACTAGTATGCCGACTCTTTGACCGGTAGTTTTGACCACTATATTGGATAAAGTTTCTATTAGCTTATTAAGAGTAAAATGAAAAAACTAACCGAAACTCTTGTGTACATGTGATTTTGCCTCTCTTTCTAACTAATTAATTCCACTCGACTACGGAACATATATCTGTACTGCTTACTACTATGCTTTATATTAGAAGAAACCTTAATTTGAGCTTGGACAACAGTGAAGCTGATAATTACACGGATTTAGATTGTCTCAATTATTTAATTGTTAAAGGAACGCCGGATTGATATGAAAATTAAACTTAGATTATCCGAAAGGTAACAATAAGAAAAGAAACAATTGATTTTATAGTTACATATTGCTTAATATGATTGCTTAATATCCTTAATTATAAGGCGTCGGTCAGCTTCACTGGATGAAGATCCTCTAGCGATACAGCAGCAAGAACAAAATATTTCACACAAAAACATAGTTCATAGCCCATCCGTTTATCAAACTCCAACAAAAAAAACTGAAAGAATCATCCGAAGGTACCCCTTTGAATCGAAGAAAATTTATATTAAAGTCAGCAACCACAAAACTGGGTAAGCAAAAAGGAGTTATTAATTTACAATATAATGGGTATTTATAATTAAAAATAAGCGGCTGAAGGCACTCGCAAAAGAAGCATTCAATTATCAAGTGCTGTGGAAAAACGCATATTTAAAGACGATGACATCATAAGCACACCTAAACGTTCTCAGGTAGCGGTCATTCGGGTGGTTGCTTTGGCCGGGATACTCGTTAAAGATTTGGTGGTGATAATAAAGGACTAAATTATACCAAATATTTAAAATCCTTATGACTTTTCAAGTATGTATGCATGTATGTATTCGGCTTTTTAGTCACAAATTGTTGACGAAATAATATTTCTTTACAGACCCATGTAAGAAAGGAACGTTATAGAGCAGCCACAGAAGTGACGTTACGTGGTCCCACACCCACAACTATTATAAACTTTATTGAAGCCTGCTTGATTATATTTTTTTAATAAAAACTTTTTTAAAACTAAAATAAAAAAAAAACATTATTTTATAAAGGTTAGTACTAACCAATTTTTACGCTATTAATAACTAGTTAGTGCTAACCTCTATTTACGTTATGACTAACTAGTTAGTGTTAACCATTATTTCCGCGATTACTAACTAATATAAAACATAGTAGTAAGCAGTACAGATATATGTTCCGTAGTCGAGTGGAATTAATTAGTTAGAAAGAGAGGCAAAATCACATGTACACAAGAGTTTCGGTTAGTTTTTTCATTTTACTCTTAATAAGCTAATAGAAACTTTATCCAATATAGTGGTCAAAACTACCGGTCAAAGAGTCGGCATACTAGTTGTATACTATGTCTTAATGAGTTTCTGGTAATTAGAGGAGCATAAATGTCATTCAAACTTAGGAGCTAAGTGTGACGAACAAGCTGAATGATTTCCCTAAGGTCTTGCTGTAATGGAAAAGCGTAATAAGGGCAATTGGGATCAGGACACGATTGGTGCAAATTCGTGCTAGATGCAAATTCGTAAAACGTCATCGCTACATACAAGGAGAAAGCGAAGAGGAAAAAATATTACAAATTCGAACAAAAAGAGAATTATGCAAAAAGTTTGCGTTCACACTAATACACATGAACATGCTTTTGTTAAAACGCCATTCTGATCAAATGAAAAATATTATTGTTTAGAATATTTTCAAAAAAAAAAAAAAAAAAAACGATGAAGTCGCATGGGCTGTCAAATTTTTTCGTAATACTTGTCATTTTCAAAACACATTGCATTCACACTACTACACTTTTACATATTACTTGCGCTTTTTGAATGTGTTAATACGAAGTATAATAGTATAAAATAGCTTTAAATAGTATGTGACTGTCACGCGTTTTTTATCAAGCACTTTTTTAGCAACTATATTAATGTATTCCTCATATTTCTTCTTTTAAATTTACTTACCACAGTAACATTTATAAGCTTTCAAAAAATTATTTAGACTCTGAAAATTATAAAATGTATTTAAGCAATTGTAAATATCTGCGCTCACAAAAAAATCTTTCAAATGCTCGTAGTCCTAAATATGTAACACTTGCAATCTAAGTATTCATCAGCATTCATTTGTGTGCTTATTTTATTTATATTTTTATTTTTAAAAAAACATTTTACCCCTTTCTTTAAGGAAAGGTGACACTTATAAATTTTCTTTTCCAACACTTCTGGGTAAATGCTTTCATTTCTTTTTTATACCTTTCCATGTAAACTTCTGCATTTAACTGCCATTTATAATAAAAATTAAGTTACATTTGCAAAAGCAGAATAAGTAAAAGAATAAATGAGAGGGTGAAAGAGAATAGGTAAACAAATAAGAAGAAAAAAAATATTTAATTAAGAAAAAAATTTGCAAGAAAAAAAGTGGCATGTATTTATTGTTCCTTGTCTACAGTAATGAATAAATGTTACATAAACTAAAGAACAAAGTACATAATACACATTTGTATTCTACATAAATACATACATACATATGTACATTAATGTGTCCCCACAATGTATGAAACATTTTTTTCGAGCTACACTATCGCAAGAATCGCAAAAATTTGTGAAATTTTACAATGAAAATGATTCGATCAGCATCGACTGAAAGAATTAGAAATAGAATTGCTGTCGAAGCGAAAAAGTATTTGATCACAACTGTCAGAATAAGACCCCTGATCTTGAGTCCTGTACTGCTTTTTAGAGTTTTTCTAATTTAACGTTTTTACAAAAAAAAAAAAAAAAAAAATAATCTTAAAATGTATATTTTATTGAAATGAATAAAACAATGTACCAGAAAACAAAGTTAAAAAAACACAGCACATATTAAATTACAAAAACTGAAAGTTTTAAGTTTTTTTTGTGCCAATATTTGGCATTTCTACACGAGATTGCAACATGGTTCTGATAAAGCCCTCTCTAGAAGAAGCCTCAGTTATACTTCGTGAGGACTTTATTACAATTTTAATACATCTTTCCACAGATTGCATGTAACAAGGAAAATCAAAATCATTTTCAAACTCTTATCCTTTGCCATGATTTTAAAGAACTCTTTAGAAAATTTCAAAAAACCGGTGGTGCTGTTACCTCACACTCGTCCCACAAAATAATTTTGGTATAGTCTCTACCACAGAAAATTATTTTTGGCTAGTTAAAAATCTTGAGTTTTTACTGCTTTCAGCTGGCTATCAAACAACATACTGACAAGTGGGTTTTCGATATCACAATATATGACTTTTTCCTTTAAAGCCAACTTTTGGTTGATTAAGAAACAATTCCGAGCATATGCTTTAACCACGTAGTTGACAAGTTTCTGATCGATTACTTACTTACACTGAAAAGAAAAATTAAAGCAAGCCAAAGCGGTGTCAATAGTATGGTTAGTACGGATTTCCTTAACCCTGAAAGGTTACTCTTCATTTTAGTGCATTAAGGTAACTTTTCGTCGAATCGACGAAATATTTAAAAAAAAAAATTCTAGCGGAACGATATTTAAAGTAAAAAATCAACAAAACATTTTTGAGTTAATCATTTTATTTAAAAATAATATTAAATAAAGCATTTAAAATAAAAGTTCTTTTTCCCTCTCAAAATTTGATACGAATTTGTGCACATTTTTGTGTTTTCAAATTGATAATATTTTTAAAGTTTTCGTCATCAACTAACGTTGCTGAAAATAAGAGAGTTAGGCTAGATTAGGTTAGAATGGCCGGTCACAAAGACTCCGCATAGACTAAATAGGTCCCTAGCGTTACCACGTTGTACGATAACCCGCAGAAGAAAGTCAGAAATAACAAAGGTCATTCCGATGTGATGGTACTCAGAGTACCCAACACTCTCTTGACGAATGCCAGGAGTCTCATTAACCCAATTCCAGAGACAGTTCGCCCTGGAGCGCACGAGAGCCGGACAGTAGCAGAGTATATGCTCCACTGTCTCCTTTTCCCCTGGTACCCTACAGAATCTACAATTGTCACTATTCAGCCGCCCCGCCCTCTTGGCGTATACCGCAGTTCAACAGTGACCCGTTATATAACCTACCAGAAGGGCTCAGTCCCTTCTCGATAGCGACAGAACAATTTTCGTCGACTCCGGATGAAACCCTGCACGTTTCCAAGGTAATGTGGGGATTTGAATAGAAATAAAAAAGTTGTACGATAAAAAGGAAATGATCTTGGTCGATTCAACGAACAGGAACCACCTAGGGTTAAATAAAATACTTTATTCAAGTACGGATTATTAAAGTGCTATGCACTTAAAATAATTCGAAAATGGAATTGATTTAAGTAAAAGTGCGACCAAAAGCTAATCTCAAAATGTACTTGATTCAAGATTTTCTAATACCGACTTCATACTGGAAATTATTTAGAAGCGAGATTGATTTTAACCTAAACACTAACCCCAGATAGCCAGAGATATAGAGCATCTTATTATTTACTTACCCGTTACACATATTTGTTCTACTTTTGTTGTATTCCGCCACTTGTTTATAGAAAAACTCTCTATTATAAGACACCAGCAGCATGCCTGATATGGTTTTCGCAATCGTTCTACTTTGAAAATTTCATATATTTAACTAAATAATTTTAACAAATAGAATTCGGGAATTTTGCTCTTTATTTTACATTTTCAACATGATTTGAATTTATTTTTTCTTTTTTGTACTATTGTTGAGGTTGCTTCTACACAAAACAAGCAAATCGTTTTTTTGTAGTGTTGTTGTTGTTTCTACAAGAAAGGTTTAAAAACACACGTGTATGCAGGTATACTGGTTTTCGAAAGTTATGCCATTTTTGATATTTTTAAGTCCTCTTTAATATTATGCGTATTTAAATTTTTAAGTACGGCTCGAATTTAATTTAAATAGAAATAACTTAAATTGAGTACGAGTTTTTTTCTTTCTGTGAACGTTAATTCTGAGTAAACGATTGGCCGAAGTAAGCCAACTTGATTGAGCCATTTTGCCAGGTGGACGGTTTGCCAGCTCTGTAATGCAAGAACCAGTTGATGCTTCTTGTAATATATATTGATGATAGTTTTGTTCCGTACTTAGCTTATAGACTAAATTTTTTGGCAAGTAAGTCAAATTACCTGTCACCACAAGAAAATACACCGTAATTTTCTTTGCGCAACAAAATGACTTTGTAATTGATCTGGAATATTCTCTAGGTCGCGATTACACCCATCTAAAGTTAAGAACAAATAACGAAGGAGTAGCTTATTGGCATGAATCATACTCACACACACTATTGTAACGGTCCCCTCAAATGCCCTTCTAAATGTCGAATCACACCACCTTTCCAACCGGTTTTAGTTGCAGTTCCGTCTACTACAACCTGAACCCTCTAATAACGTTGTGAACGAACTGCATTAACAATCTGCAATGTCGAAAAGCTTGTCAGATGACTTCGCATTGCTTTAAGAACTATTACTTCGTTTGATTTTGGGGTATATTTTTCAAATTAAGGTACTTATTAAAACAGTATTTTATCCCCCTCCCCCTCCTTTACTTCAAATATTTTGTTTGAACATGCAGTTTGTTTTAGAAATTACATACATATAATTAAGTGTGCTTCACTATTGTAGCTCTGCATATAAATATAAGAAAAATATTAAATCCTTTGTATGGGGGGTATCCGTCATTACCGCCAAGATATTGTCGAAATAAGCGGTTTGGTCTAAAAGTGACGCACATAAAATTTAGTGTAGTCATTCAAATAAATGCAAAACAATACTTTTTGTATAGGGGTACCCGTCTACCATTCCTGTTTTTTTGACTTTGTTGGAACATACAGTTCGTTCTGAGAGCAACTCACTTCAAATTTAGCGTACCTCACTGTTGTAACTGAGGAGATATGAATTGATCCCCGTAAAAAAAATCAAATACTGAGGGTCTAGATGGCATAAATCCTAGATTTTTTAAGCTTGTTGTTCATAAACTCCTGCCGTTTTTGACATATTTGTTTTATTCTATGTTAACTTAGTCAGTTTTACCTGATGTGTGGAAAAAGCCAAAATTATTCCAACTCCCATAAATAACAATGATTTCAGACCAATTGCAATACTTCCATTCCCGGCTATAGCTTTCGGAAATATCATGAAAAATCAGATTTGTGAATATCTGAGTAAACATAATCTTCTCACTGATTATCAATCTGGATTTAGACAGGGAAGGAGCTGTTTTACTGTTCTAATCGACGTGGTAGAAGAATTTACGTCTAAGTCAGACAATAACATTGTCTCTTTTCTTGCACTGTTAGATCATAGTTAAGCTTTTGACACAGTTAAACATCATATCTTACCATTAAAGCTCCAAAAGTTTTTCAATATTTCCCCTGCAGCTATTAAACTCATATTATCGTAACTCCTGAATCGGAAGCAACCTGTTTTTCTAAGAAAACGCGGGTCAGGTAAATTTTTTATCAATTCAGTTTATCAATTTTATTTTGTTTATTTTATTTTTTTTATTTTATTTTATTAAGCCGATTTGAATTTTAGACATTATTTGGACTTAATTACTTCCTAATTGGTAGCGTCTTTTTAATAACTGAATCCATATCCGTCTGGCTGTCTGTTCTAATGGAGTCGAAAATTTTCAAAAAATTCTAAAATTTTATTCTAAAAGTTATTTTGCTAATCTTCGATTTACGGTCTGCGGTGCGAAAAACGAAAAAAAAATTTTTTTTCGGGACACACTAATGCACAAAGTTGGTATGTGTTTTTATTTAAAAGAAAGAAATATTTATGCTACTTTTCTCTTTCATGTGTGGTGATGAAAGAACGGATGCCGGCGCTACAACTTGGTACGAAAACCGTTGAATGTCTGTGCTACACTTTATTTGCCTCATGTTGCACATCCTTTATTTATATGAATGAGTAATGAGTGACTGAAGGTTGAATATGTAAACGAGTTAATGGGAATGATATACAAACTGTAATATTGTAAAGTGTTATTACTTTGCTAGACTAACTTTATTTGTTTTGTGATTTGAGACAAATGAACAATTTTATTTTTATTGTACAAGAAAAATAAATTGCTTCATTAACACAGTACAACATTTTTCAGTTAATTGATTGCCAACTCAATTCTGTGAACTGTATGTGAAATTAGACCCAAAAAGAAGAATTTCTGCATCATTCGTTTTGTCTTCTTACCTGCGATTTGAAGTTAGTATCGATTTGAAGTTAGTACTATCGTATAGGGGAATTTATCACGTTTTAGGCCCTGTTGTTTGACATAGCTCGACAACCACTAGCCCAATTTAGTTGAAATAAATTTTAAAAAATTAAGAATTACAATTCCCTTAATCTGTTCATATATTGTTTTCCTATACAAGTAACACTTTCGAAGTTAAAAATGAATGTATGAAGGGAAAAAATTATTTTTTGCCTAAAAATTTAAATTTTTTTTTTTAAAAATACATAAAAAATCCAAAATGAAAAAAAGTTTCAAGTCTAGTTATTTTTTCGCAAAGTCACATAACCTATGAGCAAAATGAGACAAAGATCATAAAAATCGATGCACGCGTTTCGCTTTTATTCGCAATTGAGTAAAGGTATGAATTTCAAAAATCAGTTATAGCAACCACCCTTAAAATAAAAATATAAATTAAAAAATTATCATGCAAAAAAAAACTTTATTTATAAAAACTTAATGAAAATAAAATAATATGCAATTAATACGCAATTATAATATGCATAAAAACAAAATTTAGAACATTTTTTCAATTATTGGCAATATCCATCCTTGTAGAAGTTGACGCTTGTGGTTCTGATGATCTTGTTTTCTTCGTAGGTTGTTCATATTCATGGTCTGAGTCTGTATCGTCTTGGCGTTGTCGGTATGATGTTGCGCTGACATTTTGCTGTGTGAGTTTTCTTCTCTTCAAAAATGATGTCAGCCATTCGGAGTCGTGTTGTGATAGTCCCAGCTTGGCCACAATGTAATCCATTTCGATTTGTGGTAGCGGTTGTGGTGCACTATTTTCAATATCGGGTATCCAATCAGCATCATCCAAATCGGTCGGATTGGTGAAAACGGTTTCGGCTAGCAGGGACACAGTATCCGCACTCGGAGGTTTAGGTGCATCGGTATCAGCAGGGCGGCAGTAAATGCAGCAGTGTATACTTTTGTTTTCAATTGTTGTCTGTTTAATCCAGGACGAAAATTTATGCATGCATAGCACCTGGATTCATCATGTCCAGTTGTGTCTTCCACCCAAATTACTGGCTTCATAAAAGATAACTTTCTACTTTTTCCGTGAATCCATTTTAGAAGGGTAGTATAACAACTGTTGCACACTGTGTTCGGCGTAAAATTTGCACCACTTAAATCTGCTTCATCGAAATAATTACAATACGCGGTTTTGAATTGCTCAGTAAACAAATTTTTTCGATCTTTTTTCTGTATTTTTCGGACGATATGACCACAAACGTAACAATATTCATCCAAATATGGGCACTTGTTGTTTTCCATATTGATATATTTTATGTTTTGTTGTTATTCACTTTTAAAAAACTGGAGAAAAATCACTTTTACTGTTCGCGTATAAATACTACGTATTTTTGAATATTTTACTGCCAGGTACTTATAAATGGGCGCATATTTTAAGGGCGGCTGGATTCAGCACTTGTACGTTTCAAACTGTGCACAACTTTCCAAATAATGACAACCCTTAAATGTGGGTGCAATTTCTGTAAAAAAAATCATATAGGTAGCCACCGGAAAAACCCAAATAATAAAAAGGTCCACTTTCCGTTTAATTGTCCACGTACATTTATTACCGCAATCATAAAAATCAAATAACCTTTTGTTTATTGCTTTTTTTTTAATTCTCAGAATCATGAAAAAGGTGTCAATGTTTTCTCCAAATAATGTTGTGCATATCTCGAGCAAATTTTTGAAATTCATACATTTACTCAATTGCGAATAAAAGCGAAACGCGTGCATCGATTTTTATGATCTTTGTCTCATTTTGCTCATAGGTTATGTGACTTTGCGAAAAAATAACTAGACTTGAAACTTTTTTCCATTTTGGATTTTTTATGTATTTTTTTTTTTTTTTTTTTTTTTTTTTTTTTCATTATTTATTTATTGAATCTTCATATATTAAATATGAACTAACAATAATTAATCAAATCTTATACTAATACTTTATTTTTGTCCTGCCAATGCTAGACGAAAATTTTTCTCTTCACGGTTTCTATTCACATATGTAGATTTTTAGCGGTCTTCTCTTCGGATGAGTCCTGCAGTATCTCTTCTCCTTAATCTAGAGTGGCCGCTGTCATTTAAAATATTTCGAGCTAGTGGATTTGGGTGCGACTCAAGCCTTTTTAAATATTTTGCTGCGTACTTCGTAATAATAGTTTTTACTAATGGCACATTGAGATCCTTGTGAATATTAGAGTTTTTAACATACCAGGGAGCGACTGTGATTATTCGAAGGAGTTTATTTTGGCGCCTTTGAATTTTTTCGATATTTGAGGCCGAGGCAGTGCCCCATAGCTGAATACCGTAGCACCAGATTGGCTTTAATATAGAGTTGTAGAGTAGGAGTTTGCAATCGAGGCTAAGGACAGAATTTCTTCCAATAAGCCAATTAATTTGAATTGCTTTTAGTTTCATTTGTGTTAGTTTTGCTTCTATATGGCATTTCCATGTTAAGCGCCGATCTAGATGAATACCAAGATATTTTACATGCGATTGTTGGGGCACTAATTGATTATTGATTTTAATAGGGGGACATGACTCCCGACGCAAGGTGAATGTTATATGTACGCATTTTTGCTCATTGACCTTAATCCTCCATTGTTTTAACCACTTTTCCAATTCAAATATATGATTCTGCAAGTAGCGAGATGCTTCATGACAGTTTTCGTGTACGCTTAAAAAAGCTGTATCATCAGCAAATGTTGAAGTTAGGGTGTGGTTATTTGTTGGCATGTCTGAGGTATATATTAAGTATAACAGTGGGCCCATGATGCTTCCCTGAGGGACTCCAGCGTCAATTGGCTGAGGAGAACTTATAAAATCACCTTCTTTAATTATAAACCTTCGACCGATTAAGTAGTTTTCTAACAGCTTGTGTGTGTTTACTGGTAAGTTTAACTTCAATTTATGTAATAACCCTTCATGCCAGACTTTATCAAAAGCTTGAGAAACATCGATAAAGAGGGCGGAACAATATTTTTTTTCTTCAAAGGCTTTTCTTATGGCGTTTACTATACGATGGGTTTGTTCAATTGTGCTATGTTCTCTTCTAAAGCCGAATTGATGGTTAGGAATACATCTATTTACATTTAAAATTGGGGCTAATTTTGACACTAACAGCTTTTCAAACAGCTTTGATATATTAGACAATAAACTTATAGGTCTATATGACTCAACTTTTGTAGGATCCTTCCCTGGCTTAGGTATCATTGTAACTAAGGATACTTTCCATTCTTGTGGGTAGTATTCAAGGCGTAAAATAGCATTAAAAATCAAGAGAATAATTTTCTTTGCTATGCTGGGTAGCTCTAAAAGCATTTTGTTGCTGATCTTATCAAACCCAGGGGCTTTCTTGGGGTTTAAATCATGAATAGCCTTTTCGATTTCTTTTATCTCAAATCTAAGTGGAACAGCAGCTCTAACAGCAACAGGTGGCAACTCGACTGCAATATCGGGAGATGTATGCGGGGTAAATACGTTTTTCAAATGATTAACAAAAAGATTTCCTTTTTCTTCATCATTTCGTGCCCAACTTCCATTTAAGTTTCTTAATGGTGGTTTAGTGATAACTGGTCTATTAAGATTTCTAGCTGCACGCCATAAAGAGTAGTCTGATTGAGAAGTTGCATCAAGTTCCTTAAGATATTTTTCCAGGGAAGCCGTTTTCTGAGACTGCAGTAACTTTCTTAGCCTTTTTGTGCACTCTTTTAGTAAATTCTTAAGTTGAGGGGATCTATGCAATTGCCATTCTCTTCGAGCTCTCCTTTTTTCAGTCAAGAGACGCTCGACATCTGCAAAATATATTTTACTATTTTTGGTTTTTTTGAGGGTTATACTAGAATGTCGAACAGCTAGTTTCAGATAACTGTCAAAATTTACAATAGAAATATCCACATTCTCCGGTGTACTAAGCGGAATATTTTCAGTGCAGTGGGTACTGAGATATTTTTTATATTTTAACCAATTAATTTGAGTGGCTGACGTCACTAAGTTATCAGACGGAGATACAATTCTATTAGGATTTAATATAGTAAGAATTGTAGGTGTGTGATCAGAAGATAATTCTAAGGAAGCTTCAACATAAATCGTTTCTGCGGGGATGTTTTTAACCACTCCAAAATCGATGACATCTGGAACTTTTTGCTGATCAGTAGGCCAATATGTTGGTTGTCCGCTCGCGACCACATTTAGATCCATTTTAAAAATTGTGTTAAACAAAACACGACCCTTAGGTGTAATAAGTCGTGACCCCCAGAAAGTGTGTTTAGCGTTATAATCGCCAGCAGCCAGGAAGCAGGGTCCTAATGATTTGAAATATTTATTATATTGGCTTTCTGATATAGAAAATCTAGGTGGGGAATAAAATGATGATATTACTATGTTTCGATTTAATTCCTCAACGCAAATGTTTGTTGCTTGGAGATAATCTTCACGATGATCACTCATTAAGTAGTGTTTTACTCGGTTCTTTATCAAAATGGCAGAACCTCCACAAGCTCTGTCTCGAGGGTCCTTTGTATCATACAATATATAACCATTGATTTTAAACGTATTTCTTGAGGTCAGATGAGTTTCAGAAACCATCATAACATCAATTTGTTTATTTTTAAGGAAGTATTCTAGTTCATTTTTGTGTTGGCGGATGCCGTTTGCGTTCCAAAAGCAAATTTTTAAACAGTTCATGGCTTGTTTAGTACAGCTTGCAATAACATCGATTGCATTCTTAACATTTCTTGCATCATGTTACCCATTGTGTTAGTGAAATTGTTAACTGTTTGCACTAATGTTTCCATGGTTTTTTCTAGCCGGGTTAAATTAGAAATGGGAATTTCGTCATTATTTGGTACATCACCTTGCAGTGGCATAGGATTAGATTTTAAGACATTAGCGTACGAGGTTCTGTTAGTATTTGGCTGTGGAATCTGGACACCGTACGTGTTTCCTTGATTAGTTGCCTGCGTTTGAGGGGGGTTAAGTTTCTGTCCAACAGAACGCTTGACAATCGAATATACCGGGCACCCTCTATAGTTGGCAGTGTGATTACCACCGCAGTTGCTACATTTTTTTACATTAGGATCATTTTTGGACTTGTCGCACCGGACGGTACCATGTAATTCTCCACATACGACGCAAACAGGGGGTAAATGGCAGTATGCCCTAGTGTGACCAAATTCTTGGCAGTTTAAACACTGAACGGGTCCATTTCTTTTGTGCGGCTCTTCGATCGTGATTTTTCTGTACAAGATGTATTTTAAACTGTAAATGGGATGCGTTTCATTTTTTTTTAGCTTAACATCGCCGGGCTCTAACTCCACTCGAAATAGGGGTTGGGGATTTTTTTCCCTATTTTTAATATTTGTAACATTTTTTATTTTGAAGCCTTTTTCTTCTAAAAATGTTTTTATTTCGTCGGGGTCCACGCATGAGTCAATGCCCTTAATCACAACTTGAAGACCTTTACTGCTTTTCAGTTGGTACGTATAGAAGCTTTTTTTAAGTGCTTCAAACTTATTAATTATTTTCCGAAAATCATTCTCATGATTAATCTGTATTTTTGTCTCGTTTATATTTCCACGCTTGATTGCAGCAACGTAAAACGAATTTTCACCTATCACCGAGATTAAACTTTTTATAAGCTCACTTGAGTTTTGCTCTCTAAGATATATCGGGGGTGGCTTCGACGATTTAATGACGTTAGGTGCTTCAGAAGATTCATCCTCCAGAATTGCAAAACGATTTTGCGAATTTATTCTATCAAAAGATGGAACTTTAGAGGCCGAGGCTACAGCTGAAGAGGCTGGGCTGCGACCCCGTTTGAGAACTGTTATATACCTGTCCATACCAACTTGCACTTGTGGTTTTTGAAAATTTTTTACTTGTGTGTTTTCCGTTGCGTCTGTGTTTGAGTTCATGGTATCATTTCCTACTAGGAATGTCTTTGAAATGGTAACACTTGATGGTTCTGCCGTTAGGTTGTTGTTATTGTTTTCTGTTGTTATGTTTATTTCCACATTGCTTTCGCTAGCATGAATATTATTTATTTTTGTTATTGATTCATTGTTATTACTCATATAGAGAGTTGTTTTTGGTTTTTTTTCACCGTTGTTTTTATTTTTTTATTTTTTTTTTTTTTTTTTTTTTTGTTGACTGTGCTCTTCTTATTATGTATTATGTTTTTGTAACACCAAAAGAATAAATAATTTTTTGCACAGATTATTTGTATTATGTATGTATGTACGTTCATACGTATACTTTTTTTTCATGTATTTTTTTACTTATTATTTTTTTGTTTGTTTTTTACTTGTTCTATTGTTCACTTTAATTTTGAGCGTCCAAATTCGCTTGTTAAATATTATTAACAAATTTATGTTAAAAAAAGAATCGTATGCGGAGTTAAAAAAAAAACACGTCCGTTGACAACGAGCAAAAAATAATTTTTTCCCTTCATACATTCATTTTTAACTTCGAAAGCGTTACTTGTATAGGAAAACAATATATGAACAGATTAAGGGAATTGTAATTCTTAATTTTTTAAAATTTATTTCAACTAAATTGGGCTAGGGGTTGTCGAGCTATGTCAAACAACAGGGCCTAAAACGTGATAAATTCCCCTATACGATAGTACTAACTTCAAATCGATACTAACTTCAAATCGCAGGTAAGAAGACAAAACGAATGATGCAGAAATTCTTCTTTTTGGGTATAATTTCACATAGAGTTCACAGAATTGAGTTGGCAAATCATGTGTTGTACTGTGTAATATTTTCTAATGAATTCATACTGTTTTTAAGAATATTCTTATCTGCAATCAAAATTGGTTATATATATATATAATCCTTTAAATTCCTATAACGAACATAGGGCCTCGAAAATTGTTTTTGGTTTTGCGCTATTTTATATCCCTTCAATAATTTTTGCGAGAAAATTTATTTGCGCAAGACTTTACGCTTTAAAATTTTGTTATAAAAGTTTGACTTGGATAAAGGTCAGAAGGAGGACGGAGCTGTTTAGGAGATATTGTGGATTATGGACTCACATCTCTAAAAGTTTAAAAAACTTTTTGAAGAAAAATAACAGTTATTCATGCAGAGTTGGTCTATATACCAACATTTTGTGAATTTTGTGATTGTCGAGAGTGGGGCTTATATGAGAGCTTTGGTCTATTAACGACGTATCTCTTAAAAAGTTTGTTAACATTTTTGGAGCATTTGAAAGTTACTCTTTTTTACTAAGAATTTTTTTCTAATACATATCGATGGTACTAGGAGTAGTTTTTAAGTCTGGGCTAATGTATATGAAGGCTACCGTTCCCTATAAAACCGCGAGGATCTTACTTTGTGGAAATATATATTTGTTCTATGTAAGTATATTTCAATGTCTTAGAAAATTATTTTCAATAAAGAAACTTTTAATCATATATCATGGTCAACCATCTGTTGTCACGGTGTACCGTATAACAATTGTCATATGGAAGAGTAGCTTAAGTCGATATAAGACATTATTACATTATTACAAGTGGAAATAAGCTACTTTGCCATATTCGCACAGATTGAAAATATTATATATGTGGTAATAAGAAAAAAGTGTTTATGATTTTAGTTTTGCAGGAGAGCGATTTTAAACTTTAAAGGTAATTTTTAAAAATTTATTTTTATTCTTATTAAATCATCACTTCTTTCGGTTATAGATTTTTTAATTTTTATTCCTAAATACTCTTTAACATCCAAATCGGAAGTAAACTAAAGTTTTTATATGAAACTAGAGTTAGCCAAGAGGAAGTATATATGAATTTAAATGTAGAGAGAATTCGTTTTTTTCGTCTTAGTGGATCGATTTGGCTAGGTACCAACCTCCGAACCAAATGTTCACTTCTACTCATGTCCGTGAATGTTTAATTTAGTTTTTTAAGTTGAATTATATGAAAAAAGGCAGAAAGTACCAATTGAAAAAGAAAAAGTACAAACATTTCGCCTTTTAAATATAGTTTATCAATCACTCAGGACTCTGCATGCGGAATTTTATGTTTCTATGTTCAGAATTATTAAAAATTCAAAAAGTACCAGTTAAAGAACGAAAAGTACCAAAAAGCTCTTCCTTACAGATTCTTATTCACTCAGAGCCATGCATGTTTAATTTTATGTTTCTAGGTCCAATGCTAACGGAAATGCAAAAAGGTCCATTTGAAGACCAAAAAAGTTCCCTCTTATAGATTCTCACCCATTCGGGACATTGCAGATTTAGTTTTATGTTTCTAGGTCCAATATTAAAGGAAATTAAAAAAAGTACTAGTTGTAGAACCTCTCCCTTACAGATTCGTATTCCCTCAGAACAATGCATGCTTAATTTTATGTTTCTAGGTCCAATATTAACTCAAATTCAAAAAGTACGAGTTGAAGAACAAGAAAGTGCCAACATGTTTCATCTTATAGGTTCTTATTCACTCAAGACCTTGCACAAATAATTTTTTATTTCTAAGTTCAATATTACAAAAAATTTAAAAATTGCCACACGCAGCACGGAAAAGTAAAAGAAAGTAATTAAATTTCCCGTATTTCCCCTTTCTAAAAATTATTTCGCTCCGTTGAAGAATCAAAAATTTCAGTGTTGTAGTGGGAGACCATAATTTATTGCGTTATATGTCAATATACAATAGTTTAAAAAAAAAAACGTTCCAATGGGTACGATTTTAATTCATAAAACGTTCGAATTTCGAAAAAGTACCAAATTTATATTTGTATTTTTTAGATAAGATACGAATTTGGTATATCCTTTATTCCTATACTTATTGGTTTAAAAGCTAAATGGGTATAGTTTTTTTTTTGAGCTTCTATTAGTTTTGGAGATATGAAGTCACCGAATTTTTACCCTTTTTACACTCTTAATAACTCTTAATACATTGTAGGTAAATGCCTTTTAAATGGTGTATTTTTTGTTTAAATCGGTTGACAAACAGAGACGGAAAGTGTTCTTAACCGTTTTGCCTTTGCCGATTTATATATAGATTATATTGCACATTAAAAAATAGATGAGCAAATAGAATTTAGCTGTAACTTCCTGAAAAATTGTTGAAAATGATTAAAACTTTTTCCATGTGTACTTTTTAAGGAGGAGATCTCAAAGATGTTATTAGCTCATATTTAGTTTAAGCAGATATGTTTATTTTATATAATAATAACCAATTCATTTAAAAAGAATAAAACCATTGAATTTGCTAATTTCAAAATAAATTTGTCTACTCGTAGAGTCTATCTTGGCAAAGAAGTAGTGATGTCAAAAACTCATCAAATTGAATCGTTTATTTCAGAAACCCGTCAAGTGCGTTTTTTTTAAATTATCGATTTTCGAAAAACTAAAAAAAACCTCCTAATTCTAAAATTGGTAAAGCTTTTGGCTTGAAAAAAATTAAAAAATTCTTATTGTATTTCAAAAAGAAATATTGCTTGGGGTTAATTTTAAAGATTTTATTTTGTTGCAAAAAATTTTTAAAAATGCTGTACTTGACTGGTTTCTGCAATAAAATAAAATTGTTTTTTTAAAAAAAATATTTGGCAATATAATATTGATTTTCAGAAACAGTTGTATTGTGTAAATAAAAACAGTATATTTTACGTATGTTTTAATTAATTAAAAATAGCACAAATTTCTTTATATTTATAATAAAAAAATGGATAAAATCAAACAAAGTAACATAAAACATATTGTCTTTGCATATATCACCAGCATTTTGTTTGAGCTTTTATTCTACTCATCGTCGATGTTAGAGTCGACTTCGGAAGATTTCATCAAAAAATATTCATAGCCTGTAGTATACTTGGCCAAATTCTTCAGGTCAATGATTTTTTTTTGCGTTAATCTCTATTTTTGCAGATGGACATTCAATCACTGGGAGGTGCGGAACTGCAGAATATCTTCTAAATGTTAACGTTGAGGAGGTTAAGCTGCCAATAAAGTGCTTAGCAACCACTTTTCCTTGATCAGTATTGTTGTAATATCTTAGTTAGCGGATACTTTAAAAGGAATCCTCTATTGACCACAATAACTGTAGATCAGCAGGGCTCCCAAAATTTACTGTAGGAAGCCGCCATATGAGTTCAGTTGGCGGGCTTCTGTACTAATCAGAAATTTCAAAACAAAATACAACCCATGGAAATGCTTGCCAGTTCACTATTTCCTGCATAAGACGGTATGACTAAAGTAGGTCCTTCATAATCTATAATAATATCCTTTTTGAAAAAAATGTCAGTTTGACGGGTTCCTGAAATTAACGATTCAAATATAAGCGGGGCTAAACAAAAATCGTTATTTTGATGAAATCGCTCTGAAAAATCGTCTAAATTACGTAAAATCGTAACGCTTGGCACCCCTGATGGTATGGTTTATAATTTTACCAAGGCTATAGTTGACTTCGAACATGTTAACCACAAATGATTTGGCTGTTTATCACCAGTAACATTGTGTTTTTTTTTTGAAATATTTAAATAGCAACATGATCATGTTGATGAACATAAAATGATTCGGGTATACATATTATTGTTATTATTAACCATAACAAGGAAGAAGAACTTTAATAACCAAAATATGACTGCAAGTGATAATCATATGGTTGAAGTATATATTATATGGTAAAAAAATGCTCGTTAAAAAACGTTTTACTAGCCGGGACTAAACTGAAAAATATGCTTTGTCTGCGTGTAAGAATAGTTGTATATTTAAAAAGTGTAAGAGCAATGACTTCTATGAATGAACTCCTTCTCTATCGACAGTCCTAAAATGTACGAAAACAAATTATAATAATAAGAATTGATTTATTTTCGAAAGGATGAAATTAAATTCTTGTAAAACATCTAATTTAGCACAGCAACAACATTAAATGATGGTACATCCAAAATTGCCCGAAAGATCCAAATATTATCCAGTATAGAAAATTTGTCTGCAAAATACACACAACTTCAATTAAATACAGTTAAAATCAGTTCCCATTTGCAGAAATTACAAATTCTGAAACATTTTCACATTTTAAGGGCTCAGAGCTGAAGTGTACCAGGTCAAAAAAGAAAAGTCGAAAATAGTTTGAAGTTGAGTAAGTGAATTTCCATTAATTTCTGAAGCCATTGCATTGGGTTCATTACAGTACCTAAGAAATGAAATACTTTTGAATTTAGTCCGTTACTGAACTGAAAAGAGTTTAACTTTGCGGAGGATTTCGCATCAGTTTTTAAATATATATATTCTATTTTATGACTTGGATCGGTTCAGCTCTGACCCCTATATTTAACATATTAGATTTTTCCTGTATGATAAGTAGATTGAACTAATATATATTGAGCCTTTGCTGCAATAGAGTCATAACTCAAATTTGAATTTTCAAGCAGCTTAAAATTTCATTCTTCTCTCAAGAGATATTGTGAAATTTTGACACAATATCAAGAAACGATATTGCAATTAACTCCTCATTATTAGCCAGTAGGCGGAACTATGACCCACTAGGTATTAAAGAATTAAATACATTAGCTCAAAAATCAGATTTTTTGAGTCATGACGCTATTGCAGTAAAGGCTCGATATCTTCATTGATTTACTTTTGAATAGTAAAAAATTTTTGCGAGTAGTTCAGCCTGCCTAACGATACTTTTGCATGTTGTTGCTCTTCAAACTATGTGTATGCAAATATAGCAAAGATAACATAGCTCCAAAACCTACTTCGTCACCTGTAACACTGTAACATCAAACGCAGTTGTATGTTAAATGTGTATTGTATGATTTCATAGAATGCCTCCGTCTTTATCTTTTCAGTTGTGTTTCTTTAATTTACTTGCAAAAATATGGATGACCGCAAACATCAACTTTTATATTCAGAAATCGACTTGTTTGTTGAACGCCAAGGTTGTTCAAATTGAGAACTCTCGATTATTTCCTGTGGGGCCACTCTTAGTTTTTGGCTTCTGCTGATGAATTAGCAACAATTGACGTTTTGGAGGCGAACATTGTTTTTGTTATTCTTGATCTACGGCCAGCAATGCTCGAAAAAAATGGCCCAAAATTGGACTTGCAAAAAGCGCTTCGTCGGGAACAGACTCCATTTTACAAGAACTAGGACAGTAAAATCTTATATAAGAAGACGTGAACACAACTTGAACAAATCGTGTTAGGTGGATATGCTTTGTGAATGCCATATGCTCTCAAGAGGGATAATGGGGAATAAACAACAAACAAGTAAAATTGTCCAAGTAAAGTTTGAGTAGATTTTACCGTTAATAAATATAGATATAATGTCACTTGATTATAATGTCTTCCTAAAAATATAAAAGTATTTTAGGTGAAAGCCAGGCAGAACAAAAAATGACAAAAAATATTTGCAGACTGGACTATAAAAAATAAAATATTCGAGCACGATCATAATAAGGCTAACGATATATGGAGCAATTTTGGTACCGTTGTAAGGATACCAAGAAAAGGTGTCCCATGTACAACAAAAAAATATCCATGTAACTTTAGAACTAAACCGGAAAAAGTACTTGTATTCTGCTGAAGTGGTTTTATATTACACGGAATAAGTAGGGCGATGTGCACCCCATCACCAAGGCTCTGGAGACACTGCTGGATATACCCCCGATCAAAACGCCGGTTAGTTAAGAGGCGGGACGGGCGGCCGGACGGCTATTACTTCTCGGCAAATTATATATAGTAGACTAAAAGAGCACATTGTCCGTGTATAGTAGATACATTGATGGGATATACACGTTCGCCGAACATGCCCAATCGAATACCAGAGACGGAAATTGTCGGAAACTGCGAGAATATGATCCCTGATAGAGGATCATGGTCAAGAACAACTGCAGGGTAAGCGCCTGTAAGGATCTGTGCTACACAGACGATTTTAAACATGGGAGTAAAACGGGCAAAGGGGTCTATGTTGTAAAACCGGAAACCGAGATATTCTACCGTCTTCCGGGTCCCAACACAATTTTCTAGGCGGAAGACCGTGCTATTACGGAATGTGTGGGATGGATTGCATCAAATATGGGGCGAGTGGGCGCTAACATATTTGCCGACAGCCAAAGGTTAAAAAGGGCGTTATCAGTTAATAGGGTTAAGTCCAGGGCCTTATTAGACTGTAGGAGGGCCATTGCCAGATTTTCCTTGGGCACTGGGATTCGTATCATATGGGTACCGGGCCGCTTGGGGATAATCGGTAACGAATCGCTATCGGAGGAAGAAAACTCGAAGCAGTTATTTTGGCGAATGCGAAACCGTTTGGAGAAACGAGTTCAGCATTGAAGGCGTGGGAAATAGCGGGATTGGGAAACGGTGCCAGTTAAAATAGTGGGACTGTGGGGTTGCCAAAATTTATGGGGTTACCAAGACAAGGTGAGAAAATGTTTCGGGTTACCAAGACGAGGTGAGAAAATGAAGCTTCTTCAACGGGGGTAAGTCCGAAGTAAGTATGATTGTGCATATCCTGACTAGTCATGCGGAAATATGAGCACGACTACACCAATTTGGACGGGCAGAATATGACAAGTGTAGAGCGTGTGGCGAGGAGAGCGAGTCACTGAAACACTTTTCCTGCCACTGTCAGCCCTCCGTCGAATTAAGATCCAAATACCCTGAGGAATGTTGAATGGAAAACTTAAGGAATTACGTCGGGAAACTGGGTTTTTTAACGCCGGAAGTCAACCCTCTCCCTATAGGTGTTGCTTGTACTATCCCCCTAAGTCCCCCATGTTTCTTCTTGAGGAGCGCACAACAGGCCCGGTAGTGGCGTAGGTGTATACCGCACAGATATTAGGTTTCATTTTTAATGCTTCGTCATCCTTTAGACCTATCCTTATAAAATTGAAGTTTTTCTAAAAAAAAACATAATAGCGTTTTATATCGTTAGAAGTACTTACTTTTTGTTTAAATGTGTACGCCTTTTTTAACTCATTTTCTAGCCTTTATAATATAACTAAATTCTTTTGTATATTTGACAATATTATTTAAAAACAACGTTTAAATCCTGCCTATGTAAATTTTTATACCCACATCACAATAGTAGAGAGGTTATTATGCATTTGTGCTTATGTTTGTAATACCCCTTGAAGCAAGGGAACTGACACTAAACTTATCACGTGACAAGTCACTTTAACATGGCGATGTCCTACGAGGGGTTAATTTGCACCTTTTTGACACTTCGTAACAAGTCACTGAAATAACCTTAATGGACACATCCAATTTTGGTTAAAATAATGTCTGTCGCAGATATTGTCACAAATGAACCATGTCAATATTATAGATCCTCTTCTTATAAAGTAATAGAACTAGAGAGAATCAGCCACTACCCGCACAAAATCCAGTCACATAAATAGTTTTGTGCCAATTACCTTTCCTCTGGACCAACTACACTCTAACCACATTATCACCAGTTAAGTGATAGGTCTTGTTTTCACCTATCACAATTCGTTTCTTTTAATTATACAATTTTGTTCACTGGTCACGGGATAAGGGCTTTAAGAGCAATTGACACAAATTTCCCACAGAGACCTAAAATAGTGGTCCTATACCCACATTTATGTATACCGGTCGACTCTGAATCACTTTCTGAGTCGAGTTAACGATTTCCGCCCGGCTGGCTGGCTGGCTGCCCATGTAAACCTTGTGCGCAAGGTACAGGAATTTTGAAGATAATTTGGCGCAATGACCAAGTCTTTTGAAAATGGGGCAAATCGGCCCACAATCTCACATAGCCCCATACAAGCTTCTTTACGAAAGAGGGTTTTTGTGCCTATAAACCATATTATTATGTTGGTGTTTAGATTAAATTTGGCTCAACCTTATTTTATTGCAATCCAAATCATATTACCAATTTACTGAAAGTATTTACAAAAATTTAATTCCTGTTTTACTTTTTTACTTTAAAGCATTTTTAAAGATTTTTAAACATTTAGAATACAACCCCTTTTGCTGCTTTGCATTCATGACCGTAATGAAATTTCAAAGACCTTGAGAAAAAAACTTATGTTTTTATTGCGACTCCTTAAAAAATCTCAAACGAAAAAACACATAAAATTATTCTTCACCAAACATCTTTTCATATCCATAAATTTATGCAAATTTGTGCAGACACTCTGCCATGCGCAAGAAAAAAAAAATAACATTGAGAAATAAAATACCAAAGATTGCAGTTTCTTTATGGCCCATTATATCAATTTATGAATAAACTTTCATAATATTCAGTCTACATATTTTCAAAGCTGAAGCAAAATCCCAGCCAACAGTCTGTTATGGAACCAACATTTTGAGCCACATGCAGGCTCTTTCTTCTTCATAAAACTTTTTCATTTGCGAAAGTTTTCAAGTTGATTGGCAAAATGAATACAAATAGAAATGGATTTTATGAATTATTTTTTCCCAATTTTCAATTATTTGCTAAGCAATTTCAATCAACGAAAATTCAACATTTTAGTTACAAAAATATTTTTATTTATCTTGTTTGTTATTTTGACCAACAACTTTGCGAAATAAATTTTTACAAAAATAGTAACAAATAGATAAGAGAGAAACCAATGATGGTTTTTTTCATGGATTTTAAAATGGAGCTCATTTTGGAGTAAAGTTGGAATCATCATTTTTAGTATTTATCTTAATCTTTAAGATTAAATTGAATTTTGCAGGAGAATATTTTTATATTTATTAATATTACCATCTGGAGAATTAAATAGGTCATATTAAATTTGCTTGGTCCGTGTGGAATTCTACAAAAGATTTTTTTCCTTAGATCCTCTACAAGTGCACATCTGGGAAACTCCCTGAAAATGAAACGAATACCAATAATGACAAAAATTAAAGATTTTTTTTTAAGTTTTGCACTTTTGCAGAGTTTTTTTTTTTATTTTAATAGGGGGTGTCTAGGATTGCGTAGAACAAACCACAGAATTCTAACTGGTTTTAACGATATATGTGTATATTAAATCGGCTTAACCCTCTATGATGTCCATAATTGTTTTTAAAGTAGATTTAGTCAAACAACCGTAAGTTTTAATATTTAAGTGAAAAAAATAAATTCCGAACAAATGCCAGGTAAAAAATATTGAATACCGTCTAAAGACGGTCTTGCCCACTTGCATGTAATAAGACAACACAGGTCATCATAATTTATAAAAAAGTTTAATTTAGAGAAAGAGCACAAAAGTAAAAATAGTTATAATTTTTATATTGGTATTCTCAGAACAAATTTTAATCGATCAGTCCGCGTACACTTATAAAAAAGGCGTCATAACACTGATGTATTTTGACATAAGTACTATGACAAGTGTCTTAGTTTTTGACCCCCATTACACTTTACATTACTGTGATGTCAGCCTTAACATCACTTGTCTAAATTGTCATCAAGGTCAAAAATTTTAATTATGTCATCAATGGAATGACACAATGGCATCACAGAAATGACGAATCGGAGTCGGTTTTATTAAACATGTCATCAGTGCGATGATAGACTGTCATCAGATTGAGTCATTGTAATTGACCTTAAGTCAAATTGAGAGAATATCATTATTTACTTACGCTACACATGTTTGTTTCACTTTTGTTGTATTCCGCCCTTTGTTAACAGAAGAACTCTCAATTATAAGACATCCGATATGGGTTGCGTAATAACTCTACTTGAAAAATTTGATGTATTTAAATAAATAATTTAAAAAATAGAATATGGGAATTTTTGGTTCTAATTTTACTTTTTAAACGTGAAAATAATGTTAATAATATATTGTGACATGATATATTATGTCACCGCACTGATGACACTTTGCTATTGCACTGTTGATAGTTTGTCATTGCCCTGATGACAGTTTGTCATCATACTGATGACATAATCTATTATGCCATCGCACTGATGGTAGTTTATCATTGCACTGATGACAGCTTCCAACTTCTGCCTTAGTTGGAAGCTGTGGCTTTTTCCGTTCTCCAGACACACATAAGTCTATAATCTCTTTGTATGGGAGGTGCCAACCGCACTTTTCCAATCCCGCCCACACTTTGTCAAATGTTGTGTATTGATAACTAAAATGTTTTTATCTTATTTGGAAACCGTCGCTCTAACCGTTCTCTGGATATAAATAAGTGTATAATGTCTTTCTATGGGATGTACCACGCCCACTTCTCCAATACTGTCCATTTTTTTATAGAGTTTGTGTATTGATAACCCAGATATGTGTACTAAATTTGGACAATTTTTCTCTTACCGTTCTTTAGATATAAATAAATCTGTTTTGTAACACGCCCACTTCGTCAATCACGCCCATATTTTTGTCGGATGTTGTGTATTGATTTCTAAAATGCTTGTACATAAATTGCAAGCTAAGGTAAAATGTTACAAGAAAATACAAGATAATAGTCTGGTAGTGTATAAAGTCATTTCTAATAAATTTTTAAGGAATAGAACTATTTTAAAAAGCTTTATAAAATACATAACTGAAATTTAAATCATAGAATAAATTCGAAAAATAAAAAATGTTGATTATAATAAAGTTGCTTATAATTAAGTTGCTTATGAAAAGTAATAATTCCCAATATATATTTGAAAAAATATTGTAAAAAAACTTCTTCAAAAGTTACGTCATTTTCAAAATGCCATAATTTCGCCGAATTAGCCGAATGTGTTGAGTTTATTTTTTCAATATCTCATAAGCTACTGCACATACGAAGATGATTTGTATGTCATTTTAAAGAGAATACTAAGGGCTACATACAATATATTAAAAACATTTTTTTTAATGTAGTAGCTACCAAATATTAAATTTTAAAAATGGACTAAGTCAAAAACCTAATATTTTTTTGGCTGATTTTTTTTATGTAATTCCTCAAACTATTCTTTTAAAATCCTGAAATTTTGAAGGAGCGGTTTTTTAAGATATGATTTTTTTTCTTTTGCAACCTGTAAAAAATAATCCTATAATAAAATATTAATATTGTTATTTTGAGCAATAAGTATTTATTAAATCTAATTTTTGTGATTGTAGGTGCTATAAAAAAGTTACGACATTGATAAAATTTTCTATGTTTAATTGTTGCATTTTTTGTTGGAGCTCGTTGTGGGCACTTTCAACGTTACATTTCCAAGAAGTTAAATGAGTTATAATAAATGAATAATAAATATACTGAAAAAAGTACCAAGAAAAAGGGCGAAAATACCCGCATTCAAATGAACGTAGAAGTTACCTATCACTGTTTTATAAATGTCACTTAACAACGATATGAACTTCCTATTTTATACAGAACTACAGCTACGGTACAACACATTTCGGTAAGCTTTTGCATTGCTTTTCATATACCAAAAAGCGAACAGCTGATTGATACAGAACAGATACAGTACAACAACGTTCGCCTAACTGAGCCTTTAAATGGCTTATATTGTTTTCCTGTCTTTATAGATAAAAAAACAGAACGTTTATTTCTGAAATATTTTATAACAAATTCAAAGTGACATATAAACCAAAATATTTAAACATTGGGGGATTCACAAGGTGTGCTATCAAGTCATATCGTCATAATGTCCTAAATAATATTTTACAATTGTTTAAAAAAAAATATTGTTGTGTTTCAAACAACATAAAAAAATATTTTTTTTTTAAACAATTGTAAAATATTATTTAGGATATTATGACGATATGACTTGATAGCACACCTTGTGAATCCCCCCATTATATATTGGAACATCAACTGAAGGCAAATGATTCGTTTGTGATGTTTGGTTTTTTTTTAACAATTTACAATTTATTAAACAATTTAAAATATTTGGTATATGAAAAGCCATAAAAGTGTATTATTGATGTTGCATATTGAATCAAAAGTTTAAAATATTTAATAAGTTAAATAAATAGTTACATACGTTCTTTTCAAAAAAAAGTACTGTTTTTTCTGTTTTCCGAATTTTAAATCTGGCAACCTTATGTGAAAAACACATATAAATACGTAATGCAAAAGGTGTAATATATTCAGCAATAATTACTTAATGAATTGGCCCAAACAGCAGAAGTACAGCATTAAGCCACATTTTTTTAATGTATTTAGATTTTTATATGACAAGTTATAGTAATAATATGTTTTATGTATTTCCAAATGGAAATTATGTGTTAGTTTGGAATTCAAGCTGTAATAAAGAGCAACTATTTAACTATGGGCGGGAGTTGATACAATAATGTCATAATTTATATGTACGTAATATAATCGTTTCCTTTTAGTATTTGTACTATGAAGATGTACTACTATTTTAAAGAAAAGCAAAAAATATTTGAAAATACTTTAATAATCTTAAATAACTAAACTTTGGATAAATAATAAGAAGAATATTTATTTCTCTACGCTCTCTAGTATCTTATTTTTTACCGCATTTACAAAAAAATGTTAAGCTCGTATCTTTAAATTTTTTTATATGTACATAAAAAAATTATTTAAAAATAAGTTTTAGTTTAATTACTATTTTTATATAATCTGCCCTTCGTTTCTTTCTGTAGTTTTCAAAGGACAAATTTTAATTTTGGATTGCAACAAAGCTAAAATTTTCTACATCCTGTAACCAAAAAAAAAAAAAAAAATGATAATTAAAGGAAAACAGTAAAATATTCAAAAGGGACTGAAAAAAGACTAAATATTAAAATAAATTACATTTTATCTTCTATTGAGTGTAGTTTTCTGTAATTTGAAAAAATTTTCAAAGGTATCGAATCTGGAACAGGAGTTTCTTTACAATTTAAAAAAAAATATTTTTATTTAGGCTTTTTAAATCTTTAAAAATATATGATTTTTTTCATGTTTACACATAGAGAAGTATGGTCACTAGACAACTTTAAGTTACAATATAATTACTAATGCCTTATCGCAATTAAGCTAAAATTCCACTACCGGCTAAAATACCACAATCTGTGACGATTTTCATCTTGCCATATCGACGCACATTCAAGTACATTGTACAATTTAGTCTTGGGTGGTCCCACTACCGTCGCAAATTGTGAAAATTTTTTCTGTTCAAATCGGCCAAAGCTCAATTGAGACAATAATCGGTGCAATGTGGTCACACTATCGTGCAATTTAGGCAAATTAAATCGTATGTTTTTGTTAATTTACTTGTGGGCAGACATAGTTTTACCTTCAAAATGGATTACTCTCGAAAACAGAAAACTGCTGTGGCCCTATATAAATTTGAAATAATTTAAACCAGTATTACAAAGATTTAACGTTTGTTTGTTTGTAGAAGATAATCTTAATAACCGCTGAACCGATCTTTATAAAACTTTTACAGTATATTACTGATGCTCTAAAAGGTGCTATTGGCTATATAGTCTGTGTATGGGCACTTCCCATACACAGACATTATACATTTATTTATATCTATTAGGGCGGGTCAATTTGCCCAAGTGACAAGATCGCCCAAGTGACAAGATTGCCCAAGTGACAAGAAAAATCGTATTCTAGGGTTCAAAATAAGAAACTTTGCCCAAGGAACCATACCTCTAAATTGAGTTCTGATGTTCCTTGTTTTGACGCAAAGGTAAAATTTAAAGAAAAAACCACTTTGACCCCCACTAACTTTGGAGGGCCGACCCACCCTTGTCACTTGGGCGATTTTTAAATCGACCCGCCCTGTACCCTAGGGTTAACTATTTTTTTTACAAAAAGTCACTTTATTCTACAACAAGCCAAGAATTTAAGAAAACAACCTAATTTTACATCACTTTCTTCAGAAAAAGCCCTACTTTTACAAAAAGACTTATTTTTTCGCTTATTGGTTTTTTAAAAGTTTGATTTATTAGTTGTACCAAATGGCGTATGCGTGTTAATAAATTGGAATTAAATAATACTCATACGTAACCAAGTAACTTGACAGATATTTTCCTTGCAGATTTTTCTTTAAAAAAAAATAGATAACATATATGCACACAAGGGCGGGTCGATTCAAAAATCGCCCAAGTGACAAGGGTGGGTAGGCCCTCCAAAGTAAGTGGGGGCCGGTCATACATTTAGACTCGATTAGGGCACTTTAAATGGGTGAAAGTGGGGATTTTTCAAAATTTGAACTTTGGGTCAAAATAAGGAACATCAAAATTCATTTTAGAGGTATGGTTCCTTGGGCAAAGTTTCTTCTTTTGATCCCTAGATTACAATTTTTCTTGTTACTTGGGCGATTTTTTTTGCGTCCATACAAATCGACCCGCACTAATATCTATACAACGGCAAGAGCTAAACTTTCAAAATTTAGTACGAATATCTACGAACATCTGACAAAATCTGGGCAGAATTGAGAAAATTGGCGTGGAAACTCCCATACGAAGACATAGGTAATACCTGTAACAGCTGAACCGATCATTATGAAACGTTTACAGTATGATTTTGATGGTCTGGGAGGTGATATTATATCTTGGTTAGCAATACACAACATCTGAAAAAATCTGGGCGGGATTAAGAAAGTGGGCGTGGCAACTACCATACAAAGACATATGTAAAACCTGTAACCGCTGAACCAATCATTATGAAACTTTTACAGTATATTATTGATGGTCTGGAACCGCAACTAATATATTAACGATTTTATAATAATAAAAAAATGCATTAAATTCTTTAAAAACTTACAGCACAGCGTGTTCTTTTTTATATGTGTTGTTTTGTAAACAGATGTTTTCAAGCCAGGGATTGCAACACCGGTACAACTGTTTTGGTAAAAGCGACTTTGTTCAACAATATAATTGCACTATTAAATGTTTTAATACATATGAATAATAGAAAAAATAAATGTATTTGTGCTACAATTAAAGCTCAAAAAAGTGAAATTTAAGTAGCCAGCTTGTGCAATTTCAAAATTTCGTTTTGCCATCCCATGTACCGGCGCTCATTGTCGAATGTGATTGGCGCACAAGTGGCTGATAAAAATCGTGATAAATTTAACAATTTGATTGACCCACGTTGTGGAAAATAGTTTTCACATAATCTGCGCAACAAAGTTAATTTTGATTGTCCACAGTCAGCACAATTTCGGCACAGATTGTTGCATTTAAAATAAATGTGACTGTTTACGCTATCGGCACATGAAATACGACAAAAAAATTTACACTGCACCGATAGTGGGATCTAACCTTTACAGTAATCACGACTAAAACAGTCCTCCTTAGCCCTAGAATTCATAACCGGGAAAACGTGTATCGAAACCATCGTGTAGCTAAACCAACGACAAAAGCGTATTGAAACATTGAGTCTAGAAATTTAAAGTCTTTTTGCGTCGTTTTATTGAAATTTGGCACAGAAGTTCCATAGCCATATACTTCCAAAAATAAAACATTCGCCAACACATAACTGGGGTACCCGTGTACCCAATTGGTATATGCACACCACAGTAGTAGAGAGGGTATTATGCTTTTGTGCTATTGCTTGTAACACCTTAAACTATTGGTCCGAAAACGACCTTCAAGTATACCGATCGACTGAGAATAACTTTCTAATTTCACAATAAAATTTCCTTTAAGAAAGGATAAATTTTTTTTCTCATATGCGCAGTCGTGTTAGAAACAAAATTGGTTTTATATAATATCCCACTAGGCGCGACTCCTGGGCATTTGTGGCACATTTTCTTCAATATATTTCTAGTCTGTATTGTATATTATGTATGGGAGCCCCCTTAAGGAATGGAGATAACGGGTAGGCATGTTAGAAATAAATGATGGAGATGAAAATTAAAGTAGGGTTGGTCATACCTTTTACCCTTTTAATTTAAGAATTTTAACCATATATATATGGCGGCTTAATAATATTCTTTTATTTGGCCCCTGCAGCGCGAAGGACTTTTCTAGAAGGGTAAAATATATGAGCAGCCCTACTTTATTTTGTGGAATTGCGGTTTTTGAGTTTGCTCAATAAACTAAACCGTTTTTTTTTTCAATAAACTAAACCGTTATTGAGTTACGCCAACGTATGTTGTGCAACCTGCTCCATTTTCGAAATAACGGTATAACTGTATTCAGCGTGCCAGAATAAGGTTAAAAGACCAGGTCCCCGGCTGGCACAGTCTAATAAGTGTTACCAAAATATTTTTTAATTTACCAATAAAAAGTTGGCTCTACCAATTTTAAACCACATTCTAAGAAAAAAAATATTGCTTGATGTGGTCACTGTTCGATCACACATTAATTGTCAACACTGGATGTGAAGTGATTCTTGGTAGTTGTTAATTTTTCCCTTTATATATTATTTGTTTCTCTGAGAACATTTATTAAAACTACAAAATAATAACTTTTTTATACTTATATTTTTAGAAGTTTACCGGTTTTATTGCATTGCATATTACTTTGTGTATTCTTCTTTTGTTTAACCCTGCTGTTAAGTTAAGCCCATTTGGTCCAATTTTTGTATCGTTTGTTTTGTAATTATTGCATGGTGATATATACTGACTTAGTTTTTTAGATCACGTGGTCTTTTTATAAAACAATATTATATAAAAAAAATTCAAGGTTCTAACTTAAAACAGGGCTGAGAAAAATTGAAAATGACGAATCTTAGGTTAAGGGACCATTTGGTCCATAATATATTTCCTTTGGTTTTCTTTGATTTTTTTACATTTATTTAAAAAAAAAAGTATTTAATAGTTTGTTTTACAATGATTGTCATTGCATGAAAAATGTTTTTCGGGTAGTTTTGCAAATAAATTTGCTGCAAATGGAGCACTTTATTTTTTCGAGCCCCTGAGTTAGAAGTATTATTATTTGAAGGCTACTGGAATTACGCATGTTGATCGTATTTCAGTCAATTACTTTGCTAAAAACTCTTGTTGAGGTAATCTAGTACGTTTCCTCATATACGCTTTAGCCAGACAAAGTGATAGTTGCCGCAAAAACTCTGGTCTCCTGCGATTCCGTTTAACAAGAGCCCATGAAACTATCAAGTATGTTTGCCAATACAATCTTTGGCCATCAATTTGTCTTGCGCTTTGTGCTGTAGGCACCAACCATTTGATCGGCAGTTTCTACAAGCTTAAACCTGATGTACTTATTAGTTCCTTCTCACAGAAAAAAGTGTTTTATCAATTAAAAAAATGGCTTAAAAAGTATTTAAATTTAATTAATGTGATAATTGAATCAATTATTTTTTTAGTTGAAAGAAAATTAAAAATTTATTTTTGATTTAATTAACATTTTAGTTGTTTTGAAATAAATTTTCAATTAAAATTTTAATTAAATTATCAAAGTTGTTTTTGGGAATACAAATATTTATTAAAAGATTTTGTTTGTTGTGCTTAATTCCCTTTTTTAATAATTGATAAAAATACTGAAATTTATTGTTGGAGGATAAGCTGTTCCTATGCGCATTTCACTGGTTGCTTAGGCCAGATCGTCAGAAAACGTTCTCCTAAATAATTTTAGAAAAGCCAAAGCTATCAGCAAACAAAACTACAGAAGGAATGAGAATTACCTACAATACCCTCAAAAAGCTTAATTTGCAGCGATATCAAAGCTTAAACAAAATACCAAACAATAAAACAGTGATGAGTTTTTTATCTTTTCTTACATTTCCCACTTACAGCTACAATTAATGTTGGGAGAATTCTAACTAATTGTAGTGGGAAATGTAAGAAAAGATAAAAACTCATCACTGTTTTATTGTTTGGTATTTTGTTTAAGCACAACAAACAAAATCTTTTAATTTTAATTAAATACCAAAAAATCTTAGTTGACTTTTTTCGTTTAAAATTACATATTTAAATAAATGAACACATTGTTTGAAATGACAAAAATTTTTGATCACTTTTTTAATTAAAATTAAAAATATCATTTATTGAAAATATTTTTTCAAAATTTTAAAATTTTTAGTAATCAATATAATCATTTTGGTAATAGGTACAAAATCAACAATTTGTTAGCTTGATATTATGAATTTGGAATAAATTTGGTGATTGGAGAAATTTAATAATTTTTTCTGTGGCTATTGGAGGCGGAAAAAGAACAAAAAAAAAAAAACTCAAACAATAATAGCGCATCTGGACACTGCAAATCGAGTTGGTCCTGGTTGTGTTGAGATAATATTCTCAGCCGTAGCTCCAATACGTTTATGTAATAGAGTGGCACTCCAAACTATTTTGTTTTTAGCAATAAAAAACGGATCAACAGAGCTGACTGCAGCTCGGACAGGTTCCCGTTCAGTATCTGTTTAAAAAGAATTTGTTTCGCTAATTTCTGATATATAATCAATTTCCGAATCTGAAATATCGGAGTCACTTTCTGCATTGAGCAGTTCTCGTATCTCAACTTCGCTCCAGTTTGCCATGTCGTGAGTAGAACACGTCTGAACTTATGAAAACGCCACAAATTGAACCAAGCAGTGCAAATATTTGTGCTTCTTTACAACAAATATCAAAACAAGGGGATCCCACAATTTTATTTTACATATTTAATCTGCGTTGATTAAAAAAAACTAAAAATGGGGAATTCCACACTGGTTTATTACTTAAGCTGTTTATATGGATCAAATGGTCCAATAACCTAACATTCGTAAGTTTTTTCTAACCTAACAGCAGGGTTAAGAATTTTTAGTCTGTAACGTGATCTCAAATCAATAAATTGTATACCGTTTTGCATATAACAATAAACGTTAAGGTCTTGTGTAGTTTATGTAGTCAACAGAGTACAAACCCTATTCGAACCATAGGGAAGGATTTAAATAAAGGACATTCTTATTAAAATCCTGGTCAGTAAAATCAGACTGTCCTTAAACAGTCACTAACAACTAATTTAGTATGGTTGTAGAAATTTGAAAAATACTATAAACCCTAAAGTGAAACTCACTGTTACCATTCTATAATAAAATAGTTTTATTAAATACCTCATTTTAAAAGCACCATGTTATGTTCTTTACAGTAACTATATAATTAACAATAGTAGGCATTTTATTATTTTTACAATCATAAAATGGTCATGGGCAACCATAATATGGTTATAATAACCCCGGTGAAAAAGTTGTTCACAACCCTTGATTGTGAGATTTTAACATGAATCTAGTGAATCGCTCGCTCTTATAAATCTTGTAAATTTGTGCCCACAAAAATGGCCAGGCCTCTACATTTATTCATATTGAAATTTTTTTTATCCTTGCTTCATTGCAAGTGACATTCTTTTTCTCTTTTTTTATTTTTAAAAATAGTTTTTATTTTCTTTTAATTTAATTATCTGCCATTAGATTACACAAAAATACTTTGATGTTTTTGTGTTATTTTAAGAGTGTTTATTTTAGAACATTTCTAATTTCCGCTTTGATATTGGAGCTTACTTAAATGTTTGCATTATGCTTTTATCACTAGCAATTTTGAGCCATTTATTTTTTTATGTTTATATTATGCTATAACAAATGACAAGGAGACATTAGTTAAATAAGACCTAAAATATTTAAATTATTCATTGAAAATTAAAAGAAGAATAATACACATACCAGTAGATTAATAACCAGCTACAGCCAACCATTTTTCCTCTTTCGCTTTGATGGATGTCTTAGCTTTTTTTGCTATTTTTAACCCGTTATCATTGCCATAGATGGGGGTAGTGTACTCATTTTGCAGTTTCAACTCACAGTTAGTGATAGTGCAAAATTATTGCAATCATTTTGTTGATGTTGAGTGATGAATTGAAAATTAGCAGCCTCCCTAAACATGATTGATAGTGATGCTCCAAAATTTTTAATTAAGAAAAAGCAATCATCAGTTTATTGCAGTTTTTTGCTCTTCACTCATTTGAGTGCAACTTAAAACTTTGCACTAAATTTACAAACAAAAAACATGTTTTTTCACGATTAAAGCCATGAGATATTCCGTTATTGACAAATTATTGACATGTTGTTTAATTTTCTTTCTAATGCATATCATAACAAGAATAAAAAATTATGCTCAAACAAAACTAAATTTTTCAAATTTTAGTGAGAGACTATTTATATGCAGCTTTTTTGATTGCAAGTACAAATTTTGCACTATTTGAATTGAGTGCAGATTTTTGCATTCAATCTTAGTTTAGTGATAGTGCAATATCACAAATTTTTTTTAGTGGTCGTTAAAAAAAAATCATCGCTAAAGCTGCTAAAAAGAGAGTGCAAACTAATTATTTTGCAGTTTTATTTAGTGATAGTGCACTGCTGATTTAAATCAATATTTAGTGCACTACCCCCAACTATGATTATTGCATTATTTTATTAATTACTCTGGGGAACAGTCAATTTGCGGCTTGCAAATTTATTGCAAATTTTTACTAATTTTAGGTCGCTGATTGCAAATCTAATCTCAATTTTTCTCTATCAGCTCGACTTTTCGAGATATACCGTAATGTCCAAAATTAAGGTACTTTCACTACATACATTGGAATAACTAGAAAACCGTTCACCATATTCAGTTAAAAGAAAATCCGGAACTCGGCAACAATATTTGTCCCAAGTTATAAAAAATAAAACAGGCTAATAAAACGTTTATGAAACGAATGATGTATGAAAATCCGTTAAATAAGCCCTTTATTAACCTGTCTTATTTTTCATGGATCAGGCCGATTACCTTTAAGCCGTGCTAACATTGTTTTTAAAATTATAAAGTTTTAAACTGCTTAAAGTTAAAATTTAACTTTTTTGTGTTGAATGAAACTTTATATTGTGAACAAAATCGAAAGTTGTGCACCGATTACAATGAAATAAAGCTCATTTCATTCAAAATATGTTTTTGGACGAAAGCTGTGATTTTTCTCGCAGTTTTATATTTTATGAATTTTTAATAAGAAAAATAAATAATTAGTATTGTGGTTATTTTATTGAACTGTTAATGGTTTTAAATCCAAATTGTGATATTTTTAATCAGGCTAATATTCATTGAATTTAATTTTCATTAAATTATTTTTATGAAGAAAGGAATTTTACACCATGAAATGAATTAAAAGTTATTGATAATTTTTCATCTTGACTGAGCTGGGAAGAAAAATACATTTTTTTTTTCTTAAATTTTTTATTTTATTTTTCAAAACTTCACCAAAATATATCTGAAACTACTGGGCAAATATAAAAACAATGTAAAAAGGGCTTAAAGATAATGTTGTTGCCGAGTTTCAGATTTTTTTAACTGAATATGGACATAATTTTGGACATAAGAGTATAGCTCACAAAGTCGAAATGATGGAGAAAAATGGAGATTAGATTTGAAATCAGCAACCTCAAATTAGTAAAAATTTGCGATAAAGTCCCAGGCCGCACAAAAAAATCTGTTTTGTTTCCTTGTGTTTTGCATATGTTTTTGATTGTCGAAAAATGTTGCTCTTTTATTGCGTCTATCATATAAATGATAACGACAACAATTTAAATTTACTACTACTCACACTTTATGTAAATTGTTAAATGAATGTCTAAATTCAATATGGATAATTAAATTCATATTTAATAAAGTATAGCAAATGAAAATTCTTAAATTGAACTAAAGCTTCGGCTTTGAGTTACAAACAGTAAAACATATTATCTTTTTTTTAATATGTCCCACTAACAGTGTGATTAGCTGTATGTTTATCTAAATCAATATACAAAATATTGACTGTTTATTGCTTTGGTATTTCTATTTTAGATCCACGACTGAATACCTTAATATTTAACAGCCATGTCACAGAGTACAATTCCGTTCGGAAACGGAATTCATTCCGTATTTTGGTGCCTCAGAAAATTACGAAAAAACATTGCGGAATGAAACGATTTTTGTTTTCATGAACGGAATGGAAGTTTTATGTATCTTAAAGGCCAAAAAATTATTAAAATATTTTTTCTATCAATAAACAAATATATTTTCTTCGGTTCCGAATGCAATCATACGGAACGGATTTGTAATCTTTGACAAAAAAAAAATTTGGTTTTTCTAGTGCTTCGCATAGTACATTTTTAAAAAGGTAAGTGCACATTCTTACGCTACGCAGTAAGGTAAGTGAACGAAAAAATACTATTTGAATAGCTACCACCATATTCCCTTCTTACGAAGCTGTTTCGAAAGGGAGCATATTAAAGAATAACGGTAACAACAAAAATTCAATGTATAAAACTGATCGTTACATACATATATCAATTTTTGTATGCGCTGAATGAAGCGCTATCTGTTTAAAAAATTTATTGCTTCAAAGCTAAGACTCCCCATAAAAACTTCATGTCTTCCGTAAGCGAGATGGTAAGTGAAACTTTTACGTTTCTCCCTTACAAGCCTGCCACTAGGTAAATACTAGCTGCTTAAACACGCCGCACGGCATTTATATATATTTTTCTTTTTTTGGAATCACTTTACATTATTTATTAAAAAAAAATTGTTTTTGAAAAAAAATTATAGAAAATAATTTTTTTATTTTAAAATAAATATTTATACATTCATTTATATGCATTTAAATTAATTTGAACCAGTCTCCCTCTTGCATTAAAGATTAGTTAATAATAGTAAGAATTTCAGAAATATTTTTTTTTAATTTTTTTCCACGCGTCGTTTTCAACTGCGTCGCCATTTGTTGTTCCATCATAACATATCGCATATCGGCGTTGCGCAAAATGACCCCAGGGAATATGGCCCCAAGAAGAAAATGAAGAATGGCCCCAAAATTTTTCATGACATTTTGTTTTTTTTTGTGTTTTTGGGAGAATTCCAAATAATTGTAGAGGGAAATGTAAGAAAAGATAAACTCATCACTGATTTATTGTTTGGTATTTTGTTTAAGCTTTGATATCGTTGCAAAGAAGACTTTTTGAGTGTTTGTAGGTAATTCTCATTCCCTCTGTAGTTTTGGTTGCTGATAGCTTTGGCTTTTCTAAAATTATTTAGGAGAACGTTTCCTGATGATCTGGCCTAAGCAACCAGTGAAATGCGCATAGGAACAGCTTATCCTCCAACAATAAGTTTCAGTATTTTTTTTTATCAATTTTTTAAAAAAGGGAATTAAGCACAACAAACAAAATCTTTAAATTTTGTAAAATTTTATGTAAGAATTCCTTGGAAAAGTATAAAAATCCCGATTTCTTATACCAAAGTGGAGAAAATTCATGGCGGCTGTGCAAAGATGAATAAGTTAACGAAGCCGCTGTTTGTTATACCACAGAGGAGAAAATCTATTTGCTAGGCAGAAGGCCGGCTATTACGAAAACTAAGCCATTGTTTGTTATGCAATAGAGGAGAAAATCCTGGGCCGAAAGTCCCACCATGCTATCCATTGAGCGATTTTTAAGACCAAAACTGTATAATTATTCAGGTTATTAAAAATCAGGATTTTGAAATTCTCGATTTTTTTCAACTTAGGATTTTGAAATTCGGCATTTACAATTTGGGATTTTAAGTTTAGGGCATATGAACCCAACCCAAATTTGTAATATATAACTTTCTTGGTGTTTTTTTAATGTTAATTTTTTGGGGTTAAAGGTCATAAAAAAGTGATGTTCATATTGAAGAATTGCCCCAAATTTGGGGTCATATTTCATTTTATTTCATTTTAATTTTTTAGGTGTAGACCCAAATTTGGGTCAATTTTAATTTTTAGTTTGGGGCCATATTTCGCAACGCCATCATATTTTCATATTCATGGCTTGTATATGGCTTCGTTTTTGCGTGTGGTGGCTTTTTAATTCGACAGCAAATTGTGGCCGCCAATTGAGCCATTTCGGATACTTCCCTGCTAGTGTCCATTTTTTTGCCCGTGGCAAGAAATCCCTTCTTCAAATTTGTACGTTTGCTTTTATTAAGAACGCGGAAAAAATATGGAACGACACGCACCATAAGTATAATGATTAACGAAAGGAAATACTAGTAATGTACTCCGATAGGAGTTAAGCGGATAGAAGAAGAGATTCTTTATTAAAAATCATAAAGGTTATTTTTGTATAAAATTTATGCAGGTATGAATAACTTTTTAGATGGAGATGTTTTAAACCTATAGTCCTTATGAACCTACCACGTCCTATTTCATATATCAAATAAATAAATAATACCACACTTATTCAAGCCTGCATTCAACTCTCTTAAAGCAAATACAGTTCACAAGTTTTTCTAGTTACGAACTAGACCACAAACAGACTGTATGGGTACACGGGGGTAAAAGATGGACGTAGAAGAATGTGATTATACTTACAGGGTCTGGTGTAATTTACGGTGTCGGTGTCGCCGAGAAATGGGATGAGGCGGCCTAGTCGTCACTGTTGAAGGCTCCTTTCCTTGGGTTGCCTTTTTTCGGTTGTAGATTCCCTCTATAAACGCTTATTTAAACCAAGTTTAAGGCAGTGAAAAAACTTGTTGCTTGTTCCCCAAGACCAGAAAACTCGACATACAAAAACTATTTTTTATATTTCTCTTTTAAATTTGGAAACTTTATTATTTTTTCTTTAAAAATTAAAATGAGATTTATTTAAACATTAACTTGTACATATGCTGTTCGCTTTTACTACTTGACTGTTGTTTTACAATAAAAGAACTATTCAACTGCCTGCTGCTGTTAAAAGGGAAAAAACGACGAGTAAATGTACTCGCTATTACGATCCGTGTAGGGTTTTCATGCCCTGCAAAATATGTAGGGTTCTCGTGCCTAAACACAGACTCAAATAAAACTAAGCTGGCTTGCTGTATTTATGCCCACTCTAATGCTAGGAAAACAAATGGGACAAACGACGAATTTTTGGCCGCGAATATAAGTCGTCGAAAATAAAACATATTGGTGTATATGAAAATACACACAATAATAGCGTCAGCCGAAATTCGCCATTCGCGGCGACCTTGCATTAGATTTATTTCTATTTCATACGTCAGAGAACACCGAACAAATTAGTACCAGATGGCCATGCTTTGTTTTAGGTTTCAAATATTTAAGTTAATTAAGTTACTTTTTTATTTTATTAATTGTTTTATTTTAAAGCATTTAATAAAAATTCAAAAGCTATTTACCTATCGAAATCGTTTTTAGTTGCGATATTGTAAATTTTTTATTTTATTGTGTAAAATTATAACAAATTCGTACTAATTATGACACCACAACTTATGCACATTGCTTTTTGAAGATTACTTTAAGGCATTACGAAAAATTGTCATAACATTCTTACTGGAACAATCTATTCAGTTGTGTTAACACAACAATTATGCATAACATTATTTTACTAATACACTAATCTGGTAACACTATGCCTGAATAAAACGTGTGTGTTAAACGGCCGTCATTTATTAGAAAATAAAAACTTTATATATAATCAAATTAAAGTCGTCTTAGTTTTATTTTTGTTATTTATTTCATATTTTCCAGGGACCGTAACGGTTATAAGTGATATCAAAAAAGTTATTTTTAACAGTTCTTTTAAGAATTAAAAACAAACTCAATCTTTAACAGTTATTTTTCAACGTAAAAATAAAAGGTCAAATAAACTCTTAAAAATAGAGTTTCATTTTGCCATCAAAAAATAAAACTCCTAAAATGAGCTTTATTTTTGACGGAAAACATAAAACTCTTTTTTTTTAAGATCACTACAGATTCTGAAAGAGCTCATCAGTTCGAATCTATTGGTATATGACACTATAAGTCTCCGTTGGTGCTAACATGAAGAGTTTTTATGTTAATATTTTCCGGATAACTGTTATTTACGGTCCCTGATATTTTCATTTGTAAAGACAAATAAATTTGATTTATTATTGTAATTAAATTGTTATCATCAATAAAAGTTTGTTAATCTGCTGCCATTGTTGTTGTTGCTGTTTTTTTTTTATCTTTTGTTGCTGAATAAACGGTGCAAGTTTTAATTTGGTTGTTTTCTGCTATTTTGTTGCTGCTTTTATTTATCTAATATGCCTGCTACTAAAAGGTTTAAGTGTGGTGTTTTTAATACTGTTGTTGCAAAATCCAAAGGCAGTTTTATGTGTTGCAAATGCAGTTTATAGCTGCATTCTTCGTGTGCTAAGATTTTTGAAAATCATCTGGTATTAATTAGTGAGAAACCTGAAGGTATGTTCACACTTAACAAGCATTTAACAAACATGTCTAAAACTTAATTCATGAACTTTTAACTCTCGTTTTAATAAATTCTGTCTATCTTCAAAATGTTATTACTGAAAAAGTTTAAGAATACTTAATATAACTGATAATCACCCCTATTATGTAAGTCGTTGTCGACGTCGACATGAATTTTTAATTGTTGTCCTATCAGGTCAACGATTACATTACTTCGACGTTAATTTGGTATTTGATAAGAAAGTTGTGTCAACAACGACTAGTTATCGAAAATCTAAAAAAAATTCCAACTCCAATTATTTTTTATTATTTTTGTTCTTCATCATTGTAGCTAATTTTTTAACGGTATGTATGCTATTTTCGGACATTTTGTTTTTTTTAACCGATTTCCAATAAATTTTACAGTTTGTTGCCGATTTTGAATTTTTCGCGACTTTTTGCCATGTTCGCGATAAGAACTATTTTTTACTGTAAGTTTTCTGATTCTTTATAACTTTAATGTTTATTGATATACAATATAAAACTTTGCTTTTATACCGCTGTTATCCAGTTTTTGCGAATTTTGCAATTTTTACCGAATTTTTGCCATTTCTTATAGTTTTAGGGACTTTTAATTTATCTTATGGCTGGTTTGAAATTAAAAGATTTTGTTTGTTGTGCTTAATTCCCTTTTTTTAATAATTGATAAAAAAGAAAACTGAAATTTATTGTTGGAGGATAAGCTGTTCCTATGCGCATTTCACTGGTTGCTTAGGCCAGATCATCAGGCAACGTTCTCCTTAATAATTTTAGAAAAGCCAAAGCTATCAGCAAACAAAACTACAGAGGGAATGAGAATTACCTACATACACTCAAAAAGTCTTATTTGCAACGAAATCAAAGCTAAAACCAAACACCAACAATAAAACAGTGACTTTATTTTTTCTTACAATCCCCACTACAAAATTAAACATTTTCGCGAATTTTCGATATTATTGCAAACTTTTCCATATTATTGCAAGTTTGCGTAGTTTTGTTGCTCTTTGATTCTTTCATTAGTTTAATCAAAAAATTTTACTTAAGAAGAATTGAGAGATAAATAAGACCTCATTACATTTCTAAAGTTGCAGAACCGTTAAGGGACGCAATGTTATACCCAAACTTGAAGAAAATGGACTTTAGTTTTCAAATGAGTACTCTCGCATCTGACTATTTTCCACTGCAGTTCTAGTTCAAACGGATTTGTGAAATATACTTTTTCCGTAATTGGTCTAATATAAGTTTGTTATTGTATTTTTCATCAATTATAATCTTAGTATATACATATATATTTTGGTTCCTTATGAGAAGCGGAGTTGATTCAACCATGCCCGCTTATTCGTGCGTCAGTTGTCAGTCGAAATTGATTTTCCTAATACTCCTGATATGATTTATACTATGTTGTTAAATATTTATAACACATAAAGTCCGGAATAGTTTGCTAGAAGGGTCCACAAATGCCTGAGATATAAACAAATCCCACGACTATCACCAATTTTAACCAAAAACTTTAACTTGTTTAAATCTTCTTATAATCTATGAAATTTCCCGTTATAATGGGCTTGGCACAATAACGCCCATAGTTTATGAACTAAGAGAACCAAGCTTGGCTCAGATATTTCTTATATATAAGGAGCATAAATATTAAAAATGGGCCATATCGGAACATTATTTCACATGGCCACACTAGTATGAGGATTCCGTATATAAGATTTGGGATTTTTAATTCTATGGTGAAGGGTATATATGATTCGTCACAGCCTTAGCACTTTACTTGTTTTAAATCTTATTAATATCAATTAAAAATAATTATATCTTATGCTGCTTTGCATTATAAAAACATTGCTCTAGTTAAGTTTTGTTAATTTTAACTTGAATTGAAGTTCAATATGCGTATCGGTATTGCCGATATTTCTTTATGAATATCGGTATCGATGTCGTATCAGTCAAAAGCGTACCGTTATATTCTTAGTAGATACCTTTCGCTATCTGTTTTATCATGTGGCAGTAATAAATCAAATATAGCTAATTTCGGCTAAAAGGAGAAAATTAAATTTTCATTCAAACTTTTAGTTTTGGTGACTTTATTCCAAAAGTTTTTGATGACCATCTTTAAAAAGCTGTCAATTTTTTACTCTGAAAAATCAAATTCTTGTAAAAGATAGTTTTAAAAATTAACCTTAAAAGCAAAGGTAAAAAGGCGGCAGGCGATCACTCATAGAACTTTTACAACTTGTAATGCTGCCGAATCAACAATTTTATTAGAATGTTGTATCAAATCGAAAAATAGAAGAGACCAGTGACTCTGGTCTTTTGCAGACAAGCGTATAGCTTCGCGGGACTAGCATAAGTAATATTTAAAATAAAAAAAATATATATACAGTTTTGCCATATTTTTGAAAAGTCCCTACATTTCAATGATTTCAGAATATCTGTCCTTCTTTACCCTCCGGCCATTTTTTTTAGAAGAAAATACCTACGAATAGGGGTTTTTCCTTACGTATATCATCACTGGTTTACACAGTAAAAAACACAACAGCATATAGAGTTCTCTTCTATGCCTTAAATTGGAGAACAGAAGAAAACCATTCGGTGGCGCTTTGCTATTTTTTTTTTTTTTTAATATTATTTGTTGTTTAAATTGATTAATTTTTGGTGTTAATTAGCTTGTACTTGATTATAGTAAGTATTCATTGACTAAATTTTTAATTGTATGAAGTAATATAATTCTTAATTTAAAGTGATATTTGTAATATAGTGGTTAACAAAAAACTAAGATTCTTGAAACGCCTCGCCGCGGTAACTGCACGAATATAGTTGATAGGTTCGGAAGAACACATTCTACAATAATACCAAATAATGAGATTCTCAACAAATCGAATGATGATAATGACATTTTAGAAGTTTCTTTTAATTGTGGTTTAAATTCAATCCCACATAATTTTCGACCTTTCTACTAAAGTTATTTTCAGGAGGGATTTTTCTGTGGGAGCTATGGTCAAATATGAATATTGTATGAGGGATATGTGGAATTATGATCCGATTCTCACTATTTACATTTTTTATTCAGCACAAACGCATAACACCCTGTCCAGTATTGGTGGTCCGGATACAAAAACAATAACTCTGCCAAAAAGAAAAATAAATGCATAGTATTTGCAATTATTCAATTTACCTGATGTGTGTAATAAATAATAATAATAATCATCGACGATCACAAAATTATGTAATGGAGTTAAGATTCATGTAAAAGCTCTTTGTGGCGAATATCATTTAGCCATCTACATCTTTTTATTTAGCCATCTAAAAAGAAAAGAAAAAAAAGGATGACTTCAAGCGGCCCTGGATGTCATTCTACATATTCTGCCTATTGAGTAGTATGTACTAGGAATGGCAGCCAGAAGCAGTTAGGATTAGGAGTTAGGATTGATGGGGAATTTCACGCAGAGTCAATCGCGGATCCTGGGTGAGATTAAACCTGGTGGTTATTGCCTAGGATCACCCGGCTCCACGGACTATGTAGGCACTAGGGTAGATTTTGGTCGGTTGCCGGAGGTAGTAATGCCCTCTAGGGAGAGTTGGTCAGGTAGGAGCAGATTATTTAGTAGATTGCAATTTTCACTGATGGCTCGAAGATGAGAGGCACGGGTGCGGGGGCCTACATTGATGATCTGGATATCAGAATGTCATATGGGCTTCCTGACGACTGCAGAATTTTTCAGGCGGAGGTTCTGGGGGTCTTGAGGGTCGTGGAACTGATGAGGAACAACATGGATAGGGGCTCGGAAGTCACTATATACGTGGATAGCCAGGCGGACCTTATGGCCGTAAAGGGCTGTTATGTGAACTCCTAGCTAGTTGATGGTTGTAGGAGGGCTCTGGAGGGAGCCTTAAGAGGGTATGTGTTTAGATTGTGCTGGGTGCCGGGTCACAGCAACATAAACGGCAATAAGGGACAGGGCTCAGAGATGTAGGATCCTAACTGTATGGAGGTGGTTAGACCCACAATAGGCTTCTACTTTGGAAGAATCAGGGAATGGATTCTGGGCGCGACCAATCGGGCCTAAGAGAACCGAATGGACTGCCGGGTATCACGGACGCTTTGTCCGGTGCTTAGGAAGTCCGAGGAAGTCCGACCATGATCAGAATAATCACGCGGCAGGAGACTGGGAGCTAGCTGCACATAGGGCGGATTTGTGTTGAGTGGGGTTTTTCTCTCGGGTTGGGTCCGATCTTATTTTCTTATCTATCTTTTCTTATGCTTTCGCTGTTTATTTCACCTACTTTCCAGCTAGTGTCATTACTAGAAAAGGCAAATAACTTATTAAAAAGTATATACCATCACTTAGAAAAAATGCAAAAGAACAGGACAGCAATGTCAATTATTTAGGTTTTATTCGCTCTTACACGTGAAAATAAATATTTTTATGATGAAAGATGTAAACAAGCTTTTTTCATTTTCAACATATTCCACGCTTTCCTTTAAGATGTGCAAAAGTGTAAAAATGATATTAAAGGGATTTATAGGACCCATTTCAATCAGATATAAGCTGTTATAAAGAAGTTATCGTGGGCAGATTTTTTATTAATGCCAACATTTCTAAGGAAGTTATGGCATTAAGAGCTTTTTTCGGTAGTGGTATTTGGAAATCCCAATAAATTAAAATAGTAAATTGGCACCACATTACATTCCGGAAAAATTTTGTATGAGGGTTATGTAAAATTATGGATTTATTCTTAGAATTTATAATAATCACCATTTTTTGTTTGGCACAAACGCATAACATCCTTCCTTCCTTTGGTGGTTTGGCTAAAACAAGGAAATCTTCCAAAAAGAAAATTTGAAATTATTAAAATCTTTTTGTTTTGATTCCTACCTACAATAGGTGGAGAGGATACAATGCGATTGTACTGATGTATGTAACATAAAAATATATTGACTCTTGGTGCTCCTTTTAATGTACCAATCGACTAAGTCCATTTAGCTGGCTGGCATATACTAAACAAAGTGTTTGTATTTAAATTGCAGTCGATTGTGTCGACGACTGGCCCATACTAGTCTTTATTACATTGTGGTAAAAAAAATACTAGAGCTCCAACAAAATTAATTTTAACTTAATTTCCAGTAAACAGTTTCATATTTTTTGTTTGTTCGCTTTCTTTTGCAACAAATCAATCAATTAATTTAAGAACTAACTGAATGTTTTTCAAACTGAAATAAAAATTTTCGTTTACAAATTTATATTGAAAACAAAAACAAATTTGAATTTTTTTTATTGTTGTTTCCAAGGCGAATTAACATCAGGTGGCGGCGAGACTACAACAAGTCAGCAACACGTAAAACAACAAGGTATTTTGTTTTTCGGTTACGTAATGTCAAAAATAAGGTAAATTAGTCGGGCTACCAGATTTGGTAATAAACTCAAATTAGATTAAAAAATTATTTTGGGTTTATTTGAGGATGTAAAAGAAAACTATTTTTCTTTTTGGGGTAATTATTGAAAGTCTTGTTTCATTTACAAGCTAACCTTTATAAGATCTGCTTAGTTAAAAATTATAAATTTTATTGTTTTTGTATAAAGTTTTTATTATATTTATTTATTTCAATATTCACTTAAAACTATTACAATTATTAAATAGAAAAAAGGTCTTCACTTAATGAATGTTACAACGAGAGTGAGTGCACCCAGAGAAAAATTATGTTTAAATATGGTCACCTCCAACAAAACTATTTTTAAAGAAAATTGTAAACATATTATAGTTAAATTTAACCGACAACCATATTATGGTTAAATGTGTCCTCCATCAAGAAGGCACAACCATATTATGGTTGCCTCCGAACATGTTTTGGTCAATAATAACTAAAATATGTTTAACACTTATAATAGCATGGTTGGTTTGCAACCATAGCTTGTTGCTCTTGGAGAAGAGGAAAATACTATTGTTAATTTAAAAACAAATTATTGTCATATTTAACCATAACCATGTTTAGAGGCAACCATAATATGGTTGTGGCTTCTTAATGGAGGACACATATAACCATAATATGGTTGTCGGTGATAATAATATGGTTAAATTTAAACATTTTATGTTTAAAATTTTCTTTAAAAATAGTTTTGTTGGAGGTGACCATATTTAAACATGTTTTTTCTCTGCGTGTGTACTCTTGCATACAATGCAAAAGCAAAGTATCAAAAGGAAATACAGAACAACGCACACATTGAATAAGGGTTGCCATATAACTCCAATAAAAAAACTCATCTCAATAAAATTAATATTAAACAAATTATAACGCAAATTCAATGCCGGACGGATGAAAACTGATCGCAACCTCAGCTTTTTATTCAAAATGTATCGGCAAAAGAATTTCGTGTATCTAAAAAACCATAACCCAATGAGTAGGCCTGCGTAAAACTACAACATTACACCAATAGGAAAAACAGCACCCATTTTACTCGTGTTAAACATGATAAAGATGTAAAAAACAATAGCTACAACAGCGATTGCACGAAACACACACAACTTTGCAAAAAATCAGCTGGCGTTTCGCGCAGACCTACTAATTGGACCATGTAAAAAACGTTTTCCTCTTATGTTTAGGTCAACATGTTAACATTCTAAGAAGTAAAATTACTTTCAAATGTATGTCCACGATTATAATGGCTAGGCCAATGTATATTTCACGCGTAAAATGAATGTGCTTGTAGATTCCTTATTATAACACTGATTCTCCACATTTGAGATGTTTACAGCTTTATCAGTTCATGAATTATATAAAATGGTTAAACATGGATTTTTAGGCTGAAACAATTAATGCTAAAAGTAAGATTGACGCTTTAAGAATTATATTTAAACAAGCAGTCATACAAGAAATTTAATAGACATATATTAATAATATTTTTGGTTAACTGAATGATCAAAATTTCCCTTTTCCTTAATAACGTATATTTGTGATCAAAATGTGAAAGATAATTACCAAATTGTAAAATTGGTTAAAATACACTATTGCTTTAGTGTGATTATATCTTCTAATATGAATTAAAAATACATATTTATAAGATATAAATAATCCCCACTGATTTATTATCATAAAAGTTGTTTGATTAATACATAATATTAAAACTTAAGGTACGTTCAGACTATAATTCTGATAATTGCTTCAAACTGTGTGAATCAAAAAAATATTTTGTTTAATGTTCAAAATAAGCTGAAGTATTTGACAATTTTTGTTTGTTGAAACAGTTGGCAAATAGTTTCAAATAAAATAAATTAAATCATGTTTGCCATGCGTTCAGACTAAAAGAAATATTTGCATCAAATAATTATTTAATGAAAGTGTTCAAAAATAAAAATATATTTCACAAATAGTAAAAATGAGCGCAAAAGCTAATTTATATTATTTATTCTGTGGAGCAGCATCTTTTATAGTGTTAGATCAGGAAAATGTAAAAGATAAAAAAACTGGAAGACAATAGGTAACGGCAACATGGCTAAAATTTGCGAAAAATGGCAAACTTGGAAAAAAAAACCCTTAAATATATTTGAAGTCGTTAAATCAGTTAAAAACAAAATGTCAGGAAAATTTTTTTTTGCAAAAATAGCGAAAATTCACGAAAAATTTAGATAATAATAACGGTATGATAGCAAAGACTAATAAATATAAAAAATCGTTAAAGCTTTCAAGATTCACAGTGAAAAATCGCTTCTTAGCGAGCATGGCTAAAATTCGCGAAAAATTGCTAAATCGGTTAAAAAACAAAATGTAGGGGAAAAACAAAAAAAAAATGTTGCAAAAATAACGAAAATTCGCGAACCATTTTAATATTTCAAACAAGCCATAAAATTTAGTAAATGTTCCTAAAACTTTAAGGAATGACAAAAATTCTATAAAAATTGCTAAATTAGCGGTAATTCGCAAAAATTTGCTAATAGCGGCACGATAGCAAAGTCTAATAATTATAAAAAATCTTTACAATTGTAAAGAATCCGAAAACTTACAGGGAAAATTGCTTCTATCCGGAACATGGCTAAAATTATTTGTCGTTGTTTGCTCTTACAATTTTTTTGTAATATCAAATAAATGTTTGCTCAAAAATTACTAAAATATTTGATTTTTTGTGTTCACACTATGTTCACATTGGACAAATATTTGTTTGCCGGCTCAAAATTTGTTTGATTTGCTCAAAATCAGCTGTTATTTTATTTGATACTCAAAAATATTTTGTGTTCAGACTACGTTAATAAAATATTTGGGGTTTGCTTTCAAATATTTCATCAGTCTGAACGTACCTTTAATAATTTATTGAAAAATAATTCATTTGGGGGCTTTTATTTTTAGAGGAGATATTTTAAGATATTTTGATTTTAAATTTGGGATTGAAGAAAAAATGTATTTAGCAGCCCTAGACTAAAATTAACAAAAATATTTGAGTCCAAAAATAAAAAAAAATTAAATAATTTTTAGAATTATGAAAATAACAGTTTTTACAACATAAACTTTTGCAATTTTTGTAAACACTTAAAGGCAAATTCGGTTGAAATGAACATTGTATTGAAAATAAATTAAACCAGTTTATGCATTTGAATATGAAAACCGAGCATGAACATAAAAATAGCTTTAAGGTTTAGTGATAATGGTAAAAATTAGTTTCTGTGACCTAAAAACGATCTGTTCTTAATTTTCATACATAGTTTCATTAATCATCTTTTTAATTTTTTACTTTTTCATTAATGAGTTGCAAACTAAAATTTAATTTAAAAATACAATTTTATAAAGCACATGTAAATAAAACTTTTGACTATTCTGGCCTGACTAAAAAAAATAACCGGCTGTCTCTTCGGCGCCACATGAAGTAAATTCGCCTTGGTTGTTTCATTATAAAGTCACAAGCGAAAATTTTTATTTTATTTTGAACAAAAAATAGGCAGTTAAACGACACTATTCGAAGATAAAATTTACTGCCATTTCAACAATTTCGAACATAAACGTTCGTATAAAACTAATTTTTTTCATGGAAATTTTCTATGCGAATTTTAAAGTTCGAAAAATCAGAACATGCATTTAAGCAATAAAAACATTTAAAGATTAAAAATATCCTGCTTCTTTTGAAAAATATTTTCAAAAGTTTTCCCATCTTCAAAGCTGAAATTAAATCGGTTCTTGCAAAAAAAAGCACATTTTTTTATAAGAAAAAAAACCATGAAAAAAGTAGCAAAAATAAATTGTAATTTACATTTCCAGACGTTGAGAAATTTGATAAGGGCTTGACATTGAATTAAAGCCCTTGGGCATGTTGGAAATACAGGCAACAAAATGTTTTTCTTTAGCAAAGAAAAAAAAAAAAAAATTAATAAAAAAAGAGAGAAAATTGTGGTCTAATTAAAATTGTCTGTTTCATACTTTTTCTTACAATGTTCTTATTTTAAAAGGCTATTAGCCAAACTTAAAACTGGTGAAGTAAATTAATAAATAAAATTAAAATATTTAAAAAGAAAATCCTAAATAATTTAAATTTCTTGTCGGTTTTTGCACAGACAAAAAACAAAAGAATTGGTTTTTAATGACTTTTAAATGTTAAATCATTCATAACACGTTTGAAAGGATTGAAAATTAATTTTACACATTCTAATTGTTTAACTTTTTATTAATGTGACACCAAGACATCCTTAAAAATTCAAGAAGGTGAAAATATTTTAAGTGGTTGTACACTACTACAAATCAGTTCTTTTAACTTGTCTATCATCAAGATGATTGCAAAGAAAAAAAATTTTGATTGAACTTAACTATCAGTAAATTTAACTTTATTATATAAGTTTTGCTTCAAATGTAGCTAAACTACGGGCCCAGAGGCCTTTATACAGGGGCTGCTACAAAATTTAAAATATTCATTTAGAACCCCATTATGTATTTGCTGCAACGTTGTCATAACCCAAGAAATACGAATTTGTATGCCCGAATAGCTGCTTGATTGCAAAAACCAAAGCCATTTTATCATATGTAAAAAATTGATACTTTATAAAAAAACTAGGGCGCATCGGATATGAATCCAAACATCCACATCAACAAGGTAATGCTGTGTAGTTAATAGATTAACAAGGGTCCCTATAATTGGTTGGAAGCTAGATATTCGCAGCCAACCGCTCAAGTCAGCCAAAAAAGTCCAAAGTTGATAAATTTAAGGCATTAATTTATTGAACATTTTCTAAAACTTTAAAATAACTTGAAAAAGTATGGGGATCTAGTCAGGTAGCGATTTCAGAATGTCTCAAAGCATCAAGATTAATTTCAAAGAAAAGAAATTGGCTACCGTACAAGTTAAAGCCAAGAACCCTTTAAAGACGAGTTTTCATGTCCGAAGAAGCTGCTCGATTACACTACAATTATAGAATTTTAGCATCAATGGCCAAAGAAGGCTTTAAACGTCAATGAAAAAGTGATCTATTACGAAATAGTAAAGTGCAAGGAATTGTGTATGAAGCCTGGCCAACCCGTTTAAACAATTTCAAAGCCGTAATTTCACGAACCCAAGGTTAACCTTTATGTGCTTGGTAGTCTAAATTTCTGGCATTTTTGCAGAAAAAGTTAAATAAAAAAATTTTCACAAAATCAGGGTCAGAAATTTTGAGTAGCTTCCTAAAAATCAGTTCTAAACAGCTTTGGCCACTAACACGTTAAAATAATAATTTACAGAACCCCACGGACTCTTCTTTTCAAATCACCATATCCTGGCCGGTAGCCTACAAATGTAGACACTAGGGAGATCGATTATTCGACTTTTTTCAATAACCGGTTTTCGAATATTACGAATAGTTGCTAATTTAAAAAACCGGGTTTCGGTTAAACATTTTTAAACTAACCGGTTTACCGGTTTTAGTTCGAATACATAAAAACACCTACAAAATACATAGATATGACTTAAGGTCAGACCTAACAAATATTTGACGATAAAATCCAAAAAAACGAGACCAGTAAAATGATCAAACTTTAACCTCATTTTAAACAATTTCTATTTATTTACTAATCTTTTTTTGTAAGACAATGATTGTATAATATAATTTAAAAACTATTAAATGATGTTTGATCTAGCCAAACGTTTTGCAAGAGCATATAAATTTAATAAATTTATTATTTGAGATATTCTCCTAAATTTATTTTAAATGAGTCTTAATTTGTTGGTGGTTAAGCCATCTCTATATGAATCAGTAGACTTCAACCATATTTTTGGAAAGTTGCAAACAAAACCTCTTAGCCTGGATTATATATATCAAACGATTTTGTGTCAGCATTACATAAACGATTAGTAAGATGAAAATGCTTTTTGTATGAAATATTTGTCAATTCGTCGACCACAATTTGAAACCTTCCATGACATTGTTTAATTTCTCAATTTAATTTTTTAGTTCTTGGTGTTTTAATAAATAAAACTGATGAATTATTTCCATATCGTTGATTCCGCCGGAATGTTATAGTTTAAGGCATAAAGAAATGCTGGAACTATTTAAGAGTTTTTAGTACCTTAAGGGGCATTCCGTCCTCGGCAACACATCGGGTTTATATTTCACCTAATGATTCACTTTGGCAGCGATTTTAGTAAAGTATTATTTGTCGACTCTTAAGACCTACTTCGAACGGGGTTAAGTTTTATTTGAGCACATTAATGTCAACCATATGGACTTATTAAAGGTGATTAATAAATCGTGACGTGGAAAACCCTTCGCCACTTATCACTTTAGGACACTTCAAGAGCCTAATTTTGTCTTTTTAATCCCGTTCGAAATATCTCTAGAGATAACATCTATATAAAAATATTTTTAATATTTAGAAAACGGTCGCACAAATTAAATACTATTTAGTTTTTAACTGCACACGTTTTTGTAGTATTTTGAAAAGTTTTTGGATTTTTTACAAGAACACACGCATTTATAAGTGGTTTTTATTTACAGTGTTCAAATGTTTTTTTTTTTACTTTAGTTACATTTTGTTTTGACATTGTTCATAAAAAGTTCAAGTTTGCCTAATATAGAATTAGAAAAATACTTAAATCATCTACAACAAGAGTAAGAAAAATGTATATAAATTACAGATTTTTAAAATAACCGGTTTATTCGATATTCGAAAAATGGACATTTTAAAATAACCGACTGAGCAAAGCTAAAATAACCGGTTAAAACCGGTCGAATAATAACCGTTCGATCTCCCTAGTAGACACCATATAAAATTTATGGAAATTAACATCACTTTTTTACTCAACTCAAATTTGTTTTAATGCGTCATACCGAACATGTCATTAAGTATTTATTTCACTTCTTCCTTTCTTGTGCACGTTTGTGTAGGCATACGTGTGCATATTTGACTTTATTGCGTATTTAGGAATAATTATTATTGTAGTGATTCATATTCAATATTCATATTGTAACGATCAATTGACAAACAACTATTTGCTTATCGCGGAAGAACTAGATTTACGCCGTACATCCCATCCAAGCCTGTAAAGTATGGCATAAAAGACTGGTTCGCAAGCGATGCAAAGTCATTACATCCTCTCAAAAGCGAGATTTATACAGAATAGAGCACAAATGTAAGTCGTGCGACCAATGCAGGAGAGAATGTCGGGATAATACTGTTCTACCCTTGGCAAAACACCGGACGAACCATAATCTTTGGCAATTTTTTCACATCTTTGAATCTGGGTGGGAATTTGATGTCCACAATTCTCGGTCCTCTTGCTACTGTTCACCAAAACAAAACATTTGTGCCAAATGAAATGAAAGCAGACCGCAGGCAAGCAGAAAAGGCTACAGTTTTTGGTTTTCTCAAAAGAGGGAAAATCAGATGTATTGACAAATGCTATTGTACCTGAGAAGAAAAACAAGCCACAATATGTCCCTGACTACAACGCAATCAAAGGAGGCGTCGATGCGATGAACAAAATGCTTTCTGCATGTTCAACTAAACGCAAATCTTTGCGCTGGCCTTGGGCAATGCGCTCTAGTCGCATTAATTATATATTCGAAAAACAATGACCACCAAACAGACAAACGACGAAAGTTCCTGCGAAGTCTTACAAAACACCTCTTTATGCCAGCAATTGAATAGCGCTCTGAAAATCCAAGGCTATAAAGCCATTCTCCAACACGCCTGGTTATTGAAAGGACACTGAACCACTCAAAAAGCCCATGTACCCTGTTCGTTTTCTATATTGTTGAGTTGGAAAGCGTCAAATTACACGAAAGATTTGCAGTTGGTGTAAAAAACCTGTATGTGACACACATGCAGGGTATTTATTCGGTTAACCATTAAACGTTTAACCGATTAATTACTACCCGATTAACTGATCGGTTAATTTAAAATTGGCTTTTTTCGATTAACGATTAAACTGGGTAATTTTAGTCGATTAACCGATTAACCGATACAGCGAAATTTATTAAGTTTTTGTAGTAGTATCAGGTTTGTTCTGAAAATCACTTTAATTCAAATCACGTGATTTTGAATCACATGAGCCTTTTAATTTAATACGTGAGATATTGTGGTGTTCCGTTTTCAATTGCCGAAAGCACACTGAGAAACACAAAAACGGTGTGATTTTAAAAGCACGTGAATTGAAAACACGTGATTTTCAGAACAGTCCTGTATAATACATCTTTTTGTGTTTTTAATTGTTTGTTTCGTCTCATATACAAAAGGTAGTGTTTCGAAAATATTTTTTCATACAAACAAAAAAGGTTTTCAGTGATCTTCATTTGAAATAAGTGTTTGCTATCCACAGCTTTTTGTTTCACGTACTTTTTATATTTATGTGTTTAGTTATTTGTTTCTTCTCATGTCAATCTTTTGACAGAATTAACGGAAACAATTACAAATTTTTAAAAACAAAAAAAAAAAAAAATCAAACAAGACTCTAATAGCATAATGGAAGATTTTATATGCTCAGAGAAATCCAGAAAAAGGACTGAGAAATGAGATATTCTATATTTTGGGTTGCTTTCGATTTCTTCAATATCTACGATAAGTGAAAGAACTTCTTCAAAGTCTAGTTTAATCAAAACTAAAGATAATAATCGCTTAAATCATTAATATTTAAGCCAAATTATTTTTCTAAAAAATTATATTATAAGATCTCCGTATACTATTGAAATTACTAATAAAATGATATCAGTCTATTTTTTTAATTCATCCATAATATGTGTATATTAATTAAAAAAGATGTATTACATATTTATAAATTATTTTTTTTGTTTGCTCGTTTTAGTTCAACAATTGTTTTGGTTAAATTGTTATGTTATTCGTTTTTACTAAAAAAAACTCCAAATAATAAATAATTATTCATTTTAATTCAGTGAAATTACTTATTTTTTAAATAAAAACTTTATTAATCGGTTAGCCAATTAAAGCAAAATCCCAATTAAATGAATACCCTACACACATGCCACCACATATACTTTGGGTAAATGCTGTATCATGAATGAAATTTAAACATTTTCACCTTAACTTTGTATTTAAAAATTATATATTTGTAAATAAATATGCATTCAAGTATAACACATTGCGTACTAGTATTTTTCCAAATGTTGACATAGTTTTTCATACAAATACATATTTGCTTCCGACTGCCAACGTAAGTTTTCAATCCCAAGCACATAAAGGGAAACGGAACATACATTCAACCTTTAGCTACAGCTAAAGTTCAGCCATGGCCTTCCAAACAGTAACTTTCCATGCATTTCTATCGCAACATTTTCCCAGTCTTGTACATTTAGCCTTTTCAAATCAGCACTGATACCATCTATCCATCGGGCTTTTGGTTGTCCAACTGCTCTCCTGCCTTCTGGTTTGTAGAATAGGAAGGATCCCTATTATTGGCTATGGTTAGACAATCATAGGCAGCCTTTATTGAATACAATTGAGTCGTTCAAAACAGGCCCTTGCCTGAAACATACGATCTTACTTATTATATTATGGCAACGCTGGCAAGCAAGTCGATTTCAGAAGGAAGCCTTCGGGAATGGCTTCAATTCGGCAAAAAGTGCCTATGGACCACGTCCACGTGGTGCTTGCTGGTTACATCTAGATATTTCTAGAAGCTGATATAAATTTCAAATGATTGCACTAATCTACTCAAAGGAAGAGTAGTAAAGATACTTACCCCCGTCTTCACAATTTACTGTTAGTTAAAGGTAGGATTTTATCGGCGGTATTAAAACTGTTTCAGTATTAAAACTTTACTTCAACGTAAAGTGAGCGACAAGTTAAACACTTTTTACACGGCCAACAAAATCATACCTTTTATTATCGGTAAGTTGTGAAAGCGGATCTTAGAGTAATAAAATAACGACTTTGTATAGTACATAACTGATTGATAAGAATAAAAGAACCTAAATGTTAACAATCGTTTGCGTTGGAAACAAAATTGGATATGGGTTAGGCTAACAAATCATGTTTCGGTCATCCCTAGATCCGTAAGGGGACAATTGACTTATGAGTGGTCTTGGTTGATTCAATGACTAGAGGTGTGTACTGGCCTTCAACAGTATCTCATACACCGTTAATAAGTGAATGCTGTTTGATAGTTCCAATGATACTTTCGAAAGACAGAGTTATTTTGGTCTGTGGACCAAATTTAACTCGAGGTCCTACCAAGGGATTTAAATTGTAGGGGCCACGGAACCAGTTGCCTCCGGTGTAAGACGGACTGACTGCTGGCTGGAGGTCTACGTTTAGTGTGCTGCTTGCAAGGAAGGCATCCTGTCTTTCACGATGATCGTCTTTCCGGAAATCGTTGCCTCAAGGCTCGGCGATACTATTCAGGAGAGCATTTGGTGGCTGTGGCTTAAACCCAAAATTGCGGGTTGGAGCTTCACGTCAAAGTCTGATTTTTCACCCTCGGAAAGAGTTCGGGCTGTAAAGTTCTCTTGTTTGTTGTTGGTATTTAACAAAAGCTGCTAGAATTCAAATAAAAGCAACGGAACACAGTGGCCAATTTGGCTTCGCTAGCGGCATTTTATTCATAGCTTCCAAAGTAAAGAAGATATCTTCAAAAATTTTTTTTTTCTCAATTCAGAAAAAAATGAAACAATATTTGGAAAAAAAAATTAAATTTTTTTTTTTTATTTTTAATTTTTTTTTTAATTTTAAATTTTTTATTTATAATTTTTTTTTAATTTTTTATTTTGTTTTTAATTCAATAAACATTTTCCACCATATATTACCATGGTACAACTACACAAGGTAAACTCGTTGCTACAACAAGTACAACAAGACAAAAACAACAGGGGAAATTGTTTTTGTATTTGAACCAAGCCCTCAAAAAAAAAAGCAACACTGTGCCTTCAAAATAAAAACACAAATTGAAAAAAAAAAAACACGTGCAGTTGTAAATTATAAGTTTTTATTTAAATAATTTAATTGTTAAAAAATGTTGGACGATTTCGAAAACTGTGTTGGAAACTTGTGAAGAAATATTTTATCGCCTAAGGAAATTTATGAAGGTACATAATTACATACATATTTTAAAACTTATTGGGATTTTATAACTTTTTTGGATATTTTAAGCTACCAGAAACACAAGAGGAATGGAAGTCTATATCAAATGATTTTTATAAAAAGTGGAATTTCCCAAACTGTTTAGGCGTAGTTGATGGCAAACACATTGGTATAATGAAACCTACCGGTACACAAAATTTTTATTTTAACTATAAAAAATTCTATAGTGTTGTACTAACGGCTGTGTCGAACTCCAACTATGAATTAATAGCAGTCGATGTAGACAACAACTGTAAGACAAGAGGCCAGGAAGATTTTCGTCACACCTCATTGGGTAGGAAAATATTTGGAAACGGATTAAATATACCAAATGCTAGCGAAAACTTCGGTACCGAAGAGGGTCTACCATTTGTATTTGTAGGAAGGAATACTTTTCAATTAACCGACAAATTCTTAAAACCAATCCCTCTAAAACTCCTTACTAGAGAACAAAAAGTATTTAATAATAATTTAAAAAGAGTTCATCAAATTGTAGAAAATACGTTTGGTATTTTGTCCTCTCAAATACCAATTTGTTTGGCTCCTGAGCAAGTGAAAACTATTGTTTTACTTGTTACTTGCACAATTTCTTGAGAAGGAGAACTCAAAAACATTTATGGGATAAAATTTTGGATAAAGAAGATTTGGTAAAAGGTATATTGATGAAGGGTTCTTGGAGTGATGTCGCAAAATTGACTCCACTGCAAAGTCCATTTACCGAACATTTTTGTAGTAAAACAGATGATGTAAAAGATAAATATATAAAATTTTTTAACAAAAAATAAATAGTTGGTAAAATCCTATAATCTAAAATCGAATATAATTGTGGGAGGTCTTGGCTCAATCCATATCGATATTTAGCAATTTTTCAAGGATAAAATTTAGTTTTTAACAAGTTTTTTTTATTTTTTTTTCGAAGTACCCACAATCTATTTTTTTTATGTTTACAAAGAAGCTGTTTAATACTGATATCATATTTAACATGTAACAAACAACAAAGTTTTTATTTTTTCAAATTAATGAAAACGTACGGAAGTTGAAGAAGCTAACCAAAAACGGTACGAATTGAAAATGTGAAATTTTTACTTTCGTACAAACCTGAGTGTTATACAAATTTAATTATACTTCTTTATGTTATTTATTATATTTTTGACGAAATGCAGCTTAGTTGAATACATATTGCAAATTATTGAAAATAAACAAAAAAGTATAAATTATGTATTTTTTAATAAGCTTGTTTAAAAAAATATTGGATGTAAGAAGTGTGTTGTACAACTTAGACTACACTTCTTTGTAAGAGTTAAAGATCGATAACTAAGAAATCAAATCGTCCAAAGCTTTGTTTTTGTTATTTTCATTGCGTATTAAAGCATCAGATATTTTTAATTCCTCAAATCCCAAATCCGCAAGTTCACTAAGGGGAATTAAATGTTCCATAACCTAAAAACAATGATATCACATTACATATATTCATTACTTAATTAATTTTATTTACCTTTTTATCATCAGCTCAAACAAGTTGAACAGTTTTTGCTACACGTTTAAGAGGAAAACCCACACATACATCTTTAGTTAAAAATAAAAATTAAAATTATATAAAACTAAAACGATGTTTGTATAAATACCAACATTTATGGTAGAGTCTTCCTTATTATTATTTAGTTCTCTATCGGTTGGATAATTTATTTGTGTATTGTGCTAAATTTAAATCATCAATTGTTTTCAGTTCAATATTATCAAAAGGTGAGAATGTGTCATCTTCAAAATCTTTATAATTAAACGAATTCGATAGTTTACTCTCATATGTTGACTTACTTACTGGTGTAAGGGCGCTATTAGTACTAGAACTGCTATTAAAAGACAATACTGTCAGTTGCAATATATTATGAAAGTAACTAACAGTGTCACAAATTTGCGGTGACTTTTCTTTAGATTGTGTTAAAACCTCAGCTTTTTCATCTTCCTCACCCGAGGAAAGATCATCTGTGCTGGGATATGATACGCTATAAAGCAAGTTCTTTTGTCTATCTTTATCTTCCCTTTTACGTTGCTTTTCCCTTCCCAAGATTCGTTCTCGTCTCAGTTCCTTATTGCGTTGACGTATACGTTTCCATTGTGCAATTTTATCACGTGAATCACTTGAAACTTAAATTTTTTCACAAATTTGATTAAAAATCTCAATAATTTTCAATTTAATTAAAATTTTTCAAAAATCAAATGTTTTTCACAATTTTTTTAATTCAACTGTATATGTAAAAAAACATAAACAAGTTTTGACTTTAAGGTTCAAATTGGGGTAAACAGCTGACAAACATCTGGGCCAACGAGTCTACCTTGTGTATATGTACCTTGTATATTACTACATAAAATAAAAAAAAATTGTCAACTCAAAGAGAAACCATATTATAAAAGAAATATTAATCAGATTCTTCAGTATCAGATTCAGAGAAATCATCTTCAAAATGATGCATTATAAGCAAGCTTTTAACTTCCTTATCGAAACTAATATTTCTGGAATAGGAAATTGATGAGCCGTTGGACAATGAAGATATTATGGTATCAGAAGAAACAAAAAGAGCGTTAATTATATCTTCCATTGTATTTTTCCTGTAATTTTTTCTGGTATTATTTTCACGGATGTTCCGATAATCTTTATTTCTGGCTTCAAGCGCTTCCTCGGACATCATACCAATTGGAAGCGAAAAATGATTGATTATGTCTGCTCCATGAATTAAAATTCTGTGAACAGACGAGGGCATGTAAAACCAAGGGTATAAACTAACAAAAATTTCGGCAGTTTCCATTGCGTAAAGTCTGAATGCCTCCGTGTTTATATCGTATCCACATGCAACTGCTCGTAAGACGACGCTGAATCGATATATTAAATTTTCGTTCACTCCAGTTATACGAGCGGCTAAATCTGGTTGTTGAAAGAACCTTCTTGCCGTATTTCCGTTGTTGGTATTTCCAGTAACAGCCATTGGTATGTCGACCAACAAATGCATTTCTTCTCGTAGCTTCTGCTGTATATTTGTTTTATTTTGTCCAACAATATCCTTGTCAGCACCACGAGTTTGCCACTTTTTTATTGGTATTCTATAGGATATGTGCAAAATACATTCAAAAAACCTTATCCAGGCGTGGAGACTGGATAGCCCATATTGAAAGAGGTTCACTTTAATTGGAAAGCTCTTCACCAAATTTAAGTCATTCATATTTTTCGGTGTTGCGTTGCAGATTCCGCATATTTGCGAAGAAGATTCTGAAATGACACTGAAAGTTTTACCATCAAGCATGGTCATATGAAATTGGTGATCAATAACCAATGAATTTACATATGTTGGTACAATATTAAATATTTGGCTCTTAATATTTTCAATTTCCCTGTGACTCAGGTCCGCCGTTTCCTTCTCGCAAAGTATTTTGATTGGTCGACAGTATCGTGTAGAAGAAGGTCGATTGTTTTTCCATAAAACTGTCGGTCCGTTCTGCACTTGCAGTGGTACAATACAAATTGAAAATAAATATTGGTCTCTCATGTTTCCTTCGCAGTCGTTAAATTTTTGCCTATATGTGGAATGGCCGCTGCTGCCATCACAACCCCATTTGTAGACAGCAGTTAAATGGGTGTTATTATTACTTGTAGATGGGATTTCAAAACTTTCAGGGTGTGCTTCCATGATCCTATTTATTGTATGGTCCACAAGACTTTGTAGTGGCACTTCAGCATAATAATCAGTGACTGTAATGTCACAAGGATAGCACTTTTTTTTGGCGAAACGTAATTTTTCGTAGCATGGATATATATCGGCGTTTTGGTTTCTTGCTGATTTCTTGTTCAAGTTCCAAGTGTATCTGGTATGTCCAAGATCTACAAATAGCGCAAGCGCTTTATCGTCCGAAAATTTTGATGGAAGGGGCTTCGGTTTGTTTATATTTTTTAATTACCTTTCCGCTAAAATCCTCATCGCCTTTTACCATTTCTACAACTTTGGAAGCACTGCGCTTTCCAGCTTTATATAAACTGCAGCTTGCAGCTACCAACAATCCTTCACATGACACTTCCTCTGTAAGCCCTGACATCTTATTGACTTGCGTTTTTCTGCAGCACTCGGAAAGCTCTTTTTCCGGTCGTCCAATATTTTCATTTGCTTTTTTTCCCAATAATACCAATGGTGTATCTAGCCATTCTTGGTTAATTTTTTCGAAAAACACCTTACTTCTGCCACAGGCCTTCCACTTTTGGATAAGCCTACTAGCAAAATTTCGCAGTTTCCTTCCGATTTCGCACTGCTCCTTCTGAGTATAGGTAATTTTGCTCAAAACGGTACCAAGAACATAATTTTCCACGGCGAGAAACTTCTTGGTGGGGATCGCTTCTTCATGCCATATTAAAAAAAGGGTGCGTTTTGTTACTGACATTTTGCCTAAAAAGTACAATAAATTGAAGGCTCGCAGGTACTCGCAGTAAATTTTGGACATTTTGGACACACAATGGTTTACACATATAGGAAAATTTACAATTACACTGAATGCAGGTGAATTTTGTAAATTCTACTCCACGAAAGACAGGTGTACGTTACAATGGGCGAATTGCTAATACACTTAAACACGATTACGTTTTATAAATAACATAAGTATACACAGATCACAACCACAGTTTTTTTTATATAATACATACCTTGGCGTTAGTATATAACAAAACTTTTAATGAAAATAATAAAATTTGCAAGTTTAACACGAATAGCAAAACGATGATCAAAAAGGCGGAAATATTTTGCACAACACTTGCAGAAACATATGCTGACTTTGACAGCTCACAGCTGTTCATCAGCTGTAAGCTGAGCTTTTAAAAATCGATACAAATCTAGTGAATGTATTTGTTATCGATTGTTAAAAAAAAATTAACGGTTTTTCAAATTTGAAAATTTGAATTAAATGCCGCTAGCGAAGCCAAATTGGCCACTGTGCGGAGGTAAGATAGCTCCAGCTCTCAAGCAAGAGGCGAGTTTTTAAGTTTTGGCGGGTTAATACACTCAAAGTTGCCACATGTGACTGCAAATGAATTCTTGCTCATAGCGGGCATTTGGTAAGTGCTTAATATTAACTCACCAAGGTAGTTAAGATCCTTCGTGAAGTTGATGCCAAAGTCAGGTATTCATGTAAATCTAAACCACATTTTGGCAGCGCTCGGACGCATGTTTCGGACCAGTTTTAAACAATTTTGAAAAAAATATTGGTTGAGAAGTTAATTGATTAAGTTAATTGATTAAGTTAAGTTAATTGGTTAAGAAGTCGTGGCTCGGCCACCTTAAGGTAAAATATACCGTTTGTTTCAGTCAGTAAAACACGCTCTGACCAAATTGCACTTTATTTCCAAACACAGTGTATTAAAGAGTATCTTAATTCATTCTCGGCCTAAAAAAAACTAGTAACCGAATGGATAAAACCAACGCAAATGATAGCTTATTTATGTCCTACCAATGCTTTCCAATAAGCGCCAAATGTTTGCCAAACAAAAAATAAATAAATGATATCATTCAGTAGACAAAAATGAAAAAGGAAATGTTAGACAAGAAAAAAAATAGAACAAAATAAAATAAAAATTTTCACATTAAGTTACTTGAAACCCAAAAGACATACCACAATGCAGCAATTAAAACTGTCAATTTGATATCAATAAAGAAAAATAAAATATCAGACCAGACAAAAAAAAAAACACATATTTTTACCAAACTATTGTAGTAAAAGAAATTATACCCAAAAATAATTTCAATCCACTGGTCTCCTTTGGCCAGACAAAACGACCATTTACTCCTTCTAATTTGTTGTCATGTTTATGCTGGCAGCATTTTAATTTTCAACAGCTTCTGTGTCTTCAGCAGCACTTGTGTTTATGCTCTTGCCACAGAATTTTTTCTTTTCTCTTTCTTTCTTTTTTTTTTGTACTGGTGAAAATAAATGTTTTAGATTTTCTATTTCATTGACGCAAAAACCTTGTCGCTTAGGAGTCTTTAATTAAAAAATCTTTAAATTTTTTTTTACAAATGTGGTTAATTGACAGTTTTATCTATTCCTTTTACTGTTGATGCTGGTTGTCCTTCTTTGGAGTCCTTTGTGCTGTTAGTGCATTGTGAATAAAGTATTGTTCTTATCGTTTATTATTTAAAACAAGAGATTTTCCAAATTATTTCGAAGCTATATTAAGCTAAAAATAAAAATATTACAGAACAAAGTTTTCATATAGTTCTTCTATAGGATTCTATTCGGCGATAAAAGATTGCCACGAAAAATATTAATAAAACTCCCGTGACTTTAAGATAGGAAATTTTCGGTGACTTTTCTTCAAAGACAGCAACAAGAATTTATGGACAAAGACGTAATTTTTTGTTTCTTTTTGCGAAAATTAAGATTTGTAGACGATGCCATGAATTTTAGAACTTAAGTGGAACTTTAATGTCTAAACAGATCATAAGCAACATTAAACTGAAAGAATTTAAGCGATGCGCAAGCTGACCCCAACAAATATGGCCCCAAAAATGCAGAATGGCCCCAAAATTTTATATGAAACACAACAACACGCAACTTAAGGGAATACATTTTTGTGGGCTCTTTTTAATTTTTTCTTTGGGGTTATTTTTGCGTCTTAAGTGAAATGAAAAATTACCCCAATATCGCGGAATGAAAAATGCCCCTAAACAATAACAATTATTACTTTGGGGCTATTTTTCATTTACTAATATAAATTGTAACTTTTAAGAAATGAAAAATGACCCAACAAATTTTATATTAATTTTATATAAAAATTCCTAGGAATAGCATCAAAATCCCGATTTCTAATACCAAAGTGGAAAAAAATTCATGCCGGCTATGAAGAGATGCTTTACTTAGACCATAGAGAAGAAATCCCTTTTGCCCGGCGCACACAGGGACAAATTGAAAATTTAGTGCGACAAAATTATTTACTTCATATGGATTCAATAAATTTTAATAAAAATAGGTACCTCAAGGTTTTTAGGAACGCTGATTACGAATCTGATGTCAGTTCTTAAAAACTTAAAATGGCGGATCCAATATGGCGGACAATTTTTAAAAAATTGATCGAATTCGCCTAAAACTTATTACACGGGATTTTTCTGATGTTAGTTTTTAAAAATTTAAAATGGCGGATTTAATATGGCGTACAATTTTTAAAAAATCTATCGAATTAAAACTTATTACATGGGCTTTTTGATGCCATTTTTAAAAATTAAAACTTAAAACGAAAATTCTTATAAAAACCGGAATTAATAATTATATTTTTTAAAAGTTTTTATTTAAATTTGATCCACTGGTGATGATACTTAACCAAAATATTCTGTAATAGTTGTTCATCACACTTTGATGATGACATATGTATTATAAAATTGTTGCTTTTTCAGTACATCAAATAACTCTTTAAAGCACAGATCTCAATACACCCAATGTAGTTACGGAATTGCCCTTTCTAATATATTTGCGTTCACACAAATATCTTGTAAAAAGACGGCACTGAATGAAAAATGTTGCTATTGCGGTTCTGTTACAGTTACAATTTAGTTACGGAATTCCCCTAATTATATGTTTTCGTAGCAGTTTCGCTTCCCTCTAGTGGTGCACACAAGTGTTTTGTGATGAGACTGCAGAGAATGTAAAATGTAGCGAATTAAAAAAAATGTCATTTGCATGTGGGATTTTCAGAATTAGATGTACTACCTAAGAAAAATAGGCTCTATTTATTGAAAGGAGGAACGGAGGGACCTCCACTTGACTTTTTTACACTTACTAGTAGTTGTTTTTTTTAACTTATAAGGAAAATCCGTGGAACTGTTTGGAACTTTTTTTGTAGCTCTAGTTAAAGTAAATTTTTCGATATATTTCATAATAAAATACATATAATTGTTATTTTAATAATAACTGCAAATTAAATTAAATACCTGATGCTTAAAAATATATTTAAGAAACTTTAAACTGTAAAGTTACAAAAAAAAAATTGTCGAGTGTAGCAACAATAAACGCTATAGATATTGCTGACAGGTATAAGTGCGTGTAACAGATAATAATAGTTTTCATGCACGTACAGACTAATGTGATGCCCTAAAAAATAAATAATTATAGGTTGATTGCGTACTGGTATATAAAACATATTAAGTGCAATACTGGTTACATTTAAAAAAATAAAAAATTCCATTTTTGTCGTCGTAATTCGGTTAATTGTCCCTGTGTGTGGCGGTAGGAAGGCTATTTATAGAAACTTTAGTTAGCGAAGCCAGTGTTAAATAAACCATAGAGAAGAAAATACTTGCGTCCGGCCGAAGGCCGGCTATGTAGGTAAGCTTTAGTTAATGTAGCCTGTTTAGTTAACGTAGCCCTAAATTTGGGGCGAATTTTCATTTTTGTTTTGGGGCCATATTTCCTGGGGCCACATTTCCCAGCCGCAAGAATATTCTTCACAGATCCAAGATAAAAACAATGAAAAATTACATTCAAATTCTGCCTTTTTAACGCTTGATTGGATTAGTGAAGCATATCTCTTTAGCGCCCAGTTAATGAAATGTTTCATAAAATCGATGAAAATTTTCCTATAACTTAATGCAAGAAATTTTATTAATACTGTGACTATTTGTCAGCACATGAATGAAACATTTCATTAACATCCCAGCAAAAATTTTGCCTACAAAATTAGCAGAAAAATAACGAGAAATGGACGAAAATACTATATATTTTTCTACTACAAAAAGTATTTTTTGTACGCGATGTCCCAAAAGTAATCCTTTATAATTTGGCCAATTACAGCCTAAAAAATAATACCGGTCTTTTATACTTAAAAGCTTTATAAAAATATGTAGTTATAAAACGAAACACAAACGAAGTAGTTAGAAATTAACTTTCAAAAAGGTTAACATTTATTAATTAAATTAAAATTGCTTTTATGTATATGCATGTGAAATCTTATAGAATTTATGTGGAAACAGTGTAAACAATAATAAATTTTTCGAGATGTAAGAAAATATTTGGCTGCACCAAATCATTTATAGCTCTTACCCTGTAAAAACTAGAGATCTGCACTTGTGCGTTTAAACGACACATGAATTCACATACCAGACTGGCCAGTAGTGTGTTGTGTGTGATTTTAGAATCATATACAATTTATTGTGTGTAAGAAATAACCTATGTGTGCAAAGCGTTCAATTATTTATGTGAGTGTTGTGAGAGAAATATTTGATACAGGTATAAATAACAAATATGCTCTTTTACACGAGTAAATACACTTGTGTGGCGATGTACATATTGTGTTTTATCAACACAACATGTGTTTTGAGTTTTCGAAATTTTTTTACCGCATCGAAAGCAAAATATTAGTTAAAAGATATTGCATTAAAAGTGATACCAACTTTTTAGAAGCAAAAAGTAGTTTTAAATATATTTTTAAACAAATGAAATTTTTGTTAATGTTTTTGTTTTAATTTTTTTTAAGTCAAGAGAACTTAGAACTTATTTTTAAACGTTAATAGATGTTTTTTTTATAACGAGCTTTCTTTCTTAGCTTTGATAATTTTTTAAGTTTTACATTTTTTTGACATTAATTAATTTTTTATCGATAATTTTAGTAAAATTTTTGACGGTTTGCATAATAATAATTTTTTTATTTATAATTTTATTACTGTTATTGTTTTTTCATATAAAAAATATATTTTTTACAACCATTTTATTTTCTTACTTTATTTGTTAAAATTTTAACTTTCCTCTTCACTATGTAAACTTTTTCCACCGATTTATTTCTTCTGATTTCAATATCAACTGAAGGTAAATCCCAACTTGAGAAAAAGCATAACCCGTACATACGCGCGTACAAAAACAAAGAACAATAGGGAAAATTATCAAATAGGGGAAAAACCAATTTTAACAAAACAAGAAAGACAACAAACACACGAATGATAAGTGTGATTTTTAACTTAACTCGGTTTTTTTTTATTGTAAGATGTATGAATTTGAGTTCAACAAACAATAAACAATAATAGGGACGGACACACACACAATTAGTGTTAGTGTATGTGGCTCACTTTTTCATGAACGGTGTTGTGTTGATCTCTCATTTAAAATGATTAAGCGTGAATGACTAGCTCTCATTTTTTTTAACACATTTGATTTGAATATCAAATACACACACAACAATCATTTGGCTAGCAAATACATTTGTGCAGACCTCTAGTAAAAACGACGTGTGCAGTAATATATGTAAATATTAAATAAAATAAACACAATGCAAATTATATTATGGTTACTTTTACCATAATGCTATTGGGGCCAATCATATTATGATGAATTTTATAAAGAAGCCACAATCATATTATAGTGGCCTCCTATGACGGTATGCTAAATAATAACATTATACGTTTACCAGGAACAATTTTACAATTGCTTAGCAACAATAATATTTTCCTATATTATATATGACAAGCAATCATTCTATTGTTTATTAATAATTGTATTTAATACGGCTAACAACTAAAATATAGTCGGTGGCAACCATAGTGGTTTCCTTATGGACAACTGAATAAGCTATAATACGGTTGCGTGTAACGATAATGTTGTTGAAGTTATAATAGTATGATAAAAAAAATTGCCAAAAATACGTTCATTTGCCACGACCATATTGAAAAATTATTTTCTTTATTTTAAAATTCTTTAAAATCGTATATTTGTGCATAAACTATTGGGCAACTTTCTCCCGTACGTAATGCATACATGTATTTCATCTATTTATTTAAACGAGTATACAATAATATTGGAAAAATATATTTTTTTTCTCTTTTTTCCCTTTTTAAGCCAGTTTTAAATTTTCCTGTAATTCAATATTCTTCTTGGAAATATTTACATTTTTGTTGTTTTATGTTTTTTATATCATTGTGTATGTTTTCTTTATAAAAATATATATGTACAACAAAGTAAGACCAAAAATCACTCAGTTGGATATTTATTCATCTAGTTAAATAAATATTAGCTTTTTGAATAAAGCAGTGATTCTCTAATGTGTTTCCAAATATAATTTCAGATCGTGTCCTTAATAGACAAAAGTTTCCATACAATGCTTTAATTGAGGTACTGATTAAAAAAAGCATCATTCGAGCAGTTGATTAACAAAGCAGTTTCGTCTCTTTTCAGAATTATATCCACCAGCAAAAAAAAAACTGGTCTATATTAAATTCAATTTTCCATTTGTAGCACATCAAAATAATATTTTTAGACCCTAAACGTCCTCTTGAAATCTATACTATAATATTTCTATATTTTTCACTTTTATAGACGCACTTGTTATCCTAGAAATATGAGAGTAGGATTTGTTTAAGATGGAGCAGTTTGCTGTTCAACTTAAGCCAAATTTGTATTTTTCCCATAGTCCTTATACAAGTTTACAAAATGCGGCTCAAAATATTTTCACAACTATTTTCCTTTATACACTCCTCGAGAAAACAAAGAGCATGATAATTCCAATCTAATCTATTTGTTGCAATAACTTGCGCTATTAACTGCCTCAAGCTCTTTTCTCACGGCTCTGCACCAAGTGTTTTTGGGTCTTCCTCATCATCTACTTCCTTGTGCAACTCATTCCAAAGCTAGTCTGGTTACGCTTTCAGTTGGATATCTTAAGACATGTGCTAACCACTTCCACCTTTATTTGTGTGCGAATAGGGGTTTCCCTTATCAAACTTCAGGGGTTTTCGTTAGCTATAGTGTCAGGGTAGAATATTCCACATATTATTCCCTTGCTACTGCTTATAACAGTTTGAAGTCGTTGCTTGATCGCTTCGCTATATAGCCATTTTTCACTTCTATATAAGCCTATCGGTTTGACGCATGCGTTGAAAATTCGGATTTTGGCAGACTCTGTGATTTGTGGTACGGGCCCTATACTTCTAGCTTTATTGAGCGTGTTTCTGACATCCTCCTTGATTCCGCCGTTAATTGACATCATACCTCCGAAGTAGCAAAAGCTGTCTATGAATTATATTCGATGGTTGTCGATTAAAATATGGCCGTTGTTATTTTTATTAACACAGGGTCTCAACCTGCGAAAAGATATAAGACTTTTATATCAGCAAACGTCAAATTCAATCGCAGAGAGTATTATCTTACGTTTGGACTCTCAAGTAGTGATAGTATTAATATTATAATAAATGTTATGAGACAGTTGTTATCAGAAATCTTATAACAACTTTCTTATAAGATGAGCTGTGAAAATGCATGTACATACATACATATAAAACAAAAATAAGCCATTATTATTAAAATGTGTAATTTATTAATGCAAATAGTGAAAAGTGTTGAAAAAATCAAAAAACTAAAAAAAAGGATAAAAACGATAAAAGTTCACTGTACGAGAATCAGTCGATTATGAAATCTTATAAGATACGTGTTCCCCTTGTTTTATATTAAGATTAACATGAAGAAATGTGTTCTCTCATTCTGCCGATGTTCTCTCAGATATTATATCAGATAGTATCTCAGGTGGAGACCCTGTGTAAGTCGCATGGCACACGTCTTTTTTATATTGATTTCTTAGCCGACTTTTTTTTGCCTAACTTCCAATAATGTTTCAAATGCGATAATCTCTTCATTTAGCTTCTATACAAATATTTCCCCGTATTAAAATATTGCCCCTTTTTCGACAAAATCGCTATAAAGCTTGTAAGTAAAATTTAAATTTTCACTTCACTGTCGGTTTTATGTTGAATAATACGAAAAAAAAACTTTTAAAAATCTAATTTTGTTTTAAGGTATACTGTAAAAAATGTACTCCAAAAGAATCAGGTTTTTTGTACGAATTCATACCTCAAATCGCTTTAATCCTGCTGATTAGATGCCTTATTTTTGTATGGGGTGTTCCCGGTTTGGAGGACTTCTTTCTGGTTACAATAAGCGCTTCTTTTAACCTAATAAAACATGCAAACAAAGCACTTTTCTCAAGTGCTTTTTTAAGGCTTTACTAGATTAACATATTCATTAAAAATTTAAAAAAAGCATATAAAATTGTGCTTTTGTAAAGGGCTTAGGCTGTGCCTATATCTAACACAATTTTTTTAATTTTTCTATAACATCTTTAATATTTAAGAGATTTTGTACTATTCCTATGTGAAAATAGGATCCTGGACTTACAATTCTTTTTTGATCATTAGCCTTGCTCCAGCAAGAGTTTTCAGACTTAGTGGCATATCCGGAGAAAGTTTTTTTAAAATATGAAGCAAGCCAGAAGTTGATTCTACGGATGGGTGGTATTTTAAAACACATTCTTTAATGTCTTCCTCTAAACTTGTTTTTTTTATAAAGAACTATATTTTCTTCTACAGAAACATCATCATCTATTTACAAAACATTGAAATAATCATCAGAAACCCTAAAAAGTGGGTGTATTTATTCTTGTTCCTTGTAATATTTTAAGACGAACCAGCCTTATCCGTTCGTCTGACTGTTCAAAGCAAGATAGAGCTAGTAAAAGAAAACATAGTAAGATAAAATATAGCAAAAATTTGTCAACTCATAAGTTCCATTATCTCTTTTAACATGAAAACGCTAATGTAAAGGATATAAGATCCCATGCACTATGCTTGGAGCTCCGTTAAAGGGGCAATTAGCTAAAACACATCACAATATAAGACAATTTCACTAAATTATGTACGTAGATATAAATCAATACTTGTTCTCAAATTATATACATTTTAGGGCGGGTCGATTAAAAAATCGCCCAAGTGACAGGGAAAATCGTATTCTAGAGATCAAAATACGAAACTTTGCCCAAGGAACCATGCCTCTAAAATGAATTCTAATGTTCCTTATATTGACGCAAAGGTAACAATTTGAAAAATCCCACTTTGACCTATTTGAAGTGCTCCAATCGAGTCTAAATGTATGACCGACCCCCACAAACATTGGAGGGCCGACCCACCTATGCTAGTTGTTTATCCCCTGGAAACCCCCATACAAAAATTTAAAAAAATCACAATGTTTGGCACTTTACATGAAACAATCAGCGAAATGGGTATGTTAGTTTTGTTTTCGAGTTTATTTTTTTTTTTTTTATACAACTTAATAAAAGAACAGAAACTAAAAAAAAAATTATTGTTTGGATGCATTGTTGTCATCGATGACATAGACGTTTCTCTTAATTTTCCATCACAAATGCATAAAAGTGTCTTTTTCACAAAAAGTAAAATAAAACTAAAACTGACTATTTCCTAATAACGAGTAACTTTCTTCAAAAGTCCGTAAGCTTTCACCACATTTTTTCACGAAAGTAAAATCTATTTTTTTTTACAAAAAGTCCCTCTATTCTACAAAAAGTCAAGGATTTTAGCAAAAAGCCTAATTTTACATGACTTTCTTCAGAAAAAGCCCTATTTTTACAAAAAGTCTTATTTTTTCGCTTATCATTTCTAAAGCACTTTTTTTTGTCGGTTGCAAATATCTCCCATACCACCGCATCAAATTTAATGAATGATATATCATTTTAAAGCTTATTTCTAACACTAATGACGAAAAATAATTAGAAATTGAAAAAGTAATATTTTTTTATTGATAAAAATTATATTTTATATAGAACTGCATGATAATACTGTTGTCCTTATGATTATATGTTTTTGTTCAAGTGTGGTAATACAGGGTCGCTTAATAGTAATGCAGTTCTACATAATATAGTATGTATTAAAATCCATTCTGGCAATACCGCTATTTACTATAATGCCGTTTATTACTAAGTCAGTTATATATAATTGCGTACGTTTAAATATATTTTTGTTTGTATTAAGGATTCGTACGGGCAAAAAGTTAACGATGATCATGTCATTACGTCTAACATTGTATTCAAAGAAGTATTATAAAAGCATTTAAACATATGTATGTATGTATGTATATATGTATGATATATATGTATTATGATTTCTAATATTTTTATACTTTTAACAAAATGTATAGAAGTTACTAAAATTTCTATTAATTATTTTCATTTTATATTACAAAAATGACAACTAACGGTGCGAAATATTCGCACGGGTCATCTAGTTACTTTTTTAAAAGCTTGATTTATTTGTTGTACCACATGGCGTATGCGTGTTAATAAATTGGAATTAAAAAATAATCATACGTAACCAAGTAACTTGACAGATGTTTTCCTTGCAGATATTTCTTTAAAAAAAAATTAGATAACAAATATGTACACTTTAAAAACCCCCCAAATGACAGGGGTGGGTCGGCCCTCCAAAGTAAGTGGGGGTCGGTCATACATTTAGACTCGATTGGGGCATTTTAAATGGGTCAAAGTGGAATTTTTCAAAATTTTACTTGTGGGTCAAAATAAGGAACATCAGAATTCATGGTTTCTTGGGCAAAGTTTCTTATTAGGATCCCTAGAATACGATTTTCCTTGTCACTTGGGCGATTTTCTTGCGTCCCTACAAATCGACCCGCCCATACATATACATACATACATATGCTAAGACTCTTGAAAATAAAATAGAATAAAAACAGACCGTTGGGCAAAAAACAATCGGAATCTCTGCAATGGAAAGTATATTAAACTTGATGTAGACAAATCTATTTGTTTGTTTTTTTTGAAATAAATTGCTTTCAAATGGAGCGAAAAGCATAAATGCATAATATTGAAAGTTATTTATTTTAATAATGACTGCATAAACTGATAGGAAAATCGAAGCAAATTAAAGACAAGAAACATAACAACTAAGTTTTTGAAAAATATAATTTAATAATAAATTTTTAAATTATTTTTGCTTGAATTATACATACATATATACATATATAATATATTATATTAAAGGCTTTGTTTAAGAAGTGTTTAAGTGTTTGAGAAAATGGTTACCGTAACAAAATATTTTCCTAAAGGAATTCTAAAACATCTTGTCAAAATAATTAATAGGTTTTACGCACAACGAAATATTTGTGTAACATGCGGTTGCTTGTGTAAAATTATTATCCAGACAAGGCGTGTGACCTTCTTTGAATGTAAATTTTTTATATTTTGTTTTCTTTTTATTAGAACGTGTGATAGAAAGGTTATTTGTTATGCCAGAAGCACTTGAAAAAATTTAATAAAAGTTTTAGTGTTGCAGAGAATATGACAAATTTAATGCAAATTGAGGAATAAAGGATTCTATTCAAATGAATAAAAAGTCAAGCTAAAACTAAAATTTAGCTTTGAAAAATATTCCATCTATAACATTAAAAAAAAGTTTAAGTTATTAAAATATTTTTTTTTTTCTCATTATTTATTTATTGAATCTTCATATATTAAATATGAAATAACAATAATTAACATATTAAAATTCTTTTATTTTAAATAAAAAACAACTTCAATAATAAATTCTTAGGAAAATAAAAGATTACTTAGATTTTATTTAGACTATCTGTAAGTTCTATAAAAAAAAAAACAAAATAAGGGCCTGTTCTGAAACTCACGTGATTTTAAATCATCTGCCTTTAAAATCACACGTGTGATTTTGTGGTGTTCTGAAAATCACACCGTGTTTGCGATTCTTGTTGTGGTTTCGGCAATTGATAATCACACCGAAAAACACAAAAAACGGAACACGACAATATCACACGAGTGATTTCAAAAGACACATATAATTTTAAATCACGTGATTTGATTTAAAGTGATTTTCAGAACAGGTCTGACAATACAACTTCGCAGTGGTAACGTAGTTCTTCTGCATGTTGTAGTGAAATAGTCCAGTTTAAATGAATTTTTTTTTTTTTAAATGTATGTGGTAAGTACCAGGTTCATTAGGTAGAGTTGTCATTATTTACGTATGATATGTCAAACAACGAAACATTACTCAATTACAAATATTCAAATCTTAACATATTTTGCAATTCTTAGTTATTACAAACTTACTTTTTTATATAAAATTATAGTATATTATTCAATATGTTGTCCATTTGAAATTTATTTTTGATTAAAATTTGGTATTACAAAATTTTGATATCAAGAAATTTTTAAAAAAAAATAAAATTAATTTAATTCATTTTTGACTCTTGTTGAAATTTGTTTCGTAATTTTCATTTGTTTGACATTACATGGGTTTTGAAATTCAGAACTTATTTGCTAATTACTATACCTTGTACTTATTATACCATGTTTTTAAGAATGATTTTTTTTATTGAATAATATATTTTTTGACAATTAAATAAAAATGTACCAGGATATTCATATAATCGGGCTTTTGCTCTAATCGGTTAATCGCGCGATTAATTAACCGATGTGTTGGCTTAATCGTTTAATTATCGGTTAATTTTGTTATTGATCGGTTAACCGATTAATAAAGTTTTTTTTTAATAAATTAAGTAATTCAATAATTAGTATTATGGTTATTTTATTGAACTGTTAATTGTTTTTAATCAAAATTTCGGTATTATAATCAGGCGTAAGTTCATTGAATTAAATTTTCATTAAATTATTTTTATGAAGGCAGGAATTTCACAACACGAAATGAATTAAGATTTATTGATAATTTTTCATTCTTGACTGAGTTGAGGAATTGAACCCAGGTTTTTAAGGACAGGTTGCCCTGACTAGTTTTGAATGTAAGCGAACAATCTCTTCAGAGGAGTTTGCCGTTTTACACTCACCGCCATTGACGACGAATGACGTCAATAGTCAAACATCAGTCTTTAAAACAAAAAAAAAAAAAAAAAAATTATTTATAAATTTTAATTCATTTCGTGTTGTAAAGTTCCTTTCTTCATTAAAATAATTTAATGAAAATTAAGTTCAATAAACTTAAGCCTGATAAAATATCGAAGTTTGTATTAAAACCCATTAACAGTAACTATTTTTAAAAGTTATTTACAAGCTATATGTTTACATCTGTCCTTCAAGTTGTGTTGAAAACGATCAACAAGAAAAAGAAAGACTAAAAAAAACATGAAAAACAAAAAATGTACTCTGGATTTCAAGAATATTTCTTGACAAACAGTACGAAAAACAGGAATTAGGAAGAACATGTAAATCAATGAAATAGATAAATATTCATTCAAAGCAAATTTCGATCTACCAAGGTAAAATACCATTTGGTTTAAAGATTGATGTTTGACTATTGACGTCATCCGTCGTCAATGGCGGTGGGTGTTGCCGTTTTACACCCCTCTAAAGCGATTGTGTAGTACCGGGGTGCCCCGGTAGGCTAGCTGGTAGTGAGCTAGTCTATCAGTACCGGGGTTGCTGGTTCGATTCCCGCCAGACTCTGGTCTCCTGCAGACAAGCAAAAAGCTTCGCGGGATTTAGTGTAGGAATAATAAAATAAAAAAAAAAAAAAGAAACTAGTCAGGGCCCGTGAAAACCTGGGTTCAATTCCCAGCTCAGTCAAGAATGAAAAATTATCATTAAGTAATTTAATATATAAAAATGCATAAAATATTTATTAGTTGGAGTTAATTACTCAAAAAAATCAATAACATAACAAACATAACAATTCTTGAACTAAAACAAGCAAACAAAACAATAATTCATGAATATGTAATACACATTTTTTAATCAATAAATATTATGTTTTAATTGAAAAATAAGCTGTGTAAATTGGTTTAAATGCTTGGGGATTGAGCGTGTATTTTCTTTAGTTTTTATAAAACCTGACTTGGAAAAAATTCTTTTATTTGTCGTATATGTTGGATAAATCGGAATCAACCCATAATACAGAATACCTAATTTCTCAGTCCTTTTCCTCTATTTTCTTAATATATAAAATCTTCCAATATGCCATTAGAGTGCTGTTTTAATTTTTTAAAATTTTTTACACTTTCGGTTAATTCTGTTAAAAGATTGAATTGAGAAGAAACGAATAATTAAACGCATACATATAAAAAATACCTGAAACAAAAAGCTGTGGATAGCAAACTCTTATTTATAATGAAGATCACTGAACACCTTCTTTGTTTGTATGAGAAAATATTTTCTAAGCACATACATTTTGCAAACGATCTGAAACAAATAAATAAAAACACAAAAAATTATGTTAAAATACTACAAAAAGTTAAAAATTTTGTTACATCGGTTAATCGGCTGAAATAACCCGGTTAACGACTTAATCGAAAATACGCCATTTTAAGTTAACCGATCAGTAAATCGGGTAGTATTTAATCGGTTAACCGGCTAACGGTTAAAATGTACATACATATATATTTTATTATTGGTTTGTCATATTAACAAAATATTATGTTGATATTTAGTCGCAAGAATGATAGAAATAAAGATTACGCCTTGCGCATGTGATGAAGTATTTCCCTTATAAAGGTTACCAAGGCTTTTTTATATGTGAAATTCATCATTTCTTGGAAAAAATGTATGTTTTGCGTGATAGTTGGCTACCCTACAATTAATTTACTCAGAGAGTTATAAAAAAAATTTATATTAATTGTCAAACAAACTAATAATTTTAATAAATATTTTTTATTTTCAAAATTGAATAAAGTAAAAAAAGAGTGAAAATATGAAGTGTGCAGTGAGCAAAAGCAAATAAAGTAACAGCAAAAAAAAAAATAAAAAAACAAGTGAGAAATTGTGTAGATAATAAAGTTTAGCGTGTTTTTAATAATATGCTAACATTTTTGGCTATATCTGTATCATTTTACAATTTTCCAAAAGATTCAGCCCAAACTATGCTATGGGTAATATTTTGCAAGCGAGTGAAATCAGTAATTTTGAAGAAAGAAAAAATGTGTACCATACATATCACACAAGAAGATTTTGAAAGAAACTTAAAATTTGAAATGGGTAAGTTAACTAAAATTAAATTTTTGCAGTTTATTACTAAATTATATTGAATAAGATTTATCAAATGTCGTGTACCAAAATAATAGATAACCTAAATTATTAATAGGTTAACCACCTAACTGAAGGCGTGTTAAGTAAGCCATCAAGTGCATTAATGGAAACGTTGAGATCATGTGATGCTATCTTCTTGCAATGAAATGGGAAAATTGTTGCTTAAAAGCAAAATATTTGCAAAATCATTTGTTAGAAGTAAGTTAAGACATGAAAATGTAGATACTTAATGCCGAGATTGCTTAAAATTTCTACAAGCCAAAGAGAAAACTAAATAAAATTAGAAATTATAATTCTTGATATAAAAGTATTTTCCCTTTTTCGTCTGCTCTAATTTATGAAGTAAAGATAAAGTTAATGTACATTATGTATGTATATATTTATGTAGTAAATAAAACTATGAAAAAATAACCTTAAAAACATCTTTTATTTTAAATAATTTAAATAGAAAAATTATAAATTGTCCCACTGTTATGCTTACACATAAATATATATAAGTTTGAGAGCTAAACAATTTTAGCCAATAAGAACACAGGTTGTGTGACGTCAGAGTTACTTCATGCGCAGTAAAATAATCTTATGCCTGCCTGATATCGTAATATTTATTTCTATCATTCTTGGTTAGTCGTTTGCCCTTTTGATAAAATGAAATGCATTAAAAATATTTTTCCAATAAACTTTTTATTAAATATACATACATATGTATATAAAATTACATCATTAATAACATAAATATTTATATGTTTGTATAAGGAGCAATCTTAGACCTGGATGCGCAACGTTCTAACATTTCCACAAAACTTGACACTATGCTCAACTAGAATAAACAAGAGACCCTTTAAAATCTGTTAACAAATTCACTTATCCCAAATATTGATTCAGCTTGAAATAAAATGCTAACTGCTTGTTCTTTTAGTGATTTAATCCAAAATATTTAAACATTTTTCATATAAGAAATTAAAAAAACACGAAAATGTTTCTTACAGGCGTTTTCTTTTTCCTTTAATCAGTTATTTTTTATAAGAAATTTATTTCATATAAAAGTTAATACACAGAAAGAATTATTTACTAAATCAACAGAAAATTTAACCAAGAAAATTTTCCAAGATTCTCCGCTAAGCCAAAAATTTCTTATTCTAAATATTTGTGTGGCTTGATTTAAGCAAAAAGCTATTACATAAAGTGAAAAAAAATTCAGTCGAATACAGCAAATGAAATTAATTTTAATTCTATACTTCAAGTTTTTAATGCTATATATTTTACAAAAAAGCAAGAAAAGCCTGCTAAATTAAAACCACATGTTTCTCGAATCAACACATTTTATTTGTACTTGCAGAAATCTTTTCTTGCATTGAATAAAGTTTTAATGTTAATGCCTTAAATTTTCAATCAAAAGTTTCTCATAATACACCTTAGTAAATGGCTTTAGGAAAATAATTCTTGAAAAACTTAAGAAATTATAACTCGCTTTAGGTAAATAAATTTTAAGTTTTCTAAAAAAAGTAGGAAATGCTTACCTAATCCAAATATATGTTTGGTGTTTGAAATCCAAACATATTCAATTTCCATTATTAAATACCAGCATCTTGCCCGACATGATGTATTAAGCTCAATATAAACTTAGTGATGAGTTTTGCTTCTTATTTTACTTTTTAAACATGCAGATAATATACACAGAAAAAAATTTTGCCCCAATTAAAACATTAATTAAAAATAAAATCAGATTTAATCAAGTGAATTAAATGTTTAATCAAGTAAATTATACGTTTAATCAAGTGAATTAAAAGTTTTATTGATACTATTAACTCGCACCAGTAAATAAATTTATAGAAACAATTATAAATGGTCAAAACTGCAATAACAGGTTAAAGTCGGTTGAATAATAACCGTTCGATCTCCCTAATGTGTACTAAATATTAGATTTCTACATACAGACTACAACAACAAAACAATTCCTTCGATCTCCCTAATGTGTACTAAATATTAGATTTCTACAACAACAAAACAATTCCTTCGATCTCCCTAATGTGTACTAAATATTAGATTTCTACATACAGACTACAACAACAAAACAATTCCTTTAATCGGCTTAGAGACATATGGGTATGTGCGCGTATGTAAAGGGCAATAGAAGGACTTGTTGGCCTGCTAATCATAAATCTAATTTTTGATAACTTTTTCACTAGTTGTGACCTTTTGTGGGACTTATACAGTTTGGGCTAGCGTGCCACGGAAACTATCCTTGAGAAGCGCACAAGGAAATGCCTACTGCCAAGTGTGAAGTAGACGAAGGAAAAATCACCCAACAAGGAGCCACTGTGTTTGTTTGGGTACACCCCTTTTATATCCATAAAATAGTTTTTAGATTTGATTTGTTTTTCTATTATTTTGTACTCTCAATTTTTTTAAATTTGTTTATAGATAACAAAGAATTTTTCAAGGATTTTGTTATCGCTGTGGTTTAAATGGGTCAAAGGTATAAAAATTAACTTCTAAGGAGATGAGAATAATTGAAAAAATATATTATAGAAATCAATAGACATAACTAATTATTAATTAAATATATCCTAACAATTACTCAGAGTATTATGTATTACGTATGATTAATATTAATGGTTAATTATTATTCATACGCTACAGACACGTGCACATCAAAATATATAATAATCCTAGAATTTATTGAGTTTTTTACAATAGATATTTTATTTACAAATTTCTTATGATGTAATTAATTAATTTTCTGCACAAATAAAGAATGTGGTTGAAAAAGTTTTTACAAATTATTTAAGAAAATAAATTTCAAACAAAATTAAAATTAAATATATATATTTATAAAAAAGATATTAGCTAGCCATCAATATAATTTTGATTTAATTAACATTTTAGTTATTTTGAAATAAATATTTAATTAGAATATTATTTAAATAACAAAAAATCTTAATTGATTTTTTCGTTTAAAATAAGATAATTTAAATATGTAGATTTGTTGCTGGGAATTGTTCAAACGTTAGATACTTATATTAAATTAAAACCTGAGCTGTATTTAATGAAATCAATTAACGCATTATTTGAAACGGCAGTTTTTGATCACGTTTTTAATAAAATTTAAAAATAGCATTTATTAAAAAAAAACATTCACAATTTTAAATTTTTAAAATTTTTAGTTATCTATATAATTATTTTGGTATTAGGTGCCAAGTCAACAAATTGTTTGCTTGATTTTATGAATTTGGTATGAAATTGGTGATTAGAGACAATTTTTAATTTTTTCTGCGTACGATTCGTACTAAAAAATTTAAGTAGAAAAGTGCTAAAACAATCAAAAATGGTATTACTTTCCAAGATCAATCTCGGAATTTTTGAAAATAAAAAAAAAATCCAAAATTAAATATATAAAAGTTTTAACTTTTCGTTGGTCGTGCCACTCTATATTCTAAGTGCGCACATATGGGTGTGTTTGTAAAAGATTGTTATAGGAACAAAGAAGTAGGTAAAAACAGTTTTTTTTTTGGTGTAGAAACAACAGCAATAACAACACTTCAGAAAAACAAACATTTGTTTCATGTTTAATGAGTGAAATAAGGAGCAGCAATTCCCGGAATGTTTTTGTTCACATTATTTAGTTAAATACATAAAATGTTCAAAGTAGAATGATTACGGAAACCACATCGGGCATGCTGCTGGTATCCTATAATTGTGAATTATTCTGTAAGCAAAGGGGGGGAATACAACAAATGTAAAATAATCATGTGCAACGAGCGGGTGGGTGGTAAGTAAAGTAAATTAACAATAATATTCTCTCTTTTTTTGTTGCTCTGGGGTAAGTGTTTAGGTGAGAATCAAGCAATCCACTTTCGGATTATTTCAAGTACGCATTTGGGATTAAGCCCAAATTTTAAATTCTTGAAGAAGCACAATTTGAGATAAATTTTTTTTTATATTTAATAATTTTGTTGGCTCTGCGCCTAAAAGGCAATCTCGTATTCGGATTATTTTAAGAACGGGGTAATTATGGACCTACTAATCAGATCTACATGAGACTTATCCGTTGTTATTATATATTTTTAGCATGTTAAAATTGAATTCAGCACGAACTTTCGTATAAAATTACTGGCGGTAAAAATAGTTTTAGCTAATCGTAGTTTTATTGAGACCATGCTTAAATATAAAACAACTTTCATAGAGCTGCTTTGGGCATCTTGAAATCAATGTCGGTCGTAACACCTTGTTCAAATAATCCTTGAACATGAATTTAAATAGTGGATAAGGAATAAAATACAGTTAATAATTTAAGCCTAAGTAAACAAACATTAATGTTTCTCCCACTAATGATTTAGGTAGAAGACATTAATGTTTGTTTACTACTAATGCTGTTAGTAAACAAAACTTGTTGTATGTACTTTCCACTGATTACTTAATAAGTAAAGAAACAAATATAATTACCAACATCTGTAGTAATGATGTTGGTTTTCCCAAATTGTAATAGATAATTAGTGTCTCAGTTTAAATGTGTGATAAAACATACGCATGTGCGTTGACACACGCAGGTAACCAACCCTAATTATTTCTTCCTACATTAGTTTAAGATTGCTAAGTTAGCTCTTAAGGTTTTTAATTTGTAAATAAAATTTAGTGTCTTACAAACATTCGACGACAATTGTTTAAATTATTAAAGCAGTTTGTACATGGTCCTTCGATAAAAAAAAAAAGAAACAGTGACTATAAATATTATTATTAAAATAAATAGAAGATAGAAGCGTAAGTCGTGGCTGAAACAGCGACTATTAAAAAAAATATATAGAAGCGTTGGTCGTGGCTTAAACAGCGACAATCGGAAAAAAAACTTTAAAAAGCCAGAAAGCTTAATAGCGAAAATAAAATGGCACAAAGACAACAATTATATGAATCGCAAAAAGAAATAAGCGATTAGATTGCTATCATTCTAACAAAATTGGAAAGCAGTTCAGTAAGGAGTTCAACAATCAATCAATATCAAAAACGGATTGAGAGCTAAGAAGCTAAATTCAAAAGCAATGACGACAAACCTTTCAAATTAGGGAAGACGTCAGAAGACTATTTTGAATAAAAAAATATTTTGAAATGGTAATAGAAATGATTGGTCGATGCAAAATAGCAATGCTAAGGGAAATACAGGTTACTGAGGAAGATACATCATCAATAACACGAGGAGAGATAAAAGCAATGATTCAACAATTGCTCGATGCCCAGAGAACAGAGAAAAAATTTCCGCAATTTGAACAGGAGTCAGAAAACAATTCAAGCAAAGTTAAAAAGATTCCAGAAGAAAAAATAAAAACAAACTGGCTCATACATTTCCGAAAAGAAATACAAAAATTGGAAGAATCTTTTTTGGATGTTGGTGAGGCAAATATTTTTATATTAGAGCACAAAAAAGTGTCTGGGAAAAGAAAATATTGAACAAAAAAAGCATATACCATGACTTAATAATCAATCATAATGTAGACGAAGACGTGGAGGAAGAATGGGAGCTGATTGAAAAACAATATGAAGAAGCCTTTAACGTATTATTGAGAAAAATATCTACATTAAAAAAAGAAAGAAAGCCAGTGGTATTAGAAGCAATAAGAATATCGAATTTTAATGGTGACATTGAGGAGTGGCTATCGTTCAAAAATATGTTTAGTCAATTTGTTCATTTAAGTAATCTTCCAGCTGTAGAAAAGCATTAAAGATAATTCAAAATCTTCAGATTACTGAAAGAAATTATCAAATAGCCTGGGACATTTTAGGCCATCGATATGATAATAAAAGAATATTGTTCACAAAGTTAGTAGATAAAATACTAGACCAACCAAACGCAAACATAAATTCAGCGAGTAGCCTGAGACATTTGCTAATTATTTTAAATGAAAGTATGCAAGCATTAAAGGCAATGGGAGTTCAGTTAGATGAAGCTGATCCTATTATTAATGTGAAGCGTTAGAAGCATATTCAAGTAAGAAGCATAGCAACAATTCCAGTTACGACAAAAAACATCAAGACAGGACAACAATGCTGTCAACGGGAAGTGGACAAATCACAAAATGTGGGAATATACTAAATTCATAAACTTAACAGTCGAGGGTAGAAATACTTGGGTAAGAAACGCTAAGATTTGCAAAGTATGTCTAAGCCACAAAATGGATAAAAGATGTTTCCAGAAAACTAAGTGCAAAAAGTGTGGAAAAATGCACCACAATATTTTGCATACGATAAATCAGCAAAAAAGTCGCAAGAACAAAGATCAAACTCAATGAACACAAAAGCTCCAGTAGACGTTCTGCTTGCTACAGTGCAAGTCAAGGTCAAGTCAAGTAATGGGATTAATTGATCAAGGTTCACAAGTTACCACCGTGTCAGAGGAAGCGACTCAAATACTAGCGCTACCACGGATGAGAAGTACGACGAACATTTATGGTTTGGGAGGAGCAATGGTTGGTATAGCCAAAGCTAAGACAAAATTAATAATAAAACCAAGATTTTTAAGTGATCAAGTAGTGGAAGTTGATGCTCTAATTTTACCACAACTTACCGGGGCATAACCAAGCCAATCATTTAAATTTAACGCAAGCGAGTGGTACAATTATGTGTTAGCAAATCCAGCACTGAAAAAATCGGATCGGATAGATATTGTTATTGGAATGGACATAATAACAAGTATAATAGAAGAAGGTGTGTTCAAGAAGGATGGACTGTTGGCACAGTCCACTATCTTTGGATGGATTTTATCTGGTATCATAAATAAAAAAAATAGTTCAGCGAAAGCATTGGTAGCTACATCAAATTTAGAGCGGTTCTGCGAGCTCGAAAAAGTAACGTGCAATGCTACTCAAAACGAAGAAGATAAAGAAAGCCAAGATCTATTCGATGAAACTACGGAAGTAGATGTTGATAATAGAATAGTGGTTAATCTGCCTATTAGGAGAGAAATCAACCAACTGGGAGACTCCAGGAAGCAAGCGATGGCTAGACTCCTTTTCTTAGAAAATAATTTTAATGCAAATATACAGTAACGACAAGACTATAATAAGTTTAAATAAGTGTCTGCACGGGTGACCACTTATTAAAAGCTTCTTCCAGGTTGGCTATGGGTTGGAGTAAGAATTAACAAGGTTGCCAATCTTTGAGGAAGGTGACCGATTACAATCGTTCTCACATGAGTGTAACCGGAGGGAAATGTGTAAAAGAGATAGGAGGGGGGTTGAGACCTTTCCTTTATGCGGGAGATAAATTATAAATGCTTACCTTTTGTATGGGACACTTACTAAATTGAGCGCTGGGGTTTATAGTAAGGTGAGTGTCTATCTTCCGTAGGCAGCTCACACGGAGGTTGATGTATACTTCTCTACAGCAATGAAATTTGAGGTAAGTATCTTCTTTTAAAATCAAATACACTAGTAGGGCAACGGTTTGATTCAATTTATTAATAAAGAGGTGTAGAACTTATCGCTACTGGCTAAGTTGAGTTCGTACAAGCAAGTGTTTGATTTTTTTGTATCTTTTAAAGGTGCGTTACTTCATTTTCTTATGGTTTACTACATTTTTATAAAAGTGACATTTAGAATTTCCAACGAGTACTAAATAAATTCAGGGATGGAAACTTATATTACGTTTGAGTAATAGGAAATTATATTCTCCAATTCAGATGAATATAATTAAAGTGTTTAATCTACATTAAACATGGCGCCGGCCTTGCGGTTTACGCAACAGCTGCACTTTCCGGAGACGTAGTGCATAGCACTTGCGCTAGCGATTTAATTGCCTCCACAATAACCTTGGCGTCTGGGGAAGAGGTCACTGTCGGCTTTACGGCACGTGCTCCTCTAGTCGGTTGTGGTACAGGTGGCTGGTTTGTCTGGACACGATTCTGCTTCCGGTTACCCTTAGGCTTTGGGTGTAAAAGGGTATGATGGTAACTATCGCACTTCTTGCAAGTATCCAACGATGAGCACGCGCGCAGGTCATGGCTTGCTGCTAGGCAGTTCTCACAGTAGCGATGTTTGTCCACCATCTCTTGTCTTTTAGTCACGGACATTCTTAAGAATTTGAAACAAAACCGCAGTGCGTGGAATCGTTTGCAGATCCGGCATTGATAAATGTCCGGATCACAACGTGATGCGTCGCGGTGATGCCTTTGTGCACGGTTCATACGCCTCTGGCCGGAATGACGGTGTCGGTTTCGACGTCGATTGGTGGCTTCCTGGTGATGGGGTTGGCGTCTATCGGTGACTTCTTGGTGGCGACGCGTAGCCGTAAGTCTTCTGTTAGGCCTAGGAAAAAAAGGGAAGTAAAAGCGAGTTATTAAAAGGACTTGTGAATAGCTGAGATATTTTAAACCATTCTGAGAAGGACTAGTGCTAGGAAACAAGTGATAAGGTTGTAATAAAAATTTTATTAGGTTCGAAAGTTACGTTTGTGCAGAGTCCCCATCATCCTTAAATGGGATATAGCATAACTTTACTATGGGTCGAGTAATTATTCCAGTAGATACCCGAACGTCCGCGGTTCGCACATTCTTATCTGAGCCGGAGTAAGTCCTCTCTACTCTTCCCAACCGCCACTCATGTGGTGGTTGCAGATCATCCATCACGACCACTAAATCTCCTATCTTGATATTGGGAACGGAATTCTTCCACTTATAGCGTCTTTGTAGTGCTTTTAGGTAGTCCTCTTTCCAGAGGATTGAGAATTGATGATGAAGGGCCTTGAGCTTTTCCCATCGATTGATCAGAGACATATTCTGGTAGTTTTGCTCAGGAAAAGCCATCAGGGGAGCACCTCTTAAAAAATGACCAGGGGTCAGTGCCGTTAAATCCGATGGATCCTCGGATAAGGCAGATAACGGTCGAGAGTTTAGGGTACCCTCTATCCGTGTCAAAATAGTGGATAGCTCCTCGAAGGTAAACTTTTGAGAACCAGCTATTCGTTTCAAGTGAAACTTGAAACTTTTTACCGCGGCTTCCCACAAGCCGCCCATGTGGGGTGCATGTGGTGGTATGAACTTCCACTCGAATCCTTGAACGATATACTTCTGTGCTATGTCCTCGGCTGCGCCTTGAACAAACGAATTAAAATCTCGTTCGAGTGTTCTACTAGCCCCAAGGAAATTCCTGCCATTGTCAGTTACCACCCTTTGGGGAAGCCCCCGCCTCCCAACGAATCGAGCGAATGCGGCTTGAAATGCCGCTGAGGATAAATCCGAGCATAGCTCCAAATGAACTGCTTTTGTGCTGAAGCAAACAAATACACTGACATATGACTTTACCGAGGTAGAATTTCGTAAGTGTGAGATTTTCAAGTCAAACGGGCCAGCAAAGTCAATGCCCGTGATTTGAAACGGCGGAGACAACGTACACCTCTCAGGAGGTAACGGCGCCATTATCTGAGAGCATGGTTTCTGTTTATATATAATACAAATTTTACAATGGCGTATTATCTTTTTTACTCGAGTTTTGAGACGGAAAATATAAAATTCCGTTTGTACCATTCGGTACATTAGTCTGCATTCTGCGTGACAGAGGAAATAGTGTAAGTGATTTAGGTACAGTTGGCAAAATTGAGAGTTTGCTGGCATTATAATAGGGTAACGCTCATTGTATGGGAGTGAAGATTGGGATAATCTACCATTAACTCGTATAAGGGCGTTCGAATCAAGAAATGGGTTTAATGTTTTAATGGTACTTTTACTAGGTACATTTCGATTTTGAACTAAACATTCGTATTCTTCAGCATAGAATACCTTTTGAGACAAGTGAATAAGTCGGATCCTAACGGATCTCATTTCAGACTGGGTTAGATCCTTTTGGGTGAGATTTTTTGTAGTAGACCCCTTATTGTCTCTACAATTATAGAAAAATCGAAAAATATAACAGATAACCCGTAAGGCTCTATTGTATGACGAAAACCTTTTCAGAATATCATCATCTTGAGTTACTGAGTGTAACACCTGAATCTCTTTCGATTCTTGGGTCAAATTTATCGGGCTCCTCTTTGGCCATCCAGAAGAGGGGTTCTTTAACCATGATGGTCCACACCACCATAATGAGTTATGTGTGAGATCTTGTGGCTTGCACCCACGCGTCCCGAGATCTGCTGGGTTGTCACGCGTTGGAACGTGGCGCCACCTTATATTCGGTACTAATCGGTGAATCTGCGCAACCCTATTCGCAACATAGGTTTCCCATGATGAAGGTGTTTTCGAGAGCCAACCGAGGACTATAGAGGAATCAGTCCAGAGAAACAATTCTACATTTTCCAATTTAAGAGAAGAGGTTACATAATTCACGAGATCCGCCAATAATCTTGCGCCATTAAGCTCTAACCGTGGGAGACATACAGTTTGAACCGGAGCCACTTTGCTTTTTGCCACTAACAAATTCGAGAAAATCTCGTGTTTCTCAGTTTGGCATCGTATGTAAACTGCTGCGCAATAAGCAACCTTGGAAGCGTCACAAAATCCGTGAACTTGGACAGTGTCGGAAGGTATATACCGCATCCAACGTGGTATTGAGATAGTGTTAATTGTGGGAAGATCATGAACCAAATCCTTCCAATCCTGGCGGGATTGTAAAGGAACATCGTCATCCCATTCCAGTCCTTGTAACCATAGCTGTTGCATGAGTATCTTTGCTCTGATGACAATGGGAGCCAGCCATCCTGCCGGGTCAAAAAGCCTGGCAACTGAAGATAGAATTTTGCGTTTTGTTAGCTTCCCGGGGAGATCTATTGGAGTATACCTATAACTGAATGCATCTGTGAGTGCATTCCACCGGATTCCAAGGGTCTTCGCGTTGCTTGCTTCGTGAAATCTAAGAAAATCTAGGTCATAGAGGTCTTCTTTCGGTAATTGTGCAAGTAATTGTGAATGATTTGCCGTAATTTTCTTTAAAGGGAATCCAGCGGACTTAAGTGTACAAATGAGTTGATCCCGCGCAGAGAGAGCTTCTTCTATCGAATGACCTCCTGAGAGAATGTCATCCACATAAGTCTCTTCTCGCAGTATTGAGGCCGCCCTAGGGAAGTCACCTTCAGACTCTAATGCAAGTTGCAGAAGAGTTCTAATAGCGAGATAAGGAGCACAATTTACCCCGAAAGTGACTGTGTTCAACTGAAAATCTTTAATAGGCCCATCAGCCTGAGTTTGAAACAATATTCTCTGAAACGGTCTATCATTGGGGTGAACTAAAATCTGGCGATACATTTTTTGAATATCGCCATTGAACACATATCTATACTTCCTCCACCTAAGAATCGTTGCCATTAAATCGCTTTGTAACGTTGGACCTGTGTAGAGGATATCATTCAGGGAAAATTGAGACTTTGTTTTCCTCGAAGCATTAAATACGACCCTTACTTTAGTAGTTTTGTGTTCCGGGTTTACCACCGCATGATGAGGCAAATAAAATGACCCAAATTTATTTTGAGATACTATTTCTTGGGAAGAAGTTTCTTCCATGTGTTCCAGTGTTAAATACTCTTTTAAAACATCGCTATATTTGGATTTTAGTTCTGGGTTTTTAGAGAGAGTTTTCTCCATTCTGGCGTATTGCGCCAGAGCTATATACCGGGATGATCCGAGGAAGATTTTTTCGGGAAAATCTGGTTTAAAAGGTAACCTTACCATAAATCTCCCATTTTCCAGTCGTGTTGTCGTTTGCGCATAAAACTCTTCGCAGAATTCATCTTCTGCCGATTTTGCTTGACTTGTGGGGATTTCTTCGTCTTCCCAAAACTTTTTTAGAAGGGTAGTGAGCTCAGAGATTTCGGATTTAACAACTGAGGTTGTAAAAGCTTGTATGGGTTGTGACTGAATTGGACCACTTAGAACCCAACCAAATATAGTGTTATATGCCGACGTTTGGCCGCAAATGTTTTTCTTTATGCCCTCAATATTTATGAAACCCTCATAGTCATTGCCTAGAATTAGATCTATTTGTGAGGCTTTATTAAATGTTGGGTCAGCTAGATCTAATTCTTCAAGTTCTTTAGAATAAGGTACTTCAAAGGAACAAGTCGGGAGTTGCTTCGTGACCTTTGGCAAGACTATAGCTTTTATCGGGATTCTGGCATTCGTTCTCTTTGCAAAAAGTGTAAGATCGCATTCTTTACTGGCAGATTGTTTCTGCCCACCAATACCAACAATTTCGAATAGGGATTTCTTATATGGGATCTGAAGACGAGTTCTAACCTTTTCCGCCAGAAATGTTCGTTGAGATCCAGGGTCAATTAGAGCTCTAATTGTAAAACATTCACCTCTATGCTCAATTTGCAGCAGTGCAGTGCGTAGCAGAATATTTTCACTACTAGTTGAGCAGTTGGCTTGAACTCTGCTGGATGTGGTAGGAAGTTCGATATGACTATTCTCTTCGACTGTTTGCGGAGTATTAGCTGTTGACGAAGTATTAGCTCCCACCTTAACATTCACTTTCTGAGGGTTTTCAGTGCTCTGAGTTGAACTTTGAGGCTTTCTTGGCATGTGCAATAACGTGTGATGAGATTTTTTACAGTACATACAGGTGTGCTTACTTTTGCAATTCGCTTTGAGGTGCGATGTTCCTAGGCAATTATTGCACAACTTGTTTTGAAACACATAATCAATCCTTTGTTGCACAGTAAAGGCTAGGAACTTCGGACATAATCTAAAGTATGTTCCTTATTGCATAATTTACACCTTAAATTCACATTTTCATGTGAAGCATACGTTTGGATGCTATGTTGAGATGATCGGGTGAGTTTTAAACCATCTCTATGATTTCTAATACTCGTCAGTCGCTCAACAGATTCATATCTGTCCACAAGAAATTGGGACATTTGCGCCCATTTCGGAAGCTCTCGAGGCGATGTAAGAGACTGTTCCCAAAGAGATAGCGTAACATCTGGCAATTTAGTCGAAATGAGACGAATAAGGATCGGATCCCAACTTTCAACCGCTACCCCTAGAGTCCTTAGGGTAGCTAAAGAATCGTTTACAGCAGATTGTATAGCTCGAATCGATTCGCTGTCTTCATTGGCGGCGGGAGGAATATCAAACAGGCTTTTTATCTGGCTATCTACGAGAACACGCTTGTTTTCGTAGCGAGATTTTAAAGCATCCCATGCCAGTTCGAAGTTCTCATGTGAAAGCGGGTACCTTTTGACTATCGCCCCCGCCTCACCCTTCGTTTTATTACGAAGGTGATAGAGTTTAGTAACCGGAGATAGTTTCGAGTGGTTAATATATAATGCTGTGAACATATCCCGGAATGAGGGCCATTGCTCGTAGCTGCCCTTGAAAACCTCTGTATCACAGGGAGGAAGTTTTATGAGATTACTCGAGTTATCCGGCACATAATTTTGATGCGGGACAGAGAAGCGAGATGTCGATTGGAAGATGGGAACTTGGGCCGATTCTATTCGACTAAGCTTTAGTAATTCCGAAATTTGAGAAGCGGTGTGGATATATGCATCTGAGCACGAATCGAATTCACCTCGGGCTCGATTTTTGAATTCCATGTCAATTGACTCATCTAGAGATACCATTACCTTTTGGTAAGTAGAGTCTAATCTTGCCCATCTCGAGTCCAATTCCTTTTGTACAGTTTCCAGAATTGACTCATTTGACACTGTGTTATCATCCACTTTCTCACAAAATTGGAGTAAATGCCCACAATCAAAGAGAAATTGCTCCTTATAAAGAACATTAAAGGCACCGTTTGGTGTTGCAGTGGTTTCAGTTGTGGAAGTCATATTTATAGTATGAAATTCAAATATGTAAGAGTTACAGACACTGTGTATTTAAGCCCACTAAGGCTTTAATTCTACGCAAAGGAATATTTATATGCTTACGAATAGCCTAGTTAAGAGATGTTTCGCAACAATTGTTCAAGAATTTTGAGACGTAATCGATTATTACACCAAAATTTTTTTTTTTTTTTTTTAAAGTAAATAAATAATATAGATTAAAGAAAAAAATTCAGTTCTATTTGGGAATGCCTGGAATATATTATAAAAATTGGCCTTCAAAGGTTAACTAAGATCAATGTTCCGCTACGAGTTAAATTGCAAGTATAGTAAAGTTATGAACAATTTTGCGTAATTAAACTAGGTTCAAAGTTCCCTACGAGTATTGAACAAAAGCGTGTAAAAGGAAGATAAATTAAGTTCACTAGTGTTTCCCTTTTGTTCCCTGGGGCAAATCACATGATCGAGTGTATCGAGAAAAATATATATCTATTTATATATATATGGGATTTATTTATTTTATAATAAATAGATATGTAAATAATAGCAATAAATGTTTATTAATTTCTATATCACATTTAACTTAAATAATTGTTCCCAAATAAAACACGGGATTAGGTAAACAAACGTATGGGAACCACTGAATGGTGGTTTTAAGTATGTATTGCGTTATGCAGAACTTCGATTGCTCTTTTTTATTTTACTTAACTATTATTCTCTTTTTGTTTTCAGGTCTCTTTCAGTTTCTATCTCCAATTGAATTTTTGTTGGTAATGGACTGTATCAAATCTTTCCCTTTTCTTTTTTTTTATGTATGTGCAATTTTACTATTCTTTCCCTTTAATATTTCAAGTACTAAAGAGCTTAACTTTAAACCCCGAAGTTTTATACCTCCAGAGCACAACTTAGAAGCCAAACTTCGTATCACTATAAAGAATTCCTAAAGCTTTTTTTATAAGAAAGAGCACAACTCAATACAACTTTTTATAAATAAAATTAAATTCAAGAGAGCTTTTTATATAAGTACAAAGAGCCTTGCTTAAAATCAAAAAAATTTTTTTTTTTTTTTTTATTAATAAAGAGCACACCTTCAGCGGCAATTACACAACTAAACTGTTTAAGTTTAAATTTCGGTTGTTAAAACAGAATTTATTTAATACCAACATACGAGCTTTAAAGAATAAATTTTTTAAATAAATCCATTAAATTGAACCAGACGATCTCCACTTATTGTTTAAATTTATTTATAAACGCAATGTATATGTAAGTAATGCAATGTATATGTAAGTTATTATGAGACAATTTTTATACGATTAAATTTAGTTCCACAAAAATTTTCCTTTTTTAACTTTACTCTTTTTCCTAACACTCTGTGTACACTAAATGTGACCCTTTACTTTTCCTTGAAATTGTTCTATTTGAAGCTGCTATAATTTTGTTTCACACTGTGTTTATTCTCCGATACTCCTTTTACTAGAAGTCGCTGTGCTCATTTAAATTTTAATTTAACCGAAAGCTTTTCAACTCTCGACCCCTTCAACGTATGTATGTATTTTAATAGTTCAAGAAGTAAAGATTGAGTTTCTTTTCTTGCCTTATATGGGTACTGAACAGTGCATTTATCTTACAAATTTAATCAATATATTAACCCCACCTTGTTACGGTAGAATTTTATTTACAAATTACGTTTTATTAAGTATAAAGTAATTTATTAAATGTGTACCTGTTTATTTTCTCTTTCCATTTACATACATTGTTGTTATTTTCCTTCTGATTTCTGGAACTTTAAGACTACACTGTTCCCACTTCGTTTTGGTGCACTGATCGCTTTGTACATATGCAAAAGAGGGGCAATAAAGTTTTGTGTATTATATTTTTTTTTTTTTTATATTATGATCCCTTTTCCCCTTTATTCACTCCTTTTATTCTTTGTTCTCGATTTATGTCTCTTGTTCTCCTTATTTACAACTTTAGATGTAAGAGCTTTCGAACATTAAAATTTGTAAATAAAACGAAACTGCATAGCAAGAGAATTTTTACCGGGTAAGTCGTAAGTGGGAACAGAACTCTCAATTTTTAATTTATTGCAAAAATTTCAATTTCTCCACTTTAAGCCGATTCACAATAAGAAGTAAGAATATGAGTATATAACAAATTAACGGGAATTTTCTTATTCTCTTTTTTTTTTTTTTATATATTTCCCTCGTTTTTGTGTAACTATGTATTTCTTTTTCCATATGGTAAACCTTCAAATTGTATTATCTTGCACAATATAATTTTGCACTATTTATGTACATATGTACCATATATTATTTAATCTTGTACTTATACACCCTCTAACACTTTGTACACCCAGGTACGTTAGTTCCTTTATGGGCTATGTATTAAACAAATGGGCAATGAATACTTCATAGATTTCTTTTTTATTCTTGTTAAAACATTAATTGTTACAAATTATAAAGAAGTACCGTATTAATTTTTTACACACAAACTTTATACATACTTATGTACCCATGTATGTAGGTAATTGGGGAAGTTATATGAACCGGTTTTCGCACTTACATATGTAGCATTTAAACACCAAATTCAATATGTAAGTACCGTAAATTTCCGTTATGGGTATATCTAACTGAATAAATTTTAGGTTTTCTTATTTTTTTTCTTTTTGATTTTTATTTTTCTTTGACATAAAAAATCTTTTCGTATCTAAGGCGGTAAATTTTTTATTTAGGGTTTTTTCCCAGAAGCACTTTTTCCCGTTTCTTTTTTATTTGCACAATTTTCCTACACTATTCTCTCTATAACTTCTAACGATTTTAATCTTCACACGTTTTATCAATAAAGATTTTTCACTAATTTTTAAATTACTTGTATTTTGATAGCCACTTACGCTTTCAAGTGTTAATACTGACTGATGTATTTGATATTTGTGTTTTTTCATTTACCTCATTCTCGCTGTTTTTTTTGTTGAGTATACAAACTGTTCTCACTTGTTGCTTCTTTTTGTTCTCGATAGGACCATAAATAAGTGTCTGCACGGGTGACCACTTATTAAAAGCTTCTTCCAGGTTGGCTATGGGTTGGAGTAAGAATTAACAAGGTTGCCAATCTTTGAGGAAGGTGACCGATTACAATCGTTCTCACATGAGTGTAACCGGAGGGAAATGTGTAAAAGAGATAGGAGGGGGGTTGAGACCTTTCCTTTATGCGGGAGATAAATTATAAATGCTTACCTTTTGTATGGGACACTTACTAAATTGAGCGCTGGGGTTTATAGTAAGGTGAGTGTCTATCTTCCGTAGGCAGCTCACACGGAGGTTGATGTATACTTCTCTACAGCAATGAAATTTGAGGTAAGTATCTTCTTTTAAAATCAAATACACTAGTAGGGCAACGGTTTGATTCAATTTATTAATAAAGAGGTGTAGAACTTATCGCTACTGGCTAAGTTGAGTTCGTACAAGCAAGTGTTTGATTTTTTTGTATCTTTTAAAGGTGCGTTACTTCATTTTCTTATGGTTTACTACATTTTTATAAAAGTGACATTTAGAATTTCCAACGAGTACTAAATAAATTCAGGGATGGAAACTTATATTACGTTTGAGTAATAGGAAATTATATTCTCCAATTCAGATGAATATAATTAAAGTGTTTAATCTACATTAAACAAAGTTTGTGCAAGAATATTTAAAGCTAGGCCATATGGTACTGGAAAGTTAACCTGGTAACGGCAAATATTATTTACCGCATCAAGCGGTGTTTAGAGAAGAGAGCATAACTACAAAGTTAAACGTTGTTTTCGATGCCTCGGCAAAGTCATCAAATGGAAATAGCCTTAATGATATAATGCATGTCGGACCTAGATTGCAACGTGATATATTCGATATCATTCGATATCATTACGAAATGGAGATTATGGAAATACGTTATTACAGCCGACGTAGAGAAAATGTACCGGCAAATTAAGGTAGCATAAAAACATTAGCCTTATCAGCATATATTGTGAAGAGAAAGCAACAAAGAACGTATTAAAGAATATAAATTAATAACGATAACATACGGAACTTTATCCGCGCCATTTTTGGCTGTACGGTCACTATTTTTTATTGCTGATAATTGCCAAAATGAAGAAATAAGTAAAATTATCAAGGAAGATTTCTACATGGACGATCTGATGACGGGATCTGATACAATCCATTCATGTAAATAGAAGCAAAATGACATACAAAAGGAGCTTGAGTATTATGGGTTTATGCTAAGGAAATGGTTATCAAATGATATAAGAATTATTGAGCATGTGTGCAGACCGAGTGATAATGCAATCATTCAAATAAAGGACGAAGAAACAGTCAAAACATTGGGACTACAATGGGATCCAGTATCAGACAACTTAAGGTTCAACGTTAGCTTTCCAAAGAACGATAAGGTCACCAAAAGAAAAGCTCTCTCTGAAGTTGCGAGAATATTCGATCCGTTGGGATGGTTATCACCCGTAATAGTTGTCGGCAAGCTATTTGTATAAAAATTATGGCTATTGAATTGTAAGTGGGACGAGCTTCTGTCGGATGACATGAATGAAGAGTGAAAGCTATTTACTAATGGTTTAGTTTATCTTCAAGAAATCCGGATTCCAAGATGGGTGCAATTAAAAAATAACCAAGTATTCCAGCTGCATGGGTTTGCCGATGCTTCTGAAAAAGCATACGCAGCAGTAATTTATCTTAAAATCGGAAAATCTGTAATGATTTTAACATCAAAAACCAAAGTAAATCCTATAAAAAATAGGAAAACGTTGCCAAAACTTGAACTAAGCGCAGCAAATCTCTTATAAATAATGTTTTTTAAGGTAGCAGATACATTAAAAAGACAACACTCAATATACGCCTGGAGTGACTCTAAAATTACATTAGCTTGGATAGCAAACAACAAGAATAAAGATGAATTTATTAGAAATCGGGTGACGGAAATATTAAAATTCATTCCTGATGCCAACTGGAATTATGTTTGCAGCAAGGAGAATCCAGCCGATATAGCATCTCGAGGGATTACCGCTCAAAAACTAAGAGTTCATTCGCTTTGGTGGAATGGTCCAGAATGGTTAATACTACCGCAGCAGAAGTGGCCGAAGAACGAAGAGGTGAAAACAGTAATTGTATAGCAAACTCGTAAGACAATTATATAGTAAATATTCAAGTTTTACGAAGTTAGTAAGGGTGGTGGCGTATATTATCAGACTCACAAATAAACTAAAGAATAAAAGATACTCGTCACAACATTTATCTATCAGCGAATTGCAGACAGCAGAAAAAAAGATATTAAGATGTCATCAAGAAGTAGAGTTTTCGGAAGAGATGATAAGCATGAAAGAAAATGGAGCAGTGAGTAAAACCAGTAAGATAGTAATCTTGTTTTCTTTTATGGACGCAGATGGTTTGCTTCGAGTGGGCGGCAGATTGCAAAACGCAAAATTACCATACGATCAGCAATACCCAATAATAATGAAGAAGTCATTTTTGATATCACTCCTGGTTAAAAGAGCTCATATGTCAACATTACACGGAAACCGACTGCATTAAGAAATATATAAGAAGCTGTGCCAGATGCATTCGCTATGGTCAAAAAGTATCAGAGCAGCTAATGGAAAGTTTACCTGCGCCCCGAGTGACAATGTCTGCTCCATTTCAGCATGGGAGGCAGGAGTAAAATCAGTAAAGTTTCATTTGAAAAGAACGATTGGGGAAACTAAATTAACCTATGAAGAAATGAGTACTCTGAGGTTGCAGACATTTGCTACGGCAAAGACGGAAACAAACATCCATAATTGATTTACTTCTAATGATGTTAGTAAAAAAAACTTCATGTACTTTCCACTGATTACTTAATAAGTAAAGAAACAAACATAATTACCAACATCTGTAGTAATGATGTTGGTTTTCCCAAATTGTAATAGATAATTAGGGTCTCAGTTTAAATGTGTGATAAAACATACGCATGTGCGTTGACACACGCAGGTAACCAACCCTTATTATTTCTTCCTACATTAGTTTAAGATTGTTAAGTTAGCTCTTAAGGTTTTTAATTTGTTAATAAAATTTAGTGTCTTACAAACATTCAACGACAATGGTTTAAATTATTAAAGCAGCTTGTACACACCTCTTTGCAGATATTATTTACAGAGTGCTGAAATGAGCGTTCGTAGACTAAGCACATGCAGCATTACAAAAAAAAAATGGGGTACAGGTCTGACGAGAACCTTTTTTTACAACTGCTGAACTACTACATAAACGATATTTCAAGACTAATATTTATTTATTCGTTTTCCTACGCTAATCCCGCATAGCTCTACGCTTGTCTGCAGGAGACTAGAGACTCTGGCGGGAATCGATCCCGCAACCCCGGCACTGGTAGACTAGCTCACTACCAGTTTGCCTACCGGGGCACCCAAGGTCGGAGTCAATCGGGCATTGGGCCATTGTAAATTGTGCGTTGTACAAGATTTGTTGCAGCTGCTACGTACCATAGAAATGAGCAATCGTTCTGTGGTTTTCATGGGTAACCGCGTATGTCTTAAAATCAAATTTTTCAGGAGAGCGGAAAAAACATTCTAGATAGAATTATGGGCTAGGTATTGAACTTTTTTAAATTGGTTATTATGTAAAAAAATCGGAATTGGTCCATATTTTTTTTTAGAAATTTTAAGAACCATATAAATAAATAGCGTTTAAATTTAAGCAAAACGTCATCAACATCTCAAAATAAAAAAAAAAATGAACATACGCGGTTACCCATTAAAACCGAAGAGTTTTTCATCTTCTCTGCGAATGTCATGCACTTCACTTGACTCGATATAGATTTCATAGCAAGAATGACGGCCTAGTGCAAGTATTGACGATCAGCTTAGGTAACCTTATTTAATTCATGAGCAGGACGAGCTGAATCTGGTCAGGTTTAGCAACTAATATCTAGTCCTTGATTTTAGTATTCATATCCTATTAAATGGTGTCGTCTTGACAAAACGGGGTCTTAAGTCTATTCTTTATTTCGCGATAAGTAAGCTAAAGGCAGCCGCGTTAATCTACCAACCCTAAAATTTGGTAACGTGATAACGTTTTTTAAAAAATATTTTTCTCAAATTTTAACCAAAAAGTTAACATATTTAGTGAGGTATACATTTGTATAAGGGCTAGGTAAAATCATTTAGCGATTTTTTTTGGTTGGTTTATTTAAAGCTTATGTACAAATTATCACAAAATTATCTTAAAAATTGCAACCGTAAGTTGAACACAGAGGAAAAATCCAATATAAAAATATCAAATTTGATACCATCTTTTGTCAGAATATATCCCATTACGTTTGTGTTCTATTTAAGAACGGATAATGTCAAAATTTTTTAGCCATGTCGTTTTTATTTTGTCGCCAGTTGGTCCATTGCTGACAACAAACTGTTATTATTTTATCACAATTATTGTCGCATTCCGACAAGATGTTGTTTGCATTTTTGACAAAACGCTGTTGGTATATTGACAACACTCAGTTGTTTGTGTTCTATTTGAGAACTGATAATGTCAACATTAGCTGAACACCTTGCTTTTATTTTGCCATTATTTGGTCATATTCTGCCAAAAGGCTGTTTATATTTTAAATCGATAATTGTGGCATTACAACTGTAATCTTTGATTCCAAAAAAATGTTGTTTTTTTTTGACAACACACCGTTGCACTGTGTAAAATTTTGCCAATCTAGGGGGACTGCAAATTTTATCATATTTTCGTAGATGTTTGAAAAATATCCCATTGTTACGAAAATAAACACAAAACATAATACAAAAATGTTGTTAACATAATGGCGGCTATCACACAAGTGTTATTAACATGCATTCAAAAACAAATTTGACAGCCTGCACCAGTCTTCAAATTAAAAGTGGATAGAATCAAATCGTGCACACAGAAAAAATTATTAAATTTCTCCAATCACCAAATTTATTCCAAATACATAATATCAAGCAAACAAGTTGTTGATTTTGAACCTATAACCAAAATGATTATATTGATTACTAAAAATATTAAAATTTTGAAAAAATATTTTCAATAAATGATATTTTTAATTTTAATTAAAAAAGTGATCGCAAAACTTTGCCATTTCAAACAATGTGTTAATTTATTTAAATAAATATTGACAATTCCCAACAACAAATCTACAAATTTAAATTATTTTATTTTAATCGAAAAAAGTCAATTAAGATTTTTTGTTATTTAATTAAAATTTTTATTGAAAATTTATTTCAAGACAACTAGAATGTTTATTTAATTAAAATAAAATTTTTAATTTTCTTTCAACTAACAAAATTATGGATTCAATTATCACATTAATTAAATTTAAATACTTTTTAAACCATTTTTTTAATTGATAAAACACTTTTTTCTGTGCATGCTTTTTTCCAAGATGTTTTTTTCTGTTGTCTTAAAAGTTTAACTATAAAATTACAAGAAATCGTTAAAAAAAATAAAGTGGAGTATTTAAATAAATTTCGCCCAAAGGTTTCGAGTTTTAATATGTCTGAAATTTCGCGCGAGGAACTGTTACATGTTTGGCTAGAAAACATCAAATCTGAAAGGTTTGAAGCGATTTTAAAATTCGTTTTAACGATTTTTGAAAAAGATGTGGACTGTGAACAGTTTAACGATTTTAAAGTGAAATGGAATAAATCTCGACGAGTGAAAACTGATTTATGCATGCTAATGCTTTATGGCTTAAAACAACAATTCAGGCTGAAGAGTTCGTTCTTGATGTTGCACCATCAAATTCAAAAAAAAAGTGTAAATGTCGGAAAAGAAGATAAATAATTCTTAGAATGTCATAAAATGAAACAACGAATATGTTATGAACTTTTACCTAATGTATCTGCTGATCACTTGATAATGGCAACTGAACTGAATATTCGATCTTGCGGAAAAAGGGACGCAGCCGATCTTGTGAAGGAATTAGCAAACCCTTCCCCATCACGAGAAAAAATATAAATAAGGCCAGGGGTATTATGAAACCAAAGCAGCTTTCAGCGAATGCAGCACTGCCCATGATAATATATGCAAATACGGAATGAAAAAATCGCTATACGGAAGCACAAAAACCATTGCAGTCCTAAACTATATCCGTGTTATGACATTGTAAAACAGGCAAAATTTTTGTGTTATCCAAATAATATTACTGTGACGGAAACATGTTTCTTATCACGGTTTCTGTTCACATATTTAGATGTTTATCGCTCTTCTGATTGGGTGAGTGCTGCAGTGTCTCTTCTATTTAAGTAAGAGTGGCCGCCATCATTTAAGATATTTCGAGTTAGTGGATTTGGGTGAAGTTCAAGCCTTTTTAAATATTTTACTGCGTATTTTGTAATCATAGTTTTTATCCAATGGCACATTGAGATCCATGTGAATATTTGAATTTTTAACATACCAGAGAGCGACTGTGATTATTCGAAGAAGTTTATTTTGGCGCCTCGATATTAGAAGCCGAGGCAGTGCCCCATAACTGAATACCGTAGCACCAAATTGGCTTTAAGATAGAGTTGTAAAGTAGAAGTTTGCAATCGAGACTAAGAACAGAATTTCTTCCAATAAGCCAATTAATTTGAATTGCTTTTAGTTTAATTTGAGTTAATTTAGCTTCTGTATGCCATTTCCACGATAAACGCCGATCAAGATGTATACCGAGGTATATTAAATCCGAGTGTTAGGGTATTATTTGATTATTGATTTTAATAGGGGGGCATGAATCCCGACGCAAGGTGAATGTTATATGTACGCATTTTTGCTCGTTAATATTTATCCTTTTCCAGTTCAAATATATGATCCTGTAAGTAGCGAGCTGCTTCATGACAGTTTTCGTGAACACTTAGAAAAGCTGTATCGTCCACAAAAGTTGAAGTTTGGGTGTAGTTGTTAGTTGGCATGTCCGAAGTATATATTAGGTATAAAAATGGACTTTAGCGGCTAATTGGCTGAGCAAAACTTAAAAAGTCACATTGTCTAATAATGAATTTACGACCGACTAAGTAGCTTTCTAACAGCTTGTGTGTTTTACTGGTAAGTTTAGCTTCAATTTACGTAATAAGCCCTCGTGCCAGACTTTATCAAATGCTTGAGACACATCGATGAAGAGAGCGGAACATTATTTTTTTTTCTACAAAGGCCTTTTTTATGGCGTTTACTATCCGAAGGGTTACGGAAACATGTGCTGAAATTTATTTGCAGTCGTTAATAGATCATACAGTAAAACGATTAATAAGTTAACAAGAACAGGTTTTTAAGTCTTTGCCAGTTTTTATAGATGAAGTGTACATAATAATAAAATAGAGATGCGATGGTGCTGAACAGAATCGTTATAAGCAAACATTTACTGATGAAAATTTGTCAGAAAAAAGTTTTTTTATGTCTATGGTACCTCTTAAATTTTTTCAAAGATTAGAGGAGAAAATATAATTTAATGGCAAAACCCTGCTCCATCCTCGACCAGATATTGTCGGATTATTAAATTAATTTTTACAAAAGAAACACGTGAGGTTATTATAAAGGCAGTGAAGCACATTCAGGATCAAATTTTAGTATTGATTCCTACTTCTTATCATCAAAACTAACAATTTTACTTTCAAAGTTAGAGATTCTCTCGTTTTATGTATAATTGACGCAAAAGCCTTATCAGAGCGCGAACGCCTCTACATGCGTATATAAGATTTATGGAGTGATTGCTGCACATCTCGTTCATAATCGAAATTAAAAAATGGTATGGATCAGGTTAGGACAATAAAGCAAAAGTAGTTAAAAGAGAGAAAAAAATTCAAGACAGATTTAAAAAGAAATGGGTCTTTTAGTGGATATGCCGAAGCAAAAAACCGGTAACACCAATGATGGCAATACTGCCAGAAGATTTTTTAAAGAGGCAGAAAAAACATCTGAACAGGCATAAATAATAATCTTATAAAGAGGTATCGCGCATATTTTTTTATATATTTTATTCAATATTTCTCTAGTAAAAAAATAGTTACTTTAATAACTTTTAGAGTACTCTAACTATAGTTTATCAAGAAGACTTTTTTTTGGCTTAAATCTTGAAAAAATGTGGGGTTAATATGCGAGGGGGGAGTAGTTTTTGTCCATTCTTCCTCATTTTAGATCTGAACCCCCACCTTAAAAATAAAAGATTTTTTTCCAAATTTCAAGTCGAAATCTCTTAAACTTTGGCTGTAATTGAATTAAGTCCTCCTGAATGGCAAAATCTTACACTGTGCATTGGTATATAGAGAACACTCAGTTGTCGTAAATTCTACGATCTTAGTGTGGTGCAGCATTAGTTACACTTTTTTATACACCGTAAGCATCTATACGCCACGTTAGGATCTTAAATAAAAACATTATAAAATTCACTTAAGCGCAAATTAATTTTTTGTGGCCATTTTTATCAAAAAGAATTCATATTCACCCCTATTGAAAAATTTAAAAAAAAAAAATTTAAAATTCGTCGTACTTCTTTTAAACTCCGATATAAATACATATGTTAACATCACTGTAAAAATTGTGTTACGCCTTTTTTGTATGAAGCCATCGATTTGCTTATGGAGAATTTTAAGATCAATGGAATTTTTTGCTTTGAAGCTGTTACAATTTTTTCGCATGCATACTTTATTATTCATAAGTAAATATAATACATTTGTATAAAACCACACACACACACACATACACACACACATACAAACATCGACACCAACCAAATATTGTTTAATTAAAACTTTTCCACCCATTTGTTAATATTATCTTTTGTAAGAAATTATTTGCGTTTTGTTTAAACAGATTTTATAAACAATAAGAATGAAACAACAATGAATTTTACAAATATAAAATTAAATGAAATAATTATAATGGCGTTTGGAAATAAAGAAAATTTTTAGATTAAATTTCATAACCATTTTTAATATTATTTAATTTTCAATGGGAACAATATCTGAACTTATAAAATGGTTTATGCTAAATAGGAATATCATTTGTAATGCGAATTAGTGCAAGTCATGCGTAAATGCGAAGCAATAAATTAAAAAATATTTTTCAATATTTTCCGTCATTATGTTTAATGCATATTTGTGGAGTGAAAGGGGAAATTTCGTTGTTTAGTAAAAAACACACGCAGAAGTACTTCAAATCTTACAAACTCTCAATTAAAGTCTTTAAGTGATAAATTCTTTTTTTGAAATAAAATGTGGTGACTTTATCCAGAGTGAACTTAATGTCGAAAATATGGCCAATTACACAGGTAATACTTGGAAAAGTTTTTTTTTTTGCCCATTCCAAATGATTTTTATGTTCTTTGGCTCGGAATATGAGCTCAGTTTTTTCCCCTCATGTCACTTTTATCATATTCATTTATCAGTTCATAAGTATTTTTCGCTGTATGCTTCTCGTTCAACCGCTTTCCGGAGTGGAAGTTTTTTTTTAATAATAAATCCAAATCAACACAGTTAGTCATTAGGATAGTATTTTATTATTATCATTATAACTTAATTAAAATAATTTCCCAGAGTATGCATTATATGGAAAATATGGTCAATTATAGATCGATCTTCACGACATTTTCTACTGTGATTTGAAGCCTTATGAAACTACGAAGGAACAAATTCTGCTACAAAACAGTATTTGTTCGGTTTTAGGCATACTATACTGCTCTCCGAGAGTATGCTCTATTTTTTACAGTAGCATTATTTGTTACGGTTTTAAATGTACTAAACTATTTTCCCGGAGTAGACTTAATATGGGGCCTATGGCACATTATGGACCGATCTTCACGAAATTCGATAGTCCGATTTTTAGTCCCTTAAAACTATGGCGTACCACATTTAAAGATAGTAGCGTTGTATGTTCCGGTTTTAGGCGTACTAAACTCTTCTCCGAGATTAAACTTTCATGGGGCATATGGGAAGTTATGGACCGATCGCCACAAAATTTGATAGTATCATTTTTAGTCCTACGCGAGTTACGATATAATTCTCCACTAATGTTAATAGAGCTTTTACGATTAATTTAAGTCATTCTTTATTTATAACTGAAATTAATATTTAGTCTTAAGTTACCCTTTATTAAATAAAGATCATTTCACAAAAAATAAATATTTGTGTACTAATTTTGTAACTGGCGCAGTCACTAACGAACCGGTTTTCTTAAACTAAAGTTTAAAGAAAAAGAGAAGAAAAGAAAAAAAAAAAATTATCAAAATAATTTTCATAAACAATTTGTTTAAACATTTGACAATTTTTTTTTCCGAATTGAGATGTGATAATTATTATATATAAAAAACAAGAAACATCTCTTATATTCTGTGTTTAAATATAAAAAAAAAAATAATAGCAATAACTTTAATCTAAAGATTAAAATAATAATATTAAAAAATAAAAAATATATATATATATATTTAATAAAATATGTAAAATTGAACTGATATTTAATATAAAATCAAAAACAAACAGTTTAAAATACAACAAAAAATTTATTGTTACATTTAAAAAAAAAACTACAATTACCGATATCAAGTGAGAATAATAACCTTGAAGTCAAAAACCTTGAACGATAATCCAGAAATAGTTGTTTGCAAAAACAAAACTATTTAAAAGAAAGTGAAGAAAAAAAAACTCAAAACAATCAATATGCAACCATCATTTACTTTATCGATGAATGATGTTCTCAAAGATGCTCAGAGAATAAGCGTTTTGAGAGGTGATGAATCGTATGCACTCTCTTCGTTTTTAAGAGAAGTCGACACGCTTTTCTTACTAGTTGATTCACAGCCTGATGCAAAAGCTTACATATATCAACGCATTATTCTCAACAAACTGCAGGGAGATGCTTTACATGTCGTTAGAACTTTGGGACAAAATCCAACCTGGGAGAAAACGAAAGAAGCTTTAGTCAACAATTTTGGGATAAAGGAGAGTTACCATCAACTTTACCAGAAGGCGTTTTCAGCAAATAATGATAATGGTATTAATATTTATTATAATAAGTTATTAAGTATTTTATGTAAAATTAACGAGAAGTATGAAAACGATTCAGAAAAACCTTTAGAGTTTAGTCCAGCATATGCTGAGAATATTATTTTGAAGACATTCTTAAATAATATTGATATTAATTTGGCCTCTGTAATAATCAATAGAAATAATTCAAATCTAAGAGATGCATACGGTCTTTTAGAAAAGGAAGGTTTAATAAGAGAGAGCAATGAAGTTAAAACCAACCCTAGTATGTATAAAGGTGCCATTCGAAAAAATTTTAACTACCAAAGTAACGCAAATGTACAAAATTCTAATTCTAATCCTAATGTGGCCAGAAATAGTTCAAATTTCAATTCAAATTCTAATAATACTGTTAGTAGATCAGAAATGCAGAATACTAGATTTCAAGCTAGAAGATATAGTGGTAGTAATAACTTTAGAAACGATCGTGGATCCAATCAAACACGAACCATTGGTCAAAATGAAAATTTTCAAATGGAAATAGACCACATCCAAGAAAATGACGAAAGTGACGAAAATATTGAAGAAGTAAATTTTCACACAACAGCCTCAATAAGGCACTTCCATTAGTAAAACTTTCAATTGGCAATGATCGGATTTTAGCACTTATTGATACTGGATCGACCACTTCATTGCTTGATAAAAATAAACTACCTCAGTACAAAAGGCTACATCTAAAAAATCCTATTTCATTCACATCCTTAAATGGTAAATCAAATATAAATTTTGAAATTATAACAAAATTGCCAAGAGAGTTTGGTGAAAATGCGACAATGTCGTGGAAATTAACCGAGTTTAGCGGAAAACATTTTGATGGGATTTTAGGACAAAATATTTTGAAACCTTTAGGAGCTATAATATATATGGAAAATGAGACTCTTACAATTAACAATTCTATAATAGAATTTTGTAAGGTATGCCCATATACAACGGATGAAATAAATCAGTTGGAAATTACAAATATTGACGAAAAGGTTTTAAATAATTTATATAAGGACTTAAATGATATAGAGAGGAATGACTTAGATAATTTATTAAGTTCCTATGGGGACTTAATATTTTTGGAAGGTCAAACTTTAGGTAACACTGATGTTATTCAACATGAAATCAGAACAATAACTGATAGTCCTGTTTACACCAAAATGTACTGTTATCCCCACATACATGAAAATGAAATTTGTAGGCAAATTGATGATATGCTAGAGCAGGGTATTATAGCTCAAAGCAATTCCCCATACAACAGTCCACTGTGGATAGTACCAAAAAAAGTAGATAATTCGGGAAAACAAAAATGGAGAATCGTTATCGATTACCGAAAACTAAATGATGTTACTGTTGACGATAAGTTCCCTATTCCGAACATTAACAATATTTTGGACAAGTTGGGGCGTGCCCAATATTTTTCAACAATAGATCTGGCCAAAGGTTTTCACCAGATTTTGGTAAGGGGGGAAGACCGTTACAAAACTGCGTTTTCAACTCCGTATGGCCATTATGAATTTGTTCGCATGCCATTTGGCCTAAAAAATGCTCCGGCAACTTTCCAAAGATTAATAAATCATGTCCTTCGTGATTTCATTAATAAAATATGTGTTGTTTATTTGGATGATATCCTCATATTTTCAACAAGCTATGAGGAACACATTTGCAATCTAAACAAGGTATTTGAAAAACTACGTAACGCAAATCTTAAAATTCAAATAAACAAATGTAAGTTTTTTGCCAAAGAGACCTTATACTTGGGCCATATTTTAACACCTGGGGGAGTCAAACCCAACCCTGATAAGATCGAAACAATTTTAAAACTAAAATTACCTGATACAATCAAAGGTATCAAATCTTTTTTAAGTATGACTGGCTACTACCGGAAATTTATCCGGGACTATTCCAAAGTAGCATACCCAATGATAAAATATCTAAAAAAGGATATGAAGTTGAACATTAACGATCCAAACTATATAAATGCATTTGAAAAACTTAAGAAAATTATAACTGAATCGCCGGTACTTAGGTATCCAGATTTCAAAAAACAATTTCAGCTTATTACAGATGCAAGCCTTAATTCGCTTGGTGCTGTTTTACAACAAAATGGACACCCAATTTGCTTTGCCAGTAGGACTCTGAACAGTCATGAAAAAAATTACTCAACTACTGAAAGAGAACTTCTTGCCATTGTATGGGCCACAAATTATTTTCGTCCATATTTGTTTGGTGTGAAGTTTGAAATCTTATCGGACCATCAGCCATTGAGATGGCTATTCGTAAAATCCCAGAGCAGAGAGTTGAATCCTAGGCTTTATAGGTGGATGATAAAACTTGGTGAATTCAATTTAACTGTCAATTATATCAACGGTAAGGACAATCAGGTCGCAGATTTTCTTAGTAGGGTAAATAACGATTCTGATGAAATCTATCATTTCAGGAGTTCTTCTGATTCCATGTATAATAATAATGACGATAATAATGATTTGGACACTGTCCATTCTCAAGCGGAGGGTAGTCGCGATTATATCGGTATTTTGGAGACAGTAGTTAATAGATTTAAGACCCAGATAATTCTAACGGATAACAAAACTAGGGAATTTTGCACAGTTCACGGAAATGGGAAAATATATATAAATTCGTCTGATTTGGATCAAGATTTCGGAAACTTACTCAGAAGGCATATTAAAAAAGGCAAAATAGGAATTTTCTCAGAATTAAATGATCATAAGTATAACATACTTCAGGACAAGATTATTGAGCTTTATGAAGGAAACAGTGCTGTTCAGTTTGTTAAGTGTTCTTATAATGCCATCGATATGTTTTCCGAAGATGAGACATATACACAAATTCATCATTATCATAGGAATGAGACAGGACATACAGGAATCAACGAAAATTATGAGGGGCTCAAAAGGAAAATATACTTTCCGAACTTGAAACTGTTGGTCCAAAAATATGATAACAATTGTGATATATGCAATAGGGCAAAGTTCGATCGTAACCCAATTCAACCCAAATTTGAATTGACTGAAACACCTAATGATATTAGGCAGATAATTCACATGGATATATATACCAACTCCAAATCGAATTTTATTACTTTTATTGACAAATTTTCCAAATTTGCTACAGTGTTTTATTTGGAAGACAGGACGAATCAAACAATAATAGAAAAGTTAAGGCTATACAAATCACAAAAAGGTCATTTCGGGAAATTGGTGACTGACAATGAATTTAAGAGTGTAAATATAAAAGATTATTTACGAAATGAAAACATTGCTTTACATCTCGTGAAACCTAACAATCATACAGGTAATGCTGATATTGAAAGGCTACACAACACTCTTAGCGAAAAAATTAGAATTTTGACTATAGAACAGAAGGATTTGAATATCAAGGACAAAGTTAGCAAATGCATAGAATTCTATAATAATAGCTACCATTCGGTTATTAAGGAGAAACCAATATGTGTAGAATATGGCAATTGTGATAGGGCTAAAATTTATGACAATATGTTGATGAATAAAAATAATTATATACATAAGAGGAACCAAAATAGGGAAAATTACGTTGAGCAAAGGGGAAAAGGATACATTAAAAACTATAGGGCTCTAAGACATAAAGAAGAGCCAAAATTTAGGATTAATGAATTGGAAAATGTACATAGTTCTAATGTTAAAAGAAAAACAAAATACGATGGTGCTTTAAACATAAGTCAATACAACAAATAGTATGAAACAAAATATTCATTACTCTGTTCTTAAATTTTAATTTTTCTATAAATAATAACAAAATTCAACATTTAAGTTTATCCTTCAATGTTTATTAAAAAAAAAAAAAAAAAAAAAAAAAAGATTATGGAATAAGTTTTTATTTAGTTAAGTTTTTGTTCAACATTTGTTATTGGAACTAGAATTTTCTATTTGTCTATAATTTTTTAAAGACCCTGGAGGTTCTATTTTTAATGGGTGGATAGTTACGATATAATTCTCCACTAATGTTAATAGAGCTTTTACGATTAATTTAAGTCATTCTTTATTTATAACTGAAATTAATATTTAGTCTTAAGTTACCCTTTATTAAATAAAGATCATTTCACAAAAAATAAATATTTGTGTACTAATTTTGTAACTCGCGCAAAGAAAAAACATGGTTGTGGTAATCAGGGCTGTGGAGTCGGAGTCGGAGTTGAAGAGTCGGAGTTGGGGTTTTTGTACCGGAGTCGGAGTCGGAGTCGCAGTACCCAAAAAAACGCGTGACTCCGACTCCAAAATTTTTCGGCATAAAAAATTTAAAAAAATTTCTAATATTTTCCAATATAAAAATTCTTCGTAATTGGCGATGCAATATTTTGCAGATCAATATGAATAAGTAGATTTTAATTTATTTTATGAGAAATAGTTGATTTAAGTACTTTACTATTTAAGTATATTTTTTATACGTGCGGGAAAAAGTCTAAATTACATTAGCCAAACTTATACTCTGTTATTGATCTAGTTGAAAAAAGATGTGTGATTTTTTAAATAATTTACTCCTGCTAAAAAATGTTAATGACAGGAATTGGCAATAATTTTAATATCAGAATTTTTTAACCATCAACACTGAAATATTTTCAACATTTTACAGAATAAGTGTTGCTATAGCGCTTAAATACTAGTATGTATTAGAAAAATTGTGACGTAAAATTATTTCTCTTTTGTGTAGAAACATCTTTATCGGCCTGCCATTAATTTCTACCATAACACTCATGTTTTTCTTATGCACATTACGCGGTGATTCCCATAATTCGTTTAATAAAGATGTTTCTACACAAAAGAGAAATAAGTTTACGTCTCATTCATTTCGCATCACGGTTAGAGTAGGAGTCGGAGTCGTGAGTCGGAGTCGGAGTCGCACTTAAAAAATTTCAGCGTTTGGAGTCGGAGTCGGAGTTAGTACTTTTTTCGGACGACTCCATAGCCCTGGTGGTAATCATATTCTAAAGCAACACATTATGATAAGATTCATGATTGTAGTCAACATTTTACGATTTTTATTGAATCATATTATGACCAAATATATTCGTAATATCACATCATAATATTTTTCCCTAAACCCTAATTTGTTTTTATTACATCCTCTTATAGTTTAATGTATTTATATTATTATCATGTTAGTCACAATAATATATATATTAAATCTAAAATCGAAAAATATTTTTAATATATATATAAATTCTTATTTACTTACTGGCAACCTTAACGTAAAACTGTTACAGATAGTTCACATCATAAACATAATATTTTTATTTTTTTTTCTGTCGTAGGTCGCAATTATTTATAAATTATTTTATAGACTTTTTATTCTTTTTCTCTGAAATAGCACAAAACAATGGTCAATATTTTGGCACCATTTTCAAACAATATTAAAATTTTCTTAGAATTGATATTTTATTTTGTTACACTTTACAATTTTTTTTTTAATGTACCTACAATTTCTTTATTTTAAATTTTTTTTAAACTTGGTTTTTTAATGGGGGTAGTTTTTAAATTGCTAAACCACTGAATTACAAATAATTCGATAGGCATATATAAAACAAACGACACAACTGATGCGAAATTATTTTATAAATGGCGATAACAAAATTTTATTAGAGTAAAGATATTTTGTTTTCATCCTAAACATGTTATGAGTACACGTATGGACAGTTATTCTGCCGTATTCACAAAAATCTAAATTGGATATGAAATCTATTTTAAGGAAAACTTTATGGAAATTTTGTTTTAAAATACGTTTGAAATATATTTTATTTTTATGAATACGGCAGATTATGTTTTCAAATATAGGAATATAATATGTTATTAAAATAATTATTTTTCAGTGAGCAATACTTAAATTTATAATTGCAAAACACAATGACATGTTTACAGTAACTATAATATTGTTGATATTAAATAAAAATAACAATATTTAAGTACCACAAAAATATATTGTTACAATAAACATTGTGTAGTTGCGTGTCCAGCCATATTTTTTCTTTGCGTGTATAATACAGTGGAGTACCAAACTTTATTAAAGAAGCATTATTTAATACGGCTTTAAGCGTACTTAATTGCTTTACGAGAGTATTAATTATGAGCCGATCTTCACGAAATTTAAAAATATTATTTCTAGTCATATAGAACGAATTTGTGCAAAAATTGTATAAATCTGTGCATTATACCATCATTTATATCAGTTTTTGTAACTAAATCGTTCATTTTTTAGGGTGGTGGTTCACATGTGGGTTCATAACTCTTATCCTACTTAGCCGATTTTGCTAAACTTCATTCCCAAACTGTAAAGGATAACTAGAAGCAAACATTGTTCTTTTCTTTTGAGTCTTTCGAAAGTGAGCTGCTTTTAACAGACGGGCAGACTGACGGACATGGCCAAAATATGTTTACTTTTAGAGTTTTAGATGAATAATAAAAAGGTTTCACACTGAATGACAAACTTAGCTTACCCTCATTCACCACTGCTTGTAGTGGAGGGTATAAAAATAAGCGGACAGGTGTCATGTACGTTTGAAATCTGACCGTTTTGGTCCTTTTGGGGTATAAAAGTGTAAAACCTGTAATTTAAAATGTTTTGTCACCACATCTACCTTTTAAACCAAAAAACAAAGATTTAAAGATTATATTGCATTAGTAACTAGTCTAGCAAATATATAAAAAAGTACATGTTTTGGTACTTTTTTACAGAATATTTTTCTCCTTTCATTGACATATACATTAGTGTGTCCCGAAAAAAATTTTTTTTTTTGATTTTTATAGGTACCCCAGCACTTTTAGAGAGCTTATAGGGTAAAGTGTTTTTGAGATTTTTCGGAAGAGCTTTAGAGGTCGCTAAAATCGAATTTAACCCGAAATTCGGGTTTTCTCGACTTTTTTGAATTTTGCTGATTACTCGGCGCATTAGCACGATTTGCTTTGTTACTAAATGAATTTTTTTAAAGAAAACATCTCAAACTTTACTTCTCTGTGCAGATATTAAAAGTTTCGGTTATTTTTTGCTCATTTGGGTTCCCTTAATCACATTTTTTTGTAAATTTAGCATAAAAATGAAAAATAATGCTTTGTAACTTTTAAAATTTATATTTAAGTTAAAAAAATTAATGAATCAGTTTAAAAGGTGGATAAATTCTGAGTCATTGCAAAAAACCTCTGCAACAGACTTTGAGAATTTATTGCAGGGCATAGAGCTTCATCGTAAAAGCTCTAATAAATAATTGAAAGCTAAAAGAATAGTTTTTTAATTTTTTATTTTTGGGTATGAGAAGTAAGCTGCCTAGAATTTTTTGGACTCGCATTGCTGAAGTCTGTGCAACAGAACAAAAAACACCCATATTTAATATTTTAAAAGAATACCTTATATCTAAATATCTAACATTAAAACAAATCCGATGCATAGCTGGCAAACACATTACAATATTTTTAATTTCACAAAATGGGTACAAAACTAAAAAAGGGTATAACTTTGGAACATCAATTATTTTTTTTTTTGCAATGATTCAGAATCCACCTTTTAAACTGAATCATTAGCAAAAAAATAACCGAAACTTTTAATATCTGCAAAAAGAAGTAAAGCTTGAGAAGTTTTCTTTAAAAAAATTGGCTTAGTAACAAAGAAAATCGTGCTAATGGGCCGAGTAATCAGCAAAATTCAAAAAAGTCGAGATAACCCGATTTTTGGGATAAATTCGATTTTAGCGACCTCTAAACCTCTTCCGAAAAATCTGAAAAAATTCACAAAAATACTTCACACTATAAGCTTTCAAAAAAAGGTGGGGCACAAAATATTATTTTTTTTTTTTGGTACACACTAATATACATACGTATTAAATTATAGCTTTCCACTAAAATACTGAAATTTTTAATACTTCAATTTGTGGAAAAAGGTGTCAAAAAGGGGAAATACGGGGAATAATGTGGTACTTTTTGAATTTTCAATAATGTTGAACTGAAAACCTTAAAATTCTAGGTGCAGGGTCCTGACTGAATGAGAAGAGGTAATATGTTGATAATTTTTTGTTTAAGCCTAGAAAGATAAACTTTGGCTTATAAAATGCCTGCTTTAAATTAACTATTATAAAACATTAAACAAATATTACATTTAATGTTGTTAGCTTTTCACTTTTATTTATTAAATTTATCTGTTAAAGTCACTCAAAAATTATAGAGCCTTTAAAATTAAAATATGTGTAGATGTTTTTTTTTATAACAAACAGTTGTTTATATTTTACAAAAAGTTTTCTTTTTATTTGACATGTAATATTATAGATGCAAAATTTTATGGAAAAAAAAAAATTTCAAATTGATTTTTTGACATTCAGACAAAAAATCATTGAATTTAGTGGAAGCAAAAGTTTAAGGACTTGTAGTGCAAAAGGTGCTTAAAAAGCATTTTCCAATAACTAATTACAGTTATCTGTACGGTGACCCTAGTTTTAAAACCAAAATACAGAACACAAAAATTTTATATTACGCAAATAGATCATATTGACGCTGTGCATCACCCATGACTTTATTTTGCAAATTAAGGCCATTTTATGGCCAAAATTATTTCTAAAACTGAAAAAAAATTCAATATAATATCTGGTTTTAAAAATTTCGGATTTCAACAAAAAAAAAAAAACAACGTTATGAACTTAAAGCTAGAAAACGAGGGATTTGATAATCGAAAAACCCGACCCTAGAACAAGATATTTGAAAATAAATACCCAGCAAAAAAATTACAACATGTTCAATAGGTATTATTTTGAAATTCTGTTTAAAACTCATGAAAACTGAAAATCTCAGTATTATTTAGTTTTTTTTTCGTTAGTGTTGAAAATAGTGTTTTTAAGCATGAAGTGTTCCTAAGAATAAATCAGGTATAAAGTAAGATTTTTAAATTTTTTAAAGTTATTCCTAACAATAATTAGTATTGTGGCTATTTTATTGAACTGTTAATGGTTTTTAATCCAAATTTAGATATTTTTTAATTAGGCTTAAGTTCATTGAATTTAATTTGCATTAAATTATTTTTATGAAGAAAGGAATTTTTACAACATGGAAGATTAATTAAAATTGTTATTGATAATTTTCATTCTTGACTGACCTGGGATTCGAAGCCAGGCTGTCTGGCGTGTGATTCGAACCCAGGCGGCTGGTTACCCTGACATGTTTCGACCTCAACCACTAGGTCTCCTCAGAGGGATTTGCCGTCTTACACTCGCAGCCATCGATGACTGCTGACGTCAGTAGTCAAACATCAATCCTTAAACCAAATTGTATTTTAACCTTTGGTAGATTGAAATTTGCTTTTTTGAATGATTATCCATTTTTAATTGATCTCACATGTCTTCCTTACTTCTGTTTTTTCGTACTTTTGTCAAGAATGAAAATTATCAATAACAATTTTAATTAATCTTCCATGTTGTAAAAATTCCTTTCTTCATAAAAATAATTTAATGCAAATTAAATTCAATGAACTTTAGCCTAATTAAAAAAATATCTATATTCCTAACAATATTTTCAATAACAAAGAAAAATTTTGCAGGTTTCCAGTGAGAAGAAAAGTCGGATATATTGGGAATGCAGCCCTTTTAGATATTTTATTAAAATTTACTTTAAAACAGAACAATTTAAAGGGTTTAACTCGAAAGTAAATCAGAATAAAGCTCTAAAATACAGTGCTGTTCTGTATAATACAAAACGGATGGTCACTGTAGAAATTGTAAAAAAATTATTAACAATTATGTGTAAATATTTCATTTCCCGAAAATAATTTTTGATAATGAAAATTTGCATGTGCCCGGCAAATAAAAAACTGAAATGGCAAGCTGCTTTATTTAAGCAACTTGTTTTTTAATTTAGTTTTTTTCTTTCTATCCTCTTATAACTACAATTCGTGTTGGAAAAAAACCAGCCAATTGTAGGGGAATGTAAGAAAGAAAAATTGACGGTTTATTGTTGTGTCTTTGTTGAAGCTTTGATATTGTTACATGCAAGACCTGAGTGTTTAAAATTCTTATTCACTTTATGGTCTTACTTGTATAATATTTTTAGCTTTCCTAAAGTATTTGGAAAAAGTTTCCTGACGAGCTGGCCTAAGCAACCAGCGAAATGCGCATAGAAACTAGCTTTCCCACAACAATAAATTTCAGTGTTTTCATTCAAAAATTGGGATTATTAGCACATCATTAATAAATGAATTAATTAATATGTGTAATAATGTTTAATTGCGAATTGCAAGTTACAAAATGTAACTGAGTTCGTTTTGGTAAAGTACAATTACAGCCTGGCCCACGATGTCGATTGAGAACTGAAGCGACAGACAAGCAGTCGTTTTCTAAAGTGACCCACTAACTATCGACATGTCGGTCGACAGATTTACGTTTCTAATGTTATTCATTTATTTATTTTCAAATTACTGTATTGCCACATCAATAATTCCACAAATAAAACGCTAGTTTAAAAATAAAAATTGACAAAACATATAAATTAAGTCATAAAAATACAATTCTATAATATAAACAAAGCAGTTAGCAAAACAAAGCAGTAAAAAAATAAACAAAGAAGTAAACAAAAAATATAAAGAAAATAATTTTGTGAAAAAATATTTTAAAAGACTCTATAATTTTATAGGTGGTGGTGTTTTAAAAAAATATAACTATAAAAATATATTAAGAGTTGGCGTGTAAAGAAAAATTTCTTTTAATACGATAAAAAATGCCTCTGTCGACAACTACAACACAAGTGACTGATTTTACATTGGAACAAACCACTGAGGGTTTTGCTAAAAACTGACGTGAATTTACCTATGTCAGTAGTCGTCAGGGAAGTCTACCCTTCCAATTTTGGTAAATGTACAATGTAGTACCAGGGTCAAGCAGCTGACGGCTGGTTTGGGTTGTGTAAAGAATAATTGCTCCACAGAATTAGGCGTTGGTATTCCAAATATGAGGGAAATAAAAAAAAAACAACAATGAATTGTTTGGTGGGAATTCAATACAATATCGTTTACTTAGGTTTATGCTCACTGCTTTGGTTGATGGTTAACAAACAAGTAAAGTTAGATTTTACATTCTAGTCAAAGCTAACGTTAAAAACACAATACAATTTTTTTCTTCTTTTTGTTGTACTTTAAGTTATAGCAAAGGGATATTTTTGACGTTTTACCAAAGTTAGCGAGTAAAAAATTCATTTAACCGTTAAAATTCAATTTCAGAAATATATGCAAATATGGCAATAATAAACTAAATTACATAATTAGTACAAAATGTTATAATCAAGTATATCGGTAATATTTAATACAATAAAAAAAAACATTAGTGTTCAAACCGTGTTTGTATATTAACTAATACGTTATGGTTCGCTTGCATTGTCGATCGACTTGTCGTGCTGAAAGTTGTTAGTGGGCCGCAAATCAGCTGTTTGTCGTTGAAAACGTAAGCGATCGATAACGGTCGACAACGGGCCAAGATGTTATATTTATATGCACAGTGAAATTCCACATTGCCGGACACCGAAGGAAGCACTAGAAGGTGACCGTATAAGGGGAATGGTTTTCTATTAAAACGATGCCAGGACAGTGCTTGTGTCCGTGAAAACGATTGTCCGCCTAAGAGAGGTGTACGTTAAATGAGATAACAATGCGATTGCTAATTTTGTATTAAGTTATTGGCAACACCTACGTCTAGTCTATACTTATAGTAGTAAGCTTACTTTTTCCCTAACCTAATAATATACATATATATGTATAAGTATATATGTGTACGTATTAACATACATATACGAATTTATTCCATACTTATAATGCATAAATTTTGTGACTGTTGACAGTGGAAATATTAATGATTTGTGATTTTTATTTATAGCAAGAAATTTCGTTTGGCATGTTGGATTTTTTAAATTTACTGCATTTCTATTACAAAATATTGCCTTGCGGGAAAATTTACGTAAATTTTTAATACTAAAATTTTTTGGTATCTCTCACGTTCTTTGCTTTAAATTAATTTGATAACAAACGTATCGAGTAAGGATATCAAAACTTTCTTATGCTTATAGTTTTAAAAAACATGAACGAGTTTTGGAGGTCTTATACCTTAAATTCAAGCGGAATGGGGTCAATAGTACCAAAATTAACATTTATAAAATATTCCAGATGAAGTTTCACAATGCACACACTATGATCCAATTTGTATTTGCCAAAATGTTATGGCAAAATTGCATGGTGGTGTAATCTTAGGTATACTTATGTTCCTTGGGAAGCCATCGAGAGGCAGCTCACTTGTGTCCTTCAGTGGTCCCTTTGTGATACCCAGCGCCAATGCCCATCCTACCGAGCAGTTACCCAATAATCATTTAACCAACTCGTATTCCTAATGAAGAGAAGAAGCAATTTTTGTTCTATCTAGGGATGCCAATCCCGAAATATCGATCAATGTATCCCGAATTTTTTAATCCCGTGATTTTAGGGATTTAGTCAAGCCTGAAATCTTTAACTTAATTTTTTTGGGTTACCCTTTTTCATAAAAAGAAATAAGTCTTGACATTCTCCCTTGAGAGGATAGGGAACACAATAGTGATCTTTCATATTTGTTTGATTGTCAGTTAAACTTTGTTATTCTTTTTAAGCGTGTTTAAAAATTATAAAGAAATTTTATTGTGAGAAGAGCTGAAAATATTTAAAGAAGAAAATTAATTAAAGAAATAAATGTACTTTGAAATGCGCAAAACAAAAAGAAAAACCAAAAGTTCCGTGGGGTTTTATTATCTAATTGATTCCACTGATGCACCAAATGCAAAATTTACTCCTTACAGGTTTAGGCTTATTAACTGATTTTGTTAATTAATTTCGCATTAAAATTTCAATTATTCATATTAATCCATTTAAAAAAAATATTAATGGTATCTTACAAATAACTTAATTACTAATATGCTCTTTTCAATTACTATAATAATAATTTTTTTATTAAGTTTGAAACAACTGAGGTCATTGAGTAAAATATAGATTTTATTTTTTAATTATTATTATTTCTTAATTGAATCAATTAACACATTGTTGAAAATCGTACCTTGTTTTTTTTATCATATTTTTAATTAAATTGATAATTAATTAAGAAAAAATCACAATTTTCAGTTTTTAAATATTTTAGTAATCAATATAACCAAAATATTTAACTTTGCAATATTAAGAGAATTATTAAGCTTTCAATAATATTGATCAATAAATTTTGAAGAAATTTTGCGGTTTACACGAGTTTGAAGCATTTTGAAGAGCAATTTTGAAGAGAATTTCAATCGTGTAAATCTAGCTTGAAACTTTTGTTTCTAAACCTCTTTTAAAAACGTTGTTTTAATAAGTATCTATAAAAAGCGTTTTTCTTGTGGCTTTCAAAAATCCCGGAATTCCGGGATTTGATTTTTTGAAATCCCGAATCCCGTGACTTGCGAAAACCAGTTCCGATTGGCATCCCTAGTTCTATCCTAGTTAGATCCGCCAAACATTCTGTCCCTGTCTCGAATTCCAGGAAATAAAAATAGAAAATGAAACACAGTGCACAGTGTAGCCATTGAATTCCAGACCCATACACTCCTCCCATGAGTCCCCACAGTTCAGTGCCTACTCATAACTAAGACCACTGCTCTAATTTGGTGCCTATTGAACCTAAGTAGAGTGCTAGTTCACCGTTCATCATAGCCAGGCCATAGTGACCTGGATATAGAGCAGGTGGATTCGCAAATCTATCACCTCTGCTCAACTCTATAAGACTTGCGAGTGGTTTAATCTTAATGAATCATAGTTATGAGCGCCTCCTTTCATAATCTCTTTAACTAAACAAATGTTGCTATCAATACATCACAAATAATGTTTGTGTTAGAGAATGGTCTCCGCAATAGTTTTAGATTAAATGTTTCTTTGCGAACGTGGATTTTCTTGTAATATGCCCCTTTTCCAACTATTGATCAAAAGAAAAATTTACAAAAATGTCATTAATTAGTACCCTTCACAACAGGTAGCTTTTTGTATAAGTTTGTCATTCTATTTTAGTTTCTACGAATATTTTTCTTAGATCTTTTAAAGTATATATAATGTCTCCTTATTAGAGGCGGAGTTGATTCAATGAAGTCCGAATTTCCATCCGTCAGTTAGCCGATTTGTTAAGTGGTTGACATTGCACAGGCAGGCTAAAAATGGGCGAGATTTAAGCATAAATTCACGGTTACCCCTTAATTTGAAATCGGCTAAAAGACAAATAAATACTTTTACTTCCCAAAATAATTTTGCACAATTGCACCTATACCAGTTGAACACACAGAAGGAAAAATCTAGTATAAAAATACCAAAATTTAACCCGCTATGTTTTTGTTCAATTTGATAACGGATGGTCAACCTTTGGTCTTATTCTGATAAAAACTGTTAATATCTTACCACAATAATAGTCTCATTCCGACAACATGTTGTTTTAATATTTGACAACACAGGGTTGGTATATTGAGAACATTATGTTGTAATTTTGACAACACAATGTTTTCAGTCTTTTAAAGGATAAACAATTCTGAGCCAAACTAATAACAAGCAAATCATGTGTAAATATATAATCATTTCTTTAATATTAATACCCTTAACCACAGGTGAAAAAAGTGTGTCCGAGTGCATGTTCAAATATGGTTTTCAAAGAACCCAAAAATGAAGGGGAATAGGTTGTCATATATTTATATCGCATATATTTCGTTAAAGTTTGCTAGTGAAGTTGGTCCACAAAGCACAAATGCCTTTAATTTTTGTATGATTTTGTGTTTATCTAGAGAACGGCAAGAGCCAAAGTTTCCAAATTAGGTACAAGCATAAGGGTTATCAATACACAATATCCGACAAATTGTGGGTCGGATTGTGGGCTTGGCACTAACTAAATTTATTCTTATCATAAAACAGGTATTTATAAAACTTTCTCTTCTTACTGCATCATGATGAAGGATATAAAAGATTCAGCATAGCCGAATACATCACTCTTACTCGTTATAAAATAAATCTAATATTCAAATATTTCAATAAAAAAAAATAAAAATAAAAAATGGTGGGTTTTAATTACGTTCATATTACTTCGAAACGTTGTAAAATAATTTCTGTTGCTAAAGGTGCAAAATCAAAATATTGAAGAGCTATGTTTTTTGCAATGACGATTTCAACAATTATGTTTATAATTTCATCGTGGTTGCGAATTGAACTAGAGCCTTTCCTCTGGTCGATTTATGTAACTGAGCCTTTAAGTCCTAAAATGTATTAACGTTATCCTATTTATAAAAAAAATGCCACTGTTGGATTGTGTCCTGTTTTTCTACAAATGTAGAATTTGTTTGAAATTTTGCATATGGATTAAGCCTTGCTTTAGGAAGGGGCTTAGAGCTCTTAGCGATTAGAGCTCTTGTAAAGCTTTTCCACTTCAAAATATCAGATATAAGGATCTAAAATAAAAGAATTGTAGAATTATCTACATATTCCATATAATTGTATATTTTTATTTACCCTTTTATTATTATAAATACCTTCCATGCATGCACAGAAAAAATTATTAAATTTCTCCAATCACCAAATTTATACCAAATTCATAATAGCAAGCAAACAAGTTGTTGATTTTGCACCTATTACCAAAATTATTATATTGATTACTAAAAATTTTATTATTTTGAAAAAATATTTTCACTAAATGATATTTTTAATTTTAATTAAAAAAGTGATCAAAAATCTTTGCCATTTCAAACAATGTGTTAATTTTTTAAATAAATATTGACAATTCCCACAACAATTCTACATGTTTAAATTATTATATTTTAAACGAAAAAAGTCAATTAAGATGTTTTGTTATTTAATTAAAATTTTAATTGAAAATTTATTTCAAAACAACTAAAATGTTAATTAAATCAAAATTAAAGTTTTAATTTTCTTTCAACTAAAAAAATAATCGATTCAATTATCATTAAATTTAAAAACTTTTTAAACCATTTTTTTAATTTATAAAACACTTTTTTCTGTGTGTTGATAGAAGAAATTTTTTATATATTATCATCGTCGACTTTATCACTATTATCCATGTCTATGTTTTATTTTTTATTTTACACTAATAAAGTATTTTTTTAATAAAAAATTGCAATGTTTTATTTGTTAATCTGCGAATATTGAAGTTGTTAGTTTGACAAAATATTAACGCTATTAACAATGACATCTTTGGTTTTAATTTGACAACTTTTTGTTAAAAACTTGGCTACAGATGTTGCAAAAATATTGACAAAACTTCGTGTTCGTTTAAATATCATTGCTTGACAATTTTAACTCTTATAAGAGAACCAAATGGCTCTGATATTTCTTATAAATTAAGTTATATTAAAAATGAGCCCATTTTGACATTATTCCACTTGGCCCCTATACAAGGTTCTGTTACGATATTCAATATTACGATGAATGGTATATAGCACTTATTTTTGTATAGCACTTGTTTTTGTTTAACATTTTTATTAAATCATAATTTAAAAAAAGGAAACTATACTCAAAACATTTCCCAAAAATAAATATCCCATTTGAATTTATTATATCTCGCTTTCAGGCATTCATTAAAAAAAAAAAAAAAAAAAATTCAAAAAAACTCATTGCAAATTCAAACATTTGATGACAACAAGAAATGCCAACTGCCAACAACATTCACTTACGACAATAATGATGTTGATAAAAAAAATTTCAACCAAAACATCAACAATAACGACAATAATAGAAATTAAAATCCGCACATGTTTTTTCAGTTTATAAACTACTAGATAATGATATTAACTAGCGCTTCTAATGTACAATGTGCAGTTATGAACATGAATATATTCATTTACTTATTCTCTCATTCATTCATTTAGTCACACTCGTACATGAAAGTTCATAAATACATATGTATGTATTTCAGCAATAATTTCACCAACTGTCACAAGTACTTAAATGTGAGTGAAATAACTGTGGGAGGTAAAAGTAATAGAGATAAATCGTATATCTGTGAGTTGAGCCCCAAAACATTCCAGATCAAACTATAGGCTTTTTGAAATTGGTCATTACTTAAAAATAATCGAAATTGGGCCATTTTTTTCCTAGAACCTAAGAACCATGTAAAAAGCGTTTAAAATTAACCCTAGTCCTTATACCCGGATACAGGTGTGGCCAGTATGTAACTCCCAGTAATGTACCTCCTTAGCCGCATACACATTTTTGCTGAAGCTCCGGATCTAGAAAGATGGTTAAATCTGCGACGATTCACAAATAAACTACTGTCCTAGGTCAAGGCATTGAGAGGCTATGAGCCTCCAAGGTCGAGACCTCCCAAGAACATACATGCCAAAATTATTCCAATACCTAAAACCAGATCTGGATATCGTCCATTTGCAATTCTGCCATATCTTTCTAAAGTTTTTAAAAAATTTATTGCATAAACAAATTTAGAGCATGTCAATGGTAACAGTTTATTAACTTATCGCCAATCTGGATTTAGACCACAACGTAGCTGTATTACAGTACTAACTGATGTAATAGAGGAAATTCGTAATAATTTAGATGATTATAAATAAACGTTCCTTGTGTTATTAGACCATTCAAACCTTTGATACTGTACACCACTCAATGTTATGCATGAAATTGTTGAAACTATTTAATTTTTCAACACTAGCAGTGGAATTAATATCGTCGTATCTCTCAAATAGATCTCAATCAGTTGCAAACAATGGTTCTTTATCACGAGCTTTACAGGTAACAAGAGGTATCCCTCAAGGCTCTATTCTTGGACCCCTTCTATACTCATTATATGCTAACGATCTTCCCAAACAAATCAAATATTCTAAAATAAAAATGTATGCTGACAACGTTCAGCTGTATCTTAGTAGCAACAGAGATTCAATTACGACAAGAATAGAAGAATTAAATCATGATCTTGACAAAATATATACATGGGCTTTAGCTAATGGTTTACGTCTTAAACCAAGCCAATTAAAGTGTCTAATAGTATGCAAAAAAGCAGTTCGAATAGATTTTGATATAGACATATTGCTTGGGGGTTTAAAAATTGATATTGTGGATTCAGTAAGAAACTTGGGAGTAACATTTAATAAATATCTAACTTGGTCAAATCACATTATTCAAGCGTGTGGTAGAACATACGCTAAGTTGCGTAATTTATATGCCACTTAGCACTGTACGCCTTTGAAAATAAGGATATTACTAGCAAAAACTTATATCTTGCCTACACTTTTATATTCGTCTGAAATTTTTACTGGTTGTAACACAAAGGACATGAGAAAACTTACCGTTACGTACAACAACATCATCCGCTATATATTCTCTTTAAAAAGGTTCGATAATGTATCGCAATATTCCTGTCGTATTTTCAGTATATCTTTTTCAAACTATTTACAATTTAAGAACCTTATTTTTCTTTACAAAATTAATATGACAAAGGAGCCAGCTTACCTTTACAAACGTTTACAGCTTACAAGATCGTGCAGAGGAAAAGGTATACTTCAATTTCGTCACCGATACCATGCATCTGAGTGTCAGTTCTTTATATTAACCATACGTCTCTGGAATCAACTTCCGAATAATTTGCAAACCACTAGCAACGCAATAAGTTTTAGAAAATTACTATTAGAATATTTTTCGTAATACTTGTTTGTTTAATTCTAACCATACATGGGCATACTGCATTACTTTTTTACTGCAGCAAGCGTTTCAGTAATCAGTAAATGTTTACTGGTAATGAAATATAATTTTCATTACCAGTAAATTTTTACTGATTACTGAAAAAAAAAAATCAGTATTCAGAAAAATTTTCTGATAACTGGAAGAAAAAATCAGTATGCAGTAAATTTTACTGATTACTGAAAAAAAAATTCAGTAATCAGTAAAGTTTACTGAATACTGAAAAAAATTTCAGTAATCAGTAAATTTTACTGATTACTGAAAATTGAGTCACGATTACGTATTTTTTTTTTTTTTTTTGACAAGCTCAAAGCTTTGCGGGTTTAGCACAAGAAAAATTTGTTAATTGGAAAATTTGTTGAATAAAGATAAAAGATTTTTTATATTATTGGCTTTTCTTAATACAAGCATTTCAAAATTTGTATCACTGAGTTTTTGTCTTCTGGAACGATTCACAATCCCAGCGAAAGAAAACAATCTTTCTACAGGAGCAGACGAAGGCAAAGAAAAATTGTATTTCAAAAACACGTTTTTAATAGCACTGTGATTATGCAGACAATTTATGCTAGTGTCTTGTTCGGCCAGGTACAAAATTGTTTCCTGGAGATAGTTTGCCAAGTCACCTGAATTAATAGTTATGCCCGCATCTGTTTAAGAAAATAAGATAAGCATGTGAACAATAAATACAAAAATTTAATGGAAAATAAGATGCAAAACGTTACCATTACTTTCCTCTCCAAAATCTAAAAATGATTTTTGCGGTCTTTGAGGCAAAGCACGGCTTTCAAGTGTAGGTATTTTTCCATATTTTACAATATATGTATTAAACATTTCCTTAACCAGAAAATATTTTTCAAATCTCTTAACTAATGCCTCTTGCAGTTTTTTACTTAATAATACTTAGTCGAGTATTTAAATTCGGCTTTATGTAAACGGCCAAATTTTATTTTTAAAGAGACAATAGTTGAGACAAAGTGACCTAAAAATATAGCTTTTTCCGCCTGAAGATAATCAATTGCCTCTGCTAAAGGTCAGTTGAAGTTTTACTTAAAAAATTTGAAGAACTAGGTGTATTTTCTTCGCACACATAATCCGGATCATTTACCGAATCATCACTATTAAAATCAGAAATTTCACTAATTTTTTTCAATATTAAATAAATTTAAATACAAAATTCCAAATATTTGCGGAAAGAATTTCTAACCTCTATAATACACAACTTGTTAAGCAACAACTTTTACAATTAATCATGTAATTAACACTGTTCATTTAACAGCACAGGTTGATTCACATATTTATATTAACTGATAACTATTGTATAGTCCATAATTTTTTTAATTACAAAGGAATGTACATTAGGTCCGTTCATCTGTTCCTTTGTTTTATATGCTTATTGGAATTTCGTTTTATTAACGTTTATTGAGTATGAAAATTCTTACAGTTTTATAATTCTTGTTTTTTTTTTTTTTTTTTTTGTATGTATAGGTAGTAAAAACCTCTCGATAATGCATTCTTATCAGTAATCAGTAAAATTTAATGATTACTGATTTTTTTTTTGTATTCAGTAAAATTTACTGATTACTGTCATTTTTTTTCAGTATTCAGTAAAATTTACTGATTACTGTCATTTTTTTCGTTATTCAGTAAAATTTACTGATTACTGTAATTTTTTTTCAGTATTCAGTAAACTTTAATGATTACTGATTTTTTTTTTCAGTAATCAGTAAAATTTACTGAATACTGAAATTTTTTTCAGTAATCAGTAAAATTTACTGAGTACTGATTTTTTTTTCAGTCATCAGTAAAAATATACTGGTAATGAAAATTCAAGTGCAGTACCAGTAAAAAAAATACTGAAGAAGTACTGGTACTGCAAACTGATTCTTACGCAAAATGATTTTATTTATGTTATTATTTTATTTGATTATTTATTATCTTTTAATTCTGTATTTATTTTCACTGTTTTTGCAGTATCATTTTTAAATATTCAACTCAATTTGTTTAATTTAACTTGTCTGATTCTAAAACTGTAATTTATAAGATATTGTGTCTTGTTGTATTAGAAAATCTAATTAATAAATAAAACATACAAAATACAAATACAAATACATATACCCAAGCCCAGGTGTACTTGGTGCAAGTTTAATGCAAATTTATGAATTAACTACATAATCAAGGAATATTTTAATATTGTTAATGTTAAATTTATTTTTTTATTTTCATACAATAATAATAATAACATTGATATTATAATAATTATTTATTATAACTTAACTTATCTAAAACTGTCCCAGTTATTGCATGTTTCGCAGACACACGAATTTCTTGAATGCTGCAAACATATAAATAGGGTTTTGACGTTATCCCGATCATATAGTATTCTTTTGACCACTTAAAATGTTCGAAAATATATTCAGCTACAAAATCGAATTTAAAAAATAATTTTTCTTCGAAAATATAAAGATAAACGGGAAAAAATTTTTACTGGCCACACCTGTACTTGGGTAAACGTTTTCGCAGTAAAAGTTGGGTATAAGGACTAGGGTTAAGCAATATGGCATGAACTTCTCAAAATCCAAAAAAAACGCAGTAACCGCACATAATTATTCGAAACGTTTTTATTGTTTAGGTTACGCCGGTAGGATAATTTCCAGATAGTATATCAGTGTGGTAGATGCGGTTTTGCCTCTCACCAGAGACGTTAGTCTGATGCCTTAATGTTCACACTCAGAATGGTATTGATGTAAAACTTTTCATTCATCTTATTTAGAGACCGACATCTAATTTCATACATTGAAAAGAAAAATCGATCCATTCGTACTTAAATCAAGCCGAAACATTGTCAATAGTGCGTTAAAAATGGATATCCTTGAATCAAGTACAGAATGCTTGATTCAAAGACAATACAAAAGACTAGACCATAGACCAAGAAATATTTTATATAATGGACTAGATAATGAAATAGATTACACATTTAACTAGGCACTGTACTAGATAATGCACAAGAAAATCGAGTTTAATATATAAAAATTAATATATATCAAGTTTTGCTTTTCACTATAATTTTTTTCACTTAACAAACACATTACATTACTCGTAGTTAGTGCATGTATAAAAGGAAGTAGCAACGAGGAAAAAAATAGCAAAATATCACTGCAACACCAAGTTGCAATGACTGAAATGTTAACAATACAACTTTAGATTACATATCACATTTTCCGCCAACACATTTGTATTTAGTTTGTTAATAAATATAAAAAAAACTGAAAAAAAAATAAAATGAGACACATACACAAAGCGCCAACAAAGTACAGTCCTTATAGAATTCCTTCTGCAATTCTCCATAAATGTTTGTTGATTTTTACAGTACACTCGGATAATATGGGTCAAATAGTAAAGCAAGTTTGTATAAGACACAATATTGAAATTGCAACAAGAATAAAAGCAAATTTCGAAGGACTATTTTAAGTTGATGTTATAACTGGGACTTGATACTTTATTAAATAACACACTTTTAGGAACAATTTTATATCAAATTTTTGCTTTGCAAATGCCACACTCACAAAAAAATATTTACATTCCCCTGGAATTTCTAGAGGTTTTAAAAAGAAAACTGTTTCGTTTGCAAAAACGAGAATTTTTCTCAGTGTATATATCAAGCAACTCACTAGCAGACACCCACTCTTTAACATTGTCTAAATAAGTAAAGGGTTTTTCATTTAGAGCGAGACATATTTTTTTAAATACAAGATTATCGAATACTATTTCATTTCAAATGAAAGTACAATCGAGGCGGCCATTCGCTAGCATCGTTGCTATAGACATCTCGCTCTTCGTACTGTAGGCCACGGTGCGCCATCCTATTAAAATCATATGTATATCGGCTGAGCCTGTAACGTCGAGCTGGTCCCAAAAATATCCCAATATCATGATCCTGTAGCGATTACCGTTGATGGATGTTTGCACTTAACTCTCATCAAAACGAAAAATTGGCCAATAGCGCTGCCGTCATGTAAACCACACCAACTATATAACATTTTCATATCAGTCTGTGACCAGAGTTGTCAAATTTTTTTTACCTTCATCGGCAATAGTATACCGAAAATCGCCGAAAATTTATTTATTTTTGATTTTTGGTTAAAAATCGCCAAATAGGAGTAAACGTGTATTTTACCTTTATTAACATTTTCAATATTTAGCATTATTCTAGAAGTGCGTTTTTATTATAGTATTTTGAACATTTTACAATAAATTCGGTATGTTCTGACAATCGCAAAACGCTTAACGTTTGCGATTCTGACTTGAAATCGCAAAATAAGTGTTCTGTAAATCGCAATCGCAAGAAGTTTGGCGACCTTAAATTGCAAAAGTATTCTGAAGGGAACTAGAATTTTTGTAAGAAACTATGACATATCAGAACACCGTATAATAAATCTGGCGTTTTGTGATTTAAAATCGTGCGATTGTCATAACAAGGCTGAACATCTTAAAGCCTAGAAATTGTGAGATCAGTTAATTAAATTTTGCAAAAATATTAATTTTATGAAGTATGCAACCTGAGAAGTGGTTGGTGCAAAAAAAAAAATTCGGTTTATATAAGCGTGATTTTCTTTGTGAAGATAAGTCAGAATATGGTAAAATTTTGTACTCGATTTTCATTGTTACTTCGACAAGAAATGAAGAATAGGATAAATGTCTTAAAAGTTGTAAGTTGCATTGGAATACTTAAGTTCAACTGTCTTCTAAACAATTTCATTACATAAATTATTTTTAAAAATAAACTTCTCACCAAGATTCGTTTTCGATTCTTCACAAATTCTATATTTTTTAAAATTTTGATTTATTCATTAAAAAATTTTAATTTCGTTAAAAATCGTATTAAAACATTAAAACATATTAAAAAACACGTTGAAAAATATTCTTGATAATATTATATAAAACCTGATACCAATGCAAATTTTTATAAAAAGTGATTTACTTTTGCTATTAATTCCACTATTTTTGCATACTTTATTTTTGTTAAAATTGTAAAAATTCGTTTTTATTCTAATGTTCTAAGACATGTATAACTACTGGAGATTGCAGTATATACTACGTCATACAACATACTAAACCGTTTTACCAATCTGCTCTGGATCTGGAAGATAAGCCTGTTGGTCAATAGTACTGCGATTTGTATTTATTTTTATTTCTTCATCCTTTTGTTTGCGTATGAATAGTATAAAAGTCATATAATTCAGTTTTATCAATTGAAAATTAAAATTTCTCAATTTCAAATTAAAATTTCTCAATTTCATTTAGAATTTTCTCCATTTCAAATTAATATTTCCCAATTTCATTTGGAATTTTCTCAATTTCAAATTGAAATTCTCAATTTCAATTGGAATTTTCTATATGTCAAATTGATATTCTCAATTTCAATTGGAATTTTCTTAATTTTAAATTGAAATTCTCATTTTCATTGGGAATTTTATCAATTTCAATGAAAAATGGTGTAGTATGCCGACTCTTTGACAGGTACCTGCCTCAAATGTCAGTTGCACCTAAAACAGGGTCTCCACCTGATATAAGTTATAAGATTTTTATATTCAATCGCAGATAGTATTATCTTACACGTGGACTCTCAAATAGCATTAGTATTAATATTTTAATATTAATATTATATAACAGTTGTTATAAGAAAACTAGTGTCAATCTTGTGAAAGATGTTTAAAAAAACAATTTTATAAAATAAAAAATTAGCAAACTAAAAAAAGAATAAAAACGATACAAGTTCACTGTACGAGAATCGGTCGATTATGAAATCTTATTAGATACGTGTTCCCCTCGTTTTATATTAAGATTAACATAAAGAAATGTGTTCTCTCATTCTGTCGACGTTCTCTCAGATATTATATCAGATATTATCTCAGGTAGGGATCCTGTGTAACTCATGTTTGTATTAGTAAGATTTTTTTGCAAATGTATTGGTGTTTAAAACTATATGCACCACTAAACATAGTTGCATAAAATCGTATAGAATGTGGCAGCAATTTTTTTTTTCTAAAATAAAATTTCTCAATTCAAAATAATTTCGATTTACTTAATCACCATGTTTGTTAAATTTGTATTCTGCAGTATCGGAAAATATTAAATTTATTTGTAATTTCAAATATTATTTTCATACCACAAAATGCTCCACTGCTGGCTTTAGTAATATTAACAACAGAAAAAAATTTGTGTCAAAAAAACTTATTGAAAAATTTTTAGTTTGTAAAAAAGAAAAACATTTTGCAAAACCAAATAAGCAAAATGTGTTGAAAAAAAATTATTAATTAAATGTTTGTGTCATATAATTAAATAAAAAGTGTTTTATTGTGAAAAATTCTAAACAGAAAAATTTAAAATTCTGTTTTGTTGTTGTTGTTTTTATGTGTGCTGAATTCACACAAAACGTATATGTGTGAGAGGTGAACTAAAAAATTGAGAACGCTCTCTCCAGTTCGCTTACTATTTGTACACTATGATTTAAGGCTGCACACTCGTTCAATCTGACAATTTTTCTTGCTTCACCAGAAAAATAAAATTTCTTATGTATGTGCACGCAACAATGTCGCGGCGATAAAACATGCAGTTTGATAAAAATTTAAATTAAATTATTTTTAATCATTCTTGAAGCCTTTATCTCTCTATGATTATATGACATAGACTGAAGTTTTAAACTAAAGCTAATTTCAGTCATATGTATTCTAGAAATATCAAAAACAAAACCCATCGTACGTTTTGAAAACCCTGATATACATATGTGAGCATCTACCGTTTCTATACATTTTTGGACAACATTATTTTTGCTAAAAATAAAGTATGACAAGCCGAGAAAAAAACTCTTTAAAAATAAACAAAGTTTTGTTGTAGTGCCATTAGTTGTAGTGTGTGTTGGGAAACATGTGACACATTTTTGAAAACATTTCTTGTGGAAATGTTTAAAAATTTTTGAAAAAAAAACTACTTTTTTTCATATTCTCTATGCATTAATAGAAGGTGTCTCCTGACGTGTTGTTATCATTAAAAAGATTGACGATGTTCACTAGATGGGAATGTAAGCAAAGTTAAGAATGATGAAAAAAATCGATAGGAAACTGTTATCAGATTTGGTAAGGACACCTCAATAAATTTTTCAAATTATCAATTTCAATAACACAAACTGGTTCTTGGCTATTATATTTTCTATATACATGTGTGCCCCGGTAGGCTAGTGCGTAGTGAACTAGTCGATCAGTCCCGGGGTTGCGGATTCGACACCCGCCAGGCACTCTGATCTCCTGCAGACAAGCGAAGAGCTTCGCGGAATTAGCGTAGCAATAATAAAAAAAAAATTATATACAGTAGAAGATAAATCTGTTCACGAATTTTGTGTTATTGGCAATTGAATTGTATATGTTTAAAATTTTTTAACTATTTGAAAAGCAGTACATTCTAAAGCTAGATTTACACGATTAAAATTTTCTTCAAAATTGCTCTTCAAAATGCTTCAAACTCGTGTAAACAGCAAAATTTCTTCAAAATTTACGAATGTCACATTACATAAATAAAATTTATCAATAAATTTTGAAGAAATTTTGCTGTTTACACGAGTTTAAAGCATTTTGAAGAGCAATTTTGAAGAAAATTTCAATCGTGTAAATCTAGCTTAATAATCTAAAAATTAAATCTCTTCAAAAAAATATTTATTCCTAACATTTTGTGTATATTTTTGAATGTGAACAGTTATGACAGCAGTTAGAGATCAATGTTGTTTTTGGGTCCTAGCGTTTGGTGTATTCTCCCTTTAGCTGCCTTAATTCTTTTTGTCATACTTTAAACTAAAGCTGCAAACAGTTTTGCTTAATTTTTTCCATCGTATAGTAAACGCCATAAGAAAAGCCCTTGAAGCAAAAAAAAATATTTTTCCGCTCTCTTCATTGATGTTTCTCAAGCTTTTCATAAAGTATGAAGGCTTATTACATAAATTGTAGCTAAATTTACTAGTTAACACACACAAGGTTTAAGAAAGCTACACGGAAAGAAAAAACATGGTTGTGGTAAGCATACTCTAAGAGCAACATTTTATGATAAGATTCATGATTGTAGTCAACATAATACGATTTTTATTGAATCATATAATGACCAAATATATTCGTAATATTCAGGGCTGTGGAGTTGGAGTCGAAGTCGGAGTTGAGGTTTTTGTACCGGAGTCGGAGTCAGAGTCGCAGTACCCAAAAAAGCGCGCGACTCCGACTCCAAAATTTTTCGGCATAAAAAATTAAAAAAAAATTCTAATATTTTCCAATATAAAAATTCTTCGAAATTGGCGATGCAATATTTTGCAGATCAATATGAATAAGTAGATTTTAATTTATTTTATGAGAAATAGTTGATTCAAGTACTTTACTATTTAAGTATATTTAGGTATATTTTTTATACGTGCGGGAAAAAGTCTAAATTACATTAGCTAAACTTATACTCAGTTATTGATCTAGATGAAAAAGATGTGTGATTTTTTAAATAATTTACTCATGCTAAAAATTGTTAATGACAGGAATTGCCAATAATTTTAATATCAGAATTTTTTAACCATCAACGCTGAAATATTTTCAACATTGTACAGAATAAGTGTTGCTATAGCGCATAAATACTGTATTAGAAAAATTGTGACGTAAAATTATTTCTCTTTTGTGTAGAAACATCTTTATCGGCCTGCCTTTAATTTCTACCATAACACTCATGTTTTTCTTATGCACATTACGCGGGGATTCCCATAATTCGTTTAATAAAGATGTTTCTACACAAAAGAGAAATAATTTTACGTCTCATTCATTTCGCATCACGGTTAGAGTAGGAGTCGGAGTCGTGAGTCGGAGTCGCACTTAAAAAATTTCAGCGTTTGGAGTCGGAGTCGGAGTCGGAGTTAGTACTTTTTTCGGACGACTCCACAGCCCTGGTAATATTACATCATAATATTTTTCCCTTAATCCTAATTTGTTTTTATTGCATCATATTATAATTTAATGTTATCATATTATTATCATGTTAATCTTAATAAGTTAATAAGTAATCATATTATTATCATGTTAATCATAATAAGTTAAGAAGTAATCATATTATTATCATGTTAATCATAATAATATGTAGATTGAAGCCGAAAAACAATATTAAAATTTTTTATCATCGATATTTTATTTTGTGACAGTTAACAATATTTTTTTAATTTATTTCCAATTTCTTGAAACTTGGGTTTTTAATGGGTATTTTTTTAAATTGTTTAACCACTGAATAAAAAATAATTTGATAGGCATACGTTAAGCAAACGGCACAAATGATGCAAAATTATTTTACAAATGGCGATAACAAAATATTATTAGAGTAAAAATATTTTGTTTGCATCTTAAACATATTATGAGTACACGTATAGAAAGTTATCATGTTGTGGCTATAAACTTTCATTAAATGGTTGTGAGGAATATAATATTTTTTTAAAGTTATCATTATTTAGGGTGGGTTTTTAACATGTAGATCAGAGATTTAGTCATCTTAAATCTGTGTTTTCAGTTTTTAAGACAAATGTATATGGGTTTTAAGATCAGGATTAATTACTTTTATTTGCCAGTTTAACCGGCCAATGTTGGTAGTTTAAACTAAATCAACAAATGTCAACTCATATACATGTACAACAAAAACAGCTGCTAAAATACAAAGAAAGAATACATATCCATAAACGAAAAATAAATTAGTGAATGAATGAAATGAAAATGAAATAATGAATGAATTAGTGAAGATGAAGACCTAAATAAAACAATCATAAGAAGTAAATTTCTTTTTATAAGAATTAAAGGGGCGGAATTTCTTCTTCTTCTGCATAAAATGCAAAGTGCATTGATAAAAAGTTGCCATTTTAAAATTTGTTTCTGCCATTTTTTGCTATTCAGTATGACAATGCTGCAAGGTTTGAGCTACCACTTAAAAACCCAATTAGTCTTCAATTAAAATTAGTCTCAGATTAATTAATTATAGTTTGCTGCTAAGATTAAACTCTATGTTAAAAACTCACTCTTACTGCCTATTTCACAAATTCTCAAAAATTTGTTTTTGTTTTACATGTATTTGTGCGAACGAAAGCGTTCGTTCGCATTTAGTGAAATAGGCAGTTAGTTGCTATAAAAATTATTATTTTTCAGTGAACCGTACCTAAATTTTTAATTGCGATAAACATTGACATGTTTACAGTAACTATAATATTGTTGATATTAAATAAAAATAACAATATTGTGTGCACGACAACAATATATAGTAATAATAAACATAGTGTCGTTGCCGTAACCAAGCCCAACCATATATTTTTTCTGCGTGTCGAAAGTTTATTATTAAAAAATGTGCTTTTTTAAGTTCTCCTCAGCCAATTGACGCTGGAGTCCCTCAGGGATGCATCATGGGCCCATTGTTATACTTAATTTACACCTCAGACACGCCAACAAATAACCACACCCTAACTTCAACATTTGCTGATCATACAGCTTTTTTAAGCTTGCACGAAAACTGTTATGAACCATCTCGTTACTTGCAGGATCATATATTTGAACTGGAAAAGTGGTTAAAACAATGGAGGATAAAGGTCAATGAGCAAAAATGCGTACATATAACATTCACCTTGCGTCGGGAGTCATGTCCCCCTATTAAAATCAATAATCCATTAGTGCCTCAACAGTCGCATGCAAAATATCTTGGTATTCATTTAGATCGGCGTTTGACATGGAAATGCCATATAAAAGCAAAACTAACACAAATGAAACTAAAAGCAATTCAAATTAATTGGCTTATTGGAAGAAATTCTGTTCTTAGCCTCGATTGCAAACTTCTTCTTTACAACTCTATATTAAAGCCAATCTGTTGCTACGGTATTCCGCTATGGGGCACTACCTCGGGCTCATATATCGAAAAAATTCAAACGCGCCAAAATAAACTTCTTCGAATAATCACAGTCGGTCCCTGGCATGTTAAAACCTCAAATATTCACAAGAATCTCAATACGCCACTAGTAAAAACTATTATAACGAACTATGCAATAAAATAATAAAAAAGGCTTGAGTCGCACCCAAGTCCACGAAATATTTTAAATGACAGCGGCCACTATAGATTAAAGAGAAGAGATACTGCAGGACTCATCCGACGAGAAGAGCGCTTAACAACTAAATATGTGAACAGAAACCGTGATGAGAAAAATTTTCGGCTGGCATTGGCAGGAAAAAAATTAAGTATAAGATTTGATTTATTATAGTTAGTTCATATTTAATAAATGAAGATTCAATAAATAAATGATGAAAAAAAATACGGTATTAGGCGGATTCCTCTATGCAAAAATTTGTATTCCAATCTTATTTCCAATATTATTAAAACAAAATGTTAAGCTATTTACGAAGTATGCTTGGAATGGTTGTCATGCATAAAGATATTGGTTCTTAGCCGAGTATGACTAATCTTGGAATGTAGGGATCATTAAGAATGGTTATGTAGAACTTTGCGCACATTTCGCCTCTGAATTAGCGGAGTGCTCGAAGCTGGTTCCCGCGAAAACAATGTTAAGTCAGTTATGAGCCCACCAAAATTTTAAAATTAAGAATTATTTCGTTATTTTACACTAACACCTTTGTTCAGCCATGTTTACTGCCGTCCGTCTGGCCCTAATCTCATAATTTTTGTCATATCTAAGCTTGTCACACGCATTGATTTTTCTAACTTAAGCCGTTTTTAGTGTTTATTTTTGCTTAACCTTTGGTTTGGCTCTTTATTCTAGCTGCTAATCTACTAGCACTTAAGATTCTTCCTACGATTTTAATGCTAGCATCTAAATTGTACTCTTTGCTCAGTATTTGCAGGACCTCAATAGCTATATTGACTTCACCAGAAACAACTAGTCGCTTTGCCTCGAAACAATCTTTTGGCGAAAGTTTTTCTTGAGTGACCACTAAAATGTTGTATTTTTTTAGATCTTGCGATGTGAGACTCGTTTTTGTACATTTTTCATAATGCTATGTTTTAAAAGTGCTACTTTTTACTTGGCGTTCTTGAAAAAACTAGGCAAAATTTAGCTGTTCATATTCTTTTCCAAATAATTTTAAAAATGTTAAAGGTACTTCTGAAAATAAGCTAACATAGTATTATTTAAAAATTTAGCAGCCCATACCATTCACTTAGAGAGCTTTCAAGTTTAATTTTATAATTTATCGAACAGATTTGTCATCTACTGTATATCCTGCTATGTTTATCTCTGCATCCACAGGAGTTGCAGCAGACTGACTTCCTCTGGTTGTAGCTATGGCATGCTATGCTATTTGAATTTGACAACAAAATGGCTGGACAGAAAGGCTTAGCTATAGCAAAGCTACTCTTTGGAAAACTAGACTGAAACAAGACAACATAATAGCAAGTACATAAGTTATACAAGGACCATTCCTTGTTATGAAAAAAGGTACGGTCAGGCCGCCCAAGGGATTCCATAATGAGTATGGAAGAAATACCCTTAAGGTTACTCTACCTACAATACCCACAAACCTACCAAAAAATTTAGTAAATACTAAAAACATACACAAGAAAAAAAAACTCATAAAAAAAACTTCTTTATAAGTTCGCAATGAACACATCGAAAGTATCATAATTTATATTTACTTTATACGACTACATACTCCTATGTAATATATAGTTTAATCAATTAGTCTTATATTTTTCCTGCTCACAAGCCACTGACTTAGCAGGGTTAGAATTAAAAGCTTTGTAATATTATATATTATGACTAGACTATGACTAAATTATGAATAGACTATGACTAGACTATGACTAGACTATGACTAGACTATGACTAGACTATGACTAGACTATGACTAGACTATGACTAGACTATGACTAGACTATGACTAGACTATGACTAGACTATGACTAGACTATGACTAGACTATGACTAGACTATGACTAGACTATGACTAGACTATGACTAGACTATGACTAGACTATGACTAGACTATGACTAGACTATGACTAGACTATGACTAGACTATGACTAGACTATGACTAGACTATGACTATGACTAGACTATGACTAGACTATGACTAGACTATGACTAGACTATGACTAGACTATGACTAGACTATGACTAGACTATGACTAGACTATGACTAGACTATGACTAGACTATGACTAGACTATGACTAGACTATGACTAGACTATGACTAGACTATTAGACTATGACTAGACTTAACTAGACTAGACTATGACTAGACTATGACTAGACTATGACTGGACTATGACTAGACTATGACTAGACTATGACTAGACTATGACTAGACTATGACTAGACTATGACTAGACTATGACTAGACTATGACTAGACTATGACTAGACTATGACTAGACTATGACTAGACTATGACTAGACTATGACTAGACTATGACTAGACTATGACTAGACTATGACTAGACTATGACTAGACTATGACTAGACTATGACTAGACTATGACTAGACTATGACTAGACTATGACTAGACTATGACTAGACTATGACTAGACTATGACTAGACTATGACTAGACTATGACTAGACTATGACTAGACTATGACTAGACTATGACTAGACTATGACTAGACTATGACTAGACTATGACTAGACTATGACTAGACTATGACTAGACTATGACTAGACTATGACTAGACTATGACTAGACTATGACTAGACTATGACTAGACTATGACTAGACTATGACTAGACTATGACTAGACTATGACTAGACTATGACTAGACTATGACTAGACTATGACTAGACTATGACTAGACTATGACTAGACTATGACTAGACTATGACTAGACTATGACAAGACTATGACTAGACTATGACTAGACTATGACTAGACTGTGACTAGACTATGACTAGACTATGCCTATTTGCATTATTTTTAGCCGATTAAATTTGTTCAATTTTCCGAGTAATTATTTTTAATCAAAACTTTCCTAAGAAATTTAATACTAAAGTATTCCAAAACTGCATTGGTAATAATTGAATTAATTCATTCATAGCACTATTAACTAACCAAACATAAACGGAATTTCCCCTTTCTGTAATAAATGGTCATTTAAATTGTGTTGTTTGTATGTGATTAAGCAAAACTGTGAAAAATAAAACAGCAAATTTAATAAATTATGACAACAGAAACTTTCTCCAATTGTACAACTTTTTCGATTTTTATTTTTAGTTGTGACTGTTGCAAAATTATTTGTTTTCTTTTCTCACTCTGTGCAAAATATAAGGGCAGTAAATAAATAAAATGGCAACAAAAGTTAAACCGAAATTAGACGAACAAAGTTAAATTGTGCATAGTATGAAAACTAATTTTTAGTTTGTTTTAAATCACAACATGACGTTCAAAGTATTTTTTGCTAAATTGATGCTTTTGTTGCAACTTGGTTTAACTCAATTTTATACGTTATTAGGTTGAAATGACTTTTCATCATCTGCAAAAAAAAATATATAGTGGAACGTATTTTCTATTTTTTTTATATTTGAAGCTTTAGCAAGAATTATTACACAAACGTAAAATTTTTTTTAAACAATTAAAATTTTTTTTAATTATAAATGCCTTATATGTAAATAATCAGGCACTTCCCTAATGTACATATATAATATACGGTCTCACCTAACAACACCTTTGTTTATTCAAACTTTGTTGTCTATGACAAATTAAATAGGTACAATGGTTTTTTGTGCGAATACAACAACTGTTTCATGGAAAATTAAATCTTTATGATCTGAAAAATTAAAATAAAAGCAAATTGGAATGATTCTTTTAAATATTGCAATACCTTTGCTAAGCATCACCATCTCCCTTGGGAGGCAATGGCGGCACAAATTCATTAAAACACAATCCATTAACAACACAACAACAACTCTTGCTACACTTTCGTATTGTGATTCATAGAAGTCAGCAAGAATAGAAAGACAGAGCAAATATTCGCTTAAAATTCAGAATGTGTAAAGTAACAGCATTAAAATTAAAACATTTCGTACGAACATAATCATATAAGTTATGTTATTTTTATAACATGAGTTTGGTTTTTCTGATTCGCCTTCTATTCTAGTCGTCTTCTATGCTGCGATCTAAGGCTTAATGGCAGGTGAACAATATTACATCATTTCATCTGTGACACCTCATGCAATTTTGTTGCAAAAACAAAAGAAATAGTATAGAATTGTGACCATAAATAACAACTTTTTTTTAATCAGACTTTTTGACACTGTAGAATCATCACTAATTTCTTTTGTTTTCAAACAATTTTGTCAAACTAATGTTCGTTTCTATATATTTAAGTGTCTTATTATTATATTCTTGCAGAGCTTAGAGAGATATGTAAAAATAAATGCAGGACATTAACAAGTTTCATTATCTAGCATGGAAATGCATTTAAAGTTTTGAGTTGAATTGTGAGAATTAAACAAATTACAATTTTAGATTCAGTTTTCGGTTAACATGATCTAACGTGCGAATCATGATAGCGAAAACGTGACGATGGCAATGCATTTATAAAAAAAGTTTCTAGTGTTTTGTATTAAATTCTATCAGAATTAAACAGCTTTGACTAACAATGTGATTGCAACATTCACTACGATTTTTGCTTTAACTTTGACAATTAAAATTATTATGATATTGGCTATGTAGTAGGGTATTCATTTAATCAAGCTTTTGTTTTAATCGGTTAATCGCTCGATTAATTAACTGAGGTTTTGGTTTAATCGGTTAGTTATCGGTTAATTTTGTAATTGATCGGTGAACCGATTAATTAAGTTTTTTTTATAAATTAAGTAATTTCATTAAAAAATATTAATAAATTATTTATTATTTGGAATTTATTAGTAAAAAAAATAATAATTACATAATAAACATAACAATTCTTGAACTAAAATGAGCAAACAAAAAAATAATTCATGAATATGTTATACATATTTTCTAATTAATTCATAGATATTTTGTAATAATTAAAAAATAAACTGTAAGATAATTTTATCAGTTATTTCAATAATTTAAGGAGACCTTAAAAAATAATCTTTAAGAAAAATGCTTAGGATTTAAGCGATTATTTTCTTTAGTTTTAATAAAATTTGTCTTGAACAAATTGTTTCACTTCTCCGTGATGTTGGAGAAATCGAAATCAACCCATAATACAGAATATCTAATTACACAGTCATTTCCCTGGCTTTCTCTAAACGTATAAAATCTTCCATTATGCCATTAGAGTCCTGTAGCTCGTTTCTTTATTTCTCGCATCGTTAAATTTCACGCATGTAACAAGTGAATTATGACAAAAACAGTGCAATATGAAACAAAAAATGGTTTTTCTCACATAAGTGTTTCTGTATCTTTACTTTGGGGGAATTATCTATGTTTCTGTATCAATATTTTGCTAAAAGTTTCTCACAAGAACTGTCAAAATAAGTCACATTTGAAATTGATGCGAGAAAAATAAAATTTCTAAAAATGGAGCACAAATTATCCCAAATAATAATTATGTATATACATATGTATACACATGTATATACACAAGAATGTGTATTATTTTTATTTTATTTGAAGAGAAAGAATTTAAATGATGAAAATAAATAAAACACAATTGTTATATTATGTGATTTTAATTTTTTTAAGCCCTTCATTGTTTTTGTTTTATGCAGGGCTGACAGATAAATTTGTGAAAAAATCGTTAATTTTCTAAGAACAAATAAAAAAAATCGTCTATTTTGTTTTAAAAAATCGGACAATTTAAAATTAATTTTGACAAATTTTGTTCGACTTTTATTAAAACACAATAAAAAAAAAAAAATGTTAAAATTCATGGGTAAAATACATATTTTATACATACATACAACCTTAAGCTTGAGGTCTATTTAAATACAATTATTTATTTTTATTTAAATTTTCAGATTGTTTTTTTTCCTGCAAAAATCACGCAAAGTCGTGACAAAATATCATATTGGAATAAAACTACCACTTTTGGCCAAAAAAAGGCAAACATTTCTTATAGTGCATTGACTTGAAAATGGTTTAATGTTTTAATCACATAACCAAATGTATTAAATAATCTAAGGAAAAAAATTAAACAGTTTTCCTTCGAAATTTTGATTTTGCCGATAAATTTTTTAAGCTGCCTTGTTTTTAAAGATATCGCTTTTCTGTGGTGCCTAATACACAAATATATAAAAATCGGCACTTTGCCAATTTTGGAACGAAAACTATATAATAAATCGTCAAATCTGGCAGCTCTATTTTTATTATATATATTTCTTTCGTTGACGTTTCGCTTGCATTTGACCCTTCATTACTGGAAGTATTCCAGTTAAAACAGAATCTGTGTTGTCTGTTCTCGCATTCAAATACAGAAACACTTTTTTCCCACAAATTGAGAAACGATGGAATTTTTTGTTTCACACTTAATGTGAGAAATTTTGCGATGCGAGAAATACAAAAACGAGCTACTGTTTTTTTAATTATTAACTCTTCTAATTGTTTCTGTTAATTTTGTTAAATGATTGATATGAGAAAATATGAACAGTAACAAATAACTAAACTCATACTGCCATGTTCTGAAAATCGAAATCACGTGAAATTTAAATCGATATATATTTTCAATTGAATTTTTGTTAAAATGAACGAAGAGATGCCTGATTTCAAAAGTACTTTAAGTAGCGGAAGTTGGCCCTCAAAGTATGAGATATAGAACAGGACATATTTTTATGAACTTTAAACACAGTAAATGTTGGTATTAGCGCTATTAACGTTTACGATAGCTGCTATGTCATGACAAAATGTTGTCCTGGTAGGTCCAAAATTAACCATAGGCTCATATAAGCCCCCATCCTAAAATCTCATATTATGAGGATATCTAAATAATATTCAGCACAAAGAACTTTTACGTGAATCTACTAAGTCTCATAACATAATTTTGTTTAGGCTGGTCCATGATTGCTCATGGAACCCAAATAGGGTACACTAGCAAAAATTGTTTTTATATATTGTGGTGTAGGGTACCTTATGATCGGGCTTGACAGACTATACTTTCTTATTTGTTTTTATTTTCTTTCAATCGCAATTTGTTTTCTTTTTAAATTTTAATAACTTAAGTCCTTCAAAATAAAATAACTTCCTATTACCCAATTAAAAAAGGCTTAGTTGATTTTTATTTCCATAGTTTTTCTATCTTGCATTTAGCGTTTTTATATTTTATTTTGTTTTGTCTATTCCTTCCTTATTAATAATATAAATATTAAATGAAACGCGAAAAAATAAATAAATAATTTTTGTTGCCTTATCTTTTTTTTATTGCTAAGCAGCTCTTTTCTTAAAATCCTTTTGTTAACATTTTTTAATATTCAAATAAACAGCTTAAGCAGCGTGGCCCAAAAAGACCTGCCAATGTTGAATTAATATTTTTTATTTTTAAAGGGTTACAAGCACAATAACAAATTTTATTCTAACTTTTATAAAAGAGTAGTAAAAACGTGGATCGTAAACCCGCTTACTACCCACTAGGTTACCGGAGCTAAATACATTAGCTCAAAAATCAGGTTATGAATTGTTTCAACTCAGCTTCATATGGCCAGAAAAAATGTCATGCAATTTTGTGGTATACGGTCCATAATTTACCTAAGATCTAATATGAGAGCAGCCTTCGGAAATTCACTGGAAACGCTAAAAACTAATTTCAGTGCTGAATTGCAATTAATTCTAATTTATGTTTTTTTATTACCAATATAAATTTCCCTCCTGAAAAGCATTTTAGTTCGGCTAAAACTATAACGAATCATGATATTTTACTCAAGCTAGTTAAAATTTCTAAAAAGAAAAGCCTAATAGCATTGACAGACGACAGCGTTAATTTGCATTAAAAGGTAACTAATGTGAATTAAAATTTTACTCTGACAGACGACAGTTTTTGCATTTAGTAAACAGCTGTTTATTTTTAAGAAATTGTTTTTTGGCATATGGATAGAAGGCAGAAAGTTCGATTAGCAGCTATGCTGTTGGTAAAAAATCACTATTTATTAGAAAGAAAGCTGAAATTACTTTTGCTGAAACTGCTCCATAATGTTAAAGTTGTACGTGCCCTAGCAACCATAAATCAAAACATGTTTCTACAACTTGGAATCGCAGAAAGACACTCTGAGATAAGACAAAGGCAATGTTGGAAATTTGTAAGTTTAAAATCATAATTTTATGGCGAATATAATTCATAAATGGCCATTTTAAAGGACCGCAAGAGTACTTTTTGGGAGTATGACGTGCTTTCGATGGACGATAACAGATTTAAGGAAAACTTTCGCCTCACCAGGTTGGTGAAATTGTTATAGATTTTTGCCACGCGATATGTAATAATCTAGCTCACTATATTAATACGTATCCTCCATATCCCCAAGAAATTAAACGCATTGTTGATGGGTTCGAAAACCTCGGTTTTCCGCAATGCTTAGGTGCTGTAGATGGATGTCATATAGAAATTCAGCCAAAAAGAGAGGATGCAGTAGACTATCACAATTATAAAGGCTGGTATTCAGTGGTTTTATTAGCAAGTTGTGATTGCAGGTAAATTTTTATATTAATGTTATTGAAAGTTTTGCATATGTGCTTTCATTCTTTGGCAGATCAAAATTCACATATATAAACATTGGATCAAGTGGAAAAAACAATGACTCGTACATTTTTGAAAAAAGTTCTTTAAAAAGATTTCATGAAAGCGCTGAAATTTTTACACAAAATAGCAAAATTATTGGCGACATCAATGTGCCTTTGTTGCTTATTGGCGATTCTGCTTTTCGCTTATCGCGGTATATGATGAAGCCATTTCCATATTCAGTAAATCAGCCAGATATAGAAAAAACCTTCAACTACCGACTGTCCAGATGTCGTCGTGTAATCGAAAATGCATTTGGCCAACTTAAAGCTAGATTTCGAAGAATTGGTAGGGGCTTACAAGTAGAACCAAAAAATGTTAACATTATAATAAAAACATGTTGCATTTTGCACAACTTTTTGAAAATGGAAAGCGATGAAGTTGCGTTCGCATGGATGGAAGATCTTGCAAAAGACTTAACTACCCGAAACCAGCCCAGCCACTCAACAAGAGTTGGCGAAAATGACGTGACAGCATCGGCTATTAGAAATGCAATAGCTTTGAATTTTAGTAAGTACAAACACAATCATTGAGCTTCATGCAATACACGATTTCTCTGTAACAAAATATATCGTTACCTAAAATGAAAAACCGCCTTACTAATCAAAAATTAACAATTGAATTTTTTCATTGATTCTGATGTATTGCATCACAAAATATGTTTTTACCTCTAGACTAAAATAAACGATTTTATTAACAAAAAACATACGGCCCGGTTTATATGATAAACTGTGATAGTTTGCATACCATGCAGCACTGCCAAATGTCAACACAACTAGTAGGTTTTACCCACAAAATAGAAGAAAAATAAATTCTAAAAAGTTTGTGGCAATTTATTATTTTAAATAGTTTTTCTTTTGCATCTCCTGTAAAATTTTCAAAATAATAGATAGTGCCATTTGCGTTTTAGGTAACGATATATTTATATATGTACATATGTATTTATTATGCGTACATACAAATTTTTTTAAATCTTATCTATTAAGGTTTTCATTAATGTTACAAACTCTTTGGCAGTTTCATTTTGTTCCCGAATAGCACTAACGATTTCGTTGGATAGTAATTGGCTGTCTTCCACCACACTTTTTAGCATTGCATTTTGCTCCTTCATAATTTTTACCACTTCACCTAAATGGTTTCTCTTTTTTCCAGAGGAAGACGAAGCTGCGGCAGCTGATGATAACGTGGTGTCACGAGGAGACAGTGGTGAAGGAGGCGACGAAATGATCACTGGTGATGGCAATGACTGTGACTCCGGCGATGGCAATGGCTGTGACTCCGGCGATGGTAATGGCTGTGACTCCAGAGATGGCTGACAGCTTGCATCTGGTGTATTTACCTAGTTTAATTAAATTTTTGTTAAAATTAAACTATTTTCAAATATATAAAATGTTTATTCTTGCAAATGAAAACGACTCCACAATTTCTGCACTATTGCTTGCATTGCTCCCAATTATCCGGTGCACAGCATTGTAAAATTTCCAATTGGATGGGCTCCCACCAGAAGGTCCGATTTCTTTTTTCTCCTCTCTACAAATTTAAATAGTTATTTTGTGTCAAAGAAGTTGTTGTAAGATAAAAAAAATATCTATACTTTTGCGTGAAATTTCTTATCTTGACGTGCACTTCTTCTGGACTAAATTTGTTGTTAATTTGCACTGAAATATCTTTGTAAATGTGCCCGTTTCTTTTTGCACGCCGCAAATCGGTGGCACGTTCCGACCACAGTTCTAGCAGAACATGTGCATCCCTATCGCACCACACGCTTCGCTTCTTTCCCTTGTAAATCTAAAAACAAAAAAAATACGAGTTTCGATTTTTATATTTCTTTATTTTTGTTAAAAACAATTAAAATAACTTACATTTGCCGACTTTGGATTAATTTTAATTTTACAATTGTAAACAATTTGACAACAGCTAACTGATTGTCGAATATGTTGCCATATTGAAATAGCTAAATTTGAAAACAGCTAATTGATTGTCGACTATGTTGCCATATTGAAATAGCTAAATTCAGTATAAATTCAGTCTGATTTTGTGCATTTATTCAAATCAAATACACATTGGGATGGGGATAATACACAAGTAAATTTGAATTAATACTAGTAATGCAAATTAACGCTGTCGTCTGTCTATGCTATAAGCCTTCCTCATTGTCTGTCAATAATTTAATATACACTCAGCAGCAAAAATCTGTGTACAAGCCATTGATATGTTTTTCAGAACAAAAAAAGTAAAAAAAAAGTTTGTGTAAGTCTATAAAAAAAATATTTTATTTATTTATTAGGATTAGTTCTAAAAATACTTGTATTTATTTTTAACAAAAATAAAAACGATAGTTCATAACGATGATCCAATAAATCCTATAAATGTTCTATGGGACTTATGTATGAAGACTGCGGTGGGGCTTTAAGCTGTTGTGGGTCTTTGTCGAGTAGCCAAAGCTTCGTTTTATGAGACGGATGCTTTGGGTCTTTATATTATTAAAACATGTAATCGTTACCCAGGTTCAATTTCTCTATGTTGGGCTGCAAATTTTCTGTTAATATAGAAAGATATACTTTAGTATGCATTTTAGAAGTAAACGGATCCAAATTTCCGGCTCCTTGGCACGCCGAAAGCCTCTGGTGTTACTTGTAAATTGTCAGAAGCAAATTGCTTTTACCAAGTAATTTATAAATAAGCCAGTTCTAAGCCGCAATCAATTTTAATGCTAAAGTCCATTGTTATAAAGATTATTAAATAATATATATTCGAACTGTCGGTAGAGGGTATCAAAGATTCGGCACAGCCGAAACTTGCACTATAGGTTAGGTAAGGTTAAAAAGGGTTGTGCGCCCAAGTGCACACCTCCAATCGGAGACCAATGCGGTCCATTGTGAATTTCTTCAGTAAGGAGGTAGTGAAAAGAAAGAATTGAAGAAGAAAAAACTAAACAGACAGATAGAATAAAATATATTAGTAGGTACTACATAAGACAGTTATTCCCTCTAAAGTCCCCGCAACTGAAACAGCCTTCCTATTTCCCTGACAAACCCCATTAAATCGTTTAGATCTAGAGATGCACCCCAGTTCTTTGTGAAAACTGTCCCCCAGCCATTTCTGTCTGAGACCCTGCATCCTAGTACATGCTCAACCGTCTCTAGCTCCTCAGAATCATCGCATAATATGCAGAAGTCCGGTATGGCATTGTCCCATTTACTCGTAAAAGCTCTAACAGAACAATGACCCGTCAAGAACCCTATAAGTGTCCTGAGACTACTCCTATCCAATCCCAGCAGAACCCTGGTTGCCCCTGCGTGTAATAAAGGCCATAGGGCCTTAGATACCCTGAAATCCGTTCTGTCCCTCCAGGATCAGTTAACGTCATCACGGAATCTATTCCGTATTACCTTATAGTAGTGACATATTGGGGATTTACCCCCGTCCCTTACCATTAACTCCAGACTCGAACCCTCTCTTGCGAGTTCATCCGCCACCTCATTACCATCCACCATGCAGTGTCCGGGTAACCAACACAGACTTAATGTGAATACCTCCATGAGTCCCCTCAGAGCATCCCTAGACCAAGCGATCAGGCACGATAGCACCGTATAATTTGTCAATGCCCTAAGCGCTGCCTGAATATCAACGTACATTGTCACCTAAGATCCACACACGATGTGATTCAGTATTACCTTCGTCGCCCTATAGATCACTAGGATCTCAGGTTGGAAAATACTGCACTCATCCGGGAGTCTGAATAACCTTTTTACGTCAGTGTCCGCAATATAAACCACGGCACTAGTGCCGGTTTCCATCTTAGATCCATCCGTAAATACTGCCCACCCCTCAAACAGTTCAATGGATCCACGCCAGACTTCTCTATCCGAGACCTCAACTGGTGGTATTATACCGAAGTCCATGGTTATAATCCTTTCTCAAATTCCCCCGAGAATACTACCCTGATCAAGCAGACCCACCTTGTACAATATTCTTGTGTGATAAGTGTCACTGTTGTTGTGATATTAAAATTTTTAATTCATGGTACGATTTGGCTGAAATTCACCTCTACTTCTGCAACAATTTGTATGAAAATGTATATGACGTTTATAATAATTTTTGTTTTTAAAAATAATAATAAATATGTAATATTGTTTTGGGCAAAATTTTGCAATCGGGTTCTTAATGGAATATGTGTGTGGTTGTGAAAAATACTGTTGCTCTATTATGAACACCAGTAAAAATGTTGCTGCCTATTGTGTACGAGGCTTAAATGTACATAAAAGTGAGTGAAAATTATTGAGTTTTTTATTCATGTCAACGATTAATTGTTATGACGGAGTAAATATATAACCATTATTTAATTCCTGATCGGTTCATACAGCTTTCATGATTAGGAATTAAGTAGGTTTTTTTGAGGACTTGGGTTCAGTGATCGACCGCCCTGGAAGGGGTGCGCATCGAAATATTCGCAATGAAGACAACGTGTTAAATGCGCGGTAGAGTATTGAAAATGATCTATCTGTTTTAGCTCGTCGTCAATTTCATTGGGCAATTTCAGAACAACATTGCAGATAATTCTGAAGTGGAATGAATCATAAGATGCATCCATACACCATGCAAGTACAGCAACCGTAGGACCACCAACAAGGACTACTGGTAGGGGTAACTTAGGCTCTGTTGGTAATTTCTGCTATACATCTTATTTTCTACACTAAAGCTTGCTTGGCAGAATTATTATTTATTAAATATAACAAAAAACGTAGACCGCTTTTTTTATGCAGTTTTGAATAAATATTTCAACAAAATTAAAAAAAAAATAATAAATTCTTAAAATTGTTGTGGGCATAATATGCAAACATAAAATTTTTAACCCAGTTTTGATTTGTTTTTGAAAAAAAATCTACGGTTCGAAAAAAAAAACTTAAGCATTGTTTCATTTCAAACAGTTTCCATTGTTTAAGCTCTTGTGCGCAGTAGAGCATCAATTGAATTTTAAAATGCCCGGTGCTGGTGCAATCTGGTTTATTTATCGCATTAAGACAACTTTATATTCGTTCCAACAAATAAACGGCATCATAAAAAATCATGTTGTAAATTAAGCACCAGCTGCTGCTTCTTATTCTTTTTTCTTGTTCTATCTTTATTCTTTTGGTGTTTTGTTTCATTTTACGACATCTAGTTTATTTGGATAGGACAGTGAAATCTAAGAAAAACGCTCATCAGGTAAGGCATTTGTATGGCGGTAAGGTAGAATAATGGGAACGTTTCAATTAACCAATTTCTGTACGATTTATAAAATTGAGACCATGGGAATTTCAACACGGAAAATAGGCACGCAAAGCTAATTATTCTTCGAAACCAAACTTTATTGGGCCTTCCTGATTTGTACTGCCTTGAATTTATTCGTGGGTCTATCTATAACTTATACATATTCGGCCTTATATAAAAGAAATTTTATGTGAACTTGAAGTATTCGTTAAACATTCCTGCGGGAAATTTGTGTCGATTGCACTTAAAGCACTTATCGCGTGACCAGTGAACAAAATCTTATAATTAAAAGATACGAATTGTGATAGGTGAAAAAAACAAGACCTATCCCTTTACTAGTGATTATGTGTTTAGAGTGTAGTTGGTCCACAGGAAAGGTAATTGGCACAAAACTATTAATGTGACTGGATTTTGTGCGGGTAGGGGCTGATTCTCTCTAGTTCTATTACTTTATGAAGGGGATCTATCATACTGACATGGTTCATTTGTAACAATATTTGCGACAGGCATTATTTTAACAGAAACTGGCTGTGTCCATTAAGGTTATTTAAGTGACCTGTTACAAAGTATCAAAAAGGTGCCAATTAACCCCTCGTAGGACATCGCCATGTTAAAGTGACTTGTCACGTAACAGGTTTAGTGTTAGTTCCCTTTCCCCTAGGGATATAATTTGTAAGGAAAACCGATTTAAACGAGTACTTCAGGTTCAAATTAATTTTGTTGCTAAAGGCCGTTTGTCTTTAATAAACTTCATGCCATTTTGGAGGGCAACCCTCTGTCAATATTCTAACTCAGTCATTCAACGAAATAATGTAAACAAGAAATGTTACTCTTGTTTCGAAGAGAGCAAATGTTGTGCCATCCTTTGGGGGAAATTCTGCTTTAATTTTTCAATTTAGAAAAGTAGAGCTGAAGCACATGAATTGCTCTGCCGAAGCTGCGAAATATGGTTTGTGCGGTATAGCAGTGGTGGTTTTAATACGGATGACAAGGACCACCTAAGTAATGGGTGTTTTTTTTCGAGTCCGACTTGAATTTATACAAAATAACATAAGATATAAAATTTTAAACAAAAAATGTTTTTTCTATTCGACAGATTAAAATATGACATTAACATTTAAAAATGATTTCGAGCATAAAGCCAATGTGGCTGTTCATGATAAAGTGCATTCCTGACGTCCAGTTTTGGGCCGATTTCGAGCATTTATGGCCGTATGTCAAAAAAAAAAAAAAAAAAAACAAGGAAAAATCTTGGCCTTTAATGCACTAATTGTTGCTGGGTTATCTGCATAAGCCAGTGACTTCACCTTGCAATAATTAGAACGTGTCAAATCGCTCGACCTTGAAGGCCAATAAACAGGTTCATTCCGCGAAATTAACTTATCGCCAAATTTAAATTTCAATATGTCGATGGTTGCGGTCGCCTCGTATCGCCATTCTGTTAAAACCATATTTCGCAAGGATCACTGTCGTCTATACTTTCGAACAAAAAATCATTGGTCCGGTAACGATCTGCATTAACCGTAAAGCCTTTTTGTAGAGATAAGGTCCATTAATGCCGCCAGCGTATAAGCCCACCAAACGATGCATTTTGCTGGACGAAGATGAGTCTGTAGTGTCCTGTGAATCAGTCTCAGTCTAGATTCGGCAATCGTCGTCTGTACGTTGCACGAACGGATTCATTTTCAAAGTAAATTTGGATTATTAAACTATATGTTTCAACACGAATCTATTCATGTAAATTGGCCAGAGTATACTAACAGCTTTTTTAAATTCATTTAAAAAAAACATTAAAATCATTTTAAATAAATAAAAACGATTTCATACAGGAAACCGCATCAAAGAATGTTAGGCTGGCTGTTAATTCTTTGGTATGGAATTTTTTGACACTTAGAATACATAAAACTACATGTAAAACAATAAGGGACATCTCGCATAAATCTAGCACTCTCTCTGTCTCTGATCCGGTCACCTGTATGAATTCGCCAAGGCACAAATAATATGTCATGATGATTGTCAATGTCGTATGATATCAACATTAATATTTAAAAATACGTGGAATAGCCGGGTACTTTATATTTGAACAACTAAATTAATTTGTTTACAACAACAATGTCCAGAATATTCATTAAAATAGTTTTCACTGTAACAAAACAATAGCCACTCTTATTCAATTGTTTCTCATAAATGTTTTGAATAAAAAGCAAAAAAAAAAAAAAAAAATTTGAAAACAAACTAGAAAACTTTTATTATTTCTTTTTTTTTTGCAATTCTTATCATTGCGAGAACTAAAAAAATTGCAATAAAATGAAATTATCCATTTTTTAAAACAATAGAAGTTGTTCTCTTTCTGGTTGGGTTTATTTTTATTTTCATTTTGTTCGTTCTTACAAGTTTACAGCCAAAGAGTTCAGCAATTTACAAAGAAGCTGAAAACTAAATCATGACCAGCAGCATCAGCTTCACTAGTATTGACATTAACTATATAAACATTAAGAGCAACAACAGTACAAAAAGGGCCTGTCTGTTTTTTTTTACCAAGCAGTGCTGCCAGGCTTTGATTTTAAAAATAACTGCACAGAAAAAATGATAAGGGCAGATAATATCTGCGATTTGTAGGGACTCAAAAAATCGCCCAAGTGACAATGAAAATCTTTTTCTAGGGATCAAAATAAGAAACTTTGCCCAAGGAATCATACCTACAAGATGAATTCTGATGTTCCTTATCTTGACCCAATTGTAAAATTTTGAAAAATCCTACTTTGACCCATTTAAAGTGCCCCAATCGAGTCTAAATGTATGACCGACCCCAACTAACTTTAGATGCCGGCCCACCCTTGTCACTTGGGCACTTTTTAAATAGACCCGCCCTAGTGTACATATTTGTTATCTATTTTTTTAAGAAAAATCTGCAATGAAAACATCTGGCAAGTTAATTGGTTACGTATGAGTATTATTTAATTCCAATTTATTAACATTCATACGCCATGTGATACAACTAATAAATCAAGCTTTTAAAAAAGCAATAAGCGAAAAAATAAGACTTTTTGTGAAAGTAGAGCTTTTTCTGAAAAAAGTCATGTAAAATTAGTCTTTTTTTTAAATTCTTAAAAAGAGTGACTTCCTGTAAAAAAAAAAATTTTTTAATTACTCTATCTTTCTTGAAAAAATGTGGTAAAAGTTTACGGAAAAGTTACTTTTTTTTAGGAGATAGTCACTTTTACTGAAAAAACTTCACTTTTGGTGAAAAAAATAAAATTTTAGTGAACAAAATTGTTGTGAAAAAAGTCACGCCTCAAAGAGTGTATGCACGATCAACATAATAAGAGAAGACTAACATTCCGTACGATACGTTGAAAGAATATTTTAATCAAGACGATCCACCGTTTAATGATCTAAACATTCGATCACATATACAAGGAACTGAACGACATGTTCAATTGCTAGCGTTTTCAATCGAGTTATACAAGAAAATATAGACGATGTTATGGCAACGACATCAGAGAGCTGTGCGAAATTGCTCAGACTTGAGAGCAAAAAAAGATTTCAAACAATAATTTTATTAGTTTATTTTCTATCATTAAGTTGTATTAAAAAAAATAAGCTCCAAAACAAAACAAACATAGCCATTTCGCTGATTGTTTCATGTTAAGTGCTAACAATAATGATTTTTGGATATTTTTGTATGGGTCCCCCCCGCATTGGCGTTTCAGTGGATGTACCACTAGCATCGGTGTGATGGCCCTCCAAAGTTAGTGGGGGTTGGTCATACAATTAGACTCGATTGGGGCATGTTGAATGGGTCAAAGTGGGATTTTTTAGAATTAAATACGATTTTCCTTGTCACTTGGGCGATTTTTAAATCGACTCGCCCTAGCCGATATACAATGTATAGTCCGAAATTTCCAACGCCACTACTTTGCTAGAAAAAAAATTTGCCTGTATGGCAGCACTGATACCAACTAAAATATTTAGGAAGTCAGACAGACAAACTGTTAGATAGCCACATTTATAGATACATTTTGTGTCGGTATAATTCCCAGGCTATTTAATGAGAGACAATCTACTGAATAATTAAAAAGAAGGTAGCTTTTGCTTGCCAATAATAGAAGTAACAACAACAAACATTATTATAATCATCGCTGTTGCTGCTGTCATTCCTTTAATGTGTTTGTTGCTCGCAACGTTTGAAATATTTCGCTTAAACGTATTTTATTATTATTTTTTTTTAAATAACTTTGTTGAGAAATGAAATAGAGCCGAAAATTGTACTTAACTTTATAAGGAAGTAGATGGGGGTATAAATGTGCAGCATAAAAACTTGAATAAAAGTTATAATTTGCAGCTTATAAAACTTGGAAAAAGTGGCAACTAAATAACTACAAAAAATTAATTGCAGAATAAGAAGTTTTAATATAATTTTTCATCACAATGTTAAAGAAGATACTTGTGACTGGTATTTACTATTCAATATGCAAAGTAAACGAGGCAAATGTTTTCTAGCTCATATTTGAACCACAGAATATGATTTTGTTAATAACTTCTGGGTTGTTTTTTTTGCAAAATTTTTAGAAATATTTTTTTATAATTCCGTAATGAAAAAAACTTTTTTTAATTATTTTTTTCAGTATTTATTTGCTGCAACGTCGTCACAACTCAAGAAATTAAATCTTGTAGTTAGTTATGCAGAATTGTTCCCTATGGGTTCCTTTGTAATGTTAATAAATAATAAATTTCATCTTTATATTTTATATACTTTCCATGTTTGAAGAGAATGCATATTTATATTTTTTACACAGAAAAAAAAAAAAAAAAAAATTGATTTCAATTAAAAAATGTGTGATAAAACTTTATTGAATTTTTTTTTGTTCCTTTGCTAATCCAGCGAAATGCTACCCCTATCTGCAGGAAAGAAACCAGAATCTCTGGCGGGAAACGAACCCGCAACCCCTGTTCACTTGATTAAACGTTTAATTCACTTGATTAATCGTTCAATACACTTGATTAAACATTCCATTCACTTGATTAAGTTTAATTCACTTGATTCAACGCTTAATTCACTTGATTAAATTTTTAATTAAAACTGATATAGACATTGGTCTCCTAGTGGAGGTGTGCCCTTGGCGCATAGCCCTTCCTAACCTAACCTAAACTGATATAATTTTTGGTTAATGCTTTAATTGGTGAAACATTTTGGAGAATTGTTTCTGTATTAGTGGCGCAAGTAAATCAAAAACTTTAAACACATTTATTTCGAAATGTATTTTTTGGAGTTATGAACTAATAATACATAATCAAACCATATTCTAATTCTTATTTAATGTCCTGCCTGTACCGGACGAAAACTTTTGTCATCACTGTTTCTATTCACATATGTATGTACATTAGTGTGTCCCATTAAAAAAAAAATTCTGGGGATCATTCTTAATTTGAATACTCATAAGGCTAAGAATTTTTGAGATTTTTTTCCGATTTTTCGGAGGTGGTTTAGAGGTCGCGCAAATTGATTTTGTACCAAAAATCGACCTTTTTGGGTTTTTTTTAATTTCGGTTGAAAATTGGTAAAAAATAGATATTTCTTCAGCTTCTGAGTCAATATTCTTAAAGAAAATTTTCCGATCTTTAATTTTATGTGCATAAATAATAAGTTTCGTCAGGGATTTTCCACATTTTGATACATTATATAACAGTTTTTCGTAAATTTTCAGCAAATATGAAAAAAAATGCTTTATAACTTTTAAAATTTGTATTAAGACTAAAAAAACTAATGATGCAGTTTAAAAGATTATGAAGTTTTAAATAAATAAGCATAAAAAAAAAATGAATTTTCTCTCACCGTTCTCGAGTTATACGCTTTTAAAGCTTTTTACACATTGTATGAAATGTATAATACTATAAGGTGTGAACTAGGTTTGCATTGCTTTAAACTTTAAATAATTGGATTTAGAAAATGTTTTACAAATAAAATAATAGTTACTTACCAGTCATACATAACAATAACATATGTAATTATTACAAGAAGTCCCGTCTTTTTAATAAAAATATTTTGTTAATCTGAAGTTTTATTGCTCCGGTAAGTTGTAAATTATCATAAAGTAGTCCAAGAAATATTGGGTAATATTTTTTTAAAATAGATATGCCTTTGTCGAATACAAGGAATGTGTGGTGTGTGGGCAAAATGATTGATGACCTTGATACTGCCAAACCGCCGACAAAAAACCAAATACTGCAAAGATTTTTTAAATTGCATTTAGTGGAAAAGTGCACTATTTCCAAAAGCAGTATTTGGTTTTTTGTCGGCGGTTTGGCAGTATCAAGGTCATCAATCATTTTGCCCACACACCACAAATTCCTTGTATTCGACAAAGGCATATCTATTTTAAAAAAATATTACCCAATATTTCTTGGACTACTTTATGATAATTTACAACTTACCGGAGCAATAAAACTTCAGATTAACAAAATATTTTAATTATAATATATTATATATTATAAGAATATTTACTCAGAAGCCGAAAAAATACCGATTTTTTAGCAATTTTCAATAATAATTCAATAAAAGTAAAAAACGCTAGATTTTTGGTACAATATCAGTTTGCGCGACCTCTAAAGCACTTCCGAAAAATCTGATAAAATTCTCAAAAATACTTTACCTTATGAGTATCCAAATTAGGAAAGATCTTCCGAGAAAATCCAAATTTTTATTTTTTTGGGACAACCTAATGTACATATGTGTTTAGCGGTCTTCGATTCGGATAAGTCCTGCAGTTTATTTTTTCTTAGGCGGATGTATCCACCATCGACTAAGCAGATTAGAGTGGAGTTAAAGCCTTCTTAAATATGTTAAAAAGTATTTCGTGATCATAGTTTTTACTATTGGCACATTGAGCTCCTCGTGAAAATTCGAGTTTCTAACACACCAGGGAGGCGCTGTTATTACTCGCAAAAGTTTATTTTTGTGATTTTGCATTTGTTCAATATTCGAGCCCAAGGCAGTAGCAATAGAGTGGCTTTAAGACAGAGATTTAAGGTAGAAGTTTGCGATCGGGATTTAGCACAGAATTTATCCAATATTCCAATTAATTTAAATTGATTTTGGTTTCATTTGAATTTCTTATATATATCATTTTAATGATCTAGATGTGTACCGAGATAATTTACATGCAAATGTTCAAGTATTATTTGGTGTTTGGTTTTAAGGGAGGCGAATAATTCCCTTCGCAAAGTGACTGGTATACACATGTACACATTTTTGCTTATTGACCTTTTTCTTCCATTTCCATTTTTTAATATTTCCAATTAAAATATATGGTTCTGTAAGTACCGTCATGCTTAATTTTCATAATTTTATAATTTTTATAGAAAAAAGCTGTGGACCTTCAATTGAATATAAAATTAACCATTATTTATTACTTATTGGGCAAACATTTCAGGCAATCATTGTTATTTAGTCATATCACAGACAGTTATGGACTAAAATGGCTTAATTTCTATAACTATATGTGATATATGTAAATATATAAATACCTCATTCGTACGATATGATATGCCTTCGGAGAGTTTAATTTCACATACACACACACAGACAGGATAGATGGACGATAAATCAGCTCCCGTACTAATAAAGGTCATTATTTTTAAAATAAGCATCGTTATTTAAGAAACTGCAATTGGAATAATATTTACCCTATTCATCTGTTGTAGAGGGTATATGAAGCGATGCAAAGGGAAAAGACGCAAAACGAACCGTCGAATTAACACAATGTAGTGGTAAGGTTCAAAGGGTTCCAAAAACAAATCACGCCCGCCATAGAACTCCATGAGAATGGGTTGAATTTAAAAACAACCAGATTGCAAGAATATCATCTTATGTTTGGATTATGAAAATGCTCATCTTTGCAGATAACCGTATATTGGCTAAATTTTACCATAAATTGGTAAAAAAAAATAACCTCATTTTTGTAAAAAATGATCGATAGTGTGGTCAAAATCGACCAAATTTTGGTCAAAATTAACCATAGTGGATGATTGCCGACTTTTATGATTTTGTAAGGACCAAGAGAAGTTGGAGACAGAGCACTTCTTGTTCCACTGTCCAGGCTACATAATAGCAGGCTGAAATGGCTAGGAAGTAGATTCCTGCGCGAAGTGGAATTTGTTTCGAGCTGCGGGCTCGAGAATCTGATGGGATTTGAAATAGGAACTATCTAGCTGCGCAGCAGGAGACTGGGGACTGGATACATTTAGAGCAGTTTTCTGGTTAGAAGGGTTGTTTGCTTGTGTTGTCCGATTTTTGTTTTCCACTACTTTCTCTAATCCTGTGCTTTTTCTCCTTATTTCTCCTATTCTTCTCTTAACAGGATTCTATCACTAGCTCAGGAGTCACAATGTACCATATTGGTCTCTGGGTGAGGGTGTGAATTTTACTGCGCAGCAGCCTTTCTACCTAACATAACCTAACCTATCCATAAGACGCAATAAAATAGCGATAATAAGATAAATATAAACTACAATTTGCTCACAAATTGATAAAATATTTTAGAGCCAACTGTCATCTAAATACGAGCATAATAAGATGGATTATGAGCACAAACACTTTTTTTCGCCAAAACGTTTGAATGTGGGCTACGTGAAATGATGGACTGATTCCCAGTATTTTCAATTCAAATTTAATTAAAACACTTTTTAGAGTTGCGCCCTGTACTTTGCGTACAAAGTTAACATGAACAGAGAAGCAGCCGGCCGCAAGAACGGAAGGACAGACACCGTTTGATCGATTTAGAAAATGTATCTGAGTCGATCGATATACCACAAGATGTTTCTAGAACCAAACGCCTAAGCCCCTTCACTATTGGGGTGTAGGTGGGTTTAAAAACAATTTAGAAATAACGAGATTTAAGCTCTGGCTACCACAAATAATGTCTATAATTGTATGTCATTAATCTTATCAACTACTTCACGCATGTACGTGTTATTAAATTCCAGTTAACAAACGAAATTTATATATAAGCATAAAATATAATATCGTCATATGATTTGCTTCTCCTTACACAATATCAAAAGAAAAACGCTTTTAATCGCGCAAATACATTAGAAACAAAAACAAGGTATTTGGAATTTATTTTTGTAGGCAGCTAAAATCGGATCTTTCTGGTTTGCTTAATTTTATTTAGGCATGCGGTATAGCCAACCCAGTTCTTGTTGTGTGGATGTTAAAATAGCTTTTTATGGGATCTGGGACAAATGATGAATCAATCTTCATCAAAACTAAAAAAAGAATTTTTTGTTACAGAAAACTAATTTGCGTGAAATTTTATTATAGTATTATTATTTGGCGTGTGAAAATATTTTGCGAGTATATGTATAATTTTCGAGTGGTGATCAGTCGTTAAAAGTAAACCAATTCCTTCAATTTGCTCAATCGTTCTTTATATAATATTCACCAGAAAAGTAATGGGTTGTCCAACTATAATGTACGATGTAAATTGTGTGTCACACCTTAACGTCCAGTTTTTTGCACAACTTAATTTGACATATCCAAGGCGAATTCATACAGGTGACCGCATCATGAGATAAACTTATGCTAGCTATGCCTTTTTTGAAAAACACTTTGTATTTAGTGTTTGCAAAAAGGTAGAGTGAATGTCAAAATTTTTTGTTGAAAACATAAACAAGGCATTTTTTTCTTGTTTATATAATATACACAATTGCTTTAAAAGGTAAATCTTTTTCCTGTATTGCAAATTTATTGGGGCTCCACTTATTCCTTGCGCACTTTTAATTCCTTGATTTTATATTTTATATTCACTTTTTTTTGATTTATAAAATGTAAATAAGTTTTTTTTTCAAGTATTTAGATTTTCATTGAATTTTAAATTATAACTAATTTTTTCACAAAGCTTGACATTCAGTATACACACAAATAAATAAACAATAAACAGATGACTCGAAAATGTCATTCAACCATGGAAAGGCACACAATTGAGAGGCGCGTTAAGGTTGTTGAAGCCTTTTACGAAAATGGACGTTCAAATCAAAATGCATTTCGTGCATTTCATGATTATTTTGGTCACATCAGTGGATTCGTTAATATTAAAAAATTTAAAGGCAATATTTATATTTGGTATCACAATACAAAGTGAGCAAAAAAATGTTTTATTTATAAAAAATTAAAAACAAAAATTAAAAATTAAACTAGATTTAGATATTTTACAAATATTAAAGTAAAATTTGATACATTGAGCTAAGGAAAATCCAAGAGTGATTGCTGAAATGCCGATGCATCCACAAAGAGTAACTATTTGGTGTGGGTTTTGGGCTGGCGGTGTTATCGGGCCGTACTACTTCGAAAATGAGGTCGTCTAAGCAGTGACCGTGTATGCTGTTCGCTATCGCGAGACGATAACGGATTTATGTAACCAGAAATTGAGGATATGGACCTGGAGGATAAGTGATTCGAACATGATGGCGCCACTTGCCACAGGGCACATTTGCGCGAGAAGTTTAATGGCCGCCACGGTCATGTGATTTGAAACCATTGTACATCTTTCTTTTTTTTTTGGGATATTTAAAAGATAAGGTGTACGTTAATAAGCCAGGAGCAATTCAAGAGCTAAAGGAAGTGATAATTCGGAACATTAACGACATTGAATCTTAATTATGTGTCAGAGTCTTTAAAAATTGTGGACGATCGGATAGAAGTATTTTTTTTAATTATTCCTACACTCAATCCCGCAAAGCTTTTCGCTTGTCTGCAGGAGACCAGAGTCTCTGGCGGGAATCGAACTTGCAACCCCAGAACTGATAGACTAGCTCACTACCAGCTAGCCTACCGAGTCACCCATGCCACTGAAGCCGTGACGAGAATTTGGCCGATATTTTGTTTCCCACATAATTGTCACAGATCTTTCTATCATAATTAAACACATTAAGATAATTCTCTGAAACTTTTTTCTTATTTAAAATTCACATCGTGCTCTTTGTAAAAAGAGCAAAGAAAAGGAAGAAAAATGTTTTTTTAATGGAGAAGTAGTAATGTGTAAAAACAAACAGCTTAAATACAAAAGCGCATAACAGCAAAAAAAATCCGAAATAGAGTTTTTGACTGATTCGTTTTATTAAACTACATGTTCACAAAAAATTTTAGATCCCTGCGAACAAAAATGTTGACTATATTAAAGAAATTTAAACGCCAAGTACACCTTGTTGTTATTGATTTTATAAAGATTTTTGCTTCTCCTGTAAAAAAATTAAAAATGTGTTGTTACACCCTTTTTCATTTTAGGTGATGATATGTTTAATAGTGTGAACCCAGACTATGTACAAACCTCATGACCAAGACATAGTATACAAAAACTTATTTGTAATGAAAATTGTTTTCTGCCGTATCAAAAAAAATTAAACTAAAGAAACTTAAGAGGTGGGTCTGTAAGTCCTTATCCCGTCCGTACTGGTGGAGGGTATTACAAAAATTATTAAACCCATACGATTACAGTTTCCCTCTGTGAATTTCGTATATGAAATTTTATTTGTCCGAAAGTATAATTGTTGCTTAATATTTGCAAGAGTCATTTGCAGTATAAACTTAATTGTATAATTATTGTTTATTCAAGTCTGGTATTATCCGTTTGTAGCCAGTTCGTGTGTTGGTATTTATAACAACAATTACCACATTTGTAACTAAGTTTACAGAGAATAATGATAGCGAGATTGTCCTGATTAAAGTAAACATTTTTCTGATATGTTGCTTCATCTAGCGTGAAATTGGATTGAAATGGTTTAATTAATATAATTAATTTAAATGCGAAAAAAGTAAATCACCGATTTAAGGAAAATATATTTATGAATACCTTTCTACACGAAAGGTTTACAATTTTTAATAAGAGATTTAAAATTTTTTTAATGCGAGTGGAAATATTTATTCATATAAAAATGTTCATTAATAAATAATTGTATTCAAAAAAACAACTTTGATATTAAAAATGTTCTTTATAATAATGAGTTAACACTGTAGGTAAGTTAATTATTATGAGTTTGTACTGAAGCTCGATGTCTGACTGGAAGATCCATTTGCGGCCGTTTTCGTGTCCTTAATAACTTTATGCACACAAGCCAAATTTAATTTTCAGTTGTTTTTGTGATTTTTGCAACTGAAACAAAAGACCATACACAACATTAAAAGACACATGCACGACAAAAGCGAAAAGCATTTTAAATCATGAATCCTTATATCCAAAATTGATCGATGCATAACTGAGACAAATGCGCTCAGTAAAATGAACGGTTTAGTTTGTGCAGTTGTGTCTAATGTCAATATCATTATTCAATAAGTCAATAACAGTCCAACAGCTTAAGGCAAATATTTGAGCGAGCTCACGCTAAGACCTCAAATGTTTACAAAAAAGATTATGAAAAACGCTTTGGAATAAGGACTCCGGGACAAAGAAAACATCTGGCAACTCTTTGAATATAACCTTTTGATAACATTATGAAAACATATTATCAAATCTTAATTGTAATAATTGCCAACCCTAAATTAAATCAGAAAGAAACAAATTGTTCCTGAAATAAATCACAAAGTTACTTATACATACGACACCCTGTAGATCTAATATCGTTTTATACCCTTTACCACAGGAGGATAAGTTTGTCAATCCGTTTGTAATTTCTACAAATGTTAACCTTACAACCTATAAGTATATATATTCTAGGTTCTTATGAGTAGCGCAGGTGATTTAACGATGTCCGTCTGTCCTTCTGTTTGTTGAAATGTGGTTTTCAAAGACCCCAGATAAGATGGGGACTTGGTTGTTATATATTTCTGTCACATCTGCTCTTTTTAATTTTGCTATTAAAATTCAACCAGATCGGTGCATTAATGGCTGAGATGTGAGGTAAAAAACACGACTACCTCTAATTTTGCCCATAAATTCCCAGGAAAAACTTTTTGAATTTTGGTAATAGGTCGTAGTTATTTCATACGTTACCTGGTAAGTAGTTGTCATTACAATTGTCATTATTCTGAGAACCTCAACAAGTACTTGCTAGTAATGACCTCAGTAAGTACTTTTCACTACTATTATTTTCAGTTATGAATATTTGCTTACTAATAATCAGCTAAATAACTACTTATTAGCTGACTTGTTTTCAGTACTGAATATTTACTTACTGGTAACTAGCTTCATAACTACTTATAGGCTCTATTACCTAGCGCCAATTAAATAAAAACTAGTTATTTTTTGGATTCTAGTAAGTATATTGTAAGTACTTACAATTCAACTTACTGGTAGTTAAATAATAACTAGATATTTTGTGACTTCTAGTAAGTGTATTGTAACTACTGAATTCTGTGGACAACTCGAACAAAAATAAGTAGTTATTCAGCCGAAAAATAAGTAGTGTTTATATTTCTCCAATATTACTTCCTGACTTACCAGGTAAGTAAAGTTTTTGCTGGGTTACTCACTGTTGTTGTTATTTTATTATTTTTTTGCAATACATCTGGGGAACGGAAAGAGCAGAAGGTTGCAAATTAAGTAAATTCATCTTGGTTATTAATATCTAGGAATTGGATTGGATAAGTTGGTGTGGCACTACCCATACAAAGACATTATAAATTTCTGTTTAACTGGGGAACGGAAACAGAAAATGTTTTCACAAAATACTTTTTTTATATCTAAAGAATGGTAAGAGAAAACTTTTCCAAGTTAGGTACACATAGGTGGCTTATTTTATTAATACCCCGCCTCTCTAAAAATGTGGTCCCGTTCAAAGACATTATAGATATCTGAAGAACGGCAGAAGCCAAAGCATCTTAGTTATCAATACACAACATATCAATACACAAAATCTGGGCGGGATTGAATAATTGGGCGTGTGTGTTTTGTGTTCTTATCGCAACATGGTGAAGGATATATATGATTCGGCATAGACGAATATAGCACTCTTATGGCCAAAGTCAATTATTTAAATGTAGTTTTTCATATAATTTTTTTTTTTTTTTATGAAAAACAAAATTTAAACACATTTAAATAGTTTGGTGAAATTGGCCATTACTTATTTTTATTAAAATTAATTCTGTTTGATTTTCATTTAATATTTTATTTTTCTATAATAATAATAATTTTAGTCAATTTATGGCAACACCATCAGCAAATATTTGAATTTTTTGCCTTCTAAATTCTTTATTATGTTGTTAGCAAACAAACAAAAAATTTGCTTAGCAAGTTTTTTTTTTTTTTTTGTTGTTCTAACCTTAATTTAAATAAACAAGAAACTCTTTTACCAACAATCTATTAAGAAAATCTAAAAGGTTCAACAATTTTTACAAAATTATGTACATATGCTAACAGTGTGGGGCAAAACAACGCGTCAAACAGTTACTTTGATTTTACTTTTGAAAATTAAATTTAATTAAAATTATATTGTATTATGAATATTGAAAAATTTATAAAAATTATAAAAAAATTATAATAGCAATGTTCATCTTCAGTCCGTTGTACATATTTAAATAGACCAGACTCGTTGGTTCTTGTTCTAGAAATAATAGGGTATTCATTCGGTTAACCTTCAATCGGTCAACCGATTAATAACTATCCGATTAACTGATCGGTTAATTGAAAATTGCTTGTTTTCGATTAACGCTTAAACCGATTAATTTCAGTCGATTAACCGATGTAACAAAATTTTTAACTTTTTGTAGTATTATAACATATTTTTTTTTGTACTTTTAATTATTTGTTTCGTCGCATATACAAAAGGTTTGGTTTAGAAAACATTTTCATACAAACGAAGAAGGTATTCAGTGATATACATTTTCAATAAGTGTTTGCTGTCAACAGCTTCTTGTTTCACGTACTTTTTATATGTATGGGTTCAGTTATTTGTTTCTTTTTATATCTCATCAATCAATCTTTTAACAAAATTAAACAAAACAATTAGAAGTGTTGAATATATAAAAAAAAATTAAAACAGGACTCTAATGAAATAATGGAAGATTCTATATATTTAGAAAAATACAGAAAAAGAACTGAGAAATTAGAAATTAAACGCTTGAATCCTTAAAATTTTAACAAAATTATTTGTATAAGAGATTATTTTATAAGATCTTCTTAAACTATTGAAATAACTAATAAAATGATCTTAAAGTTAATTTTTTAATTAATACATAATATGTCAATTAAAAAATTTGTATCACATATTTATGAATTATTCTTTTGTTTGTTTGTTTTAGTTCAAGAATTGTTATGTTTGTTATGTTATTTACTTTCTTTTTACTAATAAACTCCAAATAATAAACAATTTATGCATTTTTATGTATTGAATTGATTTATAAAAAAAATGTATTTATCGGTTAACCGATCAAAGACAATATTAACCGATTAAACCAAAACCTCGGTTAATTAATCGAGCGATTAACCGATTAAATGAATACCCTAAGAAATAACCAATTTTTTTTATTATGATTTAGTTATTTTCAAATCTTAATTCTAATCTGGCCAAGCCATTTGGCTCATCTGGACCGAACGAAGACGAGTTGAGACAGATGTTCAATTTTCAGCAATCTTCCGAACAGCTTCTAAGTTGCCTTCCGTGTAAATATTTCGCTGAGCAACACTTTCACCACGGTCGAACTCTTAGCCCCGTTCCTCAAAGCAGCCGAAAAAAATTGTAATCAAAAAGGCTGTTAAATTAAAATTTCCAAAAATTAAATTTTAACCTGCAAAAGGAAATAAAAACCATTATATTACAAAATAAAAATGTTACATGTGTTTAACACTGGTAAGTCTTATTTGGGCCACACTGCACATACATATGTGTATAATTCATAAATGTATGTGTATGTATGTGCTTATAAATAACTTTTTCATTTCTAAGATTATTATGAATTTATTCTTCTTATATTCAGCATTACCAAACATAATCTACCCCAAATATGAAATAATAAATAGAAACTATTATTCACACATTTTTTTACACTTCTCTAAGAGCAATAAATAATGCAAATAAACTTAATAAAAAACTAAACAAAAGAGAGGGCAAATAAAAACGACTACAAAAAGGCAAATGAAATTCTTTTTTATAAGTTTTATTAAATTCCTGTAAAGGATGTCTTCATAAGGGCATCTAACATTAAATAAGTTTTATTAAATTCCTGTTAAGGATGTCTTCATAAGGGTGTATAATATTTAATAATGAGCATGTAAAAATAACTATTTAGCTTTATTGAATCTTTAATACCATTTAAACAAAATTTTAAAATTTTCACGAGTAAACTTCATATTTTATCTGTGAGGCATTATAAGCCAATCTTTATAAAATCTCAGAACACAACTTACGGTTTTAGGTGCATTAAAATATAATCCGAAATTGGGCTTCATATTGGAGACATGTTAAATTATAAAATGCACCACTGTTAAGTACAATATAACCGTTTTAGTTTCAGGCTTATTTGAGTACTCTACGAGAGTAAAATTTATATAGGCCCTATATGTACTTAAATTATGAGTCGATCCTGATTATATACCGATCATAAGAAAATAAAAAATACTTCTTGGTGGTACACGTGGAATGGCAAACTTCATGTACTCTCATTCAGTACTCGTGGTAATGGAGTGTATAATAAAACAAAAAATAAATAAAGAATAATAAATTTAATGAAGTTATGTTTTTGTATACATAAATATCTGATAAATACCAGAACGACTATCTGTGATGTAATGCATAACATTTTGTATAACCCCTGATATTTTTTTTGTTTTTTGGTTATTGGCATGAGTTATGTTAGCCCGAGTTTCTTTGAGAGTTGTTGTAGGGACTAAACGTTTCACCCAAAAATATCAAGAGACATCAAAGCTTAAGATCTTGAAAACCAAGAGTCCAAGAAAAAACAGGTCCGGTTGTAAAAACACATTATGACACGGCTACCATTTCTGGTTGTTTCAACAAAAACCCGTTAAAACTACAAGATTTTGATGTTTATTTTTGCAAAACTAGCCGAAAAACATTTTCTCATCATGCAATGACAATTATTGTTAAACAAACTTATAAATACTTGTCTTATTTTAAATACTCGTATATTTAAAAAAATCAACGAAAACCCAAGAAAATATACAATGGACCAAATGGTCCTTTAACCTAAGATTCGTAATTTTAAATTTTTCGCAAACCTGTTTTAAGTCAGAACCTTGAACCTTTGTATATAAAATTGTTTTATAAAAAGACCACGTGAGCTAAAAAACTAAGATAGTATGTATCACCGCTCAAAAATTAAAAAGGAAACAATTCAAAAATTGTTAAAAATGGGCTTTTTTACACATGCTAAGCTACTAGCAATCTGGAGGGCGACGGAGGTGATACAGGGTCACATCTTAGGGGGATCTGTGGTGACAATTTACGTCGATAGTCGGGCTGCGCTAAGAGCATTGTCAAATTATACGGTGCGAGAGTGCCTGGCCGCACGGTAGAGGAATGCCCTGAAAGAGTTCATGTTGGTATTCACAATAAGGCTGTGTTGGGTACAAGGACACTACAAGGTGGATGGCAACGAGGTGGCGGACGAACTCGCTAGAGGGGGTTCAAATCTTGACTTAGAAGTAAGGGACAGAGGAGTAAAACCCCCCTTATTTCACTACTGTGGAGTGATACAGGAAAGACTCCGTGATGCTATTAACGGTCCTGGATGGATAGAACGGATTGCAGGGTGTCGAGGGCCTTTGGCCGGGATTGGACACATGGGCAACCAGGGTACTATTAGGATTGGATAGGAGTGTCCTCAGGACCCTTCCTGACGGGGCATTGTTCTGTTAGGGCTTTTTTGAGTAAATGAGACAATGCCATATCGGATTTTTGCAGGCTGTGCGGGGATGCCGAGGAGCTAGTTGAGCATGTAATATGCCACTGTCCTAGGATGCAGGGTTCCAGGCAGAAATGGCTAGGGCCTAGATTTCACAACGAACTGGGGTATATTGCTGGATATAATCCTGCCAATCTACTGGGGTTTGGCTGGGAAATAGGACGGCTGTTTCTGTTGCATATCTGCTGCATATCTGTCTTAAACCTGTGAACTATTTTCTTCTTTCCTTCTCTCTTTCATATTTTTCATTACTGATGGGATTTACAATGGACCTCATTTGTCTCCGAGTGGAGATGCGCCCTTGGGCGCCTAACCCTTCTTAACCTAATTTTACTTACAAATGGGCTTAACCTAACAACTATTTTGAAGAGGGTGCTAATAATGGTTAAGTCTGGACCTACCAGTATAACATTTTGGCATGACATAGTAGTTATATGGGTGTATTCATAAAATTATTTAAGATTTAATAAAGGCTTACAAAAAAAAAATTTTGTATAAAAATTTTCCTTAATAAACGTTTGTTAAATTAACCAATCATTTATTATTATGGGGAATGGTCTCTAAATTTTTATTCAATATCAACATTTATAATGCAGTTATGGCATTAAAATCTATTTTTGGGAGTGGTATTGTATTTGTAGCTATGGTCAAACTAAGATCTTAATACCAACCTTAAACGATAGTTAAGGTGCAAAAATATTCTATTCCGTAAAGAAGTTTGTATGGACATATTCTCTACAGCAGATTTTGGCGTATGTTCCAAATGTCATAAAATTATATTTCAAATGGTGACCAGTACTTTCCGCACAAGTTTTACATGAACAGACAACCAGCCAGCCAGACTGACGGACATTATTATATTGATTTAGAAAGTAATCCTGGGTCGATCGGTTTACTAAAAGTTGGATTTAGTACCAATATTATTATATGTTACACACATCAGTACACACGCTTAATACTTTCTCCTCTATTATTGCTGCGTTTAAAGAAATTTATTTTAAAGCGAAATTATTCATGCACAGCTACACTCAGATAAATTTAAAGCAGTTGTTAATCAATGACAATGTTATTAGGTCATCTTATTATAAATACCAACAAACACACACATAAATATCTACTTACGTACTGTAGAGACCTTCGTGCATATTTTGGTGTTGGTGACTAATAGAACCACTATTACATCATGTACATTCATCTTAATAGGATTATTATGTAAACAAATATACAAGAACAGATAAGGAAGGATATTAATATTGTATATACGAAACTTTGCATTTGTTTATTATTTTTGTCTACAAGAGAGAAAATATTTGTGTTGGCGTTAAAAACAGCAAGTTTTTAGTTGACTGTCTGACGGCAAATTATTAAGCAGTACTTTGTTGTTCTGCTTATTCTTAGCATTTTTTTTTTATAAACATTAACAAAGGCGTCGGCACTTTATAGGAACTTTGTAATTATGTACATATATAAAATTTCGAACTTTAGAGATGTGCAATTACTTTACTTTAAAAGAAATGTTTTTAAAGACCACATAGAACAGAATAAGGCTATTTTATTACATCAATTATAGAAATTTAAGACATAAGCCTTAAGTCTGACCTTGTAAGTTATAGATATAAGAAATCTAAATGTAGAAAAGTTGTATAATTTATATACTATATTGAAATGACCCAGTAAAAAATGTGCTCCAAAAGGAGCAGGTTTTATATATGAATGCATACCTCAAATCGCTTCAAAGCTGCTGATGGGATGCCTGATTTTTGTATGGGGTGTTCCCGGTTTGGAGGACTATTTTCTGTTGACAATAAGCGCTTCTTTTAACATATTAAGACATGCAAATAAAGCACTCCTAAAGTGATTTTTAAAGGGCTAACTATATTAACATATTTATTAATGTTTTGCTTTTACTGGTTTAAATGCCTTTTTTCAAGCATTTTCCATAATATATTTTTATTTTTTCTTCGCTTTAACTTGGATATTTTTTAACTATTTGGAAGCAATCGTTTATTATACCTCTATTTAAATCTGGATCAAAAGCTGATATCTCAAATTACAGAGGAATTGCTAAGCTTTTTCACAACTTACCGATAGCTAAAGGTAAGATTTTATTGGCGGTATAAAAAGTGTTCCGTTATTAAAACTCTACTTTTACCTTCCTCTAACTTATCAATCACTTAAGGTTAAAGTAAAGTCAGAATAATGGAACACTTGTTATACGGTCGATAAAATCCTACCTTTAGCTATCGGTAAGTCGTGAAAACGGGCCTAAGCGTTATATCAAAACTGTATGAAAAACTGTTATACGATACACTATAATATCAGGTATTATCTGTATTGTCTAAATTTGTGATTCTCTAAATCCCTTTCAACAATCACAAATCTTCTAGAATTTACAACTTTAGTTACCGAAGGATTTATAGCTGGCAAACAAACCGACGTTATTTACATTGATTTTAGTAAAGCGTTTGACAAAGTAAATCATAACTTACTCATTCATAAGCTCAATTGATTAGGATTTAGCACTTTGCTAACGAAATGGATTGATGTATAAAGTCCGTAACACGTATTCTAACTACATAGATGTTTTATCTGGAGTGCCACAGGGCAGTCAACTTGGGCCGCTCTTATTTACTTTATTTATAAAGGATCTTCCTTCTGTTGTTCCAACGCACTGATGTAAGCAGACGATGTAAAAATGTTTGTTACATTTAACAATATAGACCAACAAATATTTCTACAGAATGATATTAATTACTTGACATCTTGGTGTACTGATAATTATGTAAATTAAACTCAATGGAACTCAATGTAAAAAAATGTAAATATATGATTTTCGCAAGAATCTTTCTACATAATAGCCTTTATACCTATTTTCCTAGTTCCAAAACAATGCAATGCACTAGTAGGGGTCATCCCCTGAGTGCTGGTCCTTCGTTGTCTGCACTTAAATAGCAGCTTTTTTTGTATATTTTATTCGTTATCATTTACTGCTGTATAAGGGCTCTCCTATTGAAGCGCTCGATTGTCTTAAGTGCTTCAAAAAACACAAATTTTTTTTACTGGGTAAGTTTTAGGATTCAGATCATACTTATTCTCGTAATTTCTACAAACAGACGTCTAGTCGTGTTCGCACCTAACAGTAAACTTTATCTTTCTGGTAAAACTATTTTGGTAATTTAAACATTAATTTTGCCTACGTGTTTTTACCTTTAAGTTTTCTTTTGAAATATGGCAACATTAGTGTTTCTATTTACCTTTTTAATTAGGCTGAACTGATATGAGCTGAAATTTTGCATTCGCTGTTCCTATACTCTTTACCATAGGTGCAAGGGGTATGAGTAGAGAAGATTTACATGAGCACCTGTCGTTTTGGCCTAATCTTATGGTGGTCTTAACCACTAGGTGACAAAAATGCGGATATTGGTCAAAATTGTTCTAGTTTCATTAGCAAGTCCTGAATTTAAGAGTCAAATCGTTCATCAGATGAAAATATAAATCAACTGGACTTGCTGTTTTTACTAACGTTGTTCTGCAATACACCTATTATACAGTGATTACTTCAATCTCTACAGATATTCAAAACTTGTTAAATACAGCAAAGCAGCGGAGCTAAATAAGGCCTTCTTGGAAGAGAATAAATACCCTAAGAGAAGAAAATAACAAAATCTTAACACACAAGAATTCGTTGCACTTAAGAAGACCATGAGGGATTCCCTGATTGAGTTCAAATCCCAAATTAACAATTTGACCGGGAACTTAAAGAAGATGAAGAAAAAAGTAAGAAAGTCTGAATTTACACGTTTCGTCTTTTGATGCTCAACTTCTTTTCAACTTCTTTTTGAAGATGCCAATATGATCACACGCAGCAATCGGTTTAATTTTTTTTTTTGTTTCAAAACAACAACAATTTTATTGAAAGCAAACCAAAGAGAAAAAGATAGAACAAAAATTTACATGCAGCCATTGTTGTAAATATACCTCCGAATGAAAATACAAAGCGTACTGATCGATTACAGGCATCTTCGTTATAACCCCCTTTCTTCTTTCTATCCTCTCCTAAAAACACAAGAGGAGCATAAAATGATGAAACGTGTGAATACAGACTAGGTTTTAAATTATAAGCATTTTGTTTTCGTTTACTTAATATATTTAATTTTGGATAGATAGATTTAACAAAAAACCACAGGATAGCGTGACTAAATTTATATGGGAAAATTTAAGAATGATTTTTAAGTATGACAACGTTACCTTTAAATTTTCGTGGACAAACGTAAAAGATTTTGTGTTTATAAAATTTTTAAAAGGTATGCAAACTTGATTTTTTATAAAAATATTATTAATTCTCTCAATTAATAATTTGAAAAAATTATAATAATTATTGTTGAGCAATATTCAGTTTTTAAAATGTTTTGTAATATTTTTATTTTGCTCTGGAAAATATACCAAGAACAACCAAAAAGCTGCTCCGTGGACGATCTCGTAAAACTTGTCCAAGGATAGAATTGGCAAAGCTGAAAAACGCAAAAGATATGTTTTAAGAAACTAACGATTATTGAAATTATTAAAAAAAAAATGTTATTAACAATATGTATGTCTGTAGTATGTACTTTTAGATAAAATAAATAAAACAAATAAAGAACAGTAAACATACAAAATATTAAATTCATTTCACATTTTTGTAAGTGTAAAATTCTTTCAGATTTCTGTGAAAAATCTGTGCGATTAGTCAGTTAGAATTGCTTTCGACAATATTTCAGATATATGACAGAAAACATTAAGAATGCCGGCAAACATATCAGAATTTCCCATTACTTTTTGCCAATTTATGTTAGAACTTCCCACGACATGTCTGTCAGAGTTCGTGTTAACCACTTCATACCTTTTTGGGTCAGAAATCTGATATAATTAGTATACGATTCCGACTTTTTTTGCCGAAGTTTCTCTCAGATATCTAAAAGACGTCGGACTATTTTACTGACTGGGAACTTTATTACAAATTTTAACTAACACATTCCTATCACTGAAGGTTTTTTAAAACCGAATTTCATAACATTGATTAATAATTTTTTTTTTTTTTTTAATTTGAATTATAGTTTTTGACGATTTAAAGTAATTTAAAAATGTTTCCAAAAGCATTCTTCATTTTAAATAATTATGACAATGTTCAATTTATTTAATACTGGCTGCATTTATTACATTTTAATAACAATGTTTGCTTAATTTTTATTCTGCACTATCGGAAAATATTTAAATAATTTAATAATTTAATAATATAAAATTTTTCACAATATAACACTTTTTGCTTAATTTTAGGACACAAACACATAATTAATAATTTTTTCAATACATTTTGCTCATTTGCTTTTGCAAAATGTTTTTATTTTTCACAAACTAAAAACTTTAAAATAAATTTATTTGACACTTATTTTTTTCTCTTGTTAATATAATTAAAGCCAGCAGAGTAGCATTTTGTGGTATGAAAATAATATATGAACCCATAATATTTTAAAATATATTTTGATTTTGCCGCAGTAGACCAATGTGATGTTTTATCCAGCCTTTTGTCTATAAAATCCAACTCCATAGGAGCGGACGGGATTAATCCAAAATTTCTGAAAATTCTTTTACCTCAACTTCTTCCGATAATCACATTTTTCTTCAATAAAATTTTAACCTCAAGTTACTTTCCCTTGAATTGGAAAATAGCTAAAATCGTTCCAATACCCAAAACTGGTTCCGATTTAAGACCAATAGCCATTCTTCCATTTCTATCTAAAGTATTTGAACGTATTATGCATAACCAAATAACCTGTTTCTTGGATAACAATAACTTGCTAACAGATCGTCAATCTGGATTTAGAAAGAACAACAGCTGCATAACAGTCTTAGTTGATGTTACGGAGGAGATTAGAAAGAAACTTGATGATGGTGAGACTACTTTTTCAATACTTTTGGATCATTCAAAAGCGTTTGATACCGTGGATCACAACATGCTTTGCTACAAGTTCAGTAATTTTTTTAAATTCTCTTCGACCGCTATTCAGTTATTGTCAACATACTTGGGTAACAGATATCAGTATTTGAAACTGGAATCCAGAAGTCCAGGGCACTGCCTGTAACAAGAGGGGTACCACAGGGGTCCATTGTTGGGCCACTTTTATTCTCACTATACTCTAATGACCTCCCAGCCGTCCTAACAGATTGTAATGTAAGAATGTACGCGGATGACGTTCAACTTTATACCAGTTGTAGAAATGACTTAATTGACCAGTGTATTATCACTATTAATCAGCAACTTCAACGTATTTATACGTGGGCAACGGCAAATGGTTTGGAAATAAATCCTAAAAAATCTAAATGCTAGTTATTCAAAGGCGACTTAACAAACAGAATATTATTCCAAATATATTTATAAATAACCAACAAATTGAAATAGTCAAATCTGCTAAGAATCTCGGAATATTTTTTAATGATACTCTTACGTGGTCGAACCACATTAATTATGCTTGTGGTCGCACCTTTTCTATGATCAGAACTCTTTGGCGGACCCATTATTGTACACCTCTAAAAATAAGAATATTGCTTGCCAAAGCTTATCTGATGCCCATTTTATTATATGGTTGTGAGCTATTTGCTAAATGTGATACAATTAGTAAAGCAAAATTAAAAGTTGCATTTAATAACATAGTCCGTTACGTGTATGGACTTAATAGGCGTTCTAGTATATCTTTGTTTTCATCTCGGTTATATGGCCTTTCTTTAGATAATATACTGAACATGAGAGTTTTAATTTTTTTACGTAAGATAATATATACCCACAAACCTGATCATCTGTACGGCAAACTTTGTATTTCAGATATAAGCAGGGGAAAAAGAATTAGATCGTTTAGATACAAAAGTTTAATTTCGGAGTGGCATTTCTACATATTCTCAATTTCTCTCTGGAATTCTATACCCCATAGTTTTCAACTTTTAAGTAACGTACGAAAATTTAAAGAAAATATTTTTAAACTGTTTTCAACATAACAATTTGAAACATAATTATTTGAGATTTAAGTACATATGACTAAATTATTGAAATATTGGGGGGATTCACAAGGTGTGCTATCAAGTCATATCGTCATAATGTCCTAAATAATATTTTACAATTGTTTAAAAAAAAAATATTGTTGTGTTTCAAACAACATAAAAAAATATTTTTTTTTTAACAATTGTAAAATACTATTTAGGACATTATGACGATATGACTTGATAGCACACCTTGTGAATCCCCCCATTGTTTGATTTTAATTGATTTTGCTTTATATATATTTAGCTGTAATTAGTTATTAAGTTGTTAATTAATTAATGATTTATAATTATACGCATTCTCAGTTCCATACTGCAAATTAAGACTCGTAAGTCTTGTGTATGGAGCAGTTCAATTAAATAAATAAATAAAATAAAATGGGGCTCTATACGCTTTTATGCAACTATGTTTAGTGGTGGAAATAGTTTTATACACCAATACATTTGCAAAAAATCTTACTTATACAAACATGAGTTAGGTACCACTGACATTTGGGTTATGTACCTGTCAAAGAGTCGGCATACTAGTTGTATACTATGAATAATAGTTTTTGCTGGTTTTGGAGAAAGATTATTTAAATTTTAAATTTACTCTCTCGTTGCAAGTTTCTACTAGTAAAGTAAATAAACACACCTATTATTTAAATCTAAACACATGCCATTTGTAAAACAAATACTTCAATGTTTGTACTTAAGAGCACGTGAAATAATAAAGTCCCCCATGAATAACAGACATTATTTGGCGATGATATAAATCTCAATAGTAAAGAAAACATCAAATTCAAATTTAATACTCCTATTCTATCCAATCGATGTGGTTTTATGAGAATGTACTCAAATGTGAAATTCTAATAAAAATGTCATCATTTAATGTAATCTTTGACTATGAATAAGATTTATATATGTACATATGAGTAATGTTTTCTTATTTCTTGCATGCAGAGTCCTGATTCTTGTACTTTGAAATTACAGAAAGGACCATAAATCTTTCAAGGCATGATAAGATCATGGAAAAAGAGGAAAACAAAAAACGTATTATTCATAATGTGGGTGTTTATTGGATAACACCATAGGGAGAAATTAAAAAAAAAAGAATTACACCGAAATTTTTACGTGTGCATATACATATACCTAACGGGAAGTGTGTATGAAGAGAACATTTCCATAGCGAAAACTCTTACAAATACATCTGCACACTTGTTACTTGTGCGTGGGTGTAGATGAAGGAGCGGTATTTATTTAAACACAAATTGATTTCAGGAACATTCCTGTGGAAAAGGTAGCAATACCCAACCATCTCCAGTCAATTCCGAAGCCACCTATCGTTTGTTTTCCTCTTTTTTAATAAACCAAATTGAATCAAATCAGATGCGGTATTTTTAGCACAAAAAATTTCTGCACCATTGGAAACTTTTTCTTTTGTTTGATTATAAAAACAAAAGTTGTTGTTTTTTTTTTTTTTGTTTTCTGTGTTAATAAAAAATGATAAAGGATGAGTAAATTGTATTACTCGTACAGGAGAAATAAAAAGCTTTTTTTTATTTTTGTTTCGTAAAAAAGTTTTTCTTCCGAAGAGGATTCGTAGAGAAAAAGCTGGGAGTATCTATAAAAGGAGAAAAACAAATATATATGACATTGTGAAAACGTGTTAGGAACTTATCTAGCACAAGGATTGTCTGGTTGCCTGAGTTTGACTATAGCTAAAAGTTACACATGGAAGCAATAAATAATCATGTATTGGGTACGGGTAATAAGTTATTCTTAAGAATCTAAAAAGAACATATATAAATATTTAACAGTTCCAAAAAATCCAGAATAGATTTCTAAATTCTTATGTGCTCGGGGTTGTAAACTTACTTTGGCGATCGGAAGTCTACATTTGAGCAAAAATGTATTTGTATGGAAAACTATTTTCAACATATAAAATAAACACTAGTACGCAGAGTGTTATACTTAAATGCATATATATATATATATATATGGAAATATATGATTTAAAGATACAAAGTTGAAGTGAATATGCATAAATTTTATTCACGGTATAGCATTTACCCAAAGTTTATTTGGTGGCATGTGTGTCACATAGAGCTGTACAACTGCTTTTCCCTTTCTTGCCATGCAGCACACGCAAACTTTGATGCAAAAAACCCAATTAATGGAAAATATTGGCACAAGAAAGCAATGAGCAAAAAAATATACTAAAAATTATATGTTCGCTATGCCGCATTCTAAGAAATTTCAGTTGAGTAGTTAAAGTGTGATGGGAGTGTCCATACATTTTATATGGTGTCCAAATTTGTAGACTACCAGGAGATGGTCATTTTGAAAAGTAGAGTCTGGGGGTGCTGTAAATAATTTTTTTTAACTTGTCACTGCTTAGAATTGATTTTCGGAAAGTTACTAAAAATTTCGGACCGTGTTGTTGTGGATATATTTTTTTAATTCAACTTTTTCTGCAAAAATGCTACAAATGTTTATATCCCTGGCTATTGATATTTTCAGTAGGTTTTGCTTTATTTCCGCAAAAATCCTCGGAAAAGCAAGAACAATATTGTTACCAAAGTTAATTTGTGTAAGAATTATCCTTTGTTTTAGTGATAACCCAGCCAGCAAAATACTTCAACCTTGTCTGAAACAGACATTTCTTGCATATGCCTGACTGATTTGTATTGTCTGGCGGCTATATAATTAGTTTCGCATGGATATATCGCGGGAATTTTTTAGACGGCTTTGTCCAATAGATTTCTGTTCGAATTCATAGAGATGTGTCTTGGTTGTGTGTAAAAACAATGAAAATTGTCCTCAATTTGAAAAATATTTAGAGGTAAAAGTTTATCATTCCGTTTGTAATTTCTACAATATTGATCCTAAAACCTTTTAAAGTTTGTATATACTTTGAGTCCTTATGAGTAGCAAGGTTGAAATAATGATGTCCGTCTGTCCGTGCGTATGTTCTAATAGATTTAGCGAAGACTCCAGATACGATGGGAACTAGGTTATTCTATATTTATATTACATATAAGCCGGAATAGATTTTGAAATTCAGCCTGATCTGTCCACAAAAGGCTGAAATATGTGCAAAAATCCATAACTGCCTCTTATTTTTACTCATAAATGGGAATTTTTTACTTCTACTTTTTCAACTCTATTGTCTATGAACTTTATTTTTACCGATACACCTCTACTTGTTGAACTCGTCTTAGAATCGATGAAGTTATTAGTTTCACTTAAAGCTTAAATAAAGTTATTAGAATACTTTAGTGATAATTAAAAATAAAGATTTATAAATGGCTGAATTATATATATATATATGGGGGATTTCATGTCAAGTGACCCAACTTTTTAAATCGATGTCTTCCGATTTGGATGAAATTTGCACAAAGGTTAGTCCTATTGGATAGTAGTTTAGACACAAATTTTCACAAATATCGGTCACAAAGTTTCTGAGTTAGAGGGGGTCAAAATAAATTTGACATTTTGGCCATGCAGGTGTTTTTCTCATCCATGTAACTTAGGCTAGATTTACACAATTGAAATTTTCTTCAAAATTGCTCTTTAAAATGCTTCAAACTCGTGTAAACAGCAAAATTTCTTCAACATTTATTGATCAATATTATTGAAATAAAAAATCGATGTAAAATTACTGCAAACTTAGCATTTTTACTTCGAAACAAAATTTTGTTTTTGAAACTATTTTTTTCAACATTATAGAAGTTATACAATGGTACAATTTAATGTTAAAAAACATTAAGTTGAAATTATTTTTTTTTTTTTATTTATTTAGTATTTAAAGGCCCCAACACTATAAGGTTATATAGGCCTAGTAGTTTTACAAATTCATCTTAAATGTTATTTGATATATAAGTTATTTTACAGATTTAAATTTTGTTATACATATTAATTTCTATTAAAAACTTTTTAATATTTTCAAATTTATGTTCTATTTGGAGAACTTTAATATTATGTACTTTATATTTTACGCGTGCTTCATGAAGATGCGTGCATTCATTAAAAATATGTTTAATACTTAGTAATTGTCCACAATTGCAGACCGGGGGAAGTGATTTTTCAACAATATGTTTATGAGAGAATAGACAATGCCCTATTTTTAGCCTATTTAGCTTAATGAGATCTGTTTTGGATATATTTGGTATAATAAAATTGTGTGGTATGTTTTTTTGGATTTCAAACAATTTTGAATCATTATTATTTTTCCATGAGTCATTCCAGATATCAAAAATATATTTTCCAATGTATTGTCTATAATCGGAGTATTGATATTTATATTCTATTGAGATATTTTGGCTTAACGAACTTTTGGCTAATCCGTCAACTTGTTCATTTCCACGTATACTTAAGTGGCTAGGAACCCATAGAAAAGTTATATTTTGGTTAGGTTTAGAAGTTATTATTGTACGTATTTGTTGTATTATTATATTTTTAGAGAATGGGTCTTGTAGTCCTTCTAGTGAACTTTTACTGTCCGTTATGATTAGTGAGTCTTTAGTGATGTTTTCAATATTCTCTATGCATGTTTTAATTGCCAATAGTTCACTTGTATATATGGAAGAAAAATTTGTAATACGCTTAACAATAGTCAGATTTTTATTAAAAACAGCAAAACCAGCTTTATCTCCTACAACTGAGCCATCAGAAAAGAGGTCAAATAGTGAATATTTCGTATTAATTAGGTCCAAGAATTTCTGTTGGACTTCATAGGAGGACATATCACGTTTATTAATTTTTGCAAAGGAAAAATCCATGTTAATGTTTGAAAAGCACCATGGTTCTATACCAGATAAAAATCTATTTTCAATATTACCAATACTGATTGGGTATTTTGAGATTATTTTATTAAACTCTTCAACAGCATTTACATAAAAGGGTATATAATTTGTGTTTCTAGATTGGGATTGAATAACTCTTTCCATATCAGTGACTTTTCCATATAACGGGTGGTTTTGCATAGAAAAAATTTTAAGGGTATAATTCAACAAAAACTTTAATCTTCTTAGGTGGAATGGTGGGCATGATGATAAGACCTGCAAGCTTTGGGATGGGCTGGTTCGAAAGGCTCCTATAGAAAGTCTTATTCCCGAATTTAAAATTGGGTCCAGTGTCTTTAAGTTAGTTTTATTTGTAGATGAATATATAATGGAAGCATAATCTATAGTTGGTAGTACAATAGAGTTTAATATTCTTAGAAGTGTTTTTGGATCAGATCCGTATTGGGAACATCTGAGCATTTTTATAATATTTAGTTTAGAATTGGCTTTAGCCTTGATACTCTTGATGTGCGTCTTAAATGTTAATTTCTTATCAAAAATAAGCCCCAAAAACTTGTGTTCCTCAACAAATTTAATATTTTTGCCACCTAATTTTAGACATGTGTTATTTAAATTCGCTTTATAGCGCCTAGAGAATCGGATTGCTACAGTTTTTTCCTCATGGAATTGGAATCCACTTGTATCATTCCAAGCCTCAAGTTTTCTAATTGTAGTTTGAAGTTTGTTTACTATTGCTGAAATTTTTTTTCCTGCACAATAAATGACCAGGTCGTCAGCGTATAACAAGGCCTTAACATCCTTGTGGCAGTTATTCAGAATGTCATCTATTGCCATAAGAAATAGAGTTACACTTAGTACGGAACCCTGTGGGACTCCGTTTTCGATAGAATAATAATTTGATTGTGAGTTTCCAACCATACAACAGAATTGTCTGTCGTTTAAAAAATTGGATATGAATGCTGCCATATTTCCACGTATCCCTGCTAAATGAAGTTTTTTCTTAATTAGTGGCTTCCAAACGCTATCATATGCTTTACGTATATCGAAAAATATAGCTATTACATCCTTTTTTACAGAAAAGCTATCCATAATTTCAGAGTGTAGTAAAGCCAGATTATCAATCGTACCCCTGTTCTTTCTAAAACCTGATTGGTTGGCATTTAGAATTGAATATTTTTCAATAATAAAGACCAATCGTTTGTTTATAATTCTTTCCAATAATTTACATAAGCAGTTGGTAAGTGATATTGGTCTATAATTATTTTTGTTTGTACTATCCTTCCCTGGTTTTAGTACAGGGATAACAATAGCTTTTCTCCAATTGCTTGGAAACACTTGTTCCGTCCATACCCTGTTGTAAAAATTTAGTAGGTATTGTGTAGCTTTTCCGTCTAAATGTTTTATCATTTCATACCTTATGTTATCTGGTCCAGGTGAGGTACCATGACATGATTTAAACGCAGATTTAAATTCAGATAACGTAAGTTTGTTGTTATATGGCTCACTGTTGTTTGATAAGTTAACAGCAAAGTCATTTGTTGTAGTATATAGTCTTAATTTTGATGAGTAATTCATAGAAGACGAATTTTGTGCAAAACAAAGTGCGAAACAATTTGAGATATCTACATTGTCTGTCAGTAACGTATTGTTGTTTTCTAGAGCTACAACTTGGTGATAGTTGGAGGATCCATTTAGGGATCTAATTTTTTTAAAGACTTCAGTCGAAGAAGTTCTTAAATTTATCGTTTCACAGAATTCATTCCATGTTCTTTTCTTATTTTCACGTATAACTCTACGGGCCACTGATTTAGCTTTTAGAAATTTAGCAAGGTTTTCAGAGCTGGGGTTTCTCTTGAAAAGTTTAAGTAATTTCCTTCTTTCCTTTATTAGCAATTTTATACTCTCATTCCACCAGGGAACTTCTTTTCTATTGCAGTTTGTACGTCTAATTGGTATTGCGTCTTGTGCTGTTCTTTTGATTGTTCTGCTAATGTATGCCTCAGTTTCGTTTATGTCCCTAAAATTCTCAACCGGTTCTGTAAAATTACAATTGAAAAGTTGCCAGTTTGCTTTTTTTATATTCCAACTAGCTCTACGTTCGAAGTTAGGTGGATGTCCATCAATAGAAATAGTGATGGGGTAATGATCGCTTGAATAGAGATCATCACTAATATTCCACTCAAAAAGGTGTTGAATATTAGGTGAGATTAAGCTAATATCAATATTGCTGAATGTTTTGTACGCAAAACTGAAATGTGTTGCATAGTTTATATTATTTAAAATATTGAGATTATTATCTTCAATAAATGCTTCAACTATATTTCCTCTTGTATCTGTTTTGTTAGAACCCCAAATGGGATTATGAGAGTTAAAATCACCTAGCATAAGATAGGGTAAGTCAAATTGTGAAGTTAAATTGTTCAAATCAGTTTTGGAAAGGTTTTCGGATCCTGGAAGATATATGGAGCAAATAATAAATTTAAATGGGAACCTTACTTTAATAGCTACTGCTTGAAGATTTGTAATAATAGGTATTTCGTCTCCCTCAAACATATTGTTAAGATATATACAAACACCACCATGAGCATTTGTATAAGAACAAATATTTTTATAAAAACAAGTGTAGTTTTTAAGTTTATAATAATAGTTTGATTTAAATCTAGATTCTTGTATACATATAGCAAGGCAATTAAATTTAGATAAAATGAGTTTAATTTCGTCTAAATGATTAAAAAAGCCGTTGCAATTCCATTGTATTATTTTATATTGACTACTCATCTCCTATACTGGAACAACTGTGGCTGTCATCAAAAGTGGAAGTATCAAATTTGTCAATTGGGTTATTTTTATTTAAGTGTGACGTGTTTGTTGACATCTCCTTCTTTTTCTTCTCAGCATTCGTTATTTCACGTTTTTTCCTTTTAGATATGTTTCTCGGTAGTAATTCAATTTTTGATCCATTTGCTTTTGTAATCTGACGAACTGGGGAGGAGAGAGGTTTATCTTTTGTTGTTGTGGTCGTATTGTTTTTAGTTGTTATTGTGAGTTTTTTGTTTTCGTTCTCTTGGCATTTACATTGGCAATTACAAGATTTGACAGTATTAGAATATGTTGTTGGAAGTTGATTTTTTCTTTCATATTCTTTTCTTGCTTCATATATTGTTTTCTTTTGTGTTATTTTAATTACTTGAATTGCATACTCCTTTTTATAGACGTCACATTCTTTTGAGAAACTGTTATGTTTTTGCTGACAATTAGCACACTTTGGTGGTTTATCACATTTTTCGTGACGACCGGTTTTATCAATTTTTGTGTGTTCAAGGTTGCCGCAATGTGGACAGACTTTTTCTTGAGATGAGCACTTTTCCGACACATGTCCAAACTGGAAACATGTAAAGCATCGAAGTGGATTAGGAATGTAGGGTCTAATTATGGTTGATAAATATCCCAGTAGTATTTTTTCCGGCAAATCGTATATATTAAATGTTACAATGTATAAACCAAGATCAATGTCTGTCAATTGCTTTGTTTCGCTATCACGTTTTTTTAGTCTTTTAATTTCAGTTACATTTGGATTCTGTTCCTGGATTTCTCTTAGAAGTTCAGTATCTGACAACCCTCTTAAATCGTTCGAATAGAAAATTCCTCGAGATTTGTTGAGCGTTTTATGTTCTTCCACTTGAACGAAAATGTCCAATGATAATGTTATCATTTTGATAATTTTATTAGCTTGTTTTCCGTTGAAACATTCTATGAGTAGTTGTCCTGATCTTAGTTTTTTGCAAAGTTTAACTTTACCTCCTACTGCATCAATAGATCGTTGAATTAAGAAGGGTGAAACGTCCACTAAACCTTTGTCACTGTGTACTCCTGATCTACTCATTAAAAGAAAAACAGTGTGAGTTGAATCTGGGTTCAAGACCTTTTTGTCCCTATCAAATAGGAGACCTCCCATCCTGGGAGATGAGTTAAAAATCTGTCTCAAAACTTGATATAAACCTCTTCCGTTTTTTTTTTTTTTATAAAAAATTCACGAAAAGCAAGTTGATTTTATTAACTTTGCGTGTTTGTTTTTGCTGTATATATTTTTTTTTTTGTTTTTGTGTTTTCTTTTTTAGTTTGTGACGTATTTATATTTGTTCTTTTAATTTCGCGCGGTCCGTGTGTACTCAATGAGAGTGCAAACTGAACTGAGTTGAAATTAAAAATTTTACAAAAAACTCCCAAAATTACGGGCCTCTCCCCAAATTTACACATGAATTCACGAAATATTATCATATATTCAGGGGGAAATTTACGGAGTTAGATGTTTATCGAAATTTCCATTTAAATTGCATTGTAATTTCAGTCGATATTGAATTCTGTAATTTCCCTCAAGGTCACATGCTGAATTAAAATTAAAAAATTCCTAATAAATAAAAATCATATGTTCGGTATGTGAATTTTTCCTTTACATTTGTTCTCTTTATTTTTATTAATATTATAAAATATTTTGCAACAAAAAGAAAATTCATAGGGATCGGTTAAAATTTACTTGAAAGGCTTTTCGTATCTAAGATTGTCCACTTTGGAACCTTGTAGAACTACTTCGTTAAGAGAAACAATGCATGAAAAAGCAATAATTCAACCATTAAGAATCTAATCTAAAAACTACAGTTTATCGGATAATTAGTAAGAAAGTTCTACTTATATTTAGAAAAAAATTCTAATATGACTTCTTTTATTCGTATGACTATAAAGTATACGCCCTGTGTTGCAGAAAACATTATTCATGAAAACTATAGCATACTTTTTGGGTGGTAATTTATATTGAAAGCAGGTGTGCTCATACGTCTAGCAATAAAAAAAATTAAAAAAAAATATTTTTCTTTTTACACATGAAAGTAATTTGTTGGAAGTCAAAACACAACCAAATTTGTTCACTAACACAACTTTTGCAGTTTTAGCCAATCGGCTTATTATTGGATTTTTCGTTTGTAATGCGTATACTCTACTTGCATGAAAGTATTTTCATGTGTAATCCAAGGTTGCCTAACTTTTTTAATTCGTAAAGAAAATAACTTTTCCCAAATCCAATAAAAACATACAACCACCCGAAAGTATAAAAATTCATGTCATTTTCTCTGCAGAAACTTTTTATTGAACATATTGGAAAAAAATTAATGGCTGATTATTGAGATAAATGTCACACTTGTGTATAGATTTGTAACGCTAAATAAATACAAATTGCCACTTGTGTCTGACGATGATTAGCGGTTTTTTGCTGACGTCTTTCCACCGTTAAGTAACGTAAAAACTTTTCTAGCGATTTATAAATAAAAACACGTGTGCAATTATTAAGCTTTTATGTAGATAAATAATTTTTTTTCTTTTGATTAATTGTTAAAGTAATTTTTCGGAGGAAAGTTAAAAAAGTTTTTGTTTTATTGTTATTTAATGAAACTCCAAACAAATCCTTTTAAATGAAAGTAATAAAAGCAACAATCTGCTGAGTAGATATAAAAATGTACGCATGTTTAATAAAATGATAATGATATTAATTAATTGATATAATTATATTGAACATTAATTCATAATTTAAATATTTGTTAAAAAATTGTAATTGCTTAAATATATGAAACACTGAGTTTAACTGATAAAATTCAACATTTACGAAGGCCACAACAATTTTTGATATTTTTATGTTTAAGTTGGTAATCAAAGTAATTGTGTTATTAAACATTATCGGCTCCCACAACCCTATTGAACTATTTGATACTTCAATGGGGAGAAAAAAACTATCAAAAAGGGAAAATCGAAACTTTTCCGTTATTCATGTGCTACTTTTTGAATTTTCTATAATATGGAAATTAAAAACATAAAACTATTGATGCAGGCTTCTGAGTGAATGAGATGAAAAATTTGGGACTTTATTGTTAAAACTGAGAAGCATAAACTTTGGCATATTAATGTGCCCACGGCAGAAAGGAATGCGCTAAGGAAGAAGCAGTTTAAATGTTAGTACTGCGTTAAATTCCTTTTAAAAATCAAAACGTGCTAAATTGTATTATTATATTACTTGAAATACGAGAAAATGAATAAAAAGAGTTAATAAGACAGTCCCTGGACGTATTGCGGCGTATAAGGTTTATTTAGAATTGAAATAGAACAACTCGGCTTAGTATTTCACTCACATACCAGTGCACCTATCGAACAGACTTTTTGAAGGATATAAGCCTCAAGGAAGGGCTAAGAAATTTGATTAAATATTTTCTACCAATGAAGTTTAAATAATCTTATATATAAATCGGCAAAGGCGAAACCACCCACATATCTCCAAAACTGGAAGAGCTACAAAAGAAAGTTTTATACTTATCGTTGTTCATTAGATAGAATAAGCTAAAAGTATCAGAAACCACTATTTTAAATTCAGCCCTTTTAGGGAGTAAACGGGTATAACCTGTATTATGGAACTTCTTTGTCATTCCATCTATTTTTTAAACCAATAAGCAAAGAAATAAAGTTTACGCCAAAATCGTAACTTATCTAAAAAAAATACAAATTTAGTTCATTTTCGAAATTCGAGCGTTACCTATTTTTGGTACTTTTTTTACAAAACATTTTTCTCCAGACAAATAAATACGTATTAAAGTAGGAGCTTCCACTACAGTATTAAAATGTTTGATACTTTATAGGGGAGAAAAAAAGGATCAATAAGAGGCAATAAGGAATATTACACTTCTTTCTTTTACTTTTCCGTACTGCATGTGGTAATTGTTTCTAAGTGAATACGAATATGTAATGGGGAGCATTTTCAAACTTTTCGTTTTACAATTGGTACTTTTTTATTTTCGATAATATTGGACGTATAAACATAAAATTAAACATGCAACTTCTTAAGTTGATGAAAATCTATAAGAGAAAAAATTTTGGTCCATTTTTCTTCAACTGGTGCTTTTTGAAATCCCGTTAGTTTTGGACCTCGAAACATCAAATTAAACATGCAAGGTCCTGATGAGAATCTGCAAGAGAAATCTTTTTTGTACTTTTTCCTTCTTTAACTGTTACATTTTAAATTTTTATTAATACTGAACCTAGAAACATAAAACTCAACATATATAGTCTAAACTGATTGAAGAACTATAAGATTGAGCTTTTTGGTACTTATTTGTTTTCAATTGGTACTTTATGACTTATATTACTGACATTATACTCGTAAATCCACGAAAATGAGTGGTAGATAACTCATGCACCAGAGGTTGGTCTCTCGCCAAATCAGTCACTAAGACGGAAGAAAACTAATACTCTAAACAGGTAAATTTATTTCTATTTATATAAACTAGTATGGGCCAGCAGTCGACACAATCGTCTGCAATCTAGAAATAACTTATTTCTACCGTAATTTCTAATATTAACCGTTTAGACGTCTGGGTTAAAACTTTATTAAATATACATATATGTATATATATATTTATTTAATGTTAAGAAACATATCGCACTTGATCATAAAGAGGGTACTAACTCAAAATTTAAAAATTTTCAGTACAGCAGTACAAGTTTGAATTTTATATTAAAGGCATATGAAATTTATTAACGATTTTTCCAAAAAAGTGCAAACAATTTTTTTTGAATTAATAACCTTTTTATAATTAAGTACGATATATATAAAAAAATGTTATATGAATTTAAATTTAATATGTATTTTTACATATATATGTATATATTTTAAAATAGTTGATAATGATTTTATATAGTTTCCATTTATATTTAGATATTTTGTTGGTCTCAATGCCTACTATGCTTGCAGATCATCGATTGGTAGCAGCTGGGGACTCCGGCCGTCAGTAGTGGGATGGCTGTACACTTCGGTGGTTAGACCTATTCTTACGTATGGATGCTGTGTTTGGTGGGAGTCATTGACAGGGGCTAGTCGAAGGAACCTTCTGTCTAAGGCTCAAAGGTGTGCTTCAATCGGCATGAATGGTGGCATGAGAAGTACTCCTCAGGTGGCCCTGGATGTCATTCTACATCTTCTGCCCATTGATCAGTATGTGATGGGAATGGCAACCAGAAGCATTCTTAGACTGAGGGAGTTAGGATTGATGGGGAATTTCACGAAGTGTCACTCGCGGATCCTGGGTGAGACTGAAGCTGGTGGTTATTGCCTAGGATCACCCACGGCTACACGGATTATGTGGGCACTAGGGTAGATTTTGGGCGGTTGCCGGAGGTAGTAATGCCTTCTAGGGAGAGTTGGTCAGCTAGGAGCAGATTATTTAGTGGATTTGCTATTTTCACTGATGGCTCGATGGTGAGAGGCACTGGTGCGGGGGTCTACATTGAGGATCTGGACATCAGAATGTTATAAAGGCCTCCTGACGACTGCAGTGTTTTTCAGGCGGATGTCTTGAGGACCGTGGAACTGATAAGAGACAACATTGATAGGGGCTCGGAGGTCACTATATACGTGGACAGCCAGGCGGCCCTTATGGCCGTAAAGGGCTGTTATGTGAACTCCAGGCTAGTTGATGGTTGTAAGAGGGCTCTGGAGGGAGCCTAAGGAGGGTATGTGTTGAGATTGTGCTGGGTGGCGGATCACTGCAACATAAAAGGCAATAAGGTTGCTTAGAGATGGAGGATCCTAACTGTATGGAGGCGGTTAGGCCCCCAATAGGCTTCAGCATTGGAAGGATCAGGGAATGGATTCTGGGCGCAATCAATTGGGCCTGAGGGAACCGAACTGACTGCCGGGTATCACGGACGCTGTGGCCGGTGCTTAGGAAGTCCGATTCGGGGTCGTTGCTGGGCAGAAGTAGGTTCTGCGTTAGGACCATGATAGGAATTATCAAAGATCACTGCATGATAGGCAGTGTGCCACTTTCCCAGGCTACAGGGCAGCAGAATGAGGTGGCTGGGTAGCAAATTCCTAGGCGAATTAGGGGCTGTCTCGGGCTGTGTACTCGAGAGTCTTATAGGATTCGTAGTGGGGATGGCCTGGCTATGCGGCAGAAAACTGGGAGCTAGCCGCACATATGGAGGATTTGTGTTGAGTGGGGTTTTTCTCTCGGGTTTTATCCGATCTTCTTTTCTTATCTATCTTTTTTTATGCTTTCGCTGTTTATTTCACCTACTTTCCAGCTATATATATCTAAACTAGGCATAGCAATGGACCATATTGGTATTTGGGTGAAGGTGTGAAGGAGACTTCACACCAGCCTTTCTACCTACCTACCTAACTAGGTATTTTGTTGATGATTTTTGTCGTTATAACCTCTCTGTAGGCTTTATATATTGTAAATACATGATTATCATATAATAAATGATTATCATATAATAAATTACCCTGATCGGTAGTGTCTGTTATATAAAATCGCCTCCCATCAAAAGATCGTACTTTATTAAAAAAAAAAAAAATTCTTTACAATGTAACCATATTAATTTGTTACATTAAAATTATTCATAAGCAAAATATTTAAGAAATCAACGGTAACATTAAAAACCAAAAAAGAAAAAAAAAATATCTTAAATTCTCTTTTTTATTTTTTATTTTCTACTTTTCTCCAATTTAAGGAATGGCAGAGAACTCTGCATGTTGTTGTTCATTTTACTATGTAAACATAAAACCAAAGCATAATGCTTATGTTATGTGTTGACATTTTTTTTTTTACTCAAACGTACACTAGTTTTTTCTATGTATTAGTAACACTTCCTAACGCCTATAACTCCTAAAATACTGAATGATGTATCATCTGTTAAAATCCAATGTATAGTGTTGGCGTAAAAGGTAGCAAAAGAAATCGACTTGCCAATTAATATATATGTAGATGATTATGATGATGATGATGATGATGATGATGATGATGATGATGATGATGATGATGATGATGATGATGATGATGATGATGATGATGATGATGATAATGATGATGATGATGATGATGATGATAGTGATCATGATGATGATGATGATGATGATGATAGTGATCATGATGATGATGATGATAGTGATCATGATGATGATGATGATATTTTGTTCATATTTTCATAAATAATTGTGGTCAAGTTTCGGCCACTGGACAAACAGTAGTTATTTTAATTGGCCTCCAAACAAAAAATTACCTGAGTAGAAAATTTCGGTGTTAATACCGTTCACTATTTAACTTAGTGCTTTAGACGAATTTTCTTTCGGTATATATGTTTCTTTGGCGAATAATAAATGGGCTACATGAAATTAAGTTATCACATATTGGAACCCCCATTTAACCTGCTCTTGTAATTTAATTAATTTTTATTAAAACAACTTAAATATCATCAATAAGCCTATGTTAAGCATGGGCATTAATATGGATTAATCTCTGATTACATTTATTTATGTTTATGGCAAAAATAAATAAATATTTATACATCAGCAGTAAAATAGTAGGAATTTAATATCGTTGTTTAATTTTGCTTTTATAAATGTTTTATCTATTTACAGTATCATTAATATGATTTTTATTTTTCTGTGTTTATTTAATTGAAGTCAATATTTTTAAAAGGCAAACAGGATAAAAAATACATTAATGTGCAATTTGTAATTAAGCAAAGTATGTCTTTGTTTGGAAATTAAAATTTTTAAAAATAAAAAGTATTGGATTTGATATCAGATGTGACTGAAACAAAATTTTTTTTTTTTTTTTCTTTAACTTAAAATGAAAAATTTAAATAAAATTATTATTAGAACTTTAGGAAATTATTAATAAATATGACGAATTAATAATACAAGTTTGATTATTCGACATTAACAAATCTCTAATTTCCTTAACTAAGTATTAACAAATTTTTTTAGAGCTTTAAATTAATTTTTTTTTTTTTTTGTTCTAAAAGACCTTTGTTTAAAAAAAATAAGATAATTTTCATAATATTTCTCAATAAAATGGAACCTTAAAATTTTAAGATATGATAGTTGCGAAGTCATATTTAAACCTCAAAAATTGCTACCAGTATGTTACTAAGTTTACTTGAGGTAAAGGTAAAAATAAAGTTTATAAAACGAAATGATATGTACTTCAAAGCTTTAAGTAAGAATTGAAGGCAGTCGTGACTTCTTGTTAACATCTTAGCAATTTGGGGACCGGACAGGCTAAATTTCAAATGCAAATTTTAACAGGTTATATGTGATATAAAAATGGGGCTTGGGATCCTCTGAGGAACGTTGACTCGAACACCATGAGGAATTTTGTACGGAAAACTGGATTTTTAACGCTGGACATGGAACGTTAACCCTATAGGTGGGGAAGCACTATGCACCGTAATCCCCATGTGTCTTCTTAAGAAGCGCACACCAGGCCCGATAGTGGCCTGGGCTTATATCGTACAGATAAGAGGTTGCATCTTTGATGCTTCGTCCTCCTTTCGATCTAACCTTACCTAACCTAACCTAATGTGCAACAACCTAGACCCCATCTTCCGAAAACCCATTTCAACCAAAACACGAAGAGACAAAACACATCATTAAATATATTCCGCTATCCATAAAGATTTAAAATTCAAAGGGTGTTTTTAAATCCCATGAAAAATTACGAGAAGTTGAGCTGTCAACCAAACTGTCTTAATGCATTCACTTTTTTAAGATAATGATTGATGATCAGTATATTCTGGAAAATCATCATGAATAGATTCAAGAATGAACAACGCAAACAAATTATATAAATTTAGAAGCTAGAGATTGATGGGCGCTGCCTTTAGACGAGAGTTCTTTGTGACGAATATTATCTAAATATCCAATTCCAAATTGGATTTCTTTATTGAAAAATTATTTTAGGGAAATTTTTTATATGCGAAATATTGTCAATGCTGAACGTACCAGTACAAAATTTTGACACTACATTGAAGGTGTTTTATTATCGCCAAATTTTACATCAATACCATCATAAATATAGAACTTATGGCATTAAAAGATATTTTCCGGGATGTTATTTGCATGCGAGCTATTGTCAAATGTGGAATATTTGGAATATTTTTGGGCCAAATCTAATGCAAATACCAAATTAACAAGAAAGCTTATGGGCACAAAGACTCTTTTTTCCGGAAGAATTTTGTATGCGAGCTATGTGAAATGGTGTCATTGTCCTTGTGATAATTGCTAAATCGATTCAGTTGATCTGTGTACTAGTCTAGAACCAATAGTTTTATATGCTACGCACATCAGAACAAACGCATAATATTCCCTTCACTATGGTGGTGTGAAGGGAATTTAGCAATGTTGAGATTTGCACTCAGGCAGCCACGAACAACAACGTCTATAATTGCAAGTCTTGAATATCACCAACTACTCCACATACAATTCACAGATGTGAAAATAGATTTACATGATCGCCAGCCAGGTCGGCCTAAGCTCATGGTGGATTTTAACCACTGGGTGGCAAACAAATGTGTTTGCCTAGCGCCCCATGTATAAGAGGCACTAACACACACAGGTCTTATACTGCACAATTATACACTCGCCCCCTTTTGAAAAGCTGGAGCTATCTAACCTTCATTGCTTTTGGAAAAATGCCAGTAGCTTCTGTTGCATAGCAACAGCACCACGGAACAGTTCTCCCACAGTACGAACTCTCTCAGCATTTCTCATCAAGCGCTCTGGTAGTGTTAGTGAAAATGTGTTTGTATGTGTGACACCGACGATGCTGGATGGAAAATCACAAAATTTAGATATGAAGGCAAATATTACGTCCAGCGCACGTACACTACTGAGTTTGGCGGCATGACAAGATTTTGACCGTGTGCAGACCCATTTAAGCATAATAATTAAAACGTCGGCCGTAACTACAAATTCTCTCATTTTATTACAAAATGTATGAAACTTAATAGAAGTATGGTAGCATTGTTGGGTGAATAAGTGTATATGTATATGTGAAATCATTAGAAAAAATGTTCTCAAAATAAAATAGATTTTATTTCATGCGGCTTTCTGCAACAAATTTGTATGTCAAATTGTATGGAAAATGTGGTCTCGATGCAGTTCTATTTAAAGACTTATTTAAAAGCCTTTTGTGAATAAAAAAAAAAACCGTATAATCTTTTTTTTATCAAACAATTTTAATTTATTTGCCAAATTGTATTCTGTTTGTTTGAAAATAAGACTTAATAAATTCGAAAATAATTTTTTCTGATTCTTTCCTAATATGTTAGTCAAACTTTTACTTTTAAAAGACCCTGTTACAACGTTTTTCTTATAAAGTTTTTTAAAAAAAAAACTGCCAAACAATTAAGAGCGGGACTTTTCAATACATTTCAGAAACTTCACTACAAATTCCCGCTCTCAAAAACCACCGCTTAATTATAAATAACAACAAAAGAGACCAACCCAAAAACTGAATCTTTGTCTTCATTCTTATCACCGTAAAAATATAATGTAAGAAAAAATTTTGTTGCCAAAATTTCATTTTTTCTTAAGTCTTTTTTTTAGTTAAGGGGGCATAAGGAAAAATATTTTAAAACTTTGTAAAGCAATTTACTTTTACAACACTAGACAACAACAAAGAAATCAAAGAAAAAAAATGTTCAGTAACCTTTACCAACAAAATAAACAGAATGGAAAAGAAAAAAGATTTAGAAACAAATTGTGTAAGAAAAATATTTTTATAAACTTTTCACCTGTCGTTGTAAAGTTTAAAATTGTGGTGCTATAATTTCAGTATTAGAACAGCATTTGGGGTAAGAGTATATTCTATTGTATACAAACTTAAAATAAATGGATGCTCAAGTGTATTATTCTAGTGAAATTTTTTTAAATTCTAACTTACTGACAACCACTCTGTCAAAACAAAAAGCAGATGAACTTTAAAAAGGTGCTTAAGTTAAATAAATTATTTTCTTAAAGAACTTGGAAAGAAAGTTTTTCCATAAAAATGAACAATTTTGACTAAGTGCAAAATTCAGAATATAAAATTTACAAGAGTATATTCAAAAAGCTTTCTTCACAAAACGGCCTGCTTTCTGGTTTTCTCGCATCGAAAAACTTTTCACATTATGTGTGAAACAAAAAAATTCTATCGCCTCTCAATTTGTGAGTAAAAATTTGTTCTGTATTCCATTGCGAAAACAGGAAACAGTTATTAATTTTTAACACTAAACACATAAACCTAACCATTCGTTGTTTCGACGAGCACTTTTTGGGCGTATAATATCGGTTGGAAATATATGTATATGTTTTTTATTTCTAAGACTACGTTTCTTTAACAAGTACTTTGTTAGTTAATGAAACATTGTATTTCTATTTTATTACATAAAGGCATTTCCATGTCATCGTACGTGACATTTGTACGCCTTCGGAGCGATAGAGTTTTTGCGCAAATAGTAGTAACTGGAAAACTTATTAATCATTATGTTTCTTTTAGAGGGTTCTATATATGAAAAAAAAAATTATTACATTCGAAACCTTGTTGTCCAAAATACCTAGCAAAATAGGTGTATATCGTACGTGACATAAAACGGAAGTGATTTTGGGGTGAATGTAAAAAAATCCGAAAATCTGCGAATTGTGGGAGGTATTTTTTCATTTTTTAATTTTTTACATTAAACCATATATTTTTCCGTTATAATCCGTAATTGGAAAGAAAAACATTTTTCTGGATGGTTTTGTAATTAACAAAATGCAATATCGTTCGTGACATACTGTACGTGACAGATTTTTCTCTTATAGTATTTACAAGATATGAAATAAAGTTTTGGTAAATATATACATACAAAAAAAAAAAGTTAGGAAGAACATAAATTTATTAAAATAGATAATCATTCATTGAAAAGCAAATTTGGATCTACCAAGATGAAATACCATTTGGTTAAGGATTGATGTTTGACTATTGAAGTCATCCGGCTGCAATAGCCGAGTGAGTAAAACGGCAAACCCTTCCGACGAGATTGTGTGGTTTCAATCGAAACTAGTCTGGGCAACCTGTCCGTGAAAGCCTGGGTTCAAATCTCAGCGCAGTCAAGAATGAAAAATTATCAATAAATTTTTAATTAATTTCATGTTGTAAAATTCCTGTCTTCATAAAAATAATTTAATGAAAATTAAATTCAATGAACTTAAGTCTAATTAAAATATCTAAATTTGGATTAAATAACCACAATACTAATATTACATACAAAAACTTAAAACAAACAAGTCAGAAAGTATAGTCGGCCAATCCCGACCATATGATATCCTACAACATAATATTTTAAAAACTAATTTTTGAGAGTGTACCCTATTTTTGATCCATCGCCAATCATGGTCGCCGGAACAGAATTATGCTATGACGTTACGAGTTATATAAAAGTTATTTGTGCCGAATATTATTCAGATATCTTCATCTATATGAGATTTGCTTGCCTTTCATCGATTTTAGGAAGGGGATTTATATGGGACCTAAAGTTAATTTTGGACCTTCCAGCACAACGACATAGTACCTAACGTAAAAGTTATTGCCGCCAATTTGTATGTCAATACCACCATTTATAAGGAAGTTATGACATTAAATCAGTGATATGGTCAAATATGGACCGATACCAATTATATTTGTTTGCATGATTAAGATTGCAAAAAAATAATTTTTGATCAAATTTTAGCCTAATACCAACATAATAAGATGATACATTTAGTTGAACTTATAGTATATACAATATTCTACGTGACGACGTCTAATAGCTTATACAATTTTTTTACACCTATTTAAAAAAAAATTTCGATAAATTTTTTTTTGCAACAAATATCTTGCTTTGAACTTTTATTTTTAAACACGTACGACTGATCAAATACCAATGACATAGACAAATGATGTTATTGCACCACGTAAGTGACATTGGAATAGCATCCAAAACAAACCAAAAAATATAACGCTAATCGAACTATATATTTGGTCTCTCCTAGTGAATTTTGTTATTGTTGTGGTTACATTAATTTTAAGTATATGTATGTAATCGGCAGAAAAGCGAAAATTGTTGATTGCAGTTACTAAAAATTAATCAAAGAAATAATCAGATAGTTTTTTCCTCTTTAAAAATTGTAATAATCTATAAACCCCTTTGCATAGTAAAATTTGAGTGTTTTTTATTTTCTACCATTTTCGAAAAATAGTTTCAATGCTATTTGGTTTTTAAGTCGTGGTTGACATTCTCATGAAAATGCCCAAATGTATTTATTATAATTCATTTTTCAAACAGCACTATTTTTTGAGATCATAGCAATCTTGTATTTTAAGTATGTAAAATCTCCAGAAATTATGTGCTTACCCGCCGGATTTGGCTGCCCCAACCAAAAGAGCTCAGTAAAAACTAAGTTGCCAAGGAATTTTGCGGCAATCGGCCCACGTGCACAAAAGAAATAGCGATATTTATTTACGGGTTTCGTCGTAACGACGAAGGTTATTTGTGAAGGGTTAAATAGAAAAAACGTCTAAAATATAAAATAAACAAGGCGAATTCATTATAAGGTATTGTTGAAAAGCAGCTGCCTTTATTTATTTTTTATACCCTCCACCACCGCTAGTGGTGAATGAGGGTATACACAGTTTGTCATTCCGTATGAAACTTTTTTATTATACATCTAATACCCCATAAAGTATATAAATTCTGGCTCCTTGAGTCATTCTAAGTCCATTTAGCCACGTCCGACTGTCTGTTCGTCTGTTGAAAACACGCTCACTTTCGAATAACGCAAAAGAAAAGAACAAACTTGGTCTCAAATTGCTTTATTATGTACCAAAAACGTAAAAAATTTAATATTAAAATTATTTTAAGATACTTAAGAGGTTATTTTTATGTCAATAGGATCATAGAAATCAATATAGGTATATGCATTGTCAAATTCAGAGATCATTTGCATAATTAGAATGAAAATATTGTTACGAAATTAGATTTGTCTGAGAATTATTTATGGTTTTAGTTATAAGTTATCTTGTAAATTATAGTTTTATGTCATATTTGTTACTATTTTTATGAACGCCACTGTAATAAATTTTCTAGCAATTGTAATTGTAGACTTAAGTTATTTTAAAATAATTCGAACACAACATTCTAGAAAATACTAGACGGTTCTTGAATCAACAAGGAATAGTTTTGAACTATAAATTCAGGCTAAATCATAAAAGTTTAGTTCAGTTTGATTGAAGACATTAAACGGTTCAGATTGCTACTTACAATTGTGGTTAAAATTTGTAAACATTATAATTAATTTCAATAAAGTTTGTTAAGTTTAATTCGTGTGTGTATTTATTTTGAATTGCAATTAAAAGAACTCAAAGGTTTATTATAAAGAGAAAAACCCTTAACGCGTTTTATAAGTAAAAACGTAACAGTATTAAAGTCTTACATCCAATTTCATAAAGTTCAGTTAAAACTTAACTGTTACCTTAACTTCCAGCTAACAATATGTTTTCGACAGTTATAACTGGTAGTTAATTATAAGTAAACTTGGTAAAATTGGCCGTTAGTGGAATATAATTTCTGGAAGGAACTAAAAGCATAACATTACGAAGTAGGAATTCTGAAACAATTTTACCGTTTAACAAATTCAGCAGGAAGGAGAAATTGTATTTGCTACATATATTTAAAAACATATTTTTTATAATTTTATAACCCTTAATCAGCAGTGGTGTATGAAGTTATACTAAGTTTGCCATTCCATGTGAATCTTTTTTTAATATTCATCTAGGATCCCATAACATATTTGTATTGTGAGTCCTTCGTTTATTCTAAGCTGATTTCGCCATATGGGTGTCAAATTGTTTCTAGATCTTTTAGGCTGTTTGTGGCTTAATTCCAGCAGAATCGCTTCAGTATGAAAAAGAGTTATGCACCCAAATGTGGAACTACCTCAATAAAAACTCAACAAAAACTTACATAAATTTGTGGCAAAATGCACCCATTGTCATTAAATTTCAACAAATTCGTTTTATAAGGCACCAAATTTCGTGAATATCGGCCCATAATTTACCTACGGCTCGATGTTTAGATTAATCTCGTAAATCATGTAAGTATGGCTAAAAGTGTAACGAATAATGCTTTTGTGGTGCAATTAAGCATAATATATCCTAAGCAGTTTGAGATTGAAATTCAGCAACAGCGGTTTAGTAGGATCAGCACACCACTCTGTTAAATTTCGTGAAGATCGGTTCATATTTTACCCTAGGCCCCATATAAACCTTACTCTCGGAAAACAGTTTATTGCGCCTAAAACCAAATAAAGCCCGCTTTGGGAAAATAATTAAATTTGCCTGAAACCAAAGCAGATATATATATTGCGGTAAAATTTCTTCTAACTTAGATTCATATGGCTAGAAAAAATATCATACAATTTTGTGAAATTCACTGTTAACGCTAAAACTAATAACACGGCTGTATTGAAATTTATTCTAATTTATTTTTTGTAATACCACAAATCAGTCTACAGAATTTTGGGATGATAAGTCCATAATTTACCATAGGTCCAATACAAATTACCCTCCTAAAAATCATTTTAGTTTGGCTAAAACTGTTACGAATCACGATATTTTACTCAAGCCAGTTCAAACTTTTAAGAAGAAGAACATAACACTTTCTTAAATACGATATTAAGAAACTAGAGTGGTATATTTGTATTTAGTGTGCTGTTCTGGTGTAGAATATTTGTAAAAACATTATTAACAATTTTGTATCAGTGTTGTGATGGTACAATTTTTTTGGAAGAGTCAACATTTTGTATTTACAAGGTCATGACATTACTGTTGTTGTTAATGTTCACTTTGTTTTGAGCAAAGCTGAGGTACCGGTATCCTACGCACTAGAACAAAAAAAAACGAAAATAAGTAGGTTATATTAATTTCCATAGAGAACTACCAATAGACAAGAGAACAGTTTGTCAAAATAATTGTGCCTACGACTGTACAAAAAACAAATGATGGAAATGAAAAAAAAGGTTGGCTTATTCATATACTTGACCCATCTAGGGGCATCCTAGGCACTGCACGTTCTAAACTTAAGAATTTCATTAAACTGCCATATTTGTATGGAAGCCCCTAATGGATGGTGATAAGGGGCAAGTATGTTTTAAGAATATGTTAAGGACAAAAAACTAATGGAGGCCGGTCATACATTTTATCCTCCTAGGCGAGTCTCCTGCTGACTGAATTTTCGTTTTCAACAATTAATCAGCTATACATAAGCGATATTTGGTTGCAACAAGATGGCGCAACTTGCCATACAGCGCGTTTAACACTCGATTTGATTGCAAAATAAATTTGCTGACAACTTTATTTCCAGAAGTGGTCCTGTTAAGTCTTTGATTTATGCCGATAAGAGAGCATCTCTTAAAGCATTGGGAGCCAATACTCAGGCCCCCATTGACGTCATATGGCCAGAGTTATTGGAAAATGTAGTCAAAAATTAAAAAAAACTGATCGAATGGAATGGACGGCGGTCATATGCCAGAAATCATATTTATAATAAAAAACTTATCTCTGTTCTTATGCAGTAAAAAACACCCTTCAACGTTTTGTCATAAAAGTGCGAGTAGTAGTTTTGGAAGATTCTTGCAAATTTGTTTGTATGTTTTTTTAAATGGTCTTAAGAAGAAAAGTATATAAAGTGATGTTAAATTTCGTACAAATGTACATCATCTGATATTTTTATAGATTCTAAGTTATAGTTGGGTCAAATTGACCCACAAATATCATAGTTGGGGAAAGTTAGTGTGGAATGCAGAAGGTTTAAGCAATTTTTAATTTTAAATGCGGTAAGAAATTATTTGGTATTATCAGTGTTAATTCTTTCAACTTAGCGCTGGGAGCAAAGATTAACGAAAATTGCAGCTTGAAGGGAAAATGTAGGTTAGATTATTGCCAACAAAAGTGCATTTTAGAAGTGAGCAAATGATAGACCCTACGATAACTTACATCTGTCATGCTAAATTTCCTACAAACACATAAATGTCGGTGCGTTATCTTTATATCATTGTTTCTGTTAAAGTCAGATGCAGTCATCTGACAAAATTTCTATTAGAGCGAGCTCTATTCTCTTCTGACAAGTCATCTGACATCAGCTGTGTCAGAAATCTATGCCTGGCAGAAATCGGCAGCGGCGATCCACTATTGGCGAATTCTTTAGCCGGCTGAAGTTAATATTTTACAATATTGATATATGTATGATCATTTTACCATTGAATAGAAATTATGTACATATCGTCACCTAAAATGCAAAAGAGCGTAACAGCAAAAAAATCGAAATAGAGTTTTTGATGGATTTTTGTTCGTCTTATTAAACTACATGTTCACAAAATATATTGATTTTGTAAAGAATTTTCTCCTGTAAAAAAAATAAAAAGTGTTGTTACGCCCTTTTGCAATTTAGTTGACGCAAAAAAATTACACAAGTGATAAGGAAAATCGAATTCTAGGGATCAAAATAAGAAATTATGCCCAAGGAACCATAACTCTAAAATGAATTCTGATGTTCCTTATTTTGACCCAAAGGTCAAATTTTGAAATCCCAATTTGACACATTTAAAGTGCCCCAAGCTTTGGAAGGCCGACCCACCCTTGTCACTTGGGCGATTTTTAAATCGACACGCGCTAGTGTACATATTTGCCATCTATTTTTTTTTTTTTTTTTTAAGAAAAATCTGCAAGGAAAACAGCTGTCAAGTTACTTGGTTACGTATGAGTATTATTTAATTCCAATTTATTAACGTGCATACGCCACGTGGTACAACTAAAAAAATCAAACTTTTAAATAAAAGCAATAAGCGAAAAAAACACTTATTGTTAAAGTAGGGCTTTTTCTGAAGAAAGTCATGTACAATGAGGATTTTTCTCTAAAATTCTTGGCTTGTTGTAGAATAGAGTGACTTTTTGTAAAAAAAATTGACTTTTATAATTACATACTCTAACTTTCTTGAAAAAATGTGGTTATAAATGTTGTTTGATGATAGCAAAGAAAATCGAGATTGTGCTTTAAAGATATTCTACACAATCGAACTAATGTTGAAGACCCAACGGAACTTAGAGTTTATAAAAAAACACATATAAACTTTCATTGCACAAATTACACGGATATGATCAATTTGAATCATATAAATAACGTATTTGAACCACCATTCAAGCGAAGCATTCCGCACGATACATTGAAAGAATGTATAAATCAAAATGATCCACCGCTTAATGATCTAAGCATTCCAATACATATACAAGGAACAGAACGACATGTAAAATTGCCAGCTAGCGTTTCCAAACGAGTTATACCAGAAAATGAAGACGCTGTTATGGCGACGCCATCAGAGATCCGTGCGAAATTGTCCAGACTTGAGAGCAATAGGGATTTCAAGCAATCTTTTTGTTGTCACTTTTCTATTATTAAGTTGTGTTGAAAAAAATAAAATCCAAAATAAAACAAATATTGCCATTACGATAATTTTTTCATGTAAAGTGCCAAAAATGGTTATTTTTTTGAAATTTTTTTATTGGACCAACTTGGACCACTTGGGGTACCAGGGGATGTACCACTAGCATGGGTGGGTCGGCCCTTCAAAGTTAATCGGTCATATATTAAGACTAGATTGGGTCACTTTAAATGGGTCAAAGTGGGATTTTTCAAAATATTACAATTGGGTCAAAATAAGGAACATCAGAATTCATCTTGTAGGTATGATTCCTTCGGGAAATTTTCTTATTTTGATCCCTAGAATACGATTTTCCTTGTTACTTGGGCGATTTTTAAAAGTAATATATATATATATATTAAACACGCGTTATTATAATACCTAAATTGGTATGTACGAATCTAAAGGACAGAATGTTACGATGGCTGAACTCTTTTACGGCGCATGTAAAACTTTTTGTGGCGGCAGCACGCTATTTTGATACCGAAAACTACTTAAGTTTCTGCAATAACTATGCAAAAAAAAGAGAGACAATGTCAGAAGCAAATCACCTGTACGCTTGTGACCGAATATTATAACTCTTATGTAAAACAGCAATTTTGACAGACATGCACAATTACATGTCACTTGGAAAGTTGACAAGTCAGATGTAAAAAACATGTCATATACATACGAAAAAAAAAACAAAAGAAACAATTTTATGAAAGTGTAAATCGTTAAAACAAAATTTAATTTACTAAAAGAAGATGCTGGTTAAGAAAAACTATGAAAAATGTCGCCCAAACGCAACAAATAACTAATGACTTTAAAACTTATTTTTTAACACAAAAAGAATATAAAGTGTTATAACTTTAATTTGGCAATGAACTTCAATATTTAACTTTCCTTCCTTGGGCGTTGTCAGGCCTTGTATGTATGATGAAAATGAATGTCATAAATTCCACAATGAAAATACAAAAAGCAAAATATTCCCCACATTAAGAATTATAAGTAATTATGCAATAAATTATATCACAAATAAAATATTACAGATAAATTCCAATGTATATGACAATATATTATATCCAGTCATCATTGACATTTTATAAACTTTACACGTAATTTATTTATGGCACCTGCAAATGCTGTCATGTACACAACGTACATTTTAACAGGGATCTGTACAGAGTCAGAATAACCTGAATTACACATAAACAAATTTAGCAAATAATTTTAAGAGTAGACAAGACAAGACTTGAAAATTGATTTATATAAATATAATAATCAAATGTTATATACAGCGGTAAAATCAAATGAATTTTAAAACTCTATATCTTAATAATCTTTGAAAAAACTCAAAATACTGATGTAATTTGTACCGACTTTATTCCCCTTTTAAGTGATTTTAGGTAGTTGGCCTAAAAAGCGTTTATCTTTTAAGGCCAAAAGATTGTCAATGTTTTTGCAACGAGAGAGTTATAACGCGTAAATATCACGCAATGATACAAAATACCAAAAGTACCACCACAACACTGCAATATCAACGTGTTTCTCCATATGCTTCGGCTTATAAAAAATACGGCCTGTCTAGAAGTATCGGAAATAGTAAATGCTATAAGAGCACTCAAGAATGGTAAAGCACCAGGCGTGGACAATATCAACCCAGAATTGCTTAAAGCCTATCCCAATCTGGGTGCTAGGAAAATACGACCAATTATCGAAAATTTCTGGACTGCACATACACTTCCCCCTGAACTCAATAAATTTAAATTCGTTTCATGCTGTAAAATTCCTGTCTTCATAAAAATAATGTAATGAAAATTAAACTCAATGAACTTAAGCCCGATTAAAATATCGAAATTTGAATTAAAAACCATTAACAGGTCAATAAAAATAACCACAATACTAATTACTTATAAAAAAAAGTATTAGCAGTTGGGTATGAAAATGGTTAAAATTACTGTTATTGGGTGAAGCAGCCCAAGCACCGTGTTCCAATAGATTTTTAACATCAATTCTAAGTTTTTAATAAAGAGCTATTTATTGGTTTACAATTGTTGATGTTGAAATTCCTACAGTAAAAGATTAACGTTTTATAAATTATCTTTAATAACACATACAAATATACAAACTTTTTTAGTATGGAATGGGAGCAAGCTTCAGTAAATATTCACACACAAGTTCTTTTTTCGTTCTGCCCCATTTTCTTTTAGGTAGTTACCTTAAATATAACACTTTTGCGCCTGGAAATTATTGCTTTAATTTTATATAAAGTAAATAAGCAAAAGTCAAACTGACATTTGCTTAAAGCTAGCTCCCTACAGCCAATTAGTATCGATAAATACACAAAGAAAAATAATTGTTATTAAATTTACTTTACAATAGCAAAGCTGCATAACATGTGGCGATAACAATTACCATTTATACTGCTTACTATTAATTTTTTATCATTTATTTTATCGCACTCTATTTTATGATGTAAAAAATTCTTTTTTAATGGAATTATTAAAACTAGAAAAAGATGTAGTGTACAGCCATACAACATACGCCACATTACCTCTATTGCACACTTTAACCGACACTTTTAAATCTCTTTCATACATCTGTTAATTTCTCATAAATAGATTTTTATCTGGATTAAAATTGGCAAAAGAAAAAAGCAAAAGCAGGTGTTAGAAACAAAAACGTGACAACATTAGAAACATTTATGTACAGAAAACAAGTTTTCATATAACAAAATATATTACAAAACAAAAATATTTTAAATGAAAAAATACATCTCTTGATAATACAAAATTGGTTATGATAAAGTTTTATAAAATAAATCATTTATTAGGAACTATTAAAATTGTAGTTTATTTTGAAAAACTATTAAATGCAATTAAAACTTCTGCAAAAAAAAAAAAAAATTGCAAAATAAAAAAGAATAAATACGGAAAATACTAATCCAATTTATGTTACAACTAAATTGGAATGAACACAATTAAAACTTGTATAACATTCGATTTTTCAAAATTAAATGCAATTTATAAAATTGTTTTTTTAGTTGTTAAAGTAAAAACTGTATTGAACAAATATAATATAAAAGTTCAATAGGATTTGTGTAGAGTTATTTTTACTTTTTAGACTCCCATGTGGACACAATCGTGATAAAAATTGTAATTGTAATTAACATCTGTTTGCGGGAAGGTAAAACAGAATCCCAATTAAATTAATTTCTTAGTTCTAAATCACCAGGCTTATCATTAGTATTTAGCTGCTATAACAAATAAAAATTAATCAATGAACTTTTTTCAGTTAATAATAATGAATCTTATCACTTCCGGAAATGTTAAATAATCCTTAAATACCATAAATTTAAAAACCAATGGAAATCCTTTTTTACCTATTTAAGTCAACTCGAATTTTTTCCTTTAAGGGTAATTCATCGTAAGGTTTGATTTTAAATATACTTTTTAGCAGAGCACGCGCTACGCCTATCAAACTGCTTTGTTCAGTATCTTTTGGCACCGTTCAATGTTCAGCTATAGTACGAAAATCAGCTTTCTGTGAGAAATGTTTTTCGTGCGATTTTGTTCTGTCATAAAGCACATTTCTGTCTAAATGAATACGTTAATAAACAAAATAGTCATATTTGGGCTGATGAGAAATCCGAAGAGTACCAAGATCCATTAAAAACAACGATATGATGTGGTGTATACGCTGATGGAAGCATTGGTCCATATTTCTTAAAAAATTAGGAAAATCAGGATGTTAACGTCAATGGTAACCGTTACCGCACCATGTGAATGGAATATGTGCTTGCTGCATATTAAAGCGCATGTTCTTGGTAGAATCTGGTTTCAACAAGGTGGCGCTACGAGCCATACAGCGCGTGAAACAATGACCTTGTTGATAAATCATTTGGTTGAGCACTTAATTTCACGTTCTGCTAGGGTAAATTGGTCACCTAGATGGTACGATATTACGTCTTTGGACTATATCCTCTGGGGATATATGAAGTCTGAGGTCTTTAGGAATAAGCCAGCTACGACGCTTTAGAAGCCAATATAACTCGTGTAATTCGCGATTTACCAGCTCGAATGACTTGCCCAAAATTGGACGTTTCAAATGGAATAGCTCAGATGTAGGCATGGCCAACATTTACATTAGGGATCGATGTTCGGTTTTAACCGAAATCGAAACCGCGGTTTTTAATGTCTAAAAACCGAAACCGAAAACCGACAAAATAAACTTCGGTTTTCCGCTTTTACTTTTAAAATCGCATTATGCTTAAAGAAATAGCAAATTATACATAACACTGGTACTTCTAAAAAAAAAGTTTTTACCTTACATGCGGCAACAAAGACATGATGTTTCAAAGATTCTTAAAATAACATCAAGTACTGAGAAGGTTCTGCATCGGTTAAAAATAGAAGGATTTTTTGCCGAAATCTTGAAATATCTTGTATTTTCCAAAAGAATTTATTTATAGATTTAAAAAAATAATTTGTTTTCATTTTTGGAAGATTTTTTTGTGTATATAATTTTTTTGAAGAACTTTTTTTATAACTTGAAAATTAAAAAAACAATCGCTCAATAATATCAAAATATTCATTGAAAACCAAAATCTGCAGCAATATGAAAAATGAATTTATGCCATTTTAACGCAGATTAGACTATCGACAAAAACATGCATTTACATGGAAATGGCAGCCATAAAAATTACCAATAAAATTTGGCAGCATATTAAACCTTTTTTACTAATTTTACTATACTGATTTTTTCAGAAATGTTTGGAAACATTTCAAATATTTAGAGCACCAGTCAAACACAATAATATGCAATGTTTGTAAAAAAAAAACCGAACACCGAACGAAACCGACCGGTTTTAAGTATTTCAAAACCGAAACTGCGGTTGTATATTTCTACGGGTTTTCGCAAACTCTAATTTACATGATATAATTTTCCAACAGTAAATGTCATTTATTGTTCTTTTAACCTACTGAGTTTTCAACTTCAGGCAGATAATCACAAGCCCATAATTAAGTCTGCGACATTAAACATATGGGTAGATTACGGATGGCAACTGAACTGAAGTTGTGTTGCCAAATTTGACTGCAGTTTTTTAAGCGCTGATTTTAGTTTTATTTACAATTAAAATCGTGCGTTTTGGTTGGACCATCCTTAAACAAAACAAATATCACTTAGTTAAACACTTAATATAAAACTTACCTTTTATTAGAAAAGAATGGTATTATGCGTGTAAATAACGAGCACTACAAGAAATTTAATAAAAAAAGAATTTATGAAATATTTCAATCAGAACACTTTTTAACAGATCGACACCTCATTAGTGGTTTGGCGCATACGCCAAAAAGTCGTAATGGAGAAAAACGACAGTGAGGATGTACATGAAGTTTTCTGAAAATATTCCCGAAAGAATTTTTTGCATTTTCACCACTGCTTCCACTACTGTTTTGAAGAAAAATCCTATTTAGGCGATCTTGTAGTTAATAATGATTAACATAAATCAAAATCTAGAGTATTTTTAATGGTGCTATAATCGAGTATAATATAATCAATGGTTACAGTTGGAATGTTTAAATTGTAACATCGAATAACAACGACAGTAGCAACAACAATATCATCAGCAATAACAGCAAGTCCATGAATAGTGTCATAAACAACAATTTTTATGGTGACAAATATTTTTATGGTTTTCGTTTGAGCAGCACATATCAATAGAATGAAAATAAAGTATTCTTTAATATTTCAAATGTTTAATAGAAACAGTGGGTAAGATTAATATAAAATGGTGACAAAATAAAAAATTTCTAAACAAAAATAGAAGAATAGTGTAAGAACAGTGCTCCTAAAAAGCTTTTAAAATGGATTTTACGGTTACAAGCAATTATGAAAAGTACTTATAACAAATTTTTGTGCGACATTTCATAAAAGTTAATAGGGTTGCGCAAAGGATTGTACAAAATGTTTTTTGTTTAACTTTTTAATATTTTTTACTAGAATTTTGAAATATCGGTGTTCCTTAGGAGGTATAAGACTTAAAAAAAATAACTAATTCAATTGAACGACTTAAGTTTTGGCTTTTTTAACTCACAAATATCATGGCATTTAACTTTTTTAAATAATTTATGGCATATGGCCAAACCTCTCGGCTCACTTATATACCCGGTCTTATTTCATCAATAATTCGCTGAACGTTGGCTTTTAACTTATCAATCATTAATGGCTTATCAGCACAGACTAGAGATTTGACGTAGCCCCACAAAATGTAGTCCAAAGGTTTTACAACACACGAACGAGAAGTGATTTTAGATTAGATCGATATCTTGAGATAATTCGGCCACCAAAATTTTGGCTCAACAAACTAATGATTTCACGTTCTGTATGACCAGTGGTATTTCCCTTCCAAAAGATTTGCAATGAGATCGTGAACTAAAAAAATCACTTATAATTTGATTGTAGCGTTCGCTTGACGAGGTTTAGGGCGAACAGGGTTGAATTCTGCAAATAGTGAAATTAAATGAAAGAGTTTTTGTTAAACTAAACCTTAAATTTTGTATTGATTGAGAATGTATTAAAAAAATTTTTAAGTTCACATTTTTAATCCATCCCACCGTTCAATTTATCTGTGGTAATTTGGAAAAAGTGCTTAAGTCAATTTTTTTTTTAGTTTTGTAAGAAAGCAGTTTTAAAATTTTAAGGTTAAAGTGTTTTAAAGTTCTATACCTAAATACTTCTAACGTCACAGACCCAAAGTAAACTTAAGCTTTTATTCCAAATGTTACTGCACATTAAAAGAAACTAGTATGTGCCAGTTGTAATTTCTATTTCTAGTTATTTCTAATATCTACCATTCAAACGTCTGGGTTAAAACTTTATTAATTATATATGTAGATATGTATTTATTTAATGTTAAAACCATATCGCACTTGAACATAAAGAGGGTATTAACTACAAAATCTAAAAATTCTCAGTAGAGCAGAACAATTTTTAATTTTTTATTAAAGGCATATGAAATTTAGTGACGATGCTTTGCTTTCTTTATGTGTAGAAAAAGACATTACCATAGAGCACAAATACTTGGTGGTTGGTCATGAAAGAAAGATTACGAATAAAGAAATAAACATGCCATTTGAAGGGCCAAAGCCCCTTTTTCTCTAAAAGTTCACTACTTGAATCACAATTACTTCCTTGGTTATGAATCTGTCCCTAAGCGGTATAAATCTATAAGGCCAGGTATAATATGAAATGCATTTCTGTAAAATCTACTGCATCTAAAAAGTATATTTTATTTTTAAGGAATTTGGTGCTACGGTATTCAGTTATGCCTCGGCCTCTTATATCGAAATAATTTAAAGGTACCAAAATGAACTTCTTCGAATAATCGCAGCTGCTCCCTGGTATGTCAAAAACTCAAATATCCACAAGAATCCCAATGTGCCATTAGTAAAAACTATGATAAAGAAATATGCAGTAAAATATTTAAAAAGGCTGGAATTGCACCCAAATTCATTAGCTCGAAATATTTTAAATTATGGCGACCACACTCGCTTCCCACTGGCAGCACTCAGATGAGCAATAAACACCTACATATGTGAATAGAAACCGTGACGACGAAATCTTTTTTGTCTGGCACTGGCAGGACATAAAGCAAATATCAGGATAAGATTTGATTAATTATGTTTAGTTCATATTTAAAATATGAAGATTCCATAAATAAATACTGAAAAAAAAAATTTTAAGGACAAAAATCCGGTGACACCACTGTAAATATGATACGTGTACTGGCATACGAACAAACAGGAACTGCTTTTTTGAAAACCAAAATAGGTGACAATTATGCCCAGCTTCCGCAAAGAACTACAAACGAAATCATTACCGCTTTAACTCCGAGATTGCACGAAGAAACATTAAAAGTTTCTAAAAAGAAGTGGCAGCATCTGCAGGATTTAAAACCACTACTTCCAAAAGATTGCCATTATTTATGTGATAGCAACCCCTTTGAAAATTAATTAATACATTCTAAAGTCACTTTTCTTTATTCCAATTCTTGCAACTCTTTGTTTAATTTTTATGAATTATTTTAATTTAACTTTTTTGTGATGCAATATTAAAATGAACTTACCCATAATATTAATGTTTTTTTAAAATAAATAAAAAGCGTGTGTACATATTTATAATTTAATTTATTAAACAGCGTTTTCCTAATAAATAAAAAATACAATTAATCTACTTTGTGTTAATGTATAGATAGGGCCTTTGGTTGCATAAAATTAGAGTACCAAAGGACCTAACTAATAAGGCTTTTTAAATATTATAAAATTGTATTTTATTTTGCAGGAAGTCAATTTCTGACACCTCTTTTTATAATACTGTTAAAAATTATGCTGATCGAAACTATACCTTTAGTTTAAAACGGTTTTTTGCTTCTGCTGTAAAATTTTCAAAATGTTAGATAAGGCCGTTTGCGTTTGAGCTAACGATATACTTATAAATGATGATAAGCAAAAAGTAATTTTTCTATAATTTTCTTAGAAATCGTACAAACTAACTGAACTTTGTCCTTAAACATAGAGATTACAAAGGTGCCATAAACTCAAATTTTGCTTAAGTCGAGTTAAACACTTTTTCCTTTTTGTCACATATATATATATAATGAAATGAAATTCCGCTGTTTGGTATTTGTTTGCGCAAATACAAGCATTAAAATTCAACAAACAAATGTAAAAAGAAATTGCTTACTTTACACATTCATATGTGTGGTATGTAAATTCGAATAACTTGTACATACATACATACACGATAATTTACATATTAAATTTCAATTGTATAATTTTATCATTTTCTTATATGAACATGTTCTCTCCAGCACTATGGTTTCCATCCGATATGTCGCATTTCAAATCAGACCTTCAATAAAACTGTGTGCGTGTGTATATAAAAACTGATACTAATCCAGTATTAAATATTGCGAATGTTTTCATATTTTTATGTGACTCCGTGTAGTTGTGTAACACAAATGTGTACGTGTTTCATTTAAATTGTCATAGATTATAATGTGTTCATATTTAAGCAACATAATTTCAATACAACAGATGAACTTATGCTTTAGACAGACTAAGCAAATATTTGCTAGAATATGGGTAATCAAAAAAGTACTAATTCAATTATACTTACCAGCTAAGCTCAATAAGTCCGTGATTATTTTTCCGCCCGTTAAATGAAGGGGGACACAGCTCCTATCAACCGGCTTCTGCCAGGTCACTCCTGTCAAAATTTTTAATAAGCTGTGTGAAATGAGGAAAACATGGACAATAGTGGATTTCGTCTGCTAATTAAGCATTTTTTTTTTTTTTTTGCAGAAAAAAACCATTACTCAAACGAACTTTAAGTTTGTTAAATACCATGAATTTAAATGGTAACAAAGTGGTTTATTAAATATCATTGTGGGTGTTAACCACGGAAGATGCCGAGTGTTCTGAGTGCCAAGTTGGTGTTGGCCGATCGGAGATTCAAAGTGTTAGAGACTGTGAAAGCCATCGGCATCTTGCGTGGTTCAGTGGTTTCAATTTAGAATGATTACTTGGGTATGACAAGGCCTTGCCCAAGATGGCGGCCACGTTTGTGACAACTTTACAGGAGTGTTTGACATTATTCAACCAAAATATGAACGAGTTTTCGCACCGTTTGGAAACAGTGGACTAAACCAGGAATCAAACAGCAGATTTCTTAGGTTGAATCGGCGCTACAGAGAAAAAATTAAAAATTTATACCAAATTCATAATATCAAGCAAACAAGATTTTGATATTGCACCTATTATCAAAATGATTATATTGGTTACTAAGAATTGTAAAAATTGTGAATATATTTTTTTAAATAAATGATATTTTTAATTTTAATTAAAAAAGTGATCAAAAAACTTTGCCATTTTAACAATGTGCTAATTCATTTAATTAAATATTGACAGTTCCCAACAACAATTCTACAAGTTTAAATTATTTTATTTTAAATGAAAAAATCAATTGATTTTTTTGCTATTTAATTAATATTTTGATTAAAAATTTATTTCAAAACAACTTAAATATTAATTAAATCAAAATTATAAAATTAATTTTCTTTCAACTAAAAAAATAATTGATTCAATTATCACATTAATTAAATTTAAATACTTTTTAAACCATTTTTTTAATTGATAAAAAACCTTTTTCTGTGTAGTAAAGGCGGAGGTTTGTTTGTCAGCTAATTAATTAATGACGATCGTTTTTTGGGAGCACGAGCATAATCCTCATTGACTTTAGAGCCTAATAATGGACCCTATTTTGAGATGGTGGCCAAAAATAATATTTTAGTGTATTTATTTTAGCGATTAAAAATTTGTATCAGTCATATGAAAGTTAAAATGACTGCAAAATGAATTTTGCATAATAATGTTTATTGTAAGCCATTAGTGCTAGCAAAATAGCAGCTTTTGTGTCTCTTAGAAATTTTAAAATTTTTTTGAAAAAGGTCTGAATCTCGTACTTAATAGGGCACAACTCCTTCCCGTCAAAGAAATCTTTTACCATTTTTAGCCCGAGTCCAACATTGAATATCGGACGGGTTCCGCCCGTGTGAACCAAAACAATTTTTCTGACCGAAATTCAGATATTTTGTGCAATTGTTATGAGTGCAAAGCTTTTTCCAAAAAAAAACAAATTGTATAGATTTGTTTTAATTTTTATTTTTTTGTTTAGAATATTTGACTGGTAATTTGAAAATAAGCTATACAAAAAAAAAACAACCCCTTTTTAACATGTTTAAACCAGGGCTATGGAGTCGGAGTCGGAGTTGAAGAGTCGGAGTTGAGGTTTTTGTACCGGAGTCGGAGTCGGAGTCGCAGTACCCAAAAAAGCGCGCGACTCCGACTCCAAAATTTTTCGGCATAAAAAATTCTAATATTTTCCAATATAAAAATTCTTCGAAATTGGCGATGCAATATTTTGCAGATCAATATGAATAAGTAGATTTTAATTTATTTTATGAGAAATAGTTGATTCAAGTACTTTACTATTTAAGTATATTTAGGTATATTTTTTATACGTGCGGGAAAAAGTCTAAATTACATTAACTAAACTTATACTCAGTTATTGATCTAGATGAAAAAGATGTGTGATTTTTTAAATAATTTACTCATGCTAAAAAATGTTAATGACAGGAATTGCCAATAATTTTAATATCAGAATTTTTTAACCATCAACGCTGAAATATTTTCAACATTATACAGAATAAGTGTTGCTTTAGCGCATAAATACTAGTATGTATTAGAAAAATTGTGACGTAAAATTATTTCTCTTTTGTGTAGAAACATCTTTATCGGCCTGCCTTTAATTCCTACCATAACACTCATGTTTTTCTTATGCACATTACGCGGGGATTCCCATAAATCGTTTAATAAAGATGTTTCTACACAAAACAGAAATAATTTTACGTCTCATTCATTTCGCATCACGGTTAGAGTACGAGTCGGAGTCGTGAGTCGGATTCGGAGTCGCACTTTAAAAATTTCAGCGTTTTGAGTCGGAGTCGGAGTTAGTACTTTTTTCGGACGACTCCACAGCCCAGGTTTAAACACTCCAATTTTATACCAAAATTCAACTTAAAACAGAAATATATTATAAGCCCTTCGCTGCGACTAGTGCTCACAAATAATAAGAAAAAGGACCAAATTGTGATATGTGAAAACTAGACATATCACTTACATAACTGATGATTATTTCTTTAAAATGTAGTTACTCTAGAACAACGGTAAACAAAACTTGTCATGTTACTGGATATTTTGCGGCTAGTGGCTGATCTTATCTGGTTCTATTATTATTTTATATGAAGGAGATCTTTCAAATTAACATGGAGTTGGCCTACAAGGTGGAAAATTTACATATTTTTGGCTAGTACACATACTTGGCTTATTGACCTGTTCACTCGGGGCAATATCTGCAACAGCCATTATATTAACGGAAATTGAATATGGCCATTAAGGCTATTTCAGTAACATGTTACAAAGTGTCAAAAAGGTGCCAATTAATCCCCTCTTAGGATATCACCATCTTAAAGTAAACCTGGTCCAACCGCTTAAGAAGTGTTTGTATTAGTTTCTTTTCCCCTAGGGTCCATTCCTCTCTTCTTATTAGTCGATTTATACGATTAATAACAAAAATTAAGAGCCAAAGCTACTTAAACCACGTATCAACAATGGAATCCAATCAAAAGTTATAGATTTTTGACAGCCATCTCGAGAATTTGTCAACCGTGCTGTGGAAAGAATTTTAACTTCAATGAAAAACGCATCACATAAACAATTACCTTCTTACTTGGATGACTGCGACAAATCTTCTTATTTGGAATGGATGAAAAAACTTAAGAAACCTTAGACGTAGTGTATAGAGAGAGCTCAAAGGAGACTACGTTGAAATATAAAATGATTTTTATATACAAAAAATTAAAATCGCAACAACTTATTGACCCGCCCTCGAATTTAAGCAAAAACTATTTTTTAGGAAATTTTTTTAATTAAAGATGTTTAATATAATAAACTTTCTTTTAACGAATATTTGATTAGTATGATCTTAACTATTTACTCTCTTTCATATTTTTTCCCATTCCTTCATTCCTGCAGATAAAAATTTGTTTACGTGCATGTTTGAGTTTTGTTGTTAAGATTGTGTTTATGATAAAAAAAATCCAATATTTTATGGTTAATAATATGGATTGTATTGAAAATTAATATATTTCATCTTCTTTGTTCTTTCGATTAATACTTAAATGAGAATTATATATATATTTAAATAAAAGTGTAATTGATTTTTTCATATTTGCACAGGGAAAATAATCCACACGATTTTTATTAGATTTGTTTTCAAATAAAAATGAGTGCCTTTAAACGCTCGTACAAGGTGGCGCATTAGTAACGTTATGACTTTTTTAATAAAAAAAAATTTTTGTCGGATTTAATTCTATTTAAAGTTGGTTTTTATTAAAATTTGTATTATATAAGTTTCTTTTGAATGTAACGAAATCAACGGATGTTTGTTAATTGTAAAGAGAAGGTTATGCTATTAGTAATGGAAAACAATATCAGCTTAATGATCGCCATGTAGAGATTTTTCTTTTCCCGGACTATTTACTTTCAGGGAAAGTGAGATTAACTTTAAAATTTTCCGGGGAATCCCGGTAATTCTCGTCCAAAACAAAACTATGAAAAATATTTAAATTAATTTATTTGAACAGGAAACAAATAACAATTCATAGGATCTACTAAATAAGTCTATAAATAAAATAAACGTTTATATTTAATGCAAAACAAAAAGCATTGATATAAAGCCAAAGAAGTAAAATTATTTAAACAAAATATTTCTTTAAATAAATGATTTTAGTACAGAATAAGCATTTACATAATAGTTTCACTTCATATTTCAAGTTTTATTTAAGAAGAGTCCTGTCAATGAGAAATGCATTCATGCATAATATACCCAGAAAAAATTCTCGCCAATTTTTTTTCTATTAAGCCATTAATCAAAAATAAAATCACTTTTCATTTAAAATCTACTAGAGTGAATTATACTTTTACTTATATCAACAACATTAATGCTGAAAATGTTTTTAATGTCAAAAAATATATTTAATTGATACTAGTGGTGCAAAATTAATTAATTTTTTAATTGAAATCTGCTTTGATTTTTGTTCTGTGTAATCTCTACACTGAAAAAATGTGCAGTAGTTTTTTTTTAGCAATTTAAAAAATGGTTTGAAAAGTGTTTTAACTTAATAAATGTGATAATTGAATCAATTTTGAAAAAAATTAAAAATAAACTTTTGATTTAATTAACATTTTAGTTGTTTTGAAATAAATTTTTAATTAATATATTAATTAAATAACCAAAAATCTTAATTGATTTTTTCTCTTAATATAAAACAATTGTAACTTGTAGAGCTGTTGTTGTCAAAACCTGAGCTTTATTTAATTAAATCAACATTGTTTAAAATAGCAACGTTTTTTGATCGTTTTGTTAATTAAAATGAAAAATATTATTTATTGAAAAAAAAAATTACAATTTTAAATTTTTACTTTTTTTAGTAATCAAAATATTCATTTTGGTGCGAAATCAACAAATTGGTTGCTTAATTCTATGAATTTGTTGATTAGAGACAATTTTTAATTTTTTCTGTATGGAGACTTTACTTTTTTAACACTTTCTAGAAAGACTTGTCATTCTTTTTTATACCCTCCACTACCACTGTGGTGAATGAGGGTATACTAAGTTTGTCATTCCATGTGAAACTTTTTTATTATACATCTAAGACCCCATAAAATATATATATTCTGGGTCCTTGAGTAATTCTAAGTCGATTTAGCCATGTCCGTCTGTCTGTCCGTCTGTTGAAAACACGCTCACTTTCGAAAAACGCAAAAGAAAAGAACAAACTTGGTCTCAAATTGCTTGTAGTTATCCTAAGCAGTTTGGGATTGAAATCCAGCAGCATCGGTTTAGTAGGATCAGAACTATGAATCAAAATGTGGAACCACTACCCAAAAAAATTGATAATTTTGATACAAAAACTAACATAAATGGTGGAATAATGCACGGAATGACATAAAATGAATTCGCTTTATACGACTGCAAATCATACTGTTAAATTTCGTGAAGATCGGTCCATAATTTACCATAGGCCCCATATAAACCCTTCTCGCGGAAAACAGTTTAGTACGCCTAAAACCGCAATAAATAACGTTAGCATACTTAAATTTGGTACGTCACCGTTTTATAATACGTCAAATCACACTGTAAAATTTTTTGAAGATCGGTCCATAATTTACACTAGGTCCCATATAGACCCTACTCCCGGAAAACAGTTTAGTACGCCTGAAACCGTAAAAAAAACCGCTATCATATTAAAATTTGGTACGTCACAGTTTTATAGGACCAGAAATCACGAAGTAAAATTTTTTGAAGATCGGTCCACAATTTACAATAGGCCCCATATAAACCCTACTCCCAGAAAACAGTTTAGTACGCCTAAAACCGCAATAAATAATGCTAGCATACTAAAATTTGGTACGTCACAGTTTTATAGGACCAGAAATCATGCTGTAAAATTTTTTGAAGATCGGTCCATAATTTACACTAGGCCCCATATAAACCCTACTCTTGGAAAACAGTTTAGTACGCCTGAAACCGTAAACAATAACGCTATCATATTAAAATTTGGTACGTCACAGTTTTATAGGACCAGAAATCACACTGTAAAATTTTTTGAAGATCGGTCCACAATTTACAATAGGCCCCATATAAACCCTACTCCCAGAAAACAGTTTAGTACGCCTAAAACCGCAATAAATAACGTTAGCATATTTAAATCTGGTACGTCACAGTTTTATAGGACGAGAAATCACACTGCCAAATTTCGTGAAGATTTGTCCATAATTTACCATAGGCCCCATATAAACCCTTCTCCCGGAAAACAGCTTAGTACGCCTAAAACCGCAATAAATAACGTTAGCATACTTAAATTTGCTACGTCACAGTTTCATAGGACCACAAATCAAACTGTAAAATTGTTTGGAGATCGGTCCATAATTTACACTAGGCCCCATATAAACCCTTCTCCCGGAAAACAGTTTAGTACGCCTAAAACCGCAATAAATAACGTTAGCATATTTAAATCTGGTACGTCACAGTTTTATAGGACGAGAAATCACACTGCCAAATTTCGTGAAGATTTGTCCATAATTTACACTAGGCCCCATATAAACCCTTCTCCCGGAAAACAGTTTAGTACGCCTAAAACCGCAATAAATAACGTTAGCATATTTAAATCTGGTACGTCACAGTTTTATAGGACGAGAAATCACACTGCCAAATTTCGTGAAGATTTGTCCATAATTTACCATAGGCCCCATATAAACCCTACTCTCGGAAAATAGTTTATTGCGCCAAATAAAAACCAAATAAAGCCCACTTTGGGATTTATAGATATTGCGGTAAAATTTCTTACTTAAATTCATATGGCCAGAAAAAATATCATGCAAATTTGTGAAATTTACTGTTAACGCTAAAACTAATTACACTGCTGTATTGAAATTTATTCTAATTTATTTTTTGTAATATCAGAATCAGTCTTCAGAATTTTGGGATGATTGGTCCATAATTTACCATGGGTCCAATACAAATTACCCTCCTAAAAATCATTTTAGTTCGTCTAAAACTGTTACGAATCATGATATTTTACTCAAGCCAGTTCAAAGTTCTAACAAGAAACGCATAAAACTTTCTTATTGTCGTCAATAATTTAATTAAGGTCTACCCCGCAACCAATTTTAATGCTGTTTTTGTGAAGCTTAGTTAATAATATATATGTATTTATCATATAGAGCCCACTCCTGTCGGTGGAGGGTATCAAAGATTCGGCACAGCCGAATATAGCACTCTAACTTGTTTTTTTTTTTTTTTTTTTGAACAAAATTATTTTTCGAATCGAAGCAATGCTTTTTTTTACTAACTGATGCATTCAAAATGTCCTCAACTGTTAAATGTTACCTTTTGTCAACATCTCTTACATAAAAAGTATTTAATACATTTAAGAATCTAATCCAAAAATACACAATTAAATAAAAAAAAATTCTGGGATTTTTTTCCCGAAAATTGTACGGGGTTCCTAGATTTTTCCCGTGAATTCCCTGCCACCACGGCTACGTTTAAAAACATGCATTTTGTCTCTATAAATATTAAAATGAAGCATCCTATTGGATCACCCTATTGTTGGGATATATGTTGGAATTATATTTTGAAGAAAATAATATGTAAAATATAGCGTATTGTTCGCTTTAGACCGGCTTGAGTTTTTCGGAGCATTTCTCATAACTTTTCTTAGAATCAAAAGTACCAGCGCACTCCATTCTTAACGGATATTGACCTTAAGCTGTTGAAAAAAATGGGCATATAACAGGATATCTTGTGTAGATTCCCTGCGGGAAATTTGTGTCAATATTTCCAGCAGACTGGTCCTGGGATTTGTGAAAATAGAACAAGTCCAAAAAGAAATAACTCATGACCAGTGAAAGGAGAACCAAAAGGTAGAAAAATTAATAAATCACAATATTCACCGGTGGTAGGGCACATTTTTTTTGGGACTTACTGAGATTTGGTTCTTAAATTTTGTTTTAGGACTTGTTTGATTGAAATTATACTACATAGTATTGCAATAATAATCCATTGTTGTAACTAATACTAAACACGTTCATTGAGAACAGATGTGTGACTTGTCATATGGTTGCTGTTAGGTGTCAATTAACCCCCTCCAAGGACAACCCCATGTAAAAGTGATTATATGAAGTGAACTGGTCGCTACCACCAAAGACGTATCACGGGACTACCTTGGTGTCAGTTTGCTTCCCTCTAGGGTTAATAAACCACAAAACCATATTAAGCTTTGTAGGGTAGTTTGTAGGGAGTTCGAACGGTTATTATTCGACCGGTTTTAACCGGTTATTTTAGCTTTGCCCAAGTCGGTTTTTTTAAAATGCCCATTTTTTGAATATCGAATAAACCGGTTATTTTGGTATAATAAACCGGTTATTTTAGTACTGTGTAACTTATATACATTTTCCTTACTCTTGTTGTAGATGTACCCGTGATTAAAGTATTTTCTAATTGAATATTGGCCAAACTTAAACTTTTGATAAAGAATGTCAAAGCAAAATGTAACAGAGGTCAAAAAACATAATGAACACTGTAAATACAAATTGCTTTTAAAAGCGTGTGTTCTTGTAGAAAAAAAAAAAACAAAAAAGTAAATAGTAATTTGTGCAAGAGCGTTCTAAATATTAAATATATTTTTATATAAAGGTTATCTCTATATATTTTTCGAACGCGATTAAAAAGACAAACATAGTTGCCTGAAGTGCCCCAAAATGATAAGTTACAAAGGTTCTTCCATGTCACGACTTATTAATCACCTTTAATTAGTATACATGCTTGACATTAATGTGATCCAAATGAAACTTTACTCGAAGTCGTTCTAAGGAGACGACAAATAATAATTTACTAAAATACGCTGAAAATTTAATAATTGGGTAAAATTTTAGCCCGTTGTGTTGCCGAGGACGAAACGCCCGTTAAGGCACTAAAAACTCTTAAGTAGTTCTAGCATCTCTGCATGCTGAAAACTACAATATTACGGCGGAATCTATATACGATATGGGAAAAAATTTCTACCAGTTTTATTTATTAAAATACCCAGAACTAAAACACCAAAATGAAGAAATCAAGCAATGTCATGGAATGTTTTAAATTGTAGTCGACGAATTGACAAATATTTTACACAAAAAGAATGTTCAGTTTACTATTCGTTTATATAATGCTGAAACAAAATAATTTGAAATAGATAGAATAGAGCTAAGAGGTTTTGTTTGCAACTTTTGTAAAATGTGGTTGATTTATATAGATAGTTTAACCACCAACGAATTAAAACTCATTCAAAATAAATTTGAGAGAATATTTTAAATAATAACTTTATAAAATTTCTATAATTTATTTACCTTTGCAAAACGTTTGTCTAGATCAAATATTATTCAAAAATTGTTGAAAATGTAGCTAAAGTTTGATTAATTTACTGGTCCCACTTTTCTTGGATTTTATCGTAAAATATTTGTTAGGTCTGATCTAAGTCATATCTATGTATTTTGTTGGTTCCTAACCTTTGCAAATTGTTTTGTTTTTATTCAAATTAACGTTTTATTTTAAAAACTTATTTGATTTTTGTGTTTTTAAGTATTCGAATTAAACCCGGTTAACCGGTTATTTAAAAACTGCTTAACCGAAAGCCGGCTTTTTTAAAATAGCAACTATTCGTAATATTCGAAAACCGGTTATTGAAAAAAGTCGAATAATCGATCTCCCTTGTAGTTTGTAAAAAATATTAAGCGAATTATACAAATTATGGTGTGCATTATGGAGATATTAAATTTCAGTGTTTTTATCAAAAATAAAAATTAGGAATTTAACTGTTGATATTAATTATCATTATTTCCTTGAAACTAGAGAAAAAACTAATGTTGCCTCGTAATCAGCACTCTGAGTTTAAACAAAAACAATAGATAGAAGTCTAGTGTGTTGCTCTGTGATATTTAATAAACCTTTAAACATAGGGATTTTTGACCTATTGACAAGTTGACAAGTCAATTAATTCACCTCAACCTTTTACAAAAAAAAAAAAAAAAAAAAAAAAAAAACACACGGAGTAGACCTTTAAAGCTTTTGATCAAGGTTGAAGTTTTATTTCAAAAGGTGATTTAACAAAGTGAAAAATGCTAGTCTCTGCTAGAAAACCTTTAATTTACTGCCTGGCTCACGATGTCGACATTTTTATCGTACATTTATATTGAAAACAAAAACAGATCTTTATTTTTATTATTATTTTCAATATAAATATGCGAAAGAAATGTTCTTGTCGACATTGTGGGCCTGGCAGTTAATACATATGCTATTTTTCAACAAAACCACAGATATGCTGAATTGTTTTGAAAAGAACACTTATTAAGATATTATTTTAGCCTTTACGAATCTACGACTTTAAACAAATAGTTTTATTATTTAAGTTGCCTTGTATTAACAACTTTAATTTCTACGCAATTATTAATTCAATTTTAAATTTATTTATCTTCCTACATATTCCAGCAATTACTTGTATCTATTTAATATTAAATTACTTTAAAACTTTTTTTACAAAAAAAAAAATAAGACTGCATTAAATTTAGAAACTAAGTTAAATAAGTATTTCTTCTGTAACCATTAATCTTCTTATTTGGTTATAATAAAAATATTTTATACATAAATCAGTGTTGCCAGTAGTGGAGAAAATCACTACATGCAGCTGTTTTCTTTTCTAAAATATTAGCGTATAGAATAATATTTTAAGTTCTTAAAATTAGGTACTTTTTTATATATGATTTTTTTGTTACAGAAATGTCTTTTAATAAGATGCAATTATCCTTTTCGAGCATTAAAAATCTGATTTTAAATGTAAAACTTATTGGTGTAGTCAGGGACTTATTTTAGAATTTGAGACAAATATTTTCGCAAAGCATGTTAAGCCATTTTTCCCCATTCAAGGGTACTTTTTGGCCTTTTTACAAAAACAGCAATGCAGTGTAGAGCTACAGTGTTAAAAAATTCCATAAAATATGCCTCGCGCGATTTTTCATTCTTAACACATACCATACCTAAAATATAAGGGTAACTGTTGGTGAACAACTTTATTTTAAATCTAACATATATTTCATGTTTCCCATTTTTCTCTTTCCATTTTATTTTCTTATTTTATTTTCATGGCTAGTGTGAACAATTCATAAAATCTTACGCAGTAGATTTTTGTTGTTCTCCGCTTATTTACTTAAATGAGATCGCAATTCCTCTCATTAAAGTACGAACTTGCGCATAACATTTATATGATATGCTTGTAATTAAGTATGTAATATGCGTAAGCAATAAACAATTATCAAGTACTGTTACAAATATTTTTCCGCTCTTCTTAAAAATAAATATTTGTTCTTTTGTTCACTTGGGGTTACTGCCTTGCTGCCTACAGACTATTTTTAGATCATACACAATAGTTTAAATAATTAAATGTAATAAGTTGGTATAAGGGTTTCTGAAGTACCCTGTACACATACATATTTAAAATTATTATGCTTAAATTTAATAAAATCAAAATTAAAAAAAGGGAATTATTTCAACCTAAGAAAAGTTGAAATCTTATACAGTTACATTGTTTTCTATATACCAAATCGGGAAAACCTTAGCTCTCCGTAAAATGACCTGCTGACGTTAAGATTTTAAATGCGGATACACAATTAATTTTCTTTTGAGTCTTCTACCAGAATCACTCATTGGATTTTATTTATTTATTTCATTCTTTCAATACAACGAAAGCCTATAAGGCCAATTATATATGTATTGCTGATTACCGTATATCCATGTTTTACAAAAATAATTTTAATACATATTTATTAATATTTAACTGTGTAATTTCTAATTTAGTGGCTCCCCAACCACATAAATATTACAAAATAATACATTTTTTATATTCCTTTCTTATTACTTTTTTTTATTCCTAATACCAGAGATTTATCATTAACAGGTATTTCCATTATAATACCTTAAAAGCTGCTGTTTAAAAGTATCATATGAAAAGGTTTAAAAGTATCATATATAAGTAAACCGTCTCAAAGCTAAAGGTAAATCATTCCAGATTCGGCATATTCTAATTCGAAAGGAACGTTCAAAAATAGAAAGATGTATTTGTGGTATTTCTAATTGCACATTACGAGTTGAGTGCATAAAAGTTAATTCATCCACTACCTGCATAGGCAGTCCAAATTTCATAATCTTGTAGAACTGGAGTAAGAGGCGTAAATGTAAAAAGTTATGAAAAGAACAACCTAATAATTGTGACACTGGTACAGTAGTTCTATTGTGATCTCTTACAGAAATATTATATACATATCGCACAATTCGCCTAAAAATCCTTTCTAGATAATCTAAATTTCTAGATATAGTTCCAGTAAATATTTCAAGGCAGTATATGAGTTTAGACATAAGTAGGGCATGTGCCAAACGAAGTCTTATGTACTTAGGCGTATATGCCCTTAAGGCATACAATCATCTTAAAATAAAAGAAACTTGGTTCGAAAGAGAGTTTATGTGGCTTTCAAAAGTAAGTTTCGAGTCAATAACGACACCAAGGCATTTATGTGAGTCGACAAATGTAATTAATTGATTATTAATATAAACATTTGGATACCTAAAAACTTGCGAAGGTAAATGAAAACAAACCGCTTTTGTTTTTGATGAATTAATTTCAAGATGGTTTTGATGCATTCAGTTCTGCACATTACTAAGATGACTATTCACTGTATTCTCAAAAATATTATTAAATTCAGAATAGGTACTGTAAAGAAGAAAAATATCGTCAGCAAACACATATGGTTTACAAAAGCTATTCTCCAGTATAGGCATGCAGTCATTTACATATGCGAGAACATTTACATATTACATATCCGGTGTACCGGAGGTTACAGTTCCTATACTGGAGCACAAACTACCAACAGATACAAACTGAGAACGACCATTTAAATAAGAGTATATCAATTGACAAGCTGATTTGGAGAAATTGAACTCCTCCTGAAGAACGTTGTGGTTTATTCTATCAAATGCTTTTGAGAGATCGAGTGATATCATTATACATTTTTCATGCTTATTTAGCTTATGTCGGATTCAATCATGTTGAGTTATGATTTTTACGAAAAGCATATTGATTTTGGTGAAAGAGCGAAAAATTTGAGCAGTGGTATAAAATTTGTGCTTTCATTATGTTTTCCGCAATTTTAGACAACTGGCATGATAGAAATAGGTCTTAAATTTTCCAGGTCTTAAAACTTCCATGCGTGGGGAAATTTAGAAACTGTCAGCATGGTATTAATGATATGACAAATAAACCTTGATATTAGCGGAAATATAATTCTCAAAAATTTAATTGAAATCATATCATGCCCCATAGCATTAGATTTAGAATTAGAACATCATATTCGGTAACTGCACTAAATGAAAAAGAATTGGGCTCAACAGCAATATTCTCAAAATCTAGACTACGCAAGTTATTAGGATTGAAGTTATTTAAAAATCTAGTTGCAATTGACTCAACATCGGATTCATTTAGCTCATGACTATATCTACCAATACAACCAAGCCTACGCACATGAGTCCAAGTCTGAGCATTATCTGCCGTAGCAAATAAATTCCTACCATAATTCCTACCAGAATTCCTTCTAGTTTACAAAAGATTTTCCAATAACTCTCAGATCGATTTCTCAAAAAAGCTTTATATGCAGCGTCACGCATTGATTTTGCTTGGACAATTTCCCTTGTTTTCATCCAGTGAATGTCATTAGCTTTGGTGGTAGATCTAAAGGAAGGCGCCAGACTATGCAAGTTTGTTTTATTACAAAAAAAAAATTCATTTTGTTTTACATTGTTATCATAATTTTAAATTTCGAAAACCAATAAATTTTAATTGAACAAAACTTGTATTTTTAATGAACTTAAAAAACAAAATTAATTTTTACACGCAGAGAAAAAATATGGTTTGGCATGGTTACAAAAACTACAATATGTTTATTGTATACGATATTGTTGCCGTAAACAAAAAAATTGTTATTTTTATTTAATATCAACATTATTATAGTTTCTGTAAACATGTCAATGTTTATCGCAATTATAAATTTGAGTATGGTTCACTGAAATATAATTATTTTTCTCACAACTAAATATTGACAACTATAAAAACATATTATGTTAGTTGCAACCAGTTTATTAATTTAATAATCATTGTACCCATATTATGATAATCTACGATTATAATATGATTACTGTTATTATATTTTAAATCATAATATGATTCTTTCAGATCCATTGCAAGTAAGACTTGAGTGGTTGTAATTCTCATTCGCTTAACAGTTTTGTTTGCATAATATCTTTAGATTTTAAGTATTTTTTGAAAAAAGGTTTCCTGATGATTTGTATATAACTTTTTACCATAATTACATGATTACTTTTAACTATAACGTTATCACTTTGTATCATAATATAATAACTTTTAAACGTATTACGATTAATATGATAAGAGTATATTATAATAATAATAAAAATAATATGATGTAATAAAAACAAACTATGATTACTGCTTGGCACACTTGGAAAAAGGCAAGTTAGTGATCCCCAAAAAATGTATTGATGAGTTATAGGCAGGGGCATAAACTGTTACCTCCGTTCAATATTATATATACATTTTTAATACAGTGGGTGCTTAGTATTGTTGTATAAGAACAATTTTACCTATAAAATGGTAGGCGGAATATTCATATATTCCGGACTGATAATCTGATCCACAAACATTGTATGGAAGAATGAAAGAGATTGATGTGCGCTATAGGCAGGGCTGTGGACTCGGAGTCGGAGGCTTAGAGTTCCGTTTAGTTCAGGTTTTTGTACCGGAATCTGAGTCGAAGTCGAAGATTCCAAGCTTTTTCTACTTTACATATGTAAATAACTTATTAAAGCTCAACGCGGCACGAGTAAGAATGAAAATGTAATTTTGAAATTATTGCAGAACAATTTTCTTGCTATATTTAACTATATAAAAGGTACGGTATAAAAAAAAAGAGTTTAAAGTCAAATAAGGACCAGTCTCATATACATTAAGCATAAAGGTTAGAGTGGAAGTCAGAGTTGGAGTCGGAGTCGGTCTTGAACAATTTCAACGGTTGGAGTCGGAGTTGGATTTGGCGTAAAAACTATTTTTGACGACTTCACACCCCTGGCTATAAACTCGTTAAAAATAAGGCAGCTATTTTTAACATAGTGGGTGCTTGTTGTTATTAGATAAGAACTCTTTTGACGATAAAATTCTTTAGTCGACAACGGTATAAGTTTAATTTTATTTTTATTGTTATTGCAAATTTGGTGAGATCTTGCAAAAGTAACTTTCATGCTGTATTATTTCAATATAAGCTTAAAATGAAACACAATTTAGCAATTTCTGAATCTTCTTGGATGCTCAAATTAACAATTAATGAAGAAGACCGTAAATGTGTTTTGACGGCGACTGTGTTGCAAAGGGGCATTTCAAATATTTTACAATTTAAACCTCCACATGCCTGTGGAGGTTCTGAACCAACGTTCAGCGTATTAAATTAATTGTAAATATTTGAAATTGACATTAATAAGATTTTTTTAAACAAAAGTACTATCAACTTTTTCAAAAAATAGCAAGGGAAAATTGTCTTTCAGATGCGACAAAACTTATTTGAAAATTAAAGAATTTCTGCGCCATTTTTTTTCAAGTTTAGGTAAAATATATCATTGCGGCCGCTTACAAGCGGATCTGCGTCTCTTGAAGTATTAAAAGATCTGAGGTATCTTTCGACATATTCTTTAGCAAAATCACAGCATAGGATGGAAAGAGGCTCATTCTCTTCGGATTGCCTTATAGCTTTTTCATAATCGCTCCAAGGCCAGTTCTTTTAGACTAATCAGAACTTGTACCACCTGTAGGGGTGACCGTGTTTTCAATACTTTCGGAATGGGGGGATGCTTTAAAACCATGTGAGATAAGGCCATGATGGCTTTATCTCTCATTCAATAGGGAGATAAGGCCTTTTTTTCATTTGAATGGGAGATAAAGCCATCATGGCCTTAGCTCACATTAGCAATATTAGAAAAAGGCTTTATCTCTCATTTCAGTTTTGAAGAACTTTTGCATTTTACATTGATTAATAATAGATTTTCCCTTTTACGAAATCTGGCTTCGCATACTAAAGTTTTTCTGCGTGGCGGCCTGCGGCCGCGCTTACGGGTTTTCTCCTCCAGTAGGACGCGGCAGGTGGCTTCGCTGAATAAAGTTTTCCTGCGTGCGTCACAACTTTAGTGTTTCTTTTCCCGGAAACACTAAAGTAAAGTTTAAAATATGGCTTTATCTCTCATTTGCGAAAAAAAAAGTATGGCTATATCTCTCATTTCGCAAAATTTTAAATATGACCTTACCTCTCACTGATTGGGCAATAAGGCCATTATGGCTTTATCTCCCATTCAATTGAGCAATAAAGTCATAATGGCCTTATCTCACATGGTTTTAAAGCACCCCCCTTTCGGAATGCAGACATGTTAAGTCTCATTGTCTTTGAAATATTCGAGCATTGTATCCAGGGTCGAGAATTGTAGATAAACAATAGGTTTTATTATTTTCAAAAGCTTCAAATATTTTATTTATATCTAATGCTAAGTCAGCCTCTTGGTTTTGGGACTATTCTCTATCTCCGCTGATTTTTTTATTATATTAATTGTGCATGTCTATCAAAATTGCTGTTTTACATCAGGTTTATAATATTTGGTCACAAGCGTACATATAATTTTCTTCTGATATTGTCTCTGATTTTATTCGCATAGTTATTGCAGAAACTAAAGTAGTTTTCGGTTTCAAAATAGCGTGCTGTCACCACACAAATTTTTATGTGCGCCGTAAAAAAAGTCAGCCATCTTAACTTTTTTTCTTTAAATTCGAAAAAACCAATTTAGGATATTATAATGAAAAGTTTTTGATATACATATATATGAACATAATTTCTATTCAACGGTGAAATGATCATACATATATCGGTATTGAAAAATACAAACTTTAGCCGGCTAATGATTCCTTCAATAGATTTCTGGTCGAGCTTATGTCAGATGGTTTGTCAGAAGAAAATAGAGCTCTAATTGAAATTTTGCCAGATGTCTCTGCGTCTGACTTTTACAGATGCAATGTTTTAAAGGTAACACACGATATGCATGTATTTTGCTGTGGGAAATTTGACAAGTCAGATGTAAACTTAAACAATTTTATTATTCTGTTTAGATTTCATGTGTTATTAATCTTAATTGCTATGTAAAAATAAGCATAGAAAATTAAATTGTTTGTTCAAAACTACTCCATAAATATATAAAGTATCGTCGTATCTACAGCAAAATATCGCCGGTACCGATATTTCGGGAATTTTGAAGTAACGCCGATATATCGGTATCGGTATTCATTACATCCCCAATAAGTTAATTATATCTTTATTAAGGGTCTGCAAAAAAAATACTTTTTTGTATTTATTGAAAGACTTAGAAAAAGTTTTCAAAACAAAATTTATTCTGTATTGGCGCTTCTAACCATGAACTGAAAAAGAAAATATATAAAGAAAAGCCGTTTTAAATAGTGATATAATACATTAACAAACAAAACTTATTTTGTACGAAAACGTCTAGCATTAACGATTCAATACGGTAACAAACGCATTACAGGGAAAATTTGTGGCCAGACTTTCCCTCATACTTGAAATAAACATAAAGCCTCTAGTACACGGAATGTGAGAATCCACATGCCCATGTGGTTCTGACGAAATTTTGAAATCATCACACAAAACACAATGGTCATTGTGGCTTAGTGACGTCCGATATGCGGATATGGCTTTGCACATTCCCTTTACTCTAGGCTTAAGTTAAAGTCGAATGTCTTAAAGCGCTAGTCCATCTATCCTCCTTCCCATAACGTGTTTGCCTAGTTCCAACACAATGCAAAGTATTAGTAGCGGTCCTCCCCGGAGTACTGGTCCTACAAAAAAAAATAACACCCCAATTTTTTTAATACACTGATTTATCTGTTTTGATACTGCGCTTACATTTTATAAATTCAATAACATTTTGTATTTTTCCGGCGCTAGTTATCCCAGTGTGCGTAGGTCTGCTTATATTCCAGTGTGCGTAGGTCTGCTTGAAAAAAAAAATTGGTGGCAACATTGAACAAAAATGCAACAAAAGATTTATTTACACTTAAACATGTATCTGTTAAATTTATCTTTCAAAAAATTATTCATTGTTATCAATAACAGATTTAAACAACAAATAGCATTACTTTAATAATGTATGGAAAAATTTTTTAGATTATTCATTATATACAGTACGGAGTATAAGTCTGGACACACTTTTCAAGTTTTTTTTACAATTTAGAATTTTTATTTTATTTTAATTATACTTATCGATATTCCAATATTTCATTTGCATTAAATTATTTTTATGAAGAAATTTTACAACGTAAAAAGGATTAAAATTTATTGATAATATTTCATTCTTGACTGAGCTGGGAATTGAACCCAGGTTTTCACGGACAGGTTGCCCTGACTCAATGTAGATTAAATTCAATGAACTTGAGCATGGTTCAAACATCGAAATTTGGATTAAAAATCCATAAACAGTTCAATGAAATAGCTAAAATACTACTTATTGTTAACAGCTAATGCACGAGCTATGTGTTTACATTTGTCCTTCAAGTTGTGCGGAAACAGGTCATCAAGAAAAAAGAAAGACGAAAAAATTAAAAAAACAACATATGTACTTTGAATTTCAAGAAGAATTCTTGAAAAAAAGTACGAAAAACAGAAGTAAGGAAGAACATGTAAATGAATTAAAATAGGTAATCATTCATTCAAACCAAATTTCGATCTAACAGGTTAAAATACCATTTTGTTTAACGATTGATGTTTGACTATTGACGTCATCCGGCGTCAATGGCGGTGAGTGTTAAACGGCAAACACCTCTGAAGAGATTGTGTGGTTACAATCGAAACTAGTATGGGCAACCTGTCCGTGAAAACCTGGGTTCAATTCCCAGCTCAGTCAAAAATAAAAAAATATCAATAAATTTTAATTAATTTCATGTTGTAAAATTCGTTTCTTCATAAAAATATGCACTTAAGCTTTAATAAAATATCGAAATTTTGATTATAAAACCATTAACAGATCAATAAAATAACCACAATACTAATTACTTATCGATAATTTCTTAATATTTTTTTAATTTTTGTCTCCAACTGTATTGGAAGCAAAATGTTTCCTAACATTTTTAAATATCTTAAACAAAGTAAATCATTTTTTTTTTTTTTTAATGCATCGTGGTCATTTTCCGATTGATAAAATGTAAAAATTAAATGCATTTTAAAATAATCAATGAATATTTTTATATGCTTTAATTTAAATAGGAAAAAATATATTTGAAAAATTTCAATTAAGTGAAAAAATGTGGTCAGTAAGTAAACAGAGAAATAATAAATATTTTGTTTAAATTAAATATAGAATAAATTAAAAAAATTTTATTTTAAAGGCTTACTAACTTTTTGTGAGAATTTTAGGAAACCATTTAAATTATAACCTTTATTACATCAATTAAATGGCATATTAAACAAATGTAATATCTATATATAAATAGGCAAAGGCAAAACAGTTAAGAACACATTGCTACTCTGTTTGCCAACCGAATTGTACAAAAAGTACACCATATAAGAGGTATTTACTTACAGTAGTGCACAATATATATTTCATTAAAATCTGCGGGGTAAAAAGGGTAAAAATAAGTGATCCAAAAACGGCCTGTTTAACGATTTCGAACATCAACGTTCGCATATAAAATTATGTTTAAAACAAAAACAAAATTCTAAAATTTGTTTTTATTTAAAATTTAATTTTCTATGCGAACGTTAACGTTCGAAATCGAGGAACAGGCTGTAATACTTATCGTTGTGCTTTAGAAAATTCGGCCCTTTTGGGTACTAAACGGGTATATCCTGTATTTTAAAACTTTTTTGTCACCCCATTTAACTTATAAACCAACAAACATAGAAGTTAAGATTATACCAAATTCCTTACTTATCTAAAAATATAATATACTTTTCCGAAATTCGAACGTTTTAGCTGTGAAAATCCTACCTGTTTTTGGCACTTTTTTACAACATATTTTTCTTTATGTATTGAGACATTCGTATTAAATTATGGAGTCCCACTACAATATTGAACTTTTTGGTGCTTTTCCGTGCTGCATGTAGTGGTAATTTTTGAATTTTCTATAATATTGAAAGTAGAAACATAAAGTTATAGGAGTGAATGAGAACCTGCAAGAAGAAAAATGTGGGCACTTTTTTCCTCTTCAACAGATACTTTTTGAATTTTCATTTAAATTGGACCTAGAAACATAAAATTAAATATGCAGATTGATTGAGAAACTTTATCTTAGATAACCTTTTTTGTCCTTTTTGGTTTTTTAACTGGTAATTTCTGATTTTTTTTTTATATTATTGTAATGTAAAGAGTACCCCTCGCCAAACCGAACCACTCAGACGAATAAAAAACAAATGCTCGAAATATGTAAATTCATTTTTACTTATATGTATGACTTCTTCATATTCGCATAAATAATTATGGTCGAATTTCGACCAGTGGGCAAACACTAGTTTTAGGAGTTCTTCAACGAAAAACTCTATATACACTTCAGACTTCAAAGCTTTTAGTAATCCAACAGCAGCCTTATACGCAGATGATGCTCCAATTATAGCATGTGTTAAACTTTCCAATGCAATAGTAAAAGATATAAAGCAAGCTCTAATCAATATGCTGAAAACTATTTTAACACATGGTAGGAAAAATAAATCGGGAAAAACTCAGGCAATGATTTTTCGAATTAACAAGTCACCAAAAATAGACCCGCAATTGACTCAATGTATGCAAGGAGCTGAAATTCCATTACACGGCACAGTCAAATAACTGCGAGTTGAAAGGTGACGTTTAAACAGCATGTTTTCAAGCAGAAGACAAATCACTAAAATGTGGAAGAGTTCTTTTCCCAAATATAATATAAAATGAATTTATTATATCATGTGTAAACGACCAATAATGACATATGGCTGCCAGGTTTGGTCAACAAAATGCACCAAAACTTATTTTAAAAAAGTTGCATGTTATCCAAAATAAAAATTAAAGATTATATTCAACCTCCCTCGAAAGTTTTCTACTGCTCTCTTGCATACCAACTACAAACCAGAATTGTTGAAAAACGTCATTAATAAAAAAACAACAAGAATCAACGACAGGAACAGGCTTTCAAGATTTGATTTAATAAGAAATTTGTAAAATTAATTAATTTTCTGCAACTTCTGAAAAGAAGGTGTAAGAAGGAGTTAATGATACAATTTCTTTGATAACTTAATGGTTTTTTCCTATCTCTTTACCTTAATATGTAATTTTAAAACAATTTTAAATATAGATAAAACTTTTGGTATTAACCCTTCTGGTAAATCCTTCTTATCAACTCTTCCACTGCCATCCTGACATCCAAAACAAAAAGAATATGACAAACAAAATTTAAAAATTACACATACTGGATATTTATATGAGAATAACCAAGCATCATGTTACACGCGTATTTATAAGCATGCGAGGGTTGTTTTTAATTCTAAACTATGGCTTCCAAAAGCAGTTTTAGTTTTTTAAGGATCAGAAAAAAGGTGTTTTTGCAAAAGCTAATGACTACACAGAAAATATTATTAAATTTCTCCAATCACCAAATTTATTCCAAATTCATAATATCAAGCAATAAAGTTGTTGATTTTGCACCTACTACCAAAATGATTATATTGATTACCAAAAATTTTAAAATTTTGCAAAAATATTTTCAATAAATGATATTTTTAATTTTAATTAAAAAAGTGATCATAAAACTTTGCCATTACAAACAATGTGTTAATTTATTTAAATAAATATTGACAATTCCCAACAACAATTCGACATGTTTAAATTATTTTATTTTCAACGAAAAACGACAATTAAGTGTTTTTGCTATTTAATTAAAATTTTAATTGAAAATTTATTTTGCAAAACAACTAAAATGTTAATTAAATCAAAATTAAATTTTTAATTTTCTTTCAACAAAAACAAAATAATTGATTTAATTATCACATGTATTAAATTTAAATACTTTTTAAAATATTTTTTTAATTGATAAAACACTTTTTTCTGTGTACGTTTATTTGGTGTAAAATCTTTTGACTGGAACACAATTGGGACAAACGACGAATTTTCTGCCGCAAATATTCGTCGCCAAAAATAAAACATTGGTATATACGAAAATACACACAATAACAGCGTCCGCCAAAATTCGTCATACGCGGCGACTTTGCAATAGACTTATTCTATTTTATACGCCGGCGAACGAAGAACTAATCAGCACAAAGTGACCATGTTTGGTTTAAGTTTAGAAGTATTTTAGTAAACAAAGTTACTTGTTACTTTGATAATAATTTTTTTTTTATTGTAAACCATTTAAAATAAATATACAAAGTATTTTGCTATAAGAATGGCTTTTAGTTGTGTTTTTGATTTTGTTTTAATGTTTAAGCATTATAATGTGTTAATCGGAATAACGTGTGAAGACGTTCGGATTACACTCTATTTCAAAGGCGAGTTTTTGAAAAATTAAGACGCCAAACTAGTGTTAAGATCGCCACGTTTGGCGAGAAATCGCTACATCTGACAACCCTGCTACATACTGACTTTGTGTTAGCACACTTGATAGCGTATGAGTGATAATAAGAGTCAAATACATCTTAAATACTCATACGCATTGCATACTTATGGTGTTTTCTATTCTACAAAAATTTTGACATTTTAATTTAAAAAAGCAATTTGGTGTGCGTTTCTTTAAAAATGTTTTGCTCTCTAAAACGGTAGCATGTTTTATTCTAAAAAATTCACCCCTACTAATGCCATAAGGCATTGCACTTTTTGCACCTGTTGTGTGTACCCTTTAAAGGGTTAAATACAATGAAATGGTTGGCAACACCAGCGTTGGAAATAAGAAAGGGACGAAACTAAGTATAAAATGCGACAGAGAAATAGTAGTAAATAAAGTAGAAGAATAAGAAGGCAAACAAACTGACAAACAATTAGATATGTAATAGCTAAAAATTGTCGACCGAGGTCGCTTGGCCACCAAAGAGCAAAATGACGGCCATTTTTAATTTTCGCCCTTGTCATTAAAAGATGTGGTAAGTGGTGGCATTAATAGCTTATTCAAAAATAACCAGCGTAGAAACTAAAAGCCAATTCTATTTAACAAAAAATTTTAAATAAATTCTATTTCATTGAAAAGTGAAATGTTGCATATCTCTATAGCACCATTTTAAAAAAAAATTTAAATATTCAAAATGTTTAATAAAACTAAAAAATTTAAATTGAAGTGTAAAAATAAGAGAACAGTTCAAGAACTAAATCATAAAACTTAAAGCTACAAACTTAAATTTTTACACTGCTTAAGAATAACAATTTGAAACAAGAAATGAAAAATGAAAACAAAAATTTATTTAATTCAAAATCTTGACGAAAATAAAACGAAAATTTGAGAGCATTATATAAAATCTAAAAACAAATACTTATAAACAACAATTTGAAAATCTTAAACGATTTGAGTAAAAATAGGCCACACAAAGAAGCCACTACATCATTGTTGCCACATCCTTCGTGGAAACACCATTGATTCAGCACTACACCAACCGTTGCAAGGTCAGGTATTCTGCCAATTGGTTTGACATTCAGACGTACGACGGACAGCTAAAACGGACCATATATATATATATATATATATATATATATATATATATATGTACGAGGGCGGATCAATAAGTCCCTGACTTTTTGAATGAAACACAGTTTTTTTTACAAAAAAAAATAGTTTATTTTTCATCATAATCTCCTTTTAGCTCAATACACTTAGTCCCTTCCAAAAAATAGGATTTTTCGAGGTCCATAAAATAGGCATTTGTTTGACCAATAATTTCATCGTTGGAGCTAAATCTCTTTCCAACGAGCCATTTCTTTAGGTTCGCAAATAGGAAATTATTATCGTTTATTTATTCTTCCCCTTTGAAGGTAATCGATATGGATTATCCCGCGTGCATTTAAAAAAACGGTTGGCATCACCTTATTGGCCGACAAACTTACCTTGGCCTTCTTCGGAGCCGGTTCTTCGTTCGTTACAAAATTAAAAATCGAGATGGCAATTGATTCTCACAGTTCCGTTGGGCGCTTTATGAGATGAAATATACGGATTGTATTAATGCATGTCCTTTTTATGGCTTTTCAAGGACATGTATTAATACAATCAGTATATTTCATCTCTAAAGCGCCCAACGGAAGTGTGAGAGTCAATTGTCATCTCGCCTTTTAATTTTGTAACGAACGAGTTTTGCATCTCACCTACTCATATATATCGCACTTAATCAACAAGAGGGTATTAACTCAAAATTTAAAAATTTTCAGTAGAAGCAAAACAATTTTTAATTTAACATTTAAGGCATATGGAAATGAATTTTAAAACCAACCGTTTCATTAGCAAAAAGTAGACAAAATAGCAAGATATTTTTACAGCGGGCAGATGAATATAACGTGTAGATTTTTTCGAAAAAGTGGAAAAATAAAAATTTTGAGATAATACCCTCTTGTTGATTAAGTGCGATATGTGTATTTTTTTATGTATATGGAAACCAGATTATTTATTTACCTTAAGAGTCAGTCCCTGGTTGAATATTTGCCAGCGTGTGATCGTAGGGGTTGAGCTTAGGCCTGTCAGGCATCGTAGGGTTAGTTGCCCAGGGGTAAAGTCTGTTTTCCTTAACCTTGAAAAATTGTAAATAAAAAAGTCATATATATATTTAGATTTCGGTTGTTTGAAAAGAGACACTTACCCAAAACAGGAATTAATTAAGACACGTGACGGACGGACGGCAGTTTCTGTCATCCGCAATCGCCCAGAGGGGGACAGCTGGAAAAATATCAAATAATTAAGCTTTTATTAACTTTTTTTCATATTAAACAAATATATCTTTAAAACTCTGTGTTCTTTATTTATTAATTTTTCTAAATTAAAATGCAATATTTTGCTTTAAATACCTTTTTTTTATCTATTTATTTACGTTGGTAAATAAAGTTTAAACATTCGTAAAATTTTATTAATAAAACCGTTTTTATATTTTTTTTATGAATTTTCAAACAAAATTATGAATCTTTTTATTTAAAATAATGAGTAGATAAACTCAAAGGGGAAGAACAATAGGAGGGTGAACGGATAAAGGAAACGAGGGAGATTTTTGAATGATCAAATTTGATTTACAGATCATCGCCGTGAAGTCCAAATGGATTTTATGTGGGAGGGCCGGAATTGGTATAACACCTGCCAGTTCCACTCCTATAGGTAACAGGTGCATAAAACGGATGAGTACATGGTGCAAAAACTTTTTTTATTACAATAGTTTTGTTACGTTCATTTCGGGGAGTTTTTTTTTTTTTGTTAAATAATGTTTCTTTCTTTTGTTGTAGCAATTGGCATCGATTGATTGGCAAGAACCACCCCTAGCCCTAGCCGGACTTACGCCAGCAGGCCAGCGCCGCCAACAATCTGGCCGAAAGCTCGCGAACATATTTCATATACCAAACAAGCCATAAAATTGATTCAAAGTCTATAAAACTATAAAGAAAGGCAAACAATTCGGTTAAAATGGCTAAATTAGTGAAAATTGGCAAACATTTGCTAACAACGGCATGATACCAAGGGTAATATTTATTAAAAACAGTTCCAGTTGTAGAGGATCAGAAAGAAATCACTTCTATCGGGAACATGGCTAAAATTTGCGAGAAATTGCAATATTGGAAACAAACTCAAACAAAAAAATTTGCCTTAATGATGAAGAATAATCTTTGTGTTAAGAACGAGGCATTCCACTTTTTCATTACTTGTGTTTTGTTCTCGTTAAATAGCAAATAGCATTATTACAAGGTTGGCAAGATATTTTATACATGCACCTTTTCAGAAGGTGATATTTTTTGTGCAGAAAAGAAAACACCATTAGAAAAAAGTGTACAATATTGCATTTTTTTTATCGCGATTAGTGATTGTATTGGTTTTTGTATTTCAGCGTGAAGCAAGTAAAGAGAATAACGAAATAGCAGATCAATAAAATCATTATACAGTGAAATTACTGGGCATTTAAACGTGCACCTACTGTGAAGGGAACAAAAATTTATTTTTTGTAACATAAGGTGTGTTCATTTACTTTACTAGCAGAAGCTTGCCAGGAGAGATTGAATTTAAAATTTGCAAAATTTTTCTCAAAATTACTAATAAAAAATAAAAAAGTAAATGAACGCTTTACCAGCAAAAACTAGCAATTTATATTGAAAATATTCAGTTGGAAGATACGAGATGTTATCTAAATAAATTTAATTTATTTCAACTATTTGCGCAAGAATATTGCTCTTACATCTTAGAAAAATAAATATCCTATTTTATTGAAAAACTTTTAAGGTACTGATGAAATATTTGAAAGCAAACATCAAATATTTCATTAACGTAGTCTGAACACAAAATATTTTTGGGTATCAAATAAAATAGCAGCTGATTTTCAGCAAATAAAAGTATTTGCCGGCAAACAAATATTTGTCCAATGTGAACACAGTGTGAACACAACAAATCAAATATTTTAGTAATTTTTGAGGAAACATTTATTTGATATTACAAAAAAATTGTAAGAGCAAACAACGACAAATAATTTTAGCCATGTTCCGGATAGAAGCCATTTTTCCTGTAGGTTTTCGGATTCTATACAATTTTAAAGATTTTTTATAATTATTAGACTTTGCTGTCGTGCCGCTATTAGCAAATTTTTGCGAATTACCGCTAAATTAGCAATTTTTATAGAATTTTTTCCATTCCTTATAGTTTTAGGCACTTTTACTAAATGTTATGGCTTGTTTGAAATATTAAAACTATTCGCGAATTTTCGCTATTTTTGCAAAAAAAATTTTTTTTTCCTCTACATTTTGTTTTTTAACCGATTTAGCAATTTTAAATATATTCTAGGGTTTGTTTCCAAGTTTGCCATTTTTTGCGAATTTTATCCATGTTCGCAAAAGAAGCGAATTCTTTCTGTGATTCTTTGCAGCTTTAACTATTTTTAATAATTATGAGTATTAAACTTTGGTATGTATCATGCCGCTATAGCAAATTTTTGCGAATTTTCGCTAATTTAGCAATTATTACCGAATTTTCGCCATTCCTTATAGGGTCTTTTAATCAATTTTATGGCTTGTTTGAAATATCAAAAATTTTCGCGAATTTTCGCTATTTTTTGAAAAAAAATTTTTTTTTGTTATTTTCCTACAATCTGTTTTTTTTAACCGATTTCAAATAAATTTTAGGGTTTGTTTCTAAGTTTGCAATTTTTCGCGAATTTTAGCCATGCTCGCAAAGTAGCGATTTTTCACTGTGAATCTTTAGAGCTTATACGATTTTTAATAATTATTAGGTTATAATTATTATAATAATTATTTGCTATCATACCGCTATTAGCAAATTTTTGCGAATTTCCGCTAATATAGCAATTTTTATCGAAATTTCGCCATTCCTTTTAGTTTTAGGCACTTTTAATAAATGTTATGGCTTGTTTGAAATATCTAAATTTTTCGCGAATTTTCGCTATTTTTGCAACATTTTTTTGTGTTTTTTTCTTGACATTTTGTTTTTAACCGATTAAGCGACTTCAAATATATTTTAGGGTTTGTTTCCAACTTTGCAATTTTTCGCAAATTTTAGCCATGTTCCCGTTACCCAGTGGCTTCCATTTTTTTTCTTTTAAATTCTCCTGTTCTAGCACTATAAGAGATGCTGATCCACAGAATAAAATAAATAAATTAGCTTTTGCGCTCATTTTTACTATTTGAGAAATATATTTTTATTTTTGAACACTTTCATTAAATAATTATTTGATGCAAATATTTGTTTTAGTCTGAACGCATGGCAAACATGAATTAATTTATTTTATTTAACACTATTTGCCAACTGTTTCATCAAACAAAAATTGTCAAATATTTGAGCTTAGTTTGAACATTAAACAAAATATTTTTTTGTTTCACACAGTTTGAAGAAAATATCAGAACAAATATTTTCTTCAAATATTTCATTAGTCATTAGTAAAAGGAATGGCAAAAACTCGATAAAAATTGCTATAGTAGCGGAAATTCGCAAAAATTTGCTAATAGCGGTATAATAGCAAATAATTATTATAATAATTATAGCCTAATAATTATTAAAAATCGTTAAAGCTCTAAAGATTCACAGTGAAAAATCGCTACTTCGCGAGCATGGCTAAAATTCGCGAAAAATTGCAAACTTAGAAACAAGCCCTAAAATTTATTTGAAATCGGTTAAAAAAACAGATTGTCGGAAAATAACAAAAAAAAAAATTTTTTTTCCAAAAATAGCGAAAATTCGCGAAAATTTTTGATATTTCAAACAAGCCATAAAATTGATTAAAATACCCTAAAAGTATAAGGAATGGCGAAAACTCGGTATAAATTGCTAAATTAGCGGAAATTCCCAAAAATTTGCTAAAAGCGGCGTGATACCAAAGTTTAGTACTCGTAATTATTAAAAATAGTTAAAGCTGCAAAGAATCACAGAGAGAAATCGCTTCTTTTGCGAACATGGATAAAATTCGCAAAAAATTGCAAACTTGGAAACAAACCCTAGAATATATTTAAAATTGCTAAATCGGTTAAAAAACAAAATGTATAGGAAAAAAAAAAAATATTTTTGCAAAAATAGCGAAAATTCGCGAATAGTTTTAATATTTCAAACAAGCCATAACATTTAGTAAAAGTGCCTAAAACTATAAGGAATTGCAAAAATTCTATAAAAATTGTTAAATTAACGAAAATTCACAAAAATTTGCTAATAGCGGCATGATAGATATTAAAAAATCTTTAAAATTGTAAAGAATCCGAAAATTTACAGGAAAAATTGTTATGCGGAACATGGCTAAAATTATTTGTCGTTGTTTGCTCTTACAATTTTTAACAATTTTTACAATTAATAAATGTTTCCTCAAAAATTACTAAAATATTTGATTTTTTGTGTTCACACTATGTTCACATTGGACAAATATTTGTTTGCCGGCAAATACTTTTATTTGCTCAAAATCAGCTGTTATTTTATTTGATACTCAAAAATATTTTGTGTTCAGACTACGTTAATGAAATATTTGATGTTTGCTTTCAAATATTTCATCAGTCTGAACGTACCTTTAGTTCAATAAATTTTCAATTTATTTAAAGTTGGCTGCATTTATAAACTTTTAAAAAGCATGTTTGTAAAATTGTTATTCTGCAATACCGGAAAATTATACCACAAACTGCTACTCTGCTGGAATTATTAATATTAACAATAGAAAAAAATTAGTGTCAAAAATATTTATTTAAAAATTTTTTAGTTTGTGAAAAATAAAAACATCTTAGAGAAGCAAAATGTGTTGGAAAAAATTGTTAATTATCTGTTTGTGTCAAGGCGAATTCATTCCAGGTAATCTCGGTAGTACAACAAGTACAACTCGTACAAAAAACACAAGCAATTTGTTTTTGTAAAATCATTGTACAATGTCAAAAACCGAAACAAATCAAAACAGAAACCAAGATAATAAACAAAATTTTGACATCCAACAATTATAAAGCTAAAGAAAAAAAGTTACCAGCAGGGCTTTTAGGATCACCTGTAATGAATTCGCCTTGGTTTGTGTCATTAAATTTAACAAAAAGTCTTATATTGTGAAAAATTTTGATTAGAAAAATTTATAATTTTGTTTTGCTTTTGTTGTTTTTATGTGTGTTGATTTCATACAGAACATGTATGTGTGAGGGGTGAACTAAAAAATTGAGAATTTGAGAAATTGAGTTGAATACTACATAGTATAAAACTAGTATGCCGACACGAGAAAGCGTTCTCAATTTTTTAGTTCACGCCTTACACATAAGCGTTCTGTGTGAATTCAACAACAAAAACAACAAAAAAAATTTAAAATTTTTCACAATATATAAATTTTTGTTTAATTTTATGACACGAACCCATAATTAATAATTTTTTCCAACACATTTTGCTTATTTGCTTTTGCTAAATATTTTTATTTTTCACAAACTAAAATTTTTTAAATAAATTTTTTTGACACAAATTTTATTCTGTTGTTAATATTATTAAAGCCAGCAGAGTAGTAATTTGTGTTATGAAAGAAATATTTGAAATATTAAATTATATAAATATTTTCCGGTATTGCAGAATTAAGACTAAGCAAACATTGTTTTTTACGTTTATAAATGCAGACAGCATTAAACAAATTGAATGTTTTTCGAATTAATGATGAAACAGAATTGAGTCTTCAACTTCAGGCAAAAATTCTTAAGCCCATAATTAAAAGGTCGCCCGTAACTGCAAATGTTCTCTCGTTTCTTTCTTTTTCTTTTGTTCTTTTTTTCTTTGTTTACAAAATGTATGAAATTGAACGAAAGTATGGTAGCATTGTTGGGAGAATAATTGTCTCTATGTGAGAGCATGAGAAAAAACGTTTTCAAAATAAAATTGATTTTATTTCTCGACCGCATTCTCTGGCATAATTTTATGTCAAACTGTATGGAAAACATCGTTCAGCCCAAGTTCTGTTTCATCATTTAAGAAAATTTTATTTTAGAATATTTTTATTGCCACATTCTATACGATTTTATACAACTATATTTAGGGGTGAAGATAGTTTTAAGTACCAATACATTTAAAAAAAAGTCTTACTAATACAAACATATACTAGGTACTTGACATTTGAGTTAGGTACCTGTCAAACAATCGGCATACTAGTTGTATACTATGGTATACTATGTCCAAATAATTCTTGCTAGCAAAAATTTTACTATCAGAAATTTTCCACAAATGTTTTTGTCTCTCAAATTTGTATGCTCTTTTTCGCAAGTTTTTCGAGTATGTGATCACTTGCTTTTAACAATTATTGAAAATAAGCAATAATTTTCTGTAAATGAACACACCTATGATTTTCTTTTTCTTTTCACACCTATCAAAAAAAAAAAAGAGGAACAACATATATGTATGTTTGTACATATGTATAAAAAAACACAAATCTTTTTATATATGTATTATATTTTTTAGAATGAGAACAATAGCAATAATAACACAAAAAAGCACGGTCAACAGTAGGATGTAGCATATTCCACAGTAGGATGTAGCATATAACATGAACGAAAGTGCCTTCATTGAAATGCCTTTAAGTTCTTGCATTCATTTTATTTTTCCGGCTCTGGCTCCGCCTCGTCGGCTAACAGGCGGGGTATAAGAACTTATCGCAAGATGTAATGAGACCACATACTAATATATATTTTAATTTCATGCATTAAGGAAAACAAACGAGAGAAAAACTGAAGCTATCGGGGAAAGCATTAATAAAATGGCCAAAAAAAGGAAAAAAATGGTTAAAATTTATGAGATACTGCATCTATGGTTTATGTTGCCAGTTGGTGCTATTCTGCAACATAAGCCCTCTCAACCGTGATCATCTACTCGATTTCCTACAAACCATTCTGTCTGTAGATTATCCCTTTTCTAATCTTCTCACCACATAACTCTAATTAAGAATCAAAACGATAAGATTTTACAAACTCATTTTATTAAATTTTATTCCAAAAGAGTAAAAATAAACAAAAAAAAAATTCATTAAAAACTAATTGAATTTTAAATTCAAGGTAGATCTTTAGATAACATTAGTTTAAAAAAAAATTGAAAAGTAAATATTTCTATACGTAAACATATTGTATTAAAATTTCGTATATAATAAATTCACTAAAAAAAATAAACAGAAAAAAATTTAATTCATAGAATTTTAATTAAAAGTTAAAAAGTCTTCACACCCTATACAAGACAATTATATTGAACAAAAATATCAAAACGAAAACAAAATTGTGCCAGATTGTTATAGGTCAGTTAGGACGAATATAAAGAAATAATAGAATAAGAAAACACGGACGGACAGAACCTGTCTTAATTAAATATTTTGACAGGAAAGGAATATTAAATTATGACTTAAAATATACTTCAAATTACAACATTTAATTAGGAATTAACCTTATTGATAATTTTTTTATTTTTTTGATTAATAGCATGTTCGCACGGTGCTTTGGATTACTTCGCTCCCTGTTTTTATTACTTATTTGGATATATGTTCGCACGGCACTTTCGTAATCGGTTTTGACAGTTCTTCTTCTTCTTATTTTTGTTTATTGCTAAATTTAATTGTTTGTTTGATGATACATGTGTTAAGAATGGAAAGACAAAGTAAGTTAAAAATATTATTTCAAAGAAATATATAAACTAATTATTTTTTCAGTAAATAGAAAAATATAATAGTCTGGTAGTGTATAAAGTCATTTCTAAAAAAAAAAAAAAAAAAATTTAAGGAAAAGAGCTATTACAAAAAGCTTTATAAAATACATAACTGAAATTTAACTCATAGAATAAATTCGCAAAATGAAAAATGTTGAATATAAATAGAAAAAAATTTACAATTTTGCGAATAACCTTCTTCTTATAAATTTTTTTTTTATAATTTCATTCCTTTTTTGAATCTATTAAAATTTTATAATTAAAATTTACTTTTTTACTTTTCTTTGTTTATGTTATTATTTATTCTTATTTTTTAGTGCTTTGACAGCTGTTGATGGTAAAAAACTGATAAAAATTGGAGCTCACATTGATTTTGAAGTAATCCACAGGGTAATAGAAATGGAATTACGTACAAATGAGATAATCCGCTCTTAAAATTTTGTATGGCGAATTATGTAATTTTGATCATAAATGGGCTGTGAATTACGAATGAGAGAGCAAATTACGAAAATACGCTGCCGTGCAAACATGCTATAAGGTTAACAGCCGTATTCATAAAAACTTTTTTATGATTAATTGACCGTTTTTAAGCCAAAATTGCTAAAGTTTTATTCATAAACGAAAAAATAGTCTATTGGCCGTTTAATAAACCATTCATAACGTAAGAAAATTTATTGTTGGATTTACCCTTCTTAAAGCCAAAAATAAAATTATATTTTGATAAACGTTTGCATTTTATGATAATACTTTTGCGAAATAATTTAAAAAAAATGGAAAAAATTTTTTATTAATTAATATGGACATGTTTAATACATTTTACTAAACATTTTTTTTAGTTTTGACAACCAATTTAAAGTTATATTGTTAAATATTTTAATAAGATGTTTAGGATATGATGACAATGAACAGGTTCAGTGGCAAATGCAGATATTCTCTTTATTTATTTCTTAAATTATATCAATTAGTTTTTTTATGTTTTAAACAACGTATTGTTGTTCAAAAATATAAAGAAAAATAAAATAAGCAAATCATCATAATAGTGATGTTAACAAAAAATAAACAAATTTTTATCCGAATACTTTCTTATCTTATATTTAAAAAAAGAGGTTCAAACAAACATTCTTATAATACCTGTTGTCAAAATTTTGTTCAGAAACTTACATAATATGTATTTTATTTTATAAGAATAATTTAAGATCTTAAATTATAAAAAAATATATATTAATTATAGAATATCATGTGAACCGAATAGAAGTTTCATGCATCACTAGCAATAAATTGGCAACAAAACGTAAAGAAAGTTGCCATACTTAAACACAAAATCGCTACAAATAGATAAGAGTTAAAAGGCGGTTAATGTACGTTTGTGATTACAAATTTGTATAAGAGGCTTATAAGACAAAAAGCGTTTGATAGTTATTACATACTTTAAGCTTAAAATAAGATCTTTTTATGAATATGGCCGTAAATATATATATCTCACTATCAATGTTGCCTGTTTTCATATTATTTTTTCCTTTTTCTTTTTTTAAAATTTTCTCACTTTTTAACTATAATAATAATTTTCACGTCAAATGCAAATTTTATAATTTTATACAAATATTATGGCATTATAGAAATTTTCACTACTTATTATCAAAAAAGTTGTTTTTGGGAATACATAATTTTTTTCCTTAAAAGATTTTTTTTTATTGTGCTTAGTTTCCTTTTTTATAATTGATAAAAATACTGAAATTTATTGTTGGAGGATAAGCTGTCCCTATGCGCATTTCACTGGTTGCTTAGACCAGATCATCAGGAAACGTTCTCCTAAATAATATTAGAAACGCCAAAGCTATCAGCCAACAAGATTACAAAGGGAATGATTGATAATTACCTACACTCACTACTTTTCATTTAATCTATTTTTTTTTTTTTTATTTTATTGTAATTTAATCAAAACAATATTTTATTTCACACTTTACATTTACATTTTCATATTAAAATTAATTTACTAAGTAGTGAAAAGACTAATAGCAAATGTAAAATAAAGTAGTTTGTAACTTACAGTGGTCTAGTTAATTCCATCGATTAATGGCCATTCAGCAAGGCTTCCTCTATGGGCTGGAGAAAGACAATTATAAAGTTTTTGTTTGATATGATCGATTATCAGAAAATATGTTCTTTTCTTTTCCTAAAACACATAAAAAATCAGCAACATGTATCAAAATATGCTATCAACATTTTTCTGCCTTTTTTAAATCTTAGATAATAAAAAAATGTTTTTTTATCCTTTTTTCTAACTCCTTAAAGAAAGTCCATATAGTCCAAGTAGGTTAATATTTTCGGTAGCAAATTTTATTTCCAAGTTTTTCAAGTATGGGATGTATAATAAAATATATTAGGGCAATTCCATGTCAAATCGAGCAAGAGTGGGCCCCGACCCCTTTCGATTTGAGTAAAATTTGGTGAGAAGGTTCCTTTTATCCTCTAAGGAACGTATATCAACGAAAAAAATTTTTAAATTTTTTTGCAAAACTTATGTCATATTCAAAATGTCATAATTTTGCCGAATTAGCCGAATGTGCTTAGTTTATTTTTCCAATATCTCAAAAACTACTGCACATACGAAGATGATTTGTATGTCATTTTAAAAAGAATACTTGGAGCTAGAAACATTATATTAAAAAAACAAAACTTGTTTCAATAGTAACGTAAACGTTTAGTCCGATTGGAATAAAATTTCAGGACTTGTATTTAAGATTAAGTTTTTGATTTGGAATATATCGACCTATAACGCGGGCCATCTTAGTTTCCCAAATTAGGGCACCTCGTGTATTACAAAAATTAAACACTAATTCTTAATTTTAGCCAGATCTTAGAAATTTTTTATTAATGAAATCTACTAGTCGGATTCTATAGAATGTTCCATTTCGAGGTTCCCTACTTTTTTAAAGAAAAAAACACAGAAAATTCAAATTTAATGGGGAATATTTATTATCGTTTGAAAGAACATTCTTTGGGCTTTATTTTTTGAAGATTCAATGTTGGCCGTTGCTCCGTCGCAGATGGTCCATCCGTTGAGTCAAATTTTCAGTTACTCGTGTGAGCATTTCGACTGTTAACTGGCGAATGACACGCGTGATGTTTTCCTCCAAGGCCTGAATCGAAGCGGGTTTATCCGCATAAGCTTTAGACTACTTATCCCAATAGGAAAAAGTCTAATGGTGTGATATCACACGATCTTGGTGGTCAATCGACTGGCCCAAAACGTGAAATTATGTGCTCACCGAAGTGTTATCTCAATAAATCCATTGATTGATGCGATGTGTTGGAAGTGGCGCCGTCTTGCTGAAACCAAATGTCATGTTATTTTTGTTTAGTATTGTTTGGCATTTCATAATGGAAAGACTTACGCCTGAACAACGTTTATAAATCGTTCAACTTTATTACGAAAATTCACGTTCTGTGAGGAATGTGTTTCGTGCACTTCGCTCAACTTATGGTCAAAATAATCGGCCTACTGAGCGTACTATTCGCAGCACTATCACCCATTTTGAGTCCCAGCATTCATTATTGGATAATATTCGACCGAATAGACCACGTCCAGCACGCTGTGAAGAAACTATAGCGGCCGTAGCTGAGAGTGTACATGAAGACCGTGGAGAGTCGATTCGGCGCCGTTCGCAGCAACTCGGACCGACGTATGGAATAACTTGGCGCATTTTACATCGAGATCTTAAATTGGAAGCGTACAAAATACAGCTTGTTCAACAACTGAAGCCGCTGGAGCTTCCCAAGCGACATTGCTTCGCTCTATGGGCACTTGAAAAGTTCCAAGAAGATCCGACGTTTTCGAGGCAAATTTTGCTCAGCGATGAGGCCCATTTCTGGCTCAATGGGTATGTAAACAAACAAAATTGGCGCATATGGGACGAAGAGCAACCTAAAGAGATTCAAGAACTGCCACATCATCCAGAAAAATCAACGGTTTGGTGTGGCTTGTGGGCCGGTGGAATCATCGGTCCATATTTCTTTAAAAATGATGCCGGTGCGAACGTAACCGTCAATGGCGACCGTTATCGTGCCATGCTAACAGACTATTTAACGCCTGAAATGGAAACTAGTGATCTCGGCGACATTTGGTTTCAGCAAGACGGCGCCACTTTCCACACATCGCATCAATCAAGGGATTTCACGTTTGGGCCGGTCGATTGGCCACCAAGATCGCCTGATATCACACCGTTAGACCTTTTTCTTTGGGGATATGTAAAGTCTAAAGTTTGTGCGGACAAACCCGCTTCGATTCAGGCCTTGGAGGAAAACATCACGCGTGTCATTCGCCAGTTACCAGTCGAAATGCTCGAACGAGTCATCGAAAGTTGGACTCAACGGATGGACTATCTGCGACGTAGCAACGGCCAACCTTTGATAGACATAATCTTCAAAAAATAAATGCCAACGAATATTCTTTCAAATGATAATAAGCATTTCCCATTAAATTTGACTTTTCTGTGTTTTTTTTTTAAAGTAGGGAACCCCGAAAAGAATCATGCTTTATTTGTTGCTCTTACACACAACACAATATTTTGCCTCTTATTTATTGTATACATGTATTGTGTACATATCCATCACATTTTCTTCTCACTGTTCCAAACTTTTTCATTCCAGTATGAGAAACAATAAAGCTTAAGAAGTTATAAATAATTTATTTATGTTTCTTATGAATGTTTACAACACCACAAAATATTTCAATGATATTTTTTTATCGTCTCAAGAAGTTGTTGGGATTTATCTGCTTTGTTTCTACTATTATTTTTTTTAGTTTTTCTGTAGCAAACATTGATTTACAAATTAAAAAAAAAAAAAAAAAAAAGGATTTATTCAGTCGTACCGAATCTACGATACCCAATACCATTTATTCCAATTATATCACGTAAATTGTTAATCACAAATGAAACACTCAGCTTAAAATACCTTTGAAATATACATACATGTTAATGTAATAAAAATAAAATTTTTGAAAACTAGAGCCTTTTGAGAAAATAATTTACTGTTGATGTTGTAGCAGGCCGACCTGAAGAACATGTCTTTCGGAGTTAACAATTCATGGTCGTTGAACTCCGAGTCGCTCCAGTGCATGTAGTCAATTGTTGTGGAATGCAGAAGTAACTTATATAAGGTTTTGCTGAATACTTGTACGATTTTTCTTATATAAAAATTATACTTTAGCCAAATTTCGTTTTCTTGAGTTTTCCAATGAATACACAATCGCAGTAAAATCCTTATTCAGAAAGAGCAATCAGGTAAAATAATGAATTAAGTTGGTTAGTAACAAACAGTTTTTTATCGGGGAAACAGTTGAAGCAAAGCCGCGCATAACTTGCAACGTTATTATATATCATAGTTGGGGGTAGTGCACTTAATATTGATTTAAATCAGAAGTGCACTATCACTAAATAGAATTGCAAAAAAAAATAGTTTGCACTCTTATTTTATCAGCGTTAGTGATGAGTGCTATTTTTTTAACTACCACTAAAAAAATTAGTAGTATTGCAAATTATTTCACTATCACTAAACGAAGATTGAATGCAAAAATCTGCACTCAATTCAAATAGTGAAAAATGTGTACTTGCAATCAAAAAAGCTGCACATAAACAGACTTTCACTAAAATTTGAAAAATGTAATTTTGTATGAGCATAATTTTTGATTCTTATTATGATATGCATAAGAAAGAAAATTAAACAACATGTCAATAATTTGTCAATAACGGCTTTAATCATGAAAAAACAAGTTTTTTGTTTGTACACTTAGTGCAAAATTTTAAGTTGCACTCAAATGAGTGAAGAGCAAAAAGTTGCAATAAACTTATGATTGCTTTTTCTTAAATCAAACTTTTTTTTTTTTTTTTTTTGAGTGCAAAATGTTTAGTAATGCTGCTAATCTTCAATTCATCACTCAACATCAACAAAATGGTAGCAATAATTTTTAACTATCACTAACCTACCTACCTACCTACCTAGGGTGGATCGATTTAAAAATCGCCCAAAGAAAATCGTTTTCTTGGGATCAAAATAAGAAACTTTGCCCAAGGAACCATACCTCTAATATGAATTCTCATGTTCCTTATTTTGACACAAACGTCAAATTTAGAAAGTGTACATATTTGTTATCTATTTTTTTTTTTTTAAGAAAAATCTGCAATGAAAACATCTGGCAAGTTAATTGGTTACGTATGAGTATTATTTAATTCCAATTTATTAACATGCATACGCCATGTGGTACAACTAATAAATCAAACTTTTAAGAAACCAATGAGCGAAAAAATAAGACTTTTTGTAAAAGTAGGGCTTTTTCTGAAGAAAGTCATGTAAAATTAGGCTTTTTTTCTAAAATTCTTAGATTGTTTTAGAATAGAATGACTTTTTGTAAAAAAAAATTGATTTTTAAATTAACTCTAATTTTCTTTAAAAAATGTGGTGAAAGCTTATGGACTTTTGAAAAAAGAACCCTTTAGTTAACATAGAGCCTCAACGAATATCTTCCATCTTGGCTTGTCATTAGCTATACTCCTTATTTCATTCCAGGATACACCAGCCTCCGCTGCTTCTACATCCCTACGGCAGGTTTTTGATGGGCGTCCCCTTTTTCGGCATCCTCGAGGTGTATATTCTATGCCTTGCCTTGCAATATCATCTGGCGATTAATGAAGTTGTGTCGCAACCAGGACCATTTGCGCCGGTTTATTTTCGCATGAATTGGTGATGAATTGCAATTGGATGAATTCCACGTTTCACATGCGTAGAGAAGCACAGGCTTAACGTTGGCATTAAATATTGGCCATATGCCTATCGAATTATTTGTTATTCAGTGGTTAAACAATTAAGCAAAAATACCCATAAAAAACCAAGTTTACACCCAGAGAAAAAATATGTTTAAATATACTCACCTACAACAAAACTATTTTTAAATACAATTGTAAACATACTATGGTTATTTTAATCATATTATTGTCATCGACAACCATATTATCCTTAAATTAGTCCTTCATCAAGCAGGCACAACCATATTATGGTAAACAATAACTATAATATGTTTAACATTTATAATAGCATGGTTGATTTTCAACCATAGAATATTGCTCTTGGAAAAGACGAAAATACTATTGTTAATTTAAAAACAAATTATTGTCAAATTTAACCATAAAATGTTTAAAGGCAACCATAATATTGTTGTGGATTCTTGATGGAAGACTAATTTAACAATATTATGGTTGTCAGTGACAATAATACGGTAAAATTAAACATAATATGTTTAAAATTGTCTTTAAAAATAGTTTTGTTGGAGGTGACCATATTTAAACATATTTTTTCTCTGCGTGTAAAAAAATTAAGAAATTGTAGGTACTCTTACATTAAAAAAAATTGTAAAGTGTCACAAAATAAAATATCAATGCTAAAAAATGTTTGATATGGTTTGAAAATTTTGCAAAAGTATTGACCATTGTTTTGCGTTAATTTAGAGAAAAAGAATGAAAATTCTATAAAATAACACAGCGGAACAAATTTGAACTTTTGGTGTGTTGATTGGAAGTTTAAAGCAATTTTTTACTATTTCTAGGTCGATCAATTCAAATTTAATCTCTGTTTTTCGCTATCAGCTCGCATTTTTTAAATTACATTTACTAATCGAATTTCTGACTTTTTTCCAAAAATTAAAAGTTTAAATAATCATAACATAACTCTTGATGAAGCGATTTTCAGAATTTTTCTTTTTTAAGATGTAATTGCTTACTCTGAAAAACAATCAAATGGCTGACGTAATAAAAAATCCAAAAAATTAATATTTTTTATATATGAAAATCTTGAAAAATCCAAAACATAAAACAGTCAAAGTCTTATTACTTTCACGTAAAATCACAAAACGTGTGAATAAAATGAAATATAGACCATAAAAATCGATGAACGCGTTTTTCGTGAACTCGTTTCACATGAACGCGTTTATTCACAATCAAATGAAGTGAAGGAAAAAACGTCCATCAATAGAACAGCAAAAAACACACACACATTAATAAATGTTATTTTTGTATGGAAATCGCGATTTTTATCAATTTAATTATCATCAGTAAATTGTGAATAAAATCAAAAGTTGTACACCGATTATAATGACATAAAGCTCATTTCATTCGAAAAACTGTTTTTTTTTTTTACCAATGCTGCGATTTTTGCCGAAATTTAAGTTTTTATGAATTTTTAAATAAAAACAATTTTTCAAGAAAAATTTTAATTTATTTCATGTTGTAAAATTCCTGTCTTCATAAAAATAATTTAATGAAAATTAAATTCAATGAACTTAAGCCTAATTAAAAATATCTAAATTTGGATTAAAAACCAATGACAACTCAATAAAATAACCACAAAACTAATTATATTTTTTTTTTTTAATTGTTCTTTTTTCAAAAAACTTCATCGATATCTCGGAAATAACAAATTTAAAAATAATATAAGCACGGCTTAAAGATAATATTGTTAGCGAATTTTGGTTTTTTTTAAAGTGAATACGGTGCACCGTTTTCAGGTTATTGCAATATATGTAGTGGAAATGTCTTAAGTTTGGAAATAACGGTACATCTCGAAAAGTCGAGCTGAGAAAAAAAATATGAGTGCTGATTTGAATTCAACGTCCGAAATAACTTTAAAAACAACATTCAATTCTTAATCAACAAAAACCTTGTTCTCTTGTGTAATTTATTAATATTTGCGACCTGCGGCAAAAAAAGGTTAAAAAAATATTGGCCCTTATCGTGGAAAACGCAACACAACGCCAACAGAATTACATTGAAAGCACAAACAATGTCATAAATATTTTGTAACCTTGTTGTTGCTTTCTACAGAAATTCACATTGCATTTTAAAATTTCAAACGCTGTATAGCTTGTGGTGTTGAACATTTTAAAATGGTACATGAATTTATGTAGAACTCAACAACAAAATTCAAAAAAAAAATTTATTTATTTATTTTATTTATTTATTTATTAAAAATTCAAATTGATTACAAGCCTATAAGGCCTAATTAATGAAGAAATTCACTATGACTATACATTATAAATTTTATAAAATAATTAAATTTTTTTAAAAACATTATACAATTTCTTAAAACAGAAAGTATTTCTATATTTGCCCCCCTTTTTTGCACAACTATTGAAGCTAAGTAGCATCATATGTTATAAACAGAGAAGACAAAAAAAAGCAAAAAACAAAGTGTTTACAGCAAAAAAAATATATAAAAAAAGTACAAAAATTTAGAAAAAAAGCAGCAAAAAAAGCATTTTTATTTTTTTAATATATACATTTAAATATAAAAAATTACAATTATTCTAGTTCTTCAGACTCGTAAAAACAGTTACAATCATGTGGGCTTTTATATTTGTAAACGTCATTTTTCTTCGTCTTTCTGTTAAAAGTGAATTGTATAAGGAAAAACTTCTTTCCACGTCGACGGATGTTGTTGGAGCATATTTATATTTCAAAATTTAATTTCGTCATCAGGTTTAGCACCAGTTTGAAGAATGTTGTTTATTTGTAAAATTTGTTTGAACCCCGGATTTCTTTGAAATACATACTGCATTAAATTTCTTCATATATATTTTTTCATGTAGATTCTCAAGAGCTTCTCGTACATTTGACACAATATTTACACTTTCGTGAATAGCTAACCCAACTGTTTGTAGCTTTTTTTATAGAAGACACAATAATTGAAAAATTGTTTTTGATAAACGCAAGTTGGGAACTTAATCCGGGCAAGTTATATATTTCCTTAGCGTGCGCGATCGAATCTGAGTCTTCACTTTTCAGTTAAGAAATAACAGCCTTTACTTTATCAAGGTATTCTGCATAATGCATTGTGGCTTCTATCTAAGTACCCCAACGTGTAGGGCATGGGAACGGTACAAGAGCCAAATTGGGATTCATTTGTAAAAATGACTGCTTTCTACGAGGAGCCTATGAAAATTAAAATTTTCGTTTGTATGTGTGTAAATACGAGTTATTGAAAAATTAACTTAACAAAAACGAATTTGGTACAAGATATTAATTTATTTACATGCTGAAAGTCTAAGCGATGAAATCAGCAACACGATGAAGTCCATGAGCAAAACATGTCAAATGTATCATTTTAGGATACATTATCCTAAGGGACAAAATTCCACTTGACATGTATGCCGCTGCATTAGTTACCATTAGCAATATTTTGTCGTATTGAATGCCTAGATTAAATTAAAAAAAAAAAATATAAAAAAAATTATTAATCAAATATTCACTTACCATCAGGCCATAAAATTTGAAATGAATCGTTGAAGAAAGTTGCAATAGATGCCCCATTTGCATTTTTGAGAACACCCATGTTCAATAAAAAAAGGTTTATTTCCAACATCGTCATTTAAAATACCAAATATAAAGTTGGCCACATATCTTTGTTCACTGTCTGTTGTTTCATCAACAGAAATCCATATATATTTACCTTTAGCCTTTTCACGTATTTTTCCCAAAGCTTTCGTATACATTTGAGGTATGTATTTACCTCGAATAGAACTTTCGCTTGGAACTGACAAATTGGCGTACTTTTGAAAGATGTTTTTGAAACTGGGATGGCTTACTTTTTTTACTGGTATAAACAGGAAATTCCGTTATAAGTTTTTGTGGACGATTTTCTTGGCAAGCAGCTAATTTGTGTTTTTTGTACTAAAATGTTGCTCCACATTGCACTTCTTTTCGCTATTAATTTTACTCGAACACACATTACAAAAAAGCCAATCTTTTTCAACTTTAAAAACTTCAGGATACAATTTTACCATTTTTAGCATAAATAACATATTTGACTTTTCTTTCGGCATTTATTTGTTCGTCCACAACGGCCGGTTTATTTATTTTTTTTTTTTTTAACTCAAATAAGTTACATGGCTGTTTTTTTTGGGATGGTAAGTTTATTAATTTTAGTTGTAATAAAGCGTATTGATTTTGGCCCAAAAACGTTGAGTCCACAACTAAAGCCTCTAGTACACGGAATGTAAAAAGCCACATGCGCATGTGGTTCTGACGTAATTTTGACGTCAATGCAAAGCCACAATAAGCATTGCGTGTTGTGTGATGACGTCAAAATTACGCCAGAACCACATGCGCATGTGGCTTTTTACATGCCGTATATTTTTGTTTTAACCCAGAAAAAAGTTGTCAATTATTTTTTTTTTCTCATGTTTTCTCAAAAAAATATTTTTTACGTAAAAATTATGTTAAAAAAGCTATTTTACAGCAAAAACATAGGAAAAAAGCAAAATAAGCACCATAATAACAAAAACAGCAAAAAAAGCAAAAATGGGCAAAAACAGCAAAAAAAGCAAATTTGTCTTCTCTGGTTATAAATTGCTTATATAATTTGCAGTTCTTTGTTGAGTTAGTAACAGCAAATACAAAACGTTACAAATATTGCTTTACAGTCTTCTTAAATTCCTTAATAGATTTAGTAAAATTCCTCTCATTATTTGGAAGGCAGTTGTTCCATATTCTCGCAACTCTAACTAGGAAAGACCTTGCCATGTAGAAGGTAGAATGGTTTGGACAAATAATACTGTTGGTTCTAGACAATCTACCAAAATTAAACTTTTCAAAAAGATAAGAAGGTTTGCCATACTTTACAATTTTATAAAATTGAAGCATTAATCGTAAATTAATAAAGCTCTGAAAGTCAGAACCTAATATAGTTAGCACATGACCAGAAATGTGTTCTCTATACCCTAGGCGACAGATATATCTAACTATACGATTAAAACAAAGTTTATATATATATGTGTTCCTCTTACTCCCATTGGAGCATAGGGCGCCAAAAGCCAGAGTTAGAGGGCGCCACAACCATGTATCCTGAATGGTCGAAAGGACGTCTCAGGAAAGTAGGCGATAACCGCTGAAACATGGTTGCATCGTGGGATTGGACACGTAGATAGCAGCCCTATCACCAATCTAGGGGACGAGGGTTAGCAGCCCACATTCCCGAATCACAAATTGCTACCGAATCGCTAAAACAAAGTTTAAGCTTCATAAAATTTTGCTGGGAAATTCCCGAAAAAACCTCCAGCCCGTAAAGAAACAAAGGAAGACATAAAGACAATGCCACCCTTTTCCTTATATGTTTTGGAAGGTATAAACCCACACAATAGAGTTTTTTTTAGAGTAAAAGATATTCTCGATATTATAAAATATATCTGATAGGAAAAATCCAATTGTGTGTCTATATAAATACCTAAAGTCTTGTGATGAGTTACAAACTGTATACTTGTATCAGTTATATATATATTAGGCAGAACTACATTATTAGAAAAGTACATGGCTTTAGTCTTATTATGATTCAGATTTAAATAATTAGTTTCTGCCCATTCTGCAATGAGTTTAAGGTCATTATTCACATTCGACTCAAGATAATTTGTACCAAAGGTAGAGTCATTAGCTAGTAATTGAATATCATCCGCGTATGTATAACACTTGCAGAACTTTATAACACTATAAATATCTTCCAAGTATATTGTAAATAAAAGAGGTCCTACAATGTTTGTGCATTCAATGTAATTCTTGAGCGTTGCGTTAAGGTTTACATGATTAGGGCCATTATGTTTAAAGTTGCATCATATTATGATGTGAAATACCTTACTGACAACCTTAACGTAAAACTGTTATACGTTAAGGTTGTCAGTAAGTAAATAAGCATAAAGATATATTAAAAATATTTTTCGGTTTTAGATTTAATCTACATATTATTATGATTAACATGGTAATAATATGATTACTTCTTAACTTATTATGATTACCATGATAATGATATGATTGCATTAAATTATAAAAGGATGTAATAAAAACAAATTAGGATTAAGTTAACAGTATTATGATGTAATATTACGACTATATTTGATCATAATATGATTTAATAATAGTCGTAATATGTTGACTACATTCATGAATCTTATCATAATATGTTGCTTTAGAATATGATTACTAGGGTATTCATTCGGTTAACTGTTAATCGGTTAACCGATTAATTACTAACCTATTAATTGATCGGTTAATTTAAAATTGGCTATTTTCGATTAACGATTAAACCGGTTAATTTCAGTCGATTAACCGATTAAACGACGTAACAACATTTTAAATGTTTGTAGTATTATACACAGAAAAAATTATTAAATTTCTCCAATCACCAAATTTGTTCTAAATTCATAATATCAAGCAAACAATTTGTTGATTTTGCACCTATTACCAAAATTATTATATTGATTACTAGAAATTTTAAAATTTTGAAAAAATATTTTTAACAAATGATGTTTTTAATTTTAATTAAAAAAGTGATCAAAAAACTTTGCCATTTTAAACAATGTGTTAATTTATTTCAAAAAATATTGACAATTCCCAACAACAATTCTACATGTTTAAATTATTTTTTTTAAACGAAAAAAGTCAATTAAGATTTTTTGTTATTTAATTAAAATTTTTATTCAAAATTTATTTAAAAACAACTAAAATGTTAATTAAATCAAAATTAAATTTTACATTTTCTTTCAACTAAAAAAATAATTGATTCAATTATCACATTAATTAAATTTAAATACTTTTTAAACCATTTTTTTAATTGATAAAACAGTTTTTTCTGTGATAACATATTTTTTGTGTTTTTAATTATTTCATTCGTCTACATATGAGAAGGTATGCGTTTAGAAAATATTTTTTCATACAAACAAAGAAGGGATAGGTCTTTGGTGCCATCAGCTTTTTGTGTCACGTACCTTTTATATGGTCATTTCCATTGTGACGCGAAGTGATATTTGTACGACAAAAGTTAAAAAAAAACTTAAATGTTGAAGTAAAATTTGTAAAAAGTTTTTTTTTTATTACAAAGTAATAAAGCAGCACTATATTCCAAATAAAAATTTACAACAATCAATCCTAAGGATTTGAAGATATATGCAAAAATTAGCGTCGGCGTGAAGTTACAAAAAAAAAGAGATGTGGATTTTGACTTGCATTACAAAACTGCATAAGTCTGCGAATTGGTCTAGACTTTTTGTATAAAACTTTTTTTAATATACTCTGGACTTATGAATTTCTATTTTCCAAGTTATCAAATTTAAAAATCTTTGCTCGTTTTGTGTACATACATATGGGAATTTCCAGCGAAAGGTCCACTTTTTGTAGTGTAACGCCAGAAAGCAAATAAGCTTGTATTTTAGTACCATGTTGTTCATAAGTTATCCCTTTTGTTACCCAATGTAGAGCTCATTGCGCTTTACACAATATATAAAAAAGTAAATTAAACATACCTATAACATTTTTGAGAAACGATTGAAATAACTTCTGGCGTTACATTACAAAAATGAGACTTTTCGCTTGAACTTCCCATATGTATGTATGTAAAAGGGCGTACAAGGGTTAAAGCTTGCGGTCAGCTGATACAGTTTTGTTACTCTTATTTCTTTTATATTGGCAATGCTGTTTCAATTATTTTACAACGAGTAGTTTTTCTTTTCTAGAACAGTCAAGAAGTTGCTATCAAGTCGTAAAGTCGTAAAATCTATTAAAGTCGTTGAAGTTGATTAAAGTAAAAGTTGATTCGTGTTAAAGTTAAATTAGTATTAAACCTGTTTAAGTTTTATTATTGTTAAAGTAGTTTACTTTTTCTAATCTGATATTTTGTTTATAATTAATGAACCACTTGAATTAAATAAATCTCTTGAATATTGTGGAGCTTCTATTTTATTTTGGGTGTTCACATTTTACATGTATGTATGTGTTTAGTTATTTGTTTCTTCTCATATTTTCTTATATCAATCTTTTAACAGAATTAACCGAAACAAGAAGAGTTCACAATTTAAAAAAATTTAACTCTACTGACATATTGGAATATTTTATACGTTTAGAGAAATCCAGGAAAAGGGCTGGAAAATTATATATTCTGTATTATGGATTGCGTTCGATTTCTCCAACATCAACGATAAGTGAAAGAATTTTTTCCAAGTCAAGATTTATCCAAACTAAAGAAAAGAATCGCTTAAATTCTAAAAATTTTTCTAAAAGATTATTTTTTAGGTCTCCTTAAACTATTGAAATAACTAGTAAAATTATCAAACCGTTTATTTTTTAATTACTTCAAAATATTTATGTATTAATTAAAAAATGTGTATTAAATATTTATGAATTATTTTTTGTTTGCACGTGTTAGTTCAAAAATTGTTGTGTGTTTTTTTTTTAAAAAAATAAACTCCAAAAAGAAAATAACTAATGCATTTTTATGTATTGAAATTACTTAATTTCTAAAAAAAAAACTTCGGTTAACCGATCAATTACAAAATTACTCGATTATTAACCGATTAAGTCAAAACCTCGATTAATTAATCGAGCGATTAACCGATTAATGCAGAAGCCCGATTAAATGAACACCCTAATGTTAACCATAACCATGTTTTTTATGCGTGCAGCCTAAAAGGGCGTAAGAGCATTAATGTGCTGAACCGAACACAACGAAGTTTGTGATTTTTAAAAACAGAACGCAATTAAATGTTTTCACCTTTTTGTTGAGTTTGATAAATACAGTTTATTAAATTTTAATATCACCCCAATAAAATATTATCAAATATTATAATAAAATTTTTCTATAAAATTATAATAATTTAAATATAAAGATTTATAGGGTCTTCTCGTCTTTTAAATCTATTTTTGTGTTCGGAGACCACAAACAGAGAAACGTTAGTTTTTTTAATGATTTTCTACACAAACACTATTAGCGTACGTGTTTTCCACGTATTTACCGAACATAACACTTACAAACTAGAAAAGATTATAATGTTTATTTTTAAGCACTGCTTATAAGGGATACCTCGTTAAAACCACATAAAATTTTGTTTGTTTAAGAATCTTTAAAAAGTTTTCAATAATGAAAGTTTACTCTTCATTTTAGTACATTAAAGTTACTCTTCGTCGAATTGACGTAGTTTTTAAAAAAAGAAAATCTAGCGGAACCATTTTTAAAGTAAAAAATCAGCAAAAAGTTTTTAGTTAAAAAATTTATTACAAAATAAAATTAAATAATGCATAAACAATAAAAGTTATTCTTCTCTTTCAAAATTTTATACGAATTTTTACTAATTTTTGTGTGTTAAAATTTATTATTGTTTTAAACCTTTCGTTATCAGCTAACGTTGTTGAAGAAAGAGCTCAATTTGAATACACATAAAAAAGTTATATAATAAAGTGTAAATAATAGGGTATTCGTTTAATCGGACTTTTGTTTTAATCGGTTAATCGATCGGTTAATTAACTGAGGTTTTAGTTTAATCGGTCGATAATCGGTTAATTTGGTTATTGATCGGTTAACCGATTACCAAAGTTTTCTTTATAAATTAAGTAATTTCAATATATAAAAATGCATAAATTATTTATTATTTGGAGTTTATTAGTAAAAAAAAACAATAACATAAACTCAAACGAGCAAAAAAAGAATAAATTATAAATATGTAATAAGTATATAAACTATAAGTTAATTTTATTAGTTACTTCAATAGTTTAAGAAGATTTTATAAAATAATCTTTTATACAAAAATTTGGATTAAATGTTTAGGATTTAAGCGTTTATTTTATTTTGTTTTGATTGAACTTGACTTTGAAAAAATTCTTTCATATATCGTTAATGTTGAAGAGAAAAGCAATCCAAAATAAAAAATATTTAATTTCTCAGTCCTCTTCCTGGATTTTTCTTAACATATAAAATCTTCCATTATGTCATTAGAGTCCTCTTTTAATTTTTTTAAATTTTTAGCACTTCTAATTATACTAACCGAAGTTCTATTAAAACAAACAACTTAACGCACATATAAAAAGAACACACGTGAAACAAAAAGCTGTTGACAGTAAACACTTATATAAAATGAAGAGTTTGTATGAAAAAATATTTTCTAGCACATACCCTTGTATATGAGACGAAGAAAATAATTAAAAACACAAAACAATGTGTTAGAATACTAAAGGGTCCGCCATCTAACGTTTTTTTTGGGTCCTCCATCTAACATTTTTTTTCAACTAGTGCTTATTTCGTGAGAGGTAACACTTAGCTCGTGTCTGATTTGACAGATAATTAGTTTTATCCTTCAGCTGAACGAATATGGTTGTGTTTATGCTTGAACAACGCTGGGAAATATTGCGACATTACTTTGAAAATCATGGTAATGTTGCAGAATGTGTGCGAAAATTGCTTACGGATTTTGGAATAAGAGAAGCACCGTCAGCTCCGTATGTTCGTTATCTTGTGAAAAAAGTGAAAGAAACTGGCATCCTCATCGATAAACCAAAGCGTGAAAATCCAAAAACAGTGCGTACACCCGAGAATATTGCGGCTGTGGCAGAAAGTCAATTCACCGTCGTTCTCAACAACTGAACATTTCGGAGACATCATTGAGACGAATTTTGCATAAAGACCTTGGTATGACGCCATTTGAATGAAATTATTTTCCATTATTAACCGGAAGGATTGTAATTTCAAATAAAAGAAATTTGAGAAAATATTCAGTAGTTTTTTTTATAGCATTTTCAAAAAAAAAAAGTTGTTTGGCGGACAAAAAGTTACAAATTTTGTTACTTCGGTTAATCGACTGAAATTAACCGGTTTAATCGTAAATCGAAAATATGCAATTTTAAATTAACGGATCAGCTAATCGGGTCGATTAACGGTTAACCGAATGAATACTCTAGTAAATAAATTTAGTTGATTCGACGAACTGTAACCATCACAAATTTTATCTATAAACTTCCTAGATGGATGGACCCGTGAGTCCACCTGCTCCATATCCAGGGCCCTTTGGCCTGTATATGATGAACGGAGAACCAAATCTCTACTTGGGTTCAATAGGAACCAAATCAGGACCGTGGTGTCGGTCATAACTGGACACTGGCCTGTTGGGACTCATGCTAGAAGAATGGGTCTGGTATTCAATGACTACTGTAGAAGTTGTCATGATGAGGAGGAAGAGGAAACTGTGCTTCACTTTCTCTGTCAATGCCCTGGGCTGCGGGGCATCAGGGAAAATACCTGGGAAAACCGGTGTTTTCCTGTTTGGAGGTTCTATCGGAAATAGAACTAAAATTGCTTCTTCTCTTCATTAGGAAGACGAATTGGCTCAACACTGCAGTGACGCCATCTGAGTAACTGCTCTCTGGGATGGGCATTGGCGCTGGGTATCACAAAGGGACCGCTATAGGACCCAAGTGAGCTGTCTCTTGATGGCTGCCCATGGAACCTAACCTAAACCTAACCTTCCTAGATAACCTTACCCAATAAAAAATGTGCTCTAAAAGGTGCAGGTTTTATGTATGAATTCATACCTCAAATCGCTTCAAACCTGCTGTTGGGATGCCTGATGGGGTGTTCCCGGTTCGGAGGACTATTTTCTGCTGACAATAAGCGCTTCTTTTAACTCAATCAAACATGCAAATAAAGCACTCCTAAAGTACCTTTTTAAGGCCTTACTATATTAACATTTTCATTAACGTTTTGCTTTTACTGGTTTAAATACCTTTTTCAAGCATTTTCGAAAACCATAATATATTTTTATTTGTTTTCGCTTTAAAACCTTCTTCGTTACCATCACTAAAATAGCAGTTTTTTTTTGTATATTTTATTCGTTATCATTTACTGCTCTCTTATCGAAGCGCTCGATTATCCGCTTTTTCTCTTAAGTGCTTCAAAAAACAAAAAATTTTTTTTACTGGGTATGCACTAATTTTTATTAGTAATGCGAAATTTTGTTTGTGTAGCTCAACCTGTAATTTCACCGCTATGTTGAAAGACTTATTCCGGATGATGGGAATTAAGTAACCAATTTGGCTCATTTTCGACACCAAAAGATTCTCATAAAGGAAAGTGTTCGTAGCCAATTTTGACTATCTTATAACGTGTGGTCATTTCATCATAAATTCTCATTTTTGGAGGACGTTTGTATGTATTGGTAAAACCATTAACGGATTTTGTCTATTTTTGGTAGTAAACTGAATCATAATAAAGATTTACTTATGCAAAACGTTGTTGCCTAAACTTGTCCAGTCTGGAAGATATTACGCCAACAGACTTATTTTGAGGGCACAGTTGCTTGGAGGATACGAGAAATAATCGACATATTTAATCAGTTTTAAGCATCACGAATGTGTCTTCAAAAATGGTGTCTGTTTTCTATTACTAGACTAATCGTGCTTTTAGACAGACAAACAGAAAGGAACATGGCTTTATCGTCTCAGACTATTAGAAGGCCCCAGGATATATGCTTAACATAATTATTTCTATTTTTTTTTATGTGGTACTAATGAAATGTCAAAGTAATTATACTCACCAAGTTTTTCTGGAAGACCAAATATGTCAATAAATTTAAATTGTATCATGTTGTCACTTTTATACACAATTGCATACATCTATAAAACAACAACAAAATATTGTCAATCAATATATTGTCTTGTAAGTAGAGTATTAAATATATAAAAGAAAGTTTTAGAAAAAAAAATTAAACAAAATTTATTGAAGCTTAATAAAAATAGTATTAAATAAAAACTTACTTAATAATTTACATTTCAATTAAGCCAACAATATGTTGTAAGAAAAGCCTTTTTAGAGATATTTTTAATATAATCTTGAAACGATGATATGATTTATAATCTGTTTAAGGTAAAAAAAAAAACTTTTTTTAAGGAAATGCAAAGATTTTTCTCCTCAATAAAGAAAATTTTGTTAGCTATTTAATTTCATTATTTAATTTAAGATTTCAGCCCTAGAAAAGGAAAAAGAAAAAAATGCAAAAATTATATCAGAAAAGCATAAGAAAAGAATAAGAAAAATGTTTCTGGTTGTGGTTGTATCGAGATTTGTTATCACGCACTTGCAATAAACTTTTGTAGTTCTACTACTTCTTTTTCAAATACAACATTCTTTGGTTTTAGGCCTCTACACCACAAAGTTAATTTATGTGGCATTCGATACTACATGAGCGGTTTGGGTTACACAGTATTGGGATAGGAAAATTTATGAAAGGAAATCTATATGGTTCGAAATTCAGTAATTTTTTTTTTCTCTTATTATTAAATTACAAAGCTCCTTAAGCCAATTATTCAGAATTCATCGACTTTTTGCTATAAGTTATAACGTAGGGGAAGCGGATTCCAAATTAAACTATTTCACTTTAAAACTACACTGAAATAAATTTTTGATAAATCAATTTAATCTCATTCAAATCTCTTTAAATTAAAACGTATTTCTTGAAGATTATGCTAAACGGTATTAAGACAAAAAATCCATTTTGAGTTTTTAATTGCGCTCTCTCTCTTTCGTTTGATATTAATAACTTAAGGCCTGGAGCAGAATAAATTAGTTGTCAGCTACCACTGAAGCGGACGAATGCTCCATATCGGATAAAAGTTTGACATCTCGAACTTAGCGCCTCCACTTCAACTGCAACGACTAATACAACTACGTATTGTGTTCCCACTACTTTCAAACTGCCATTTCTACCTTTTGACAGCTTACAGCGCTATTCGTAAAGTTGTACTACAGCGACTATTCTGTTTCCAACTTAAATCTAGCATAACTGTTTTCAATCGCCATAATTAACTCTTTCGAAAAGAAGTCAATTAAATATATTAATTATTTTAATGTTAATTAAAAGGGTTGTTTCTTAAAACACTTTACTTCACTTGAAAAATATTTTCATACAAATTTTTTAAAATTCAAGAATTTTTATATTAAAAATTGCACAACGCAAAGTGAAGGGATTTACAAAATAACCCCCTAAATATAACGAAAAACTACCTGACCTAGCCCCTTTTTGTCTAACTCGAAAGATTTATCATCATCATTATTGAATTTCTTTCTTTGCATTAAGTCTAAAACGATGTGGTCTGCATCTACCTGTATTTAAAGTTCACAACAATTTTTAGTAGATTCCAGAACTTTCTGTTCGATTTATTTTAAAATAACTTGTCCAAACAAAATTGGACACTTAAATTATAACTAACAAATTAATTATACTTTTTATATTAACTAACATTAATATAAGTTACATGCTTGAACTGTTTGAATTTAACTGACTTATACACTTGAAGAAAATTATATAGTTATAACGCGAATAATGATAAATAACTAGGCACCACTAATTGTAGTACGCGCTAAAAGAACCCTACGGGAAAGGGAACTAACACTAAACTTATCACGTGACAAGTCACTTTAACATGGCGATGTCCTACGAGGGGGTTAATTGGCACCTTTCTCACACTTTGTAAGCGGTCGCTGAAATAACCTTAATGGACACATGCAATTTCGGTTTAAATAATGCCTGTCGCAGATATTGTCACAAACGAACCATGGCAATATGATAGATCCCTTCATATAAAGTAATAGAACTGGAGAGAATTAGCCACCACCCGCACAAAATCCAGTCACATGAATAGTTTTGTGCCAATTACCTTTCCTCTGGACCAACTACAATCTAAACTCATTATCACCAGTTAAGTGATAGGTCTTGTTTTCACCTATCACAATTCGTTCCTTTTAATTATAAAATTTTGTTCACTGCTAGTGCACGGAAGGTTGGGCTAGTGCAAGTTTTTTTTCATTCGAATTATAATTACTTACCTTAACCTAAATTATATATCCTCTACTTATCTTATAATAGCTCCTTCTTATCAAAGTGAATTGTTAATAAAGTGAACTCTACTGCAAATAATACTCCCAACACTTAATTATTTAGCCCTCATACGTTCCTCAAAATAACTAACAGGAAATTTCTTCGGGTGAAAAATTACCCATACTGATTATTCAATGAAAATATTACTGAAAATTTTTTTCATTATTTTTTAGACCAAGATTAAGCAGTATACAACAAAATAATATCTGTATATATAAAAGTGAATGTATGTTTGTATATATATATATATATATATTTATGCCTTATAGGAGGCCAAACCACTTGACCGATCATCTTGAAATTTTCACAGAATATAACTGTGACCCTGCGCGAGACATTTGGCTATATAAAACTGAGATTGGACAAAGGGGCGATGCCACGCCCATACAACCCAAAATTTAAAATCATTATATCTTAGTCATTTTTTGGCATAGGATGATGATATTTAGTTCATATGATGTAAGAATGAATAGAAATAAGCTCCATGAAAAAAGAGGGCGGAGCCACGCCCCTCTATAGAAAAAGTAAAAACCACCATATCTAATAAACTACTGAACCGATCGTCATCAAATTCCCACAGTAGGCGACTGCCTTGAGTCACTAAACCTTAAGCTTTATAAAGATGTGGTTGAAAATAGGGGCGGTGCCACAACCAAAACATAATATCCTCATATCTTAGCCACTATTTGACGTAGGATGATGATATTTGGTATATATGGTATTGTTATGAATAGAAATACGTTGCGTGAAAAAAGTGGGAGGGGCCACGCCCCTTTATGTCGATTATATCTAATTAACTACTGAAACGATCGTCATCAAATTCTCACAGTGGGCTGTTGTTATGAATTAATGAGCCCTAGGCTATGTAAAGTTGTGGCTGGAAAAAGGGGCGGTGGCACGCCTAATTTAATAATAAAAAAATTTTGTTGATATATAAATACTTGTTGTTTCATTTTATAACGATTGAAGTAGCGAAGCACACCGGGCTAAGCTAGTTTAATAATAAAAAACAATAAATTAAAATTATCCGTAAAATTCATCGAATGTGTAGGTACATATTTTTAGCATTTATATAATACTAACTTACTATTTTCATTACAATTGCTGCATATGAAGCTTGCAATTTGGTGTTGTCCGCATATACATTTTTGACAGGACGTACATGCCGATTAGGACAGGTCACAACGGGACCCAGCAGTCATTTTTCTTCTTTTTACACTTGATGACGTGGAAGGCTTTTCGTCTGATTGGCGGATGGTGTTCAACAACATAACTGAGGCATTTGACCTTGGTAAACAAGCTCGACGTTGAATTTCTGGTTTTACTAATTGCATTCCTAGCTCATAAAGAAATAATCTTCTTTTGTATAGCTTTCCTTTATAAGCAAAAAAAGTGAGAGATCGTATGATGTAAAAAATTGTCACACGTAACATTTCGCCCTTTTAGATCTTTTATAAAGTGTTAAGCGAATATCTGGCCCTGATTCTTTTCTGATGCTGCATCAGGAGATGATTTGCCAGTATATACCTGTAAATTCCAGGCAAAATTTGGCAGGCTTTAATTGCATATATTGTTTGAATGCACCACTGCTCGGAATCCCAGTAGTTGTTCATCAATAGTAACGTCTTCATGTGGAATATATAAACGTTGTTGATTATCTACTAGAGTATCCAATTATTTGACTTTTGGTTTTGTTCGAGTAAGAAATTAATCGATTTTAAAATTTTAATTTTGCTCGATAAATCCAATAAGAGTTTTAATATATTCGAATAACTCGAATAATTCAAATAAGTTTATCCAATGGGAAAAACATACATGTCTATTTGATTTGATACTTTTTTATATTAATAAACAGAAAAAAAAACAAAACTAAAATATAGTTTAACAATAAACAATAAAATAAAAATTCATTTATACCACGTATACAGTTTTAAAACTTTTAAATAAAATAAATAATGAAAAAATCTAAAATATGCTGCAAAACATACAGCTAAAAACAAAACAAGGGGCTAAAGAGAACGAAACAAGATTATGAACTTAATACGGGAATTAAACATAGGCCTTCATCTCATATTTTTATAAATTATTTTTAATTATTTATTTTATTTTAGGTGTTTTTGTCGCGGTATTTTTATGAGAGGTCCAGCATATTTAAAGAAATGTTACCTTATTTTCCTGAAAATAAGGTAAAATTGAAATCAAATGAGATTCTTAGAAACTTTTTCCTGATTTTAAGAGAAGTTATGTTTAATATAAAAACTCAAAGTATAACAAAACTTTTTAAGCTGAATCGTTTTCATAGTTTGTTCGATTTAAATTTTACTCATTTGTAATCGATTTATCGACCATGGCTGATAACTTTATTTTTCTTCATTTTAAAACTCTACTCTATAGGTTTGGGTAATTTATTTCTTTAACGTATTACTATTTTGCGCCAACAATCCGTGATTCCTTTTAAATGAGCCTTCAGTTTTTAATACAATACCTTAAATGTCAAAATTCGTTAAGACGTTTGGAAATTGAAGGTCGGGGAAAAACAGGTAACCCATAATCTGAAAGTACATGGTTTACATATTTGTAACAACTGATGAATTTTTTACAATGAACGTCAAACTCATTATGAAAGAGCGCTATTTTAGTACGAAAAATCATACATTTGGACTTAGTAGTTAATCGTTTATTACATAATTTCTCTCACACACACCTACATCTAAAAAGGTACTAAAATATGTTCAGAATAGATACAAAATATAACAACATGTTATTAGTTGTTATGTATTTTATTAGTAAGAAATCTTAAAAGAAAAAAAATATTTTCATTTGAAAAAACGAGAATTTTCTAAGAAATGAATTTTAATTGATTAATTGATATAAATTGTTCGCGTTATTCGTTATTTGAAATTGAGTATTTTAATTATTCGATCAAATAATGACGAAAACTTTCCTCGATTAATCGAACAACGAATAATTGAGTGTATAGTCTATTATCTACCCATTTATCCCATAGCTCTCTAATTGGAGCTAACTTTTCACGAGCTCTGCGTTCTGTTCTGGTAGCTCTATTATCAAATCTTATAAATCGGCGTAGCTTTCATAGCTTTCAACGACGTAGTTGTATGAAATATAGGTCTTCCCGTTTCTTCATTCCACAAGAATCGCCGTCTGATTTCTACACGCCCGCCAATATTAGAAGACCAAAATATAATTGCAATGAGATGTCATCAATATTTTCCCAATAATTTCCATAAACACGGAGAACCTCAATATTTGTATATTTTATAACAATTTATCGTAAAAGTGCTGGAAAACATACCAAAAAACTGTCCTTTATAGCAGCAATGCGACTTGATGCGTAATCAGTTATTCCAACATCCCGATTAATATTTTCTGCACAAGGGCGTCCAGCACGATTTGTGATTTCAATGGACTTCATTAGTTTTTTATCCTTAGATAAAATGTAGTTTCTCGCTTGTATAGGTACGTCTAACTATTCTGCATCACTTGCAACAGTGGAAGATTCTCAAATTTCCTCAACCACCTCATCCGGAACATAATCATCAGAGTCTGAAACAGAGTCCTCTGCCGCACTTTCTTTCCAACTTTCCATTATTTTCTCAATTTTAGCATCATGTAGACGCTATAAACAAATTTTATGAGCCATACAAATATTTTTTCAATAATAAATGCATAAAAATAGTTATTTACCGTTCTCTTTATAGATATTTCCAATGTATGTTGTTTCCAATGTGCGTTCGTGCAAAATAAACTTTGTGAACTAAATATCACGTCAACACAAAATGTTTCAAATCATGCCGGGGAATACCGGAATTGCATTTTTTTTTCAAACTATGACATAAAAAACATATGGTTGAACTGTGTTGCCGGAAATTTTTTCTTTCTGTTTTAAAGCGTACCACAAAATATTAATATTAAGTAATATTTACACGTTTCTCTATATGGGCGAAATTTCACTCGAGGGTCTTTTACGTAATTCTTCAAATAATTTTGTAACGCTTGAGCTATGTTCACACCTATTAAATATTTGACGTCCTACACGTAACCACTAGTTTTGTTAAAAAATTGTTTGCTTTTGCAAAACGTTTGCTGCATCAAACATCATTTAACAATTTCTTAATTGAATCTTACAATTATCTTCTTACAAATAAAGATAAGGAAGACATTCAAAGTTGTTAAAAAATAAAACTAAAGTTTGATAAATTTGCTGGTTATGCCTTTTTTGAATTTTTTCGTCAAATATTTGTTAGGTCTGAACATTCTTTTAGATATACAAAAATAAAACTTACTGTTTTGAAGGCATAATTTAAATTTAAAAAATTAGAAAAAAAAAGTCTAATTTAGATTCAGCAAAATGTTTAAGAGATATTCAATTTCAGCGTTTGGAGTTGGAGTCGGACTTAGTACTTTTTTCTGCCTACACCACATCCCTATTTAAAGCACAGAAAAAAAATCCTAAATAGTTCTAGCATATATTTATGGAAAAATTAAAGCTTTCCGGCGATATGTGAAAAATTCACCAGTGTAATTAATAAAAACACCAAGAATTACAAAATAAAATTGAAGAAATCAAAGAAAGTCATGGATGATTTTTAATCGTGGTCGTCGAATGGACAGATATTTCATACAAAACAAAAGTATTAATATTACTATTCGCTGAAATAAACTCATTTGAAATATATTTTCTTGACTTAGAGGTTTTATTCGTAACTATTGGAAAAATTACTGATGATTAGTAGCACCAATGAACTGCAGGCACAAAAATATGCTTAACCACCAACAAATAAAAAAAAATGTTAACCCATTCTTCGCCGCAGCAAGTAAACTGACAGCATAATAACGAAATAAGATTTTCAGTAACTGGCAGAAAAAAAAACATTGCAACAAAAAAGAGGAGCTGGTGATTATAATCGCCGGTCGGCGAAAAATGATTTAAAATATTGTTTTATTTTGATTTAAATAAACTTTTTATTTCAATAACGAATTAGATTTTTGTGTTATAGTCTTTAAATGAAAACGGTTACCCGGTTATTTTTAAATGCTTAACCCGTTTTTTTAAATAACACCTATTCGAAATAAGCGAACCCCGGTTTCTGAAAAAATTCGAATAAAAAGATTCATAGTGGGGTTTGATTTATACTGTAAAATGAAACACATAAATTTGAAAGTGATCATAAAATTGTTATTATCGGCTAAAATAACAATTTTTGGCATTTACTGTTTCAAAATGATATCATATAAATGTTGGCCATGACTACGTCTGAGGTGGTCTATACAGTAGGTCCAATTTTGGACAACTCGTTCGAACATAACGACTGGTATCTCGCGAAAAACACGAGTTATGATGGCTTTCAAAGCGTCAATGAACGCCGGCTTATTCCTGAAAACCTTAGACTTTACATATCCCCAGAAAAAATGGCCCAAAGGTGTGATAACGCACGCACAGAAAAAATTATTAAACATCTCCAATCACCACATTTATTCCAAATTCATAATATCAAGCAAACCTATTACCAAAATGATCATATTGATTACTAAAAATTTTACAATTTTGAAAAAAAATTTTCAATAAATGATATTTTTAATTTTAATTAAAAAAGTGATCAAAAAACTTCGCTATTTCAAACAATGTGTTAATTTATTTAAATAAATATTGACAATTCCCAGCAATAATTCTTTCTACATGTAAAAATTATTTTATTTTAAACGAAAAAAGTCAATGAAGATTTTTTGTTCTTTAATTAAAATTTTAATTAAAAATTTATTTCAAAACAACTAAAATGTTAATAAAAACAAAATTAAATATTTAATTTTCTTTCAGCTAAAAAAATAATTGATTCAATTATCACATTAGTTAAATTTAAATAATTTTTAAGCCATTTTTTTAATTGATAAGACACTTTTTTCTGTGCAATCAATTTCACGTTATGCTACGGTAAATTAGGTGCTGACCGCAATGATTTTTCAATAAAGACATTGTTTTACGCGCTGAGACCATGGTCCTTACGGTTAATACGCCACTCTCAGCGTACACTCTCAGCTACAGCTGCTATATTCACTTGACCACCTGTTCTATCCGGTCGAGTATCATCGACTAATATAAACTGGGATTCAAATTTGCGAATGGTGTTGGCAATACGATTATACTTTAATCAAAGTTTCTCGAATCGCACGAAACTAATTTCACACAGAACGCTGATTTTCATAATACAGCTGAACAGTTTGAGACGGTGTTGTGGTGTGAGTCTTTCCACGCGGACTTGCCAAACGATAATGAATTAAAATGATAAAGGGATTTGATATCAGTCACGCGTGATCTGTAAAAAAGCATATTTAAAACCTCAACATGAAATGCATTTTACATATATAAATAACGTTTAATTATTATGTCCTGAATTGGTATCTTCAAATTTAAAGAATGGCTGAACTATTTTACTGTGAAAACAAACGTTGTTAAAAATTTTGACACTGTTGTGGTGAATAAAATTTCACTAGCCCAGATTAGCGTAGAATTTTTTGACAACCACACCATTATCATAGACACACTCCCAGGTCGTGTAGCTTAAAGCCACCTCTAAGCCGCCGCCGAATTAAAATTTTGAGTAGAAGTCGCTCATTTTTTTAGTCAATTTTTTCTTTTTAGCCGTGTTGCATATTTATATAAGTTATTATAAGATTAAAAATAGTAACATATTTAATTTTTTTATTAATAACGTTTTTGTTATTATAATTTATGCATGTTGATATCAGTGTCTAATAAAAGTAAAATATTTTTTTTAAATAAATTTAAAATTCAGTAATAGACTACAGACCGCTAATTATATTAACATTACAAAAAAAATTTTATATTACCAAGGCACAATCTGGTGTATTTGGAAGAAACCAATCACAATAACATGGAAATATATTCGATTGAGAGGTAACCTAAATAAAAACACTGGATAAATGATGTTTGTTAGATCATTAATCTCATAATCAGCTTATTAAGATTTGGGTTACCTAAAACGCGCAATTCGCGAAGGTTTAAAAAATTTAATAAAATGAGAAATATCAAAAAAGTTTAAAAAAGCATAAAATATCTATTTATGGGTTCCAACCAGCAGAGAATAAAAAAATCTCAGAAAAACGTCAAAAATTAAAAAAAAATGTAAAAATTTTGAAAGAAGCAAATGTGTAACCTTCAAAAACTCCTCAAAATTTGTTGACATTTGCAACCTGCTAGCAAATCATATTATAAGTAAGCGCGAATTCTGTAAATTGGTTTATAAATTATGGAGTTGCTCAAAAATAAAATTTCCGGACACACAAATTGTCCGTCTGATTTCCAAAAAGCAACATAAAACCGAAATTAAAATCCTCCTTCTTCTTTGAAGTCGGGTTAAAATATATTTATATTAATAACTAATACATATATTTAATATAATAACAAACTGTAATAGATAATTTTTTAATTTTGAATAACTAATTCTTTTGTCAGGTGATCCACTACCGGCTACTTTTTGCTGAACCGCCGCCACCAAATAACTTGCCGACTTAGACTTCTGTTAAGAAATGTCAGCAAACAATTGTTCTTTTCTTTATGTCAAAATTTAACGTTGTCAAAAATGTTATAACGTGTGATTTTTTAGCTATTATCTTTTTGGCAACACTGGCCAAGCTGACGCACGTTTCGTGTTTTGTTTCACTGTCAAACATCTTCAGTTTGGTCTATAATTTAACCATGAATCGTCTTACAAACGAACTACGCTTGCAAATTATTGAATTTTATTATCAAAATGCGTGCTCTGTTAAGAAAGTTCATCGCGCGCTTCTTCCATTTTATGGTCAGTTTAATCGACGCACTGAAGCGGCTATTCGGGCTATTGTGACTAAATTTTGGAGTGAAGATCAGCCAGAAGCATTGCAAGAGCTGCCAATGCATCCAGAAAAAGTCACAGTTTGGTGCGGTTTATGGGCTGGTGGCATCATTGGACCGTACTTCTTCAAAGATGATGCTAATCGTAACGTAACTGTGAATGGTGAGCGCTACCGTGAGATGATATCCAACTTTTTTTGCCCAAAATGCAAGAGCTTGACTTGCACGACATGTGGTTTCAACAAGACGGTGCCACATGCCCCACAGCACGCTTAACAATGGACTTATTGAGAGGCGAGTTCGGTGAACATTTTATTTCACGTTCGGGACCGGTCAATTGGCCGCCTAGATCATGCGATTTAACGCCTACTTTTTGTGGGGCTATGTTAAAGCTCATGTCTATACACACATCCCCGCTTCAATTGACGCATTGGAAGACAACATTGCAGCATTTATTCATGAGATACCGGCCGAAATGTTGGAAAGGGTATGCCAATATTGGACTAAGCGGATGGACCATTTGAGGCGCAGTCACGGTCAACATTTGCATGAAATAACCTTCAAACATTAAATTAGATGGACCGTACTATCGATTCAAATAAAGATTTCATGCATTTTTCTGAATTTTATGCGTTTTTTTTAACTTTCCTATAGCTCTTAAAAAATCACCCATTATATAGTTTCACACAGCACAAACATGAAATTTTTCTATCACAGACAAATTTTTTTTCACCATAAAACTTTGCTACCGTTTCACCCACTCCCTCTGTGTCATATATTTTTACTCGAAAAAAATTAAAAAATAAACTAACGAATTACAGATTTCTACTAACGACATTTTAATTACATTTTGCGAATTTTATATCAAAAATAAAATATATAAGTTCCAAAGAATAAAGTTTCTTAAAAATGTATTTAGCCGGCTTAATTTTCTTACGCCGGGATCTGTACTTCAACGTGCTACCGATGAAGTGCCGATGTATTAAAATCAATAGATTTGCAAACTTTATATTACTTTTCTGGCAGTCATGGTGATGAAGAGGTTAAACAATCAATGCTTAATATTACTAAATTTGCTTAAAAATATTATCCTTCAGTTTAATACATATTAAGTTTTAAATATTTTCGCGTATTCATTATATATAATCATTATCTAGAAACTTTATCACAAAAAAATTTAGGTGAACAATTTTCTTTAAACTACAACTCACAAAATTTTACTTTTAATGGTGCCTCTTTGCCGCCTCAGAGTAGGGCATCTAACGATTGCATGCTGATTGACAGACCACAGTTTTTCTTATTCATTTGGCAGCCAAAAGTTTGCATTTGTAGTTCGTAAGTATATACAATAGCTAAAGTAAACTAAAGCAAAACATTAAGAAAGAAAAAAAACAAGTAAAAATACTTTATTCGGCAATGGCGAATCCATGATACCCTCTATTATTAGTTCAAATAATAGGGAAGTATTTATGAAAAAAAAAAATTTATTTTATGAGGACAATTTTGTAAAATTTTCTATAAAATCGTTGAGGTCGTGCTAATTTTGCTCATTTCGTGTAGCCGCTTTTGTGCAAAAGTCTTCTTTTGGAAAGACATTTTTATGGGGACTAGTTCAAAATATAGAAATCCTGCACAATTCCATTCAAACCATTCAGATTATTTTATGTTCAAATTTTATACTGTAGTTTCGCTGTCACAAACAAATACTGAAGAGAGTTGTATTTGTGTGAATGTGTAAAATCAAAGGCCAAATTATTTACAATATCGCAAGTTCGGGTTTAAAAACTACTCTCAAAAATTTAAATGGCATAAAAAAATACATGCCTCAATTAGGGTGAAAACAAAAATTACACTCATTCCTTATTTTTTAATGTAAGTCTGGGATATGTAAGCATAGGGAGGCGTTTAAGTAACGTTATTATTTAATAAGTGAATAAACGTTTCTTTTTTTAAGAATTAGCTTGGAAAAACTTGGAAAATTTATGACAACATATTTTTTGGACTATATTTTTCGAAAATGATGAACAAGTCGCGGTTAAAATGAATCTCAATCAATATCAAGCAATGATTGAAAATGTTTAAACGCCCGAGGTAAAGAACAATCCAGAATTGTGCGGTTTCCATACGATGGAGCCATAGCTCGTCCAAATATGGCTCTCCTGCGCGAAATATTTTGCAATCGAATAATATTAAGGGTTTCTGATTTTAATTGGCTCAATTTAGTAGCTCCCGATTTTTTTCTTTGCTGTTTGGAAGTTTATATGCCATGCCAATAAGCGAACAGTTGATTAAGGTGATTATCCGGAAAGATGTGAGGGCGCTGGGTCCTCAAATTCTCAAAAAAGGTTTCGGAAAATGCTTTGGAAAGAGCACATCAGGTCAAAACAAAAAATGGACAGCATTTGAAAGATACTGTCTTCAAAACATAATGCGAACATATTTCCAAACAATTATCTAAATTTTTATTACATGCCAACGTTAAATAAAATCAAAAGAAAAAAATGTATTCGTTAAAGAAATAATAACGTTGCTTGTGAGGCATTTTTTAAGATTTATTTATGTGATAATATTGCAAATTATATATACAGCATTTCTCATTGTGTTACAACAACAAACAACCAAATATATGCATACACATTTAAATTAAATTGGATTTGTCGTCTAGAAAATATTTTTATATTTGTACGTACGTTAGACCGACCCAAGTTGTATGGAGCCGAAAAAAGTGATTTTGTTACCCCTCTGAAAATAAAGGTTGATATGTTTTATGATGATTCTCAAAATATTTTGGATCTAGCGTTGACCATTCGTGAGCTGGACCATTTTTAAAAAAGGTCTTTTTTGAGTTTTTCGAATTTTTTTGTACTTTGCTCCAAGACGACATAAATAAAATTTGGTATCATCGAAAAGAGTTTTTGAAGCAGCATCCAATGGTATATAAAACTTTACCACTACTAATTGAATATCTCAATTAGTAGGTAGCAAGTGGGCAAGTTTTATATACCATTGGATGCTGCTTCAAAAACTCTTTTCGATGATACCAAATTTTATTTATGTCGTCTTGGAGCAAAGTACAAAAAAAATCGAAAAACTGAAAAAAGACATTTTTTAAAAACGGTCCAGCTCACGGATGGTCAACACTAGAACCAAAATATTTTGGGAATCATCATAAAACATATCAAGCTTAATTTTCAGAGGGGTAACTAAAACTCTTTTTTTTTTTTGAGTCGCTCTAATGTACGTGTTTAGTTATTTGTTTTTTGTCATATCTTCTCATATCAATATTTTAACAGAATTAACCGAAACAATTAAAAGTGCTTGAAATTTTAAAAAATAAAACAGGACTCTATCTGCATAATGGAAGATTTTGTATATTTAGAAAAAGCCAGGAAAAGAAGTGTGAAATTAGATATTCTGTATTATGGATTTATCCAAAATCTACACCCAGAGAAAAAATATGTTTAAATTTGGTCACCTCCAACAAAACCATTTTTAAAGAGAATTGCAAACATATTATGTTTGAATTTAACCAACCTATTGTCACCGACATACATATAATTGTTTAATTAGTCCTACATTAAGAAGGCACAACCATATTATGGTTGCCGCCGAACATCTTTTGGTTAGTAATAACTAAAATATGTTTAACATTTATAATAGCATGGTTGATTTTCAACCAAAGCATGTTGCTCTTAGGGAAGAGGAAAATACTATTGTTAATTTAAAAACAAATTATTGTCATATTTAACCAAATCATGTTTAAAGACAACCATAATATGGTTGTGGCTTCTTGATGGAGGACCAATTTAACAATAATATGTTTGTCGGTGACAATAATATGGTTAAATTTAAACATAATATGTTTAAAATGTTGTCTAAAAATAGTTTTATTGGAGGTGACCATATCTAAACATATTTTTTCTCAAGTCAAGTTTTATTAAAACTAAAGAAAAGAACCGCTTAAATTTTTAACATTCAAATTAAATTATTTGTCTAAAAGATTATTTTATAAGATATCCTTAAACTATGGAAATAACCAATAAAATTATTTCACAGTTTATTTTTTAAGTAATACATAATATTTATTAATTAAAAAATATGTATTACATATTAATGAAATATTTGTCATGTTATTTTTTTTTTTTTTTTACTATATTAAGTTAAGATATTAAGTTTGCTAAAAAGTAACTAGTTAATATCATATGCTAAAACTTAACTGCCGTATTCATAAAAAACTAAATTGTATATGAAATCTATTTTAAGGAAAATTTGTATGGAAATTTTGTTTTAAAATACGTTTGAAATCTATTTTATTTTTTATGAATACGGCAGTAAAATAATAAATAAATTAAAATTAAATTATAGGTTAGGTTAGGTTCCATGGGCAGCCATCGAGAGACAGCTCACTTGGGTCCTTTAGCGGTCCCTTTGTGATACCCAGCGCCAATGCCCATCCCGAAGAGCAGTTATTCAGATGGCGTCACTGCAAGGTTGAGCCAATTCGTCTTCCTAATGAAGAGAAGAAGCAATCTTAGTTCTATTCTTGATAGATCCTCTAAACAGGAAAACACCGGTTCACCCAGGTATTTTTCCCTAATGCCCCGTAGCCCAGGGCATTGACAGAGAAAGTGAAGCACAGTTTCCTCTTCCTCCTCATCATGACAACTTCTACAGTAGTCATTGAATACCAGACCCATTCTTCTAGCATGAGTCCCAACAGGCCAGTGTCCAGTTATGACCGACACGATGGTCCTGATTTGGTTCCTATTAAACCTAAGTAGAGATTTGGTTCTCCGTTCATCATATCCAGGCCAAAGTGCCCTGGATGTGGAGCAGGTGGACTCACGGGTCCATCCCTCTTGCGCAATTCTATAGTTCTCGCGCCGCATGAGTAACTTACAGTGAGCCAATGGAAGGCCAATGAATTGATCAATGAATGTTTCATCCATACGACCACCTTCCTTAGCCAGCTCATCTGCTACCTGGTTTCCCGGGCAATTTGAGTGCCCTGGTATCCAAATAAGCGTTAACTCCGAATGTTCAGCAATCTCATTCAAAGACATCCGACATTCCACAGTCAACCTAGATGTCGTATAGACACCCGCAAGAGAGGCAATGGCAGCCTTGCTGTCAGTAAATATACGTATATCTCCCGATACGCGATAATACTTTAGCCAGTTGGCTGCCCGCTTTATAGCCGAGATTTCCGCCTGCAGGACACTACATCCATCCGGCAGACGAAAGGAAACTTTAACGCCCAGTTCCTCTATGTAGAAACCTCCGCCAACTCTTTCCCCCTTCCTTGAACCATCAGTGTATACCCCCAGGGCTGGTTCATGGAAGGTGCTCATAACCGACAGCGCACTTTCGTGCGATATATGTGTCGCGTACCTCGCACCAAAGAAAGGCTCCGGGGTGCAGTAGTCCACTCCTTCAGGGACAATCGAGTGTCCCATTATACTGGAGTGTCCATAGTCACGGTTCGACCAGCTGTGTGCCGCGTTCAACCGTATCGCCGAACAAAGAGCCATATGTCTGGCCGTGATATCCACCGGCAGCCAGTTTAGCATAGTAAACAGCGCCTTGGTGGGAGTAGAGCGCATTGATCCTGTGATCATCAATGCGACCAGTCTGTGAACCTTCTCAAGCATCGCACGGTACCTGCCCTTATCCAGCGCAGTCCACCATACGACAACACCGTAATAAAGAGTCGGCTTTACTACAGCCTCAAAGATCCAATTGACACACCTCGGGCCCATGCCCCAGTTCTTGCCGATTGCACCTCTGCACGCATATATAGCAACAATTGCCTTTTCCATCCTCGTCTGGATGTTCAGCCCCCACGACAGTTTACTGTCCAGGATTACGCCCAGATATTTGGCGCTGTTAGAGAACTTAAGTTCAGTCCCGTTTAGCCTCGGAAGTCTCATGACCTCAGTCCTATACTTCCTCGTGAACAGTACCAGTTCCGTCTTAGACGGATTAACACCCAAGCCGCATGATACACTCCAGGTGCTAAGTACCCTTAATGCAGCCTCCATACACTGAGACATTATGTTCAAATGTTTCCCCGTGATGGCCACTGCAACATCGTCTGCGTACGCCACAGTTTTAATCCTCATGTCGTCCATTTTCGTCAACATGGTGTTCATAGTCAGGTTCCACAATAGTGGGGATAGTACTCCTCCCTGGGGAGTACCCCTGTTAACCAGTCTCTGAACGCTGGTCGTACCTATCGTGGAACAGATGACCCTATTCCTGAGTAGATTATCCAATTATCCAATTAAATTATGCATTTTTATATATTGAATTTACCTTATTTATAAAAAAAAACTTCATTAATCGGTTAACCGATCAATTACAAAATTAACCGATTATTAACCTATTAAGCAAAAACCTCGGTTAATTAATCGAGCGATTAACCGATTGAAGCAAAAGCCGGATTAAATAGACGCTCTAATTGCGACCTTTTTGCTTGAGAACTTCACAAGAGTCCAGAATATATTTATACACTCCACAAGATGTGTTACAAACGACATGACAAAATTTATATACATCCTTATCCCTGGGTAGTGTTGGGTTAAAAAAACCGAGCAAAGTAGAACATATATTTCCTCAAGCTTTTCGTTTGATTGGTATTCTTATATCACTTCCTAACAAGCTGTCAAACTTCTATAATACTTTCCAAGCACATTTCTCGGCTATTACTTTTCAAACAACGACAACAAGAACAAAAACAAAAATAAACATTTATAACTACAACAAAATTATTAAACTTAATACAAGAAACAAAGTATGAAAGAAAAGACAAAAAACATGTACCCATTATTCTATATTTGCTGCTTTGGGGGGAAAGAAACGCTTTAACGGACTTTAATGGTCTAAAAATCTTAGACACGTTTGAAATTGGAAAAAATCAGCTTAAAGAAAAGTTGTTTTCCTACGTGCCAACAAAGTATTAAATACGGAATTCGATGGTGGTGTTGCACGAGCATGAATTATTTACAATAACAGCAGCAACAACAAGAAGAAAACCATCAACTTTGAAAATTGCTGTTAAATTCTTTAGACAGTTTTTGCTCCCTCTTTTGGGTTTAATTTTTTTTTTTGTTTGGTTAGCACGAACGGAAGGAACTACATGACTTTAGTGTTCTAAATTTTTTAAAAAAAAAACTTCTAAATTAAATAAGACTAATGTATTATTTATAGGATTATTTTTATTAAGAGAACGATTAAGTTTCTACCTAAAAACATTATTATGATAATAAAATGGATTTAGAAATTGTAATTTTTTAGGTTAAAGAATTAACCCATAACAAGTGAAAAGACTTTATTCAGCAACGACGAATCTGGGATACCCACCACTAGAAGTTAAGAAAATGTGTGATAAAGTACATTCGACTTAAATATTTTGTATGACCGTCCACTTATAAAAGAAAAACGAGGATCAAAAGATGAAATCGTAAATTAAAATGAAAAAAAAACTAATTCAATTAATTGAGAATATTAGTAGTTAACTGATACCAAAGTAGTCCCGTGATAGGTCTTTGGTGGTAGTGAGAGGTTCACTTTATATGAATGTGACCTATCACTTTTACATGGGCTTGTCATTGGAGGGGGTCAATTGACATCTAACAGCCACCATTTGACAAGTCACACATCTACTCTCAATGAACTTGTTTAGTGCTAGTTACACGCAAAGAAAAAACATGATTGATACAATCACAATCGCAAACTATCATTAATGTTTGTGGTTATGGTTGTGTCAAACACGTCTTAACCAAAAATATATGTTTACCTAATTCGCTCAACCATATTATTATGTTTTGAAGAAAAACGTAAACGATCTTTCAAACCATGTTTCTATATTTGCCGATACCATGCAAAATGTCTTTTTCAACATGTTATATAGTTCTCACAATAAAAACAATAAAAAATTAAATTTAAAAAATTTATGTTTTATTACAAATATACAGTATATATTAATAAATAAATTATAGTACATATTAGAAAATATAATTAAATACACTCAATTATATACATGTGTATGTGTTTTAATTTATAAATTTTATATTATGTTTTGTGGTACAAATATATCCAAAAAATAAGAAATCTATGTAGCCTTAATTCGGCTGCAATAACACTTTTCAATATTTTTATCCTTGCACTTGTAAAAATAAAGTCAAACACAGACTTACCTTTTATTTCTTTTATGAAATCTACTACATATATCAATATACTGTTGAACAGCTATTAACAAAACTTTGAGTCAAAATTTCTATACCGGCTTCAATGTTATAGGGGTTTTTTTTTTTTTTGGCTGCAAGAAAGTCAAAGTAATTGCATATTTATATATTTATATAATTATATATAAATAACTTACCTGTTTCAATAAACGTATAATAATTTATTTCGTTAGTTTTGCGGGGAGCCTTTTTGTTCCCGAAAAATGTTTTAATGAGTTTGTAATCATTCATGATTAACTGACGCTCGCGGACGCAGAAAATTTTATATTCTTTATAGGCACACGCTGTCTAATAAATGTTTGCTCATTAAGAGAATGTGTTTAAAGGCAAACAAAAATTATGGTATTAAAAATACCTTTTGTGTGCAACAATATTATGATTTTAATTGTATAGTTGAAAATATATATATTATAGCAGCAAACATATCAAATAATTTAATATGCTTAGCTAGATCAGAGCAACTTTTTAGGTGTAAAATACCGTATAATATTATTATAACGAATTTAAAAACGTTAAGGACAAAAAACAATTTTTCAAGTTATATTAGGACTATAATTAATTTATTAGGATAAACATATTAGGCAAATATGAATAAAAATGATCATAGTGACCATTCCTTAATCATGTTTTTTCTCTGCGTGTACTACAATGGAGTATTATTTATATACAATGTAGTATTATTTCAATAAGAAAGTCCCAATACTCTTTCTAACTTTTAGTTCTTTATATACCAGTTAAATAACTGGTTCTTCTTTCCCGTTTCTGTATTTCTCGCATCTTTAAATTTCCCGCATGAAACAAGTGAATTATGACAAAAACAGTGCAATATGAAACAAAAAATGGTTTTTCTCACATACATAAGTGTTTCTGTATCTTTGCTTTGGGAGAATTATCTGTCATTTAAATAATTTTCCAGCAATTATTGGAAGGACCCAGGAAAAACTTTTTGAATTTTGGTAATAGGTCGTAGTTATTTCATACGTTACCTGGTAAGTAGTTGTCATTACAATTGTCATTATTCTGAAAACTTCAATAAGTACTTGCTAGTAATGACCTCAGTAAGTACTTTTAACTACAATTATTTTCAGTTATGAATATTTTCTTACTAATAATCAGCTAAATAACTACTAATTAGTTGTCTTGTTTTCAATACTGAATATTTACTTACTGGTAACTAGCTCCATAACTACTTATTAGGTCTCTTAACTAGCGCCAATTAAATAGAAACTAGTTATTTTTGTCTTCTAGTAAGTATATTGTAAGTACTTACAATTCAACTTACTGGTAGTTAAATTATAACTAGATATTTTGTGACTTCTAGTAAGTGTATTGTAACTACTGAATTCTGTGGACAACTCGAACAAAAATAAGTAGTTATTCAGCTGAAAAATAAGTAGTGTTCATATGTCTCCAATATTACTTGCTAACTTACCAGGTAAGTAAAGTTTTTCTGGGGATGTGAGAAAAAGTGTTTCTGTATCAATATTTTGCTAAAAGTTTCTCACAAGAAATGTCAAAATAAGTCACATTTGAAATTGATGCGAGAAAAATAAAATTTCAAAAAATGGAGCACAAATTATCCCAAATAATAATTATGTATATACATATGTATACACATGTATATACACAAGAATGTGTATTATTATTTTTTTTTTATTTGAAGAGAAAGAATTTAAATGATAAAAATAAATAAAACACAATTGTTATATTTTGTTATTTTATTTTTTTTTAGCCCTTCAAAAAAAATCGTCTATTTTGTTTTAAAAAATCGTACAATTTAAAATTAATTTTGACAAATTTTGTTCGATTTTTATTAAAACATAATACAAAAAAAATTGTTAAAATTCATGGGTAAAATACATATTTCATACATACTTAAGCTTGAGGTCTATTTAAATAAAATTATTTATTTTTTTTTTCTTTAATCCGATAACAATTTAAAATTTCAGATTGTTTTTTTTCCTAAACAAATCACACAAGGGCGTGACAAAATATCATATTGAACTAAAAATAAAACTTTTGGCCAAAAGAAGGCAAACATTTCCTATAGTGCATTGACTGAAAAATGAGGTAATAGTTTACTTTTTTGATCACATAAACAAATGTATAAAATAATCTAAGGAAATAAAAATTAAACAGTTTTCCTTCGAAATTTTGATTTTGCCCGTTAATTTTTTAGCTGCCTTGTTTTTAAAGATATCGTTTTTCTTCGGTGCCTAATACACAAACATATTAAAGTTTTTAAAATTATTTTATTTCGAAGACTGAATAATATCGTCACTAGAAAAAATCAGCAAATCGACGCTTTGCCAACTTTGGTACAAAAATCGTCAAAATTACGATAAATCGTCAAATCTGGCAGCCCTATTTTTATTATATATATTTCTTTCGTTGACGTTTCGCTTGCATTTGACACTTAATTACTGGAAGTTTTCCAGTTAAAACAGAATCTGTGTTGTCTGTTCTCGCATTCAAATACAGAAACACTTTTTTTCACAAATCGAGAAACGGTGGTATTTTTTGTTTCACACTTAAGGCCATGTCAGATAAAACTTTTGCTTCGCGTTGCTTTACCGATTCGCTTTGACATCTAAGATAAAATATACGTACTTATACGAAACATGTCACATAAAGTACTTTCAAAGCGGAGCGAAGCAAAAAGTTAGCCAACTCTCATCTTTTTGCGCGCTTTGACAATTGGCTAGTATAATTTTCTTTTTTTTTAATTTTTTTTTGCCAAATTCAATTCCCAAATTCCGTCCAATTAAATTTTTAACTTTTATTTTTGTAACAAATAATTAAATGTACAAATTACCAACCGCTTTTATAAGTAAACAAACAATGCGTGAGTGTTGTCAAAGTTTTCATTGTGGCATACACCTTTTGCTTTGCGTTTTTCTGCCGAAGGTAGAAACGTCACGCAAAGCGACAAAGTTGTATCTGACACGGCCTTTAATGCTAGGAACACAAGTGGGACGAACGACGACTTTCGCCCAACACGACGAATTTTTCCGTAAAAATTTGTAACTTTATTTACTGAACTACTTCTTAACTAAAACCAAACATGGTCACCTAGTACTGATTTGTTCGTCGTTCGCCGGCTTATGAAACAGAATTAAATCTATTTAAAGTTCGCCGCGTCTGGCGAATTTTCGCCGGCGCCCTGATTGTGTGCATTTTCATATACACAAACGTCTTTTATTTTTGGCGACGAATATTCGCGGCCAAAAATTCGTCGTTCGCCCCAGTTGTGTTCCTAGCATAATGTGAGAAATTGCGATGCGGGAAATACAGAAACGAGCTACTGGTCATGAGTTCTTTCTTTTTTTACATTTTCACAAATCCCAAGACCAGTCTGTTGGAAAAATTTACACAAATTTTACGCAGGGAATATACTCAATGGGAGAACCCTTGGTGATATAAAGGGTGAATTTAGTTTCTGTTTGGGTTGAGGTAGTTTCAATATTTACAACGCCATTTGTACATACAACCTTCTGACATTTCTTAATTTCTTTAGAATTAGCTGCACTTAACTTCATCCAAGTTAAAAGTTGATCAAATTGAAAATTACCTCCCTTATAATTTGAGTTGGAAGTTCAAGTCTGCAATTAAATATTATAATAATCTCATTATAATAATATTTCTTATATTAAACGTTGGCCAAACAATTTTGTTGATTAAGTGGTGTTGCCTTTGAAAAACAAAATTTGTGAAGCTGCTGTAACAAACAAAACATAATTATTGCTTCAAACCTAGAGAAAAATAGTTAAATTGTGAATTAGCTCGTTTTCGTAAAAACATGCTGTATCTTCTAAATATATGAGCAGCTGAGTTTCAAGACTCGCTACTTGTACATGAAGAAACTTTTTACAAGTCTCAAAAAAAGATTGATAAGCTAAAAGTGACTTTTTCAGCGCATACCTTTTGCTGTTGTATTAGTTTGGGATATAGTCCATTTTTGCAAAAGGAACACTATTTTCCTTGAAAAATATAATGACAGCATATTTTTTTAAATTGCCAGAAGCGATTTTTAGAACTATACACCGCAAGAAATGAGTTTAGATGAAGCTGTGTTCGACCTTCTTATTAATATAAATAGCAAATAAATAAGCTTACGACCTCGAGATTGACTATTTATTAGTTATTTAAATTAAAAAATATTTAAAAAGAATTTAAATTTAATTAATGTGATAATTAATTTTTTTTTTTTTTTTAGTTGAAAGAAAATTACAAATTTAATTTTGTATCAATAAACATTTTAGTTATTTTTAAATAAATTTTTAATTAAAATATTTATTAAATAACAAAAATATCTAAATTGACGTTTTTCGTTTAAAATAAAATAATTAAAACTTGTAGAATTGTTGTTGGGAATAGTCTAAGCCTGAGCTATAATTAATGAAATCAATTAACACATTTTTTTGATAATTTTTTTTAATTAAAATTAAAAATATCATTTACTGAAAAAAAAAAATATTAAAAATTTAAAATTTTTTTAAACTTGTAGTAATCAATATAATCATTTTGGTTATAGGAGCAAAATCAACAAATGAATCAATCAAATTTTTCTGTGTTTATTGAAAAAAATCACAATTTTCAATTTTAACAATTTTTAGTAATTAATAAATTCATTTTGGCATTAGACGCATAATCAACAAATTCTATGGTGATTAGAGAAATTTTTGAATTTTTTTCGTGTTAAACAAAAAAGCATGACTTACGCGTGTATCAATGACGTTTCTCCTACTTTTAATTATATAACAAGAAAAGGTTTGTCTTCTAAATTTATTTATTCATCTTAGAAAACTATTTGGAAAATAATATGAGGCGTTCTTTGTAGATATAGGCGTGAAACAAGGATGTATTTTAAGTCCAATTTCATATTCATTGTACTTGAATTATTTAACCAAAATTTTCTACCAGGCGGAGTATGCATTTTGGATGTTCCTGTAAAAATTCTCCTATATTCCGATGACGAAATTACATTTGTTTAGTCTCCACATATCTTACAGAGCATGATTGCTAAACTGCACAATTACTGTTATCGTTCGTGTCTGAAAAAAATTTTGACATGTCTGAAATTGTAGTTTTTCGTAATGGCTCTAGAATTTCGAAAAATCTCAAATTGAATTATGGCGAAAATAGCATACAACTCGTTTGCAGTTACGAATACTTAGGAATATAAATAAATAACAATCTATCGTTTAAAAAAACACAGAGAAAACATATAAGCTACTCCCAAAATGGCGATTGATATCAAGTTTCTAACGAACCAAATCACAAGGGCGTATTTCTCAAGGGGTGGTGCTACGTTTTTTAACGGCCGTGCTAGTGGAAAATGGGGTCGGCGGAGGTAACCCTATCCAAACAGATTATGGATCACCACACAAACTAAAAATTAGGTAGCTACAAAATCGACAAATAATAATTGAGTAGGGGGGGGGGGGTAAATAAACAATTAAATTGAAGAATAAGTTCCTTCTTCAAGAGGAAGAACAAAAGGTGTAAGATTCCTCTTGTATTTTCTCTACCCAACCAACCATGATATCTTTAAAAAAATCTTCCCAGATAGCCCAAAATATCCTACATACCAAATAACCTTAACCTTTCGTGAATTTAAAAGAAAACAAAATTCTAATATGTACATTATAATAACGAGCTATCTTATATTTTGTTTTAGGTCCATTTCAAAGCAATAAATAATCTTATTATAGTTAACATCTAAAATTAAAAAAAAAAAATAAAATTCACAATATTAACAATTACAGAATAAATACATCATTACTAAACAATTCTGTTATAATTATGTTGATAACATTCATATAAAGTAAATAATGTTGTTTCAAACAAGATCTAATTTTATTCAAATAATAAATCAAAACAAAATATTTCATCAATATAACTAACAGAATGGATGTAAGTTTATTAATATTGTATATTTATGGTGAAATATGTAAGTTAAAAAAAAAAATATTATTACTATTGAAATTAAGGAAAATTGTTTGTATTTTAAAGAACATTTACATATATATAAATAAATAAAAAAAAACTTAAAGAACATTTAAAATGAATAATACAAATTTTATACTATACTCACCACATACTTTTCCCACGTTGACTCCAGGCCTGATGTCAATGGACTTTGAATCCTATTATTATTTTTTTATTTAATAAAGAAAATATATAAATAGAAATATTCTTTAAATTTTAAAATAAAATTATTCAATGTAATTTTTTTTTTTCCTTTTATGTTAAGTATGTTGGTATATTTTTTTTTTTATTTGTTTAAATTATAAATTTGAAATTTAAAACTTTGAATGCTAGCAAAGGGGGTGGAAACAAAAAAAAATATTTTTCCAAATTTACGAATATAGACAATTTTGAATTAATGATATAAGAAATATTCATTTTAAGAATAAAGTATTCTAATTAATCATGTTTTTGAGTATTTTCTCCCTTCTCCCAGTAGACCACCAGAATATATTTAAGTATTTCTTTGCTTTCTTGGTAAAGTAATCTTGTAAAAATATTTTTGAAATTTTGTAGTCGTTATGTAAAAAAAAAATTTTCAAAACGAATTACGGCTTTAATATTTCGACTTTACAGAGCCTTTTTGCAAAATTACGTTTTGTTGTTACAATATCCTGAGATATTTCTCTGTTTCTCCTATTTGTGGTTATTTTCCGTTCTGTAAATGTTTGAATATATAACAGTAGTCTCGGTATACAATACCCTTAATCACAGATGGTGTTAAAGGTTTAATCAATTCTCCAATTCACGTGATCCTATGTCGAAGAAAAAAATAAGTCCACATATAAACACAAAATAATCTTATACATTTTCTATTTCCTTACATATGAAAAAATTTGCAAAATTTTCCACAAATTCCTACAAAACAAAATCTTCAATCGCAGGTGATATGTTATATCGAAATTGAGCAAAGTTCACAGGATCAATATTTATTTTCTTAGTACACAAAAAAAAACTCACAACTTATGCCCGTAATTTTTACAAAAAGATAGCTGGTCGTGGTCGTACCTAACAGGTATTTTCACCTATTTCAACATTTATTTGCCTTCGTGTTTTTACCTTAAGTTTTCTTTTAAAATATGGCAGCAGTTACACCATAGATTTCTATAAACAGCTTGATTTCTTTTTGTAGAAATTACGGGCATTAATAAAACTTAGTTCAACAAAATTCTCAAAAGACAATGAAAATAAAGTTCAAATATACATAAAAGTTTCTTATAAAAATTTCAAAGCTGATATGTATAAATTTTGAATTAAAAAAATAAAAATTAGAACGGTGCCTCACAACTTTCAATAAACTTAAAATCTTTAATGCGGCATCAAGATTAATAATGGTGCATACAGCCCAAATTTGAGGTTATTAAAAGTATGATGATGTCTTTTAAGAAACTTTTAAAGAATGCTATACCTGCAAACATATTGCTACCCAGCAATACCACTCCCTTCATACTCTTCTGTTTCTATGAACCTGGACACCTGAAGCTGCATTTTGAAGTGTGAATAAAATGATCCACATACCTAATTTCAGCCTGCCCTGATTTTTTTCTGAGATGATTATCACTTAAAAAATTTTTGGGCAGAATAATGGCGAAACGTATGTGCAAATTTGTACCCACTTCGCTCAGTTTAACGAACATGCTCAAAATAATTGTACAAAATTCGGCTAAGCTAAATAAAATATAGGTTTCAACCATTCTACAAAATTTGGTTGAACACTTTTCTTATTGAATTCCACAACTCAGCTTATATTTATATAATATTGTATGTTTTATAAACTCTTCAATAAGTTTTCCTTCATGACTCAGAAATTTGTTAAATTATTCTTTTTTATTGTCAGCTTATTACTTGTAAAAAATACACAACTCGTTAAAAAGTTCAACCTTCTGTCTCAAACGCGTCAAAATGTTTGTTGTGTAACTTGTTCTTGTAACTTTTGTGTTAAACTAGTGTTTTAACAAAAAAGTGAAAACACTAGTTAAACATGTGATATTTACTTCCACCTTTAGCATTAGCTTTTACGAAAATAAACTTTCACTCAAAGCTTTATTTATACTATGGTAGCTCTGAAATATTAATTTCAATGGTAGAAAATTGGTTTAATGAATTTCGTTATGGTCGTGCAAGCAATTGTGATGCCGAACATTCAGGACGCCCATTTCAGGTTTCTACACCCGAAACAGCACGATATGCCCAATCAACTACTGAAAATATAAAAAAAATGGTAAAGACCATAGGAACCTCACATGGCTCAGTGGCTTAAATTTTGAATACTCACCTGGGTATGAGGAAACTTTCCGCAAGATGGGTGCCGCGCTTGTTCACAATGGAACACAAACGCAATCGTGTGACAAAGTCGCAGGTGTGTTAGGTGCTGTTCAACAGCAATAAGGATGAATTTTTGCTCCATTTTGTAACCGTGTATAAAACGTGTATCCACCACAACATACCAGCGATTAAAGAGCAGGCAAAGGCAGTGAGTTTCTCGGAGCTCGGCGGCGGCAAAAAAGGCCAGCCAATAATGTCTTGACAACCGTTTTTGGGATGAACGCGGTATAATCCACAGAAAATTGATTAAAGATAATCACCCCTATCGCGAATGAACGTTCCCAAGATAAAATTCCCAAATTTTATGATTTGCTATCGTGAATGATCCGAAAGAAATTTTTTGTGAATGCCTTCACAAACATAAAAATATGGCATCGCGATTATTTACTCCCAAGAACTATTTTACAAAATTAATTCACAAATATTGTTATTGGGAACAAGAAGTACACATGTAAGTTGCTAAATATTTGTTTTTAAATGTCCAACTTTATTAAACTTATTTTATTGAAGGAGTATTAATAAAGATCAAAGTACTTGATTGGTGGAAGCCATGTGCGCGCAGCCATCAAGAGATGGCCACTCAATCCACTAGGCGCACAAAAATTTTTCCAATGTCACTAAAACTTCTGCTAGCACTTCACTAAATGTAGATTGTGCTAAACCGACATCGATTTGTCTGCCCACCCCCTTTTGGTAGTTGCCTTCTGCCAAAAATCTTAAGGTAGTAGCCAATATCACTACGGTGGGTACCGCGAACATTTTACCTCTAGGAGGCAAGTTTTCTTCCAACACGTTCAGTAGGAATTGGAAAGCATCTTTGTTAATTCTATAATATTCCTGAAACCTGTAAAAAATATTTGATTTAGAGACTAACACATTTATAACTTTAGGACTTCTACCTTGTCTCCGTTAACGATAGCGGACCTGATTCACCGCGTATATGTCTTCGCTGCAATCGTTCCGTGGATTGATTTTCTTCTTCCAAAATCAGGAAACGCAAATAAAAACTATTCATTTTAAATTAACACTTTTCTTCACAAAATAGACTTTTCTTTTATAAGCGCGCAAACTATTTATAAATCAAAACAAACAATTCAAAATAGAAATTGTTACTCCCATGATATTCACAATAGACTTTTTACTCCCAAAAAATTTGCAATACCAATTTGTTGGGGATGGGAATACACGTTTACTCCCAAACAACTTATTCCCATAACATTCGCGATAGGGGTGAATAATTATTCGGCACAAGTAACACTCCGTCCACAAAAACATGAAATGCTTAACACAAAGACTGATATGATATTAGTGTTGAGTACAGACTCGTCATGTTTAAGTTTTTCTCATGTTTTTTAACAACTTTTTAACAACATGAAATAACGTTTTAGCTTGACAGCAGTCATTTTGTTGCTTTATTTTTCTTGGATAAAATGATTTTCATTCGGCAAACATTATCGTCCTTTAATGTTTTCTTTTCCTTTGACTGGCGTGAAAATAAATCATACAGCACAATTATGAATAAAAATTCTCTCGGAGTTTTTTCCTTCTCCCATTTGTTCTATTTAAATTCTATTGTAAAAATGGGGAAAGGGAAAAAACTCCCGAGGAATTCTTATTCATAATTGGGCTGATTATGTTTTTTCATAAACTTATTCGAGATTTATTCAGTGGTTGTTTTGTTTCAGAGTTGTTCATATTATCTTATATAAGTGAACAAACTGACTTCATCTTACTCGGCTTTTAAATATCAAGTGTTGATTGCTCTCATTAATATTATGGTGGATTCATCCATGCGTTCCGAACAGTATTTTTGTCCGGAGCGTAATTTTTTTATTGAGAGTATTCTGCAGAATGATTCACCCATTTTGGAAAATTTTTTCGGAAATACAAAGCTGTCATATGGTTTATAGATGTAAACAATTATATAAAATGGCAGCACAGCTAGCAAGCTACTGAATATATTTTTCTTCAATAAAAATTGTTAAGTGAACGATTGCCCATTTCATAAATGCATTATCTTCCTGGCTTTTTTAATTCTTCAATAAGTTTCAGGGAAATATTTTCTTTTAATTCCATTTTTATTAACATTAACTTGAGTACGGTACTCCACGATTAAGTATTAATCCCATTTATTCATAAAAAATAAAACAGGGTAATAAAAGGTTTATTAAGCATCTGTTCATAAAAAATTAATTTCATTATTTATAAACCTGTTTTATTTTCTATGAATAAGGCCGTAAAAATTTAATATGAAGCCCTGATATCATGTTTTACCAGCAACTCATGTCTGTTGTGGACGGGGTGTAACCTTTATACTCGTACAAGCCAAAAGCCGTAAAACAATTTTAAATTTGTTAATCCATTTTCGTTGTAATAACTCTTATTGATGATGTAGGCGTAATATCAAAGAAAAGTGTCCAAAATTTAAAAATAAATTTTTTTCTTGTCCGCTGTTAAACAGTTATTAAGAAACCTGTCACATTGAAATGGGTTTTTAATGTGAAATTGAAAAACCTTAAAATATTTAATTAAGTAAAAGATATTTCAAAGTGTCAGAAACTTAATTGAAAATTTATTAAAGTCCATATATCGCACTTGTTCAGCAGTACTGTATTAACTTAAAATGTAAAAAAATTTTAATAGATGAAAAACAATTTTTGATTTGACATTAAGCGAATATAAAAGCAAATTTCGACCAAAAACTAAACAATGTTTTTGATAGATATGAATATTACGTGTCGTTTTTTTTCCAAAAAAGTTTTAATAAAAATGTTGAGTTAATACACTATTGTTGAACAAGTACGATATATATAAAATACAAATAATAAAACCACTTTTTGTATTTTAATGAAAAAAAAAAAATTCTTGAATTTACACTTTAAACTCAATCGATTATTTCTACCAAAAAAAAAATAAGAAAGTAAAATATTTTTTCGAAGACAACGAAAACAAAAATTCGAAAGTTTTACTTTCACATTAATCAATGTTCGATAAAGATAAGAAAGAAAGCAGCTGCTTAAGACCGCATTATTAGTTGAGAAGTAGGAGGGGAGGGTGGTAAATTTTGGAAAGTAACAGAAATGTTTTTAATATTTAAAACTAAGAAAAAAAAATATTTAACTTACTCGTATACTAAAGCTAAGAAATGATTGCACCACTACTCCTACCGTTTCCAGTAATTGATGATAATGACAATTGTTATAAAATTCCCATTCTTTATCATTTATTTTAACTTGCGATTGTTTGTTTCGCAGCACACAAGAAAAATTTACGGACACAAAAATCCGAAAAAGTCAAAGTTAAATGTTATAAAATCTTTTTTTATAAATCACAAGTTCATGATGGCGGTTCAAATACCATTTATCACGTCGCAATAGTACAAGTCAATGTGGCAACAAAAGTAGCTGGGAAATTAGGAAGTGACATACAAATAAACAAAATACATTTGGCACTACGAAATATTTTTTACCTATCACTATCGAAATAAATTATATGCTAAAAATCGCTTTTGTATTGGCTTTAATATGATTTTTTCTTAGGAAAATATGCTCAGTTCTTAAAGAGATAATGGGAAAATAAGCAAATTGCGATTAATAAGGCAGTCACCTCGGTCAACTCAGTCAGACTCAGTGAAAACGATAGTACTGAAATCGTAAAAATGTGATCCTCTTTTCTAAATTTGATGCACTACACACATTCACGATAGCTAATATGTCAAAAATAAAGTACACACGTACATGAGAATAATTATTTTTAACTAGAAAAATATGAAAAATTACCCTACTTATGCCCGCAATTTCTACAAAGAGATATCTGATCGTGTTCGTACCTAACAGTTATTTTCACCTATCCGGTGAAACTACTTTGGTAATTTCAACGTTAATTTTGCCTACTTATTTTTTTTTTCCTTTAAGTTTTCTTTAAAAATATGGCAACATTTGTATTTGTTATTAATTTTTTGAATTATCTGTCAAAAATCGATGGTTTAAAATACACTACAGTTTTCCCAGTAGGTAAGACATACGTGTTAAAATTATGAAAAATTCGTTACACCATAGATATCTTTACACAGCTAGATATCTATTTGTAGAAATTACGGGCATTAGATCTCGTAGTTCAGAAAGAGAAATAATTGTATTAAAAACTTATAACGAAATATGCTAACTTTCCGACACTTTTGCAGTCAAAGTAGGCTGAACATTGTGATCGAAATTTGCAAATACATGAAATGTTAGGTGTGTTCCACAAGATCTCGGGCAAGTTCGGACTAATGAGAGTAAAATGAAAATTACTCTCTGAATTTGCCAAAACTACCCAAAATTGCTGGAATGCAAAAAACCATTTTTGCACTTCTTCAAATAATAATGATGCTTACTTTTCAAATTAAGATCTATTTTAATGATTTAAGATGCTTAGAAGTCATAACATTTCAAAACCAAAACATTTGCATCATTGTAATTTTTTATATTTTGTTTTCTTTTATGTTAAAGATTAAGGGAAATATGTATGCAATAATGCATTTACCACTTTCATTTTTTCATTAAAATTTTACATTTTGCTTTCTAATATATTTTTTAATAAAAACTAAGCTTTTTCTTTTGCTTGCAAATTTTCTGATTAATTTTTCAGTTTCAAATTAAAAAAAACAGCTGATTGTTTATTCTTGTCCGAACTTACCCAAATAAAAAGTTCGTGCAAATTTGTACAGGAAATTAAAAAAAATACTCTCTTAATTGCACAAAAATTGTTATGTGGAACGCTTTTGGGTAACTTTGTGGAAGTTCGGACTGTTTCGTTATGCATCTGGAACAGAGCTGTTATGTTCTAATATTATATAAATTTTTTTTTATTTTTTTTTTTTAATCCAGAAAAAATTTAAGTTTTGGCCGAAATGTACCTCTGTGCAATGTGGTATAAACCTCTTCGAATAAAAATTGGAAAAGTGATTAACAATCACTTATGGCAAAACAGATTTTAATTTATATTAATTTCTTAAACAAAAATATTGTAGATATTCAAGCTGTTATAATGAACAGGAATAAAATGCGCAACTGTGACACTTATGGACTACCGCAGCATAACCCTCAAAAAAACCAAAATCAAAATCATATATTCTACAGATGTCGAGCGTCTATTGACTGAAAAAAGGAGAGTTCGAAGAGAGTGGCAATTGCCCAGATCCCCCCAACTCAAGACTTTACTAAAAGAGTGCACAAAAAGGCTGAGAAAGTTACTGCTGTCTCAGAAAACGGCTTCAATGGAAAAATATCTTAAGGGACTTGATGCAACTCCACAATCAGATTACTCATTATGGCGTGCAGCTAGAAGCCTCAATAGACCAGTTATCTCTAAGCCACCATTGAGAAGCTTGAATGGAAGCTGGGCAAGAAATGATATTGAAAAAGGAAATCTGTTTGCTAATCATCTGAAAAATAATGGGTAAATATACCCATAATATATTTCACGATATAGCAGTCGAGTTACCGCCTGTAAATGTTAGAGCAGCTATTCCCCTAAGATTCGAGTTTAAAGAAATCGAAAAGGATATTCGGGATTTAAACACCAAGAAGGCACCCGGTATTGATAAGATCAGTAATAAAATGCTTTTGGAGCTACCAAGTATAGCGAAGAAAATTATTCTTTTTATTTTTAATGCTATTTTACGCCTTCAATACTACCCTCAGGAATGGAAGGTTTCCTTAGTAACCATGATGCCAAAGCCAGGAAAGGATCACACAAAAGTTGAGTCATACAGGCCTATTAGATTATTATCTAATATTTCAAAGCTATTTGAGTAACTACTACTTTCAAAATAAACGCCGATTTTAAATGAAAATAGATGTATTCCTAATCATCAATTCGGGTTTAGAAGAAAACACAGCACAATTGAACAAACTCATCGAATAGTAAATGTCATAAGAAAAGCCTTTGAAGAAAAAAAATATTGTTCAGCACTCTTCATCGATGTGTCTCAAGCTTTTGATAAAGTCTGGCATGAAGGTTTACTACTGAAATTGCAGCAAAACTTACCAGCAAACATACACAAGCTGTTAGAAAGCTACTTAGTCGGTCGTCAATTTATTATTAAAGAAGGCGATTTTTTAAGTTCTACTCAGCCAATTAACGCTGGAGTCCCACAAGGCAGCATCCTGGGCCCTCTATTATACTTAATTTATACTTCGGACGTGCCAACCAACAGCTACACCCATACCTCAACATTTGCGGACGATACAGCTTTTCTAAGCGTACACGCAAACTGTCAAGAAGCATCTCGTTACTTACAGGGTCATATATTTGAACTGGAAAGGTGGTTAAAATAATGGAGGATAAAGATCAATGAGCAAAAATGCGCACATATAACATTCACATTGCGTCGGGAAACATGCCCCCCTTTTAAAATCAATAATCAAATAATACCCCAACACTCGCATGTAAAATACCTCGGTATACATCTAGATCGGCGTTTAACGTGGAATTGGCACATAGAAGCAAAATTAACTCAAATGAAACGAAAAGCAATTCAAATTAATTGGCTCATTGGAAGAAATTCTGTTCTTAGTTTCGGTTGCAAACTTCTACTTTACAACTCTATCTTAAAGCCAATTTGGTGCTACGGTATTCAGTTATGGGGCACTGCCTCTGCTTCTAATATCGAAAAAATTCAAAGGCGCCAAAATAAACTTCTTCGAATAATCACAGCCGCTCCCTGGTATGTCCAAAACTCAAATATCCACAAGGATCTCAATGTGCCACTCAAATCCATTAGCTCGAAATATTTTAAATTATGGCGGCCACACTCGCTTAAGAAGAAGAGACACTGCAGCACTCACCCAATCAGATGAGCGATAAACACCTGCATATGTGAACAGAAACCGTGATGACTAAATCTTTTTTGTCTGGCACTGACAGGACATAAAGTAAATATTAGGATAAGTTTTGATCAATTATTGTTAGTTCATATTTAATATATGAAGATTCAATAAATAAATACTGAAAAAAAAAAAAACTTTTCATGAAGAAAGGTATTTAACAACATGAAATGAATTAAAATTTATTAATTATTTTTCATTCTTGACTGAGCTGGGAATTGAACTCAGGTTTTCATGGACAAAAAGTACGAAAAACAAGAAGTAAGAAATAACATGTAAATCAATTAATAGGTTATCATTCATTCAAAGCAAATTTCGATCTACCGAGGTAAAATACCATTTGGTTTAAAGATTGATGTTAGACTAATGACGTCATCCGTCGTCAATGGCGGTAAGAGCTAAAACGGCAAACTCCACTGAAGAGATTGTGTGGTTACAATCGAAACTAGTATTGGCAACCTGTCCGTGAAAAACCTGGGTTCAATTGCCAGCTCAGTCAAGAATGAAAAATTATCAATAAATTTTAATTCATTTCATGTTGTAAAATTCCTTTCTTCATGAAAATAATTTAATGAAAATTAAATTCAATGCACTTAATCAACACTTAAAAGCCAAAACCATTAACAGTTCAATAAAGTAAAATTAAAAACAACCACAGTACTAATTATTTCTATGTTAATATTAAAGTTATTTGGGCTTAATTAAGTTTAGATACAAGAATTTAGTTTGGCTAAAGCGATTTCCAGAATTTGATTTTATATTAAATAGGGAACACATTAATCTGTTAACCGATTATTTACTACCCGATTAGGTGCACGGTTAATTTAAAATTGGCTATTTTCGATTAACGATTAAACCTGTTAATTTCCGTCGATTAACCGATTAACCGATGTTACAAACTTTTTAATTATTTGTAGTATTATAAAATATTTTTTTGTGTTTCTAATTAATTGTTTCGTCTCATATATAAAAGGTGTGTGCTTAGAAAAAACTTTTTCATACAAACAAAGAAGGTGTTCGATGATCTTTATTTTAAATACAAATGTAAGTCCCTGCAAACAATTTCGATCTAAAAATTGTCTAAATAGTTTCCCCATTTAGCAAAAACCTATCGCATTTTCTATTCAATTCTTATTGATGTAGTTACATCGTTCGGGAAGAATTGTCCCACTATGGTAATATTTACTTTAAGAATCCACTTTGTATCTATATTTTATGACGAATTGGAGCGCTTTGGTAGTTTAATATCAATTAAATTTAGTAGTATAGACTTTGGCTCCAAAAATTACTCTTTTGAAGTTCCTATTTTTCTTTTTGTTCTTTATAATGACTGTTTATCTTTGTTTGATTTTGTAGGTCTACAGAACATTTAATCAATGTTAATGTTTTACAGAAAAAAACCAAATGTGGACCAGTTTTTTTAAGGAATTTACAGAAAATCACAAATTTGTTAAAACACTAACTTTTTAAAATATCATCATATTATAACACAGAAAAATGTGTTTTATCAATTAAAAAAATGGTTTAAAAAGAATTTAAATTTTATTAATGTGATAATTGAATCAATTATTTTTTTAGTTGAAAGAAAATTAAAAATTTAATTTTGATTTAATTAACATTTTATTTGTTTTGAAATAAATAATCAATTAAAATTTTAATTAAATAACAAAAATTTTAATTGACTTTTTTCGTTTAAAATAAAATAATTTAAACATGTAGAATTGTTGTTGGGAATTGTCAATATTTATTTAAATAAATTAACACATTGTTTGAAATTGCAAAGTTTTTTGATCACTTTTTTAATTAAAATTAAAAATATCATTTATTGAAAATATTTTTTCAAAATTTAAAAATTTTTAGTAATCAATATAATCATTTTGGTAATAGGTGCAAAATCAACAACTTGTTTGCTTGATATTATGAATTTGGAATGAATTTGGTGATTGGAGATATTTAATAATTTTTTCTGTAAACTATAACATTTTTTACTGTTTTTCAAAACTTATTTTACAAATTTTCTTCACTGATAACGTGAGGATCGCTAGAAAAAATTAAATAAAAACACTAATTTTCCACAAAAATTTTTTAAGTCATTAAATAAGCAAACAGTTTCAAAAAATCACTAGAATATTATCATTTTTTTCTTAATTTCACTTTCATTGGCTCTAAAAAAATTAATGTATGAGAAATTATTAAAAAGTTGCCCAATCTAGCCGAAAAATACGCTTGGGCTGTTTTGTACACTCATTTATACAACTTTTGTGTACTAGAAGGCTTTCGGTAACGTTTGGATTTCGCGGGGTCCTAATTTTAAGTACAATATTATAAATATTTCATTTTTCAAATATTTAAAATTTCACTTTATTTTACATAATTTTATAAATGTTTATTATTTCACACGCATGAACCACAGATTAAGCTGCAATTTAAATACAAACTGTGTTCTTTTAGGCATTTTGCTTTTGTAGTATTCACTATTTAACAGCAAATCGTTGCGAAGAAGTCAATATAATATGGGAAATGTGCTATTGCTGTAACTAGATAACTGTTACAATTATATGAATAACACTCTAATGTGACGAAAATGTTTAATTAAAGAACTCATAATGCGATTCTATCGCATTTTGTTGTTGTTAAATTCCCCAAAATCTACTGTTTAACTACCAAATGTGCCGAAGTAGTTCAAATTCGTAGACAATCGAAAAACACTCTACCAATTGCTTGGAGCGAGTGTTTGCTGTCAACAGTTTTTTGTTGTGCGTACTTTTTATATGTATGTGTTTAATTATTATATTATATTACATATTGCTATTAGAAGATATGAGAAGAAAATATCTTCTAATATCAATATTTTAAAAGAATTAACCGAAACTATAAAAAGTGTGGTTCATCAGCCGATGTGGCCAGTCGCATTAATAAGGCACGAAGTGCATTTGCCCAACTCAGCCCTGTTTGGAAATCGCCTAACATCTCTAAACGCACCAAAATTAAAATTTTCAACTCCAGCGTTAAATCCACATTGCTGTACGGTTGCGAAACGTGGAATATGGCACCGCGTGATATCCAGTCCCTTCAGGTGTTTGTTAACAAATGCCTGCGTAGAGTCTTGCGTGTTTACTGGCCCTCATTAATATCAAATGCCCAACTCTGGACAGATACCAACCAGCAACCAATTGAGATGGAAATAAGAAAACGCAAATGGGGCTGGCTTGGACACACTGTCCGCAAGCCATTAGACGATATCACTAAGAAGGCCATAGACTGGAACCCACAGGGAAGCAGGCGCATCGGACGACCATCACACACCTGGAAACGCCAAATCATAACCGAACTGTCCGAGCTACGACTACAGTGGAACGAAGTCAAACATCGCGCTGATGACCGAGATCATTGGAATCAACTTGTGGCGGCCCTATGCTCCCCAGAGGAGTAAAAGGAATATATATATATATATATATATATATTTATATATAAAAAGTGTTAAACATTTAAAAAAAAACATGACTCAATTGGCATAATGGAAGATTTTATATATTTAGAGAAATCCAGGAAAATTACTGAGAAATTAGATATTCTGTCTTACGGTTTGCTTTCGATTTCTCCAACATCTACGACAAATAAAAGAATTTTTTGCAAGTCAAGTTTTATCAAAACTAAAGAAAAGAATCGCTTAAGTCCTTAACATTCAACCAAAATTATTTGTCTAAAAAAATATTTTATAAGATATCCTAAAACTATTGAAATAACTAATAAAATTATCTCACAGTTTATTTTTTAATTAATACATAATTAGTATTCATTAAGAAATATGTATTTCATATTAATGAACTATTTTTTTATTTGCCCGTTTTTTCAAGAATTGTTGTGTTTGTCATGGTATTGTTTTTTTTTTACTAAAAAAACTCCAAATCATAAATAACTTATGCATTTTTATTTATTGAAATTACTTAATTTAAAAAAAAACTTTATTAATCGGTTAACCGATCAATTACAAAATTAACCGATTAAACTAACACCTCGGTTAATTAATCGAGCGATTAACCGATTAAAGTAAAAGGCCGATTAAATGACTACCCTAATATTTAAGGACCTCTATAATTTCCTTTACATTGGTCTACTGTTTATTGAATTTTAGATTAAAGTACATAAAAGAACAACTTAAATTTCATAATAAACACTTGATGAAAAAAAGGAAGTATGTGCTGGCTCACACTCCTCAAGTCTTAGCCGTCAAGTCTTGAGATTTTATGAGAAAGAGGAAAATAAATGGCATTCTCTTTTCCCTTCTCTCCTAAAAGCTCAAGACTTGACGGCCAAAACTTAAACAGTGTGAACCAGCACAAAAACTTGGTCCAGCTATTTTTTCGTGCGATCCAATTTTGTTTGACTTCAATTCAATTTTATTGAGCACTGAAATTAAAAATAAATCTGAATAGCACATAAATTTAGCAACGCAATACATATAAAAAGAAAAAAATGAGTAAATTTTTTAACAAAAATATTTATCCCATTGTGCATAGATTTATAGATTTGTATATTACTTGCCCATGATTCTTTCAATAAAATGTATTAAAAAGAAATAGTTATTTAAAATATTGCACAAACTTATCTCGATCAGCAGTAAATTATAGGCACATCTTTATAAAATCTGTATTCAAAACTTTTTGCACGGAATGTTTTTATTGCGAAAGCAATAAAATTGTCGAAATTGTAGCGAATAACGTTGTGATAGCCATTTTTTGCAAGAACCATTTTTTTCTGATTACCGTTAACATTACTCTCTTACATTGTTTAAACATCAAATCACCCCAAATTATGCATTTTAACGTCTTCAAAATACGATACAAAGAGTCAGCCAGTGAAAGAACGTTGTAAGTTACTAACAAAATTATACACATGAACTGATTTTGCAACGTGGAACAAAGTTTTAATAGCCGCTTGCGTTGTGAATAAAAGTTTTAAATTACATCGCAATTGTGGATATGAAACGCTTATCCCCTAAAAAAATTTATAAACTGCAAATTTGCATGTAAATTGAAATTAAAATTTCTTGATAATTCGCAAGAAAGTTCTTATTATCATTATTTTTGATTATGTAAAAATATTAAAAAATAAATATTCCTGCCTGTTAAAAACTTTTTGTTGGCTCTAATGAAAAATAATAATTTTGTAACTTACAATTTTATTCGCAGCTGTGCTTCAATTAACCACTGTGCGCTTTTTAGGATTGACATTTTTATTGCTTTCCCAATAAAAACATTCCGTACCAAAAATTTTGATGACAGATTTTATAAAGATTGGTTTATAATTTACTATAGTCCTTACCCAAAAAATGTTAATCCTTTATGGAGGGTATCATAAATTTGGCATAGCCGAATAAAATGTTCTCAATTGTTCTATTTATTTTTTTATGCCAAAATTTCTAACTTGTTTGAAACATAATTTTTTCAGAATTTTTTTTTTTTTTATTTTCATTTTGAACATGCATTTGTTTAATACAAAAATAAGAAAGAATGGTTGGTTAATTTACTGTTTATGATGTTTAAACAAAAGTTTTAATTAAAAATTTCATTACCATTGAATCGATTTATAACAAAGAAATATCCTATACGGACTTTACATACATTGTGTTCACTTTAATAGAATAATACTCGTACATCTCCATTAGTAGCAATAACAATCCTGTCTCTATCACAAAATCAATCTCTGTTTTTTCATAAAACTGCAATTCATATTTTTGTTCAATCCATCTTAAACTTAAATATTTGTCGATTTCTCTTAAATTAAAACTTATGAATCTATGAAATGTGTACATTAGGGTGGCACTTAAGTGTATGAACGAAATTTTGTTGCTGAATTTTAAAGAAGCCCAGGCGGAATATTGTGTTTATGGGGTAGACAATAAATATAAAAAGTATGAGTGAAATCGGAGAACTTTAAGTGCTGCCCAAAGAGGTCAAAGGTCAAATTTCAGTAAATTCCATATTTTCATTATGTATTTATATAGAATTTTGGCTGTTTCTTCGTGGCTCGGCGTGAAATTTGTAAAATGTATGCCTTCGTGTGATGGGAATATTCAGAAAAACTTTGGAAAAAATTAACCCTCCCATGTCCTGTGGATCAAACAGCCCTCTATTTTAGATGTGTTGCAAACTTAATATTTTATACAGTTTGTTTTAAATAATCTAAAATAAGTTAATAAGCTTTTTGTGAAAAAAAGCATCAACCCTTCACTCTTGTTGAAGACAAAATGGCACATATTGCATACTGAACTAAATATTAATTAAAAAATGTTTTCATAAAGCATTGTTTGCTAATGCAAATGTCATAAGCATTATTATTATTATTGTTATTAAGCATGTAATTTGATAAATTAATAAATTATATAAATTTAACCATACTTTAGTAATAATCGCTTCTTAAATTTTGTAAATTAACTTCTTTTGGAAATTGATTTCGATAATTTTGTAGAACCTAAAATAGAAAAAACAAGTTTGTGTTTAATCTTAAACTTAAGTAAGAAATACAACAAAATTTGTATTTTTTTGAATAGATGTTGCCTCTGATCCTCATTTTTGGTGATATTTCCTGGTAATCTTGGATAATCTTAATTCCTCTTTCGGCGCAGTCGTTAAAATGTTATCTCCGCTACCATCTGAAATTTCATTGAATCTTGAATATGACAATCCAGTCAAAAAACCATCCTGTTGTAGTTTTGGCCAATGGTTTTTAAATTTTTTAAAAATTACTATTTCCGGACCAGTAGATGCTCCAACGGTTGCTTTCTGGAATACAGCAGATAAGACAATTTCAAAAATATGATGTCTGCATGCAACAAATAAAATATTTGTTATTTTTTCTAAAAGAAGAAATATTTAAACAGTTAAACTTTCCTGTGCCTGTGTCTTGTCTAGAATATTGTTTTCTTCAAGAGAATCCTAAATGGCGGAAGATATTTCTTAACCAGTTCCTGCCGGTATATCAGGCATATTAATTATATGGTCAAGATCTAGAGCACTTGCTATTATGGCAAGACGTTCGTTCTTCAGTTTTTCCTGTGAGACATGATAAAAGCTTTGTATCACAGTGAATTGTAAATTTTTGAGGGTTTTCTGTTAATTTTGATTTAATAGTTTCGCTTTTAGCTTTTCTTAAAATACTTCGTTTTTTACGTATAGCATTTCGATTAATAATAAACTCTGAGGAAATAAGCCTAGCTACATGCAGCCTTTACGTCCATTTACTCTGTTTAATCAAAAAAAAATGTGTCCTCTTGAATTTTGATAAAATTCAATGCATCAATATGGGCAATACCAAATGATTCATTTAATGATTATTTCCATTCTTAATTTTTTTTTCTGTTTTTATGCCACCCTTCATAAAATGAATGAAAAAATTTCGTGCCAATTCAAACAACCAAGACAATTGCTAATAAAACTATAGAATTTACTTAAATTTGACCTTTGACCTCTCTGGGGCCGCACTTAAAGTTGTCCGATATTACTGAAATTTTTACCAGTTATATAGACCAATCGGCACAATATTCCGCCTGGGCATGTGCGAAAATCGAAAGTTGAAATTTCGGTGCCACCCTAGTGTACATATTAGGGAGACCGAACGGTTATTTTTCGACCGGCTTTAACCGGTTATTTTAGCTTTGCCCAAGTCGATTATTTTAAAATGTCAATTTTTCGCATATCGAATAAACCGGTTATTTTGGTATAATAAACCGATTATTTTAATAATGTGTAATTTAAATACATTTTCCTTACTCTTGTTGTAGATGTACCCGTAATATAAGTATTTTTCTAATTGAGTATTGGGCAAACTTAAATTTTTATGTAGAATGTAGATACAAAATGTTACATAAGTCAAATAACATTATGAACAATGTAAACAGTAATTTGCTCGAGTGTATTCTAAATATTAAATATATTTTTTTAAAGATGTTATTTCTAGAGATTTTTCGAACGGTATTAAAAATACAAAATTAGGGGCACTTCAACCCTCAAATGATAATTTACAAAGGGTTTCCACCTTTAATTAGTCCACATGCGTGGCATTAATGATATGGAAAAAATGCATCAGTCTTATTTATTAAAACCCCTAGAATGAAAAAACAAACTTGAAGAAATAAAACAATTTTTTATCAAAGTTTTTTTTGTGAATACAGTTATTTATTAAAAGATTTTGTTTGTTGTGCTTAATTCCCTATTTTTATAATTGATAAAAATACTGAAACTTATTGTTGGAGGATAAGCTGTTCCTATGCGCATTTCACTGGTGGCTCCTAAATAATTTTAGAAAGGCCAAAGCTATCAGCAAACAAGACTACAGAGGGAATGAGAATTACATACACTCAAAAAGTTTTATTTGCAACGATATCAAAACTTAAACAAAATACGAACAATAAAACAATGAGTTTATCTTTTCTTACATTCCCCACTATAATTAGTTCGAATTCTCCCAACATTAACGTTCGCATAGAAAATTACATTTAAAACAAAAACAATTTTTGAAATTTTGTTTTAAATGTTATTTACTATGCGAACGTTAACATTCGATATCGGCGGACGGGCAGTAATTGTACAACTAAAGAAAAACAAATTAAAAACAAACTGCTTTTATTGTTTCCGCAAGAAATCAAAATAAAAACAATTTGGCAGTTCAGTTTTTTATGCACGTGCACTTGCAAAAATTTATTATCAAAGTTTTTTTTGGGAATACAATTATTTTTTAAAAGAGTTTGTTTGTTGTGCTTAACTCCCTATTTTTATAATTGATAAAAATTTTGAATAAAACAATGTCATGGAAGGTTTCAAATTGTGGTCGACGCATTGACAAATATTTCATTCAAAAAGCATGATCATATTACTCTTCGTTTCTATAATACTAAAACAGAAAAATTTTAAATATATAATCCTGGCTTAGAGGTTTTGTTTGCAACGTTTTAAAAATATGGTGAAGTCTACTGATTCATATAAACATGCTTAACCACCAACAAATTAAACTCATTTAAAACAAATTTGGGAGATTATCTCAAATAATAAACTTATTAAATTCCTATAATTTTGTATTTGCTTTTACAAAACGTTTGTCCAAATCAAACATCATTTAACAGATTCTAAACTACATTATACAATTATCTACTTACAAATAAAGTTTAGTAAATAAATAAAAATTTTCAATAATAAAACTAAGCTTTGATCAATTTACTGGTCACACTTTTCTTGGATTTTATCGTCAAATATTTGTTAGGTCTGAAAAAACCTTAAGTCATATCTATGAATTTTGTTGGTTCCTTATTTTTTTTTTTTTAATTGTTTTGTTTTTATTCAAATTAACGTTTCTTACAAGAACTTATTTGATTTTTATGTTTTTATGTATTCAAATTAAAACCGGTTTACCGGTTATTTCAAAAATGTTTTACCGAAAACCGGGGTTTTTAAAATAGCAACTATTCGTAATATTCGAAAACCGGGTTTTGAAAAAAGTCTAATAATCCATCTCCCTAGTACATATATTTTTCTTCCAAAATTATTTTCAACTTTTAAAAAAAATTATAAAACATTTGGGAATTGCTCATTAATTTACTACATTTTGCGAGTACAAATTTTCAATATTGTTTATTTTTGTTTCTTCTTTCTTAATTCTGCTTTTTATTTGCTCCTTTTTCCTCACACGAGCATTTATAGACTGAAGTAGTTTCAACAGTTTTTTTTTTTTTTTTTTCTTAAAATTTTTAATCTATTGTCGACAAAAAAAAAAAGAAATAATCATCATTGTTGGAAACAAATTGGAGTAAGCTTACCGAAGATTGATTATTTTGGGTAATTGAAAGACAAAAGACAGGTTGAAAAAAAATAGAAAAGAACAACGATAGAAACAGATTAAAAAAAATTAAAAATTAATAACATGTTTCTCATTAAAGCATCACATTCGGTAAAACATGAATCTAAATATCATAAAAGAATAGAAACAAGTTAAAATACATATGAATATGAAGAAAAAATAAGTAAAAGTTCTAAGTATCCGTAATAAGTAAAATAAATAATTAATAAGTAAAATATGAATATGAAGAAAAAATAAATAAAAGTTCTAGGTATCCGGCTAAGCCAAATGTTTAATACCCTCCACCAAGAGTAAGAATATTCCTGAAGTGGGACTAAATGGGATCTAAGTAGATGTTTTGAAAAAATCTTCAAAAACCCTGAACTCAAAGTATTAAAATTCGTTATGGTTTTAGGCCAGTGATGTCCAAAATGTAAGCTGTGGTTGTATTGCTATTGATATTAGAATTAGCGAATAGAGAGAAAAATATAAAAAATATGTAATCATACGCCACATGTGCACTCGTCGCTTGATAATTGAGGACTAAATTGTGTAGTCTCGTGGGCTAAATGAAAGAGCGTAAGGATGCGTGTGAGGAGTGTGTGTGAATTAATTTAAACAATTGCGGTATGGGCTGGACACCAATGTTTTAGGCGTACTCCAAAAGTACGTTTTCACAAATTGGTAAATTATTGACCAATTACGAAATTTGTTCATGTGTTTTTTGTGTCATTTGTTCAGACTGGAGTCTTATAAAACTACGATATATCAACTGCTGCTTTATTTAAGCAACTTGTTTTTTTTTTTAATTTTGTTTTTTTCTTTCTATCCTCTTACAACTTCAATTCGTGTTGGAAAAAAACCAGCCAATTGTAGGGGAATGTAAGAAAGAAAAATTTACGGTTTATTGTTGTGTCTTTGTTGAAGCTTTGATATTGTTTGTATGAAATTTTTTGTAGACCTATCGTACACCCAGAGAAAAAATATGTTTAAATATGATCACCTCCAACAAAACTATTCTTAAATAAAATTGTTAACATACTATGGTTATTTTAACCATATTATTGTCATCGACAACCATATTATGGTTTAATTAGTCCTCCATCAAGAAGGCACAACCATATTATGGTTGCCTCCGAACATGTTTTGGTTAATAATAACTAAAATATGTTTAACATTTATAATAGCATGGTTGATTTTCAACCATAGAATGTTGCTCTTGGAGAAGAGGAAAGTACTATTGTTAATTTAAAAAAAAATTATTGTGATATTTAACCATAACATGTTTAGAGGCAACCATAATATGGTTGGGGCTTCTTGATGTATGACAAATTTAACAATAATATGGTTGTCGGTGACAATAATATGGTTAAATTAAACATAATATTTTTAAAATTTTCTTTAAAAATAGTTTTGTTGGAGGTGATCAAATTTAAACATATTTTTTCTCTGCGTGTACGATCAGTATTTTTGTTTTGTTCAGTATTTATTTATTGAATATTCATATATTAAATATAAACTAACAACAATTAATCAAATCTTATCTTAATACTTTATCTTATGTCCTGCCAGTGTCGGACAAAAATTTCGTTATATCGGTTTCTGTTCACAATTCCAGCGAAAAGTATACTTTTTGTAAAATAATGCCAGCAAGTAAAAAAAAATTGTTTTAAAAAAAAATTTTATATGTAGAGACATAAAATAGTTTTTCTATCAATTTTAAACATCTTGCTTACTTCTTCCAAAGTCATCTTTTTCTCATCAACCACTTTTAAAACTCGTTTCCTCATCTTGGAAATTTGGGAAAATCGTTTAAATTTGACAACAGTGTTTTGACGCTAGTGCTGCTATCTCAAAAAGTACTTAAGATGCAGATCCCAGTAAGGTTTCAAATAATAGGTTAACAGAGCAAAAAATACCACATTTTTTCAATAATGCTTTATCTTTCCAAACCTTATTTTAGACACCTTTATTTAGACAATTTATCTAAAAACTTAAGTTTGTACTGTTACTGAATATTCAGAAAGAACACAATTTTTTTTTTTTAATTCATGTTTAATTTTGTAACTGAAGCAACAGAACCTAAGTCTTTTTTACAATCCATTCGATGTGTTTGGGTTCGACTTTGTAAAGTCACAGCCATATCACCGTCACGATTTTTTGCAATTACTCGTCGTGAGACATGCGTTAGCAACTGCACACATCGCTCGGTTAGCTAGATGTGCGACGGAACTCCTGGATCTGGGAGTGGTACAGCATCAGATTTAATATACTCAAACATGTGCTCATGTCGAATGCTTGCAGTAAATGAAGGCTTAGATAATATGTTGTCATTATCTAAGTCGGAAATAAGTTGAAATTAACGGAATGCTTTTTATAAATCCTGCGTTTAGTTGAGTCAGACTATTGTTCACGACAATACAACATTTTGTTAATGGTTCTTTCACGAACAGCTTTCCTTTCGTCGAAAAGCATTCGTAATTCGTATAAAAAATAAAGCACAATATCGATGCAACACCAATGGGCCATATTTCTTAAGCAAAACTTAGTGGAAAAATCATAATTTATTATTATATATAAGGTTTAAGAAAAAATGTGATAAATATGTCTAAAAAGAGCGACTTTATTTGTGTTTTGTAGTGATATACCAAAATTTGCTAATTTTTTTTTATAATCAAACCTCTCGGCTGGGGCTAGGTTTTCATTTTAGACCCATACTTTCTGTGGGTAATTTTCTAAGAATTTGATGTAGATTTCGATTTTGCTATACGCCTGTCACTTTTTTTTTCTGAATATTTCTTAAAACAAAGTAAGTTTTTTCAAAAGTCCGTAAACTTTCACCACATTTTTTCAAGAAAGTTAGATTAATTATACAAATCAATTTTTTTTTACAAAAAGTCACTATTTTCTACAACAAGCCAAGAATTAAAAAAAGCCCAATTTTACATGACATTTCTAAGCAAAAGCCCTACTTTTACAAAAACTACTATTTTTTCGCTTATTGCTTTTTTAAAAGTTTGATTTTTTATAAACAGCAAATTTGTATTTGTATTTGCAAATTAATATTCGAGTGATGTCAAAGTCTCTAAAATATCCTTAAAGGGAAACGAACTGACGCCAAAGCAGTCCCGTGATAGATTTTTGGTGGTAGGGACCGGCTCACTTTATATGAATGTGACCTATCACTTTTGCATGGGGTTGTCATTGGAGGGGGTTAATTGACACCTAACACCCACAATATGACAAGTCACACATCTATTCTCAATTAATGTGTTTAGTGTTAGTTACTACAATGGAGTATTATTTCAATACAATGTAGAATTATTTCAACAAAACAAGTCCTAGAACTAAATTTAAGAACCAAATTTAAGAAAATCCCAAAAAACTGTGTTACACCACCGCTGAATACTGTACTGTAATTCATTATTTGTTCTACCTTTTGGTTCTTCATAAACCAGTTAAAGGATTGGTTGTCCTTTCACTGGTCATGAGTTCTTTTTTTTTGTACTTGTTCCATTTTCACAAATCCTAGGACCAGTCTGCCGGAAAAATTGACACAAATTTCCCGCAGGGATATTACAATAAAATTATGTAACTTCAAAATATTGAGCCTTATCGAGAAAAATTTAATTGGAAACCTTGAATTCAGATTGTTATTTAGTTTAGAGTTGTTTTTTATTACGCTTTAAAAAAATTATTTCTTAACATCTAAGTAATAATGTCAGAGAATCTTCTTCTAAATTTACATTCAAATTAATTCACATTCATGTGAAGTCTAAAAATCTAATACGCCATAACTGCCAAGACTTTCAAAAGAATATAAAAAAGAAAATCTACTTAAATTAGAAAAAGTTAATGAAAACAAAACAAGGAATGATTGGCACAAGCAATTATGCGCTTACATATGGCAAGGAGTGCGTATATATAAACTACACTAAAAAAAATCAATGCCTAAAATTAAGAAAACGTTTTACAAAGTGTCGTGAAATATTTTAAAATAGTAAAATAAGCAGGAACAGTTCAATAAAAAAAAACTAGTTATAGTAAAAAATATACATAAATTTTAAATACTTCTCAGGGCCATAAGTATTTTTGACACACACAAATCTCCTGGCCCAGATGATATCAAGTATTTACGGCATGTCTTCGTGTAGATAAGGTGTTCAAACAGAAGGATGTCTCTAACCCAGCAAAACTATTTCGAGATTTGGAAGCAGTAAATACGTATACTGTATCCCAACCGCTTCCTTTTTTGCTTCTTAAAATCAATTCCTTACTCTAGTGCTGTAAAGTAAGGCATATCATCTTGCAATCTTTAAATGTTGTGCTAAATACTATAAGTGAATCGCTATTTATTCGTTTTTTTAATATTAAATTTTCTTTGGATTCAGTGAAACAGTAGAATCCTTTATTGTGTTGATAAAAAATAAAAAAATGTTAACTAAATTTTACAACAATAAAATATAATGTATATAAAACCATAACCCTCTTGTTTCAAAAAATATTTCGGATTTATAAATATTTTTTAAAAGCTGAATTAACATTTTTTTCAATGCTTGATTTGTTCACTTTCTTTATTCAAGTAAATCATGTCCGTTTTCGAGGCGTGAAATATCAGATCTCTAAGGCAGAGCTTCTACGCGAATTCCAAATAAAAATCATGTAATATTTCATAGAAGTGTAAGCGCTACTTCGAAGTCTCCCCTGCTTCAGAGGAAGCATTAGTTTTTGCTGGGAAGTCACAAGAAGTCGTTGGCTTTGTACACTCAAGAGATCTCAAACCGTATTAATGTATTATTGTAATGTTCCGTATTAATGTAACTTTTTCCAGGCGGAGATACTTGCGATTAAGGAAGCTGTGAAATAGCTCAGATTATCTGCTGGGTAAACGACTACTGCTTACAAATATATTTATGCTGCCGTGCCACCGTTATTGTCTTGGATTTCCCCTCTCTAAGAACGAAGACAGGGTTTGACTGCCGCTAGTCTGTAAGCGAGATGTCTGAGCAGTTTCAGGCTCATATGGGTCCCAGTCTCAACTGAAATAAAAAAAAGAAAGTGGAACTGGATTGAGCTCACTCTCAGAAGTGATGTATATATATATATAAGACCGACTCACGTTGTATGGAGCCGAAAAAAGTGTTTTAGATCGCCTCTGCAAATAAAGGTTGATGATTCCCAAAATATTTTGGTTCTAGCTTTGACCATCCGTGAGCTGGACCATTTTTAAAAAAGGTCCTTTTTGAGTTTTTCCAATTTTTTTGTACTTCGCTCCGAGACGACATAAACGAAATTTGGTATCATCGAAAAGAGTTTCTGAAGCAGCATCCAATGGTAGATAAAACTTGACCACTTGCGACCTACTAATTGAGATATTAAGCTAAATACATATTTTCTTTTCGGGTTTTCATAAAAATTCTACGTATGTGGCAGTAATGTTCTGCTTTTCAAATTAAATCTGTTTTAAAATAATGTTAATTTATTTTTTTGTAATTATTCCCATAAATCGCGAATATCGCGATATATTTTATCTTTTTTCATATATAGGCAATATGGGTATCAAATTTTTTCATTTTATCAAAGTTTGAAAAGTACAAATAAAAAAAAAATACAATAAAAAATATAAAATTTATAAAAAATCTTTTCGCGATTCTATCTTTGTATAAAGTTAGCACGATTCCATTTTGTTTAAAATATGACCTGGTCGATTACTTTCGATAACAAAAAGACATGATTGGCTTACTAGCTTAACAAATCGTTCTGTGTTTTGCGAATGGCATGGGAATTATGAATTGATTTTGGTAAGAGAAGCAGTTATTTTTGTCTCTATAAACAGTTTTTAAATTGTGACATCATCTGGTATTCCAATAATTTCTTCAGAATCACAAAGATCTTTAACATACTGATGGGAATAAAATTGTATACAAAGTGGTTCAGTAATGCGACCAATTTTATTCAAATTTATCAAATCTTTTGAGGACTCGCACTCGAACAATATTTTTGGAATATTTAAATGTCGAATATCATCAATGTTACTCCATATTACTGGTAATTGCACTACTGTCGCAAAAATAACAATTGCTGGATTATGTCACAGTTTGTCGGAAGCTTAGTTTTGTTCAGCTGAACAGTAGAAATATCCCTTTTTAGTATTTTCGGAAATTTATTTTTAAGTCTAATATCATAAATTTGTCTGTCATTAATAGATTGATATGTTTTTTATTAAAAAAATTAAAATTTAAGAACTTAAATTAAGATCACAGCATCCAGGGTTTGAAAACGGATCTTTTGCTCATCACCAGCTTATTATAATTGAAAAAAAACAAACAATATGGGTGCCTTTATATGAAAAATATAAAATAGATAAAATATATCGCGATTTTCGCGATTTATGTGAATAATTACAAAAAAAATGCATTAACATTATTTTAAAACAGATTCAATTTGAAAAGCAGAACATTATTTCCACATACGTAGAATTTGTATGAAAACCCGAAACGAAAATATGTATTTAGCTTAATATTTCAACTAGTAGGTCGCAAGCGGTCAAGTTTTATATACCATTGGATGCTGCTTCAAAAACCCTTTTCGATGATAACAAATTTTATTTATGTCGTCTTGGAGCAAAGTACAAAACAATTCGAAAAACTGAAAAAAGAACTTTTTTTAAAAATGGTCCAGCTCACGGATGGTCAACGCTAGAACCAAAATATTTTGGGAATCATCATAAAACATATCAAGCTTTATTTTCAGAGGGGTAACAAAATCACTTTTTTCATCGCTCAAATGTATATGGGTCCTAGAGCACAGGGATTTACTGTGGAACACTAAAGCAGATGAGCTTGCTAGACTTGGTACAACCTAACGAATTCCAAGGGTCGCGGAAGGCGTTGGGGTACCTTTGGTTATTACACCGTGAACACCGCATGCAGGATTGCCAAGCAACTCTAATTCCGCATGGATGACGGGGGTACCATGTCTCTTTTGGGATCTGATATTATGGTACACCATCTAATAGGTAGGCACGCACAGCGTCTGGTATTCAGACACTAGGATTACTGCCGCAGCGGATATGACAAATATGAGGAGGAGGTCATAGAATACCTCTTCTGTCACTGACCTGCACTGGCGAGAAGTTGACTGGCCGAAATAGGATCCATCACCTTTAACGGGTTGTATGATACCTCTGGGCTTGAACTGAAGTGCATTTTGAATGTCATTAAGTTCGGATTGATTCTACAGTGGGGGGCTCTTTTAAGTGGAGCCATGGTATAACAATGACTTTACATTTTCGAGAAATATTACCAAGGATGCCCTGTTATAACAAAGGATAGTCTTAGAAGGTATCTAAATTGACAACTTTTCATTTTAAAAATTAAAATTTTCTTTCCCCTGCACCATTTTATGCTGATGTTTATCACGCAAGAAAAATAGATCACAAGGCCAACATTAACTATACCAATCGACTAGAAAACTTGGTAGAAATCGGCCTTTAAATTCAGCAGAGCCCAGCTGGCGTATGAAATTCAAAAATTTGGTAGAATATATACAAAATCTGTATTTCCGAAATAGATTTTGACCAGCACAAATCTCCTCAAAATTCTAAAGTCGTTACTAAAATTAAGCTTCAACAATTCGGTTAAGACAGATCCTCAATTGATCATAGCGCTCATATAAGATCCATTCCGGAAAATCGATTTAATCCACCCTTAAAAAATATTAATATCGAAACAAATTTTAATGCGTTTCGCTTTTGTGACAGCCCACTTCACAAAATAAACAATAATAGATCACAAGACCAAATAAATCTTTCAATAAAATCGATTTAACTCTAAAGAATATTAGAAACATATTAGTAACACAGAAAAAATTACGACAAATCAATGGTCGTACTTAATACTATATTCTTCAATACAATTATTTTTTTAATTGAAAAGGCACCAACAACAGATTTTAAAATCTAAAAAAAAAAATACTTTTGTTAATTTAAATTGTTCATATTCAGCAAATATTTTTAACAATGAGTTTGTAATATTGTTGGGTTGTTCACGAAAGGCAGCCAGCTTTCGATTACCAACCCATGTCTAAAATATTTGTTAGCAATTAAATATTGTATTTTATTACGAGTTTATCATATTAACCAAATATTTTTGTGGAAATAATATTAAAAAAAATTATAAAAAATACAAATTTTTTTGAAACAAACATGCAAATAGATCTTGTTTGCTTTTCAGTAGCTTTTGTTTGCTCTTTTAAACAGCCATTTGTTCACGTTTTAGGAGGTGTGCTATTTTTATTTCAGCAAGTATTTTTCTTAAATTTTTAGAAGTTTATTGACATAAGTACACCAATTCTACCTTAGATTTTATTTTCAAGCTTTCCTTGGTTAATTTACCGCTAGCACCTGAAGCTAATAGTGACAACATTCCCTGCACAGTCGTCCACAGCTACACTTAGTGATTGCTCAACATTGCTATTGGTATTTTGTGATTGGTCTGAATTGGGCTTAAATCCTCCTTCTGGCATTTCATCACCGTTGATTTCCACTTTTATTGTTATTTTAGTATATTTTCTTTAAAATGGGACATTATTTAATTGAGAGAATGCAGTATAAAATTGGTACAGAACATCCAAAACAGCAGTGTAAAGTGCTATATTTGTCTATGTCGAATCTTATATCATGTACAGTAGAGATGAGCGATATTTCTGTACCTGTGATTTAATCACTGTTACTGAAAAATCACGAATCACAGTTGTGACCAAATTTGTCAAGTAACAGGTACTTTGTAAGTCGTTCTTTTTGTATTTTGTTACATATACAAATTTATGATATTTCAATGTTTGTGTGGGTAATAGCGTTTTTTGAATGAAATGTCGAATGATATTGCTGTTCCTTTCATTCTCTCTTCTATCTTATTAGAATTTTTGTATGCCAAAATTTATTTGTTCAAGTATGTATGTATATGAAAGTAAACAGATTTGAAAGCTCTTCTAATTTGTTGTTGTTTCTTTGTAAAGTGCTTACAAAAGCTCTTACAAAAGCTCGCGCATTGTACATATACCTTGGCCGCAATTGCTTTAAAAGAACAGAAAACTGATAAACCGTGATCACAATCACAGTTTAAAGGAGCAGTGATTTTTAAATCACATTCACTAATCACAATGATCTTTAAACATCACGGGATCGCTCATCTCTAATGTACAGTCTAACCACCTTTGGTGAAAATTATTAACTTTATTTTTAATTCATATCAATCTAAAATTAATGTAATACTTTTTTTATTGTACCCACAAAAAAAAAACTTCTGCTTATTAAGGCCTAATTGGTAATTAGAATGTTTAATAGATTCTAAATTAACGAAAATAAAAATTCATTTTATATGTGGGTTATATTTTCCTTGCCCTTACCATGCCAATTTTACACCACTGCCGGTTCTTTTTCACTTTCCCTCTTAAGCTTGTCAACATCTGCAGTACCAATTCAATAAAAAAAAGTGACTACTAACAGTTGTTTTTTTATAGCCACATTTTTTCTAAATAGTTGATTATGTATTCCTTTGATTTTCATTGGCTCACTTTGCTCATAGTAACTTTTCCATCTTTTTCACATACAAATTTTCTATGTAAATTATTTTTTTCATATGAAAATATCTTGGCATTAGTTTTCACTTTATCACAAGAAGGGAATCGACAGAGTTGTGATAAATTTTTTTGTTTCGTTCCATTGTTTTCATATGAAAATAATTTAAAATTTTTTTTTCATTTGGTTACTAAACAGGAAGCAAAAAGTACTATCAAAACGTGAAAAAACTTTTCATTTCATAGTTTCATTAAACAAGAATTGGCCACCTGGTTTATTAAAGATTTATGAAACGGATTTTCTATGAAAATTTGTTTAATAAACCCTTTTTTAACCTGTTTTATATTTTTATTGATAAGTTGGTTAGACTTCGAAGCACTAGGACGTTCGGACATTAGCACAAAAGGAATCTTGAACCATTTTTCGCTAAAATTGGAAAAACTAGAATTTAGAACAGATTCATTAATATTTCTTTACGAATCATTAACTAATAATAAAACTCAGCCTATAGATATATTCAATTTCTCAATAAGCCTGTTGCGGTTTTTCGCTTAAAGATTTAATATCAGAAAAAAATTTAGAATTTTTACTATTAAATTTTTGACCCACACAGAAAAAAGGTTTTTATCAATTAAAAAAATGGTTTAAAAAGAATTTAAATTTAATCAATGTGATAAAATATAATTTTTATTTAATAAACATTTTATTTGTTTTGAAATAAATTTTCAATTAAAAGTTTAATTAAATAACAAAAAATCTTAATTGACTTTTTTCGTTTAAAATAAAATAATTTAAACATGTAGAATTGTTGTTGGGAATTGTAAATATTTTTTAAAATAAATTAACTGGGAACCTGTCCGTGAACGCCTGGGTTCAAATCTCAGCGCAGTCAAGAATGAAAAATTAACAATAATAAAAAAATTTTAATTAATTTCATGTTGTTAAATTCCTGTCTTCATAAAAAAACAATTTAATGAAAATTAAATTCAATGAACTTAAGCCTAATTAAAAATATCTAAATTTGGATTAAAAACCATTAACAGTTCAATAAAATAACCATTATACTAATTATAAATTAACACATTGTTTGAAATGGCAAAGGTTTGCGATCACTTTTAGTAATCAATATAATCATTTTGGAAATGGGTGCAAAATCAACAAATTGTTTGCTTGATTCTATGAATTTGGAATAAATTTGGTGATTAGAGAATTAATTTTTTCTGTGCATAAATATTCTACAAAGAAAACCAATATGACGATTTACAATTTTGTTAATTAAGAAAATCGTTAACATTTTAGAAGACTTTTAAACACTTTGTTCCCTCAAATACCGGTCCACCGGGAAGGTTTGTATACTACTTTGTTTGTTTATAATTTTTGATTAAATGAAAGAGAATGGATCTTATATTGATACATGTTTTATTTAATTTCGGCAATTATGTATGGAATACAATATCAGATAAATGTCCGCCTCTGTTCGTCTTACAAATGCGAGCCTTTTTGAGCACATTTTTCATTACATTCTCACACATTTCACGCGGAATTTCATTAATTTCATCACGAATATTTTGTTTGAGCTGCTCAAGCATTTCTGGTTTGTTTTCATAAATCATGCCTTACAGATATCCCCACAAAAAGAAATCCGGAGCAGTCAAATCAGGTGACCGTGGAGGCCAATCATTATCACCATTTCTTGAAATAACTTATTGTGGAAAGAGATCTCGCAGTAATTCCATTGTTATCCTGGCTGTATGCACGTTGGTTTATCGAATATTTTTCCATAATAAATTTGCCACGTGTCTACTTCACGACTGCCAAATATGAACAGTCAAGACTAATGTTTACCAAAATGGCTGCAAAACAAAGTAGTATACCTTCCCGGCGGACACCCTGTACTTATGTTTTACTCATATTTTAAATTTAATAAAGCTTTACAAAACAAATTGTATATGAAAAATAGACTTAATACGCCTTTGTTAAATTTAATAATTGCTTATGAAAAAGGGTTTTCACAATTACCAAAAGTTATTTTCGGGAATACAAAATTTATTATTATTAAGATTTATTACGTGCTAAATTCCCAATTGTTATTCTTGCTAACAACACGAAAATTTATTGTTGAGGGAAAGCTTGTTTCTATGCACAGAAAAAATTATTAAATTTCTCCAATCACCAAATTTAATCCAAATTCATAATATCAAGCAAACAAGTTGTTGATTTTGCACCTTTTACCAAAATGATTATATTGATTACTAAAAATTTAAAAATTTTGAAAAAATATTTTCAATAAATGATATTTTTAATTTTAATTAAAAAAGTAATTACAAGACTTTGACATTTCAAACAATGTGTTAATTTATTTAAATAAATATTTACAATTCCCAACAACAATTCTACATGATTAAATTATTTTATTTTAAACGAAAAAAGTCAATTAAGATTTTTTGGTATTTAATTAAAATTTTAATTGAAAATTTATTTCAAAACAACTAAAATGTTAATTAAATCAAAATTAAATTTTTAATTTTTTTCAGCTAAAAAAAATTATTGATTCAATTATCACATTAATTAAATTAAAATACTTTTTAAACCATTTTTTTAATTGATAAAACACTTTTTTCTGTGTGCGCATTTCGCTGGTTGCTTAGGCCAGCTCGTCAGGAAACTTTTTCCAAAGACTTTAGAAAAGCTAAAAATATTATACAAATAAGACTTTAAAGTGAATAAGAATTTTAAACACTCAGGTCTTACTTGTGACAATATCAAAGCTTCAACAAAGCCACAACAATAAACAGTGCTTTTATCTTTTCTTTTCTTCCAACTCGAATTGACGTTATAATAGAGTTAAAAGAAAAAAAAACAAAATTAAAAAACAAGTTGCTTAATAAAGCAACTTGCCATTTCAGTTTTTTTTGTGCATTGTACTACAACCTTAAATTGGAAACGATACTTGGGGGGGCTGTGTTAAATAATGGACGGACTTGGTTAGCTTTCAATATTTAATACTCTTTATATTAAGGAAATACTTAAGCTAAGCTTGGTCCACCGTATGGGCGCTATTGTGGCAAAGCAACTACTTCGAGAACCAAAAATAAGTAGTAAAAGTTGTCTATGACTCGATCATTTATAAGCCAATTTTTTAGTTTCTTATTTTCTAGTACTAAGTTAACTTTAAGAAAGAAAAAAAAAATTGGGTTCATAAATTCTAAGAGAACTGCAAAAAGTTAAGATTTATGGGGAAAAATGAGAGATTTTTAGTAAATTCATGGCAGTCATGATTTTTTGCTCATATCTCAGCCAAACCGATCTGGCTGAAATTCAATAGCAAAATTTTCCTGTCTTATCTGGATTCTTCGAAAAACCCATTTCAATTGACATGCAGATAGACGGTCCGACTGTCAAATGGACATCATTTAATCAACTTCGCTTCTCATAAGTACCCAGGATATAAATATGTACTTTATAGCGTCTAGAAAAATATGAATGGTTTTAAAAAAACAATCAAGTCTAAAATGCTTTTATAACAAAAACGTAAGAGGTTTTTATCTTTTAAAATATGTAAATAGACAAATGCAATAGTTCTTTCTTGTTAATTTTAAATAGTATTATTTTTCAAATATGTTTAGACCAGCGTTGCCATAATTTTTTTGAAAATAACTGCATATGAAGGAAAAAAACTGAATTATACTTAAAAAAACTGCACATCAAAATAGCAAAAAATATATATACATATATATATTGTTACGAAATTAGATTCGTCTAAGAATTATTTATGGTTTTAATTAAAGTTATCTTGTTAATTATAGTTGTATGTCATATAAGTTACTATTTTTATGAACGCCACTGTAACTAAATTTTCTAGCAATTGTAATTGTAGACTTTAGATTTAAAATAATTCGAACATAATTTTCTAGAAACTACTAGACGGTTCTTGAACCAACTAGGAATAGTTTTGAACTATAAATACAGGCTAACTCATAAAAGTTTAGTTTAGTTTGATTGGAGACATTAAACGGTTCAGATCGTTACTTACAATAGTGGTTAAAATTTGTGAACATTATAATTAATTTCAATAAAGTTTGTTAAGTTGAATTCGCGTGTGTATTTATTTTTTATTTGCAATTAAAAGAACTCAAAGGTTTATTATAAAGGGAATAAACCTTAACGCGTTTTATAAAGTAAAAACGTAACAATTGGTGTCAGAAGTGAAATTGCAATAAAAAAAAATTGATAAGCAATGAAATTCGATGAGCTTAAAGTTGAGCAGCTTAAGAAGGAGTTGAGCAAGTTGGATCTGCCGACTGCAGGAAATAAAGCTGAGCTGCAGAGAAGATTTATCGATGAATTTAAGCGACGCAATATTGACATCGCAGCTTATGAATTTGATGAAAAAGAAGAAATAGAATTTGCTACTCGTGCAGTTACAAGCAACATGGATCTTAGCACAATGTTGGCTGCTATGATGGAGAAGATGGAAAAAATGTCTGCAGAAACTTCTAGAAAAATGGAAGAAAATTCTAGAAAAATGGAAGAAAATTCTAGAAAAATGGAGGAAAACATGAAGAGAATGGTAAAGGAAAGCTCGGCAGAAAATTCGAGCACCATTCTTGCCGAAATTCAAGAAAATTCAAGGGTTACGAACAAGAAACTCCAGGCTACTAATGAAAAACTTGAGAAGCTTCAAGAAATTTCTACTGCTATAAATGAAAGAGTAGACGATATGGAGATAGAATTCAACCAGAAGATGTTTGATGTAAAATCACAAGTCACTGATGTAAAAACACAAGTCACTGATGTAAAAACACAAGTCACTGATGTAAAAACACAAGTCACTGATGTAAAAACTCAAGTCACGGATGTAAAAACACAAGTCACGGTTTTTGATGGAAAACTACATCATCTGGAAGAAAAAGTAAATAGTCTTCAATACCAAGAGGGAGCGGTGCGAGTTTTTCCAGAAGTCTCGAATAGAATAAGAGCTCCAAGTTTTGACGGCAGCTCACCATTGAATGTGTTCAAGTTCCAGTTTGACGCAGTTGCCAACAAAAATGCGTGGAACAATGAAGAAAAAGCCATAAAGTTGATTCTGGCTTTAAAAGGAACTGCAGCTGAAATTCTAGAAAGTGTACCAGTAAGTTGCAGAAACAATTATGATGACATTATGGTAGCACTGCAACGTAAGTTTGGTGGTGAACACAGAAAAGAAATATTCAGAATGGAATTACGGGGCAGAGTACAAAAGGCAAACGAGACGCTACAGGATTTTGCACTAGAGATCGAGCGTTTGGTGCAGCTTACTTATCCAGGTGAAAGTCATCCATTGTTAGATCACTTTAAGACCGAAATCATCGTTTGCAGAAACGGTATCATTTGCCTTAGCCCAAGAAACCGCCAGGATAATTTCAAGGCCACAAGCGTATAAGGTACGAAAGCTTGAATTCTCTGCTGGGGACGAAGGAGATATTTTAAAAGAAGTGACGGAGGCAGTTTTGCAAGCTTTGGGCGACAAGAAAAATAAAACCAAAGGCAAAGTAAAATGCTATAACTGTGGTAAGACTGGTCATATTCAACGAAACTGCAAGTCACCAAAAAAACGATCCCGATATGCTTCGCCACAAAGAGACAACTAAAGTGCTTATCGACATTCATTACAAGAGTCACTTTTAAACTAGAAAGAGCTAGCGCTGCGGGGCATGAGCTAGCTTCCACATCTGATGGCCCCACCATTTCTATATCAGTTGTGCAACATAGTAACAGTAATCTTACTGCTTGCGGTTATATTAATGGACGAAAACGCATTTTTACTGTGGACACTGGGGCATCACATTCTATTATAAGGCCCGATTTAATACAAAAATCTATTGAACCACTGAGCGGGGTAAGACTGCGAACAGCTACGGGAGAGTCTGCCACAGTCTATGGAAAAGTAAAAGTACAATTAAATATGGCTAATACAATCGTCCATCACGTATTTATAGTGGCTGATATTGTAGATGAGGTAATCATTGGCGCAGATTTCATGATTGGACAGAGTATTCGTTTGGATATGGGTCAGCAAATTATGTATTGGCGTGATGTTGAAATACCCCTTGAAGTTGGATACGAAATCAAGGCCCATGTAAGACAATTAATCGCCCTTGAATGTGAAAAATTGCCACCCAAATCAGAAACCTTAGTATGGGCGCGAATGGATGGAGAATGTGAGGACAACAGTTTGTGGGTGGTGGAGCCAGCAGAAATTAAAGGCGATGTCGTAACAGCAAATGCCCTCGTAAAACCTATCAAGAGTATAGTTCCTGTGAGAATATTAAATGTATCCAGTAGTGAAAAAGTCCTTGCGCAGAACTGTAAGATTGGATATTGTACTTCAACTGAAGCAATAATTAATTGCGAGCAGAATCAGGGCGCAGCAAGGAAGAGTATTAAGGACCACGAATCACTAGAGGAACATGTGCGAAAATTGACCCAAAAACTAACGCCGCCTAGTAAAAATAAGGCCAAACAACTACTACGTAAATATGCCTCTGTATTTGCTTTGAAAGGTCAAAAACAAACAAGGTAGAACTTCAATCGTAAAACATGAAATCAATACCGGCGACGCTAAGCCAATAAAACAGGCACCTAGAAGCATTCCTCGCGAGCTGAAGTAAGAGAGCTGGTTAGCGAGATGGAAAAGAGCGGAGTTATTAAACCATCATCAAGTCCATGGAGCTCACCAGTGGTGTTAGTGAAAAAGAAAGATGGAAGTACCAGATTCTGCGTAGACTACAGAAAACTTAATGACGTCACGAAAAAAGGTAGTTATCCATTGCCTAGAATTGACGATACCTTGGACACGTTAGCCGGAACGGAATGGTTTTCTACATTAGACTTGCAGAGCGGTTATTGGCAAGTGGAAATTTCAGAAAATGATAAGAAGAAAACTGCGTTTAGCGCAAGTGATGGTTTATGGCAGTTTAATGTGATGCCATTTGGACTCTGCAATGCTCCGGCTACATTCGATCGTTTAATGGAGCAGGTGTTAAAAGGTCTTCACCAAAAGACATGTTTGGTGTACCTTGACGACGTTATTGTCATGGGGAAAACATTTGATGAACACCTTAAAAACCTGGAAGAAGTGTTGAAACGTGTATCCATGGCAGGACTTAAGCTAAGTGCTAAGAAATGTTCGCTGTTCCAGAAGGAAGTAAAGTACCTAGGACATCGAGTAACCTCTAAAGGCATTTCAACGGATGAAGATAAAATAAAAGCTGTAATGGAGTGGCCTCGTCCGAAAAATCTACATGAATTACGCAGTTTTCTAGGCTTATGTACATACTACAGGCGTTTCGTACCAAACTTTGCAAATATTGCTGCAAACTTACACGAGTTGACTAAAAAGGCGCAAAAATACATCTGGGGTAAAGCACAGGAAACAGCATTTCAGAGACTGAAGGCACTATTGTGCTCAGCACCAATTTTGGCTTATCCCATTACTGGAGAGAAATTTGTGTTAGATACCGATGCGAGCGGATACGGAATTGGAGGTGCTTTCCCAAGTGGTCAATGGCATAGAGCGAGTCGTAGGCTATTACAGTCGAATACTTTCAAAGCCTGAGAGGAACTACTGCGTGACGCGAAGAGAGCTCCTGGCAGTACTGGAGTGCATAAAACATTTTCACAAGTATTTGTATGGTCAACATTTTGAGTTAAGAACAGACCATTCTGCACTCAGGTGGTTGCCTCAATTCAAGAATCCGGAAGGACAGATAGCTCGATGGATTGAGCGCCTTCAGAGTTACGATTTTCGCATTGAGCACAGAAAAGGCGTAAAACATGGAAATGCGGATGCCCTATCAAGGCGGCCCTGCAAACTGGAATGCAAGCATTGTGTTAAAGCCGAAGGTAAAGAATATAGCTGTGAAGTTCGACTATTACAGATAGAGTCCAGCGATAGAGTCCAGACTGGACAATGGCACAGAAGATTGACCCTATATTGAGAAAAATTATGAAGGCCAAAGAAGAAGGCCGAAGGCCGACTCGAAACGAAATTTCATCTGAAAGTCCACTAACAAAAGCATATTGGGCCCTATGGAACAGCCTTCAGTTGATAAACGGCTGCCTTTACCGTACATGGGAAAGTACCGATGGAAAGTCAGTTTGGAACCTTATTGTAGTGCCGTCGTCGAAAGTACATGAAGTTTTAAATGAATACCATAACGGTCCTAGTGGTGGCCATCTTGGCGTAACAAAAACACTAGAGAAATTAAAACAACGTTTCTACTGGGTTGGGTGCCAACAAGCTGTGGCTGATTGGATATCAAATTGCACCCAATGCAATGCCGCAAAAGGTCCAGCAAAGAGAAGTCGGGGACCGCTAAAGCAGTACAATTCAGGTGCCGCATTTGAGCGAATTGCAATGGATATAGCTGGACCTTTTCCTGTAAGTGATTCTGGCAACCGTTATGTGCTAGTAGTCATCGATTACTTTAGTAAGTGGCCAGAGGTGTATGCCATCCCAAATCAAGAAGCCAGAACCGTTGTGGACATATTTGTGAATAACTGGGTGTGCCGCTACGGAGTTCCAATAGAATTACACTCCGACCAAGGAAGGAATTTTGAATCCGCTGTGTTCAAAGAAATGTGTGAATTGTACGGTATAAGGAAAACTAGAACAACTCCTTTGCATCCACAATCCGATAGAATGGTTGAAAGATTTAACCGCACATTAGAAGAACACTTACGTAAGGTAGTGAGCACACATCAGAAGGACTGGGATGAACACATTCCAAAGTTTCTGTTGGCATACATATCAGCTGTTCACAATTTCACCTCTGGTACACCTGCCAAAATTGTCTTTGGAACAGAGCTCAGATTACCTGGAGATCTAGAATTTGGCATTAAGCCTGGACTAAAAGATGAAAATAATGAATGCTCTACCTCAAAAGAACAAGATAACCTTAATGAACTTTATGACTTCGTACGAAGCCGGATTAAGCTGTCCAGTGACAAGATGAAAGCCAGATACGATCGAGCGGCAAATTCGGAAGGCTTTACAGAAGGCCAGTTGGTTTTACTTTTTAATCCACAACGCAAGAAAGTATTATCTCCCAAGCTGCAGACTCATTGGGATGGACCATATACGGTGATAAAGAAACTGAATGACGTGGTGTATCAAATTCAGAAATATAAGAGTCCAAGATCAAAAATGAAGGTGGTACATTTAGAACGACTAGCCAATTATGGAAACGGAGAATCTGAGCCTATTCGGGACGAACAGGCTTAAGTGGAGGGCAGTGTTACGAAATTAGATTCGTCTAAGAATTATTTATGGTTTTAGTTAAAGTTATCTTGTTAATTATAGTTTTATGTCATATAAGTTACTATTTTTATGAACGCCACTGTAACTAAATTTTCTAGCAATTGTAATTGTAGACTTTAGATTTAAAATAATTCGAACATAATTTTCTAGAAACTACTAGACGGTTCTTGAACCAACTAGGAATAGTTTTGAACTATAAATACAGGCTAACTCATAAAAGTTTAGTTTAGTTTGATTGGAGACATTAAACGGTTCAGATCGTTACTTACAATAGTGGTTAAAATTTGTGAACATTATAATTAATTTCAATAAAGTTTGTTAAGTTGAATTCGCGTGTGTATTTATTTTTTATTTGCAATTAAAAGAACTCAAAGGTTTATTATAAAGGGAATAAACCTTAACGCGTTTTATAAAGTAAAAACGTAACAATATTTTCTTAATTTTTTTTAACATACGTGTAATACAGAAACAAATACAATATGAGATATATTATTTACAAATAGAATCTGGGAATTTTAGTTCTCATGTTTAGTTTAATTTTTATTACAAAAAAATACTCTACATTCTGCTGGTATCTAAAAGTTTACAATTTACTTCATTGCTAGCCAAAGGATAGCTAAAGTAAGCCACGTAATAAAAATATACAAACACACAAATTCTGATAGTGCATAGAAAATTTTCCGGCAAAATATTGAAGTTATAAGACTATTAAGAATGAAAGCTTTATAAGTTGTAATTTGACTTAGAATATACTTTCGAATTGATATAAAAATTTATAATAAATTATTAACGAAAATCGGTACTTTGTAGTCTAGATGAAAGAGAGTGGAATTAAGAGGGGTAACAATAAAATATAGTCTTGCGATTTGTGTTGCTTCCTCATTTACGAGTAATACAAAATTATTGTTATTTCGGGCTCAGATTTGTAATTTGTCAAGTGAACATACATGAAAAGGTGCTGCAATAAAATGAAACATCAAAAATCACTAAATGTAAACATTGACGTATTTAAACTTCCAAAAGAAAGGCCAAATAAACTACTCAAACGGCCTGGCAAACATGACAAAATTGTACGTTTGTACAATCCTCATGCGTTCATAATTGGTGTATTTGACAAACGATTCAATCATGTTTGTAGAAAAATCGGAATGTTGTATATTTTCCAATCTGTTTGCGCTACCTAGTCCTAAATTTAGTCATTTAAGTGAACATTTTACAGTCAAGAAGGAAACGACGAAACATAAAAATTTAAAAGAATAAAAGTATTTTATTGGAATTTATTAAAAAATTATTAATTTGGTTTAGGTGGTTTATTTGTTAACGAAAAGTGCGTGTTTCCCAACCCGATTGTGTTTTTGGTTTGACTCTTAAAGCTTGCCTCTGTTACAGCAAAGTAGTTAAGCAAAGTAGTTAAGAAATAAAAAATAATATAAAAAAAATTTATAATAAAAAATTGTTATGCAAAAACTGCAAATCTGTACAATTTACAAAAAAACTTATTTTTTTAACAAAAAACTTCAAAACTGCCCAATGCTTAGAAAAACTGTAAAATGCAAATAAATCTGCACAATTGGCAACGCTGGCTTAGACTTATGTGTAACTGGCCGTGCCTGCGGCGTCGCCCGCCCATGTTTAATTGTTGACTTACTATAAAAGTAAAATTAAAATCGGTTGGATAGAGTCGGAGAGGCAGAAATTGCTTTTCTGTCTCCTATACTTCCAAAGTTTGAAATATATATAATGTCTTAAATTTCATAAAATTCATTAAGATACTTTCGGATAGTCAGAAATTGGCCCTTTATATTCCCAGCTTTCAAAAAAGTATAAACCCTGTGTGTTTTATTTACGCTGATCTATCTATGATTTAAATTTCATCAAAATTGCTTAGATATTTTCGGAGAGGCAGTAATTCTGCATATATTCCCCTCTCGGTCCTAGTTTAAAAAAACCAAAACCCTATATTTCCAATTGCATCAAAATCGGTTCAGCTATTTAGCAGATAAAGCGTAGCAACGCAAAAGTAACCTTGCATTCGGTCAGGGGACGGGCGAGCAGAAAGTCTGGAGGCGGAATGGAGGTCGAACAGCCTGCTTACGTTCAAATGGCTTTGCTTCTATTTTGAGTACGGGAACTATTGCTTTAATATCTCTCTTCTAAAACGACAATTAATATTTTCTAAGTATCGGACATTTTGCGTCCCTAGACCCTATCCTAAGCTCTTTACTGGAACCTTGTATATCTTATGTCCGTTAGGCGGTTCCATTACAAACATAAAAACATACAAACACACAAACTATTCGGCTTTATAATATCACATACATATATTAAGTAATGCCTATGGCCTTTTAACATAAAATGCTTATACGCTGTTATTAAAAAAAATATAGACTTGTGATAAAATTTTCGCTGTGTATTCGAAACGGAATGACAAAATAAATATATTGTTCCTCTCCATATTTGATGTTGATTATACAAATAAATAATTAAATTAAATAAAAAAGCGAAATGAGCAAATATTCAAACACATTCCATGTTTGTACAATTAAATTATCTTAAAAAATACACAGATGTGCTTTTTGAAAACCAAATTAAATTATGTACTTAAGAATTTTAAAAAAAGAATTAAATAAATACATTTCTAGCATCTAGCGTTATGTTCGCATGTGTGGTTTCACAAAATATCTCTTTTATTTATTTTTCTTTTCGTTTCTGTCTCCTTTTTGTTTAGTACAATTCATATCAAAACAGTGTCAACATAAATCATAATCAAATTTATTACTGACAAGAGTTGCAAAAAAAAAGCAGCAAAATAGCAAAAAAGCATGAATTTAGAAATTTATGATTGTTGCCAAGCAACAGCATTAAAAAAATATTTTGATTTTATTTTAAAGAGAGAATATTTGGTTATTTTATGAAACAAAATTTTATGTTTTTTTTAAGTTTAAAAATATCTAAAATTTAAAACACCCTCTGGGCATCGCTAAAATCATTCACAGTTATCTAAAATGTATGAACATCTATATTTTAACCATGTATGAAAACATATCTCTCATTTGCTGCAGCATCGTCGTAACTTAAAAAAATTAGTTTTACAGAAAACGACTTTAAAGTTTAAATTTGTAAACTTTATTAGTCTCAGAATGAGATTTACAATAGCTTCATTTCAAATAACAAGTACTACATTAAAAACCTGATTTACTATGCATTAGTGATTTTAAGTCAGAATTTCCGTTTATAGCCTTATGACATTGTTGCGGTAAATGAGCAATTTCTAAATTTAATACCTTTGAAAGTTATAATTATAAAAAAAAAAATCGTTTAGCTTGTAGTTTTTTTTTTTTTTTTTTTTTTTTTTAGGACCAGCACTCAGGGGATAACCACTACAAATGCAATGCATTGCATTGGAACTAGGAAAATGGTTATGGGAAGGACGATAGACATGAACTGTTTCATGTTGAAAGTGAGAGGGGGCAATGTAAGAAAAAAAAAACTCATCACTGATTTATTGTTTGGTATTTTGTTTAAGCTTTGATATCGTTGCAAAGAAGACTTTTGGAGTGTTTGTAGGTAATTCTCATTCCCTCTGTTGTTTTGTTTGGTAATAGCTTTGGCTTTTCTTAAATTATTTAGGAGAACGTTTCCTGATGATCTGGCCTAAGCAACCAGTCAAATGCGCACAGGAACAGCTTATCCTCCAACAATAAATTTCAGTATTTTTTATCAATTTTTTAAAGAGAGGGAAGACTTCAGCAAGAAGGTTGTTCCACATACGAACAGTCTGGCGAAAAACGAATTTTCCCTTTAATGCGTTGTGCAATTTACCGGCCAATCGACCACAAAAGGATGGGCTCTTGAGGAAAAACGTGTATTACGAAATAACGTATGGGTTTCGGGAACCAGACCTCTAATTTCATTCGAACACGATAAAAGAGGCAAATACAACCCACACTGCGACGGAGCTCAAGGGAGTCAATACAATTGGATACCCTTCTATCACCAATGAGAACCTTCGCCCTCTCCTGCACTCGGCCCAGAAGCTCCAAAATAGACTTTGAATCACCGGTCCATACATGAGGGTTGTATTCCATTCGCGGTCGGATATAGGTGGTATAAATAGTAAGGAGATCAGATGGAGTGAAGTATATCTTACACCATTTCAAAAAACAGAGGCACTTGAATGCTTCTTCCGACACCTTAAATATATGTTCTGTCCATCGGACATCACATTGTATCCTCATGCCAAGAACATCAAGAGATTCTGATCGCTCAATAATAATACCATCCACACGCAGAGAAAAAATATGGTTTGTCATGGTTACGGCAACGAACCTATGTTTATTGTTACAATATATTGTTGTCGTACACAAAAAATTATTATTTTTTTTAGTATCAACAATATTATAGTTACTGGAAACATGTCAATGTTTATCGCAATTATAAATTTAAGTATGGTTCACTGAAAAATAATCATTTTTATAACAACTAAATAATGATAACTTTGAAAACATATTATATTCCTCACAAACATTTAATTATATTTAATAGCCACAACATGATAACTTTCTATACGTGTACTCATAATATGTCTAGGATGCAAACATAATAACTTTACTCTAATAATATTTTGTTATCGCCATTTTTTGCATCAGTTGTGTCGTTTGTTTTACATATGCCTATCGAATTATTTGTTATTTATTGGTTAAACAATTAAAAAAAAATAAGCATTAAAAAAACCAAGTTTAAAGAAATTAAAAAATAAAGAAATTATATAATGTATCTATTGAAAAAGAAATGTAAAGTGTCACAAAATAAAATATCAATGCCAAAAAAGTTTTAATATTGGTGCCTATTATGAACTTTATTCGATTTTCGACAGCAGTCGAATTAGTTGATTGAACGAATTTTCAATTGGTATTATGGCACATATTCGATAAAAAAAAGGACTATTTTGATTTAGTTTATTTACAGTAGTACATTTTCTATCAGCTGTCACTTTATATAAAAAAAATTTCGTTATCAAAGTTGTTTTTGAGAATACTATTATTTATTAAAAGATTTTGTTTGTTGTGCTTTATTCCCTTTTTTAATAATTAATAAAAAATACTGAAATTTATTGTTGGAGGATAAGCTGTTCCTATGCGCATTTCACTGGTTGTTTATGCCAGATCGTCAGGAAACGTTCTCCTAAATAATTTTAGAAAAGCCAAAGCTATCAGCAAACGAAACTACAGAGGGAATGAGAATTACCTACAAACACTCAAAAAGTCTTCTTTGCAACGATATCAAAGCTTAAACCAAATACCAAACAATAAATCAGTGATGAGTTTTATCTTTTCTTACATTTCCCGCTACAATTATTTGGAATTCTCCCAACATTAATTGTAGTTGTAAAGAAAACCCCTATTAAAAACAAAAACAAAGTGCTTTTATTGTTTTCGCAGGAAATCAAATTAAAAACAATTTGCCAGTTCAGTTTTTTATGCAGGTGCACTTGTAAAAATTTTGTTTATATTATTTAAATGTTTCCTTTTTTTTACTACAATATTACTTTTGTTGTGTCTTTTTTTAAATAATATATTTTATTTGTGTAATCTCCGATGTCCTTCATAGTTGAAAGCATTTCTTCGTGGTAAGATTTCTACGAATTCGTTTGTATCTGCAATAACTGCACTCTTTCCATCTTACACTTTTTAGCTCCTTTTTCTACACAGAAAACAGTTTTTTATCAAAATGTTAAAATTTGGAGTAATCAATATAATCATTTTGGTAATTGGTGCAAAATCAACAACTTGTTTGTTTGATATTATGAATTTGGAATAAATTTGGTGATTGGAGAAATTTAATAATTTTTTCTGTGTTTTCTCGCGAATTTAGCTCCTGTGAGATTTTATCCCACTTTTTTGTAGCCTGAACTTTTGTAAAAATTCCTTTTGCCAACAAAGGATTTTGTTCCATAAGGGAAACAGGCTTTTCCAACTGCTACTTACTACTGGCGACATTAGACCTGCATAAAATAACCAAAAATAATTAAAAATTAGGAATTTGCACACCAAAACTAAAAAATTAACAAAAACTTACATTTTCAAAATTTTTTTTCTAATTATTTACAACGTCGAAAGCCAATTTGTTTTCGTTAAAAAATTAGATACACAACGAAGTTTTCGACAGTGCTGCCAACTCATAATACCAAATTAACATTCGATAGTCGATGTTCGATAGCCAGCGAAAATCGTTTATCGAATATAACTTATAATAAGGGCCATTGTTTGAAAATGGTGCAAGAATATTGACAATTGTTTTGCGTTATTTTAGAGAAAAATAATGAAAATTCTATAAAATTATTTATAAATTATTGCGACCTACGACCAAAATAGGTTAAAAGTATTATATTTAAAGTTGCATCATATTATGATTTGAAATACCTGTAATAGTTTTACGTTAAGGTTGTCAGTAAGTAGATAAGCATAAATATATATATTAAAAATATTTTTCGGTTTTAGATTTAATCTATTATGATAAACATGATAATAATATGATTAGTTTTTAACTTATTATGATTAACATGATAATAATATGATTACTTCTAAATATAATGTTATTAACATGATAATAATATGATTACTTCTTTACTTATTATGATTAACAAGATTATAATATGATTACATTAAATTATAATATGATGTAATAAAAACAAATAAGGATTAAGGGAAAAATATTATGATGTAATATTACGAATATATTTGGTCATAATAATCGTAATATGTTGACTACAATCATGAATCTTATCATAATATGTTGCTCGTAGAATATGTTTACCACAACCATGTTTTTTCTTTGCGTGCATATATAGAGATGAGGCTCCTTGATCCGTTTGTAGCTTGAAGTTGATAAGATTAACTTAACTTAATTAATTCCCGTCCACAGAAATAACGAAACAATGTTAAAATATTTCGCTGTAACAAATCTATGATACCCATCATAGATATGTATGAGAAGGTAAAATAATAAACATAATGATCCCCTATCAACATGTAGGGATTCAGAGCGTTCTGTGATAGCTAACCAACCATCTGATCAGACTACTCCACATACGGATTTTGATAGAATATTTTAAATCGTATACCGTCTAGAAGCAAGTGATGAAGGGGTAACTTTGTGAACGAATATAATTCCAGGTCATACGAATGTTTAAAAAAGGAATCGCGGTGTTAAATCTAGGGGTTTCGGCGATGAGCTGGGGATGGGCATCTCTCACCGTCTTTTAAATGATTGTAGTATTTTTCTAGCCGAATCTGTCGCTATCATGGCTGTCTGTAAAGCAACATCCAACTGCCTTTTTCATGGCAATATAAGATTTTTTGTTAATTGCCAGACAGCGCCTATCTCCTTAAATGCATGCATAACTACAACTTTTAGTGGCCAAACAGGATAAGAGTGAGCTACATATAAAAGCTAAGTCGTCAGCATGGCATTACTCTAGTTTGGAAACATATAGAGCGGCTAAGCCAATTTTGGCCCACTTTCGCTTGAAAATTCACTATGCAACTTAAAACCCGCAAAGAAAGTGAAATATTCAGGTTGCTGGCAGTATAAATAGGACAAGCATTATAGGACAAGCAGTATAAAGATGCAAGCATGCTAGAAAAAAAAGATTTCTCTTTAAAAACCACTGCGGCAGGTGCTTACGGTCTTTCACTTCTGTCACCCAGCTTTCAGGATAAGCAGAGTCCTGGTTAACTACACACTATCCAAAATTGCTGAGATATTTTTGTATGACCAAACTTAATGCCCTGCCAAGATATTTCAAAGAAAATAGCTGGATGAGATACTCTATTGTCATACATTACGATGTTAATGATAATACATCTGACGGGTGGTGAGGTATTACCAAAGCAGAGTCTCTTTGACACGAAGTGAACTACCATAAAAACCACCAAGGCTTTTTATTTGCCATCATTTTGTATTTGAAAAAAAAGTATTTAAGCCAAATTTAGTTGTTTAAGCTCTTTCGGTATGGGCGTTGTCAAGTAAAAAATCATATACCGCGGGTAATTGCGTTAAACGCAACGCAACGCCAAAAATTAAATTGAAGCAAAAACAAAGTCAGAAATATTGTATCTTTCCCGTATCACCCCATAATAGTGACATAAGGGGGGTTTTACCCCTCTGTCTTTTACCTCTAAGTCTAGATTCCCCTCTCGCGAGTTCGTCCGCCACCTCGTTGCCATCCACCTTGCAGTGTCCTGGTACCCAACACAGCCTTATTGTGAATGCCAACATGAGCTCTCTCAGAGCATACCTACACCGTGCAACCAGGCGCGATCGCACCGTATAATTAGACAATCTATATATATTAAAATAAGTCCGTATATGTACGTCGCCGAACTAATCATAAACGCGTCGTGCGATTTCAACCAAACTTATACACTACGTAGGCAGTGGCCCATATATGGTTTATATGAAGTTTGGTTGAAATCCGATAACGCATGTGTGTGCGGTGCGTATGTGAAGTGAGTGTGTTTTTGCCGCAGGCATTTTTTGTACCGCATACAGCATTCATTAGTATTGAATACATTTTGGTCGTTTGTGTATTGGTGAGCATTGCACGGAGTGATGCAAATAGCAATTTGTTATCATTTCTCTTTTCTCTTTGGACGTCATTGGTGATTGATCTTATCATAATCGATTTTTGAAAATATTAATTTCTTCGCATTTTTTGGTGAGTATTTTGATAAAAATAAATTAATTTTCGTTCTAATCATCGTTTTAATTTGAATATTTTGTTAAAAAAAAAACAATGATTAATGAGATAAAAATCGATTGTTTTGCTAAACAAGTATTCTGATTGTCACAAGTGCATCATATGATTTTGTAACATAATCTCAAATTTGATATTTTGTGAAAAAAATTAAAAAATTGAGTGAATTTTTTTTGTTTAATGTCCGATCAGTGAGCTAAAAATTACTTGGATTTTTTGACCAATTTTTAATTGAATTTTCTCACATTTTCAGCAGATTTTCGTGTCTTTTCGTCACTTTTTGGTGCTTTTCGAGTGCAGACGATTTCGAACGTTTCATTTTCGCTCCCGAACGGTAAGACAAAAATTATTTCGATTTTTTGGCCAATTTTTAATTGAATTTTGACACTTTTTCAGCATATTTTTAACAATATTCGTGTCTTTTCGTGACTTTTTGGTGCTTTTCGAGTCCAGAATTTGCTGGATTTCATCAATTTATTACTGAAGTTCTTTATTATCTTTAGTTTAGTTTCTTCTAAAAATGCCACGAAGAGCAAGAGCTGACATTGGACGTCGGTCGCGTAGAACGCAAAATAGATCAAACGAAAGGGAAAATTAATCGCAACAACTTTATTAAAAACAAGTGTGTTTCTTTTCTTATTTTGTTTGCCGTGCGAAGCAGGCAACGAGCCCGCTAGTGCTCTATAAAAATAAAACCAATTTTTTTTCTTCTTTTTTTTTTTTTTTTTTTTTTGTTAACAATCAGATTTTTATTGATTTTTTGAAGAACTCACTCTATTTGTATATCATTTTTGCACCCATTTGCTTTCCAAACCGAAAGCCTTTTGGTACGTTTAATCAAAAATTGTGCAAAATTACAATTGTGGCAGTTTGCTGAAAAATGCCGGCGTGATATGAATATACACTTAAAATACACACTTTGACGAATACTTCCACTTTTAAACTTAAACGCAAGTTCGTGCCCAAACACAACTTTTGATCCACGGAACTTATAGGTTATGTTGAGGAGACTACAAAACTACACAATCACAATATCAAGAATTACGACAAGGACTCCACAAAAATAAAATTCAAAAATATATCATAAAACCACTTACCCTGGGCTACATTTTCAATTTTTTAAATACCTTTTAACTTTATTTTTTAAGGTTTGCTCGTTATACAATTGTAACACGGTTTTTACACTTATATAAGAACACGTGCTTAAATTTTTAAATTTGAAAGCCTATCAGACCGGCAGTGTTGACAACTGTTTTTTTAAATATATTTTCTTAGTTGCTTGGAGTGTAAAATAGTTAAAAATGATACAAAAGGGTAAAAAAGAAAGGGTCATAAATGGTATCAAGACCGTCAAAAAAGGGTCAAATTGATACTATAGTATCACAGCGGTAACTCTGCTGACAACGAAGAAAGTTTTAAAGCGAAAAAATAAATAAGGCATTTAAACAAGGAAAAGCATAACATTAATGAATATGTTAATATAGTAAGCCCTTAAAAAACACCTTAGGAGTGCTTTGTTTGCATGTTTTATTAGGTTAAAAGAATCGTTTATTGTCAGCAGAAAATAGTCTTCCAAGCCGTGAACACCCTATACAAAAATTAGGCATCCCATCAGCTGGTTTGAAGCGATTTGAGTTATGAATTCATACATAAAATTTGCTCCTTTTAGAGCACGTTTTATAATGTGATGAGTTGACAGTGCTCTCGAAAATTACAGTTCTGTTGAAAATTAATTGTGTTTGGAATATTTTAACCCTTTGAGGACCGGACTTTTTCTGCCGACGCGATTTGTTATTTTTTCTTATTTTCATAATATATGGCCCAATAATAGTTACGTCAAAAAAAAAATAAGACCGCTTAGTCCTCTCCTTGCCCCTCATTTTGATTGGCAAATAAAGTTGCCTGTGGGCTGAAGGAGAATTTTTTATCCAAAAAATTTAATTGAAAAGTATAATGTTTTGTACATTTTTTATTTCTTTAAACTATTTAAAAAGTAATTCATAAAGAACTAACAATTGAAGATAAGTTCTATACGTGGTATTCGCCAAAACAGTCACGTGATGATGTAAAGCAAAGGAATACATAGCATATATTACAAAATACATTTGTGCGGCTATACTTGCCATAGCTGGCACAGCGAACGGATCGTTTCCAATTTTCACGTTTTTCCATTTTATGGAGAGATACTTCCAGTTCTGGTTGCTTCCGGGAGTCTGCGCGATCTTGAACAGAAGTCATTAATTAAATCCTTTGCTAAAGCTGCCCGAAAATCAATCGAGGTGACTTTTGTCGCAAAGCTGTTAGCCAACATGAGTTTGCTATATATCATGTAGCTATTATGGATGCGTATTTCGAAGAGATCAAAGAACAATCTAGTATAAAACCGCCATTTGCTTCTTCCATCATTGCTTCATGGCGTTATGTTCCTTGAACTTCACCATAAGCTCGTCAATTAATAGTTTTTTGGGAATAAGTGTATGCTTCTGGCATAGCTTTATTTATATGATTTATAATATCTCGGATCTTGTATCTACGGTCGTTGACATTAGCCTGATCATTGTGGCAGAAATGCAGATTGGAAGTAATTTCCTCAAATCGAAGCCGTGACATGATATCTGCGATTTGAGCTTGATGAAATGTTAGATCTGTAGACCAATAGATCCGAATGCTGGGTAGTTTTACTAGGCTCATAAGTACGGTTAGACCCATATAAGCCTTGAACTCTTCCACGGTCAGAGTGAAAACGCTACCTTTTTGTATGGCATATAAGTTGGACTGCTCCACTATCATTATGCACATTTCTGAAACCATTTCTATGTGCTCATCCTCTAGGATTTACAAAGCTTAATTTTCTAGAAAAACGATGTCCTCTTCATCTTTATATGTAGCAGCATCTTCTTCAGTGTCACTGGTGTCGCAAAGCAAAAGTTGCTCAATTTCGTCCGGATTATGGAAAAAGAAACGATCACGAACTGATCCACTCATTAAAATTTTTTTATTAATAATAACTTAATAATAATACACTATTTAATCAAAAATAACACTCGAAATACCACAACAATACACTTTCAAATAGTAATGCACGAAACATGTACGCTCTGATTGATTTCGAATAATTAATAAATGAAAACAAACAAACAATCAGCGCAAAAAAAATTTGAAGTTAAAACAATAACAGACAAGATGCGTTTTGTTCATCATTAACCGTCAAAAACAAACATGCCCATTAAGAAAATAAATTCGCTTTTAGCCAATTTTAAAACTTTTTTTTTAAATTTTTGCCAAAAAAAAAAATCGATTTGGGATCAGGATGCATTGTTTGGCTGGATGACGTCCGAAATATTTTATCGTTGATTCGTTTATTGAAAGATCCTCGTGAAATGCGCTTCATTTGTGCGACTTCTGATCAGCATGAGATTTTTATTTGAACATCTTATTGAGGGATCTGGAAGCAAAATGATTGTCATAGAAATATAAAAAAAATGTATTTCCATTCACCTGTTTCTAGATATTCCTTATGAAATCAGAACGCACATGTCTGACACTAGGAAAAAGTAAGCAAAATTGTAGTAGCTTTCTGCTCATTGGACCCATTTGGAGATACCATACTAAAATATGCACACTTGCGTTCAATTATTGTTATATATGTCCAATCCTAGGGCTTCCAATCGGGAAATTCCGACCCCTGAAATCCCGCAATTTTCAGAATTAGGCAAATCCCGAATCTCGGGATTTCTAATTTTTCGGGATTTTCGGGATCTCAATTTTTTTTATATTTTTATTATAATTTCATATTTTTTAATAATTTGTATAAGGATTTTTTACGTGCAATTGTTAACAAAAAAAAAGTTATTGATAAACCCTGTAGTTAAAAAATAAAAAATACCTATACCAAAACAAAAATAATTACAATACAATTTGTAAATGACAGGAAGTATTTTGTGTACGAAAAATATCCATTAAATAATATTAAGCAATTTTTATATAATTAAATTATGAATTTTGTAAATACAAGTCAAAAAAAATCCGAAAAAAGTTTAGTCAGATACAACAGTGGATGCTTTAATATTCTTAAGAAGCATCTTAAAATAATGAGATGTATTCTTCTCAACTTAGTATTAAATACACGACTCTTAAAAGTTTGCACTACATAATTTCCAATTGTATTTTAAAACTTACCAAAAGTATTTTAAAAATTTTAAAATTTATTTAAAAATCGCCCATATGTATTTTGAAAATTCTCCAAATGTATTTTAAAGTTCGCCCAATTGTATTTTAAAATTTTCCAATTTTTTTGTTGAAATTGTCCGATTATATTTGAAGATTGTCCAAATGTTTTCGTGCACAAAATTTTTTTAAAAACATTTGGAAAATTTTAAAATACATTTGGACAATTAAAAAATATATTTACAAGAATTATTTTAAAATACATTTGGAAAATTTGTAAAAACAATTAAACAGTTGTAAAATATATTTGGACAATTGTAAATACATTTGGATAGTTTTAAAATAGAAATGGGCATTTCCTCCGTATGGTCAACAAGGATGGAAATATAAAATGTAAATAATCTCATCGTATTTTTTTGTTTATAATTATAAAAAAAGTCTACGTTTTTATAATGTAATGGTATATATGATATGGTATGATATCTCAGCTGTTTGCTTGAGGATATTGGGCTGGAAACTGGAAAAGTTAATATTTTCTTTTTAAGCTGCTTCTAAACATATTTTTATATTTAACTAGAGTAACCCTGCCCGCGTTGCTGGACAATACAATAACATACGTCTTTGTATTAAAAATTAAATTTTCGAGTCTTGCTTGTCGAATGGCAATAACACAACAATTTTATGGTACACCTGACCCTGTGTCTTTAATTAATATTCAACAAATTGGTTAGAACTTTCATATAAATGAAAACATATATTAATATCTGAATTGAAAACCACATTATTGAGATTTAAATTTTAACTGAAGGATTATGTGTAAGTGTTCCTAAAATCTTAAAAATAAAACTTATGCTAAAAACTAGACAAATTAACCTTTCCTAACTAGCATTTCATTCCCTCGATACTGTAGTACCCACAATATGTTAATCCCAGGAATAAAATCACTTTTTCTATAGAGATGTTGACAAATTAAATTTTTTATTTTTTTGTAATAATAATTAAATTAATATAAAATAATAATAATAAAAACAAAAAGATAAATAATCTAAAAAAATTAATCTTAATCACATAAGTCCTTTAATAAATTTTTTTTTGTTTTTTTTTAATTTTTAAAAATTTTTTTTTTTTTTTAAATTTAAAACTATTTTTTTTTTTTTTATTTTTCTTTTTGCTCAAAAGAAAGCTTAGGTCTTTTCCTTTTAGGTAGTTCTGGTCGCTTAGTGGGATGCGAGTGGGATATGTATAAAAAAAATAATTTCTAACTCAAGACGAGGATTTTTAAATTTTTTAGCATATGACGTCTTGACTTACAAATTATTTTTTTTTTATACATATCCCACTCGCATCCCAATAAGCGACCAAAATATATTTTATATTTACACTCTCTATTTAAAATCTTTCTATTTAAATCAATTAGGAAGCGAAAAGTGTAACGAGAACAAAAAAAGTTCGATTAACGGTTAATTAACCGTTAAAACATATGGAAAAATCGTACGTTCGCGACCGGTACTTAAGCCAATTCAACAAAAACCAATAGAGATATTTTTATGTGTAAACACTGGATAGAGACCTACACTTTTAAAATAAATTAATTACTATTGAATATTACGTTTCAGTACTCAGATTTTTACATTTCGTTACTATCAGCCAAAGTTGAAATCTATTTTGCGTACGTTCGTGACCACATGTTTATAACTATTATTACGAAAACTTAAACTCGATGAAACCCATCTTTTGCACTTAACATAGAGCTACCAAAATGCTATCGAATCGCAAAAAAAAATGATTGGAAAATTTTTTTTTCTATATTATGACCCCAGGAAATGTCCATACGGATAATTTTAAAATACAGTTCGAGATTTTTGATATACATTTGTATAATTTTGAAATACATTTGGAGAATTTTAAAATACATATGCAATTGCATTTGAAAATTTTAAATTATTTTTGGATAATTTTAAAATATTTTTGGAAAAAGTTCAAATGTTTGGACAATTACAAAAACACATTTAGAGAACTTTAAAATATGTTTATCTGGACAATTTTAGAATTCGTTTGGAAAATTTTAAAATATTTTATTATCAAAGTTGTTTTTGGGAATACTATTATTTATTAAAAGATTCTGTTTGTTGTGCTTAATTCCCTTTTTAAATAATTGATAAAAAATACTAAAATTTATTGTTGGAGGATAAGCTGTTCCTATGCGCATTTCACTGGTTGTTTAGGCCAGATCATCAGGAAACGTTGTAAAATTAATGTGTTCAACATTTATGTCTTTTAAGAAAAACCAACCGAAAACCAACCAGTAAGTTCTAAATTCCATACTTGTGCTTGCAACATTTTGAATTAAATTATTCATATTTAGAAAAACCACCTCTTTGTAGATGTTAATACAAATGAACGTTAAAAAATACATTAACCAGAATAAAAAGATTTATATGTATACATGTCGTTGGCTTCATGTAGAAAGGACTTAACTCGATTGTTTCTGAATTGAATTTTTAGTGGTTCCATTACATTTTACCCAATACATAACTTCAATACGTCTTACAAAACTCTAATGCAATAAAAGGTATCAACACAAATGTGTTATATGCAACCGAACAGGCAATTGTACATTTTGATAAATTTATATTCTATTATGTTTTTATATTTTCCTGGAAAGTTAATATTATATGAGTTAGGGCCTTTCTACATAGACCAACGATGTGCTTATATATATTCATTCATTCATAATTGTATAGAACAATCAAAAACCAACATCATATTGTGAGTGTTTTTTTTAAATTTTTGTTTTGTTTTTTTTTTTTTTTGCTGTGCTGCTTTCGCCTTCTCATTGAATTTATTTTTTCTTTTTTTGGTGCTTAACTTGGTTTTTTTACATTAGATTATATGTTTGCGTTAAAAATACCGCTGACATACAAAAAACATATTCCTAAGTACTGTGAACATCACATTTATTTTCTTATGAATGAATGGCTGTACGTTGTTGGATGAATTTGGAATTCCTTTTGAAAATGTTTTCAAGAAACATAGACTTTAAATGTTTCATGTCGCTACACCATCAAAAGAGTCATACCAATCTGTCTTAATTAATTCGTTTATTTCCAAATGGGATCAGGTACAAAAATACAAAGTATTCAGGAGACAACTGAATATCTCTTAAACCATTTGACTATTTAAAGCAGAGTTTTTCCTAAAAATGTTAAGCCTCTTTTTTTATGTTATAATAGTAAAAATGAAAAATTATTTTAGTTTATATCTGAAGAAGAAAATGGTGCTCGAAAATTATTATTATATTTGAGTGATTTTAGCAGCAAAATGGTATCTTTAGTGTTTGCAATTTATTGAAACACACGAATATTGAAGTAATTTATAATTTTTAATAAATATTTTGCAAGTTAGATTTGATTAACCCCGTTGGAGATTCATTTGTAAACTCAGAAATTTTATTAAAAGTAAACAACAAACACCTGGGTTACCAATACACCAACTCTTTAAAAAAATGGGCGTGATTGGAGAAGTGGGTGTGGCACTTCCCATACAAAGACGTTATACATTTCTGTATACGTGGAGAACGAAACGAGCTAAATGTTCCAAATTAGGTACAAACATATCGGTTATCAATACACATCCCACGAAATATTGGCGGGATTGGAAAAGTGGGCGTGGTACCTCCCTTACAAAGGACATTATTGAAAATACTCAACATTTTAAATTTTAGGGCTCTAGTATGACATATGAACACGTTTTATATATCAAAATATCAGAAATTTTTAGCAGAATATATTTCCCCAAAAACCCTGTATTTTAAAAATTTCAGTATTTTTATCAATTATAAAAATAGGGAATTAAGCACAATAAACAAAATCTTTTAATGAGTAAAAACATGTTTAACGAAACTTTTTTATTATAAAGGAACCATAAGAAAATGTCGGTACATTTTTCTGTTTATTAAGATAAAAAATGCGAAAACACATACAAACATATTTCATCAAGATAAAAATAAGAAACCTTCATTGAAATCTGCCTGTGAAAACATGTCGGTTGGCCATTGCAGAATGTCTTCATAAAAATTTTGGAAGTCGGCAATCTAGATATTATTGAGATCGGACGGTTATTATTCGACCAGTTTTAATGTTTTAAGTTTTGCCCAAGCCGGTTATTTTAAAAAGTCCATTTTTTGAATATCAAATAAACCGGTTATTTTGGTATAATAAGCCGGTTATTTTAATAATGTGTAATTTATAACCATTTTCCTAACTCTTGTTGTAAATGTATCCGTAATTTAAGTATTTTTCTAATATAATATTGGGCAAACTTAAACATTTTATGAAGAATATCAAAACAAAATGTAACAAAAGTCAAAAAACATTATGAACAATGTAAATACAAATCTTTTGTCATACAAAAATCATAAGGGAATCTATTTTTATTGGAAAATAAGAGTGATCACAGATAATCGTTATTTTTGCTCTAGCTTTTCTAGTTTTCAAGAAAAACGCATTTAAAGTTTTTCATACAAAAATCATAAGGGAATCAGTTTTTATTGGAAAATAGAAGTGATCACAGATAATCGTTATTTTTGCTCTAGGGGTTCTAGGTTTCAAGAAAAACGCATTTAAAGATTTTTATACAAAAATCATAATGATACAAAAAATCTAATTTCTCTTTTCCAATGAGAACACCTTAATTGAAGATTTCATAGAAAAAAAGAAGGGTGTTTCGATGCTATCTAAGTAAAATTTTAAGAAAAAGTTCAAAAATGCTTGGTCAAACCCAGGATTAAAAATGAAAAAATAAAAATTTTCGTCAAATCCATGGATGACTATTTACAAAATAAAGCTTTAGCCCTAAATTAGGCTACACTTTTTCATATAATTATACAATTTTCAGAATACTAGGCGTATACTTAGTGCAAGTGATCATCGTTTGCTACGCATACGCACGTGGCTACCAAAAAATCTTTCTGCACTAAAGGCCTCATTAGTTTTTACTTTCGGTTGCCGTTCTGTGGCGTTCTTTTCTATAGAAAATATTTTGTAATTACTTTTTCTGTTAAAGGAATCAGCTGTTTTAAAAACGAATATTATTGAAAGTGTGGAAAAACTTTTCGTAATATATCAAACGTTTCTAGATCTTAACACACAACTCAAATTTTTCAAGCCACAACAAACTAATACAGACGCACTTTGGCAGTCTCTTAGCGTTGAATTCTATTTGAACAGATTTTTCCGCAACAAAACAGAACAAAAAAGGAAAAACAAGCCATACATACAGAATTTTTATTAAACAGAAACATTGAGCAGAACGTAAAAACTTATCCTGCCTTAAAGACAAGCAGGCGTAAGTAACACTGCATTAACACTTGGAAGTAATTACTTGAAAATTCGCAGAAATAGACGTTTGGCTGTAAGTACGAAAAGTGTTTAAGTGTTAGTGTGCGAGTGCACACTGCTCAATTCCGGCCAAAAAATATTTTTTTCGAATTTGTTCTTGTATGAGTAAAGGCCATGTTAATGGGTTAAAAAAAATCTTAGTGTAATTATATAAAATAATATTTTATATAAATTAAGTTAAAAAAAAAAAAACATATTATTTAATACAGTTGATAACGATTACAACAACTTGGAAAGGACCAACAATTTAAGCTTGTTATAAACATATTTTTATATATGGGCGTTTCCACAGAAGTGTTACGTTAAGCCACCAAGCAATTAAGATTTGGTTATAGACCCAGTTGTCCAAATTTCTTCTCTTGTTTTTACTAAATTGCGCTTTACACCAAAATACAAAAAAAATTAAATAATATAAAAATTATCTTTAAGAAACAATTATAAAAGCTTGGTGGCGTAACGTGACAAAAGGTAGAATTTCCTGTGGAAATATCCATATCTGTAATAAAGAAATTCCAAAAGTTGTAACTATTTTATATATACAAGCATCTTTTATAAAGATTTTTTATTTATTTAAAAAAATATTAATTCCATTATTATTAAATATTAAATGTAAAATAAAATAACTAAAAATATTGGTGAAAGGTTTGGCTTAGAGGGGTTCACCCTTTAAAAAATAGCTCACTAAACAACATTAAAAAATGGGCATTCCTTGAATTTATAAATTACTAGCATTCAACCCGCTAGACATATTTTAACGCCAAAGTTTTTGTTGAATTCACTGAAGACCGTGCATGTTTAATCTTATGTTCATAGGTCCAATATTAACGAAAATTAAAAAAGTACCAGTTAAAGAACGAAAATGTACTAAAAATATCCCTCTAACAAATGCACATTGAATGTTTAATTTTATGTTTCTAGGTCCAATACTAACGGAAATTCAAAAAGTACCAGTCGAAGAATATAAAGTACAAAAAAGTTTCCTCATAGATTCTTATCCACTCAGGACATTGCATGTTGAAGTTTATGTTTCTAGGTCCAATATTAACGATTTAAAACAAACTGCCAGTTGTAGAACCAAAAAGCTAAAGTAAGAAATTAAATTTCCCGTATTTCCCCTTTTTGTACTTTTTTTCTGCCCATTGAAGCATAAAAAATTTCAATAGCGTAGTGGGAGCCCATAATTTAATATGTATATGTAATTAAAAAAAAAAAAATTTATAAAAAAAGTACCAAAAATAGTTACGCTTTTTACCCCTTAAGCGTCCGAATTTCGAAAAAGTACCACATAAGTATTTGGATTTTTAAGATAACTTTCAAATGTGATATAACCCTTATTTCTATGTTTATCGGTTTAAAAGATAGATGGGGTGACAAAAAAGTACCAAAATACAGGTTTTACCCGTTTACGCCGTCAAAGGGCTGAATTTCCAAAAAGTACCAGACATCTGTCCGCGTATTTTTCTAAAGAACTAAGATAAGTATTAAATTTTGTTTGTATCTCTTTTAGTTTTGGAGATATAAGGTTACCGAATTTGCCCGTTTTTACCCTTTTTACCCCCTAAACATTCGAATTTCCGAAAATTCCATCTTAGTGGATCTATTTGGGGAGTGACCAACCCCGGTCCAAATTTCAAGTTTTTAGCTTCAGGCGTTTAGGCTGTGCGATGATGAATCAGTCAGTCAGTCAGTAACGTTACAATTTTATATATGTGACGCGCAAAATAGAAAGAGACCTAAGGGTAAAAACCATTTAAAACCATTTTAAAGAATTAGATACGTGTATCTTTGGTGTACCATCACTCATCGTGTTGGTATTGGTCTCATTTGAAAGCGACACATCTCATGACATCAGGAACGTGTTGGTCAACCTTGAAAACACGCTCAGATGTTGTCCACATCAAAAAAAAAAAGTGACGATTAATTTTTTTTCCTTAGGTCCCTTTCTCTATGCGCTGTCACATATATAGATTAATATGGAACTGGAGGCTAAATATTATTTTTCGGGTCATTCAAATGAATCCGTTATAAAAAATTCGCTATATGTAAAATTTCAAACATAACTAAAGCAGCTGTTGCCAACATTTGGAAATGTTATTTAAAAATTTCTGAATTGAGGATCCTTCAGAATATTTCAATTCCAAGGACTTACTTACTAAGTTGGCCATTTATAACGGCCCACGTGGTTAATTGGCCGAATTAAGAATGGATTTCCAGGCACCTCGGTCTATTGTACTTCTTCTAAAATTTTAAACGTTGAGTTTGGAAAGCCTTCCCTGTACATGGCATTTCCATTGAAGTTCCGGTCATCCTCTGCTGCGCCTTTGCTCGGGATCCTATTAAAACGTACTTTTTGATGACCCATTTAGCACAATCTTTGCATTTTCATATGATTAACTACATCGATGTCAGCGTATAGCTCATACAGCTCTTGTTTCATAAGATATCGATATTGTTCGCTTATGCAAATATATCTGGCGAATTATTTTTTCTCGAACACTCCAAGAACAGTCTCATCTATAGTAGAAAGGGAAGTATATGTGTTTTGTATATCACTAAACAACAAGCAAAAATTCCCTGACTGACCACAATATTTTTTTGATCCGCTATAGTCACCTAATTGTAAAAATTATAATTTTTAAAAATTCTATGGTAAGGTTTTTTTAAAAATTTTTTTTTCTAAAATTTGAGATTTTTGAAGGGGCTGCTCCATACATCTTGTTGTAACTTTGGAACGACGTACTCGACTCTGTTATGCAATCCGTCAAACAAAATTCTAAATTTCACCAGATTTACTTCTTTCAAATATAATTTTTTGATTCAGCCGTTAGTTTTGGTGTTATTGAGGCACAAGTGGAAAAAAATTTTTTTTTTTTTTGTTTAATCATAAAAAAGTACGACAAAAAGTATGAAAAACAGAAGTAAGGAAGAACATGTAAATCAATTAAAATAGGTAATAGTTCATTTAAAGCAAATTTCGATCTACCAAGATAAAATGCCATTTGGTTTAAAGATTGATGTTTGACTATTGGCTTCATCCGTCTTCAATGGCGGTGTGAGTAAAACGGCAAACCCCTCTGAAGAGATTGTGTGGTTGCAAACGAAACAAGTCAGGGCAACCTGTCCGTGAAAACCTGGGTTCGATTCCCAGCTCAGGCAAGAATGAAAAATTATCAATACATTTTAGTTCATTTCATGTTGTTTTTCATAAAAATAATTTGATAAAAATTAAATTCAATGAACTTAAGCCTGAATAAAATATTAAAAATTTGGATTAAAACCTTAAAACATATGTGAATTCAAAAAATTTATGAGAAATTTAAATCGACAAATAGTTTCCAGTTTTAATACTAAATCGTATAATTGCATATTTTAGAAATAAAAAAATTGTATATCATCAAAATCCATGGATGAATTCCTTTTTTATTCCCGATAAACTGAAAGTATCTAGTTTTGACATTTTTAATCGCAAATTTGTGTAGAGCAACATGTTTAAAACATGAGGCTAATCATGTTGCTCTACACAAATTTATGATAAAATATGACAAAACTAGGTACTTCCACTTTATCGGGAATAAAATACGAATTTATCCATGGATTTTCACGAAACAAAATTAATTTTATTTCTGTTATATGCAGGTTTATGAAAAAAAATTATTAAAGTAAAGGATTCAAAAAAATATTGTGTAATAAAAAGGTAAAATTTTGTAATTTTTAGCTCAACAAAAATTTGGGGTAGAAAATGTCATAACTAGATACTTTCAGTTTATCGGGAATAAAACAGGAATTTAATCTTGGATTTTAATGAAATAAAATTTTTTTTTATTTCTAAAAGATGCAATTTTACGATTGATTACTAAAACTGGGAAGTTTTTGTTGATTTAAATTTTTTATGAATTTTTTGAGTTCAAAAATTTTATAAATTTTATTAGAAAGACTTAAATCTGGTGTAATCTAGAATTTTTTGACGGATTGCATGACAACATCTAGCACGTCGTTCCAAAGTTACGACAAGATGTAGGGAGCAGCCTCTTCAAAAGTCTTAAATTTTAGAAAAAAATTAAAAAAAAAAAATCTTACCATAGAATTTGAAATAATTCAGTAAGGTGACTATAGCGGATCAAAAAAATATAGGTGTTATTCAAGGGAAAAATTTTTTGCCCATTTTTTGCATATTGTATTTTGTTAAAGCTTCGTCTGCCAAGAGAGGCCCCTGTTCTCAAAGCCCAAAAAAAGCACCTATTATGGAGTATAATTCTTCGCTTAATTTCTTAACCGATGTCATTCGTTTTAAATATAACGGTACCAAGTTATACAAATTAATCTACTACCTCTGAGTTGAAATTACCAGCGTTCACAGATTTTATTTAAATAAATAAAACTTATGATCCCGAAGATCTCTTGCAATCCATTCTTTTTAAATATGCAAAGATATTGTTCTAAGCTAAGGGGGAAATATTTTTTGTGATGGTGATGTTGACGGTATGTTTTGATCCGCAGATGATTGCGACGGTATAGCAAGATTTTTCGGGGACAATTTTGCACTTGTTCTTTTAGTGGTGTGAATGATTGCTCATTATCGCAATTTTCTTTATTGTTTTTTTCTATTCTGCTGCTAACTTCCATCCTTTTATTAATAAGATTTATCTATAACGTAAAGTGAATAAGAATTTTAAACACTCAGGTCTTACTTGTAAGAATATCAAAGCTTCAACAAAGCAACAACAATAAACATCCTATTATTTTTTTTTAGAGAGTTCGGAGTTTCTAATTGGTTAAAGAGCAAAGTTTTTTTCTCGAACACTTTTCTGTTTTTATAAATATACTTATAGTTATACAAATTAAAATTAATAAATTTTTAATTAAAATTCAAAAATACAGAAAGACTCAAAACCAAAAAGCAGCAACAATTTTGAAAATTAATGTGCTGTTTCCTGGTGACAGACAGTTTATTATGTAGTAAAATTTATATGAAAATCACTGTTTTTTTTTTATTTTTGCTTATCACCTGGAAACAGCACAAAAGTCTTCTAACCTGCACCATGAAAAAGTGTGTATGAATGAACGTGTTTATGTGTAAATTGTACAACGTTAAGTTGTAGTTCATACCGACAGCTCAATTCCAAAACATTCTAAGTCGACTTAGCATCTTTTTAATTTTTCTCGTTTTTGTATTGGCTTATCCCTACTGTTTGCACTTTATTTAAACGATTTATATGACTTTCTTAAGGGCGGGCTATATATATATATGAGATAAACATAAGGTTATTGCTATATGCTGATGGCATTGTAATTATGTCAGATGACATTAAAATACTCCAGAAAATGATAAATAGATTGGAGAACTGATGCTTAGATTGGAACCTAGAAGCTAATTTAGAAAAATCAGAGATAACGGTATTCAGAAATGGTGGTAAAAAGTCGGTAGACAAAAATTGGATTTTCAACGGAAATAATATTAACACTGTGTCTAGTTATTGCTACTTGGGTATAACCTTGACTCCTTAACTGGTATTCCAGCAGCATATAGAAAAAAAAGAAACTCTGCGGCAAAGAACAATATAAATTCAACATGAAACACCTTTTTAAGTAAGAAAGATATCTCATTACGTGTAAAATTATAACTTTTTCAAGCGGTTGTAGATCTCTTCAAAGCTATAGCGCCCAGGTATGGGGACATTCTCTATTTGCAGATTTTTTTATTTTTCTTTTCATTATTTATTTATTGAATCTTCATATATTAAATATGAACTAACAATAATTAATCAAATCTTATACTAATACTTTATTTTTGTCCTGCCAATGCTAGACGAAAATTTTTCTCCTCACGGTTTCTGTTCACATATGTAGATGTTTAGCGGTCTTCTCGTCGGATGATTCCTGCAGTATCTCTTCTCCTTAATCTAGAGTGGCCACTATCATTTAAAATATTTCGAGCTAGTGGATTTGGGTGCGACTCAAGCCTTTTTTAATTTTACTGCATACTTCGTAATAATAGCATTTACTAATGGCACATTGAGATCCTTGTGAATATTTGAGTTTTTAACATACCAGGGAGCGACTGTGATTATTCGAAGAAGTTTATTTTGGCGCCTTTGAATTTTTTCGATATTTGAGGTCGAGGCGGTGCCCCGTAGCTGAATACCGTAGCACCAGATTGGCTTGAATATAGAGTTGTAGAGTAGAAGTCTGCAATCGAGGCTGAAAACAGAATTTCTTCCAATATGCCAATTAATTTGAATTGCTTTAAGTTTCATTTGTGTTAGTTTTGCTTTTATATGGCATTTCCATGTCAAACGCCGATCTAAATGAATACCAAGATATTTTACATGCGATTGTTGGGGCACTAATTGATTATTGATTTTGATAGGGGGCCATGACACCCGACGCAAGGTGAATGTTATATGTACGCATTTTTGCTCATTAACCTTTATCCTCCATTGTTTTAACCACTTTTCCAGTTCAAATATATGATCCTGCTAGTAACGAGATGCTTCATGACAGTTTTCGTGTACGCTTAAAAAAGCTGTATCACCAGCAAATGTTGAAGTTAGGGTGTGGTTATTTGTTGGCTTGTCTGAGGTATATATGTGCAGATGTGGACAAATTGCAACGGTATTTTCTAAAAAAGGTTTTAAGCTTACCCTCTTTCACACCAACTTATATATATTAATGTTGGAAACAAATATGCAAGATGCTCATCTTTATACCCTTGATTTGCGTTTGCGATATATAGGGCGTACACTTTTTGAGTATAGTATTGACCGTTTACCTCAACTGTTATTCAAAGAAAAATATCATGAATTTCAAATATAAATAAATTATGTGAACACGCGAAGTGAAACAATACATTTAAGCAACTGCTAGAAAAGCTTAGAAAAGCAAGGAGTGATTTAATTGAACTTAATGACACTAGGTTTTCAAAAAAATTAAAATTATGCTCCTTATGCAACCTAAATGAAACAGAGACTATAGAAAATTTGTAAGTCGTTGCCCAGTATTAAGAAATTTCCAAAAAAAAAAAATGTTGGGTGTATCTACTTAACTGAGGATCTCATTATAAAAATCCTAAACTGGCTGGTATAATTTAATTGAATATATTATCAATGCTCTTCAATAACGAAAAACTTTAATTGAAGAATTTAATTATTAAAAAACAAAAACTTACCTTATTTATAATAATAAGTCATTCATTCGGCTGACGACTTTTTGTTAAAGCTCTTATATTGCACTTTTTATACCCTCCACCACCACTGTGGTGAATGAGGGTATACTAAGTTTGTCATTCCGTGTGAAACTTTTTTATAATACATCTAAGACCCCATAAAGTGTATATATTCTGGCTCCTTGAGTAATTCTAAGTCGATTTAGCCATGTCCGTCTGTCTGTCCGTCTGTCCGTCTGTTGAAAACACGCTCACTTTCGAAAAACGCAAAAGAAAAGAACAAACTTGGTCTCAAATTGCTTGTAGTTATCCTAAGCAGCTTGGGATTGAAATCCAGCAACATCGGTTTAGTAGGATCAGAACTATGAATCAAAATGTGGAACCAATACCCAAAAAAATTGATAATTTTGATACAAAAACTATCATAAATGGTGGAATAATGCACGGAATGACATAAAATTTTGCAAGAATTCGCTTTATACAACTGCAAATCATACTGTTAAGTTTCGACAAGATCGGTCCATAATTTACCATAGGCCCCATATAAACCCTTCTCCCGCAAAACAGTTTAACACGCCTAAAACCGTAATAAATAACGCTATCATATTAAAATTTGGTACGTCACAGTTTTATAGGACCAGAAATCACACTGTAAGATTTTTTGAAGATCGTTCCACAATTTACACTAGGCCCCATATAAGCCCTACTCCCGGAAAACCGTTTAGTACGCCTAAAACCGTAATAAATAATGCTATCAAATTGAAATTCGGTACGTCACAGTTTTATAGGACGAGAAATCGCACTGCCAAATTTCGTGAAGAGTGGTGCATAATTTACCCTAGACCCCATTTAAACCCTACTCCCGAAAAACCGTTTAGTACGCCTTAAACCATAAGAAATGTTGCTATCAAATTGAAGTTCGGTACGTCACAGTTTTATAGGACGAGAAATCACACTGCCAAATTTCATGAAGAGTGGTCCATAATTTACCCTAGGCCCCATATAAACCCTACTCCCGGAAAACCGTTTAGTACGCCTAAAACACAGAAATCACACTGCCAAATTTCGTGAACAGTGGTCCATAATTGTTTAGTACGCCTAAAACCATAATAAATGATGCTATCAAATTGAAGTTCGGTACGTCACAGTTTTATAGGACGAGAAATCACACTGCCAAAAAAGATTAGTCCTTAATTTACCCTAGGCCCCATATAAACCCTACTCTTGGAAAACAGCTTAAGACCACTTTGGGAAAATAATTAAATTCGCCTAATACCATCACATATATAGATATTGCGGTGAAATTTTTTACCTTAATTCATATGGCAAGAAAAAATATCATGCAAATTTGTGAAATTTACTGTTAACGCTTAAACTAATTACACTACTGTATTGAAATTTATTCTAATTTATTTTTTATAATACCAGAAATCAGTCTTCAGAATTTTGGGATGATTGGTCCATAATTAACCATAGGTCCAATACAAATAACGCTCCTAAAAATTATTTTAGTTCGGCTAAAACTTTTACGAATCATGATATTTTACTCAAGCCAGTTCAAAGTTCTAACAAGAAACGCATAAAATTTTCTTATTGTCGGTCAATAATTTAATTCAGGTCTAAACCGCAACTAATTTGAATGCTGACATTCGTTTTTATGAAGATTAGTTAATAATATATATTAATTTATCATATAGAGCCCACTCCTGTCGGTGGAGGGCATCAAAGATTCGGCACAGCCGAATATAGCACTCTACCTTGTTTTCAATCATCTAATATAAGAACAACAATTGTAAACTTTTTGTATTACTGATTTTTAAAATCGAGAACTACTACTATTGGCTTATCCAAGCCAAAGTTATGCACAGTAACTTAGCATACAACTGAATCTTGTATCGCCCATCAACTTTAAGAACTGCCTCTGCGATATTCACATTTTAGACTCAACATAATTTTTAATTAAGCTGTGATGACATTCGCAGATCCAAGAACGAAATTCTCTGGTTTCTTAAAGTTATTCGTACATGGCGGTGTTTGTCCGTAGTATTGCACACACAAAGAAGAAAACTCGTATTATCCAAGAAAAATATCACAGATACTAAGGATAAAAGCCTTAAGAGCTTAAAACTTTGTTCAATTTGACTTTTTATCATATTATGTGGCAGGTAAGACTTTTCTGTCTAGGATACACGCCTGAGGTAATAAATGTAACCATTTTGTGAAAGGTTTTTCAGTCATTTACAGAAGAATATGCGTATTTTAAGCTTAAAACATATCTTAGGAGGACAGTATAAGTCAAACTACAGGTCGCCGTGCTTACACAATTCAATGAATGCATTGATTTGGTGATTCTGAATTGATTAAAATGAACGCTTAAGTGCCTCCGAACATCTAGTCATCTTTTATATATGAACATGACTCTACCAAAATGTATCAAGTCCATAAAATTATAATAAGAATATGTTTTAAGTCCTTAATGATCCACTTGGCCTTAACCAACAATATTTTTTAACAGTTTAATTGATATTATTTAAAAATACAAATCACTGAATTTAACTTTTTTTACAAAAATATTTTGAAACTCAAAGCTTTGCCCACAATGACAGCAACATTTTCGCTGGTGTTCACAATAAAGCAAAACATTTTTCCAAACCATACACTTTTTCAATTATGAAAAGGGTTGCAAATTTTGTCCACAACAATATTACGAATTTATTTTTATCTTTACTCTATTATAAAGCTGAAAAGTTTGTATGTTTCTATATTCGTCTGTTTGTATGTTTGTAAGTTATAATCTCCGGAACTGCCAGTCCGATTTTAAAAATTTCTTTAACAAAATGAAGAATGGAACTTCCTAACGGACATAGGCTATATAAGGTTCCACTAAAGTGCTAAGGATAGCGACCAGCGAGTAAAGAAAGAACATGTTAATCAATTAAAATAGGTAAGCATTCATTCAAAAGCCAATTTCGATCTATCAGGGTAAAATACCATTTGGTTTACAGATTGAGACGTCATCGGCAAACCCCTCTGAAGATATTGTGTGGTTACAATCGAAGCTAGTCAGGGCATCCTGTCCGTGAAAATCTGGGTTCGATTCCAAGGTCAGGCAAGAATAAAAATTTTAATTAATTTCATGTTGTCAAATTCCTTTCTTCATAAAAATAATTTAATGAAAATTAAATTCAATGAACTTAAGCCTGATTAAAATATCGAAATTTGGATTAAAACACCATTAACAGCTCAATAAAAATAACCACAATACTGATTATTGTTAACAGCTAAGGTACGAGCTATATGTTTAAATTTGTCCTTTAAGTTGTGCTTAAAAAGGTCAACAAGAAAAAGAAAGATAACAGCATGAAAAACAAAAAAATGTACTTTGGATTTCAAAAAGAATTATTGACAAAAAGTACGAAAAAACAGAAGTAAGGAAGAACATGTAAATCAATTAAAATCGATAATCATTCATTCAAAGCAAATTTTGATCTACCAGGGTAAAATACAATTTGGTTTAAAGATTGATGTTTAACTATTGACGTCATCCGTCGTCAATGACGGTGTGTGTCAAACGGCAAACCCCTCTGAAGAGATTGTGTGGTTACAATCGAAACTAGTCAGGGCAACCTGTCCGTGAAAACCTGGACAGGTTTTCAAGAATGAAAATTATCAAACAATTTTAATTAATTTCATGTTTTAAAATTCCTTTCTTCATAAAAATAATTTAATGAAAATTAAATTCAATGAACTTAAGCCAGATTAAAATATCGAAATTTGGAGTAAAATTAAAAATTTTAAAACGAGAACTAGAAAAATTTTCAACGCCAATTAACGAAAAACACTTAAAAACTTTCCAATCTTCAAAAAACTGGCAAAAAGAAAGATACAACTCCACATTTATCGACTTTGCTTACATAAAATTATCCCTTAAGATATGCTACAGTTTTTGCACATTGAATGACTAAAAATTACTAAGGCGTATACTTGATAAAGTTATTTCCTTTTTATATTTCCTCTGCAGTGTTCATAAAAAATAAAATAGATTTCAAACGTATTTTAAAACTAAATTTCCATACAAATTTTCCTTAAAATAGATTTAATACAGGCGGCAGCTTGTATTTAATAACGCTTGATAACTGATTAAAAACCAAAAGCTTCAATGTTAATATTATAAACAGAGAAAAATATGTTTTTTATTAATCCAATCGATGGAAAAAGTTTATTAAAAAATTATTAATAAATAAAAAAAAGTTAAAGGTCGTTCATAAAGTGTTTTCTTTTTTTTTTAATTTTAAATAAAAAGAGTATGTGTTGGTTATTCTTTTGGACATAATGTACGGACGATAGCGGCGGTGTCACTGGATGACGTGCATCCGAAACGTTACGATTATTTTTTCTTAACGATACAATGCATTAAAGCAAACAAGAGTTTGGTTTGATTTTACAACTATTCAATAGTGTTTAATTCATGTTATGTTTATCTCGTATTCTAACGTTAAATTATGTTCTTCAAATTCTTCTTCATCGGTAACATCACCATCCTCTGTATTCAGTGCAGACGATATTTGCTTAAAGAATCTGCGCAAGTTAATAGTTTAATAACTTCCGATGGAAGTATTTGGCGCTCTCTTTGATGAATGAGAGTGTTAAGGCGTTAGGAAGACATTAAGGGATCTGATGTATTAATTAAGGCTTTGTTAAACACATCTGTAAAATTGTTGATCAAAAAAAAGACCACCAAAGGTGACAATTTCCCCTATATGAAAGTTACTAACTTCAAATCGATATATCTCGATTCCTAGACGTGACCCAGCGAAACGCCGGGACACGTATAACTTCTTTTTTACCGATATAACATTTTCCGTTGGTTTCACCCGATCCCGATTTTGACTGTCGCATAGTGTAATGAGTATATTTACCGGGCTAAAGAAGATGCACTAACATTTTAAACTTCTTATTGTTATTTTCAATTTTCACTAAGCAATTGAACAATAATGCATACAAATTTTACCAGCACTGACAACAGAGCTTAACATTGTACAGAGGAAAAAACAACTGTAATGGTATTTTTAACAAATAGTATACCTACTCTGTCTCTTAGTTAGAGGCGGCATTGTGAGTAACTTTTTAATCACGAACATGTAAAAAAATATAAGCTTTTATTTCTTGGCTCACTTAATTTTCTCACTTTAGCCGACATTTTTTATACGGGTGTTAATGCCCGTACCTGTGATCTATAAGTTGATTTTACTCACGATCGTGCGTGTGTATTTTACGCCAATCACCTGCTCATCTTCACCTTTAATAAAAACTTATGTATATGTTTGACTGTAAAAAACAAAACAAAACTTGCGAAATAACCAACGAAATGTATGAAATCAAACGTATTTACAAATGTAAATAGTGCCAGGATTCGTAGAAAAAGATTCGTGCCAGAGCTAGAGTTAAATGAACATAATTTATAATTTTAATTATACCGGGGAATTAGTTATATAACTAATTGTAATGATTTATAAAATTCGTGCTCCGGACACAATAAAATAATTAATTATTATACGAGGACATCTCTTTGTTACCAATAATGAATTCTGGAATCAGCATATAATACAAGCTATGTATTACCTACTCGATTCCTATTGATTACCTTTTCCTGCTGGGAAGTGTCTAACTGTGAGAGCATTAGAAAAAACTTTTTCAAAATAAAACAGATATTATTACACGACGGCTTTCTACGACAAATTTTGATGGCAAATTGTATGGAAAATGTGGTTCCGAAGCAGTTTTGTTTGAACACTAATGACTTTATGTTTAGCAGTTTCGAAACGTAACTGCTCAAACGTTAAAGGGGAAATGGGCAGGATAAACAGTGAGTATTATAAAAAAGTTGAAAACTCTTCGTTGGAACTAAGAAAATTTCCTTTAATTGGAAAATGCAAGACATGAAGTGTTGCCATTATTTGTTGAATTGACAACTTTTGGAATATCCACACGAAGGCCAAGCTCTGTCCAGAATCCATTCTGAATTTTCCTTTTCCTATCAGAAACTTTTACCCGATCTTCGATTTCCCTAATCTGCCATTTTTTCAAGTAACGTTTGCATCATCCCAAATGCAATAGAAACTCGAAAAATTTATGTGCCAGAAAAGGGGACTCATACCATCTTAAAAAATACTTTCTTGTTCTTTAATCTTTAGTTTTTGTAATCCTTTATAACAGGAAGATCATATGCCAGCCACTTGCCATTTCGTTACTTAAAATATTTTAGGCAAGTGTGGCATTCCCGCCACTTCTGTCCCAACTTAATACAATAAAGTCGTATTTGTTGCTCTAAATATTTAATGTAATCTTCAGAAGGCTTATTTTTCTATTTTTTTCATAACACGGGTTAAGAGAGCTTTCTTCTTCTTCTCCTTTGTATGATTTTGTAGTCATATTTGAAAAAGATCACAGTTGCCTTACAAAAATTAATTTATTTCAAAGAATTGGAAATAATTGACCCAAATATTTAAAGAATAATATTTAATAGACCATTTACTTTTTTCGGATTGTTGTTGATTTTTTAAAGTTGTAATTTATTCAGGAAACAATTTAAACCATTTTTATATGCAAGTTTTCTTTTATTGTTACTGAAATTATGTATGCAAGAATGGGTCGTACACAAAGACACGCTACAAACCTGCTAAAAAAAATCCTTGAAAATTAACGCGTAAAAAATAAATTTTACAAAAACTCGTCCACAACCCCAAGAAAATTTTTTTTTGGAAAAACTGCTATCGCCATCGGCTTTAGCGTACAATTTTATCTTGGAAAGGATTTTTTTATTACCTGCAAAAAAAGTAAAAAAAAATGTAAGTTGGGCACTTTGAAAATGATGAGTGGAACTTTTTTCCTTATACCAAAAAAGTCGACGGCACAATATCGATTGCTAAATCGACCCATCCTAGTGGTTATGTTGGCTTTGAGGGTCGTTGTGGTTTATTTGCATAGACGCGTGACTTCAGAAACCCCTTCAAGAAAATATCTAGCAGGTTCATATCTCACTATCAGGGTGGCCACTTTACATCACCACGACGTGGTGACATTCTTTCAAATGACTTATACAAATGTTCCAATGCGACATGTTCTGTGTTACATAGTGTCATCCAGATGGTGTTCAGATCATCTTTTTCAGGACCAGGACAGAACTAGGGGGCAAATGGGAATTATGATGAACATTAATATCAGTTTAAAATTTTTTTTAATTTTTCAAAACAATGTCCTTTGCAGGTGCTATTAATACAAAAGATACTAAATAAACAGCATTAAAATACATAATGGAAGACCATTTGCAATACTCTTATATGCAATAAATTTTTTGGCTTTAAGATTAGGGTATATGGAAGACTTAGCATGACCGATTATATCTGTTTTGAGTGTAACAAAAACATATTTATATTTATTTAAAACACATTCAGACAATATTGTGTACGTGTTTTCAGGGAACAGTGGATTTTAATTTAAAGTTTTAGGTATCTTGAATCCAAACGAAACTAAAACTTTTATATTGTTAAGCTTATGAATTGTATTCTACTGTATTAGAAAACGAGAGCAAACACATATGAATATATTTAGACATGTCTGGGCCATATTCGTAATAAGAGGGTAGAGCAGGTGCGTTTAACTTTTTTGTCACAACAAAACAATTGCTAATCTAAATAATTGTTTCTCTCGTTTTTCCTTCTATACTTTTTTTTTTAATACGTTTTTATCATTGTGTAATTTTTGGCTTTTCTATTTCATTTAAATAATACTTAGCAAATATGTTTTCTGCATATATGTAAACCTCAAACAAAAAATGTTCGGTTAAGAGGAAGAATTGTAGATAAAAACGAAATATAAAAACAATTAACAGATTAGTATGCCCTACATTTGGTACTTAAGAAAGTTTAATGAGTGGGAAAGTTAATTTCTATGATCGAAATGGAAAAAAAACCTCTATAAATTATACTTTTATTTTGTACAAATACTCTGCAGAAAAGGCACTTATACTAAATCCCTGCCTAAATCATATACGTAAAATATTTGGAGGATAAAATTAAGAAAACATATTTGCTATAAACATAAAAGATCCGTATCATAATTTTATGTTTCTATTAATATTTATTAAATTGTTAAATTTCCTAAAACATTATTTAAATTAACTACAATTTTCCATCATATTCAAAGTGTTTTGTGAGAGTTTGTACAGGCAAAATATATTTGATTTTTCGTTATACTCTACATAGAAAGATGGGGGTATATTGTTTTTACTATTTTGCTTGTAACACCACGAAATTATCACGGGAGACCCTATAAAATGTATAAATTCTGTTCAACTGTCGGTTGAGCCCACGTTAAAGCTCGCCATATAAGACATAGACGAAACAAGACATAGAAAGATGAAATTTAGCAAAAATGCTCTTTAGACGAAATATTTATCTAAAACTAAATATCTATCAAAGTGCGTTAATATGTTATCCATTTCTCTCTGGAAGAATTCTTTTGGCACAATAGAAGAATGAGCCAAGGCAACATAATTTCGCAATGGGTCAAATCGGCTCATTATTTTAAATAGCCCTCACACAAGTGTCGAAAGAAATAATACTTTCGACGCGATAACCGAAAGACAAAATTATCTTTTGCCACATAATTTGGCATAAATAAGAAATATAAGCCCGATTTAGTATTTAAGGAAAAGGTCGATAATAACTTAAATATAAGAAATATTAGGTTATAAAAAATGGGACTCATTCATCCACTATTTAATCTAGCACCCCATACAAGTCCTATTTCAAATCGAGTCTTAAATATACAATGAGCTGACTAATGAGCAACTAAATTTGGTACACAGAAAAAAATTTCAATAGTTTTTTATTAAATAAAAAAATTGTCAAAAAAAAGTATTTCAATTTAATTAATGTGATAATTGAATCAATTATTTTTTTAACTGAAAAAATTTAAAATAAAATTTGGATTTAATTAACATTTTATATCAAATTTTATGAAACAAATTTTTAATTGAAATATTAATTAAATAACAAAAAACTTAATTGAAAAAAACGGAAAAAGGATTTGAATTAAGCGCTTTACAGCCTATTTTCAGACCTGTAGGATATTTTGCATTCCTTCCTCAAAAAATATAAAAATATTCATAACAGTGGATTTTTTTAATACTTCAAAAACTTTTTTTTTCGAACTTGCGAAAAAGGTTGAACAACGTTGATTATTTCACACGAAAATTTTGACATGTATCAATATTATTTGTCTCGCGATTTTTCAAAACTTAAGGTTTTTAGTGGTTGAAAGTATACAACATTGTTTTGCAAAGGTAAACAAAAATTATGTTTTTTTTTTAATTGTCATTAAAGAAGTAAAACTATTATATTTATGATTTACCAAATGAAAAAAACAAAAAAACTTAATTTTAGCACTTTTAGCTTGTTTCGTTCTCCAGATTCTCCAGATATACAGAATTGTAAAACGTCTTTGTATGGGAAGTGTCACACCCACTTCCCCAATCCCGCCCCTTTTTTTAGAGAGTTGGTGTATTGGCAACCAAGATGTTTGTACCAAATTTGAAAGCCCTAGCTCTTACCGTTCTCCAGATATACAGCAAAAAAGAATTTAAAAAACAACAAAAGCATAGAATTAATGGGAAAAATTAGAGGTAGTCGTGGTTTTTTGCTCTTATATCAGCCATTTATGTACCGATCGTCCTAAATTTCAATAGCAAACAATTACGGACTGTATGCGACATAAATTTATAGCAACCTAGCCTCCATCATATCTGGGGTCTTTGGAAACCCCATTTCAGCAAACGGACAGATGGACAACCCAGAGTGTCAAGCCAGAATGTATATACCTTATAGGGTCTTAGATCAATATTGTACAAATTATAAATGGAATGACAATGTTATATATACCCTTTTGCCTTCGGTGAAAGGTATACAAATTACAAAAATTATAAGCTGTTCCTTGAAATTCCCTGCGAAATAATATGAGCTGCACTAGTTTCGCACGGAAAATAAAAATGTTGCTAGAAACATTTTAAATGTTTTTCGTAATAAAAATACAGTGCCACTCTATCAACATTTTTTTGTTTGTATTTCACAGAATTTTTTTTATATTTAGTTTAACAACATTTCGCACGAAATACTGAACAGAATACCAGGCTTAAGCAACAAGTTGTAAGAGAAAAAAACAATAAACTAACTATTACACTTAATTTAAAAGAAATCTTTTATTCACCCAACTATATTTAATCCAAAACCAAATTAAAAAATCGTGTTGTTTTTGTTCCAAATGTATTTCTGCCCAAAGCTTTTCCACTGCAAAATGTTGCATTATCATCTGAAATAAAAGAATTATAAAATCAACTACAAAATCATAGGGAGTGAAACACATATGATATAGGTGTTTCACTCCCAAGGAGTAAACAACTTATTTCACACAAGTTTCATCTTATTGCCGATCAAAGATGGCTTGATGAAACCACCTGTAGGGAAACCAGAAAAATTAGGACCATCATAGATAAAAAAAGGACTAGGCGGCTACAGCCTAGTCCTAGCCCATTGGGAAGCACGCCCAAAGGTTAGGGATCCCTTACAATGACATATGTAGAAGTTGCGGTGACGAGGAGGAGGAAGAGTAAACGGAGCATCTTTTGTGTCATTGGCCGGTCTTCGGAGATCTTAGACTTAACGTGTTTAGTCGAAGAACCCCTGGAGACAAAACGTGTCTCTCTAATATTGATGTTAACAGGATCCACTTCTTTATTAAATCGACTGGGTGGCTGAGTGGGAATATTGGCGGCCAGGTGACATAGGACCCTTGGCAAACGGTGTGACATCGTAATACAATGGGAATTAATCAATGGACACAAGTGGACCGTGCTTGAGTACGGCTACCAATGGAACCTTACCTAACCTAACTACAAAATCCATATTATTGTTTATTTTTACTTAACTTTTGAATAGTCTAAATACCTTCAATGTTTATGGACACAAGGAATTTGTTAACTCCTAATCATCTACGACATTATTATTATTTTTAGGCGGTGCGCAAAATTACCCCAGGAAATATGGATCCAAAAAGATATAAAGAATTGCCCCAATATTTTACATGAAACACAACAACACGCAATTTTGAGGCAATTTTTTTGTTTTTTTTTTGCCCTTTTTCATTTTTTCTGTTGGGGCGTTTTAGCATTTTAAGTGCAACTAAAAATTACACAAAAATCACGGAATGAAAAATAGCCCCATATAAAATAACAATTTTAACTTTGGGGCTATTTTTCATTTACTGAAATAAATTGTAAATTTTAAGAACTGAAAACTTACCCCAAAAAAAAGTTATATAAACTTTGTAAAATTATATAGGAAAATTCCGATTCTATATACCAAAGTGAAGAAAATTCACCCGGCTATGCAGAGATACTTTAGTTGCCGGTGTTCGTTGTACCGCAGAGGCAAAAATCCTTGCGCCTGGCCGAAGGCCCAACCCTGCTATCTATCGTGTGATTTTCAAAACCAAAACTGTATAATTATTCAGGTTATTAAAAATGAGGATTTTGAAATTCGGGATTTTAAGTTTCGAGCATATGAACACAACCGAAATTTTTTTTTAATGTGTACTTCTTTTGGGGTTAAATTTCGTTAGCAATTTTAAGGTGATTTTTCATAATGAAGAATTACACCAAATTTGGGGTCAAATATAATTTTCTTTTTAGGGCTATTTTTAATTTTTTTTTATGGTAATTATTCTTTATGAAAAACAGCCCCAAATTAGGGGTAAATTTTCAATTTTGTTTTGGGGCCATATTTCCTCGGGCAGTATTTATATTTCGCAGCGCCTTATTATTATTCATGTCCATGTTTTACTTTTTAATTTTCCATCAATTAAAAATTTACTTAATAATAATGTGCACTGTTTTATTTGTTAAGCTGTGAATACAAAAGTTGTTAGTTTGACAACATTTGTACGCTATTAGCAATGAGAACATGTCGTTAACTATTTTACAACACGTGGTTGCCAATTTGAACGAAATGATATTTTTTGCATTTTTTATTTTAATTTGATACCGTTATGCTAAAAATGTGACAACAGATGTTAACGAAATATTGACAATATTTCGTAATCGTTTTAATACCACTGGTTGACAATTTGTTATCATCTTTTTTCGCTCTTTGTATTTTGCAATATGCAGTTTGTACAAATTCAATCACATTCGAATAAAATGTTTTAATAAAGACCTGTTCCGAAATTCAAGAAATTTCAAATCACGTGCTTTAAAAATTAAACGTGTTATTTTGTGGTGTTCTGAAAATCACACCGTTTTTGTGTTTCTCGATGTGCTTTCGGTAATTGAAAATCACACAGAAAAGCATAAAAACCAAGCACTTCAATATCACATGAGTGATTTTAAGAGGCGTATGAATTTTGAAGTCAAGTGATTTGAATTAAAGTGATTTGCAGAACATTCCTGATAATATTTATCTAAAAATATTTCGAGCTGACTATTTTCTTTGCTTTTTTTTATAATAATTAGGATATTCATTTAATCGGGCTTTTACTTTAATCGGTTAATCGCTCGATTAATTAACCGAGGTTTTGGTTTAATCGGTTAATAATCGGTTAATATTGTTATTGATCTGTTAACCGATTAATAAATTTTAACATAACAAACGACAATTCTTTAACTAAAATGAACAAACAAAAGAATAATTCATACATATGTAATACATATTATGTTTTAATTAAAAAATTAACTGTAAGATCATTTTATTAGTTTAAGAAGATCTTATAAAATAATCATTTATACAAATAATTTGGTTTTAATGTTTAGGATGCAAGCGTTTATTTTCTTTAGTTGGATAAAACTTGACTTTGAAAAAATTCTTTCATTTATTGTACACTGAAAATATTTTTGCCCCAATTAAAGCATTAATCAAAAATAAAATCAGTTTTAATTAAAAATTTTATTCAAGTGAATTAAGCGTTTAATCAAGTGAATTAAACGTTTAATCAAGAGAATTAAAAGTTTAATCGATACTATCAATTTGCACCAGTGAAGAAATGAATAGTAACAATTAAACGTTTAATTCACTTGATTTAACGTTTAATTCACTTGATTAAATTTTTAATTATAAAAATCTGTGTACATGTTGTAGAAATCAAAAGCAGAATATCTAATTTCTCAGTCCTTTTCCTGTATTTTTCTAAACACAAAAGATCTTCCATTATTTCACTAGCTCCTGTTTTAATTTTATTTTTAAAATTTTAACACTTCCAATTGTTTCGGTTAATTCTGTTAACAGATTGATATGAGAAGATATGAAGAGAAACAAATAACTAAACGCATACCTATAAAAAGTACGTAAAACAAAAAGCTGTTGACAGCAAACATTTATTTAAAATGTAGCTCACTGAATACCTTCTTCGTTTGTATGAAAAAATGTTTTCTAAACACGACCTTTTGTATATGAGACTAAACCAATAATGTACAAAATAGATGTTATAATACTACAAAAAGTTAAACATTTTCTTACATCGGTTAATCGACTGAAATTAACCGCTTTAATCATTAATCGAAAAAAGGCAATTTTTAAATCAACCGATCAGTTAATCGGGTAGTTATTAATCGGTTCACCGAATTAAATAAAATAATTTAATAATAATCCGTCGTTTTATAAAACCTTATAATATTTATTCCCCCACCATTATAGATTTAGCGTTATTTACTATTATATTAATATATTAATTAGTAAAAAATAAACATAACCATCACTAAACTTTATTTCCTTTTTATTTAATGTAAGGTGTCTTCAAAGCACAAAAAACCCCCAAAATGAAGGCAGAAAAATATTTTATTCATACACAGTTATGAATGTCGCAATAAAAATTTATTATAACTTCCGTTTCCTTTTTCAAGAAATATTATGAAAATAACTAACCAAAAAAAATATGACAAAAACAAAAAACAAACCAGCAAATATTTTGCACACAAATGTCACAAAAACATGAAGAGAAACATTAACAGTTTTTGTGGAAACTTAAACGTTTAATGACTGAGAAAAAAAGTGTAATTGTTTTTCCTTCTTAGTGTTCTGCTTATATTCGTGCTAATTTCGTTTTTGCTTTGGCTTAATATTTATATTTATGCGAACGAGTGAGTAAATGCACAAATACCAAGCTATAAATATTAAATTAACCGCTCCAGTACTTTTTGAAGGCCTCTTTACTCCTTTCAAAAAGAATCGTTTCTTTTGATATTATGCCTTCAAGAATATGTCTTCTAGAAAGTATACATTACTTTTAAAAATACCTTTCAAAATATTCATTACAGACTTGTTACTCCAATCTTTACATTGGGTCTTCACCTAAGATAATATCTGATATAATATGTGAGAGAACGCCGACAGAATGAGAGAGCACAAATCTTCATGTTAATCTTAATCTTTAACCAGGGAACATGTATCTTATAAGATTTCATAATTTACTGATTTTCGCACAGTAAACTTGTGTCGTCTTATGCACAGAAAAAGGTGTTTTATCAATTAAAAAATGTTTTAAAAAGTATTTAAATTTAATTAATTAAATCAATTATTTTTTTATTTGAAATAATATTAAAAATTTAATTTTGATTGAATCAATTATTTTTTTAGTTGAAAAAATATTAAAAATTTAATTTTGATTTAATTAACATTTTAGTTGTTTTGAAATAAATTTTCAATTAAAATATTAATTAAATATCAAAAAATATTAATTGACTTTTTTCGTTTAAAATAAAATAATTTAAACATGTAGAATTGTTGTTGGTAATTGTCAATATTTATTTAAACAAATTAACACATTGTTTGAAATGGCAAAGTTTTTTGATCATTTTTTTAATTAAAATTAAAAATATCATTTATTGAAAATATTTTTTCAAAATTTTAAAATTTTTAGTAATCAATATAATGATTTTGGAAATAGATGCAAAATCAATAACTTGTTTGCTTGATATTATGAATTTGGAATAAATTTGGTGATTGAAGAAACTTAATAATTTTTTCTGTGTGACTTTAAATACTTTCAGCTTAAACATAAAATTTGTTTTAAAATACTGCATAAACTTAAAAATATGTATACGTCAATTATTGCTTTTAAATCAGAGACATTTACAAGAACACCATGTGTAATTTAACTTAAATTTTATTGTTTTATTTAGTTTTTTGCTTCATATTTCCGTTAACTAATAGTTTAGTTCTTTTTTTTTGTTTTATTTCTGTTTTTTTTTTTATATTGGTATTTTATACAATACATCATTTAAAAAAGCATTTTTCAATTACTTTATATTAACATTTATGTTATATATTATAAATTTTTCTTTACAATACTACTTGGTATTTTGTATTTACAAACGACTTTAAATTTTTCTTATTAGCGGAGTTCACTGTTTGCTGCAAAGTGAACAATATCGTAGATTTTTTATTATATTAAACAACAAAATACATATTATTTCCGTTAGGTTTCATAGAAACGCTACGATATGTATATGTGTAAAGATGAATATGTCGAGTTAAATATGTTTTGACGTAACAGATTAGGTCGCTTCATATTTAACTTTGGATGAAATGACGTAACGATATGTTTTTAAAAATTCAACTTTTAAATATTTTTCATGAATTTTATGGGATTTCAGGCATATTTGGATGGATCCTTCTTTGTCACTCATCGGGCCATCTAAAAAATTAGGACTAAGGACCAAACTATCCTGTGAACTATATTTGTTATATTTTAAAAAATTTTCAATTTTCAAAAATTCAAACTTTTAAATTTTTTTGGTTAAATGATCGGATATTTTATATATTTTTGGAATTTTTTAAGGTATATCTATGTTTTATTTAAGCAACCACATCTTAAACGTAAGCCCAGTTTTTAAATATGTGATAGCATAATACGTCGTATTTAAATTTGTCGTAACGTCATTTTCTCCAGAGTTAAAATAAAGCGTCGACTTTTACTTTTACAAAATCTAACGACGCGGTTCTACAGAGAACTCTTTTACTTAAAGAAATTCGTTATTGGTTTCCGCAAAAGATTAAAGTTTGCGCTATTCTTTCCTTTGTTTTTAGTTTTTAATATTGTTTTTAAGCACTTTTCACAAGATTTGCACTATTTGCACTAAAAAAAATAAACATTTTAATGTTTTATATGTATGTACATATGTGTGTGAATTTTTGACAGCACATCTTATAAGATGGTTGTTATAAGATTTCTCATAACAACTGTCCCATAACATTTATTATAATAACGGGTGTTTGGTAGCAGATTTATATTTTTAAACTTAAATAAAAAACGTAATAATTGACACAAGGATTTATTAATAGCATTGAACGATAGAAAAAGCATCTGGATAACATAAAGAGTATGTGATCCAGATGTCTTCCGTCGTGTTGAACACACTGTTCAAAACGGAGACTTATGTTCTGCGCCATACGCTGCAGTAAACTTGGTTCAATTGAGCTGATTTATCGACGAATATTTTCCTTTAAAGCTACAAGAGATTGGCATTGTCATTATAAACCCTCTCTTTGAGGTAGCTCCATAAAAATAATTCCATGGGAGTTAGATCCGGTGACCTCGGTGGCCATTGGATGTCCCCAAAGCGACTGATCAGTATTTAGGGAAAATTTTCCCACAGTCGCCCCATCCTGCTGAAACTACATGTGTGAAAAGTACGATGGATGAGCTCGCAGGTTTGGCAAAAGAATTCCGTAATCATGCGTCGATAATTTCCACCGTTGACATTCGTCGCCTGGCCTCGAGAATTTTTGAAAAAAAATGGTCCAATTACCTCATGCGTGAATAAGGCACACCAAAAAGTTACCCTGGGGGCAATTAAATGGTTTTTGATGTTGCAATCGAGGGTTGCTGGTTCTTGCAGACCAGTAACGGCAGTTTTGCTTGTTGACGTGGCCGTTTAAGTTAAAATGAGCCTCGTCGTTCCAAAAAATGGGGCTAACAGTGTAAAAACGCTCCAACAAAAATTGTTGCGTAAATCAAAGTTACTTTCTTTCCGCTCTTGAACAATTTGAATTTAAAAAGGATGGAACTTCAGATCCTTTTTTAAAATTTCATGAATTATCTCTCTTGGAAGTCCCAGTGAGGCTGCTCTTTTCCGTATTGAAAGTCGCATATTTTCACGTAAACTGCTTTCAACCAGTTCAATGTTTTCGTGAGTCCTTGACGATCGACTGGGCCCAGGCCGTGGGACAATCATAGCCGAAATAGTTGCGCGGAGTCTCTGCACCCACGAACGAATTAAATTTACACTCGGTCCATCACGTATTTGCCGAATACCGAACTTTGAACAAAATTGTCGACGAGCAATTACGTAAGAATTATTACTTTTAAAAAATATATCCACAGCGAACGCGCGATGCTCATTCGACCACAGCGACATCGTGACTGACAAATCCGCACAATCGATAATTCCAACAGCGCCAACCTCCCTCGGCACCGTTTAATACTTTTTTAAATAATCGTATTTAAAAATATAAATTTGCCACCAGACACCCTGTATTAATACTAACACTACTTGAGAGTCCACACGTAATATAATACTCTCCGTGATTGAATTTTACGTTTACTGATATAAATATCTTATATCTTATCTCAGTTGGAGACCCTGTGTTAAGAAGGGAGAAACCATGTTTTCCAGTTTTAATGTTTTGTTTTTAGTGACATTCGTTACTCCCTTCTTTGGAAAGGGAAAGAATTTGTTCTATTTTTATATTCTTTTTGTTTTAGTTGCTCTTACGTAAACGAATATGTTACTATTCAGCTGTTATATTTTCTTTACCAAGCTTATGTATAAATAGGTACTCTTACGTAAACGTGATATTGCGTTGCTTATGAACCTGATAATATTAAACATTTTCTCTTTTATAATTATAAAGCGAACATTCCATCGACGTACATGACGTTTTTATATTTTTTTATAAAACGCGTAAATAACGAAACCTAAAATTTGTTAAGGGCCTAATTGTGTAAAACGCAACTCAACGCCAAAAATTTTATTGAAAACAAAAACAAATTTAAAAATATTTCATAATTTTGTTGTTGCTTCCTACAAAAATTCATATTGTTTTTTTAAATTTTCAACGCCACAATATATGAAGTGTTTGAAATGGAAAAATTTAATATGAATTCCTGTTGAAAGAAACAGCAAAATTATAAAATATTTTGAATTTGTTTTTTTTTTGTAATGAAATTTTTGCGTTACGTTGCGTTTTTCACAATTAAAGCTGAGTTGGGAGAACGTTGCTGTACCCGTAAAGTACTGTACCGGACTGCTAGCACGTTGGTGCACTTAAGGTGCCCGTACACAACATTTTTCTCCGACTTGTGAAATTACCCAGTGCACAATACATACATGTCGTGTATTACATTTACAACATTGCATCTGTAAAAGTCAGACGCAAAGTCATCTGACAAATTCAATTTGAGCGTGCTCTTTTTTCTTCTGACAAACCATCTGACATCAGCTGTGTCTGTGCCCTATTGACGGAATAATAAGCCGGCTGAAGTTAATATTTTATAAAACCGATATAGTTATGATCATTTCACCATTGAATATAAATAATGTCTATATATATGTATATATAAATCGTTTCATTATAATATCCTAAATTGGTTTCTTCGAATTTAAAGAAAAAAATGTTTAGATGGCTGAACTGTTTTACGGCGCAAATAAAATTTTTTGTGGTGGTTGCACACTATTTTGTAGCAGGAAACTACTTCGGTTTCTGTAAAAACTATGCGAAAAAAGACAATGTCAGAAGCAAATCTTATGTACGTTTGTGACAATATATTATAAACCTTATGTATAACAGCATTTTTGACAGATATTCACAATTACATGTGACTTGAATAGTTGACAAGTCAGATGTAAATAACATGTCGTGTTATTTATTAAAACGTGTCATACCCTGTAAATAATATTCGACTAAGTGTTCCATTTTAGATAAAAATGGACTACTTACACCATGGCCCTATGTAATATAATCATGGACCATGTCATTGCTAAAAAGGAGTTTGTATTTAAACGACATGTCTTTGTTTTTAAACGATTTCAAAACTATTCCTCTGGAGTACACCATGGAGTAGTTTCAAAACTAATCTACTGGGAGTATGTATGAACATGGAGTAGTTTTAACACTACTGCGTTGTAATGCAAAGCTGGGTTATAAAGTCTAGCCTTAGGACATCGTAATGTTAAATATACCATGTTTTTAATACATTTGGGTTACATTTGGATTAGTCCTAGTCCCTTATGGGCTATATTTTATATGCGTGTATGGACTAGTCGTATTATTTGCAGGGTATTTCTATCACATACATAAACAAAAAAGCTATAATATACATAAAACAATACACACAGGGATGGGAAATCAAATGGATTAAACGGTGACCGCTGTGCAGAAAAAGTACCAAGAGATTTCAATGGTATTAAAACAGTATTTAGTGAATGTTAAATTGGAGACCTAATGTAGGAATCCTTCCATATTGGAAATACAAATTAATCTCCGAGTGATGAATTCATACAACTAAATAAATCCATTTATTATGTTGTATCCAAAGAACGTAGGACCCCAATTGGAATATTAATTTAATCCAGCTACACTAAATTTCTTCCAAGGAGGGATTCAAGTTGATATAGTTGAAAACTTCCTTGACCTTGGAATACAACTTGACCCTAAACTGAGCTTTAATTCGCATATTACGTTAATAATAAACAAAACTAGAGGAACACTTGGATAAATAAAACGCTGGGCAGAGAAGTTTGATGACCAGTGTATGCCACTTGTTAGGCCGATTCTCAAATGTGGAACGATTATTTGGAACCCCATTTACCAATCGTATCATAATTCAGTCGAGTCGGTACAGAAACAATTTCTGCTCTTCTGTCTTCGCGAATTATATTTAACCCACTAGCTTTGCCTCCACACACAGCTCGACTGGCTCTGATAAAGCTCCCTACTTTAAAAAGTCAAAGAACAATGCTGAATGCACAGAAAAAATTATCAGTAGCTTTTAATCAATTAAAAAAATTGTTGAAAAAGTATTTCAATTAAATTAATGTGATAATTGAATCAATTATTTTTTTACTAGAAAGAAAATAAAAGATTAAATTTTGATTAAACATTTAAGTTGTTTTGAAACAAATTTTTAATTACAATAATTACACTGTGCTAGAATATGACTCCTTTTTTTAGACAAGCTGGGCACATGGCGCACTATGGGATTTCTGCTGCAAAAAAGGCATTCTTTGACTATTACTTTTAAAAAATTTAATGATGCTATTTTATAGAGAAGAGTCTGGCAAACAAAAATCTGCATTTCTTTTAAGATATATGTGTTCTTAGAAAAGATCGGTTGAAATCAGGTTAATGTTGTGAAAGAGAAATATATGGTAATTTTGTTCAAATTGAGAGTTTTATATATCGAAGATGAAAAAAAAAAAAAAAAAAAAAAAAAAAAAAAAAACCTTTATATTAAAACAAATATTGTTGTACTTAATATTATATATTTCAATAAAGAAAATATCTAATCTAATCTAATCTATATCGAAGATGTTTCGAGTGGAAAAATCTGAGTGTCGGTTTTATTTAAATCCGTAGCCTTGTTTTTAATTTAAAGAAAAAGTTATTGCGTACATAGTTTGGGATATATAGGTGCATCAAAATTGTCCTTAAAAATTCAGCATTGGCTGTTTTCCTTGGAGAAAAAGTCAGTTAGCTCGGTTTACCTCCGTGCTCTCAGTATAACGAAATGAAAGGTAAAAGGCCCTTCTTTCGAATTAGTCAAAAAAATTCACCAACTTTTGTCAATCTTTTAAAAAAATCCAAATTTAGTAAAAAAAAGTCACGAATATTGCACCCTAGTATTTGTAATAAAAAAGTTTTGCATACCTTTAGGCTAAACCTGCCTGTTACTGTCCACAAAATTCTTATTCATGGAAAGGACATAATATATGCAGCAGTACTCCCAATTGGTATGTTCTCAGAGGAAGCAGAAGAAGCGCGTAAAAAATTGTTAGTTTTTTTTTTTATCAATTAATAGGAGTGTGCCAAATTTAATCAAATTCTATTGAGAATTGCGCCCTAGACATTGAAAAGAAAAATACGTGGAAAAATGGGGGTCCAAGGGAGGTACCCTAGGAGTCGACGGATTTTAACTAAAATTTGTAGTGCTCTTTTTTTGATCAACTTATGGACATCTGCTAAATTTTATCAAATTCCGTTGCGAATTGCGGCACATACGTTAAGAAGAAAAATAAGCGAAAAAATGGGGTGCAAGGGAGGTACTTCTAATAGTAGACGGATTTCAACTAAAATTAGCAGAACTATCTCTTGTATAAATTTATAGATGTCTGCCAAATTTCATCAGATTATATTGAGGGTTACGGCCTATATATTCAAAAGAAAATTAAGTGAAAAAATTGGCGGTCCAAAGGAGGTACCCCTAGGAGTCGACGGATTCAAACCAAAATTAGTTGAGCTCTTTCTTGGATCAACTAATAGACGTGTGCCAAATTTCGTCAAATTCTATGAAGAATTGCGACCTATACATTGAGGACAAAAGTTCGTGGAAAAATGGCGGTCCAAGGAAGGTACCCCAAGGAGTCGACGGATTTGAAAAATTTTTTGAGTTTTTCTTTTCTAATTAAAATTGAACACGTGTGCAAAATTTCACTCCTTCTATTTTTTGCAGTTAGATGTATGAAGAAATACCACTGTGTAGCGTCTTAACATAATTCAGATTTGCTGAATACAATGGTGATAACCGTGGTTAGCTCTTGTTTTCGATATATACTGTTATCTCGAAAATGGTGGAGGTTGCACAACATATATTCGCATAACTCAAAAACGGTTCAGTTTATTGAAATTACTAAAAATAACCGAAATTCCGCAATAAAATTACCTTAAGGTAACTCTTCTTATATGCTCAGTCATTTTAGAAACATAATTTTTTTTGGCAAAAAAAAATAATTTCTTAGCAACATTTTGAAATTTTTGTTTTTTAAAAATTCATCAAAAATTGGAAAATGCAGCTATGCTTCTAATTTTTCCAGGCATATAAAAAACAAAGTTGCAAGCAAAACAAAAGCCATAAATGATTAAAATCTGTTAACAACTTTTTATTTTTTACACAAACGACGTAAAATTTTAATTAGCTTAAGAATTTCATAAAGCGCAATATTAGTATGGGAGCCTCCCCAAGAAGTGGTAATAAAGGGCAATTATGTCTCGAGAAAATGTCAAGGACACAAAAATAATTGAGGTCCGTCATACATTATATCCCACTAGGGTCGACTCCTGGGCATTTATGGGACTTTTTTCAATATATGTACATACTTCTAGTGTGTATTGAAAATTTTGTGTGGGAGCACTCTTAAGGAATGGCGATAGCGGGTAAGTTTGTTGGAAATTAATGATTGAACTGAAAAATTAAGTGAGGATGGTCATACATTTGACCCGTCTAGGGGCATCGTAGGCGCTGCAGGGGCCAGATATAAGATCAGCGTACCCTTGTCTGTTTTTCAACTTGCACAGTATAATTAAATAACAAAAATCCTATTTGATTTTTTTCGTTTAACATAAAATAATTTAAACTTGTACATGGCCCAATTAGTAGGGCTGCTCGAAACACCTGCTAATTTTTTGTAGAGTTGTATTTTTAATCAAAATACATAGGCAAAATGTCAAAAGTTGTTTACATTTTTTATTATATTTTTTTCAATATTCTTTATTGAAAATAAAATTAATAATAAAAATTTTAAATAACCATAATAATAAAAAAAAGTGTAATAACATTAAAATGCGTTATTGTGCAGTGTGTAAAAAAACATTTAAAAAGTGGATGCGGTACGTTATTTTCAGTGCCCAAAGTCCCAGTGGAAAGTGCAACATGGGGTGAAATTTGTGACATGAATTTGGCCCCATCACATGAAATTTGCGCAGACCATTTTGTACGCCAAAATTCCAGTTAAAAATTTTCATTACACAGAATAAAAATATGATAAAAACAAAATACATTTTTCTTAACAGGTGACAAGTTTTTGACATTTTTACCATTTGTATACACAAATAAAACGCGTGTTATTTTTTCTATTGTTGCATTGTTGTAGTTGTGCGCAGACCTACTAATTGGGTCATGGACTTGTAGAATTATTGTTGGGAATTGTCAAAACCTGTGCTATATTTAATTAAATCTATTAACACATTGTTTGAAACAGCAAAGTTTTTTGATAATTTTTTTAATTTAAACTAAAAATAACATTTATTGAAAAAAAATATTCAACATTTTCCACTCTTACAATTTCTAGTAATCAACAAATTGTTTGCTTGATTCTATGAATTTGGTATGAATTTGGTGATAAGAGACATTTTTTAATTAAAACATTTTTTCTGTATGTATCGTTTATTTTGACTATTATTAGGGGTTATATCTGCGCTAGATTTTTAATTAATGAGATTCCATCTAATATTCTTCAACGGTCATTCCGACATTTCATACCGTTATCCGTCAACTTATTCAGAGCTAATTATGGTCATGCTGACCCTCTTAGAGAATGTGTTACACTTTTAATCAATTATATAGATGTTTCATTGGATCAAAAGTCAATAAGTAGATTAATAATTGCTTTTCTTAATTGATAGTTAAATTAATGTTATGTTATCATATGTTTGTTAAAAGCGTATTTTATTTAAGGGTAAATTTAAATTTGTAAAATGTCTGTAAGGAAAAATCCAAAGACAAATTATAATTTAAAAAAAAATAAGTAAATGTCCTGCCGTAAAAAGCAAAATGCAAACCTGCTTAATGAGAATTGGATGCAGTGAGATAGAGAAAGATATGACTCGTCGACTAGCATTTGGTTTTTTTTTCAATTCGAGTCTTGAAGTATGTTAAAAGGTTTGATAAGAAAAACTTCTCTCAAGCTGCAAATATAAAATATAAAAAGTTTTTTTGTCTCTCCTATAAAATTTCCTGAAAGGGGGAGTGAGCAGGTTTACATATAAAGCCGACGAGTAACTCTTATGCCGAGGCCACGCAATGAGCGGCTAAGCGGCGAGCGTCTGAGCGGTGAGCGGCAAAAAATTAAAGCCTATGATTTACTACTGAAGTGGTCAGGCAATGAGCGTCATTTCTGAGCGGCTAAGCGGCATTTCTAAGCGGCTAAGCGATGCCGCTCAGGAATAAAACATGTTTTAATTTTTAGTTGTTTTCTGAGCGGCAAATAATAGACATGGCAAATGTGAATGTGGAGATTATAATTTCACTTGTACAAAGCCAACCGGTGTTATGGCAAGACAGATATCAAATTTTAAAAATAAAAATATAACCGACAAATTATGGAGTGAAGTTGGTGAAATTTTGATATACATGTGTATAATAAAAAATAAACTTATGTAACCCAAAGTTAACACAAGCCAATCTGTTGTTAACTTTTTGTATTGCCAAAATCTGTCTGGAAATTTGCGAAGATTTGTATATAAATGTTTATATTCGCCGTAATGTTGATTTATAGGATGAACACCAAATCTTCTTTTTTTTCTTTATCTCTCTTGACAGTGGCATTTTAATAACTACCCGCTCAGAAATTACGCTCAGTAATAAGCCACTTCCTACTCGAACTCGCCGCTCAGACGCTCGTCGCTTAGCCGCTCATTGCGTGGCCTCGGCCTTATACAACAGAAGTCGGGATTGAAGAATAAGCTTAATACCTAATGCTACCGAATTAACCGTGCCGTCCTTAATGTGTCCAACATTCGGTCAGGGTGCCCTAAACACCCCACATATTCAACTCTCCAGCCCACCGTTCTTTTCTAAGTCCAATGGATTTACAGACTAAGCCAGTAGAAGTAACAAAATTTCTGACTGGGATCTCAATGTTAAAGCATCCAATTAAATATTTTATAGTTTTAGCTTTTACAACTCCTACAAATGATAATTTAAATTTTTAAAATGATTGTTCCGTATTAAATAAAACATAATTGCCATCTGTTAAATGAATGCACTATTTTAAATATATATAATAATTTAATTCTTTAATTTAGCCAATAAAATGCAATAAAAATAAAAGATGCAAAAAAACATTCATAATCCCTGTTAAACTCATGTCCGTACAAAAATAAGCAAACAAACAGCAAAACGAATAAAGCTGGCATCAAAATGAATTGAGTTAGTTCTTGTAGTTTTTTAATTAAATTTATTTAAATCCATAAAAAAATGAAAATATTGCATTTGTTTCGAACAGTTAAATAATGAAACATGTTGTAACATACTCAAGCTAGTTATAAAGGCAAACAAACAAGACGAAAAAATATGTCAGATAGAAAATGCACCCTATAAGCAATTTTTTTGATAACTGTATATTTAAATATGAATGTAGCCATCTGCTTCTTAATGTTACTTTCCGACCACAACTTCAAATATATTCGCCTGTTTCCCATAGTGTCTCCTGAAGCAATTCAAATTATTCATACGGACTTAATCCTGGTCAGATGTGCATGTTCTCCTGGGCATGTTACAATTTAATCTATCAATCAATCTTTTGGATGGCTTTTCGTATATCAAATTGTTTTTTTTTTCAACTAAAATTGAGTTTTTTCATACCTTAATGGAAATGAATTTTAAATTGCTCGAAATAAAATTGAGTGTAAATATATTTTTTGTTTTTACACAAATGAAATTTGTAACTTGTTGTGAGCAATTAAAAGTTTTATTAGTTTTTTTTATACTAAAAAAAACACACACACCAACTGCAACAAGCCGAATCGGTCAATTGAAAAGTCGCTTGAAATAAAATAAAACCTGATTTATACTGGTCTGTTCCACATTCCGGTCAACATGGTTTAAATTCCGGGGTTGCAATTCCAATTGAATTTGTTCTAATTCTTTTAAATTAAATTTTTGTTTTTTGGAAAAGCAAAATATGAAAATACTTTCACTTTTGATCGGAATTGATTTCTGTGACAGGGTTCTATAATTAGGTATTCCTATTAATTTTTAAAGATAAACATAATAAAAGGAACACACTTTTTAGTGAATCCAAAACAATTGTACTTCAATTTAATACATTTTTTTTTTTTAAATAATTAAATTTTCTTACCCCACATATTCATAAAAAATATTAAAGGTTTATTGCAGGTTTATGAAACGAATTTCCTTTTTTACCCTTTTTTAATCAAAAATATTTTTTATGAATATGTGTGTTAGTTTTTTAATCAAATCAATAGACCAAGAATTTTATTCAAATCTTACCTTTTAATCAAAATGAACAATGAACAATTTTCTTACTTCGTTTTAAATAAAATTTTCTTAAATCAACTTAGTTTGTTAAGTTCTTTAATCAATTTAACAGACTTTTTAATATAATCAACACAAACTTACTTCGGTTTAATTAAATTTTTTTTTAACAATTAAGTTTTTCAGCTTTTCAATAAAATCAACAATTTAATTTTTTTTACCTTTTAATCGAAATCAATATTGTGTTTATAACCGTGCTTCGTTTCAGCTAACATTTTCTTAAATCAACTGGATTTGTTTAATTCTTTAATCCAATCAATAGACTTTTTGATAAAATCAACACAACCTTAATTCGATTCAATTCATTATTTTTAATAATTATATTTATTTTAGTTACTCAATTAAAAATTTTAATAACATCAATTAAATCTGCTTTTTAATCAATATTAATAATTTTGATTTTTTTTTTATCCCAACGGAGACGGTACCGCGACCAAGCCAAGTATATTGTTCCCAACCCCCCTTTAGTTGGCCAAAAGACTCTCTGCCACCGAAAGGAATCGAAGAAGGTCTTTTGTCGGTGTTGCACCGACTCGGGACGAGCCTATCGCGCCATGTCCCAAGTGTCTCCTTCTGGCTCATGCCAGCGCCGGGCAGTTACACAGTAAATGCCCTGTGGTCTCGGCCTCCTCAAGACATAGTCTGAATTCCTGGTCATCTGCCAGGTCCATCCGAAACAGGTGGTACTTGACCGTATGGTGACTTGTGAGATAAGCCACCAACAGTCGTAGTTACCGTCTGTTGAGACCCCTTATCTCAAATGTACTCCCGGGAAATATCAGTTCCTTCGCCTGACGAATTCCTGGGGGTGATACCCAGTATCTCCTGTGCTCACTGAGAGCCCATTCCTCCAGTAGGGACTGGGTAGTGGCCCAACTTAACCCACAAAAGGGCTCGGAGTCCACCATTTTGGCGCTTGTTCCAGCCCTAACCAGCTCATCAGCCCTATCGTTTCCCGGGACCCCCGAGTGTCCGGGCACCCAACAGAGTGTCAGTCTGTTTTTTGAGCCCAGCTCCTTTAGCCTTGTCCGGCATTCCACCACCAACTTCGAGGACAATTTCCAGGAAGAGAGTGGCTTAATCAACCCTTCACCACAGATGGAAGGGGTATTCATATCTAAGTTCGTTTTTTATGTAATTTTGTCATTATGGTTAAATTTCTACAATATTGATCCAAGACCCTAAAAATAATATATATGATGAATTCTTATGAGTAGCGGAGTTGATTAACCGATGTCCGTTTGCCAGTTTGTCTAACCGTTTGTATGTTAAAATGGGTTTTCCAAAGACCCTATTTATATTGGGAACCTAGTCCAGACAAGGTTGCCAAAGCAGCCCACATATGGCTGAGATATTTTTTTTTTTTTATTATTCCTACACTAACTCCCGCCAGGTTTTTTCTTTGTCTGCAGGAGACCAGAGTCTCTGGCGGGAATCGAACCCACAACCCCGGTACTGATAGACTAGCTCACTACCAGCTAGCCTACCGGGGCACCCAGAAGACCACGACTGCCTCTAATTCTTGCCTCACTTTGGAGTGTGACGTTGAATAGTGCGGACGCGTTTTTTAAGTAGCTCTTCGAAGTTGGTTTTGTAAGTATTTTTTCGGTGGTATAGACAGTGATTAAAATTGCGATTTTGGTGTCGGAATTTTCCGGTGAATCTTGGCTATCGAACGGTGGTCGAATTTTTCGGATAGGTAAGCGGATGTCGGAAATATTGGCGGATTAAAATTCCGTGATTTTTTAATTTATTGCGGCGTGTTTCTGCTATTGGCGGCGTTCGTTTTTGTGTTGCCGGCGGCGTTACCATTTTCTGGGTTTACACAGTACTGTGTCTACACCGGCGGTTTGCCTGGACAAATCGCTGACATTTTTGTCTGCTGACATTTATGTCAACGGGTGGATTCTCGTGGCGATTGATATTTGGACATTGGCTATTGTTTTTTATTGATTTTGCTGTGATTTTACGGATTGGTTTTGATTTTTATTGGCTACAATCGATTGTGTTGACGACTTGGCGGTGTTTGAGGGTTAGTGACTTGATTTCTATTGGTGTTTGAGTGGTTGTGGTGATGCCTCCTGGCAAGAGGAGGCCGAAGGGTGACGCATCCGACGTCACCACTGATGACGTTAGGGGTGTACCGCCGGTCAGTGTGCCAAAAATTCGGCACACTGATAGTGAAGTGTCGAGTGGTGAAGAGGCGGACGTTAAGAAGGGAAAGCGGTTCAAGCCGGGCTCGCCGCAGGCGAAGCGTGCTGCTGCTGTTGCTGTACCTGTTGTTGGTGCTGGATCTGGAGCTGGTATGTCTGCTGCTGGTGCTGCTGTATTGAGGGTCGACGACGATGTGGAAATAGTTGCCTCGACGGATGCCGCGTCGGTGTTCGCCGATACGCGTCGGCCGAAAAGTAAGAGGAAGGCTGCTGGTGGTACAGGTGGAGGTGAAATAGCGGCAATGAAAGAGATCACCAAGGCGCTCACCGAGGTGGTGGTGAAGGACAGTGTGGCTGCGAAGTTGGCGAAGGAGGTGCTCGACTGTGCGGCAAGGTATGAAGAGGTGTTGGTAAGGCTGTTGGCGGAGAACGAGCGGCTGAAGGGCCGTCTCGAGTCTGGTGTGGCTGCTGGGCCTTCAAACATGGCTCCTTCGAACGGAGGGGCGGTGTTCGCGGTGCCTAAAGCGCCTGAGGCGGTGGTGGTGGCCCCTAAGTTGCCTTATGCAACGAAGCCAGTTGAGACGTGGTCGGTGGTGGTGAAGGGGAAAGGTGTCCCTACTACTTCGAAGGAGGTAGTGGATAAGGTGGTGGAGCAGGTGGGCCCAACGTTGGGTGTCAGAGTGCACGAGGTACGGCCTACACGGGATGGTGGAGCGGTGATCCGTACCCCCTCGGTGGCGGAACGCAAGAGGATAGTTGAGAACAAGACGTTCCAGGAGGTAGGGCTCGAGGTGACGGCGGCCGACAAATTGGGCCCCAAGGTGACGGTGCAGAGGGTGCACGGTGAAATTACCCCGGACGAGTTCATGAGCGAGCTGTATGAAATGAATCTCAAAGAGATGATGTCGCCGGAGTCCTACCGGCGAGGTGTCAGGCTGGCCACGAAGCCTTGGAAGGTGGATGGTGGTCCGGTGAACGTGGTGCTGGAATGTACCCCGAGGGTGGCGGAGCATTTAAGGGCTACTGGCGTTTACGTCAAGTGGTTCCGATTTTTGGTGAGAATACAGGACCCAGTGTTCTCCTGTTTCAGGTGCCTGGGATTCGACCACCGCGTGCGTGACTGCCGTGTGAACGATGAGGTGTGCCGTAGATGTGGTATGCTGGGCCATGGAGTGGCCAGGTGCCAAAATGAGCTGCGTTGCCGGAATTGTGCGTTCAAGGGCTTGCCCTCGAACCACCTTATGATGTCGATGGTGTGTCCGGTCTATGCGGCCGCAGTTGCAAGGGTGAACGCTAGACATTAAGCATGGAGGGTTTCCCGATCTTCCAGCTAAATTGCCAAGGTGCCTACGCGGTGATGTGTGAGTTGGGACAGGCGATGCGGCGTCGTGGGGTTCGTTTTGCACTCTTGCAGGAACCGTATTTCGCGAATGGCTGCGTGAGGGGCTTGCCGGGGGGGATGCGAGTTTATACGGACGTGAGGGGAAACTCGGCTATTGTAGTTGATGATAGGGACATGGACGTAATGTTAGTTAGTAGTAGCCAATGGGGGGTTTGCATTTCTGTGGAGTGCGACTTTGGGAAGATGTTGATGGCTAGCATCTACTGTGTAGGTAGGGAGCCTTTGGATGCATACTTAAGCTACATGGATACGGTGCTACTCGCTGGGAGTAGTATTCCTGTTATCCTCGGACTTGACGCAAATGCATGCTCTCGTATGTGGTTCTCTAAGATGCCCAGAAATGTTTCTGGACATCCGAACTTTATACGAGGAGTAATGCTTAGCGAATGGCTGGTCACAAAGTGTCTCATTGTTGTCAATGAGCCGAGTGAGTTGTATACTTTTGATGGTCCAAATGGTAATAGTGACATTGACGTGACGCTCGCGAATAGCGCGGCATTGACGTGTTTTGGACTTAGGTGGAGGGTTTGTGACGAATGGGGAGTAAGTGATCATAATCCGATTGAGATTATGGTCACCTTACGCGAACGGACGAGGGAGACGCCTCTGCCTCTTAGATGGCGGAGTCACGGGGTGGACTGGGACTTTTATGCTAGGGAATTTAGAGAGGCGGCGCTAATGCGCCCGCTGGCTGACTATAGGGCACTGACGTTAGATGACCAGGTCAGCATGATTAACCAGTGGTTGCTCACGGTTAATGATGCCGTACTAGGTCGTTTTGTTAGAAGGACGCCTAGTAAGGTCAAATGGTGGACGGCCGAGCTGGAAAGGATGAAAAGGTCCGTCAGGCACCTCCGGAGGTTATTCCAGAGAGCCAGACGTGCCCGTTCTGACGATCTAGCTCTGCGCAAGTCCACTTATTTGTCTGCCCTCAAGACGTACAAGGACAAGCTTGTTAGGGTTAAGGAGGACGAGTGGAGGAGTTTCGTACGGGACAATAGGGATGACCCGTGGGGTACGGTTTACCGTATCTGCAGGGGTAGAGGTAAGGTAGCTGACATTGCTTGCCTCCAGGTTGACAATGTTAATTTGTCTTCATGGGGGGAATGCGCTGACACACTGTTGGGGGTCTTCTTTCCGGGAATGGAGGTAGTTGGTCGTTCCCCTGTTATACAGGAAACGGTCGGCCCTCCGGACTTGGTGAGGTCGGAAGTTTCGGACAGTTTTCGCCGCGTTAAAAGTAGGAAATCGCCAGGTATTGATGGTATGACTGGAGAGATGGCCAGGGCCATCTGGAAGGCTATACCGGAATACTTGGAGTCGATCTTTGGGAAGTGTCTGAGTGAGGGCTATTTCCCTAGGGCTTGGAAGTCTGCTCGGGTTGTTGTGCTCCTGAAGTCTCCTGGTAGGGTGAGGAGTGATCCTCGCTCTTACCGGGGCATCAGTCTCCTCCCGGTACTTGGAAAAGTGCTTGAGAGGATAATGGTGACGCGACTGAAGGCGGACAGCAGCGAGGAAACTTCGGAGTACCAGTTTGGTTTTAGGGAGGGGAGATCCGTAGAAGACGCGTGGCTGCATGTTAGGCAATGTGTTAGTAGCTCTACTGAGAAGTATGTGCTGGGAATCTTTGTTGATTTTAAGGGTGCGTTTGACCATCTCCACTGGGACGCGGTTCTCGACAGGCTGCGTAGTGTAGGCTGTCGTGAGCTCAACTTGTGGAGAAGTTACTTTAGCTGTAGAAAGGCTTGTGTGGTTGGTGCCAGCGGCACGGTTTGGAGGGATGTTACCCGGGGGTGCCCGCAGGGTTCTGTCTGTGGTCCAGTAATATGGAACCTCATGATGGATCCACTGTTGGCTCGACTGGGTCGTCTCGGCAAGCTGTGCGCATATGCGGATGATCTGCTCATCCTGATCGAAGGGCAGTCTAGGCTTGCTCTGGAAGAGAAGGGTGGGGGGGCCATGCGCATTGTGAATGAATGGGGTGCACAGGTCGGTGTCGAGGTTGCCCTTGACAAGACCGTGATAATGCTGCTTAAAGGCAGATTGTCCAGTGCACGTCCGCCTGTCATTAGGTCTGGTATCGTTAGTCTCAGATACGCGACTCAGGTCAAGTATCTGGGAATAATGATGGGTGAGAGGATGAACTTTTTGGTTCATCTCTCTTATGTTCGGGATAAGCTGACTGCAGTCGTTGGTAAGGTCAAGCGCATTCTTAGGAGCGACTGGGGCCTCAGCAGGCGTGCTGTTCGAACCATTTATGGTGGGCTGTTCGTTGCCTGTGCAGCGTATGGTGCACCTGTATGGTACGAAACAGTTATGACTGTTGCTGGCCGAGCTAAGGTGCTGTCTTGTCAGAGAGTTGCTATGCTTGCTTGCATGCCGGTCTGTCGAACGGTTTCTACGGATGCTCTTCAGGTCTTGCTGGGTGCGGCTCCTCTTGATTTGGAAGTGATACGTCGTGCTATCGCTTTTAAGATCAAGAAGGGGCTGCCACTTCTTGGGCATGATTGGGTTTCTGCTGTTGACGTGGCGAATAAGGGGAGTAGGGAAATCAAGGTGATGTTGGCCGATCATCTTGATTCTAGGTGGCGGACGCGCTGGACGGACTCTGACAAGGGTCGTGTCACGTATGCTTTCATACGTGATGCGGTCTTCGTACGCGAGCGCCCAGATTTTGGCTTCGGTCTTAGTCTGGGGTTCTTACTGACGGGACATGGCTCTCTCAATGCATTTTTGCATAGGAGGGCCTTGTTGAGTACTTCGGACTGTGGGTGTGGGCAGGGACCTGAGGACGTGTGGCACGTTATTGCCGAGTGCCATTACTATGATGACATTAGGGACTTAGATAGTATGGGCATCACTCATACTGGGGCGGGTTGGGATTATAGTAGGGCCTTAGAGGACGATCGGACGATGGGGAGGTTGGGGCAATTTGCCCGTGATGTGTTTGCTAGGAGGATACAGGAGTAGTGGAGGTGGTCGTGCTCGCAGTCATTTGCGAACCGACGCTCGCGTGTATCGTCGAACTGTCCGCTCTGCGCATTGTTGTCGTGGTTCGGAGGTCAATTGCTGGTCTTGGTGGGAGCTCGCTGTGTTCGTGTCTGGTGATTTGCCCATGCTGCTGTTGCTTGTGCCGGGACACTTTTATCTCTGGTCCCTTGGGGCTTGAGATGGGAGTGTCTTGGTGGAGTAGCGGCACGCTGTTGGCTGATTTCCGGAACGGCCCCCTGCTCTGTTGCTGCGTTGTTTGGTTGCTGTGGGTCATTTGTGACCTTTAGTCTGTCCGTGAGGGCGACTGTGTTTATTGTTGTTTTTGTGGTCATTGTTGTGCGTGATGTCCTTTGCTGGTGTCACACGATGTGGCCAAAGTGTCGCTCGTGAGAGCGGCTGTTTACTGTTTTTGTCTTGTCTACTGGTGATGTCTAAGTCCCTATATGTAGATGTATGTTATTTGTTGTTCGTGCTGCAGTTTGCTGTTCATGCCGCATTACAGTGTGCTGTGTTGGTGCGTTGCAGTTGATGTCTTGCTGTCCAGTTTGCCGCTGTGCCGTGTTGCCGTGCTGCCGTGTTGCAGTGTTTTGTGAGCTGGAGATTGCTGATTGGGCCACCAGTCCCAGGGCCGTTTGGGGTCCACTGGTAGTAGCTTAGGCTACGAAGCTGACCGGAGTCTTTATCTGGTACCACGGGAACCAGGAAGCCCCTGGGACTACGGTCCCAGCCTGGTGAATGGTGAGGCCCCTTCGGGGGAGTAACGTGGTGGCTGTGGTTTAACACCTATATCGCGGGTAGAGCAAGTTATTGCTCGGTGTGGAGTTGCACTGCAACCGGTTGCCATTGGACCATAAAATGGTAGGAGTGTTAGATAGGCTCCGCCCTTGACCGAGGGGGATGAAGTGCCCAAACGCACGGATTCAAAGTTGGTACCTCTCTTCTGGTGTCACGGCTTTGTGGCGAAGGAAGAGGGGGGCGGTGGTCAACGCATTGTATTGGCCCAGTGTTAAGAGCACCGTGAGGAAGGGTCACACTGACGATGATCACGTTAAAACGGACAAGTATCTAATTCTTGCCTATAAATCTCTTATTTTTCCCATTGATCTTTACTTTTTAAAGTCTTCTAATAACCTATCAACTTTTTTTTTAATAAGCCTAGAAGAATTTTAGAAGCGAAAATCAACAGGATCGGTTTATAAATAACCGAGTTATAGACAAATTAGCGCCGTAAATACTGTATGCAGCAGGTTTTTTATTTTTTAATTATTTTTTTTTTATTTAAAAGTTTTAGAAATGTATCTGTAGTATAAATGAATTATTTTTTTATTGTTTAACTTCATTTTTTATTATTTTTTTTCTGTTTATTAATAAAATAAAACTATCAAATCAAATAGGCACATATGTTTTCCCATTGGATAAAATTATTTGAATTATTCGAGTTATTCGAATTAGTCGAAAATATAAAATCTCTTATTCGATTAATCGATTTAAATTAAAATTAAAAAAATCAATTAATTCCTTACTCGAACAAAACCGAAAGTAAAATAATTGGATACTCTACTTAGCACCCTACTAGAAAACCTTATTCGAGTGCGCTGCACTGAATTCAAGGTTAGGGCTCGTTTTTTCTACAAATATACTCGTATATGAATAAATTTGAATTAAGTTGAACAATGATCCCAAAATTATAAAAAATATCGTTTTATGTTATATTAGTATTAAAGTTTTGATCTCGAATATCGGAGCAAACTTGTAAAAACGGTTATCACCATTGAATTCAGCGAACTCGAATTAGGTTTACCAGTTGGGTGTCCAGTGCCCATGTTCTGTTACTCCTGCGGCGAGAAACTTTTCGATTGAAATGTGATAAATGAAACAAAAATGCCATAAATTGAAACAAATAGATATATTTCTCAATTAACTGCGTCTGTAACATTGTTGGCGCGTAATAACTGTCACGTAAGAAAATTTCTCACCAATATACTGAAAAAGTGTGTCTATAAAACTTTTGTGAGAAAGTTCCCGCTTTGAACTGTCAAATAAACTCACACGTAAAAACGGGGTGAGAAAAAATGTTAACACTAAAAAATAAATTTAAAATGCAATGAATATTAACACGGAAGAGATAAGTATTATGTTCTTGGCAGATTTTTTCATTGTTTAATTATTTTGCTTTCAACATTTTTAAAAATATACGAATGTTTTCAAAGCAATTTGTTCAGCAACAAACACAAAAGTCGCACTTTACATTTTTTGGTATAGCCGACGGTGGTTTTTTCGCCGCCGTAGTTGAAAATTTTTGAATTATAGTCAAATTTGGTCGCCGTCAACGATACGGTTGTCTAGCGTTCTCAACATCTGCAATTTCTAATCGGCTTCGAGTGGAATATTATGCAATTTATAACGTAACGACGTAATCTCTCTTGATAGTTTTCGACACGAGTTACAGACACACTTTTTTCTCACTTTTCGACAAACGATGGAATATTTTGTTTCACATGTTTTCGATGCGAGAAGTTCTCACCAAAGTTAAAGAACATGGGTTCAGCTTGTTAAAATTTGTGACTAGCACAGTGTTATTAGTGTTGAAACAAGTTTCTGTTCCAAATCAGCACTTCAGGTTTGTCAAATAAGTGTTGAATAAAGGAAACACAGCTTTGATAGATTTTTATATAAATACACTAAAACGAAATGATGAAATATTTATTTACTTTTTACACAGCTTTGTTGAAGGAAAACTGTAAAAAAATAGAAATAATAACCTGATTTTGATTCTTGACGAGCAGTAAAAATTCTTTTAAATCAAGAAAACCCAAGACCGCTTGACAAGACCTCCTTAAGCCCAGATTTAACTTGGATTTATTTGAAATTGTCTTAAATGATTTGAAACAAGCAGAATGTTAAGTATTTAAAATTTATTTCATTCATTTAAGACTTTGAAAGATATGACGTTTGGCTAGAGTGGTTCCAGGTTTAACCAAATACCAGATATAAGGGATGATAACTAAAGACTTAGGAAATATTTTTTTAGGACCTTATTGTGTAAAACTCAACGCAACGCCAAAACTTACATTGAAAGCAAAAACAAAGTCCAAAATATTTTGTAATTTCGTTGTGGTTTTCTACAGAAATTCATATTGACTTTTTAAATATCTAACGCGTCTTTCTTTTGGCCTTAAAAATTTTAAAATGCAATATGAATTTCTGTAGAAAGCAACAACAAAATAATAAAATAATTCTGACTTTGTTGTAGCCTTCAATGTTACTTTCAGGGCCGTAATCTAATTTCGTATGAGTTATATTTAACCTAATAAATATGACTTATCCGCACAGTTGGGCAAATATTAAAAAAAAATCATTTATCTTTGAGCATGTTTTTTTTTAATTTTTTTTATAAATCTTAAATTGCTTCTTCAATTTTTGTTATTGTTCTCCAGTAACTGAGCTCATTTTCAAAATTGTTGTTATTTTGTCTTTAATAATATTTAAGTAACAATGGACCAACAACATGTGTATTTGGTAATTCTGGTCATGGTCGTTTGTGTTACTTCTTCTCTTTGCCAAAATGGAAATTTTATGTAAATCTTATTAAAAATGCATTTGCACATGAAAATTCTTAGTTAAGAACAGTTTTCGGTAGAATAATTATAGTATGGGCAGGATTACATACAATTTTAAAATAAGTATAAAGTTTACACTAGTACTTCGATATCAGGCAAAACTTCTAAGTGGCAGACAGTTTTATGATTTAATTTAAAATTATTATATCAACGATTAAAATGAGGCAGGTATATTGATTTTGTTAGGCCTTTTGTTACGTATCAAATAATTAGGAACACTTTAGATACATATACAAGGAATGGGCAATAAATATCGATATATCAAAATATCGAAATTTAAAAAAATTATAATCGATATACTCGTATATCGCCGATATTATAAATACCCATATATCGATACATCGATATTTATCTACGACTATCGAATTCGATATTTTTAAGACTCTATAATAAAATTCAACATTTAAACCGTTGCTCAACTGCCTACAACACTGTTGTTTTTTAAGAACTGCATCATATGCTTTTTAACTAATATTAAGAAAATAACGGCGCTTTTCCATTGTACATATTCATAGATTACACAGTTCAGTTTTGTCTCGGTTTTTAAGAGCTGACACCAAAAAAATAAGCGCGGAAAAAATATTCTGGAAAGGGGTCCTAGAATTATGCAAAGAATCGCCTTAATTATGGCGTATTAGCAGCAATAGACTCATGAAAGTTGGAATATTAATAATAAAAAATATATTTTGTTTTTTTTTATTTGAGCATGTTATTATATTAAAAATAAAATACTGCACTGTTTCCTAGTATAGTTTGTGTCACAAGTTTCGTTTACCAGCAGTTATAATCTGGCATTATTCCAATGAATTTTTTTTTTTAGATTTCATATGGCGAATAAATTAAAATTTTTATGAATTCTTTACTTTTTTTTGAATTTTTTTTTTTTTAATTTTAGAATTAACTGCCGTTCCCTCGATTTCAAGCGAAAACTTCGTTCGCATAACGTATCTTAAAAACTAAATTTTAAAATTGGTTTTTGTTTTAAATAAAAGTTAAGCGAATGAAAGTTTCGTTCGAAATCGAGGGACTGGCAGTTAATTTAATGGAATTATATGTAATATGTTTTTACATATGTAAATATGTATTGCCGTAGGTATATTAAGGTCATTGGTAATAGTTTCAGCGTAATACGGTCGATACATCGATATATCGATATTATTAGCTTATAAATATCGATACTGTTAAAAAATATCAATACAATATATGTATATCGATATATTTTTTAAATTTGCCCATCCCTAACATATACTGGGTCCTGTTGTTGATACACTCTCAATCGCTATTGTGAACCGAGAGAGATAAAACTCATATACAATATGCTTTAAACATATTTTTCCATACAAATATCTTCCAAATAAGCATCATGGTAGAATGAGTTAGAGGAAAACTCGAAAAAAGTTCTTTTAAGAAAGAAAGTTTATATTGTTGGGCATATAGAAGCAAAATAAGCACAAATAAAACTAAAAGCAATTCAAATTAATTGGCTTGTTGAAAGAAATTTTATTCTTAGTATGGAATACTTTACAACAATATCTTTATGCCAATCTGGTGCCACGGTATGTCAAAAAAAATTCAAGGGCGACAAGATACACTTCTTCGATTAATCACAGCCGATTCTTGGTATGTTAAAAACTCAAATAATCACATGGATCTCAATGTGACATTAGTAAAAACTACACGATTACGATATATATATATATATATATATATATTCATAAAAATATATATATATATATATATATATAGATACATTTATATATACATATACATAATTTAAAGATATATAAGGGGGATTTCATGTCAAGTGACCCAACTTTTGAAATCGATGTCTTCTGATTTGGATGAAATTTGCACCAAGGTTAGTCTTATTGGATAGTAGCTTAGACACCAACATTCAACAAGATCGGTCAAAAAGTTTCTGAGTTAGAGGGGGTCAAAATTTTAAATTTTGGCCAAACCGGTGTTCTTTCTCATCCATGTAACTTAATTTCTATTGGTGTTAGCAAAATTTGTCCCAAACAAATTAGATAGCTATTTCTTCAAGCTTTCGAAAAAAATTTTTAAAATTTTTTTTATATATAAAACTTATTTTTTATTTTTTTTGAAAACGGTATTTTTTTTTTTTTTTTTTTTTTTTGCTCAAAACAAAGCTTATGTATTTTCCTTTTAGGTAGTTTTGGTCGCTTAGTGGGATGCGAGTGGGATATGTATAAAAAAAATAATTTCTAACCCAAGACGAGGGTTTTCAATTTTTAGCATATGCACTATTTTGAATTTTTTCCATTTTATGTGTAAGTGTTTCTAAAACCTTAAAAATAAAACTTAGGCTGAGAAACTAGACAAATTAACCTTTCCGACGGTATATAACATACCTAACTAGCATTTCATTCCCTCGATACTGTAATACCCACAATATGTTAATCCCAGGACTAAAATCACTTTTTCTATAGAGATGTTGACAAATTAAATTTTTTTATTTATTTGTAATAATAATTATATTAATATAAAATAATAATAATAAAAACAAAAAGATAAATAATCTAAAATATTTAATCTTAATCACATAAGTCTTTTAATAATTTTTTTTTGTTTTTTTTTAATTTTTTAAAATTTTTTTTTTCTTAAATTTAAAACTATTTTGGTATTTTTTTTTTGAAAAGGGTATTTTTATGTTTTGTTTTGCTCAAAAGAAAGCTTAGGTCTTTTCCTTTAAGGTAGTTTTGGTCGCTTAGTGGGATGCAAGTGGGATATGTATAAATATATGTCTAATACACTATTAATTTATTAATTAATATCTCCATATTAATATATATCTCCATTTCTACATAATAATTATATAAAACATGACTAGTAAAACTTTAATTTAGTACCTTTCTTTATTAGATTTGTTTTTTTTTTTTTTTTTTTTTGATCTGGATCGATAGGTACCTATTGATTACTTAAATATTTATATATATATATAAATATTTATTTCAATAAGAAATGGAGATATATTATTATTTATTAAATATATATGATATATATATAAATGTATAATATAAATTATTTAATAATTAATAAATTAATAGTGTATTAGACATATATTTATATATCTTTAAATTATATATATATATATATGCAAAAAAATTTAAAAAGGCTGGAACTGCACCCAAATCCACTATCTCGAAATATTTTAAATTATGGCGGCCAAACTTGCTTAAGGAGAAGAGACACTGCAGCAATCACCCAATCAGAAGAGCGCTAAATACCAACAAATGTGAACATAATCCGTGAAGAGAAACATTTTCGTCCGGCACAGGCAGGACATAAAATAACGCATCAATAAATAAAAATTTGGGTTGTTCACGAAAGGCGGACTATCAGGTTATATGGTTATGTAGTAATATTAACAGCAACAAATTATATTAAAAAAAAATTTTAATAAATGTATTTTATTTTTGCGAATATAACTAAATAATCATATAACCTAATAACCAGCCTTCCGTGAACAACCAAAATGAAATAAAATGTTTTTTGTTGTAAAACAAGTTTTTTTTCTTTTAATTAGTCCCTTTAGAACGACGAAACCCAAGTCGGATGGGATAACTATACAACATTAATTTTTAAAAATTTTAGTTGAATTTTTTTTAAAAAAAAAGAAGTTTTTCCAATGTTGCTTTTTGGTTGAATACCTATTTTCTCCCGTAAATGGATTTACAGTGAAAGGAGCCATCTCCGCTTTAGCTAAGGCTTTAAATTAGGCTAAAAAAACTTTGAATATACCCACACAGAAATAATTAAAAATTGTCTCTAAACGCCAAAATTGCAAAATTTGGTATTTTAATCACGCTTAAGTTCTTTGCATTTAATTTTCATTAAATTGTTTTTATGAAGAAAGGAATTTTTACAACATGGAATGAATTAATATTTATTGATAATTTTTCATTCTTGACTGAGCTGGGAATTGAACCCAGGTTTTCACGGACAGGTTGCCCTGACTAGTTTCGATTGTAACCACACAATCTCTTCAGAGTGTTAAACGGGAAACCCCTCTGAAGAGATTGTGTGGTTACAATCGAAACTAGTCAGGGCAACCTGTCCGTGAAAACTTGTTTCATGTTGTAAAAATTCCTTTCTTCATAAAAATAATTTAATGAAAATTAAATTCATATCGAAATCTGGATCATTATCATAAAACTTTACTGTTTCAAGCAATGTTTTCATTGATTTAATTAAATATAGCACAGGTTTTAACAATACTCAACAACAATTCTACAAGTTTAAATTATTTTATTTGAAACGAAAAAATCAATTAAGATTTTTTGTAATTTAATTAAAAATTTATTTCAAAACAACTACAGTGTTAATTAAATCAAAATTAATTTAGAATTTTCTTTCAACAAAAAAAAAATAATGGGTTCACTTATCACATTAATTAAATTGAAATACTTTTTAAACAATTTTTTTAATTTGTAAAAAACTACTAATAATTTTTTCTGTGCAGTTTATTTTCCTTATACAACGCGTAAAATCAGCATTTTAATTTATACAGCTACCAAAGTAATATCTTGCGGAACACAGGATGAATTGTGGGACCGAAATTTGACAAAATATGTTTACTTCTATATCCTTCATTCCTCTCTCTTGCTATTACTCATCATCTGTTAATTTAATCACAAGTGTTTCTTTATGCAAAAGAGATTTTTATAACGTCAATACATCAATATTGTATTTAAAATTCCATAACCAACATACAGGCATCAATAACTGCATTTATTTTCCTACTTCTCCTCTTCCTCCGTCTTTCAGACGTAAAATTTCAACTGTAACTACAAGAGATTTAAGCAACAACAATAACCCCAACATGTCTGACTTGTCAATTGTTTAATGAAAATGTCCTAGTAAAATTACCAAAAAAAAAAAAAAAAAAAAAAAAAAAAAAAAATACAGATTTTCTGCCAAGAACAACAAATTGTCTATCTGTCATACAGTGGGAGATTTTGGAAAAAAAAAATGGAAATAATTCTGGACTTTCTAAACGGCTGTTCCGATGGCAATAAAATTAGAGGTGGAAATTAAAGACTTGTTGTCGAGTTTAAGTTTTTGTTTTGTAGTCTAATGACTTATCAGGAGAGGCACTATAGGCTTTTAGGAATCTCGGGGATTACCAAAATTAACCCATTGCCCCCACCATCTCCATATAGGGACCTTGTTCAACTGATGTCAAAGCTGATAAAAGACATTAAGTCTATTAATGTTACAACAAATAGCTCCTCAAAAAGCTTAAAAACAACCCTGCGGGAGATTTGTGTCAATTACTCTTAAAGCACTTATCCCGTGACCAGTGAACAACATTTTATAAAAAATACGACAACTTTGATAATAAATTTTAGCAAGTGCACGTGCATAAAAAACTGAACTGGCAAATTGTTTTTATTTTGATTTCTTGCGAAAACAATAAAAGCACTTTGTTTTTGTTTTTAATATGTTTTTTCTTTACCCACTTACAACTACAATTAATGTTGGGAGAATTCCAAATAATTGTAGCGGGAAATGTAAGAAAAGATAAAACTCATCACTGATTTATTGTTTGGTATTTTGTTTAAGCTTTGATATCGTTGCAAACAAGACTTTCTGAGTGTTTGCAGGTAATTCTCATTCCCTCTGTAGTTTTGTTTGCTGCTAGCTTTGGCTTTTCTTAAATTATTTAGGAGAACGTTTCCTGATGATCTGGCCTAAGCAACCAGTGAAATGCGCATAGGAACAGCTTATCCTCCAACAATAAATCTCAGTATTTTTTATCAATTATTTAAAAAGGGAATTAAGCACAACAAACAAAATCTTTTAATAAATAATAGTATTCCCACAAACAACTTTGATAATAAAGTTTCAAAAAATTTTAATTGAGTTTTGCGTTTAAAATAAAATAATTTAAACTTGTAGAATTGTTGTTGGGAATTATCAATATTTAATAAATTAAATTAACATATTGTTTGAAATGGCAACATTTTTTGATCACTTTGTTAATTACAATTAAAAATATCATTTATTGAAAAAAAAATTGAAAATGTTTAGTAATCAATATAATCATTTTGGTATAAAATCAACAAGCTGTTTGCTTGATATTATGAATTTGGAATTAATTTGGTGATTAGAGAAAATTTTTAATTTATTTTCTGTGAATGAATTCCTTTTATTTTATCCATAGTAAAGAAATAAATAACATTAAAAATTGGTTTTTACTAGCAGTTTCTTCTTGGGCGTTAATGGGTAAAAAACGATCAGAATTCTTAATTTAATCAGAATTCTTAATTTAAGCCCGATTAAAAAAATTATCGGTGTAATTTTCTACAAAAATTTAAGCGACGGGCATAATTTTTCTTTTATAGTTTAGGAATAATCCTACTTTGAAAATTAAAACTTGTTATTTTTCATAGTTGGGGGTAGTGCACTAAATATTGATTTGAAGAATCCGTGCACTATCACTAAATAAAACTGCAACAAAAAATTAGTTCGCTCTATTGTTTTTACCAGCTTTAGTGATGATTGGTATTTTTTCTCTAGCACTTAAAAAAAATTGAGTGGTATTGAAAATTTTTCACTATCACTTACAGTGATAAAATCTGCCCGCAATTCAAATAGTGCACAATTTGTAATTGCAATCAAAAAAGGATCTCACTAAAATGTAATTTTGTATGCGCATGGTTTTTAATTCTCGTGGTGATAAGCATAAGTAAAATAATTAAACAACATGAGATTTTGCCAATAAGGGAATATCTTATGGCTTTAATCATGAAAAAACAAGTTTTTTGTTTGTAAGTTATGTAAAAAATGCACAATTTTATGTTGCACTCAAATGAGTGCAGAAAAAGAAGCTGCAATCAACTGATGATGGGTTTTTCTCAAATCAAACTATTTTTTGAGTGCAACATTGTCTAACATCACTACCACCCATGTTTAGAAAGGCTGCTATTGTTCATCACACAACATCAACAAAATTATTGTAATAATTTTGAACTATCACAAACTGTGAGTTTAAATTGCAAAATTAGTGCACTACCCCCATCTATGCTATTTTTGACCTACCTTGGTCAAGTATTTTGAAATATAAGACTGATATAAATCAAGATTTATGATTTATATTTATCAGCGACTCATTTTATTTTCTGCTAAAAAAAAATTGTGAAAAAAATCTTTTGAAATTAAAAATTTATTTACATTTGAGTTTATAATTCGGAAAAAAATCGTTATTTTTGCCATTTTTTATTTAACAAATATTTCCGTTCTTTTTTATTTATAGAAAAAATTGTTAAGCACATTTACATTATGTATATGCCCTTTTTTGAAAGTCTTCTCTATGTAAAATATTGGTATGCAAAATTTTTTTGAAAAAGTAATCACTGCAGGCGCAAGGGTCTTCCGATATAGACCTATTTCTTACAAATTTCCACAAATCACATGGCCAGAATCAAAAATTTTAAACACTGTAATAATTGTGGAATAGAAGTCCTAAGAAGTTAGTCGTAAATTTCCAAAAAAAAAAGAAAGAAAGAAAATAATGTTTGGGGATTTTCGGGAGTTTTATTGGGAATTGCGGAACTCGTTTTGGAAGTATAAAAAATTTGTTAGGTTTGTTTTAAGCATTCATTTAGTTTTTTTACTTCTTTATTGATTGTATTGCATAAATGAAAATTTATATTCTTGAAAAAAAAAACTCAAAAACTTTATGTAAAATGTATTCTATGAAATTACAATTGTTAAAAATTATTTTAGTTTTGAGCATGTCGACTAGCGCATTTTAATGATAATAAAAAAAATGTAATCGAAAAATTAATCATTCTGGATCGTCTTAACTTTTTGTAATACCCCAGATACTACCACTTTGGGAACCAATTGCGCCTCTCCTGATAAGTCTTCACACTCTCAATCCAAAACTACAAGTCCTTAATTGCCGTCGCAAATGTTACTGCAATCGGACCAGCCGTTTAGAAAATCCAGAATTATTTGCATTTTTTTTCTAAAATCGCCCACTGTGTGTCGGTCCATGCGGCAAAAAAATATAATAAAAAGTTAAAATAAACATTGGTTTTACATTAAACAACAGACATATTTCGTTTTATACACATATGTGGTATAGGCATTTGGGGAAATTGTATAAAATAACTCAAGTATATTTAAGGAACATGTGAATGTATTTATTTTACTAACAATCTTACATTTTTTAAGTTGTAATATTTAATATAGATATAAAATAAAATAAGAAAATTCTGAAGATATTTTTAATTGATTAAATGTGTTTAAAAATGGGACTTTGATGTGTTCAAAAGTAGATTAATAATTTCTATAGTAACCTCTTTCTAGCGACCATTTTTTAAACATATTATAATTACTTTAAATATATTATTGTCATGAGCAGCCACTTTATGGTTATGTTATTCCTATATAAAAAGTCACAACCATATTATGGCTAATTTTGAACATATTATGGTCAATAATACTATTAAGATGCTTACAACAAATAAGTGTTTTGTTGTTTTTAATAATTTCTCCTTTTTAGGATCAACATGTTATGGTTACTAATATATGTCATAATTATACTAATGTTATTATCAACCATAACTCGGGAGCAAGCATACTATGGTTGTGTCTTCGTAATGAAAGACTAAGAAAATCGCCAGAAAGTGAATATATTTGATTGCAATTTCTTAAAATGTATCAAAGAGAGTCAGTTTCAGCTATAAGAACCTTCACATACCAAAGTTTAAGTTTACCATATTTTAAAAAGGTTTCATGGGTTTTTATTTTATTAATCAAACTGGGGTTTGTTCTTATGGCAGTAGCACATTGATATATTTTACAATTTACGGCTTAGAGAAATCAAACTTGGCATGAATAACTTTTTAAATGAAGCAGATTTGTATTATGATTTGGCCATGTAATATGTTATTTGGCATACAAATACTCATGTTGGATATACATATAAAGTAATATCTATTTTATCATAATATTTGGAATCCAACAGATCATATGCAAAGAAGACATAATTTTTTTAATGTGGTCATAGTCAGCAAAACTATTTTTAACGAAAATTTTTTTATTATATTTAAGCTTTACAGAAGTGTGATAAGACCGATTCTAACTTACGATTCTGTAATCTGGTGGACCTCATTGGACAGAGCGTGTTATAAAAGACCACTTCAGGGGGTCCAGCGTACATCTTGCTTGGGAATAAGTGTGGCGATGTGCACTACACCAACCAAGGTTCTTGAGACACTGCTGGGTACACCCCCGATCGAAACGCAGGTGAGGTACGAGGCGGCACTCGCGGCCGAACGGATCTTTCGGTGAATTTTATTAAGCTGACTGCAGGGCACGTCATCTTGTCAAGTATATTGGATACATTGATTGGATATAAACGTTCACCGGACATGCCAGACCGGATACCAGAGACGGAAATTGACGGATACCCCCGATATGTTGCTACACAGACGGCTCTAAGCTTGGGAATAAAACGGGCATAAGGGTATATGTTGAAAACCCGGAAGCCGAGATATTTTACCACCTTCCGGATCAAAACACAAACTTCCAGGCGGATATCCGTGCTACTTAATGTATGAGCTGGATTGAACTGAATATGGCGCGGGTGGACAGTAGCTTATTTAAAGGCAGCCAAAGGGCAATTAGAGCATTATCAGTTAATAGAATTAAGTCCAGGGTATAATAAGACTATAAGAGGAGCACTACCGAATTTTTCTTGGACAGTGGGATCCGTATTATATAGGTGGCGGGCGACTCGAGGATAATCTCTAATGAAAGCACCAATATACCCACTATCGGTGGAAGAGGACTCGAAGCAATTGACCTGGCGAATACGAAGCCGTTTGGGACAACGAAGGCGTGGGCTAGGGAAACCCACACGGCCAGTTGAAATAGTGGGACTGTGGGTAGGACCACTAAGATTTAATGGGGGTAACCCAGACGAGTGGAGAACAAGAAGCCTCCATAACGGGAGTAGGTCCGAAGTTAATATGATTGAGCGTACCCTGAATGGTTATTTATATTCTTTAATATTGTATTCACATTAATATATCGCACTGGTTCCTCAAAACAGAGTAAACTCAAAATTTATAAATTTTCAGTAGAGACAAAAAACTTTCTTTTTTTTATATGTTAGAATATTATATATAAGAATATTACAAATAAGGAAAAAACTGCATTTTAGATCTAAAATTTTTACAGTGGGTAGATATGGCCACTGTTTCTCGTTTTCTTGCAAAAAGTGAAAATTGAAAAATTTGGAGTTGACGCTGTTTAGAGGAACAAGTGCGATATGTTTTTATAATTTTTGTTGTTACTAGAAGTGACGGTCTTACAATAGTAAGATTCGTTAACTAAAATAAAAAAATAAATCCTAAATGGTCATGCGGGACTACTGGCACAACAACACCAAATAGGACGGGCAGAATCTAATGAGTGTAGAGCGTGTGGCGGGGAGAGCGAGACGCTGGAACACTTTCTCCGCTACTGTCAGGCTTCTGAGAATTATGAGCCAAGCACCTCGAGAGCTATGTCATTTTGGACTTGGGATCCCTGAGGAACGTTGACTGGAAAACCTTAAGGAATTACGTCCGGGAAGTTGGGTTTTCTAGCGCTGGACGTTAACGCCCTCCCTATAAGTGGTGGTAGCACTATCCACCTAAATCCCCCATGTTTCTTCTTAAGGAGCGCCCAACAGGCCTGATAGTCGCCTAGGCGTATATCGTACAGATATGAGGTTGCATCCTTGATGCTTCGTCTTTCTTTCGACCTAACCTAACCTAATTTTTTAGCATATTTTATTACCTTACTTTTGTCATCTGCAACTATATAATGGTTTAATTAGTTTGATTAGCGGTATATTTTTTGGATTGTTTTGGATGATTTATTAATATCACGTACGTGGCGAAAAAAAAAATGGCAATGTCATTTAATCAGTCGCAAGAGTTTCAAAATAAAAGTTCAAAGCAAGATATTTTCCACAAACAAATATTGATCTAAATTTTTTTTTTTTTTTTTTTGTGGTATATTGGTGTAATATAACGAAAGTTTTACAAGCTTAAAAAGGTTGTCACGTACGATATTGCAAGTACTACAAATACTTCTAAATGTATTATCTTATAATGTTGGTATTTAGATGAAATTTTGTAAAGACTTTTTATTGTAATTTGAATCATCTTACCAAATTTTAGTTGTGATCGGTCCATATTTGACTACACCTCCCACAAAAATACAACTCACGAAAAAAGGTTTTAATGCCATAATTTCCATATAAATGATAGTATTGACATAGAAATTGCCGACGATAACTTTTACGTTAGCTACTATGTCCTGAAGAAATGTTGTGCTGGTAGGTCCAAAATCAGGCATAAATCCCATATAAGACCCCTTCCTAAAACCACTTAAATTAATCAAATCAAATCTTTTATAGAGGAAGATATCTTAATAATATTCTTCAAAAAAAAACTTTTACGTGAATCTTAACCTCAAATAGGATACGCTTTCGAAAATTTGTTTTCAAATACTGTGATGTAGAGTATCATGTGGTCGGGCTTGGTCAACTATGTTTTAAGTTTTTGTATACATATCTTTACAAAACATTTATTTTATTTCATAAAAATAAATACTATAAAAGAAAAATCTGTCACGTACGTAATGTCACGAACGATATTAAATTTTCTTCATTTTTCTTCATAAAAAATCACCAAAAAAAAATTATTTATTTTCCGTTATGGTTTATAAAGGAAAAATATTTGGTTCAATGTAAAAAATTAATAAAAAAAAAAACACCTCCCATAATTCGCAGATTTCCGTATATTTTTACATTTACCTTAAAATCATTTCCGTTTAATGTCACGTGCGATATGTTCCTATTTTGCTCAAAATTTTGGACAACAAGGTTCAAATGTGGTAATTTATTTTTTTATAAAAACAGTACCCTCTAAATAAAACATAATGATAAAATTATTTTCCAGTTACTACTATTTTTGCAAAATCTCTACCTCTCTGAAGGAGTACAAATGTCACGTACGATGGCATGGAAATGTCCATATGCACTTTGAGAAGCACTTCCAATGGACGTTGTATTCCTGGATGAAATATATGAAGCTGAAGCTTATGTTAGGGCTTGAAATTGGCATATGTTATACGATCTTAGATGGTCAGGGTCCTATTTGATACCATAAGAGTCCTATTAATAGTCCCCTGGTAGTAAGGTTGCACACAACAGAAGCTGTTTTGCAGTGGAGGTCAGATAGCTCCAGCTCCCAGGTCAAAGGTCAATTCATAGTCCAGGCAGCCATGTGGTTTAAATAATCGGTATATTGAAACCCACGTACGAGAGGTTTAGTAGATGTCTTTTATCAATTGATGCTTAAATCATTATAAGTTTGGATCAAAAGGCAAGTATTCACATCAATTAAGGATATATTTTCCATAGGGACAAAAGATGATATTGGAATAAAATTTGGCTGAATTAGATTTATATAACTTAAAATACATCTGAAAAATGTAATGCCTGAAGAGGCAAACTGTGGCTCCCTTATACTTCCAAAAATCCATTTAACTGCTGAAAATGTCTTATATTTATTTAATCTCTATCTAGTTTATACACTTGTATATATTATAGTAACATTTTAAATACACATTCAATTATAAATATAAAGAAACAAGTATTGTTGTATTTATTTAGGTTAAAGTTAACAAAATATTTTCCTTCAAAATTTAATGAGTTTTCTGTCTTGTTGTAATAATATTTTGACAATTTGCCAACAGCTTCCAAAGGGTAAATACTTTTTGGAATTTAAACAATAATTTTCTTATGTTTATATTGCAAAATATTACAATGATCGACATATATAAAAATGAAAATGCGATTGTTTGTATGTTTGTGTGTTTGCTCGTTTCCTATAAACTCCTAAACTACCGTTTCTCGGAAATTTTCACAGTATTTTCCTGATTTGCCGGCGCTTTGCTATTACTATTTCCAAAATTACAAGTAGGCGTGGCAACTCACACACAACACAGAATTTATTGAAAACGAAATGAATTTTTTTTTTTTTTTATTGTTTACTTGAAGAATAATCGGCGAAAATTTTAAATAAAAATTCCCTGAGAGTTTTTTCCCTTCTCCCATTTTTCCTATTGAAATTCCATTGTAAAAGTTTTGTTCCCGTGCAATTTATAATTGGAGATTTTTTTCTCAAGAAAAGTATTTTCCGTGAGAAACAAATTTCTTCGGAGTATTAAGGCTGATAAATTTTTATATATTTTGGGAGAACGGTAACATTAAAAGTATTTTAATTTTGAAAAAATAACTTGGATATACACACACAGAAAAAATTATTAATTTTTTCCAATCACCAAATTTATACCACATTCATAATATCAAGCAAACAATTTGTTTATTTTGCACCTATTATCAAAATTATTATATTGATTACTAAAAATTTTTAAATTTTGAAAAAAAATTTTCAATAAATGATACATATCTTTAATTTTAATTAATATTGACAATTCCCAACAACAATTCTACATGTTTAAATTATTTTATTTTAAACGAAAAAAGTCAATTTAGATTTTTTGTTATTTAATTAAAATTTTAATTGAAAATTTATTTGAAAATTTTAAATTTTCTTTCAACTAAAAAAATAATTGATTCAATTATCACATTAATTAAATTTAAATGCTTTTTAAACCATTTTTTTAAGTGATAAAACATTTTTTTCTGTGCAGTATTTGTCAAAAACTAGGCTTGATTTAAAAATCGTCGTGACACCTGCCATACAAAAATAATATAAAGTACAATATATCTGGAGAAGGGTTACAGAAAAGGTTACCAAACAGCGGTCTTAAAGTGGGCTGGATTAAAGAAATGAGCATTACACATCCCATACAAAGAAACTATAAATTTTTTATATCTAGAAAACGGTTACAGTAAAAGTATCTAAATTTGGTAAAAATTGAGTTCTGTTTAAAAAAATAAAAATTATTTATTTTATTCCAGGCGTATTCATTCCCGAAAAATCCCAAGATTTTCGGGATTTGCTTAATCCCGGGATTTTAATTATTTAATCCCGGGATTTTCTATTTAGTCACTCCCGAAATCGTTAACTTAATTTTTTTGTTTTACCTTTTTTTTAAAAAAGAATTTCATCATGACTTTAACCATTGAGGGAATATGGCACACAATATTGATCTTTTATATTTATTTGTTTAACTCCGTTAATACTGCTATATAAAACAAAAGAAAAAGGTAAAACTTTGTTATTCTTTTTAAGCGTGTCCAACAATTATAAAGAAATTTTAATGTGTACACTGCTGAAAATAATTAAAGAAATAAATGTCTTGTAGTATAATTTATTTCCTTATTATTAGACAATATACTTGTTAACTTTATTTTTATAAATAATAAATTTATTGTGAACCTTACAAATTAACACTACCCTAATGTATTATTGATTATTGGAAATTTGTTGGAAATGTAGTTTTAAGCAACAACTATTTTATCAATAATTGTAGTTTAAAGATACCGTTAGTTTTAAATATAAACTAAGTGAAATTCAATAAAGAGATCATTGAAAACATTGCCTTTAACTTCGGCACTTTTCTTCTTTTACCCCTAGATAGGTAAGGTACGTCTGCGAGACGTACGCTTTTTCAATTTTGTGCTCCTACTCTCACATTTGTTAGCATACAACTTTCTCGCGATCAATTATCTCAGTCGTTAGCATCAGCTTGCTGGTGGTGGCTTTTTTTTGTGCGTTAAGTTGTGTTTTCTTTGAGAAAACATACGTCTGAGAGACGTATCGTTAACTTTAGTGTAACTTTTGTCGCAAAAATAACTTTTTGTTTTAGTTGAATTATAAGGTGTTTGTTATTTAAATTACCTGTTAAAATGTCTTGTAAGCGCAGCTTGGACGACGCAGAAGTTAATGATCTTGAAAAGCGTGTTGGACGACTCAGATTCACTGGAAAATGTGAGCCAATCGGAAGATGAATAAATGTAGGATAATGTTCAAAGTGATGTATAAGACAAGCTTGTTGACATCCTTGATGCTGATGAGAATATACCACCGACTAAGGAAAATGCTCAAGAACCTGATAATCTTACTACTTCTGCCGATAGCCATTTATTACGGTATATTATCCCAATATTAGACGTAAATATAAGCACTGCTGAACTACATCAAAGGGTCAAAACGCTGGCCAAATTTCTTCAATGAATATAGTTCGAACGGCAAGAGGACTAATATGGAAATGTAAATACCTGTACGATCCAATTTCATGCTTCGGCATTTTTGTTACTACCGAAATAATTTCAGAAATTGTTCAATGCACCAAACAAAAGGCTAAAAAATCCTAATTTAACGGAAACTTTGCACGGCAACATTAAAAAAGATTTCCCAGATGAAATAAACAATAATTGCAGTAGCAGTGGGGAACAGCCTGAATAACAAAGAGAAAATACTGTCGTTTCTGTCCATCAAAAATTCGACGTACGTCCAAAATGGTATGTTAAAATGCAATGCACCTGTGTGTGGCAACCACAAATATTTAGTTTGTATGTCTTGCATATAATGCTATTTGAATTAATTTTTTTTTTTTTTTTTTTTTTGGTACAGATATTATTATCTAAGCAAAGTACAAAAAAATTATCTATTTTAGTTTTTAGAGCCGAACCGAAGTCCTTTATAAATAACGCTTTAAGTTGTGATATTTTTTTAAGACTTATTGCATTTTATTTTTAATTTCATTTTTGTTGTTGTTTTCTGTTTAAAAATTACTTTATTTTACAAGAAATTTAATAAATAAATGATTTTAACAAAAAAATGTATCAATATTATAATCGGTGATGCCCTTTAAAGGATATAAACTATATTTTTAGTACAAAAAAATAACGTTATCTAACTAGGGTTAATTTAAGTCATATCAATCTGGCAGTAAAACTTTTGGACATACAAATCTGCTCTTATAAACACTTATGCCTGTGGCGTTATTTAGCGCCGGCAGAACTTTTTTAAAGATAAACACCCTAAGAACACTACAGTCTTTTGAAATGCACAAAACAAAATGAAAAACCAAAAGTTCCATGTGGTTTTATTATCTAATTGATTCCACTGGTGCACCAAATTCAATTCGAAAATTGAATCAAATAACACATTATTGGAAAACATACGTTGTTTCTTTTTATCAGACTTTAAATTAAATTAATCATTAATTAAGAAAAAATCACAATTTTAAATTTTCACAAATTTTAGTAATCAATATAATCATTAAACAAATATTAATATTTGATATTAAATGAATTATAAAACTTTTGTTTGTAAACCTCTTTTTATGACATTTCTTTTTTTAATAAATATCTATAAAAAGCATTTATCTTTTGACTTTCACAAATCCCGAATCCCGAAAAGTCCCTGAAGCCCGAAATATACCGAATCCAGGGATTTGTGGAAAAAGTCCCGATTGGCAACCCTAATTGCAGGTAATTTCGGCACTACAACAAGTACAACTCTTACAAAAACCACAAGCAATTTGTTTTTGTGAAATCAATGTACAATGTCAAAAACCGAAACAAAGATAATAAACAAAATGTTGTCATCCAAAAGTTAGAAAGCTAAAAAGTTACGAGCAGGGCTTTTAAGACCACTTGCAATGAATTCGCCTTGATTTTATTTCAATGGGGGAAGCGAAGCGCACCGGGTAAAGGTAGTTATAAATAAGTTTCTGATTTTAATATTATTGTGTTTATTTTAAACTTAAGTAAATTGTTTTTTGCAAAATGATGCATTACTTATAATTTAGGTTTTTTTAGGTTTTAAGATTTAGGTTTTAAAACTAAAAAAAAGCACAAATTTTAATCAAAAGCAAATTTTGACACTATTTATAATACGAGTACAAAGAAAAACCTATTATTGCTCAATAGTTATTATAGCAAATCTAGGAAAAAAGCATGTTTCTCCAACTGTTTTTTTTTTTTTTTTAATTTTTATTAATTGAAACAATTTGTATAATAAATATATTTGAATAGTAGATGTGTTCATTTACTTTACTAGCAAAAACTTACAACTAGACATTAAATTTGACATATCACAAAATTTTCCCGCAATTACTCAAAAAAATAAATAAATAAATGTACGCTTTACCTGCTAAACTAACAAGTTAGACACATCGACAGTATCGAACTGTATTATACGAGATTCTGTCTTTCTTAATTCAAACATTTTGAAATATTGTTACATGTAAATTGTTCCTAAATTTAAGAAAAATAAACATTTTTTAAAGTTTGTATGTAACGGTATGATCACAATTGCACCGAATGAGCATATTATTTAGATTGCGGATTTATTACATTTTTTTTGGGTACTTATTTCATTTTTATATTGGGGAGTTACTTCATATGAAATAAGTCACCAAAAATCTGAAATGAAATAAGTCCCTAAAAATATTTTGGGGACTTATTTAATTTTTAAATTACATATTTTAAAAGTCATAATGATGGCAAATTGTGTTTTGTTATATTCACTGCATACGTTTACCATACATAAAAAAGGGACTAAGTATCAAAAACTCTAATTTCAGAATCCTAAAAAAATTGGGATTATTTTTAAGTCCCGAATTTCAGAAATCGGAATCTCTAAGTCCCGAACTTTATAATTTCGAATTCGAAAATTCCGAATATAAGAATCCCGAATCGCTAATTAAAGCTTTCCTGCACAGCCGGCCAAGGATTTTTTCCTGTATGGTATAACAAAGACCGGCTTCGCTAACTAAGGCTTTCTTGTTAAGCCGGCCTTTGGCTGGGTGCAAGAATTGTTTCCTCTATAGTATAACAAACACCGGATTCGCTAACTAATGCTCCTCAATTTGGCCTTGTGCCAGACCGAAGACCGGCTTTGCAGAAAAGCTTTAGTTAGCGAAATCGGTGTTTGTTATACTATAGAGGAGAAAATTCTTACGCCCGGCCGAAGGCCGGCTATGCAGAAAAGCTTTAGTTAGCGAAGCCGGTGTTTGTTATACCATAGAGGAAAAAGTCTTTGCGCCCGGCCGAAATCTTAACCATCCTATCTATTCTGAAAATTTTCTTATTTCATTTTTAAAATTGGGGTTTTATTTCTATGTAATTAGTCCCTACAAATTGAGGTATTATTTCATTTTGATTTGGGGAGTTATTTCATTTCGTTGGGGTTTTATTTCATTTTAAAATTGGGGAATTATTTCATAATTTTTTTGGGGACTTATTTCGTTGGGGGTTATTTCATGCCGCCATGGTGAGCGTGGCTATAAATAGATAAAATGAATTTTGAATATTAAAAAAAATGGCAAGTGGCAAAAAGTATGTTAATTTATAAAAACAAAAATTTAGCTGCGTTTACTAGAGCCATTTTTAATAACATAAGTTACTAGTAACAAACAGACCTAGTGTATGTAATTAAAAAAAAAATATCATATTGTGGCCGATAACAAACATATTGTGTTTTTCTACATTTTTATTAATAAATTAAAATATTTACATATATTTCAATTTTAAATGCAATCACAAACGTGGCCAATACAAACACACATTCGTACAAACAAACAGATTTAAATCAATTGAGTAAATAATTTCCATTATGGTCCGAAAGAAAACCGAATGAAAAAATATTTACACAGCGATAATTAGCGGTTTTAAAATCAAATTTTGATATTGTGAATAAAAAACAAATATACAATGAATTTTTTTAATTAAATAATAATAGGTGCGTTCGATTACTTGTACAGTAAAATGCAGCAAATAAGTAATTACTGAGAAAACTTAAAAAACAATAAAAGCTCTTGCCCAAAAAAGTACGCGAACGAAAAATGTGTACCAACTTGTAAAATTTAGGAAATACCCTGTGGGAAATTTGTGTCAATCGCTCTTAAAGCACTTATCCCGTGACCAGTGAACAAAAGTTTATAATCAAAAGGAACGAATTCTGATGGGTGAAAACAAGACATATCACTTAACTGGTGATAATGTGTTTAGAAGTTTTGTATTTATTAGATCCAATTTTTAAAAAAAACAATAATTTTGCTTTTATTAATTTTGAAATCTTTCTTTATTGACTCCACGAATAGGAATGAATTTTGTTTTCAAATTTCTTAATTATAAATACCAAGATTCAAAATGTTAAGTTTACAAATTTCTTAATCATAAATACAAAAATGTTAAGTTTACAAATTACGAAAATGATTAGTATACAATTTCTTATTACAAACAAAGCAAACTGCACTTATAAATTCTTAAGAAGTATTTCTTAAGATTCTAAAAGTTCACTGACCAATTTAATTATAAGATTTTGGGTAGCTAATCATTCTAAAGAAATTGATATTTTTGATAAACAATAAAAGAACTTAATGTTATACGAATGTACGAATGTTTGTGTACAATGTTGTATACGAACATTCATATCGAATAAAAAATGTAACAATTTCAAGTGTATATTATATGTGTATACATATGTGTACATATGGATGTTTGTTTTAATTTTGTGGACAACGTTAATATTTATTTGTAAGCAAAAATGAAAGTAAATATGTTTGTATTTTAATATGTATGTACATATGTATATATGTATGTTTATTTATATTATTATTTTATGTGATGGTACTGTGGATATCGTAACTTTTAGAGTGTAGTTAGTCCAGAGGAAAGGTAATTGGCACAAAACTATTCATGTGACTGGATTTTGTGCGGGTAGTGGCTGATTCTCTCTAGTCCTATTACTATGACATATATATGAAGGGGATCTATCATATGGAAGGTTATTTCAGTGACCTGTTACAAAGTGTCAAAAAGGTGCCAATGAACATCCTCGTAGGACATCGCCATGTTAAATTGACTTGTCACGTGACAAGTTGAGTGTAAGTTCCCTTTCCCGTAGGGTAGCTGATGGCAACCAAATGAATTGCTTAAAAATGTTTACACTTTTGACAACTTAACTACTCTTTCAATCGGTACTCGATTAAAAATTTTTTTAATCACGAACATTTTAGGAAAATACAAACAAATTGATTTATGTAGTTTCTCGTATATGTTTTTTTTTTCTAATATTTGATTTTTGCTAATTTGTGTCTGAGTTAATTTGTTCAAAAGAATATGAATAATTATTATTTTGTGTTTGCTATTAAATGCTTAAAAAACAAATGCAGTTCTAAGTACCCAAATACTTTACCCTTTAAGAACTCTAAAAAATTTATATAACAAAAAAAAATTTAAGTTGGTATAGAGCCATATCCTGATTGACAAACTAGCGCTTTCAGTGTTTTTGTCGAATATATTCGACGTTACATTGTACTCTGTTTCTGCGCCCTTTTACTGTTTAAAAATTTTCAGTTAATTATATGTTTTTTGTTTTATCTGAAAGAGAGACACTTTTGCTATTTAAAATTGGCATTGACTTCCTTTTCTCATTATTGAGCGCATTGTCGTACACTAGTCAGGAAATTTGTAAAAATGTTATATTTAGGAAAAAAGAAAAATTATAATTTCGGAGATCGGGCAATATTAAAAAAAATTGTTAGTATTGATACATGAGTAAATAACTAATTACTTGAAAAAAATATTTGAAAAATAAATTGTAGGTTCTTTTGTGGACCTTTGAAAGTCAATTTTGAATATATTCGGCATTCCCTTAATACCAGGAGGCCAACAAAAGACGAAAACTATTATTTTTCTTGGCTTCAGCGCCATCACATTACCTTCAATACTTTAACTTTTCAGATTTTTATTGCGCCACAAATTATTTCTGAGTCGAAAGGGCTAGTCTAATTAATTAATATATTTTGTTTAAATTTTTTTTTCTTTTAAATATGTTTTTTTTTTTATTTGTAAGCAACTTATCTGCATAGTACATATCGTGGAGCTAGAAAATCTGTAACAAGTGCAATACGAATAGCAAAATCTTATTATTACGCTGAGAATTTCACATATTCAGTTTATACAAAGACAACTTGGAGTGCAAATAAGGAAATTGGCATTGTGAATACCAGAAACTACCAACATAACGCTAGCATATTAGATCCAAATTAAATAAATCAAAGTTTGGTTAATATACCTATGAAACAAGCAAATCATGCATATTATGTCAACCACCATAATGAAGATATGCCACAAATAAAGTCTAATTTCGAGAGCGTAAGCCAGCTCGACGTTCTCAAAAGCTGTTGTTCCATCAAGTCAAACCCAACAGAAATTGATTGCATTCACCCCACCTCATAAAAATTATTCTTCAACCACTATTACCGTTTGTAAAGAAAATTTTCAACATAATAATTACAAAAAGCACTTATCCACTGAATATCGACATATCTGCCAAAGACATTTAAAAACCTTCAACGTATGCAGATAGTTCAATAAATAAATTAGAAAAATATTCTACCTAACAAGCAAACTGGGTTCCTACACTGATAGAAAAGGCGTTATAACGCTAATGTATTTTGACATCAGTACTATGACAAGTGTCTTCGTTTTTGACTCCATGATACTTTGCATAACTGTGATGTCAGCCTCACCATCAATTGGCCAAATTGTCATCAGGGTAAAAAATTTGAATTATGTCACCAATAGGATGACACATGGCATCACAGAAATAACGAATCGGAGTCGGTTTTATAAAGCATGTCATCAGTGCGATGACAAACTGTCATCAAATTGAGTCACTGCAATTGATCTTAAGTCAAATTGAGAGAATATCATTATTAAATTACACGCTACAAATGTTTGTTTCACTTTTGTTGTATTCCGCCCTTTACTTAACAGAATACCTCTCAATTATAAGACACCAGCAGCATGTCCGATATAATTTTCGTAATAAGTCTACTTTAAAAATTTGACGTTTTTAAATGAATAATTACAAATAGAATATGCGAATTTTTGCTTCTAATTTTACTTTTTAAACATGGAAATAATGTTAATAATATATTATGACATGATATATTATGTCATCGCACTGCTGACATGATATATTATGTCTTCGTGCTAATGAGAGTTTGTCATCGCACTGATGACATGATATATTATCATCGCACTGATGAGAGTTTGTCATCGCACTGATAACATGATACATTATGTCATCGCTCTGATGGCAGTTTATCATCGCACTGATGACATGATATAAAGCGTGATCCATTTCGAGGTTCCCTACTTTTTTAAAGAAAAAAACACAGAAAATTCAAATTTAATGGGGAATGTTTATTATCATTTGAAAGAACATTCTTTGGCATTTATTTTTTGAAGATTATGTCTATCAACTGTTGGCCGTTGCTACGTCCGTTGAGTCCAATTTTCGATGACTCGTTCGAGCATTTCGACTGGTAACTGTTTTCCTCCAAGGCCTGAATCGAAGCAGGTTTGTCCTCATAAACTTTAGATTTTACATGTCCCAACAGGAAAAAGTCTAACGGTGTGATATCACACGATCTTGGTGGCCAATCGAACGGCCCAAAACGTGAAATTATGTACTCACCGAAGTGTTCTGTCAATAAATCCATTGATTGATGCGATGTGTGGGAAGTGGCGCCGTCTTGCTAAATCCAAATGTCGCCGAGATCACGAGCTTCAATTTCAGGCATCAAATAGGCGGTTATCATGGCAAGATAACGGTCGCCATTGACGGTAACGTTCGCAAACGGCATCATTTTTAAAGAAATATAGACCGATGATTCCACCGGCCCACAAACCACACCAAACCGTTGTTTTTTCTGGATGAAGTGGCAGTTCTTGAATCTCTTCAGGTTGCTCTTCGTCCCAAATGCGGCAATTTTGTTTGTTTACATACCCATTGAGCCAGACCTCACCGCTGAACAAAATTTGCCTCGAAAACGTCGGATCTTCTTGGATCTTTTCAAGAGCCCATGAACGAAGCGATGTCGCTTGGGAAGGTCAAGCGAATTCAGTTGTTGCACAAGCTGTATTTTGTACGCTTTCAATTTAAGATCTCGACGTAAAATGCGCCAAGTCGTTCCATTCGTCAGTCCGAGTTTCTGCGAACGGCGCCGAATCTTCACGGTCCTCGTGTACACTCTCAGCTACGGCCGCTATATTTTCTTCACAGCGTGCTGGACGTGGTCTATTCGGTAGAATATTATCCAATTATGAATGCTATGTCTCAAAATGGGTGATGGTGTTGCGAATAGTACGCTCAGTAGGCCGATTACGTTAACCATAAGTTGAGCGAATTGCGTTCCTCACAGAACGTGAATTTTCGTAATAAAGTTGAACGATTTATAAACGTTGTTCAGGCGTTAGTCTTTCCATTATGAAATGCCAAACAATACTAAGCAAAAATAACATGACAGCATGACACGACTCACACGTGATCTGTCAAAAGAAGACTATTGAAAAAAGTATCTCTACTTGCGTCACCCATTATTATGTCCTCGCACTGCTAACAGTTTGTCATCGCACTAACTACTGTTTATCTGTACTGATGTCAAAATACATCAGCGTTATGACACCTTCTCTTTCAGTGTACACAAAATGTGGCATCGAATTAATGTCACTGTAGTAATAGCGTAGATGACACATAAAAAAGACAACATTTTAGGATGACGTTCGTCATCGGATTGATGTCACTTCTTGCCTTATTGATACCATTTGTAATAACATTGATGTCACAATTCTGGTGTAAGGCATCATCAGCATGAAGATGCATTTTTCTATAAGTGTAGCTTAGCAAAACTGCATTGTCTAGGAAAAAATAAAAATTGATTTCAATTAAAATATTTGTGATGTTAATTAAAAAATTAATTAATTAAGTAAACAAACTAATAGTATCAATTAAACGTTTAATTACTTGATTAAATTTTAAATTTACTTGATTTAATGTATTAAATATGTATATTCATATTCTTTTTTCACTTTTTATCACTTCTGTTATATTTTATAATACCATAATAATTGTTATAATAATATATCTTTTTATGTTATTATTTTATTTTTATGTTATTGATAAATATTTTTTATCATAACGTCATTAGATTTCTTCTCGCTAAAGCCAATGTTTTGTTGCAAGAATGATAGAACACAAGATTACGCCGTGCGCATGATTTTTGGTTAGATGAGGAAGTTTGTCCTTGGCAAAAGCTGCCATGTCAAAAAGACCCAACAATTTTTGAATTTCTTATAAAATAACTATGCATTTATATGCAAAATATAAAAAAAAAACGTTAGAGAAGTGTGTTACAACAATTTTATCCAAAAGAAAAAATATAACAATAAAACAACATTGTGTTGATTGATAACATGAAATTAGTATCCAATAGGAAAGCAGTTTTCGGGAAGGCGTAATTTTATGTCACTAAATAAATATTTTCATACAAATTTGGAAAAATTCAAAAAATTTCTCAACGCAAGGTGAAGAATAAACCCCTTAATAAATTAATACTCAGTCAAGAACTGAAACAACGAATAGCGAATAACGTTGTAAAAGCCACTTTTTGCAAAAACTGTTTTTTGCAGATTACCGTTAACTCTTGTACATTGATTAAACATCAAATCATCCCAAAGAGTCAGTCAGTGGAAGAACGTTGTAAGTTACTAACAAAATGATACAAACGAATTGGTTTTGAAATTTCTTAATATTTTGCTTAAAGTTGTTTTACTCTCTCTCAACTTGTGTTCTCATTTACTTTATTTAGTGTACGCGAACGCAATTTAGTAAAGAAGCAGTAAAGTTCAGTAAAAAATAGTAAAAACTTTTGGGATCTCGAACACACCTAATATTTAATAACAAATATATGTTCATACATATGTATATATATTTGTTATAAGTTAAACACATATGTAGAGTAAAAAACTTCAACTTCATGGAAATATTGTTGCTATTTTATTAGGAAATTTGGCAGTCGACCCAATCGAGTGCAACCTAGAAATAAACACTTTGTAAAGTGTATGCCAGCCAGCCAAATGGACTACGTCGATCGGTACACTAAAACAATATTTTCATTTGTTACGTACATCAGAACAAACACCAAATATCCACTTTGGCGGTGTGTGTATAATAACAGAGAGATTTAAATAATATTAAATTTTCTTTTTGGAAGAGTTGTTGTTTTTATACTCACACCACCTAAAAACGGCGATTACGTCCTATGCAGGTCCGGACGAAACGACGGTACGTTTTGTAAGGTATGGACTGTATTTAGGGGTGGGGTTTGAGGGATACAGCTCCAGAATATCCAAGAAGGATCCATGCCCCTTGCTGATATTCCATGAGAGAACGCGGATTGCCTTACCCCCGGTGATGGAGTGTATGGGGTGGCTTTGGGACTTCGAGCAAATATATAGGCCAAGTATCCAAAAACTTGGTGATATTATACATGCTATAAAGTGAGATAAAAAAGAAAGCACTTCTTAAGGTACGTTCAGACTGATGAAATATTTGAAAGCAAACATCAAATATTTCATTAACGTAGTCTGAACACAAAATATTTTTGAGTATCAAATAAAATAACAGCTGATTTTGAGCAAAGAAAAGTATTTGCCGGCAAACAAATATTTGTCCAATGTGAACACAGTGTGAACACAAAAAATCAAATATTTTAGTCATTTTTGAGAAAACATTTATTTTATATTACAAAAAAATTGTAAGAGCAACCAACGACAAATAATTTTGGCCATGTTCCGGATAGAAGCAATTTTTCCTGTAAGATTTCGGATTCTTTACAATTTTAAAGATTTTTTATAATTATGAGACTTTGCTATCGTGCCGCTATTAGCAAATTTTTGCGAATTACCTCCAATTTAGAAATTTTTATAGAATTTTTGCCATTCCTTATAGTTTTAGGCACATTTTCTAAATTTTATGGCTTGTTTGAAATATTAAAATGGTTCGCGAATTTTCGTTATTTTTGCAAAAAAATTTTTTTTTTTCCCCTACATTTTGTTTTTTAACCGATTTAGCAATTTCAAATATATTTTAGGGTTTGTTTCCAAGTTTACAATTTTTTGCGAATTTTAGCCATGTTCGCAAAATAAGCGATTTCTTTCTGTGATTCTTTAAAGCTTTAAGTATTTTTAATAATTATGAGTATTAAACTTTGGTTTAAGAATTTTTGCCATTCCTTATACTTTTAAGGGACTTTTAATCAATTTTATGGCTTGTTTGAATATCAGAAATTTTCGCTATATTTACAGTCTTTACAATCTTTACAGCTTTAACGATTTTTAATAATTATTAAGCTTTGCTATCACCGATAATTAGCAAATTTTTGCGAATTTCCGCTAATTTAGCAATTTTTATCGAATTTTTGCCATTCCTTATAGTTTTAGGCAAAATTTTTGCAACATTTTTTTGTTTTTTTCTTGACATTTTGTTTTTTAACCGATTTAGCGACTTCAAATATATTTTAGGGTTTGTTTCCAACTTTGCAATTTTTCGCTTCCATTTTTTTTTCTTTTACGTTCTCGTGTTCTAACACTATAAGAGATGCTGACCCACAGAATAAAATAAATAAATTAGCTTTTGCGCTCATTTTCACTATTTGAGAAATATATTTTTATTTTTGAACACTTTCATTAAATAAATTATTTGATGAAAATATTTCTTTTAGTCTGAACGTGAACATGAATAAATTTATTTTATTTAACACTGTTTGCCAACTGTTTCATCAAACAAAAATTGTCAAATATTTGGGCTTAGTTTGAACATTAAACAAAATATTTTTTATACTAATGTGTTATTTGGCCAAATTTTAATAAATATTTCATGTTTGAATTGTATCAAGTCAGCTAATTAGGCCTATATTATTTAATGTAACTGTGATATTAATTTTTAAGCTGTGTTTTTAATTTATTTTTGTGTTAAATGTTCTTTGTTTTTTGTAAAATTTATTTATATTTAATTTAATGTGAAAATTACTGTTAAATTTACGTAACCCTGATGAAGTCAACAAATAATTGACGAAACGTTGGAAAACATGTAAAGAAAAGTTTTTTATTTACACTAAATAATATAGGCCTAATTAGCTGACTTGATACAATTCAAACATGAAATAAAATATTTTTTTGTTTCACATAGTTTGAAGCAAATATCAGAACAAATATTTTCGTCAAATATTTCATTAGTCTGAACGTACCTTTACCATATAAAACTACTTTCCGTATTTTTCAAACGTGACAAAATTTCAATTTTTTTTATATTAAAAAAATATCAAATTTGCACAATTATTAATTAAATTTAACAAATCACAAAAAGATATTACCGTTCAATATTGCAATATGCATTTATAATAATATTGAGACAAAAAAAAAACTAAAAATCAGAGAAAAATTTTAAATACAATACATGATGACAGTGGCGCCTCAAGTTGTCAATTCGTCTTGGGGCATATCGTCATTCAAAGTAGAAACCAGTGATGGGAAATCCGATGCCTTCGGTTTAGACGTGAACACCGCCAAAGGTCAATAGGATATTATGCGTTTGTGATTTACAAAAATGATGCCTATTAAAAATTTGTAGAATCGGCTCATACAAAAATCTTTAATTTTGTGCAGATTAACCCTGCATGCTTAATTTTAGTAGTTTCGACTAAAGTTGTCACTTTTTCTCTGATTTGCTTTATGAAGAACATTAAATAATTTATTTATAAATAAAATAAAAAATAAAACAAATATAAACGTTTTTTTTTATTTACAATAAAGTGTAGTATTTTACATGTCCAGTTACTTTTATGGATTAGGAGCACTAGTCGTTCCACAGAGTTCTTATTTCGGTCAATTCGACTAACATGAGTCAAAACGTATAAAAACTAATCAAAAGCATGCAGGCATTTTATTATTACGTTGGTATTTCTAGCAATCTTAATCATCTTAGCGAATTTTTTTAGAATCGTTACATGTGGTTATAGCTCCCATACAAATACCACTCCCTAAAAAAGGTAAATTCCTTACAAATGTAAATTCCTTACAAATGTTTGTAAGCAATTTACAACTTTTATTTTAGTGAATTTTGTACTAGTGCGTCCAAGTTTAAACAGAGGTCTCACTTAAACCTGGAGGGAATGCAGGGCACCTGTCAGACTATTGGTGGCATGCCGTTCGATAGGCGAGTGCTATTTTCAAGGCGTGACGAAAGGGTTCAACGAAAGGTTTCTTTTTTGATCAGAAAATACTTTTGGGGATCATGTGGTAGTTGTGGCTTAAAGCCAAAGCCGCGGGTAGAGATAGTACTGCAAATCCTACCATAGGGCTGATTTTCTATAAATGTGGAAAAGTTCAGCCTGAGGGAGTGCTACCTCTGGATTTCTAAAAGCAGTGAACGTTATATAGCTTCGGCACAAAAGTAAAGAATATGTATATTTTTTGCTCCCACTCTCATTACTGCGTGTATTTTTCATTCCATTGTTAATTTTTTAGTGATCTTTTTTATTCTAGTGTTTGCCAAGTGGTCGAAATTCGACCATAATTATTTATGCAAATTGAAGAAAACATATGCATTTGTTTATTTTCGCCTTAGTGGATCGATTTGTCAAGAGACCAACCTCCGGTCTCAGGTTCGCAAATGTTAAATTTAGTTTTGTAAGTTCAATAATATAAAAAAATCAGAAAGTACAAATTGAAAATCAAGAAAGTACTAAAAAGTCTCCTCATATAGTTTCTCAGTCTCTCTAGACTCTGCATGTTGAATTTGATGTTTCTAGGTTCAGTATTAATATAAATTCCAAAAGCACAAGTTAAAGAAAGAAAATGTACCAAAGAGATCCCTCTAACAGATTTTCATTTACTTTGGACCTTGAATGTTTAATTTTATATTTATAGGTCTAATACTAAAAAAAATTCAAAAAATACCAGTTGAAGAACAAAATGCTCCACACGATTTCCTTTTATAAATTCTCACCCACTCAGGACATTGCATATTTAATTTTATGTTCCTAGGCCCACTATTAACGAAAATCAAATAAAAGTACCAGTTGTAGAAGGAAAACGTACCAAAATCTCCCTCTTACAGATTCTTATTAACTCAGAAACATGCATGTTTAATTTTATGTTTCAGTCCCAATATAAACGAAAATTCAAAAAACCTGCATCTATAATTTTATGTTATAAGTTCAATATTATAGCGATTAATATTGTGCACTTATTTAAGTAAATACCTTTCAATTTGTGTATTTTTTGTTCAAATCGGTTGACAAACAGAAGAGGAAAGTGTTCTTAATTGTTTTGCTCTTGCGGATTTTTTATAGATCACACTATTTTCAGACAAATTTTTCGAAGTAAACCGACCATATTTGGAATTTAATATAGACATGGACATAAAGGTGAATAAGTAAAGACGCGTACATATGTCTTTCACTTTGCGTCGGGAAACATACCGGCCTATTAAAATCAATTATCAAATAATTCCTCAACACTCGCTTGTGAATATCAAGATCGGCATTTAATATAGAAATGGCATATAGATGTAAAATTAACTCAAACAAAACTAAAAGAAATTCAAATTAATTGGCTTATTGGAAAAAAAATCTGTTCCTAGCCTTGATTGCAAACTTCTATTTTACAACTCTATCTTAGAGCCATTCTGGTGCTAACGTTTTCAGTTATGGGGCACTGCCACGGCCTCTAATATGAAAACATTCAAAGGCGCCAAAATTAATTTCTTCGAATAATCACAGCTGCTCCCTGGTATTTTAAAAACTCAAATATTCATAAGGATCTCAATGTACCATTAGTTAAAACTATCAGTAGCCGAATTCACTAGGTCGATATATTTTTAATGATGGCGGCCAAACTCGCTTAAACAGAAGAGATCATCTGATTAGAAGGACACTCAACACCTCACTCAACCCAAATATGAACAGAAACCGTGAAAGGAAACATTTTCGTCCGGAAATGGTAGAACATATTATAACGTATTAGAATTAGATTTGGTTTATTATTAATTTTTAATATATGAAGATTCAATAAAAACAATAATGAAGAAATAAAATCGACATCTCTATAAGACTTTTTCGTCTACATGTTATTTCAGGGACGAGTATTATATGGGACTTATGGCCAATTCTGGACCTATCGTCTCAATATTGCCGTGACATAGTAGCTATTTATCATAAAAGTGTTTGTAGTAATATTATTTATCAATGCAGACATTTATTTACCAATACAGACATTTGAAAGCAAGTTATGACATTTAATGATATTCTTAGCAGTGGTATTCAAATGGTAGTTATGGTCAAACATAGACCGATTCTAACAAAATTTGGATTGTTTATTTAGACGGAAAAATAATTTTTTTGGTCTTAACTTAATATAAATATACAACTAATAAGACGGTAAATGTATTTTGAAAATGTGTTTTTGTTGGGGCTATAAAAAAATTATCGTTTGATTCTCACCATTTTTAAAAGGCTTCGTACTTATGACAATTAAAATATTTGTACCAAAATTTAAGGTTAACATGGACAAATAACCAGCTAACCAACCATCCGGACGAACAGAGGGACTGACATAAACGATTGATTTAAAAACTCGATCGAAGTCCTTAAGGGTGGATCTAGAATAAACATGACTAAGGGCCATTATTACACCTTGCCGTTAGTTAAAAGTAGGATTTTGTCGGATGTATATTAAGTTATTTATTATTTCAATTTAACTTAACTCTATCCGGTAGCATAAACTCGCCTTAAACATAATGCTCACTTTAATTTAAAGCAAAGTTGTAATAGTGAAAAACTTCTTTAAAGTGGGACAAAATCCTACTTTTAATTATCGGCAAGTTTTAATAAAGTGTTACGTACAGCGGCGCAAACCTTTAATACCCTTCCTGGTGTAGGGTACAAATATAGTGTATTTTACCATTCATTTAATTAATAATTATTATGTTTCATGTGTTTGATTTTTTTTCATGTTGAAAATGATGGTCGTTTTTACCGCAAATGCCATCAACAGCATTGGTATTGCATTGTTATCTTTTTCACGGGAAAAGAGAAAAAAATTAGCAAATTTTTATCTAATGACATTGATTGTCGTGATTTGTTGTCATTACGTTTTATGGTTAAACATTATCATATTTTTAATAATTAAATAAACTTTATGTGAATTATTTATCGTGTTGTTTTAGGATATTAGAAAAATAGTGAGATTGTTTTTGGTAGAATTGTCATATATTTTGTTTGTTTATTCAATGCATAAAAAAATTTTATAGATATACAAATTTATAATTAATATAATTAAATTAATCCAAATTTCGATATTTTTAATTAGGCTTAAGTTCATTGAATTTAATTTTCATTAAATTATTTTTATGAAGACAGGAATTTTACAACATGAAATTAACAATTCAATAAAATAACCACAATACTAATTATTGTTAACAGCTAAAGCACGAGCTATGTTTACATTTGTCCTTCAAGTTGTGCTGAAAAAGATCAACAAGAAAAAGAAAGACAAAAATATGAAAAACAAAAAAAAATGTACGTTGGATTTCAAGAAGAATTCTTGACAAAAAGTACGAAAAACAGAAGTTAGGAAGAACATGTAAATCAATTAAATTGATAATTATTCATTCAAAGCAAATTTCAATCTACCAAGGAAAAATACCATTTGGTTTAAAGATTGATGTTTAACTATTGACGTCATCCGTCTTCAATGGTGGTGTGAGTAAAACGGCAAACCCCTCCGAAGAGATTGTGTGGTTACAATCGAAACTCGCCAGGGCAACCTGTCCGTGAAAGCGTGTGCTAAATTCTCAGCGCAGTCAAGAATGAAAAATTATCGATAAATTTTAATAAATTTCCTGTTGTAAAATTCCTGTCTTCATACAAATAATTTAATGAAAATTAAATTCAATGAAATTTGGATTAAAAATCATTAACAGTTCAATAAAATAACCAAAATACTAAAATTAAATTAAGTTTGTTCACTTTATTAAAATTTCCAATTTAAAATATGTTAACTTTAAAAATTTTTATATTAAATAGATATTTTATATTTCAGTTGAAACTCAACACTGATAGAAAAGGCGTCATAACGCTTATGTATTTTGACATCAGTACTATGACAAGTGTCTTAGTTTTTGACCCCATGATACTTTTCATCATTGTGTCATCACTTGGCCAAATTGTCATCAGGGTGAAAATTTTAAATTATGTCATCAATGCCATGACACATTGGCATCACAGAAATTACGAATCGGAGTCGGTTTTATAAAGCATGTAATCAGTGCGATGACAAACTGTCATCAAATCGAGTCATTGTAATTTACCTAAGTCAAATTGAGAGAATATCCTTATTTACATACCCGTTACACATGTTTGTTTCACTTTCGTTGTATTCCGCCCTCTGTTAACAGAAGAACGGTTAATTATAAGACACCAGCAGCATGCCCGATATGGGTTTCGTAATAAATCTACTTTAAAAATTTGATGCATTTAAATAAATAATTAAAAAAAAAAGAATATGGGAATTTTTGCTTCTAATTTTACTTTTAAACATGAAAATAATGTTAATAATATATTATGACATGATATATCATGTCATCGCACTGATGATATGTTACATTATGTAATCGCACTGATGACAGTTTGTCGTACTGATGTCAAAATACATCAGCGTTATAACGCCTTTTCTATCAGTGCACACAAAATTTGGCATCGAATTGATGTCGCTGTAGTCATAGCGTATATGGCAAATGAAATATAACAAAATTTTAGGATGACGTTCGTCATTGGATTGATGTCACTCTTTGCCATTTGTAATAACATTGATGTCACAACTCTGATGTGAGGGCATCATCAATATGAAGATGAATTTTTCTATGAGTCTAAATTATTTCCATAAAAACCAAATTTTTGTCTTAAAAAAAAAACTATTAAATAACACTGGTCCACATCTAAATATGAGTAAAACAATAATTTGTTTTGTAAACCTTTATTTAATTTTAAATATTTTAATGAATACAGGCATAATTGTTCAAATCTATTTAATGCTTAAAAATAATTTCGGGCACGAACGCCATCCTGTCGGCCCGATTTTGCACCGCTTTTTCCGGCATACCCGCTCTTATTTTGTCAATAGTGAGCTGAATGTTGGCTTCTAAAAAAATCCTTATAGCATCAAAACTGGATGTGCCAAATAAATTTTGATTATATCGATGTGTATCATTTTCATATAAATATTGTTTTACTCATATTTAGATGTCGACTAGTGTTATTTAACAGCTATTTTGAAGACAAAAAATGGTTCTTATGGAAATTATTTACAAGGAAGACTTTAAGTCTGTTTTTCACTCATAGAAAAATTCATCTTCTTATTTATGATGCCCTAACATCAGAATTGTGATATCAACACGTAGGCAAAATTAACGTTGAAATTACCAAAATAGTTTTACCGGATAATTGCAAGGTACGAACACGACCAGATATCTCTTTGTAGAAATTACGGTCATTAGAAAAACAATTTTTAATTTTGCATTAAAGGCATATGAAATTTACCAAAAGGTAGACAAAATAGCCCGATATTTTAACAGCGGTTAGATATGAATATTACCTGTCCATTTTTTCCAAAAAGTGAAAAAAATAAAAATTTTGAGTTTATACACAATTGCGATATGTAAATTTTTTTACTTTTTTCATAATTTTAAATTTGTTCTGTGTAGCCAGGGCTGTGGAGTCGGAGTCGGAGTTGAGGTTTTTGTACCGGAGTCGGAGTCGGAGTCGCAGTACCCAAAAAAACGCGTGACTCCGACTCCAAAATTTTTCGGCATAAAAAATTTAAAAAAATTTCTAATATTTTCCAATATAAAAATTCTTCGTAATTGTTGATTTAAGTACTTTACTATTTAAGTATATTTTTTATACGTGCTTGAAATTACATTAGCAAAACTTATACTCAGTTATTGATCTAGTTAAAAAAAGATGTGTGATTTTTTAAATAATTTTAATATCAGAATTTTTTAACCATCAACGCTGAAATATTTTCAACATTGTACAGAATAAGTGTTGCTATAGCGCATAAATACTAGTATGTATTAGAAAAATTGTGACGTAAAATTATTTCTCTTTTGTGTAGAAACATCTTTATCGGCCTGCCTTTAATTCCTACCATAACACTCATGTTTTTCTTATGCACAGTTCACGGGGATTCCCATAATTCGTTTAATAAAGATGTTTCTACACAAAAGAGAAATAATTTTACGTCTCATTCATTTCGCATCACGGTTAGAGTAGGAGTCGGAGTCGCACTTAAATAACTTCAGCGTTTGGAGTCGGAGTCGGAGTTAGTACTTTTTTCGGACGACTCCACAGCCCTGTGTGTAGGTATGAATTAAATTGGGATAGTCAAATTCAAATTAGTAATATTAAATGAAGTACATATATTAAATGAAAATTTATTACCTAATCTAATTTGCTGTTTTCACAACACAAGTGATTGAACGTGTAGTAAAATTTTAAGACTTTATTTTTGATTTCTAAATAAGACGTTTTCTATATGTCCCACTTGAAAAAATTAAAAAATTTCTCTTATTACCAAATTTATACCAAATTCATAATATCAAGCAAACAGTTTGTTGATTTTGCACCTATTACCAAAATGATTATATTGATTACTAAAAATTGTAAAATGTTGAATTTTTTTTTTCAATAAATGATATTTTTTTTTTAAAAAATTGTCAAAAAACTTTGCCATTTCAAACAATTGGGGTATTCACAAGGTGTGCTATCATGGTTTATTGTCATAATGTTCTAACATTTTACAATGGTTTAAAAATATTATTATTGGTTTGTAAACAAAAAGTGTCTTAAATAAATAGAACGTTGCTTGCTATGTTTATTCTGCTGTCGTAATTAATAGCACATTAAATTATTAGGGGTTGCTCACAACAGTCGTATTTTTTCATGTTATTATTTTAAGACATATGACACCTTGTGAATCCCCCAAATGTGTTAATTTATATAATAAACTATTGACATTTCCCAACAACAATTCTAAAACTTTAAATTATTTTATTTTAAACGAAAAAAAGTCAATTAAAATTTTTTGTTATTTAATTAATATTTTAATTAAAAATTTATTTGAAAACAACTAAAATCTTAATTAAATCAAAATTAAATTTTTAATTTTCTTTCCATTAAAAAAATAATTTATTTATTTATTTATTTATTTATTTAATAAAGTAAGACAAAGCCTTCCAGGCCAAAATAAAAATATGTTATACATAGTTATAACAAAGCCTAATATACAGACATTTAGTTCAAGATATAAAAAGAAGAAGAACAAAATAAAACTTAAACCTAAATTAATGTAAAAAGTCCAAAAAAACAACATTTTGGCTCCCCAACCACTAAAACGTTCTGAAGTTTAATTTAAATGTAAAATAAAAAAAAGAAATAACTATAGTCCCATCATACACCGATGCTATAATCCCCTTGTAAAAAACTCAAGAAGTTTTCGGCAAAAAACTTTATTTGAGTGAGAAAAAATACGTAATTCATGAGGTAAACAATTTCAGCACCGAGCAATTCTTACCATAAATGACCTCTCAAATTTATATATTATATATATTATAAATTGACTCAATTATCACATAAATTAAATTTAAATATTTTTGAACCATTTTTTTAATTGATAAAAAAAAACTGAGTAGCCGTAACAAAGTTCCTGCTTCCGACTTTTTTGTTTTGCCGACCAGTGTTATTAAAGCAATATGTATGTGTAAACTATTTTCAGTCACTTTAACTTTAACTCTACTAGAAAATCATATTAACCATAATATGAAACTAGAATTCCCAAAGAAATTATTGCCTTCTTAAATATTGTGCAGATTTGTTATATTAAATATTAATTTTTTTTTCTTTGACCCTTCATAAAAAATCAAAATACATATTCACATAATAACTCTCAGACTGTTACAAATAAACGTTTATAGAAACTGCTAATAAAAGCTGAAATAAAAATCTAAATATTTGTTATAATAAATAATTGAAGCATCATACCAAAAATATAAACTTACACTTCGAGAAACGATTTGAATTAAGAGCTTATCTTCATTTTTAAATATTTAAGAAAAGAATAGTATAAAAAAATTTGCTGAGATCAAGAAAACAAATATTCTAAAATTTGTTTTTTTAAAAACGCCCATAATTCTAAAAAAAAATTTATATTTTTCTCAAAATAAAAATTTCAGATTTTTTTTAAATTAAATATATCAGATTTTTCTCAAATTAAAAATGTTAGATTTTATGCTAAATTTTCCATAAAAAAAATAATAATAACTTGACTCATATGAAAATTATAAAGATTGAACTTTTAGATTGAACAAAAACTCTTTATCAGTTTTTGAAAATTTCGTTAACAGAATTCTGTAGTCTACCCAGTAAAGTTTCTTGAAGCACTTAAGAGAAAAAGCGCATGGTCGAGCGCTTCAATAAGAGAGATCTTATACAGCAAAAAAGCTGCTATTTTAGTGCCGACAACGAAGAAGGTTTTAAAGCGAAAAAAAATAAAAAAATTTATTATGGCTTAAGAAAATGCTTAAAATCAAAACATTAAAAAATATTTTAATATATGTAGTTAGTCCTTAAAAAAGCACTTTAGGAGTGCTTTATTTGCATGTTTTGTTATGTTCAAAAGAAGCGCTTATTGTCAGCAGAAAATAGTCCTCTAAGCCGGGAACACCCCATACAAGAATCAGGCATCCCATCAGCAGGTTTAAAGCGATTAAAGGTATGAATTTGTACATAAAACCTGCTCCCTTTGGAGCACATTTTTTACTGGGTAGATTTACACTATGAAAGTTTTCGTTCAGAAAGTATGAGTTTAGGAGAGAGCAATAGCCTGTTCTCTTCCCCTCTCACCAATAAACTTAAACTTTCATAATGTGAATCCAGACTTAATAAGAAGGTAAACTCATATTGTATAATTCTGAGCAATTAAAGCTTCCACATGGTCCCATCTGCAAAATGATATAGTCTTCCTTGGTTAACAAGGTTCTATCAGTCAGTTAGTCAAATTGAAAATCTCAAATTGAAAATCTTAGAAGCTATAAGAAATAGAGAAAAACGTAGAACGCCAATCGAAAGACCGTACCCGCTCTAGAGCGATGCGATATATAAATAATTTAAAAAAAATGTAAGTTAGATCGTTGTTGTCCTAAGGTCGGGAAGTATATTGTATTTTTTTTTTTTTTTCTTATTTATTTAATAGATATTTTTATTAATATTTACAAAGGTAAGTAATGCAATTTTTGAGATCATATGTATCTATATTTGGCTTAACTTTCTAGTTGTGAGCCAGATTGGCATTTTAAAGCTAATTTTAATTAAATTAATGTATAAAAATATTTATTTTGGTTCTACCACCTTTATCCGACCGCGAATGGAATACAACTCTCATGTATGGGCCGGTGCTTCAAAGTCTATTTTTGAGCTTCTCGACCGTGTGCAGGAGAGGGCTAAGGTTCTCATTGGTGAAAGTGGGATATCCAATTCTATTGACTTCCTTGAGCACCATCGCAATGTGGGTTGTATTTGCCTGTTTTATCGTTACTACAATGGGATGTGTTCAGATAAAATTAGGGATCTGGTTGCCGAAACCCGTTTGTTTGTTCGTAATACACGTCTTTCCTCAAGAGCCCATCCTTTTATGGTCGATTGGCCGGTAAATCGTAAAACGCATTACAGAGAAAATTCGTTTTTTGGCCGAACAACCTTCCTGTTGAACTCTTCCCTCTCATTTTCAACGTGAATAAGTTCAAGTTGAATGTTCACAAACACTTTTCTCTCTATCCTTCTTCCCATAACCTTTTTTCCTAGTTCCAGCACAATGCATTATATAAAATAAAAAAGAACGATTTATACTAAATCTTTTGTACATCAGATTAATAATAACAAATTTCAAAGGAATTTAATTGAATTCATTTAGTATAAGTTTTCTGTACTTTAAACAAATTTCCAAATATTTATATAAACTAGAGTAGTCATTTTCATGGCCATTTACTATATTTATTACTTCATTAATATCCAAAAAGGTTTTACTAAAATATTAACATTTTTTGTATTTCCTTTTTTAAACCATACAAGCAGCCCCACTAGCACGACCAGCTTTATGACTTTTTTTTTCTTTTTTTGCTTCGATCCTATATAAACAGTAATTTCGAAAGTATGTTGCAAAGTGTACTTGTTTGTCTGCTATGACATGTGTCTCAAAAAGGAAGAAAATTTCGAATTTATTAATATATTTTACAAAGTTTCCAAAGATAAGTGAACTGGACAGATTTGCTACATTTTATGATACTAAATGACAAATGTTGGGCTGCTATTGTGAGGATATGCTGTATGTTCTTTTAGGATTAGCTTGAGTTACGATTCCAGATTTAGCAATTACCTCACAGGGGAAATTAGTTTTAGATAAAAGTGATTTAAGATATTCCGCATCATCATTTGAGTAAGCAACAACTTTTCCCATAGACCAGGTATATGTTTTGTCGTTGATAAAAGATGCAAATTCACCAAGCCTTACTTCCAGATTTTCATTGAGACTCGAAATAGCTTTATTCATTTTTCTTAAATTATAACGCCCATTTTGTTCCCCCTTAGTGTAATCTTTCTGTATATAAATTGAATGTCCTTTTGGTTACTTTTGGCAGAAAAAACATTAATGTTTAACATTTAATTGTTTGCATGTATGTTTCTAAAGTCAACAAATATATTTTTTCCTTGGCAGTGAACGACCTGTTACTACCTTAATATTGACAGAAAGTACGTCAGACCATAAGTTTAAAAAATCAGTTTTGGCTGCAGATACACTTTTACTTGTTAAGCCACTAACAACAATATTATTAGAGCGGGTTCTGCGATCAAATTGTTCGAGGCGACTAGTGAGATCATTTATTTCCTTTCTAAATTTTTTGTTTTCTTCTTTAAGCTCTTCAATTTCCGATTTAATTGATAAGAGAACATCTTTTCTAGCCACATCCTTTAATTTTACATCCAATAAATTACAAAGTTTATTCCAGGAAAATAGATCAGGGGAAGTTGTTTGATTATCCATAATGTGTCTTGTATGTTGTTTCTTGCTGTTATTATTTAAAAGATTTTCAATTGATGCCACTCGTTTGTTACTCTTAAAACATAAGATGTTGTTTTTAATACCGGTGACTATTTGATTTTAAAAAATGTAAAGCATATTCTTAGGCATTCATAAATATTTATACTGGCATGTTAGTGTTAAATGAATCAGCTGTTATTTACACAAAAAGGCACAAGTTACAACAATACATATGTACAGACGAATGTTGTATCCAAATCCAATTGAAGGCAAAAAAATAAAAATATCAATTACTAGCTGACCCGGTCCGCGTTGCTGGCCCTAAGCAAACATTAGTGTTGTATTACCAGACGATTTAAATTGATCTTTAAACGAAATTTACGGCCTTTAGATAAAAATCCATGAAATACCTATCATAAAGTTTTTTTACAGAAATAAAATTGATTTTATTTCACGACCGCATTCTCTGGCAAAATTTCATGTCAAACTGCATGTAAAACATCGTTCACCCCTAGTTCTGTTTCATCATTATAATATTATAAATTAAAATGTTGTTCATATACATATGTTTAGTTTACATTTGATTTGAAAATACATATGGTTGTATGTATGTATATATATGCTGTGAATCTTATGAAAAAAGTGAGCGTAAAAGTGGGCGGGGCAACATTTTCTTTCAGCAAAACCTAAGTTAGACCATGGCGATCATTTTAAAGAAAAAATCGTTCAAATCGGTCAAGCCGTTCTCAAGTTATGGATTTTTCCACGCCCTCAGGCCAAAAATCAGAAATCAGACTTCACAGTGTCACCCGCCTGAATATTCTGAAGATTCCCTGAAAATTTCATCAAAATCGGCCCAGCTGTTTTGGAGTCCATACGTTACATACACACATACATACATACACACATCCTATTCTATATATATATATAAATAGATGTTAAATACTGACTTTGTTGTTACTGCACTCCAACAGGCTGGTAACCAAAACTGACCGATGATTAATTTTACACTGTTTTAACAATTTAACTTGAATAGTTAATAAATTAACTAAAAAATAAACAAAAGTTTTGCACAGCTAATTTTTTTTAACGTTTTGACAGTTTAGAAGTAGGGTTGCCAATTGCAAAGTATATTGTATTTTATTTTTATAAATTTAAAAAATTTTCATTTTTTAGTTTTATTGCGTTGTTTCCGCAATTTGCTCTTAAAAAAAATTCATAAAAATTTTTTTAAAAAAAAATTTATATAGAAAATTATAAGCACTAGGTCAAAAGGGATTTAAAAATAACCCCTCTAAATAACAAATTTTCCCTTAGTGTACAACAAATAAACTCGTGTCTACTTTCACATTTGCGTCCTTTTATATACAAACACATTATTATGTACCTATGCGTGTGAATAAACATCCTAAGGCGAGCAAAATATGTTCGCAATAAAAGCAGAAATAATGTGCTTATACAGGGTGGCGTATAAGTAACATTATTATTATATATTTCGTTTGTTGTTTTATCAATTAGTTTTTAAAAACTTAAGAAATTTAAGATGGAAGGCTTCAGCCTTAAGCTCCAGTTGGTTGACAGTAACAGTGGCTTGGCAAATCAGCTGCTTCATTTTGTTGTATGTTAAGCAATTAGAACGTATTCATCTGTATAAAATTGATTTTTCTTATTTTTTTACTGTACGGTTACATTACTGTTACTGTCAGCTAATTGGGTCTTTAAACAATAGATTGAAGTTGTTTCATCATATTCTGAAAGTCAGCAACAAGTTTATGCACAAACTCATAATGACCTTAACGGCCAATGAAGTAATTGCAAGATATTTTGGGTGCCCAAAATTCCAAGAATTTATGTTGAATTAGGGATGGACAGATTGAAAAAATATATCGATATATATTGTATCGATATTTTTTAAGAGTATCGATCTTAATTAATGAAAAATATCGATATATCGATATATCGAATTTATTAACCTGAAATTATTAGCAAATTTAAAAACTTAATATGTGTACCTATGTCAATACATATTTACATATGTACAAACTTATTACATGTTATTCCATTCTAACTTTTCATTATTTCTTTCAATTTCAAATTTACTGCCTGTCCCTCGATTTCGAACGAAACTTTCATTTGCTTAAATTTTATTTAAAACAAAAACCAATTTAAAAAATTTCGTTTTTAAGGTAACTTATGCGTACGAAGTTTTCGTTTGAAATCAAGGGACCGGCAGTTAGTTCTATAATAAAAAATTCAAAACAAAATAAAGAATACAAAAATTTTTTTATTTATTCGCCATATGAAATCTAAGAAAAAAAATAATTGCAGATATCGATTATAATTTTTTAAATATCAACATTTTGATATATCGATATTTATTGCCCATCCCTATGTTTAATATTAGATTAACATACTTAAAAGTATGATACGAGTATGAAATAACTTCGGAAAGGATTGTCGGACCAACGTCGAACAAGTTGGTGCTAATGTGTGTAATTACTATGAATAATTGAAACATTTTAAGACTGAAGGAGGTACGAAACAATCCAGAATTTAGGAGCCAACAATTTGGAGACGCACAGCTCATTCGGCTCGTTTTGCTGATATTCTTGTTTTTTTCTTCTAGAGCTGCATTTAGCCAAGAACCATATAACAAACTAATAATAGAAAAAAAGCGAAAAAACAAAAGTTATAGAAAATACTCTAAAATGAGTACGTCTGGTCAAAGCAAATAGTGGGCACCATCCGAAAAACAAAATTTTTAAAAGATAATCAGAAGGAATCTTTTTTTTTTTGATTAAATAAATCATAACGTTTATTTTGCGCCACCCTATACATACTGCGGTTGGTTATTATTATTATATATTACTATAATTTTTCATTAAGACAAACCAACCTATCCCAGCTAGCATTTGGAAGTTCATTGTTTAAAAAATCTCTAATCTAAACTGAGTCTTCTTCGGGTACTTTTGATAACTTAAAACAAATAAAATACGAGCGCCTTTAACAAATTGGTCGTTCTTATTTTTTTAAATGATCTTTTGTCTAGTTGGACGATAAAAACGTATTGTTGTCTCAAATAAGTAATAAGCCGTGTTTTTAAGCCCGACAGAACTTACGAAAGAGTTGTGTCAAGCTACTTCCCCATTTACGACATTTATGATCAGTATACTCTTGAACAACGCCACCAAGTTATACAAATTTACTTTGAAAATCTGTCATCAGTTCGCGTAACTTATGGGCAACTTTAAAATTTTTATGACACACGTCTAATTTTTGGCTGGTGTTGATTAATAAAATTGCCTCACAAGGATTAAACCCCAAAAGATACTACCCAGGAAAAATTATCAATAGTTTTTTATCAATTAGAAAAAATTGTCTAAAAATTATTTCAATTTAATAACTGTGATAATTGAATTAATTGTTTTTTTTTTTTAGTCGAAAGAAATTTAAAAATATAGTTCTGATTTTTATTTGCCGGGCACATGCAAATTAATAATCAAAAATTATTTTCGGGAATTAAATCTTTATTATTAATTAATTCATTTATTAATGATGTGCTAATAATCCCAATTTTTGAATGAAAACACTGAAATTTATTGTTGTGGGAAAGCTAGTTTCTATGCGCATTTCGCTGGTTGCTTAGGCAAGCTCGTCAGGAAACTTTTTCCAAATACTTTAGAAAAACTAAAAATATTATACAAGTAAGACCATAAAGTGAATAAGAATTTTAAACACTCAGGTCTTACATTAGCACATCATTAATAAATGAATTAATTAATAATAAATATTTAATTCCCGAAAATAATTTTTGATAATTAATTTGCATGTGCCCGGCAAATAAAAAACTGAAATGGCAAGCTGCTTTATTTAAGAAACTTGTTTTTTTTTAATTTTGTTTGTTTCTTTCTATCCTCTTACAACTACAATTCGGGTTGGAAAAAACCAGCCAATTGTAGGGGAATGTAAGAAAGAAAAATTTACGGTTTATTGTTGTGTCTTTGTTGAAGTTTTGATATTGTTACATGTAAGACCTGAGCGTTTTAAAATTCTTATTCACTTTATGGTCTTACTTGTTTAATTTTTTTAGCTTTTCTAAAGTATTTGGAAAAAGTTTCCTGACGAGCTGGCCTAAGCAACCAGCGAAGTGCGCATAGAAACTAGCTTTCCCACAACAATAAATTTCAGTGTTTTCATTCAAAAATTGGGATTATTAGCACATCATTAATAAATTAATTAATTAATAGTTCTGATTTAATTGACATTTTAGTTGTTTTGAAATAAATTTTTAATTAAATATTAATTAAATAAAAAAAATCTTAATTGATTTTTTTCGCTTAAAATAAAATAATTTAAACTTGTAGAATTGTTGTTGGTTCTTGTTAAAACCTGAGCTATATTTAATATAATCAATTAACAGTGTTGTAAAAGTGATGACCTCTACATCTGGCATGAGAAGAAGCTCAGCAAATAACTGCATGTAAGCTGCCCTCCAATCGACAAGTTCTAGCTACTATGTTCTACAATTTGCGTACTGTAAAGCTAAATGTGAGAGACTCTGCCACAACTACTGTTGACGAGGTTTTAGTTTTTTGGACAAAAGCTCGAATTCTTACAAAACGAAAGAAAAATGTCATAGTAAAGCTGGAAAAATTGTACGATGGTGCCCCGGTATGCTAGCTGGTAGTGAGCTAGTCTATCAGTTCCAAGGTTGCGGGTTCGATTCCCGACAGAGACTCTGGTATCCTGCAGACAAGCAAAAAGCTTCGCGGGATTTAGTATAGGAATAATAATAAAAAAAAAAAATTTTTAAAAAAATGCAAAAGTACAAGGAAAGAAAAGAGGAAAGTGCAAGAAATGCTGTAAAAGAGTTTACCCTAAAGTAAACTTTGATATTGCCAACCAAGATGCACTGACGATAATGACTTCAGAAGAAGACAAGGAGTTTCTGTTGAAACAAAGACAGAAAAAAAGACCAGGCTCCATGCTCGGAGTTGACCTAAAGTTGGCTCAAGCTGAAGAAATACTACTACAGAAACAACGGAAGGTCTTGGACAAACAACTTTAAGCGTGAAATTTGGGTATAAATAAATAAATTTGAATAAATTTAAATAAGAATAAAATGAAAAAGACATTTATTATACTTAATTTGTTAAATACATAATTGTTTTCATTCCAAAAATTGATAAAATAGGAAGGAAAATGGGTTTTTTCACCATAGGTTCCATCTTCGCTCTAGGGGGTACCTAGCCACGTTTTTAGGGTAATTGGCTTTATTACCTCGAATTCAGTACCACTAACGTATTTTTTTATTGCATACAAAATATTATTAACGGTATCGCCTTCAATTTGATGTATGACATGGGCAAATATATTAAACCGTTCTAGAGATATGGGTCGCCAAAGTCGCCACACTGCCAAAAAATCGGGATTTTCAAAACTTTGAGGCCCCAATTGCACGTGTTAACATCTTTCAATCGTGCTCAAACTTTGGCAATCCTAAAATCTGACGGAAAGAAACATTTAAGTGGGGTACCCTCAACAAAATTCTGACATCTTTTTTTTTGTTTGAAATGGCAAAGATTTTTTATCATTTTTTTAATTAAAATTCAAAATATCATTTATTGAAAAAAAAATATTCACAATTTTTAGTAATCAATATAATAAATTTGGTAAAAATCAACAAATTGTTTGCTTGTTTTAGTATTTAGTATTATATAGTATTAATTGCGTGATTAGAGAAATTTTTTAATTTTTTCTGTGTATGACCTGAATTACATCCAGAAAAATGTACTGTTTGGTGTGGCGTACATGCTGGTGGCATGATTGGCCCTTATTTGCTCAAAACTGAGGACAACCTGACGTTTCGTCAAGATCAGCTTCGGTGCCCATGTGCTCGAATTCATTTTCAAATGCTAATGCCACGTATTGATTTTTCGAATTAAATTATTTAGTTTATTAAAATTTAATTTTTTGTGTTATCTTTTACAATTTAAAGTTCCATCGCGTTTGAAAAGGTACTTTACACTATTATACCTGGTATTAACACATGTCAAAAACTCGAGTAATATGTAAAAATGTGATTGTGGAAATGGTAATGTGTAATGGATATGATAAGTATTAAGAAAAAAAAATTTTACATTCCATACGACTTCATCCTTTTTTTAAATTTTTCTGAACAATTATTCTTTTAATTTGATCAGGGTTGCGGTCTACCAAAAGCAAATACAATTGTTATTTCATGTGTGATGGCGTGAATGCAAGCTTTTATGTTAAATAAGATAATTTTACAAACGCAAAAAACTCATTATATTTCTATCTTGCAAAGTATTATGGGAAACGTAAAGCTTGTGTGATAGTGTAAAGTACCCTTTAACAACTGTTTAAACTATGAATGTTTTTAATACTTTAAACATGTTGTTAAATTTTAACGTAAGTATCCAATGACTGCAAATTTTGAATCTTTAATTTAAAAAAAAAATTTTTAAACTGACTCACCAACTATTGGAAATTCTACTGAAAAATAACTCGTAAAAGGCGCACAAGCTATTTAAATATGGCTAGTAAAATTATCTTTAAAAAATACAACTTGAAAAACTAACTAGAACACGGGTAATAAATGAATCTTTAAGAAAAGTTGCAGGGTTCCATTTTCTGCCGACCCTTCGTGATGAGAAAGTGAGAAAATTTTTTGAATATTTCAATCGTTGAGAATAACCAAAAAAAAAAAAAAATATTTATCAATATAGCTTCCTTAAAATGTTTACTGGGAAACCTGACGTACCTGTGCTATTTACCTTTTTCTCTTAAGTAGAATTTATTTGCTATTTGTTTTTAGTGGAATTGTTTTTGGTCGTTTTTTCGCTTCCTTTGTTTTTCTTGTTAACCTTGATTTTTTGCGGCTGAAAGGACCCCTGGGACTTATTATGGTTACTTGATAAGCGTGCCACGAAATGGTAGAAGGAAATAAATAAACAAATAAAATTAAATAAAATTTGCTCTCGTAACTACTTGTTATCAAAATCAGGGGTATGCGTGAAAGGATATAAATAATAAATGTGTTCGTATTTGTGTGACTGTGTATGTGTTAAGAAGAATTAGTATTGCATTGTTTTCGTATATGTGTGATTGTGTATGAGTATTCAGCATAAGTTTTAGTTGTTTATGTTTTAGTGTATAGCAAACATGTTGAGAATTTTTAACCTTAAGCCTCAAGGTAAAATGGATGGACTGTGTTGTTGGTAATTCAAACATTTCACGAGCGCAATTAAGGTTTGAGTGATCAGAACGGAAGTTATTTAGGCCCTAATCATGTACAACGCAGCGCAACGCCACAGAACTAACGCAACGCCAAAGAATAACATTGAAAGCACAAACAATGCCATAAATATTTTGTAATTTTGTTGTTGCTTTCTACAGAAATTCACATTGCGTTTTAAAATTTCAAACGCTCCATTGCTTGTGTCGTTGAAAATTTTAAAACGGTACATGAATTTCTGTTGAAAGCAACAACAAAATTACAAAATATTTATGACATTGTTTGTGCTTTCAATGTTATAGTTTGGCGTTGCGCTGCGTTGTACATGATTAGGGCCTTAGTTTTCAATACCTTATTGTAAAAGGATTAATATTTCTCTCAAATTAACAATGACACAGGCCAACAAAATTTGAAAAAGTCAAAACCCTGGGACCTTTGCTTATAAAACCTGTCGTCTGTAGCCCCTTCTAATTGCCTTAAAAATATATGTTAAACCTTTTCAATTTATTCTTCCTTCTTTGAGATATCTTGATCTGTAGTTTTAAAAATCCGGGTTTTCGTTATAATCATGGTATTTTTGCCTGACTAGATTTGATTGTAACCACACAAACTCTTCGGAGGGGTTTGCCGTTTTACTCACACCACCATTGAAGACGAATTGCGTCAATAGTCAAACATCAATCTTTAAACCAAATGGTGTTTTTCCTTGGTAGATTGAAATTTGCTTTGAATGAATGATTATCTATTTAATTGATTTACAAGTTCTTTCTAACTTCTGTTTTTCGTACTTTTTGTCAAGAATTCTTTTTGAAATTCAAAGTACATTTTTTTTTTTTTTTTTTTGTTTTTCATATTTTTGTCTTTGTTTTTCTTGTTGACCTTTTTCAGCACAACTTGAAGGACAAATGTATACATAGCTCGTGCCTTAGCTGTTAACAATAATAAGAATTGTGGTTATTTTATTAACCTGTTAATGGTTTTTAATCCAAATTTCGATATTTTAATTAGGATAAAGTTCATTGAATTTAATTTTCATTAAATTATTTTTATGAAGACAGGAATTTTTACAACATGAGATCAATTAAAATTTATTGAAAATTTTTCATTCTTGACTGCGCCAACAGGTTGCCCTGACTAGTTTTGATTGTAACCACACAATCTATTAAATAAAATATAAATTAAATGCAATGAACTTAAGCCTATGTAAAGTACGGACACTTAGTCACCAAAAATTAAGTAAAAAAAAAAAAAAAAAAATAACAACAAATATAACAGAAAGCAAACGCTAAAGAATTAAATGAAATTAAATACGAGCATTGAATATTGAGCTTAAAAAAAACAAATAAATAAATACGTGCACTGAACTAATTTAAAATTTACCAACTATATAAAACAAATGAAATTTTAGTAATAAGATATTTTGGAGTATGTTAACAAAAATTGTATAAATAGGAAAATTAAAGGCAAATAAAGGCAGAATTATTCTGGCAATTGAAGACAGTTTTTGACTCTCAGATTCAGGCTCCTAGTATATCACTGGTAGTCCTCTACACCTAAACACCTTATACAACTCTTACATGGCGATGCTGCCACTTAAAGGAAGTTCTGATCGTGTTGTCCTAATTTTCTTGCTAATGGAAAAAAAACGTTGAAGATAGTTTTGAAGCAGACAAACAAAAAATCAAACAGATCTTCAGAAAATGGGAAGAATATTTGATTCCGTACATCCCAGAACCGGTGTCACAAATCAACCAATATCCTCCTGTGTGCAGAATAACGATCGAAGAGTATCGCCAGCGCCAACAGAAGTGGCGAAATAGAACTACAGTTGACCTACCAAAACAGAAGAAGAAGAAATCTAGACGTTCCGGCAAAGCGTTTAAAAGGAGGAAGGAATTGGCGTGATCTAAACATTGCTGTGAACAAAGCGGATAAGTTAAAGTTCAAAATTCCGATAAAGGAAATCAAAAAGCGCCCAGCAGTATAATGGGCGGATGGTTCTCTAAAGAAGCCATTATCACTACTACTAATAATGGGTCTGGAGTATTGACGGTTGCGTCCGATCACCTGCAACAAATAAGTTTGGTTGTAGTACTAATTTTACTTATGTTTAAGTTAAATGATTATTATATATATTAAAAAAAGCTCTTAAACTTGCTACCACAAAAGCATTGTAAAAAATATTCACAATTTTAAGTTCTTACAATTTTTAGTAATCAATATAAACATTTTGGTAATAGGTGCAAAATCAACAAATTGTTTGCTTGATTCTATGAATTCGGTATGAATTTGGTGATTAGAGAAAATTTTTAATTTTTTCTGTGTAGGATATTTTTTATAGAAAATTTAGTAGTTTTCCTTAACAAACTTGGCTAAAATTAGCTGTTTTATAGGAAGATTAACAAAAGAAATATTTTTAAAATGTCCGAAACAAATGCTGTTTAAGGAAAAATTTTCGACACATTTTTATCTTACAAAAACTTTTGTTATTTTTTTAATAAAATATTTCTCACTCGAATAAAAATCGCCGCAAAATTTGGTTTTTCAAAAAAATTGGCAAAAAACTTTATATTCGTGGAAAATTTTGCTAAAATTTTATCTCTTATAGAAAATCTAGAAACATTTTGTTTAAATTCCAAGATTTAGGAAATTTTTAACATGAATTCAAATAACTCACAATAATTGAAAGAGTTATCCAATAGACAAATCCTGTATGGATGTATGGACAATGTAAACATATTTATTTCCTTCACCTAAAGAGATTTAAATTTTTATTACCTTGTGAATATTCGTTCCAGTTGTAAAAATAAGAAAACCCACAAAAATTCTTTTGTAAAATGCATTTTACAAAACAGGTATGAAAACAACAATAACTACATCCACAAACAAAGCTGACCTGACCGTCCAAGCGAACTACCGACATAACCAAATTTATGTTGGACCATTAAATTATAAAACACCAGAGAACCAGAGTTAGAGAGAAGCAAAACAGATTGTGGTTTTAAAAAAGTGGTTTGTTGTGGCATGTCTTTGTGCGATAACGATGCGGATACAAGTGTACAACAATAGAAACTCGTAGCCATATTGACAATATTTAACTTAAATGCAGGAAATTAAAAGGATATGAGCCAATAATGGCAATAATGTTGGTTAAACATGATAATAAAGGGATCGATAAAATAAAGCAACAAATTTTACACTACAAAATGCAATATGTATGTAAAAAGAGAAGAATAAAAAGAAATTGGAAAATTGTCTCTCGAATATGATATCGACATGTCAATTGCCAATAAGAAGCGTTTATTACGGTCTTTGTGATGGAAAGTATTGGCATTGAAGTAATTGCATTTTAAAGAAATTGTATGGTGACTTTATAGCCGTAAGAAGAACAATTTATTTATGAACACAGACACGGTTTAATCGTTTAATGTTTTGTGTTAAGGACTAAAACTTATGTATGTTTGTTTTAAGTTGTTTAAAATGTCCTTTTAGTGTTACTGAGCTTATAAGGGGTAGACTGATAGAAATAGCGTTATAACGCTGATGTATTTTGACATCAGTACTATGACAAGTATCTTCGTTTTTGACCACATGACACTTTACATCACTGTAATATCAGCCTTAACATCACTTGGCCAAATTGTCGTCAGGGTCAAAAATTTAAATTATGTCATCAATGGGATGACACATTGGCAGCACAGAAATGGCGAATCGGAGTCGGTTTTATAAAGCATGTCATCAGTGCGATGACAAACTGTAATCAAATTGAGTCATTGTAATTGACCTTAAGTCAAACTATTTACTTACCCAATACACATGTTTGTTTCACTTTTGTTGTATTCTGCCCTTTGTTAACAGAAGAACTCTTCATTATGTATAAGACACCAACAGTATGCCCGATATGGTTTTCGTATTAATTCTACTTGAAAAATTTTATGTATTTAAATAAATAATTAAAAAAATAGAATATGTGAATTTTTGCTTCTTATTTTACTTTTAAAACATGAAAATATTATATATTATGTCATCGCACTGATGACAGTATGTCATTGCACTGATGACAGTTTGTCATTGCACTTATGACAGTTTTACATTGCAGTGATGACAGTTTGTCATTGTACTGATGACAGCTTTACATTGCACTGATGACAGTTTGTCATTGCACTAATGACAGATTGTCCGTACTGATGTCATAATACATCAGCGTCATTGCACTAATGACAGTTTGTCCGCACTGATGTCGAAATACATCAGCGTTATGCCGCCTTTTCTATCAGTGTACCCATAGATGACGCATAAAATATGACAACATTTTAGGATGACGGTTGTCATTGGATTGATGTCACTTTTTGCCTCATTGATGCCATTTGTAGCAACATTGAGGTCACAATTCTGATGTTAAAGCAGCATCAATATGAAGATGCATTTATCTATGAGTGTATTATTTAGAGGCATAGAATTTAAATTTAAAAATTAAACACAACAAATTCAGTGGAATGACCAAAATTTTAGCTTTGAATATTGGCTCACAATTCTCATGGCATTTAATGTTGTAAAATAATTTTTGGCATTTGATCACCGCTTCTGTGCGTTATGAACGCCATCCAATCGGTCCAAGTTTGCCCCTTTTTTAGAGCATACCATGTCTTATTTTGTCAATAGTGCGTCGAATGCTGACTTCTTATTGATCAATCGTGGCTCGTTTATCAGCATAGACCATAGATTTGACGTAACACCACAAAAAGGAATCCAAAGGTGGAAAATTACAGGAACGAGGTGGAAAATTCACAGGTCCATTTCTAGCTCATTCACCCAACGTTTGCCTCAACAAAGTGATGGTTTAACGCTTTGTATGGCATGTTGCGCCAACTTTAGAACCATCTCTCCTCCAATTGATTTGCAATGGCATGAGGAAAAAATAATGAAGCCTTTGCCTGTAGCATTCGACATTCACGTTAACGTTGGCACCGGCTAGGGATTTAAAACAAAATGGGCCGATAACGACTTCGGCATGTAAGCCGCACCAAGCATGGATTTTTTCGGGACGTAATGGAGTCTCAAGAGTGTACTTTTTTTTTTGTTCCTATACTAATCCCGCGAAGCTCTACGCTTGTCTGCAGGAAAGAAACCAGAGTCTCTGGCGGGAATCAAACCCGTAACCCCGGTGCTAATAGATTAGCTCACTACCAACTACCGTGGCACCCATGAGGATTGTGCCCGGCAACTCTGCTGGTTTACATTGTTCACCATTAAGCCAGAACTGAGACTCATCGAAGATGGTTTTACGATAAACATCGGATTTAACTTTGAGTTAACTCTCAGCACACTTATCGAATACACGACGTAACTGATAGTCCGCTTGATTTAATTCTTTCACCATTTGGATCTTATATGGATGTAGGCCAAGATCTTTCCTCAAAATTTTCCGAGCGGAGACCGAGTTGCTGAGAATGGCGTCGGATCGACAAATTCGAGTCCTCTGTCACACTTATGTCTATAGCGGTGATGACTTCTTCTGTACGCACGGTACAAGAGAAAATGTGGTCATTAATCGATCCAGAGCGCGAATTTCGGAAAAAAAAAAGTTCGAAGATTTGTAAACGTTGTTCTGCTGTAAGTTATTGCATGGTGATTTGTCAAATTGTACTGAGAAATGGTCAAAAACATAATATTATGATGAAAGCTTCTTTTACAGTTAGTCCTATCGGAAGTTCTATACAGACTCGCTGAGCCAGTTTAAAGTTATTTCATGAGGATAACACTGTATGCAACATTTTTACAGGACAGCTTTGTTTTGTTTAAAATGTTGGTCTTTAATGAAATGATAAAAAATAAATCACATTTCGCCGAAAGAATCCAAGTTTTAGAGTACGTTAAAGTTAATCCGCATCTCAAAACCCCGCCATAAGAATGACAAAATCCCAATTTTTGATATTTTTAAGCAAATCCTGGATATTTATAGTCCTTGTTCCCCTATTCGAATACCTTAATCCGGGATATGAATACAGGCGAGATGCTTTTACAACTTAAGATCCGCAATTGCACACGTTGGGAGGCATAAAACCGCAGAGAAAACATTCGCCAAAGTTTTTCACCAATTAAAGCATTAATCAAAAATAAAATAAGTTTCAATTAAAAATTTAATCAAGTGAATTATTTGTTTAATCAATTAATCAAGTAAGTGAATTAAAGGTTTAATTGACACTATTAATTTGTTTACTGGTGCAAATTTAGTTAATTTTTTAATTAATATCACAAATTTTCTAATTGCAATAAATTTTTATTTTTTTCTATGCGTTGAGTATTTCAAATACTCTATTTAAATAAAACTATTTTGATGATCTGTTCGATACCATCACAAGATTTATTGGTGGTGCACAATCGAAATTTGAGCTTGTTCTTCCCGATAGGTAAAAGTTTTTCCTTGCTGATTATGCGCAGTAAATAAGTCATAGGCTCTGCTTTGATAACAGTTTAACAGACTACATACGTCATATACATTATAGCCGGTCACCGGAATAGATCATACATCCGGACGTGATGTTTTTTCAACTTTTACGGAGTTCGTGGAAGTTTTGAAAGCATTTCATCCAGTGAATTTTCTTTTATTTGGGAATTTATCACAAAACTTCACAAACAAATCCCGGCCTCTCTAATAATGTACAATAAATTTCTTCATTTTTTTTTTTTTTTTTTTTTTTGATACGTAACAATATTCAATATTCAATATTCCCTGCTTGATGCAACTTTTTGTAAAAAAAATTGATTTTTATAATTGCTCTAACTTTCTTGAAAAAAAAATGGGGTGAATCTTTACGGACTTTTGAAAAAGTTACTTTTTTTAGGAAATAGTCACTTTAAGTGAAAAAAAATTTCACTTTTTGTAAAAAAAAAGACACTTTTTATGAACAAAATGTGACTAATTGTGAAAAAAGTCACGCTTTAAAGAGTTTATGCACGATCAACATAATCAGAGAAGACTAAAAGTCGATGCATTTGTGATGGAAAATGAAGAGCAAGGAGCAACGGTTATGTCATCAATGCAAACAATGCATCCCGATGACTTTTACCACATTTTTTTAAGAAAGTTAGAGTAATGATAAAATCAATTTTTTTTCAAAAAGTCACTCTATTCAACAACAAGCCAAGAATTTTAGAAAAAAGCCTAATTTTACATGACTTTCTTCAGAAAAAGCCCTACTTTTACAAAAAGTCTTATTTTTTTGCTTATTGCTCTTTTAAAAGTTTGATTTATCAGTTGTACCGCATGGCGTATGCATGTCAATAAATTGGAATTAAATAATACTCATACGTAACCAAGTAACTTGACAGATTTATTCCTTGCAGATTATTCTTAAAAAAAAAAAAATATAACATATATGTACACTAGGGCGGGTCGATTTAAAAATCGCACAAGTGATAAGGGTGGGTCGGCCCTCCAAAGTTAGTGGGGGTCGGTCATACATTTAGACTCGATTGGGGCCCTTTAAATGGGCAAAGGTGGGATTTTTCAAAATTTGACCTTTGGGTCAAAATAAGAAACATCAGAATTAATTTTAGAGGTATGGTTCCTTGGGCAAAGTTCCTTATCGTGATCCCTAGAATACGATTTTTCTTGTCACTTGGGTGATTTTTAAATCGACCCGCCCTAATATATATATATATATATATATATACTGATTCCTTTTGTTCCTATAAGAAGCATAGGGCATCAACGAAATTCCTCCAATCACTTTTATTCAATGCAAGGTTGTTGATTTTGTTCCAGCTTTTGCCTCATCGCGAAGTCTCTAAGTCTAGTCGTCTTCGCCATATATAGGCCGACCGTCCTCTGTGTCTACTGCCTTGCGGGTTCTACTATATTGCATTGTAGGTAACATCGTCAGGAGGCCTTCCCAATGCATGACTAATTTATCGCCATTTCCTCCTCAGTATTTTCATTTGTATTTGGCTTTGAACGTGAGTTTTAAATCCTGCTGGGCCAGAAAATTTTCAATATTGAAATTTTTGTGCGGGTATAGATTAATGGCAGTAATAGCATCATAAGAGCCACAATTCGAAGTATTAGTGCTGCCCAGCTGGCAAAAGTGCACGCGTCCTGGAGTGGGACGTATGGGATAAAAAATGGTCGGCTGCATGTGTCGTTTTTCTATTACTTTAATCTAAGGGTTATTTATTCGGAGAACTGCCTTTGCAGCTTCATTCACTACCATCATACGGCTTTCATCATGTCCGAATGGTTGTGCATGAGAAGGCATATGTCGTCTGCATAAACTAGATCAGCTAGGCACTTACCCAGGCCTCACGTTATGCCTCTATTGTTGCTCATTGCATTTCCCATTACAACGTCTAGTACCACCCTTAAGAGTTATGGCGATAGTAAGCAGCCTTGACGTTCAACAATTTTAACGGAAAGCTTTTCCTTTATTCAGTTTTAATGAAGTAAATTACAGTTATCAGCTTTGTGTTATTCCTGGATAATCTCTATTATTTTCCTATGTAAACCCTTAAAGAGGGAAGTTTTCTCCAACTTTCATGATGATCGGCTAATAATTTTCTATAAGTCCCATTTAAACTTTTGTCCTGACAAATTCTAGACTATAAAATATTTTGTAAAGGATATCAAAGTTTTGGCACAGCCGAATACAGCATTATTACTTGTTAAGCAAGAGGTACTTGTCGGTTGCGGCCTTTTCAATTATTCTTTTTTCATTTCCCATTGATTTTCATCGAGTTTAAGCCTCTACTTCTTTCTTCTGAAATTTTTGTATCCTTTTTGAACGTTGTTAATTTTAACATCAAAATATCTTTATCTGAACCATCTAAGCCAATATAAACTGTTGTTTCAATTACAAGGGCTTCTGCAGAGCTTTTCTAAATTAAATAAATACGTAGTTGGTTTTTTTTTATGGTTCTCTTTTTTATTAACTCTCAAGTTTTCATTTACCATTTTCTGTGTCTTAAACTATTTAAACTATTTTCAAAATATTAATTATTGTATAATTTTTACATTTACTTTTTTCAAAGCAAAAGTTTTCATTACTTCAAGTACGCCATAAAACAAAACACATTCAATTTAACTTCTTGTCACAAGTAATTCAAGGATAAAGAGAAAAAAATATGAAAACAGCAATTTCCTACAAATAAATTTAAAACGCACATAACTGTAATTTACTCTGCAACTCATAGTCTAAGCATATTTATAAATACAAAACAATACTGCATACACACTGCATACAGTACTGTAGTATTCACCGTACAGCATATTGAATGCCACAAATAAAAACGCATTTAAAATTACAGTTATTTTCCAAAGCATTAAAAGCAATAACGATAATGGCAAAACGATTATCCTTAACACAGACAATGATGATGATGATGATAATGATGATGATTATTGAAAGACTTGTAACAGCATTTTACCAGCTAAAATTGGCGTTTATATTCAGACGCACGAGTTAGGGTTACGCATTTCTCGGACTTTTGTCAATTCCGGGATCGTCCAAAGTTATGATTTATTCCTGGGAATTCCAGTAATAAAATAAAGTTAAAAAGTCTATAATGTTTTTTTAAGCACAACAAACAAAATCTTTTCATATTTAAATTAATTATCAAATGCTTATGAAAAAATGTGCTTAATCTGAAAACCACTGAGTGGTTGACATTAAAGACCTGTTTCAGATATTTGAGCCCAAAAAGATTGACAAACTGTTTATCTTTTAATTTTTAGCCTCGTAGAACACTCTGAATATATGTTTATTCGTTCCTTGCATTGCCGTAGGCTTAAAAAATCTCGACAGAAATAATGAGAATGAATTTTGAAAGATATTTTAACTTATTTCTCCTGTAATCAGGAGATTATTTTTGCCCTAAAGTATTTTTTAAAGCATCTTGAAACGATAACGACTTCTAATTCATTATGTTTTCGCAGACCATTATTTTGAACATGAAGTCTAGTATCACGTTCTCGTTCAAAAATCGTTGTTAGAGTTTTCAGATTATTTTCAAATTTATCCGTATCGTTCCGATCTATAAAATTTTTTTTTTATTTTTCTCAATTACTTTTTCCAACTCCGAGGATATAATACTAACAACTAATTCCTTTCCTTACTTCCCTTAATTTTCCTTCTTCAAATTTCCTGAATTATACTATTCCCGGGAATTTTATTTTTCTTTTAGGGAACCCTAGTACGAGAGTGTCTCTGTGTAAAATCCTGCAGGTGAGTACCTAACGGGACAAAATCGAAGGCCTTATTTACTTTTAACGCAGGGGAAATAAAATTTTATGTTTTTATATTGTCACGGATAACTTAACTACACTGATAGAAAAAGCGTCATAATGCTGATGTATTTTGACATCAGTATTTTGACATCAGCACTATCACAAGTGCCTTCGTTTTTGACCCCATGAAACTTTTCTTCACTGTGCTATCAGCCTTAACATCACTTGGACAAATTGTCATCAAAAATATAAATTATGTCTTCAGTGGAATGGCACATCGACATCACAGAAATGTCGAATCGGAGTCTGTTTAATGAAACATGTCATCAGTGCGATGACTCAGTAACATCTTAAATAGGACTCATTAGGCTCAATTTATTGGCAAACTTTCATTGTGATTGACTTAAGTCAAAGTGAGAGACTGTTATTATTAACTTACCCGCAATACATGTTTGTTTAACTTTTGTTGTATTTCGCCTTTCGTTTACAGAAGAACTCTCAATTATAAGATGAGTTTCGTTATCATTCTACTTTAAAAATGTGATGTATTTAAATAAATAATTTAAAAAAATAGAATTTGGGAATTTTCGATACTAATTTTACTTTTTAAACATGAAAATAATGATAATAATACGCATATTGTGGCATCGAATTAAAGTATTCATATTCTCCGGATTTAGGCCCCAGTGACTATTTCCTATTTTCGAACCTTAAGAAATGGACCTCGAAAAATCCTATTTTTTGGAAGGGATACACAAATTAGAGAAACGTTGGACTAAGTGTATTGAACAAAAAGGAGATTATGTTGAAAAATATTTTTTTTTTGTAAAAAAACTGTTTTATTCAAAAGGTCACGGACTTATTGATCCGCCCTCGTATTACAAAATGTTGTGATGACGTTCGTCATTGGATTGATGTTACTCTTTGCCTAATTGATGCCATTTGTTATAACATTGATGTCAGAATTCTGATAGTAGGGTATCATCAATATGAAGATGCATTTTTCTATGAGTGTAGCATTTATATAATAATTTTATAAAATAAAAAATTTTATAAAGATTATAGTTACTGCAAGCATATTATGGTTACCACAAGCTTATGATTATGGTCACTTCACTTAAAAACGGAAAAAGTTATAGAATATCCGCCAAGTATCGATACAACTTGTTGGTATTCTTAAGCAAATGAAACGTCGAGTACATTCTCCCACGTATGTAGGTTGGTGAAATAAAGCGCCAAATAATTACAAAGTATCGAAGAAACTTGGATAAATTCCAAAGAATGAAAAGAAATAAAAAAAGCACTAGGATTAAAATAAAATAAAGCCCTTTTAAGTCAGGAAAACCTTGTAACGAACCCAGCCAACAGTGCCCATGTTCTGTAACCCCCGCGTCGAGAAACTTTTCGATTGAAAAGTGAGAAATGAAACAAAAATCACATAAATTGGAACAAACAACTGTTTTTCTCTCTTAACTGTGTCTGTTACTTTTTTGGCGAGTAACAGATGTCACGTAAGGAAATTACTCGCCAATTAACAGAAAAAGTGTGTCTGTAAAATTTTTGTGGAAAAGTTCCCGCTTTGAACTGTCAAATAAACTCACGTATAAAAACGGGGTGAGAAAAATGTTAACACTAATAAATATATTAAAAATAAAAAATGCAATGAATAATAATACGGAAAAAATTAGTATTTTGTTCTTGTCAAATTTTTTCATTATTTAAATATTTTGCTTTTAACATTTTTGAAAAATATACGAATGTTTCCAAGGCTATTGTTTAAACAACAAACATTAAAGTCGCTCTTTATATTGTTTGGTATAGCCGACGGTTGTATTTTCGCCGCCGTCGCTACAAATTTTTACACGCCTGCAATTTCATATCGGCTTCGAGTGAAATATTATGACATTTAAAACGTAACGACGTAATCTCTTCTCATAGTTTTCGACATGTGTGTCTGTACACTTTTTTCTCACTTTTCGAGAAACGATGGAATATTTTGTTTCACATCTTTTCGATGCGAGAAGTTCTCACCAAAGTTACAAAACATGAGTACAGATTTATAATAAATGTATAATTTTTAAAAAAAATTGTATTATCTACCTACTTATATATGTGTCGTTTATTGTAAAAGTGGTGTAACTTCATATTTTTAATAAAAACATATTTTTGTAGAATAGTATCACATTTAGTCATATCTTTCGTAGTAACAGTGAAGCAACTGCAATATTTGCACCAAAACCCCATAGATGACGTTACTTGTAAAACGCAATATATTCACTATATGAGTGAAGTAAAGGCTCGTTTTCTCGAAATTTAATTACAAGGAGATAATTCACTGTTACAATGAACGACACATATATAAAAATGAATGCATGTATGTTTATTGGTTTGTTTGTTTGTTCGCACCTTATAGCCGCATAAACCACTGAACCGATCTTCATGAAACTTTTACAGTATATTATTGATCGTCTGGAAGGAACTAAAGGATATATATTTTTTTGAAATTTTGAGTGGGATTGGCACCTCCAATACAAAGACAATATAAATTTATGTTTATCTAGAGAACGGAAAGGCCTAAAGTTTCCAAATTTGGTACAAGCATCTTGGTTATCAATACACAACATCTGACAAACAATGGGCGGGATTCGCTAAGCGGGCGTGGCACAAAATGATTGTATTTATATCTAAAGAACGGCAAGAGAAAAATTTTACCAAATTTGATACACATAAATGGGTATCAATACAAAACATCTCTAAAAAAATGGGCAGGATTGGTACAAGCATTTTGGTTATCAATGCACAACATGCGACAAAATATGGGCGTGATTGAAGAAGAAGGCGTGGCGCAAATTTGATTTATTAAATCTAAAGAACGGTAAGAGAAAAAATCTCTAAATTTGGTGCACATATCTCTATAGAGAGTCTGTGTATGTCCCATAGAAAGACATTATAGATTTCTGTGTATCTAGAGAACGGTTAAAGCGGAGCCTTCCAAATTAGGTTAAATCATTTTAGTTATCAATACACTACAGCCGACAAAGTGTGGGCAGGATTGGAAGAGTGGGAGTGGCACCTTTCATACAAATAGATTATAGATTACAGTATGTCTGAAGAATGGCAAAAGCCATAGTTTCCAAATTAAGTACAAGCATTTTGGTAAGTAATACACAATGTCTGACAAAGTCTTTGCGGGATTGGAGAAGTGGGCGTGGCATAAAATAGATTTACTTATATCTAGAGAATGGTAAGGTTATAGATGTCCAATTTGTATTTACATAGTTGGGTTATCGATAGGCAATATTTTTTTTTTTCCTTATTTATTCAATAAATAATATTATATATATATATTAAAGATGAACTAACAATAATTAATCAAATCTTATACTAATACTTTATTTTTGTCCTGCCAATGCGAGACGAAAATTTTTCTCCTCACGGTTTCTATTCACATATGTAGATGTTTAGCGGTCTTCTCGTCGGATGAGTCCTGCAGTATCTCTTCTCCTTAATCTAGAGTGGCCGCTGTCATTTAAAATATTTCGAGCTAGTGGATTTGGATGCGACTCAAGCCTTTTTAAATATTTTGCTGCGTACTTCGTAATAATAGTTTTTACTAATGGCACATTGAGATCCTTGTGAATATTAGAGTTTTTAACATACCAGGGAGCGACTGTGATTATTCGAAGGAGTTTATTTTGGCGCCTTTGAATTTTTTCGATATTTGAGGCCGAGGCAGTGCCCCATAGCTGAATACCGTAGCACCAGATTGGCTTTAATATAGAGTTGTAGAGTAGGAGTTTGCAATCGAGGCTAAGAACAGAATTTCTTCCAATAAGCCAATTAATTTGAATTGCTTTTAGTTTCATTTGTGTTAGTTTTGCTTCTATATGGCATTTCCATGTTAAACGCCGATCTAGATGAATACCGAGATATTTTACATGCGACTGTTGAGGCACTAATTGATTATTGATTTTAATATGGGGACATGACTCCCGACGCAAGGTGAATGTTATATGTACCCATTTTTGCTCATTGACCTTTATCTCCATTATTTTAACCACTTTTACAGTTCCAATATATGATCCTGCAAGTAACGAGATGCTTCATGACAGTTTCCGTGTAGGCTTAAAAAAGCTGTATCATCAGCAAATGTTGAAGTAAGGGTGTGGTTGTTTGTTGGCATGACTGAGGTATATATAAGGTATAACAGTGGGCCCATGATGCTTCCCTGAGGGACTCCATCGTCAATTGGCTGAGGAGAACTTATAAAATCACATTCTTTAATAATAAACCTTCGACCGACTAAGTAGCTTTCTAACAGCTTGTGTGTGTTTACTGGTAAGTTTAACTTCAATTTATGTAATAAGCCTTCATGCCAGACTTTATCAAAAGCTTGAGAAACATCAATGAAGAGGGCGGAACAATATTTTGCAATATCAGTCAAAAATTGGGCGCGATTAGATAAGTAAGAGTGGCATAAAATAGAATTCCGCATATTTGAAGAACGGTAAATGTAAAACTGTCGAAATTTGATACAATTAAAATGGCTATCAATATACAGACAATATCTGTAAGTAATGTGCGGGATTGGAGAAATGAGCTAGATTTTTGTAGAGAACGGCCAAAGCTGCAATTTACAAATTCGGAAAAATATGGTATATATTTCTGTAAAAGACCCCCGGCCTCATTGTAGATATAGGCGGGATACCTTCAATACACATACCATATAGATTTATTTGCAACTGGTGAATAGTAATAGTAAGAATATTCAAACTTCGTACTAACTTCATAAGCAATGCACGAGATCTGCTTAAAAAATTAAATATATTATTTTAATGAGGGTAGTAACTTATATTTAAGAAAGTTACAAAATTTTTCAATTTAAAATGTGTCTGAATGGCACATCTCGACTGGGTTAACAAAAATACAAACACTTTCATGTTGGTTTCAAAATAATTTAAGCAAATCTAAAAACGCTATTCAATAGACGACCGAACAATACGGCCTTTAAATAACGATTCGATTTAAAGCTAAGATCCCACTTTCGCACAATCTGTGACGATTTTTATCGTGCTATATCGTCGCACAATTAAAAACATTGCACAATTTATTCTTGCGTGGTGCCATTATCGTCGCACATTGTGAAAATTTTTCGGTTCATATCGGCCAAAACTTAATTGCGACAATAATCGGTATAATGCGGTCACACTCTCGTGCTATTTGGGCAAATTATATCATATGTTTTGTTTATTTGTTTGTTGGCATACAGAGTTTTACTTTCGAAATGGATTACTCTCAAAACCATAAAACTGCTCGGGCTCTATATAAATATTAAATAATACATTACTATATAATAATAAAAGCATTCATTCAATGTGATTAAAACTTACAACACAGCGTCTTAATTTTTATAAATGTTGTTTTGTAAACAGATGTTTACAAAACAGGGATGGCAACATCGGTACAAATGCAATAATTTGGTAAAAACGATTTTGTTCAACAGTATAAATGTACTATTTAATGTTTTAATATATCGCACTGAATAAACATTACGGTATTAATTCAAAATTTTTATTTTTTTATTTTTTCGAAGAAATCGACACATTTTATTTATATCTACCCGCTGTAAAAATATCGTGCTATTTTATCTACTTTTTTGATAATGAAACGGTTGGTTTTAAAATTGTTTTTCATGTGCCTTCAATGTTGAATTAAAAATGGTTTTGCTTCTACTGAAAATTTTTAAATTTTGAGTTAATACCATCTTGTTGATTAAGTGCGATATATGAATAACAATTTTTTTTTTTTGCGAATAAAGACAAATAAATTTTACTAGCCAGTTGGTGCAATTTGATCATTTGTATCGGCTCTGATTATCGACTGTAGTCGGCGCACGAGTGGCCATACAAATCGGTGCACATTTAACAATTAGATTACTCTACATTGTGCAAAAGAGTGTTCACATTATCGGCGCAACAAGGTTAATTTTAATTGTCCACAGTCAGCACTATATCGGCACAGATTATCGCATTTTAAAAAATTGTGACCGTTCACACTATTGGCACATGAAATACGACAAAAATAAGTACATTGCGCCGATAGTGGAATCTTAGCTTAACGAACCTTAATAAAACACCAAATTTAAAAGATAAAACATGCAGTTGTGAATTCGTCTTAGGGCAGCATCATCACTCAAAATAGAAGCCAGGGATGGGAAAACTGCTACCTTCAATTAAGACGTAAACAACACTTACGTTGCCTTTACACATGCAAGTTGTGGCATACCACTGTTCTATACATATTATCAATAAAAAAGTGTTCAGAATAGTCGAATGTCATGCCATTTGCTTTTCTGTTTACACATGCCACTGCCAGTTCATTTTCAAAACGTCGTCGAAGCGTCAACTTGAGATAATTTGTCTACGTCTCAAATTAAAGAAAAAAGTACCAGAAAACAAAAAAGGGTCACCCACTTCATCACTTATTTTTTGTTTTGAAGAAAGAGCTTACATTTAAATATATTAGCATTATTTAAGCAAAATTAATGCTTTATAATTAACAAACTTGGTTCTTTTTAATGGGCCTTTCAAAAAATGAAAGATAATAATACATTTAACAGTTAAAACTTTAATAACAATTCGACTATAATCCAGTAAATTTGCATTAAATTTTGAACAGGGTAACATTGCTAATCGTCTTGACATTTAGTGGCATGCAAGTTCCAATTTTCCACTCGCATGCAATTTTTGTTGCCACTGGAGGAAAAAATTGTGATTGTGTTGAGATTTTCGAGCTGGCAGTGGCATGAGTAAATACTAGGTTATGTACAACAATAACACAATTACGGAATACATCAGAGAACTTAATTCAATCATACTATAAGAGCGATTAAGGTGGTTGTGGGCAAGCTTTGATTGCGCTAGACAACAATTTTGAATAAGTTGTTTGTGATCATATTAAACAAAATTTTTTTCTGACTGATAGTAAATTCTGCTCCAATTTCCCATCCATTCTGCCTTCTTATGAAAGGTCTTCTTAATGCATTTAGATTTTTTTTTAAGCTCATCCTTAATATTGAGCTTCTCTATATTCTTTTCTATAGGTCTCAACAATATCTTGCAAGCTATACTTTAGCCTATTATTCAAGGCCATTTAACAAACTTGTAGGAGATCCCACGAAAATTTCTAAAAACCCTGAAAATGTAATAGAATATTTAAGAATTTCCTGTCAACGTCGTATAAAATGGAATCAAGTTAAGAATGGAACTTAAGCCGAATGGAAATCTCTTAATAAAAAGGCCGTTCAAATAAAGACACTTAGCTGCTTTTTTCCCACGCTGGCTGACTTAGTATTATTTATGCCCACCCCACAATCACGAAAAGGGTATTATGCGTTTGTGCTTTTGTTTGTAACAGCTTTGAATATTGATCCTTGAACCTTCTTTTACTATACCGATCGAGTAATAATCACTTTCTGAAAACGATCTAACGATGTCTGTCCGTCCGTCCGTCTAGCTGGCAAGGTGTACAGTAGGGGTATAACCAAAAAAAAAATACCTATCACGACGGGGTGGGCACTGATGTATATATCAAGAAAACAGTTTTTTGAGATCAATTTGGATAAAAAACCTCCCCCCCAAACCGTTTTTTCCAAAAGCTTCCAAAAATTAATAATATTTGAATTTTTATTTTTTAAATACCATACATACAGTCATGTACTATATATTAACTTCAGAAACTAAAAATTATCTTTGTTGAAGGAAATAAACTTTAAGTTAAAGTGCGTGTTGTTCTGCAATATTGTATTTTTAATAAACAAAAAAAATCCAAATACTAAACTTCAAAGTGATTTGGGGGGGAACTTTTTTAACGCCCGCGAAAAAGTGACCCCACTTTTCATCATAGATTTTCATGGTCTATATGGAATGGCTAGGTATTTTTTGATAATTTAAAAAATTGTTCAAAAGTTATACCCCTAGTGTACAGTTCGCAGTTTTAGAGATAATTTGATTAAATTTGATACATAGGTTCTAATTATCACAAGAACCAATCTTATTAAAAATGGTGAGAATTGATCCATAATTGCACATAGCCCCCCATACAAGCTTCTTTCCGGAATAGAGTCATTTTGCCCATAAACCAACTATTTATATTGATATTTAGATTAAATTCGGTCCAAGCCTATTTATTGCAATCTTAATCATTTAACTAAATTTTATGGGAATTGGTTTAAACTCGTATTTGACCGCAAAACTACTCCCGAAAATTGATTTTAATGCCATAAAATTTTCATAAATGTTGGTATTAACATTAAAATTGGCAACAATAACTTTTACGATAGCAACTACGTAATGACAAAATGTTGTGCTGTTGGGTCCAAAATTAACCAGAGGTCCCGTATAAGTCCCCTTCGTCAAATCACTTAAAGGAAAACAAATCCCATATAGATGAAGATATCAAAATAATATTCGGACACAAAGGACTTAAGGACATAAATTTCAATCTGTTGAGTACATGGAACTGCCCATCGGACCCAAATAGGGTACACTTTGAAAAATTTTAATATTGTGGTGTAGAGTATTTCTTACTTGTTTTGTATGTGTAATTGTGTATTTAAGTATGTACGAGTTTGTATGAGTTAAAAGGGGAGTAAATGGACTAAAGGAAGATTGTTAAGTAGTAAAATTGTGCAAGCCGATATATGTACGAGTATGTATGTAGCAATGTGTATTCCTTGGCGATAGTTTTTTTGTGGCCATGTACTTGCACATACATTCCGCTTTGTATTTGTGTGAATTAATAATAAGACAACGTAAACAATTTTTCAGTCCAAGGACAAAAACTTAGATGTGTTCAAAAAAAGTATAAATAAAGGTATGAAATGAAAAACTTTATGAATATGTGCAAAGTTTTCTAATTCTTACGAAAGTTTGTGACAAATAAACTTTTTTCAAAACCACTTGTAGAAATTGGCTTAGACGATTCAACGGTGAAGATTTTGATGTTGAGGTCAAAGTCGAAGTCGAAGAACGTCCGAAAAAAAATTACATTCATTGATCATGTATAATTAGTTGCATTTTTCAATAGCATATCGAGTTCATACCAAACGCATGAAGAACTTTAATTGAAAGCATCTAACAGTGCAACCAAATTTTTCATTTCGGTAATTTTGCATGATCAAATTTTCGATTTGGCTGTACCAAAACAAGTACTTTTTGCATCGCATAATCAATTTATATATATATAGAGCAATTCCATATGAAAACGATCAAAATTGGCAAATTTTTGGACGACCCCTCTCCGATTTTAAAATAAATAGTCTCAATCGATTGCCCAGAAAAAAATAATGTACCTACATATTTTTTTTTTTTTATAGTGACTGGTTTAGTGGTGGTGTACACCACTGTCATGTGACAAAATTGAAGAATTCTTCATAAGGGACCTCATTGAAAGTTGCTTAAAAAAAAAAATACTAAAGCGATCGCAACGAGTGATAGCTCGTTGGAAAGGTATTGAATCAGGCTTTAATTGAAAAATAAAATTTTCCTAATTTTTCTTAGAAATTTACCTTAAAATTTTCCCAAGAAAATTAAATTTTCCGATTTTCCACAGAAGCTCCTAAATTTTCCGGCTAATTTTTTTTTTTTGGATTCCTCATAATTTTTGCTTTAAGAATCAGCAATAAAAAAATGGGCCCCGACTCCTTGTTTGGACAGGAGAAGAGCATTTAAGAGACCACCTTGTTAAAAATACATTTTAAAAATTATTTTACAGTTAAAAATACATTTATGAAGAAAAAATCAATTTTTTTTAAGAGCCCCAAGTTGAGTGTGTAGTGAATATGGTCTGCCTGCCTTCACAAGATCGGCCATAAATCCATGGATAATAGCAGCAGTGGCATGTAATGGCACACCAAACCCGACTGAGGCTACAGGTCATAAAATGTTTTGTAAATTTTTAAAATTACCAGGTAATAAATATTTCGCCTAAAATGACACGTGCAGAAACAAGTCATAAAACACGGATTTTCCATAAATATGGCGAAATATTTATTACCTGGTAATTTAAAAAATTTGCAAAACATTTTATGACCTGTGGTCGGCTTATTGGCAGTAACCAATTAAGTCCCTTTAAAAAAACATTTTATGACCAGTAGTTCACGCAAATTTTCCTATTAAAGAAAAGCAAATATCGCTTATTTTTTTTTTACCTATTTTTTACCAAAAAATAAATATAAATACTTCACACACTCTGAGTCAAATTTCAGTTGAATACTAAACGTGAAAGTGTTAAAGTGTTTTTTTTTTTTTTGTAAAGTAAAGAGTGAAGCTGTAAATACAATTTAAAGTAAAATGAATAAATTTTGCTGCAATCCGTTTAACAAGAGTGGACATCGTTCGAAAAAGATAAAAGTATTAAAATTAACTGGTGTTTCGAAGCGATACATGAATGAATTAAATATACAATACGGTGAAGAAGCAGAATTCATTTGCCCCAAGTGTAAAATCGATTTGTCTCAACAAGCAAATGCATTGAAACAAATGCAGCCACAATCCGAGAGTGAAATGACAAGTGAACAAAATGTTTCATCTGATAGTGAGGCAGAAATTCCGATGATCAATATGTCTTTGAGTCCTTTGAATGAGGCTATTACCACTTTAGGTGAAACGCCTATTAGAAAAAGAAAGTTGCGAAGTGAAACATACAGGAAAGAGAAAAAAGGCAAGGTTATGAGTGCAATCGCGACAATATTTGATGAAGGCTCTGATAACGAATGCAGTCAAGCAGATGACGTTGATGACGGCAAACAAATGATTGAGCAGTTGAAAAGAAAATTCAATTTAGCGACCACTTTTCCGGAGAAATGTCTCATTTTATCTGTACTGCCTCAATCATGGTCTATACGCAAGATTTCTGAACAGTTTCAAACATCTTTTTACATCGCGAGAAGAAGCAAAGAATTAGTTCGACAGAAGGGCATATTGGCGACTCCCACCAAGAAATTTGGCTCAAGGACCCTCAGCGAAGCAACGGTGAAATTGATTCAAGATTTTTACTGCAATGATGACAACAGCCGCGCCTGCCCAGGTACACGTGACTATGTTATCACACGTGAAGATGGAGAAAAAGTACTCAAGCAGCGCAGATTATTATTATGTAATCTATCCGAAGCATACCATCAGTTCAATGAGAAATACCCTGCAGAAAAAGTGGGATTTTCTAAGTTTGCCATCCTACGACCAAAAGAATGCGTGCTGGCATTAGACAGGCACGGAACGCATTCAGTCTGCGTTTGCATGTTTCATCAAAACATCAAATTAATTTTCTTTCCATGCAAGAAATTAAAAGTATTTCACGGTGAAATTGAAACATATAGGGACCTCCTGTCGAAGTCGTTGTGCGCATACCCCACGGAAAATTGTCATCTGTCCAAATGCGACAATTGTCCGAAGATTGACGAGCTAGAGCAATATTTGGCGGAAAAGTTTGAACAGCTGTTAATTCAGGAGGTGCATTTCAAACAGTGGATAATTAGCAGCGGCAGATGTTCCCTTGAGACCGTGGTAAAGCAGATTCCGGAATTCATCGAGGAATTCGGATTCAAGTTGAATGAACTGAAGGCGCACCATTTCATATCCGAGATGCAATCGAAATTTCTAAAGGAAAGTAAGGAGAAATTAGCCCAAAATGAATTCATTGTGATAAGCGACTTTGCCGAGAATTACACTTTTCTCGTTCAGGATGAAATTCAGGCTTATCACTGGGCAAACGACCAGTGCACGGTGCATCCTTTTTGCATTTATTTCAAAAACGAAGATAACGAACTACAGACCGTAAGCCTTGTTGTTGTCGCGGAGAGTTTAGCTCATAATTATGTGTCCGTTTATTTATTTCAAATGAAACTGTTTGAATTCTTAAGATCAAAATTCGATGCAATCGACAAAGTAACGTTTTTCTCAGACGGCGCGAAGAAGAACAAAACTGCAAGGTCGAGTGGCACTTTTTCGCGACGTCCCACGGTAAGGGCCCATGCGATGCGTTAGGGGGAACCCTAAAACGCATGGCGACTAAGGCAAGTTTGCAAAGGCCATATACTGACCAGATCTTAAATGTACAACATTTGTTTTCGTGGATTCAAAGCAAGGAAATTGCCATTAACACAGTCTTATTTATTTATTTATTTATTGTCTATGGATTAATCCTTACAGACATTTTAAAATTACACTTAAATAAAATAGACTATAACTAATATTTGATTACATTACACAAATTTTAACATCAATTAAGAAAAGCAATTATTAATCTACTTATTGACTTTGGATCCAACGAATAATCAATAAATCTAAATAATTGATTGAAAGTGTTACACATTCTTCTTAGAGGGTCAGCATCACCATAATTAGCTCTAAAGAATTTAATGGATAATGGTATGAAATTTCGAGATGGTCGTTGAGGGATATTAAATGAAATCTCATTAATTAAATATCCAGCGCAGATATCACCATTAATAATGTTCAGAATAAACGATACATTCAGCATTGTTCTACGACTTTTTTGAATTTATAAAATTGTAGAATGATTTCGGATCAAATTTTATATTATTTTGGATTTTATTCAAGTAAAGTGCATAGCATAACTTATTTATTCTTGTATATTCAGCTCGACTTAAAGCATATCTTGAATAATCAACAGAAGATCCAGAACGCTTGAATTTTTTGTAGCATTTATTTTTATTATTTTTAGCCCGAGATAATTGCCCATTATTCCAAGGTGGGCCTGATTCAGATTTCATTCTATATTTTGGAATACATAAATCCATAAAATCAAAAAGTTTATTGTAAAGCACCTTAAATATGTGATCCATATGTGTATTTTTTTCAGAAGGAAATGCTAAAATGCTATTCTAGTCTACATTTACGATTAATTCATTTAGGGCATTGTAGTTTGTTTGTTTAAATGCAAAAACTTTTTCGTGTATGGTAGGCAGTATATTATTGTGTTTCAATGGTAGGTTTATGATTAACTCAATAGCAGGATGAAAACGGTCTTCAGGAGTAGTTACAGGGATTGTACGATTAACATTACAGTCATCTTTATCAGTTACCAAAATTAAATCAAGAATTTTTGAAAAATCATTTATTACTCCATTTATTTGAAAAAGACCCATGTCGTGTAACATGTTGATAAAATCCTTTGAACTGTCACTAAGTTTAATCGGAACGTAATATTTATCCTCTGGGACAAATTTCCAAGATAATGAAGGTAAATTAAAGTCACCCATAACTATAAGGGTGTCCAATTCATTAGAAAATTTAGCAATATATTTAATAGCTTCAGCGTGTTGAATGTAAAGAGACTGTGGGGATGATGGAGGAATGTATGAACATGTAACTATGAACCTTTTATGCTTTAGCTTGATTACAACAGCGATGAATTCAATATCCACCAATGGATCAATATTTATACGTTCCGAATACAAACTATTTGCAACCGCAATAAGAACTCCACCGCCATAAGTTTCACGATCACGGCGAAAAATGTTGAATTTGTTACAAAGAATTTCAGTACTGAGGAAATTATTATTTAGCCATGTTTCAGTAAATACAAGCACCTGATGATTAATGTTAAAACTTTCAACATATAAATTAGATAACTTAGTTCTAAGGCCACGGACATTTTAATAGAGTAAGGACATTACGTTGGCAGTACCATTATTATCTAGTTTTTTGGAACATTAATATTACGTTGAGGTAAATTGGCGACGTTATTGAATAAAGGTTTTTCTTTGTAAATATATTCTCGAACCAAAGTGTTAACGGGCCAGAAGTTTGGATCCAAAACAGTAGAAAAACACTCAAAAAGAACACGATGCCATGGAGCGATGAATTCAAAACAGATATAATAATGTCAAAACTATAACTGGAACGCAAAAGTTTCATTGCTTCATACCAAATATTTCTGATATGTCAATTAATGTAAAGCGGTACTCTTCGTCTGCCGACGTGCTAAATTTAAAGTTACTTTAATTTTATAATGATGCCAAGACAATTGAAATTTTTAATAAATATTGTAATTAAGTATAAGCAGCAAAATAAGAAATATTTTTTCTTCATAAATGTATTTTTAACTGTAAAATAATTTTTAAAATGTATTTTTAACAAGGTGGTCTCTTAAATGCTCTTCTCCTGTCCAAACAAGGAGTCGGGGCCCATTTTTTTATTGCTGATTCTTAAAGCAAAAATTATGAGGAATCCAAAAAAAAAAATTACCCGGAAAATTTAGGAGCTTCCCAGCAAAAACTTTACTTACCTGGTAAGTTAGCAAGTAACATTGGAGACATATGAACACTACTTATTTTTCGGCTGAATAACTACTTATTTTTGTTCGAGTTGTCCACAGAATTCAGTAGTTACAATACACTTACTAGAAGTCACAAAATATCTAGTTATTATTTAACTACCAGTAAGTTGAATTGTAAGTACTTACAATATACTTACTAGAAGCCAAAAAATAACTAGTTTTTATTTAATTGGCGCTAGTTAATAGACCTAATAAGTACTTATGGAGCTAGTTACCAGTAAGTAAATACTCAGTACTGAACACAAGACAACTAATAAGTAGTTATTTAGCTGATTATTAGTAAGCGAATATTCATAACTGAAAATAATAGTAGTGAAAAGTACTTACTGAGGTCATTACTAGCAAGTACTTATTGAGGTTTTCAGAATAATGACAATTGTAATGACAACTACTTACCAGGTCACGTATGAAATAACTACGACCTATTACCAAAATTCAAAAAGTTTTTCCTGGGTTCTGTGGAAAATCGGAAAATTTAATTTTCTTGGGAAAATTTTAAGGTAAATTTCTAAGAAAAATTAGGAAAATTTTATTTTTCAATTAAAGCCTGATTCAATACCTTTCCAACGAGCTATCACTCGTAAAACAACTTTCAATGAGGTCCCTTATGAAGAATTCTTCAATTTTGTCACATGACAGTGGTGTACACCACCACTAAACCAGTCACTATAAAAAAAAAAAAAAAATGTAGGTACATTATTTTTTGCTGGGCAATCGATTGAGACTATTTATTTTAAAACCGGAGAGGGGTCGTCCAAAAGGTGATCGCTTTCATATGGAATTGCTCTATATTAAAAGGATTCCAATGCCTATTCAAATCCAAAATTTTATTTTTATTTTATTAAATGTTTCAAATCGAGGGTTCAGAGCTGAACCGAACCAAGACATAAATTATAACATATAAATATATTTTAAAACTGGTGCGAAATTAATAAACTTATTAAAGTTTAATTATATCCAGTTCTATAATGGACTTAGTCGAAAATGGTTTCGTTCCAAAGGTAACGGTAATAAGCCCAAGTCAGTGGCTTCAGAAATTAATGACAGTTCACATACTCAAACTCAAAATATTTTCGAAATTTTGTTTTAGTTAATTCGCTTCAGCGCTGAACCCTCCAAATAGCAATACAAATTATATTACACATGTCGAGTCTTAAGTGAAAACCACCTGAGCAAAAGTGTTGCAGTTGAGAAAAGAGTGCGTCAGGGATGTGTGTAATCACAAGGCTATTAACTTCGTACTCAAAACATTTTACACAAAAACAGTTAATTCAGGTCATCTATTTTTTTATTTTCAAAACGAATGAGTTTATACAAACGACAACAACAACCAACAAAAAAAACAAAACAAACAGGTTATGAGTAAGTAGGGATGGGCAATAAATATCGATATATCAATATATCGATATTTAAAAAAATTATAATCGATATATATCGCCGATATTAAAAATACCCATTTATCAATACATCGATATTTATGTATATACGACTATCAAATTCGATATTTTTAAGATCTCTTTATAATAAAATTCAACATTTTAACCGTTGCTCATCTCCTTACGATACTGATGTTTTTTAAGAACTGCATCATATGCTTTTTAACTAATATTAAGAAAATAACGGCGCTTTTCAAATGTACATTTTCATACATTACACAGTTCAGTTTTGTCTCAGTTTTTTAAGAGATGACAACAAAAAAATAATCGCGGAAAAAATATTCTGGAAAGGGTTCCTACAATTATGCAAAGAATCGCCTTAATTATGGCGTATTATGCAAAGAATCGCCTTAATTATGGCGTATTAGCAGCAATAGACTCATGAAAGTTGGAATGTTATTAATAAAAAAAAATATTTTGTTTTTTTTATTTGAGCATGTTCTTTTATATTAAAAATAAAATATTGCACAGTTTATTTATATAGTATGTGTCACAAGTTTCGTTTAACGGCAGTATATAATCCTAATTAATTTTTTTTCTTAGATTTCATATGGCGAATAAATAAAAAATTTTTGTATTCTTTACTTTTTTTTAAATTTTTTTTTTTTGTAGAATTAACTGCCGGTAACTCGATTTCTATGTTCGCATAACTTACCTTAAAAACTAAATCTTAAAATTGGTTTTTGTTTTTTAATAAAAGTTAAGCGAATGAGAGTTTCGTTCGAAATCGAGGGACAGCCAGTAAATTTTAAATTAAAAGAAACAATAAAAAGTTAGAATGGAACAACATGTTATATGTTTGTACGATGATATGTACAAACTTAATAAAACAATAGTGTATACGCATGTACACCATTATTTTTATATTGCATAATAAGAATCTACATAACTGATTCTAAATGTGGTCAAAATTTGGGGAAATTCTACTTCTACAAAGTGGGTAAAAAGATTAATTGAAATATTATTGTATAATTGCGTGTTTGAAATTTTAATAATTTCAGCTTAATACGTTCGATACATCGATATTTTTAATTAATAAATATCGATACTCTTAAAAAATATCGATACGATATATATCGATATATTTTTCAATTTGCCCATCCCTATGAGTAAGAGTGAGTATATGTCAATGGGCACGTTCATAAGGCGTAACTGTTGTGTAACCGTTTGGTGTTTGTCTTAGAAACGCATAGTTGAGCACTTCCGCTCAACACAACAGTTGGGTATTTGAGGCCATTTATTCCATCATAAAATTTTTTAGCTACCTAAAGTCAACATGTTTTGCTCAACCTCAACCTTTATTTTTTTCAATTGTTTATGTTTATCAGCTGTTAATTTTGCATTATACTCATAATGCCGTTTCTAAGACGAAAATCTTCGGCTCAACAGTTGTCAACAGTTTTCTAGCAGTTGAGCTCAACAGCTACGTCTTATGAACGTACCCAATGACAAAAAATCCAATGAAAAACAGTGCAGTCTTCTCAGTACGGACTGAGTTCGAAGCCAACAAGAAAACATCAACAAAGCGAACATTTTTTTTTTGCAAGTGCAAGAGAACAGCAGCTTTACAAAGTTATAAGTAGAGCATAAAAAACAAAACAACAATTGTTTATCGTTTTTCTTTCTTCTTAATACAGCACTAGCAAAAGAAATCTTTAAACTTACGTTTTATATCATTGAAATGTACGAAATTCATATTACGAATAACAAGTGCTGTCAGTGCAGTCAGTGTTGTCAGTTTACTCAGCCAGTATGCAATAAACTATCAAAATTAACTCTAGATCCACATACACAACATACGAACGCCAACAAAATAAGAAACTTTTCTAGGGGAAAGGGAACTAACACTAAACTTGTCACGTGACAAGTCACTTTAACATGGCGCTGTTTTACGAGGAGTTAATTATCACCCTTTTGACACTTTGTTACAGGTCCATTTGTAACCTTAATGGACACATTCAATTTCGGTTAAAATAATGCCTGCCGCAGATATTGCCACAAATGTACCATGTCAATATGATAGATACCCTTCATATAAATTAATAGAACTAGAGAGAATCAGCCACTAGCCGCACAAAATCCGGTCAAATGAATAGCTTTGTGCCAATTACCTTTCCTCTGGACCAACTACACTCTAAACACATTATCACCAGTTCGCTCTATCACAATTCGTTCCTTTTAATTATAAAATATTGTTCACTGGTCACGGGATAAGTGATTTAAGAGTTATTGACACAAATTTCCCGCAGGGATAAGAAAAACCCACATTCGTTTTTTGTTTACGAGTAAAACAGTCCCCGACGTTTAAATTTGTGTTTATTGCTATGAACTCTGCAATTTGTTTTTATCTATCAATTCAGCGAATGGCTTAGTGTGTATGGTAAAATGAATGTGCTTGTGCAGACCTTAAGTAATCACCCGTTCTGTTCAGCTGATGTAGCGTTGTCCAAGGCTCTAACACAAAGGAGAGGAATTGTGTGGGGACTACAAGGTCGATTGGAGGATCTAGATAGGGGACCTGTTGAGTCACAAATTCTCGAAAATGCAAGCAAAGCTTTACGCTATACAGGAAGCAGCACTATTGGCCGGTTTTTAAATAAATATTGCCAAAACAAAGTCTCTGCGGAATAATAGAAACAAAGAGCATGGCTTCGTAATCGTCGGCCAGGCTATAGATGAACGAATGTACATGTTCTGCTACCCCGGCAGCCTCATCAATAAATTAGGTGGGTCCTTCGCCTGATTTATCAACAGAGGATCAACAGAGTGAGAAATGCGTTTATGTAGTTAAAGCGAGTCTGGACCTCATCAAACACATCGGAATAGACCAAACTGTAAAATCTACTTTGCTATATTGATGTGAAACATGCAGCACGGCACCAGCCGACACACAGAGATTGTGTTCTTTTACCAGTGGCTAAGAATAGCATCAAATACTGAGCCTAGGAGAGGAGTAAATTTCAATAAGAGTAAAGTTCAAAATTTAGGAGATAAAATTTTTACCCCATATTCATAAAAAATATTTTTGATTAATAAAAGGCTTATTAAACAAATTTTCATATAAAATTCATTTCATACACCTGTAAGAAACTTAAAATATTTTTTATGAATATGGGCGTTAGTCTTTAAAAACTTATATTAAGAAAGAGTTGCTTTAGTTTATGCCACTAGTGTATATGTAACAGTAACGTTGACCTTCAGCCTGTTGTAGTGAAATAGACCAGATTATCTGGCGGGAATCGAACATGCAATAGCACTTTTAGACTAGCTGACTGTCAATTTGCATACTGGGCACCCCTAAGCCTAAAATAAAATATCTCTTGTGCAAGATAATGCTTTGGATTTAGTTGTGTCAGAAACAATTTAGTTTATCCATTGAAAGAGATTAATAATGTTACCAGATGCGAAATTTAATTTCTTATATCGCACTTGTTCAACAATACTGTAATAACTCAAAATTTTAAAAACTTCAGTAGAAGCAAAACAATTTTTAATTTAACATTAAAGGCATATGAAAAACAATTTTTAAGCCAACCCTTTCATTACCAAAAAGTAGACAAAATAGCACAATATTTTTGCAGCGTGTAGATATGAATATTTCTGGTCGATTTTTTCCAAAAAGTGAAAAATGAAAATTTTGAGTTAATACAAGTTCGATATATAAGTTTTGAGCTTGAAATAAACATGTGTCTAATTTTATTTTATCTACAACATGTATTAAAGACTAGTAAAATGAATTTGTAAAACTAAAAATGGAAAGATCGTTAAACCCTTTCAGACTCGGCAAGTTAGCTGCGCAAGTAACTAAAAATCTCTTTCGATTTAATTTGCACTGGATTTCGATTATCGGAACATGGCTGGAACTGTTCTTTTATTTCTCACGAAAATTGCAAAAACATCAACATGTTATTGTCTGAATTTTTATATTCATGCAATCGTGGATATCAAATTAAGTATGTTGCCCGCCACCGGTCATAGAACAAATATTTAAGTTTTGCCAGAGGTATGAGAAAACCCCTATTTTATTCTTCACTTAAATAGTAGGAAAACTATTTTTTAAATTCTTTGCACTGTAGGTATTTTTTTAAATAAATATTTTTACACAAAAAAAAACTATTTTTTATTTATCGATAGTAAAAACTGTTAATTTAGTATTATTTATGAAAATATTTTATCAAAAAATTACTGCGTTTTTTTCAAAATAAAACAAAAATTTTCGCTTAGGAATTTATATTGAAACAACAATGACTCAAATTTGTTTTTGTTTTCAAAACAAATTTCTAAACAAAAATTTTTTTTATTAAAGGATTTTGTTTGTTGTGCTTAATTCCCTTTTTTTAATAATTGACAAAAAAATACTGAAATTTATTGTTGGAGGATAAGCTGTTCCTATGCGCATTTCACTGGTTGCTTAGGCCAGATCATCAGGCAACGTTCTCTTAAATAATTTTAGAAAAGCCAAAGCTATCAGCAAACAAGACCACAGAGGGAATGAGAATTACCTACGTACTCTCAAAAAGTCTTTTTTGCAATGATACCAAAGCTTAAACAAAATACCAACAATAAAACAGTGAGTTTATCTTTTCTTACATTCCCCACTACAATTAGTTGGAATTCCCCCAACATTAACTGTAGTTGTAAGTGGGTAAAGAAAAAACAAATTAAAAACAAAAACAAATTGCTTTTATTGTTTTCGCAACAAATCAAAATAAAAACAATTTGCCAGTTCAGTTTTTTATGCACGTGCACTTGCAAAAACAACTTTGATAATGAAAATTTTTATATCAGTTTAAAAAACAGGCAGCTAGTTTTTGTATGTCAGTCAATCAGTATTTTGAATTCTTTTAAAAAATACAAAAAAAAAACTTAAAAAATTTTGTTAAGTGGGGAACAGACAAGTCGCTGTAGTACAACGTTACGAATAGCGTTGCAAGCTGTAAAAAGTTAAAGAATACGTAGTTGTAGTGGTTGTTGCAGTTTAAGTTGAAGCGCAAAGTTCGAAATTTTGAACTTTCTTGCATTACAGAAAATTTATTCTGTTCCAGGCCTTGGATAATTATTTAAAATTTTCCAAAAAAGAATTTTCCCTAAGAAGAATTGACAACTTGAGGCGCCACTGTCATCATGTATTACATTTTAACTTTTTATTTATTTTAAATGTTTTTGTCTCGATTTTTTTTATAATTGTAATTTACAAATTTTTATCAAGGATGAATCTTTGTATAAAAGCCATATTGGACGGCTGTGTTTTTGTATTCGCGTTTTAACTAAAATTTAAATAAATTGTCTTGAAAGTAAATATTTTATAGTTAAGTTTATATTTAATAACAAATAAATGGAGATTTTATAACGGTTAAACGAAAAAAAGGAAAGTTTATATAAGTTTATATCGGTATAAGTGCTTTCTTTTTGTTTAAATATTAGTGCCTTTTTTTATTTCCTCTTCTACTCTTTATATTATCACCAAATTGTTTGGATACTTGAATCCCAAAGCCACCCTATACACTCCATAACCTGAGAAACACACACAGAAAAAATTATTAAATTTCTCAATTACCAAATGTATACCAAACAATTTGTTGATTTTGCACCTATTACCAAATTTTAAAATTGTGAATATTTTTTTTTCAATAAGTGATATTTTTAATTAAAAAGATGATCAAAAAACTTTGCGATTTCAAACAATGTGCTAATTTATTTAAATAAATATTGACAATTCCCAACAACAATTCTACATGTTTAAATTATTTTATTTTAAACGAAAAAAGTCAATTAGGATTTTTGTTATTTAATTAAATTTTTAATTGAAAATTAATTTCAAAACAACTAAAATTTTAATTAAATCAAAATTACATTTTTAATTTTCTTTCAACAAAAAAAATAATTTATTCAATTATCACATTAATTAAATTTAAATACTTTTATTATCACATTTATTAAATTTAAATACTTTTTAAATCATTTTTTTAATTGATAAAACACTTTTTTGTGCAATCGGTGTTTTCTCTGGGAATAGCAGCAAGTTGTTTGGATCTTTGGCGGATATTCTGGATCTGTAGCCCAAATCCACCCCTAAACACATTCCAACCCCCACGAACAAATGGGCGTTTCGTCTGGACCCCCATTGGACGCAATCGACGTTTTTAGTCCCCAATTTGTATGGCAATACCAACATTTTAAAGGAAGTTATGGCATTTAAAACCATTTTCTTAAATATTTTTTGTATTGGAGCTATGGACCGATGCCAATAAAATTTGATCAGATGATTTAGATTGCAATAGATGGGGGTCTATGTGAAATAATTGACCGAGTCTCAACATTTGCAATAGGCTTCTTCCCTATAGCAATTGAAAGGTATGTAAGTACACTCATAAAATTATTACAGTAACTGATTTTAGATTATTAAATTCGTTTTCCGTACTGTTAAAATTTAATGAAAATATATTTATTTTACGAATCAATTAATTTTTTAACATTTATGTTTGCTATTAAAAAAAAACAAACTACCAAAAAATAATGTTTTTCCGTACTTATATTGTTATGTAGTTTGATTTTTTGTCAATTAAATAATATTTTTTTAAAGCAACAACTGTTAAATTGTGCGGAATAAACTGTTATATAAAAAAAAATTAAAAAATGTATGTAAAATAAATGATCCGTATTTTAAATAATTTTTTAGTTGTTTTAAATTAATTTTCTGTGGGATGTACCTACATAATATTTTGAGTGTACAAAATTTCATCATATAACTTCCAAAATTGCGACCTGTAGCTTGCGCACAAGGTTAACATATACAGCCAGCCAGATGGTTGGACGGACATCATTCGATCGACTCAGAATGTGATTCTTAGTCGATCGGTATACTAAAAGGTGGGTCTAGGACAGGGATGTCAGCGTCATACACAATTGTGTAAGCAAAACTCACATGTACGCTTACGCTCTTTTATTTTGCGAGCGTAAAATATAATTTTTTACTGCAAAACACTCTCATTCACAGGGCTATATCACACGGCCTCTTTTGAGGCCCCTAAACAGAAATAAAATATTTATTATTTATTATCTTTGTTTATGTTTTGTTTTATTTCTGTTTTTAACATTGTACAATGATTGACAAATAATATCTACATTGTTTTGCATTTAAGCTAACGATATGTGTTTTGTTTGTGAAAAAAAATTCTTTGATGCCTGTTAAAGGGTCCCTTTTTCTTTCGTTAAAAAGACGTACCTAAATGCAGAAATTATTAAGAAAAAAATAGCCACAAGAATTTGTTGGTATTTTGTGCTTGTAAGAATATTTTTCTTTCTGTACCAATCGCGTCGGTGGGTTTTTTTCTTTGAAAACACTTTTCTTAAGTAAGTAAAAATATTTAAAAAACTTGTTAAAAAAGTCTTGTTTTCCTACAATTTATGTGTAAACCTATACACATAAAAGCAAATGTGACAGCAGGTAAAATTTTTGGGTAAGAAGATGTGTATTATTGATGTATTAATGAAACTTTATTGTTTAACGTCCACAAACCTAAAAAATGTTTTGTTGTTTCGAAACTGCAACTTAAATTTAGAAGATATTATTGGTAAATAAAAGTATATTTTTATAGGCTAGTAAAATATTCTCTTTTTATAATGGCGGTTAATAATTATAGAATATTTTTAAGCTTAATGGGGTTATTATTTGCATTGGTATGTGCAAATATTATTTTCATTGTTGGCATTCGCAAAGGTATGTTGAGCACAAAATTAAAAATATTGAAAAGAATTGTATAAGGTTGTAAAAAGACTTCATATATTGTCAAGTGCTCAATTTTTCCAAAAAATAAGCAAAGTTTCTGCGAAATGCAGGTTCCAAATTAAATTTATTTAAATAATAACTGATTGTGTCTTTCAATAACTCAACATTTTTCGATAATTGTGTTATTATTAATTGCTCTTAAGTCTTCATAGCAAAATATGTATGTTAATAAGGCCTCGTAATAGGCCTCGAAACCGCAGATTTCTCCCGCTGGGAATGTAAGAGACAAGAGTAATCGCACCAACACAATCATATTTGACACCACTGGTCTAGGACCAATAATCTGTTACAAACATCATCCACTATTCTGGTGTGAGTATAAATAGTTGGAGACCAAAATAAGGTTGTACATTTTACTCTTCGCATGCTTTCTGCATAGTAATAAAAAACCCAAATAAAAATTAATTATTTTAGAAGTCTGGCTGCGTTTAACTGCAATTTAAATTATTAAAAATCACGTGCAACAACGTTAATATCAACAACATCGACTATAGACCACAAACTGTAAGTTTTGAAATGCATTTCCAACGAATCATTGACTTATTGCGGTAACTCTTGAAGGGATTCAAATCAGATATTTTTTTGCATTTTTAAAAACAAGAGTTATTTCAAATGAAAATGAACTTGTTTTAAATAACAGATCGACATTGAAAAATTTTTTTAACCAATCCATTAAATCGTCCCAAATCGATTATTTATTTATTAAGCAAAAATTAAAAAACGTTTAAAAAATTGCCAAAAGAGAATTTATTTTCTTAATGGCGACACTTCAAGCAAAAAAGAAAATATATTTAAAAAAAACAGTTGTCAACACTGCCGGTCTGCTAGGCTTTTATTTAAGCACGTTTTCTTAGATCAGTGTTCGAACAGTGTAACAATTGTATAACGAGCAAATCTTAAAAAATAAAGTTATAAAATATTTCAGAAATGGAAAGGCAGCAACATTTTTACTGGTGTTCATAATAGAGCAACAATTTTTTCACAACCACACACATTTTCCATTAAGAAACCGATTGCAAATTTTGCCCACAACAATATTACGTATTTAATATTATTTTTTAAAACATTTTGTTGAAATTTTCATTTGAAACTGAAGTGCTGTTTTCAGAACACAAGTGAATGAACGTCTAGTAAAATTTATATGAAAAGCACTCAGTTTTTATAACTACACGTGCAATCACTTGTTAAGTGAAAACAGCACATAAATAAAATTATTATAAACGTCATATAAATTTTCATACAAATTGTTGCTGAAGTTTTTAAAAAAAAAAATTAGTAAAATTTTTGTTCGAAAAATGAAAGGAAAATATATGAAATACTTTGGGAAGAAAGAGGATAGAAGAAATAACAAAATTGTTGTTGGCGTTGCACAATGTAAGATTTTGCTAATCTTGCTGGACAAAAATCGTTTATTGAGTTTAAATTTGAGTAAATATATTTATTAAATATGAAAGAGCACTTGTTATAAAATAAGAAAATGCAAAAACTTTGCCTGATTTGTCAGCAATAACAATATAACGTTACTTAAAACTTAAATATTTTTTTGTGAATTAAAAACAACAAAAACACTTACATGAAAATGCTCATTTTTAAAAGCGTGTAACTTTTTATTGGAATGGAATTTTTAAACGATTCTTTTTTTGTTTTGAAGCTCAACTTATTCGCTGTTAATATCATGAGAATTTATTTTTAGAACTGGAAAATTCTTTAAGTTAAGAAAAAAAACTAAATTCTATAATCGATAAATTCTTTTCTTTATAACGCTTCAACACCAAATTAGTTTTAAATGAACGTCTGAAGTACCTACTTTAAGGCACATATTATCTGCCGAGTAGAGCTGCAAAACTATTGATAGTCGGCCCGATCGATAGTTTCCATCGTTTGCTTAAAAACTATCGATACTATCGAAATGTTTATTATGTGCCACTTCTGCCCAGGGTAGGGAATGAAGGTGGTAACCAATAAAAAAATTTTAAAACTGCATTTACAGAACGCGTTTTACAGGTATAATATACCAGCATATTGACTTTAAATTTCAGGATCATCTGTAGTTTATACAGATATATGTAAGCTATGTTTACATTATGTGTATTTGTCATGTGGATTGTCATGATAAATTTGTACATATCATCTGAACACCTCCAAACAATATCATGTATTATTTCTATGTGTACAGTACATGTGACATTTTGATTTAAGACGAGTTCTATTTTCAAGTGACAACGCATCTGACATCAGCTGGTTCGTATTAACAAAATTATTTGTGGCGGTAATAATTAATTGAAATTTTATCAAATATAAATAACAATAGTAAATGAATAATAAAAAATACACAAACAATTATTAATTTTTGAACATACATATAACCACTCAGCTGTTTTAAGATTGTTTTTCTTGATAAATTATATAAAATGTACTTTTCATATCACAATTTGAACATGAAAATTACAAACCTTATGTTTTACTCAAATTTTGGCATACACATGAAATTACATGTGTGTAGAAGAGTGACATTCCACATGACAAATACACATAATGTGAACATATGTTTTAATAAGTATGTGAGATACAAATAAGTTTAGTTAAAAAAATTATTATATGTTATAGGAATTTTTCTTTAGTGAAACTATTTTTTTTTTAATTATAGTAAATATACAGCCATGTCACAGAGCTTAATTCCGTGCGGAAGTGGAATTGATTCCGTATTTTGCTTCTATGGAAAATGTAAAACGAAAATTTTTTTCGGAATGATACCACTTTCATTTTTCAAAGTGGAATTCATATTTTAAGCATTTTTCAGGTGTACAAACTATTCAAAATACATTGTTATCAGTAAAGCACGCTGTCTTTTTGCTTCCTTATCTAAAATAAATATAATTTTATGTGAATTAAATAAAAAAAATTTAATTTTTCTAAATGCTTTCCAAAAAAAAGAAAAATAAACGGAATTTGTCACAAATCACAAATTTTTTACTTTGATAGAAAAACTTAAATTTGGCTGGTTTTCAGGATCAGCTGTTTGCTTGTTTGTCTTGTTTTCTACATTCGTTGCAGTGTTGCCATATTTAATATACAAAAAGTGGTTTCATATTTTTTGAGGTTTAATGAATCCGAACGGAATCTATAGAAGCTTAAACCATTCCGATCGGAATGGTAACTACGGAATCATTTCCATTCCGAACGGAATTCATGACATGCCTGATAGTTTTTGAATTAGGTTTATAGATAGGAAATTTTTGCAGTTTGTATGAATTGTTATACTTTAGTTATATTTAATTTTTTTTTTTTTTGTTTTGTTATTATGTTTTTGAAATTTTTTTATGACAAATAGGTTTTTGAATTTAATTTATGACAGGAAATTTTTTCATAATTTTGTAATTGTTTGTTTGTTAGTTATATAAAATTTTAATCATTTCCTGAAGATGCTACCCGAAGGTTAGCGAAATATTGATAAAAATATATAAATGTAATATTTTATAAATAAAAAGGCCTCAAGCTTAAATAATTAAAAATAATTATAAAAGAGGAAAGGTCAAATAAGACTACATAACAATAAATGAAGAAAAATTAAACACTTATTATTACTTCTACCTCTTTATTATTTATTTTAAACATTCTCATGCATTCTCGCCGCTTTTTTACTTTTTGATTATTCAACGCGAATAATATCAGATATAAATTTTTGCAGTTATATGAGAGGTGGGCGTGGCAGTGATCCAATTTCGATACAATGGTAGATAGTAGCCTAGTAACACCTTGTACCAAAATTCATGTCTAGTTTAATTTTTTTCCAAGATATTTAATTTTTTCTCCCTGGAATGGCTAATTCGTACACTGTGCGTTGTGTACGAGGCTTTATGGTATATTTTTGAATATTATTTTTGTGGAGTCATTGTCGTAATTCTTAATATTGTGATTGTGTGGTTTTGTAGTCTCCTCAACATAACCTATAAGTTCCGTGGACCAAAAGTTGTGCTTGGGCACGAACTTGCATTTAAGTTTAAATGCGGAAGTGTTCGTTAAAGTGTGTATTTTAAGTGTATATTCATAAACTCGACAGCATTTTTCGGAAAACTCCCACAATTGTCATTTCATTTTATGTAGCCCAATTTTTGATTAACCGTACCGAAATGCTTTCCTTTTGGAAAGCAAATGGGTGCAAAGATGATGTACTAATAGAAAGGGCTTTTCAAAAAATCAATAAAAATTTGATTATTTACAAAAAAAAAAACAAATAAAACAAAATGTATTACATTTTCTTTCACATATAAAAACAGATTTGCGAAGTACAATTACAAATTAGAACGGTTTCAGTAAGGACTTTCGTTTTTTTATTTATTTATATGCCATGGGCATTAAATGTGCAGATTGATTGTTTTTATTTATGCCAAAAAAAATCGATTTGGAACCAAAGTGCAATCCAACTGATTCTTATATTTTCTGGTATGCTAATGCCGAATATGAGTTTAGTCACATTCAGTGTTGCCATTTTGACATTTTTGCAGCTTAATTTAGCATTAAAATTTTTTATTTAGCTGCAAAATTTTCATTTAGCAGTTGGCATTCTATTTAGCATTTTTGGAAAATGTTTTTAGCTTTTTAGCATTATTTATTTTAAAAATTTGGACGAATAGTTTTATTGATTTTACTTAAAAAAAATTTTATAAATTATAATAAATTTTGACTAAAACTAGTTGTACTCAAAATTAATTTCGTATGAAAATGGAGAATTCTTATTTTGAGAAACATCTTACCTGAATTGTTAAAAAAATACAATATTCAGGGAATTTTAGAAATGCCTTTATCATGTCGATTGTAAATATTATTTGCCCTTTGATATTACGATATAAAAGTACAAGGAAATTTCACTTTGTTTTTAGATAAAAATTCAATGGTGTAAATGTTTGAAAAAATTAATTTGCTCTATACTGCTGAAAAAAAAATTATTTTAAAGCTTAAACTTTTATTAAACTAAAAAAAATAAATGATCTAAATAATTTTGTAAAATATGGAAACAAATCGTTTAAATTTTGCATATATCAGAGGCTTGCAGCCCCCCTATATATAAAATTTAATCTCAACTACCTGTTCTACATATTTATATGTATCAGATGCCTCAATAAAATCTAGTCACTAGCATTTTTTAAAATAATTTTTAGCATTTTTTGGCCATGTCTAATGCCAGATTTAGCTGTAAAATTTTTTTAGACCTGGCCACACTGGTCACATTTATCGGACATGGCTTAATCAATTAAGAATTACTCAAGGAGCCAGAATAAATTTATTTTATAAAGTATTAGATGTATAATAAAAAAGTTTCACACGGAATGCAAAACTTAGTATACCCTCATTCACCACTTGTGATGGTGGAGGGTATAAAAAGTCATGATTGAGAAATTGCTTCTGAAAAGAAATCAAATAAGATTCAAACCCTATACCAATGTTTTATATTTTTTAATGGAAAATATTTAAATAATAGAAGAACCAAGGCGAATTCATTTATCAGGTGGCGTTGAAAGCACAGCTGTGCTACGTTTTTTTCTTACTTAGAGAGAGAAATGTCAAAAATTGCTGGTGTTTTTGACATATCGATCAACGAAAGCAACAAAAAAATACATTGCTGTGTTTTTGGTGTTGTTACTTGTTGTAGTATCGACACCACCGTATACATGAATTCGCCTTGAGAAGAACAAAATAATTTTCCAAGAGTTTACAACTAATAAGATAGTAATATAACAAAAGTTGGAAATTTTCGAAAGGTAGTTAGGCCTTTTAGGTTCTGAGACATCCATAAAAAACTTTATAAAAACTTTAGTATAAAAACTTTTAATATAATTACGTAGAATTTCTTTTAATATAGCATTTGTAATAAAAAGTTAAATCATTTTCTTTTTGTGTTAATAAAATTATTTTTCAGATTGGATTTTATTTTGTGTGGGTTTGTATTACACAGAAAAAAATAAAAATTGATTTCAATTAAGAAATTTGTGATATTAATTAAAAAATTAATTAAATTTGCCCAAGTTAACAAATTAATAGTATCAGTTAAACGTTTATTTCACTTAATTAAACATTTTATTGAATTGATTAAATTTTTAATTAAAACTGATTTTATTTTTGATTAATTTTTTTTTTTTTTTTTTTTTTTTTTTTTTATTTTATTGAATTTATTGAATTTAATATTTGTGTATAAGTTTTCTTACTTAGACCCGCAAAGCTTTTTAGCTTGACTGCAGGTATTGATACATAACAAAAAATTCATTGATAATAATAAGTATAAATAATAATAATTTTAAAAAAATTTTTAATTTTAAAAATTAGTTCATTGCAAACTTATTAAAAAATTTTTTATAAGTTTATTTCTTTTATGATTGTTTTTTAAATTAATGATATTAGTAGGCATTTTATTTAATATAGTTGGTAAAGATACTGAGAGAGTGTTTCTTCCATATTCATTTCTAAACCTTTGTACTTTATATCTTCCCTGTATACGTCTTCTGGTGTTTTGAACGTGATCAATAGGTTGTAAATATCTTGAATCTTTATAAAATTCTCTTGATATTGTTGAGTAATATATATTCTTGATATTTAACACATGTAAATCTTTGGCAAAGTTAGTTACCAGTCGAGGGTTGTTGTTTAACGATGGTACAATATTGTAATGACCTTGTGTGTTATTATTGTGTATAATACGCGTGTTAATTAAGGATGCGTTGTTGTTTTCAAAGTAATTGTTTTCAACGTTTAAAGATGTTTCCATAGTACGAGTAAGAGTAGTGTTTGTTTGTTGAGTAAGGATTGTTGCAGTTATTCCATTATTATGACCATGAGTGTTGTTGCTATTGTGTGTAATATGTGTGTTATTTGAGGATGTGTTGTTGTTTTCCAAGTAATTGTTGTTAACGTTTATGTGTGTTTCAATAATATGAGTACTATTTGATTCGTTGTTGGAGTTGGTAGGGTTTGTTTGCTGAGCTATGTTTGTTGCAGTGATGCTATTATTAGGCTCAATAATAGAGTTTGATTGGTTGTCTTGTTGGGTAAAATTGTTTCTTCTTGTAAATTGGTACTTTTTCCATAACATTTTCAATATCTGATCCTGCGTTTTTTGTAAGGTAGCAATATATTTAACATTTCCCCATGCTGTTATTCCATGTCGGATATATGTTTCAACCAATGAAAAGTATGCTTGGCGTAATACACTATATTTAGCACAGTTACTTAAATGATATAGCATATATGATGATTTACGTAATTTCTTTTGGAGATCCTCTATATGTTTTTTCCATTTGAAGCTGCTATCTACATATACACCTAAATATTTATAAAATTCAACTGTTTCAATGATGGTTGAGCAAGAGTCATTTGAGTTGTTTATATTTAAAGATTGATTGTGTAGGCATTTCATATCGTGAAATTTGAAAAAAATCCGTGAATTTGCAAGGTGAGGAGGTTTAATGTGCATCACTTTTGTTTTGTTTGCATTAATTATGAGACCATTGTCGTGGCACCATTTTGTTGCATTGTCTAATTGTTGCTGCATTTTATCTACTGCACACTGTAAATTTTTGTTAGCAACTATTATCGCCGTATCGTCGGCATATGCAAAAGTTGAGCTATTACTTAGGCAGTTTAGCATATCATTCGCGTATATTATATACAGAATTGGACCAAGTTTTAACCCTTGGGGGACTCCACAGTCATACGAAATTTTGTTGCTTAATTTGTTATTGATTTTTACACAATACGATCTACTTTCCAGGTAATTCTTAAACCAGTTCAGAATTGTTCCTCTTATTCCAATTCTCTCAAGTGTTTGTATCATTTTGGTGTGAGAGAGAGTGTCAAAAGCCTTGCTAAAGTCGATGAATAGTGCTAAGACGTGCATTTGATTACTTAAGCAGGTATCTATATACGACGAGAAGTTTCCTAAGAGTTGGTTAATATTTTTGTTCTTTTGAAACCCGTATTGATTTGGGTTGATAATTTTGTAATAATTTTGTAATGACTTTCTCATCTTGTTTTTTTAGACGATATGCTCTGGTTACATCTTGCTGGTTGATTTCCACATTTAAGGATGAAGCAATTGTTTTTACAACATCGTATGCAGAGATTTGTTTGTCTCTTACATTTTTTATCTCTATATTTTTGCAAATCATTTTCTGTTCCAAATTGTTTATACGAGTCTCCATTGAATTGATTTGTTGATCTCTCTGTTTATCTTTTTCGCCAAGCTCTTTCACTTGTGCTACCAATGTAGTAAGTGTGTTTGTTATTGTCATTAGTGCTGTCTGTATGTCCTCTTTTATTTGCGCATTTGAAGAGTTAACGCTGATTGAGAGTTGTTCAATTGTTCGTTTTACATCTCTTAAATCACTTTTTAATTCTGTGACGTCGCACAGTGGCGCCCGTAGAGCAAGCGAGGTTGCAAAAATCAAAATTTTCATGAGTGCCGACGAAGTTTTGAATAAACCCATGTTATAGGAAACTTTTCAACGATTTCAAATATGCCACTCTTAATAATATCACATTTTTAGTTTAGAAGATATAACCGTTCAAAGTTGACCGACTTTCGGTTTTCAAAAAAACACACAATTTTTAGTCAATTTGTTGCGATTTCAGGTGTAATATCACGAAAAATAGGTAACGAATCGCCTTATTTTTTGTTTGTGTTGATTGATGTATTTATTAAATGTATAATGATAAAAAAAAATTAACTGTTTGCTTTGTGTTTCTCCTGGTAAATCACTATTTAAAAACTGTCCGCTTTTTCACTATTTTTCAACTTTGACGGAAAATAAAAAAAAAATATATTTTTCTATATTTGCCATATTTGCAAAACCCGTTCTTTGATTATTTCTTTACATAATACAAAAGGTTTTATCTGCCCGTACGTGCCCGTTTGGCTTCTAGAGGTAAAAATGTTTAAAAAGACATGGTTGCAGATATTGTATGGCGTCCATCCCTTATATGTTTTGACTGACAGTAGTTTGATCTAATAGTTTGAAAAAAACTACTCATTGAAATTAGCAGGTACGTACCTCACATAAACAATACTTTGGCGTACAAATGGTCAGGAACAATATTGACTTATGGTCCCTACAGGTAGGCACAAATCTTATTTGGACACGTGCATAATATCAAAATTGCATTATTCAGCCTAAATCCATATGTATGCAGGGAACAGATAAATTTTTAGGCATGGTAGCATAAGCCTATATATTGCAAAATAAGCATAATGCCTGGATTAGTCTACGCCTGAAAGTTGGCGCAACAATTACTGAAACCATTAAACAATTTAAGTACTGAAAACATGGCGTTGAACAATTTAAAATTATTTGAACTGTTTAGAAAGTCAACCACACCAAAGTTTTTCACGGAAGTGATAATTCTTCCTGAGAAGTTGACATTGATCAGCAAATGGGGCTGCGATGGATCATCCGGACAAAGCGTTTATAAGCAAAGGATATCTTCCGATGACGCTACAATATCGGACGGAAATATGTTTATGGCATCTGTTGTTCCTTTGCGGCTAAAATCGTATGATTCCCTACACTGGAAAAATCCACGTCCGTCATCAGTGCATTATTGCCGACCAATAATGTTTCAGTTTGCAAGGGAATCGGCAGAACTCATAAGGACTACGGTGAAGGACATTGAAGAACAAATAAGCAAGATTAAGCCTACAAAGCTGCAAATTGGAGAAGGAAAATATATTGAATGCAATTACGAGTTCCACCTGACCATGGTTGACGGAAAAGTCGTAAACGAACTGACAGGAACAACCTCAACAATGTCATGCCCGATTTGCAAAAAGAGCCAGAAGAACTTTTTTCAATTCAATTCAATTTATTTCATATATAATATGTTACATCTCAATTTTATATAATTAGTTGTAAAGAGTTTAAGATTAGTATCTTTTTCTGCTTAATTATAATATATTTCAATTAGTTATCATATACATATATATAGACAGAATTATATTGGAGGTACAAATTTAGCAAAAACCTATTTAAACCCCTTTTTTCGTTTTATTTTTATATTTTTTTTTATCGATTTTATATTATTATTTGTCAGAAGATCTTTGGTAATTTAAACGATTCTACAAATGAGGAGAATTACGAATATGGAATGTCACCATTGCACGCAAGGATAAGGTGTATGGAATTCTTGCTAAAACTGGTATATACCCTACCACAAGAGGAGGAAAACTTCGATGAAAATACATCAATAAAGGATAAGGAAAAGATCAGAAAGAAGCAAATACAGGATGCTTTTTTTAAACAAGTTGGACTAAAAGTAGACTGTCCCAAGCACGGATACGGTAACTCAAACGATGGAAACACTTCTAGGAGATTTTTTGAAAATGATGAGGCAGTAACTAGAATCATTGGAATTGACAATCAAATCGTGAAAAGATTGGGAACGATCTTGGATGTTTTAAACTGCAAAGAAAATGTCAATTCTACAAAATATGGAGAATATGCGTCGAAAACTGCATCATTTTTAGCAGAAATGTATCCACAGAAGAAATTGACCCCGACCGTCCATAAAATATTGGCGCATGGCAAAGATATAATTGAGTACCAGTCTTTGCCAATTGGAGAGCTTTCTGAAGAAGCACAGGAGTCTCTTAACAAATTTTATAAAAAATATAGAATGTAGAACACATTTAAAGCATCAAGGGTAAGGCAAAATAAGGACCTCTTCAACATGTTGGCAGCATCTTCCGATCCACTTATTTCTTCCCTGCGGCATGTGAAGTCACGAATAGAGTTACAAAATAATTATAGTTTAGAAATGGTTAGTCTTTTAGATATACCTTCTCTTACGAATTGTGATGAATATTTTACAGAAAATTGAAAAAATAAATTTAAAAAAAAAAAATAATTTTTTTTTAATTTGTTGGGTAATAATTTAAAACATAAAACCCTTAAGAAAAAAAATAAAAACAATCTAAAAATGTAAAAATATTTTTTTTTAGTTACCATAAAATGGATTTTTCTACTAATTTTAACTTTGATAACCCATAAGTAGGCCCCTACAAAGCGTAGCACCCTTTCCAAACGCTCATTTCATAGGCTGAACAGTTATCTATCATATGCTGTTTAAACTGTTCAATTATCTTATTCGGTTCAAAAGATATGATTTTTGCAACGAAAAAACTCAAATGGCGCCACTGTGCGTCGTTTTGAACAGAACTAAGTTTTGTACTGACAGAGGTCAATGACATTGACTCTTTAAATTTTTTATTTTGGTCGTTTTCTTCTTTCTCTTCATCGTCATCAGTACGTGCCTGTTTCTTATTGTTTTTGTCATCAAAGACCACAGCTTGACACATGTTATTTGGCGATCGGCCTCTTGGTTTACAAATATGACATTTCCATGAAGTTTTTCTATCACCATACATACTTAAGTAAGTACTCTCCGATAGCGGAGAGCAAGGGGTAAAGTGATAGTTTGCGCTGCAATTGTAACACTTGACGTAATTTGTTGTTGTGATTTCTTTTTTGCACTGATTACAAAGTATGTTTTGACTCATCTTTATGCGCTTTAATTTAATTTGGTTTTGCAAAATTTTAAATTTACTTCTCTGTTACACTTTTAAATAAGGGGTTTTGTGAAAAAAAAAAAAAAAACAAAAAAAATATTTATTTTTATCGTTTTTTTCAAACTTCTTTATTAATAAAAGAATGTTGGGGAAGCTTTACTATTATATTTAAAAAATTTTAGATTGTTTTTATTTTCCGTATTAAGATGTTTTTATTTATTTTTTGTGGTTTTAAAGAGAGCACTGTTAAAAACACGTCCGTTTGCAACGAAGGATGAGCTAGAACTTAATGCTTGAATTGGTGAAAAATTTGCGAGATTTTTTTCTGTGTATTAAATAAATGTACGCGTTTATTTATTAAATATGTTCGGGAGTTTGGTGATCTAAGAATTTTTCCACAATTGTTTTTATGTCTTTCAACCTTGTACCTCCCTACTGCTAGTTGGCTTGTGTCGACTTTCATAATAGGGGTGAATAGTTTTAAGTTTCAGTGCACCGCTCGAATCAAAATCACTTTCTGTGTCGACCTAACAATATCCGTCCGTCCGGCTGGCAGGCTGGCATGCTGGCTGGTTGTCTAACTTTATGCGCAAGTTGCAGGTCGCAATGTTAAGGATAATTTGATGGAATTTGGTTCAAACTTTTTAACTGTAATAAGGACTAACTAAATATTTAAAGAACCGATATATAAAATGGTTCCAATACAATCTTCTTTCTGGAGTAGTCTCTGTACCCATTAGCTATCTTATAGAGTATTCATTCGGTTAACCGTTAATCGGTTAACCGATTATTTACTACCCGATTATATGATCGGTTAATTTAAAATTGGATATTTTTGATTAACGATTAAACCGGTTAATTTCAGTCGATTAACCGATTAACCGACGTAACAAAATTTTGAATTTTTTGTAGTGGTATAACATATTTTTTTGTGTTTTTAATTACTTTTTTCGTGTCATATACAAAAAGGTATGTGTTTAGAAAATATTTATTCATACAAACAAAGAAGGTGATCAGTGATCTTCATTTTAAATAAGTGTTTGCTGTCAACAGCTTTTTGTTTCACGTACTTTTTATGCTTTTTATGTTTCTTCTCATATCAATCTTTAAACAGAATTGACCGAAATAATGAGAAGTGTAAAAGATTTAAAAAATTAAAACAGGAAAAATTAAAACACAAAAATATAGGAAGAGTGCTGAGAAATTAGATATTCTGTATTATGGGTTGCTTTTGATTTCTTGAACATCGACGATATACGAACGAATTTTTCAATGTCAAGTTTTATCAAAACTAAAGAAAATAAACGCTTATATCCTAAACATTTAAGCCAAATTATTTATATAAAATATTATAATTAATACTCTTATTTAAGCTTTAGGTCTTTTTCTTTTTTTATAAAAAATATTAAATTTATTGAATCCAATAAATTTAATAAATTTAATATTTTTTATAAAAAAAAGACCTAAAGCTTAGATAAGAGTATTAATTAAAATTTTTAAAGGTCGAATAAGAGTCAATTTATATAAAATATTATTTTATAATATTTTCTTAAACTATTGAAATAACTAATAAAATTATCTAACAGTTTATAGCTTAATTATTACTTAATATATATTAAAAAAAAAATATGTATTACATATTTATTAATTAAGTTTTGTTTACTGCTCTTAGTTCAAGAATGGTTATGTTTGCTATGTTTTTGGTTTTTTTTTTTACTTATAAACTCCAAATAACAAATAATTATCCATATTTATATGTATATTCAAATTACTAAATTTATAAAAAAAAAACTTTATTAATCGGTTAACCGATCAATAACAAAATTAGCCGATTATTAACCGATTAAACCAAAATTTCGGTTAATTAACCGATTAAAGCAAAAGCCCGATTAAATGAATACCCTGCTATCTTATTATGTTGGTATTAAAATAAAATTTGATCCAACAATATCGTATTGCAAAATTCGCCCATATTTGACCACAGCTCCCATACAAATACCACTCCCGAAAAAAGCTTAACCCGAAACGCAAATATGTATTTAGTTAAATATCTCAATTAGTAGGTCGGAAGTTGTCCAGTTTTATATATCATTGGATGCTGCTTAAAAAACTCTTTTCGATGATACCAAATTTCATTCATGTCGTCTTGGAGCAAAGTACAACAAAAATCGAAAAACTGAAAAAAAGACCTTTTTTAAAAATGGTCCAGCTCACGGATGGTCAACTCAAGAACCAAAATATTTTGGGAATCATCATAAAACATATCAAGTTTCATTTTCAGAGGGGTAACTAAAACACTTTTGTCGGCTCCATACAACTTGAGTCGGTCTAATGTATATCAATGTATGTATTTAATTTTATTGTTAAATATAAACTATATTTTATTTATTAATATATGCTGTATATTTTGTAATAAAACATAAATTTTTGAAATAAATTTTTTTATTGTTTTTTTTTTTTGCGAGAACCATATAAAATGTTGAAATAGACATTTTGTATGGGGTTGGAAAATAAGGAAACATGGTTTGAAAGATCGTTTGCGTTATTCTTCTGAACATAATAATATGTTTGAGACAATAATTAGCTAAAAACATTCTGTCTGAACATATATTGTTGCTGAAGACCTGTTTGACACAATTATAACCACAAACATTAATGATAGTTTGCGATTGTGATTGTATTAATCATGTTTTTTCTTTGCGTATAGGTACACTCACAATATTCTGTATGTAAAATTAACTGAAATTGTACTATAAAATAAATGAATATCCAGTTAAAAACCGGTCTACTTATTTTTCATTTATTTTTAACGAAAAGTTCATTTAATTTTTACTGTCAAAAATTCAACAGCGAATTCCGTAAAAACAAATGAATTTTCAGTTATTTTATTAATATTAACTATCAAAAAATAACTGACAAATTCCGTAAAAACAAATGAATTTTCAGTTATTTTATTTAATTCAATAATTTTATATAATACAGGTTTCACTCGAATTTCTAAAAAATACCAGACTCCTGTCCGCTTGTTATTCTAATGAGAGATAGAGAGAGAGAATATTTATTTTTATTTACTTACGCCGTTATACATGTTTGTTTTAGTTTTGTTGTACAGACCACTTTGTTTACAGAAGAACTTTAAGTTATAAGACATCAGCAGCATGCCCGATATGGTATTCGCAATTATTTTACCATAAAAATTTCATGTATTCAACTAAATAATTTTAACAAATAGAATATGGGAATTTTCTACACAAAACAACCAAATCGTTTTTTACTTTTACTTTTTGCCACAGATTTATAAAAAGATTTATATTTTGGTAGTTAAATTATATAAAATAACTGAAAATTCATTTATTTTTACGGAATTTGTGGTTAATTTTTTATGGAATTCGCGATTGAACTTTTGGCAGTAAAAATTAAATTAACTTTTCTTTAAAATAAAATGCAAAATAAGTAGATCGGTTTTTAAGTAAATATACAGTTGTTTTAAATTTAATTTTCATTTAATTTTACATACAGAATCCTTTATTAATCAACTGACAATATTAAATGCAACCGAAAATCTGTATTAATGTGCTCTTAGTTTTTTTTAATAAATGTTAGAATCAGTTAAAAATTAATTTGCTTGGAATTTTAAATGTTTATTTAGTTAAAAATTACTGAACGGAATACTTCTTGAATAACCTACAGTCCGTTACTGTAATAATATTGTGAGTGTACAAGTGATTCCTATGAGATAAACCATAACGACATCGAATTTATCAACGATTTAGTTTTTTAAATGCTAAAAAAAATATTTAATTTTCGTTTGATTTTTAAGTTACAAATATATCTCAATTTACAATTTTATTGTAATCAATGTTGAATGAATTATTTTTGTTTTGTTAATGAATTTTAATGTGTTTTTATTAAAAAAAAATTTAGCCATTGTTTCCCGTAAATTTAGCCATTTTTGGTCACCAAGTTTTGGCAACACTGGTATACTGATAGGTCCAAAATTGACCATAGGTCAAGATCAACATATCTCATATAGATGTTAATATTTCGGTTTTATTCAGCAAAAAGAACTCTTATATGTTTTTGTTTTGCCGGGCTTATGATTGCCAATGGACCCCAAATAGGGTACACTCTCGAAAATATGTCTTTATATTCTGTAGTTTAGGATATCAAATGTTCGGGCTTGATCGCTATACTTTCTTACTTTTTATAATTGAATTTTATCAGGAACAAATGGGAGTAGCGAAAAATTCCCAGGCAATTTTTGTTCAAAATTTATCCTCCCAATTTATCGGTAATTTTTTCTCTATCAAAACGTTACGTTTATTACTTTTTCATACACTTCACCCTTTACAACTCTTTAGTCGCTTTTTCTTTATCAAACCCTTTCATTTACTGCCAGTTTCACGCTGTCGAAAGATCGTTTGCTTTCGCACAAAAACATTTGAAACACAAGCAAAGTTTTGGCCTACCGGGCCACCCAAAATAATTTGTTTGTTGATTTTCTTTCTGTATCTATTAAATATTCAGTCATTCTCAAAGAAACACAAAATTTATATTTTAATTAAATAAATATGTACATAAAAATGTCCATGTTTTTATTTACAATATCTTTTTTAAAAAAAAGAAAAAAACTATTTTGTAGCTGTTTTTTTTTATTATTAAACAACATTTTACTTACACAAAAATACATATAAATGATTGTATGTGTATGAGTACAAATTGATAACAATAAAATACACTTATACTTGCACGCGCACACACACACATGGAAATGAAAAATGTAAAATATTTTTACTACTATAATACCATTTACATATATACATCACTATGTGTACATCACTCTCATTCATATTTCATTTACAATTTACTTTGTTTTACATTAAGTTTATTCTCTTTAAAAAAAAATCGTATTTCTGTTGTCATTTATAGGCATTAACAATTTCCACAATACTAACATACGTGCCCACTACCCCACCGATGACACCAAATGCCACCAGTAAAAGGTTTTTGATTAAATGTAACTTTAGTGGTCCATAGCCGGTGCTGTATTGTACACAAATTTGCAATAAAGCTGGGAATATGAGGCCCAAAATCGACAAACAAAATGAACCGACTAACGAAAGAAACAGCGATAAATCAGGCACAAGAACGGCACAACAGACTGCAAAGAAGAGGAAATTTATTTTAACTTTTTTTGCTTTTACTTCAAATTAAAAGAAGAAATGTTTTAAAATAAAAATTTTTGTACAAAGTTCACTTCGTAAGCAGCTCTAGTTTTATTAAAGTCCCTAGTTCGTCTTTTAGTTGTAGTTTAGATTTAAATTCAGGTTTTATTTCCGGTTGATTTTTAGTTATAAGTTTTTTTTTTAAACATTTTCTCAAATGTGTTTGTATAAGTTAAATTTAAATTTATAAAGATTTTTACAATAGTTCCCTCAATATACATACTTTTTGATAAAGCCAACCTTCAAGCTATAGATTTGTATCTTAGAGCAAATAAAAAAAGTGCGCCGTACGCCCTTTAATATTAAGTATTTTTGCAAGACGATTAAAAAAAAATTTAATTTTTTTTGCCGAACTGAATACATATATATTTGTTCCTTTCAACTCCTACAAGGAGCATATGGCCATAATGGTCGAACATTGTGGTCGCCTTTCTAAATTTTTCTTTATATCTTTGGCATTACAGACGGATCGTAAAGTATGATATATATCAAGGTTTTCAATATTCATATTAGGGGCTGTACGGCGAATTTTTTTGTTGTTTTTTTTTTTTTTGGTACGGTAGGTTCTATATACTCGAAAAAAAAATTATGAAAAAAAATAATTCCTACATTCTTTTTTATTTTTTGCTTTAAATTCTACTTCAGTTCTGCACGCAGAAAAGACACATTCACTTCCAACAAAACAATATTTAATGAAAAATCTTCGACATATTATGGTTACTCTAACCATATTATTGTCAGCGGCAGCCATATTATGTATATATTTGTCCTCCATTGTCTTTAAACATGTTGTGGTTAATAATAACATTATTATGTTTACTAATAATAATAGTATAGTGGTTTTGTCAACCATAACATGTTGCTTTTATAAAGGAGGAAAATGTTGTTATTAAAAACCACTCAATTGTTAGTAGTAAATAATTATTGTTTTTTTTTTTAACTATAATATGGAGTTAGCCATAATATGTTTGTGGCCTCTTGCTGGATGCCAAATTTATCCATAGTCAGTAATAGCCATTAACAATAATGTGGTTAAAGTAACCCTAAAATTTTTCGCTTACAATAGTATAGTTCAGGGTGATCATATCGAAAATAGTGTTTTCTCTGCGTGTAGAACTGAACTGGTCGAAGTAACCAATGGTTACTTACGATAATACGTTTGAAAACTTTTCGGATAAAATAATTTTGATAGAGGTGACCATTTTAGCCCAGGTTCAGTGCTAGTTCAGTCTTGTTCAGTTCTAGTCCAGTTCTTTTTTTTTTTTTTTTATTTTTTTTATTATTATAATTATTAATTAATATATCTGGCTCAGCACTGGTTCTGTTTAAGCTCAGTTCTGATTTTGCACTAGTTTAGTTCTAGTTCGGTTCTAGTTTAGTTAAAGTACAGTTTAAGTTAAGTTCTAGTTCTGTTCTAGAACAGTTCTAGTTCAGTTTTTTTATTATTATTAATTAATATATTATTAATTAATATATCTGGCTCAGCTCTGGTTCTGTTTAAGCTCAGTTCTGATTTTGCACTAGTTTAGTTCTAGTTCGGTTCTAGTTTAGTTAAAGTACAGTTTAAGTTAAGTTCTAGTTCGGTTCTAGTGCAGTTCTAGTTCAGTTCTACCCAGCAAAAATTTAACTTACAATTCTACTTTTAATGACTTCCTGAATTCATTACTTTGTAGCTGTATTCGCCACTTTTTGCATTATTAGTTATATATTAAATAATAACTTTCATATTATATCTTAAATAAGTAATAATTATACATAAAAAAAGAATACTTTAATATAATGATTTTAATAAGTTATTATTATATGATTTTGAAGAATTATTTGAATCAATTTGCAATATATTCCATTAATATTTGTTAGATATATGGTAATATTATAAAATTTTAAGAATAATTTTTATGTGAAATACATGGAAAATCCAAAAATCAATCAATTGTATGTAAATATATACATAAATATGTTCCAAAATTACCCACACAATATATTTTTGTTATCAGAATACTGGTAATGATATCAATCTAATGTTAACGATTTTTTTTTGAAGAACATAATCAGGCCTGTCACAGAAACTGTTCGGAATGGTTTTGAAACCGTATTTTCATTTGGATCGATTTTCGTAATTCCGACAAATTTTAATTTTGTTATTTTTAAGTTAAATGTGGCAATATTGTGCAAACCAAACAAAACCTTTTACGATCGAAAAATTAAAAATGGTTTCATTCCGAGAAAGTTGATCGGTTTTGGTTTTCTGAAGAAGATTTCTCGGAATTAAAAAAAAAAAATTCGAACGAAATTGATTTCTGTGACGGGGCCTATATTTACATATATTAAGACACACATTGTTATTACAGTGTTAGAGCTATAAATGATTTTGTGCAGCAAAAGCACTCATTATTAATTATTTTCTTACATTTCGAAAAATATATTATTGTGTACGCTTTTTCAACAAAAATTCCATAAGATTTTAATTAATGTATTTTAACCTTTTTAAAAGTAAATTTGAAAGTACTTATTTCTTGTCTCTTTTTGTAACTAATTATTTTAATACAACTTTTAAGTATAAAATAAAGGTATTATTTTTTAGGTTGTAATTGGCCAAATTATAAAGGATTACTTTTGGGACATCGCGAACAAAAATAAGTACTTTTTCTAGTAGAAAAATAAGTACTCTTTGCCTTAAGTTCTCATTATTTTTCTGCTTATTTTGTAAGCAAATTTTTTGCTGGGTAGTTCAGTTCTAGTTCAGTTCTAGTTTAGTTCTACCTCAGATCTGGTACAATTCTAGTTCAGTTCTATTCCAGTTTTGGCTCATCTCTGATTGAGTTTTAGCTCAGTTCTAGTTCAGTTCTAGTTCAGTTCTAGTTCAGTTCTAGTTCAGTTCTAGTTCAGTTCTACTTCAGTTCTAGTTCAGTTCTAGTTCACCTCTAGTTCAGTTCTATTTCAGTTCTTGTTCAGTTCTTGTTCAGTTCTTGTTCAGTTCTAGTTCAGTATTTGTTCAGTCGTATTTCAATTATAGTTCAGTTCTTATTTACTCTTTAGTTCTACTTCAGCTATAGTTAGTTTTATTTGCCTCTCTTTCGTAACCAACCAACTTTTGTAGTTTTTTTAGCGTGAAAACTTACATGTTAAAAGAACAATGGCTGCCCGTATGAGTAATTCGAAGAGTACATGCTTTGATGTGTCCTTAACTTTCTTTGACAAATACTTTTTCCAGATAATATCGGCAGTAACGTATCCTTGCAACGCATATGAAATCCATGTTGTAACAGCAAAAATAATTTTTGTTACTTGTGCTAAACTGTAAATGAAAAGTGGAAAGGAAGAAGAGGATATTTTAATTGAGTTCATTTCAGATTTTGTTATACAAAAATAATAAAAATCAAACAAAATTGATAAACAATAAAATTAAAAATATAAGTTTAAAATTTAATATTTCGGTTTTTGGATTATTTCAGAAGGAATTTTATGCCTCCTTCAAGTTATCTATAATGTTATAATATCTAAGGTACGTTTTAATATTATTTAAATGTTTCTAAAAATCTTTTAATTGAATATTTTTAAAACAAAATTTAATTATTTATTTATTTAATTATTTTCAATATTTCGCAAAACGTTGGTTAGCATCTTCAGGAAATTAAAAATTAAAATTTTTTAATTTAAATTATTAAAAAAGGTCAAATAAAACTAAATATAAGTTTCTATAAACCTTTTAGCATTAAACCCAAAAATTCCATTTATATGAATTTTAATTATCAAACAGTAAATACAATTACGATATTAATTATTACAATTCACACAATATTTACTGAGTAATCTGTGCTTATAACAGATTTTTACAATGTTGTTTGTATATTAAACTTTTCGTAAAACCCCTAAAACAATTTTAAAATGTTGGCACTCTTTTTCCACTTTTCCAATAGCCATTATTATCCTTAAAATCAACAACTTTATCCACTTACATTTCTTCTTGTGGTATGTTTAATGTAATACTGCCCTTGGAGGCATCACCATATTTCCAGTAGCCAAAGAAACCCAAAACAACATAAAGACTTAAAACAATTGACATGCCAATATTCATTATGCCAAATGGCTTTAAATAGGCTTTCGGTGTTTTCATATTCTCCTCAATGGCTAAAATCTTTAAATAAACAAAAATGTAAAGCAAAAATTTATAAAATAAAATAGAAACCAAAAATTTTAAATTTATTTATTTTATTTATTTTTTTTTTTTTAAGCCAAACAACAGGGTAAACAAAAATAAAAATTTGTTGACTTGGACCGTAAGAAAAAAGAACATGCAAAGGCAAAAAACTTAAGTAAACAAATTAAAATGGCGATAAAATAAAGGAAAAGGGACAAATGAAACTAAAAATTTACTGGGTTGAGTGAAGTTGGGTCAAGGCAAATTACAGAGAAATAACAAGGGAGCAATAAAAGCGAACCAGCCAATTAAGGATAATTATGTTGTTAGTGTCATAACGAATTCAAAACACTTTACACTAAATTTGACCATCATAAAGAGATAAGGATTTCAATTCTACTGAACTCAAGATAAATTAACACTTAACTAAAACCTTAACTAGAAACTGAACTAGAGCTTAAACAATGACTTGAATTTAAACCTGAAGTAGAATCTTAACTAGAACCTCAACTCTTAAAAACGTGAGTTTTGTCTTAGATTAGAACATGACAAAGAGCTTGAACTATAATTTGGACTAGAATCTAGTCCAGATCCTGGACTTGGACTTGGATTACAATTTGAACCTAAACTGAAGCCGAAACTTGAACCTTAACTTAATGTAGAATCTAAACAGGAACTGTCCGCCCTTGCAGGTAGTATAATATACACTGTCATTTTTATGATGATGTATGATATTTTACCTACTTATGGGAAGCACAGCTGAGTGCTACCGGACGCGTCACAGGTTGCGGATAGTGGTACGTTCTGCAGATATGTAGAGTAGCTGCCAACGGCAGTCGCGAACAGTCAGCGGTTACAAGGGGAGAGTCTCGGAGGGTCTCTCGAGCTCCCACTAAATTCCGAGTTTGCCTGTGATCCTTGTAACGTCGTGGCGAGCAATTGGCGCCAAACAAAAAATCCAATATCACAACCGACCACGGGCGGTATAACCCTACGCATGCCTGGATGCACTGTTGGCAGCCCCAACACCAGGATCGGATGCTTTGGCCTAATCAGCCACTCGTCTTAAATAAAACCTGATTACCGAAACCGTAAGCGGCCCTATGCTCCTTGTAGGAGTAAAAGGAACAAATATATATATAAACAGGAACTAAAACCTAAACTCAAAACTGAACTAAAACCTGGAATATAATATGAACTGAAATTTAAGATAAAACCTTAAGTAGAACCTGAAGTAAAACCGGAACTGGAATTAATTTTACTCCTCAACTAAAACATGAACAAATCATTTAACAAGAACCTGAATAAGAATAGAATCTGAATCAAAAAGTTGAACTAGTACCTAAACTATATTCTTAGCTAGAACCTGAAGTGGAAGCTGAATAATAATCTGAGCCAAAACGTGAACTTAATCTAATCTCGAATTTAATCAAAAATGTAGAAGTTAAGCTTCGTTTACAATCAAGTCAAGTTTACGTTGCACATAATCGTTCATCTGAGCATCTAATACGCAATACTGTAGCGGACCTACAGAAGAGTCCATCGCTGCTGCACTGAACGAAAAAGTGTTCATAATATTAACGAGCAACGTTTATTAAAAAAATTTTCGTAGGCTCACTTAAATTATTCAGATATTTCAATTTACGTACGATTCGTTGACTCAATGAACATGCATTTATTAATTATTTCGTAACCTTTTTTGTTATATTAGCGAACAGTTTTTAAAATAATTAATATCAAATCTTTTTATGGACGGTCATTCATTGTCTCAACGAATAAATACATGGGACGAGAATTAATAATTTTTTTGTTAGCTCAACGTAAATTTTCATTGACTTCACGTACCTAAGGAAAGACCTTAGCATACATCCATATAAGATCCAACTGGTGCAAGAATTAAAGCTTACGGACCTTCAGATGCGACGTGTGTTTGGTGAATCGGCTGAGAATCATTTGGAAGTTTAACTTAATTTTTATTGTCAAATAATCTTCAGGGATGAAATAAGCTCCTGGCAAATTAGTCGTGATTTTTTTTTTTAATTCCTCATCTCATTTCAAATCATTTGGAGGAGAAATGGTTCCAAAAAGACGGCGCAACATGCCTTACAGCGGGCGAAACCATCACTTTGTTGAGCCAAACGTTTGGTGACCAAATTATCTCAAAAAATGGACCAGTAAATTGGGCATCTCGTTCGTAAGATTAAACATCTTTTGACTCCGTTTTATGGGAAACCTCTGGTCTATGCTAATGAACCAGCAACGTCTAGTTATTAAGAAGCCAACATTCGACGCACTATTGCGAAAATAAAACCAGGTATACTCGAAAAAGTGGTGCAAAATTACACCGTTTATAAGTCGCAGTTGCGGAGGCCATATGCCAGAAATAATTTTTATACAATAAATGCCATGAAATTTGTGAGCTTATAAAGTCAACATTTTGGTCATTCCATTGAATTTATTGGTTTCATTTAAAAACATAGAAATGCCTCTATAAACATACACTCCTTATAAATTTGATAAGGATATCAGCTAGAATATGAACTTGAACTTTAACTAAAAGTCAGATCTAGAACCAGAATTAGAATCTTAGCAAGAAACTTAATCTGAACTAAAACGTTCAATAGAGCCCTCACTAAAATCTAAAATCTAACCCGAACTAGAACTTGAACTAAGACATACAGTAGAACCTGACTAAAACCTGAAATAGAACCTGAACAGGAACTAACCTAAAATATTAACTAGTAACAATATTTGAACCAAAAAAAAAACGTGAACGTTACCCTAAACATGAACCTAAACTAGAATCTTAAATAGATTTTAAATTAAATGCTGAACTAGAATCCGAAATGCAACCTGATTTAGAACTTACACAAGAAACAGGTCAAGAAATTGAATATGAATCTAAGCTAAAACCTAAACCTGAACGTACATTAGAGCCCTAACAAGAATTAGAAATTAAAATAAAAGGTGGTCAAACCAAAACGTACTATTTTATTTGTAAATAAAATAAAAAGATTTCAGAGAATTATCTTAATGTTCTTTATTATGATAGAAGGATTTTTGAACATTGTGTGTGAAAGAAAATATCGGCCAAATGCTCGCCACGGCTTCGATGGCATAGCTCTATCCGATGGTTCATATTTTCAATGACTCTGAGACATAATTTAAGTTTAATGTGGTTAATGGGCCGATTAATATCATCATTTAGCTCTTGAATTGTTCTTTGCTTATTCATGTACACTTCTTCTTTTAAACATCCTCAATGAAAGAAGTCCTTTGGTATCAAATCACATAACTGTGGTGGCCAATAAACATCGCCATGACCGAAGAAAACGCGGCAATTTAATTTCTCGTGCAGAAAACATTGTTTCGTTGGCTATGTGGCACCCTCCTGTAAGCGCCACATATCGTCCTGGTGCATATTCTCAATTTCTGGCTACCAGAAATCCGTTATTATCTCGCTATAGCGAACACCATTCAGGGTTACTGCTTGGCCGCCCTCAGTTTCGAAGAAGTACGGCCCGGTGAAGCCGCTAGCCCATAGTCCGCACGAAACAGGCACTCTTTGTGGATGCATTGGCTTTTTAACAATCACTCGTAGATTCCCATTAACCCAAATGCAGCAATTCTCCTTGTCAACGAATCTACTACGGTGAAAGTTGGCCTCATCGCTGAAGATGATTTTTTTTTTTTTTGTAAAGTCACCGCTCACTTTAGTCGGTTTAACCAACCATTTGGTCAGCAGTGAAGTTGTCAAACACTCAACCAAAGAACTGCCAAATTAAGTTGGAAAAAACACGAGACGTTAACGTGTGACAAACCTCTACTTTACAACTCTATTTTAAAGCCAATCTGGTGCTACGATATTCAGTTATGGGGCACTGCCTTGGCCTCTTATATCGAAAGGTACCAAAATTAACTTCTTTGAATAATCACAGCCGCTCCCTGGTATGTCAAAAACTCAAATATCTACAAGGATCTCAATGTGCCATTAGTTAAAACTATGATTACGAAATATGCAGTAAAATATTTTAAAACGCTTGAACTGCGCCCGAATCCACAAGCACGAAATATTTTAAATTATGGTGCCCACACTAGCTTAAAGAGAAGAGACACTGCAGCACTCACCCAATCAGAAGAGCGATAAACGACTAAATACGTGAACAGAAACCGTGATGACGAAATTTTTTGTCTTGCAAATTGCATCTAATCACCAAATTTATACCAAATTCATAATATTCATAATTCATAAGCAAACAAGTTGTTGATTTCGCACCTATTACCAAAATGATTATATTGATTAATAAAAATTAAAAAATTGTGAATATTTTTTTTTTATAAATGATATTTTCAATTTTAATTAAAAAAATTAATATTAGTATTGTGGTTATTTTATTGAACTGTTAATGGTTTTTAATCCAAATTTTAGATATTTTTAATTAGGCTTAAGTTCATTGAATTTAATTTTCATTAAATTATTTTTATGAAGACAGGAATTTTACAACATGAAATTAATTAAAATTTTATTGATAATTTTTCATTCTTGACTGGCGCTGAGATTTGAACCCAGTTTCGATTGTAACCACACAATCTCGTCAGTGGGGTTTGCCGTTTTACTCACTCGGCTATTGAAGCCGGATGACGTCAATAGTCAAACATTAATCTTTAAACCAAATGCTATTTTTTTTTTAATTTATTTAATTAAAAATTGACAATTCCCAACAGCAATTCTACAAGTTTAATTTATTTTATTTTAAACGAAAAAGTCAATTAATATTTTTAGATATTTAATTATATTTAAATCAAAAATTTATTTCCAAGCAACTTTAATATTAATTAAATCGAAATTTCCTTTCAACTAAAAAAATAATTGATTCAATTATCAAATTAATTAAATTTCAATAATTTTTAAACCAATTTAAATACAATTTTAGGATAAGATTTGAATAGTTATTGTTAGTTCATATTTAATATATGAAGATTCAAGAAATAAATAATAAAAAAAGGTGTGACTCACAATTAACATAGTGCATTATGGTTGGACCACCCTTTACAAACCGAACTAGAACTTGGTCTGAAACCTAAAGAAGAACTTGAACAAAAATATTAACTCAACAAGAACAAAACAAAATTCTAAGCTAGAACCTATACTTTAAAAAGAATCAAAACGCGAACTTAAACTTGAACCTGACTAAGAACCAGAAAAATGTTTTATCTTGAACCACAACTAAAACCTTAATTAGATTATAAATTAAATCATGAACTGAAACGTAAAATTAAAGCTCAATTATAGCTCAAAATAAAATCTTGGCTTTAAATTTAAATATAACCACTATTAAAAGAGGAAAAAAAAATTTTATTGTGTAATATGTCTTTAGTTTTTCTACAAGCTCTTAATACCTCCAAACAACAACGTAGGGTACCACCCCAAATTTTTGTCTTAAAACAACAAAATTAAATAAAGCCAAAACAAAATATACAAATAAACCAACAATATGCCACTTTTTTTTTGAAGTAATTATGAACACAAATCCAGACATAACAAATATAATCTGATTTTGTTGTTCTTAAATAAATATTTACTTTCATTTACATACCACACCAACAGCCTCCAGAGCAAACAAAACCGTGCCAAAGAAAATTGGCAACTTTGAAATATCCTCAAATGGTTTACGCTCCGATAATGGAGGCAAATCATCAAATATATAATACAGAATAACGCCAAAGCCTAAGAAATAAAAATAAATTTAATAAGTAAATATTTAAAAAGGCGTCTAGTTAGCAGAGGAATAAAAAAAAAATTATTTCAAAATAAATTTCTTTAACTAAGACTTACCCACGAACAGTAGAATATTGGCAAGCGAAGAAAATATTGCCAAAAATCTTAAACTTCTTATACTGTAAATTAAAAATAATGGCACTAATACGAAGCACATGTGAATTCTTAAATCCAAAACGACTAAATATTCATCAACAATTTGCTTAATACTCTCCGAAATGAAGACCACATAGACGCAACAGATACCAAAATGGTAAAATGCTAGAAAACCATCGACAAAGGGTCTGACAAATAAGCAAGAGTTACAAATTAATAATATAAAAAACTGTAGTATAGTTTTAGGTAAATGTTTGTAAAAACGTTTCAATACAGGGGATTTCATGTCAAGTGACCTAACTTTTGAAATCGATGTCTTCCGATTTGGATGAAATTTGCACCAAGGTTAGTCCTATACCGTCGGAAATGTTAATTTGTCTTATTTCTCTGAATAAGTTTTATTTTTAGGGTTTTAGAACCGCTTTCACACAAATAGGAAAAAATTTAAAATGGTGCATATGCTAAAAATTTAAAAACCCTCTTCTTGAGTTAGAAATTAGTTTTTTTTTATACATATTCCACTTGCAGCCCACTAAGCGACCAAAATTACGGTAAAGACATAAGCTTTCTTTTGAGCAAAAAAAAATTTAAAAAAAATTTTAAATTGAAATAAAAATATGTTAAAAATATTTTTTCAAAAAACAAAAAAAAAATTTGGAAAGACTGAAGAAAAATTTATCTAATTTGTTTAGGACAAATTTTGCTAACACCAATATGTTATAAGCTACATGGATGAGAAGGAACACCTATTTGGCCAAAATGTCAAATTTTGGACCCCTCTAACTCATAAACTTTTTGACCGATCTTATTGAAAACTTGTGTCTAAACTTCTATCCAATAGTGTCCAATAATATCCAATAATGTTGGTGCAAATTTCATCCAAATCGGAAGACATCGATTTTAAAAGTTTGGTCACTTGCCATGAAATCTCCCATATAGGGAAGGCTCACAGTTCAGTCGAACCACCTCAGAAAAAGACAATTCGAAGACATTTTGAGGTTGAGTATATGAATTGCCATTAGTTTCTTCGAAAATAAATTTCATTGACTTGGATTTTGTACCATTACCTTAGAAGCGAAACCCTTTTTTTGACTTAGTCCGTTACAGAACTGAATACAGTTGCGGAGATTTGAAAAGTCGTATTTTTCATGCCTTTGTTCAGTTCAGATGTGAGCCTCCCATTTGTATGTTTACATTAAAAAAGAAACTTACGTTGCAATTGGTACAACACATTTTAGAAATGGTGGACCCTCTTGAAAACCCATTTTCATGGCTTCTGAAAATGTTAAATATGGTACACGTTTTCTTTTACACAGCACATACATGGAACTTATCTGTAAATATAAAATGAAAATTTTATTTTGTGGCAAATTATTTTAAATCTTTTACACTATAAAAAAAAGAAGATTTAAAATGTTTTGAGAAAAAGTCCATTAACAATTACAAATACAAGCCCCAACAATGAAAAACTTTAAAATTGAAACAAGAAGATATCAATTAAACCTGCTGCTCATCTTTAATGCGATATCATCAGTTGGCTACTTACCATCCTCTTAGAAGAGGTCGACAATTGTTATGATTTCTAAGCCAGGAAAAGACGCTAGTCAAATAACGCCGTACAGACCAATCAGCTTACTATCAATCTTGTCAAAGTTATTCGTAAAAATAATTCTTTTCAGTATAACTCCCTATCTAAATGAATACGACATCATTCCGGATTATTAGCTCGGATTCCGAGCAAGGCATGGTTCAATCAAACAATTGCATTAAATGTTTACCCAAATTAGATTGGCGTTTGAGGGAAAGGAATATTGCTCAGCATTGCTTATAGGCAATTCCCAAGCCTTCGACAAAGTTCGCAATGATGGGCTACTCATCAAAATAACACGATGACTTCCTCAAAACACTCACAAATTACTTGAGAGCTATACAACAGGCAGAACATTCATGGTAAGATCAAAAAAGAAATAAGCCCCCCCAGAAAATATCTGCTGTCCCTCAAGGCAGCATATTAGGGCAGCTCCTGTATAAAATATACAGCAGATATGCAAACAATCCCGAGCACACATACTTCTACGTTTGCAGACGACACAGCATTTATTAGTGTTAATCAGGACCCAAACGTTGTATAGCAGCATCTACAATCGTACATAAACGAACTAGAGGCCTGGCTAGAAAAACGGAAAGTAAAGGTCAATCCGGCTAAACTTTCCCGACTTAACTTTCACGCTCAGAAGACAATCGTGCCCAGCTGTAAAAAAAAATAGCACCACTGTTCGGGTAGAAAATCATGTTAAGTACTTAGGAGCAGGGACCGTTACAGTTATTCCTTTTTTCATACAAGTCAGATGATAACAGTTACTTTTTGATTTTTATTTTTTTGGACAATAATAACAGTTATTTTTTTATTTTTTTGAACAAAAATAACAGCTATTTTTTTATTTTAATTTTTTCGATCAAAAACAGTTATTTTCTGATTTTTATTTTTTTGAACAATAATAACAGTTTTGTTAAGATTTTTATTTTTTCGAGCAAAAATAAAAGTTATTCTTTAAAGAAATGTACGTGTTATAATTATTTAGTTGACCTTAAACATTTATTTTAATGCGCATAAGATATCCATCCCAATGATGATCACACATTTGTTCAAAAAAATAAATGTTACTTTTGTTCAAAAAAAAAAAAAATTAAAAAATAACAGTTATTTTTGATCGAAAAAATAATAATAAAAACTTTAAAAATCATAATATTTTATCATAGAAAAGTTCATAAGGATCAATATGGTATACTTGAATCAGTTTTCCAGCATTAACTTCCATATGCCTTTTTTGTTTTAAAATTTCAAAATAACTGTTATTTTCGGTCCCTGCTTAGGAGTTCATATAGATAGACGTTTGACATGATCTCGTCATATTGAAGTGAAAATAATGGCTATGAAACTTAAAACAGCTCTACTACATTGGCTCCTCATTCGAAACTCAAATTTTTCCTTAGACAACAATTTTTATTTATGCCCTAATTGTGTAAAATGCAACGCAAAGCCAAAATTACAGTGAAAACAAAAACAAAGTCAAAAATATTTCACAATTTTGTTGTTGCTTTCTACAGAAATTTATACTTTAAATTTTCAACGCCACAAGATAAACAGCATTTGAAATTTAAAAATTCCATATGAATTTCTGTTGAAAGCAACAACAAAATTATAAAATATTTTTGACTTTGTTTTTGTTTTCACTGTAATTTTGGCGTTGCGTTGCGTTTTACACAATTAGGGCATAAATAAAAATTTCCGGAAATTGCCGCACAAATTCCTCGTGATTTTTTTCCCGAAGAACGTGCGGGATCCCGGGAAATCCCGTGTGAAACTAGTGGGTACGAGATAAGGTAAACTTTTGGTAATTTGTTCGCAAATACTTTGGTGTAGGGTCTCATGTATTCAGGCTTGAACGATAATTCTTTCTTACTGGTTTGAAAGTGTGTTCACATTTTCAAGTTCCTTTTGATCAATCTAACAACATTTCATATTTTACCCAAAAGTCCAATATAGGGTACTAAACAAATTCCGTATAAATATTGACATTGTCGTTGAATTCGTCACAAATGACTCAGATTTAATATTGCACTTAATAATAAACGTTGATAGATCCAAAGTTGGTTAAATATATGCACAGAAAAAATTTTAAATTGTCTTTAATCGCCAAATTCATACCAAATTCATAGAATCAAGCACACAATTTGTTCATATTGCACCTATTACCAAAATGTTTATAGATAGATTACTAAAAATTTTAAAAATTGTGAATATTAGCAAACAGCATATGGAAACTTTTTCTTTTTCAAAAATTATTTTTAATTATATTAACCATTTTTTCATAGAAGCACATTCGAAAATATGGTTAATATAATTAAAAATAATTTATGAAAAAGAAAAAGTTCTCATATTCTATTTGTTAAAATTGTTGAGTTTAATAAATGAAATGTATCACTATCCAGTGTGACACAAAGAATGCTGACGAAGGCCATAGCGGGCCAGAAAATGCATTACACTCTGCTATTGTCTGATAATTCACATCATTGCTAACCAAAGGATAGCTAAAAGTACAAATATGTAACATGAAGGTACACGATATTCTGGTAGTGTTTAAAGTCATTCCTAAGTATAAGTACATATCTATAGCTTCAATGTTAACCAAAGGTTGGCTTAAAAGTATGTGAAATATTGAGGGAATAAGACTATTATAAAAAGTTTTATAAATTGAAATACAACTCATAGAAGCACATTCGAAAAAATGGTAAATATAGTTGTGAATATTTTTTTTTTTTTTTAATAAATTATATTTTTAATTTTAACTAAAAAACTGATGAAAAACAAAAAAAATATAGCTCAGGTTTTGGCAATTCCCAACAACAATTCTACAATTTAAAATTATTTTATTTTAAACAAAAAAATCAATTAAGATTTGTTGTAATTTAATAAAGGGCTGCATGAATTACTTCATTCATAAACATACTGAAATGTTTATTCAATGAAGTTCGTATTCAAACAAACTTCAGACCACTAAACAAACTGTTGTTTTATTCATGCTACTTACAAACACATTTATTTCATATGGCAAACACAAAGACTTTGTTCAATGAAACGACTTTTGTTTTACAGTTTTCACTCTCTCTCATTTTTTTATATAAATACTCAATAGCAATGTTGCCACTTAGTAAATTTATGTAATCTTTTCTTTTTTGTTTCCTTTGCAATAATATATGTAATTTGTAAAGCATTTTTTTTTTTAAATTTAATTTTAATTTTTTTCCTAACAACTTTTTTATGTACTTCCAAGCAAAACACATTGCTAAAAATGTTAATGAAAATAAAATGAAATTTTTTTGAAGTTTAAAAATTTACATTAAAAACAATTAATTTACATTGAAAACAAAGTCAAATTTGTATTATTTTATCTTGTTGCTTTTACTCTTCATGGTTATTTTTGTTTTTTTTTTTATTTTTTCTAATGTTGTTCATTTCTTTCAACTGACAATACTGACTTTAAAATAAATGTGTTATTCCATGAACTTATTCGACATTTATTCAGTGGTTGTTTTGTTTTAGAGTTGTTTGTATTCATATTCTCTTGCTTAAGTAAACTAAAACACCGCATCTTATTCGTCTCTTAAATTTCGTGTGTTTGTTGCTTTCATTTCGTAGTTATTCATTGTACTGAATACAAACGAAGTAATTACAAAATTATAGTGAAAGTTTCATGAACATCATTATTAAGTTTCATGCAGATGTTTATTATTTAATTAATATTTCAATTAAAAATTTATTCTTAAATCTAAAACAACTAAAATGGTAATTAAATCAAAATTATATTTCTAATTTTCTTTCAACAAATAAAATAATTGATTCAATTATCACATTAATTAAATTGAAATACTTTTTTTTACAATTTTTTTAATTGATAAAAGCTACTGCCCAGCTAGCATTTTCAATCGTCTAGGAGTCTACTGGGAATCTCATGACGAGTGTTTTTAATCGTCGACGAGCTCATTTTTAATTGTAGACGATTCATCGCACGGGAGAAACTGCTACACGTGCTGATTCGTATGAAAGATTCTTCCATAACACAGCAAACGACTCTAATATTAATCGTTTATGATATATGTAGAGATTATCTAACGAATATTTCAAAAAGCATGCCAAGGGTCGTATGAAACTCACGTAGGGATTATTTTACGACTCGTGAACTGCTCAGCCGTATTACTGAGCTACCTAAATAAGGGCATCAAGCGTGTTTTTCATGTCAAAACTTCTAATTTTCATACAATTTATATCAAACAAACCATCCTGTCGGAAAATCTAGCCTAAGCTAGCATATATGCTAGCTGGGTGATTTTATTATTTTTTTTTTTTTTTTTTTTGTGAGAATATTCCCCAGGCTGGTCCAATTATACTTTCTTAATTGTTTCGAAGTTCTGCCTTTACACATCAAAATAGTTCTTGAAGACTCTATAAACTATAGATATTCAGGCTAGAGAAACGAAATTTCTTATATGTATATGTATGTACATTAGACCGACACACCTTATATGGGTAAAAAAAAAGTTAAAGTTGTACCCCCTGAAAATTAACTTTGGCATGTTTTATGAAGATTCCCAAATTATTTTGGCTCGAGCGATTATCTCCCGTCAGCTAAAGCCCGTCTGAAAGGGGTAAAAAATGGTAGTTTTCATGAATAAAAAATTCGGTAAATTTTTTTTTTTTTTTTGTCCAATGAATGACCAAATATAATAGATATTTAGGGATTCTTTGATTCGGCATTAAAACATTTCAAAAAAACTAACCACAGATGTTATAGTCAGTTTTTTGATGCTTTTTAATACGATTTTTGTGAAAATTTAAATAACTTAACCATTTTTTGTCCGATTTTCATTTTCTATACGTCGAAATGTGTGTTAACCATTGCTTGAGATTTAAGTCATAAATTAACCCTTTACTGCACTATATAACTTTTTTATAACATCATTAAAAACACATTTTATAACCACAAAAAGCATATATTTGTGCTGAAAAAACGTTTTATTAATAAAATAAGCTACTATTAAATTTTAAAAAAATCTTAAGCAGTGGTTAACACCTTTCTTGCGACGTATAGGAAATGAAAATCTGACAAAAAATTTGAATAAAAATAGAGTTGAAAAGCTTTGACATAAACATCTCGCTAAGTGGAGTCTGTGGTTAGATTTAAAAAATGTTTTAAGGCAGAATTAAAGAATCCCTAAATATCTATTATATTTGGTCATTTATTGGACAAAAAAAAAATTACCGAATTTTTTATTCATGAAAAATACCATTTTTGGACCCTTTTTTGATGGGGTTTAGCTCACGGGAGATAATAGATAGAGCCAAAATATTTTGGAAGTCTTCATAAAATATATCGTTACCTAAAACGCAAAAGGCCATATCTAACACTTTGAAAATTTTACAGGAGAAGCAAAAAACTATTTAAAATAGTATATTGATAAATTGCCTCAAACTCTTTATAACAATTCTTTCTTCTATTTTTCTTGTTAAACCTACCAGTGGTTTTGACAAATAACAATGTTGCATATAATGCAAACTGTTAGTTAGGTCTATTAGCGTTTATCGTATAATATTTTGTAGATAGGGCTTTTTATTTTTTGTTAATAAAATCGTTAATTTTGGTCGAAAGATTCCAAAATTTGTTGTGGACATTTGTGTTGATGCAATACATCAGAATCAATGAAAAAGTCGATATTTAATTTTTGGTTAGTTAGGGCCTTTTGCGTTTTAGGTAACGATATCAAAGTTAGTTTTAAGAGGGAAACATCAACAACTTTTTTTTTTTGAGTCGTTCTAATGTACATAATTTGTTCATTGTTGTAAATGAAAACTTACCAAAATGTGTAAACAGTAGACTGCAATCACGCCTATAATCGATGTCAATATAACACCGTTAATATACCCAGCATTCGCAAAAGCACTTGGCATGGCCAATACACCGGTACCAATACTCGCCTTAAGAAAATGTGCAAATGTCTGCCAATTGCTTTTGTTAAGAAATCATTAAATTAAATTAATTTTGTACTAAAAATTAAAAAATAAAAAGAAGGTCCACTTACTTCGTAGGCTTTTTAACATCACGATGATCATGCGGATCGTAATCGTCATCAACACTCTTAGCAGCATTATCTGCTGCTGGTTTTTGGGAATTTTCTTCTGGGGATGCGTTCCTACATTTAAAAAGTACATAGATAAAATTATTAGATACTTTTGCAAGATACATATGTACATATTTTTAAAAAAAAACATAAATCAATAAGCAACAATATTTTTATCACAAAATTTTGGGATAATTTATGTGTTTATATTTTGAAATATTAGACTTGGTGTATTGGAATTGATATTGCAGTACCCAAAATTTGGAAAAAGTTCCCATTTTTTTCATTTATATGTCTTATCTTAAATTAAATTGTTTTACCCCCTATGACTAATTGTGTGGTGCCTTTTCCAATCGCACCCAAAGGTACACACTTACAAATATGTATATGGGGGATTTCATGTCAAGTGACCCAACTTTTGAAATCGATGTCTTCCGATTTGGATGAAATTTGCACCAAGTTTAGTCTTATTGGATAGAAGTTTAGACTTCTTAAATTTAAAACTATTTTTGTATTTTTTTTTGAAAAGGGTATTTTTTTTTTTGCTCAAAAGAAAGCTTATTTCTTTTCCTTTAAGGCAGTTTTGGTCGCTTAGTGGGATGCGAGTGGGATATGTATAAAAAAAATAATTTCTAACTTAAAACGAGGATTTTTATTTTTCTTTAGCATTTGACGTCTTGACTTACAAGTTATTTTTTTTTATACATATCCCACTCGCATCCCACTAATTGACCAAAACTACCTTAAAGGAAAATACCTAAGCTTTCTTTTGAGCAAAAAAAAAAATATCCTTTTCAAAAAAAATACAAAAATAGTTTTAAATTTAAGAAAAAAAAAATTTTTTAAAAAATTTAAAAAAGTCAAAAAAAATTTATTAAAGGCTTATGTGATTAAATTTTTTAGATTATTTATCTTTTTGTTTTTATTATTACTATTTTATATTAATTTAATTATTATTACAAATAAATAAAAAGATTTAATTTGTCAACATCTCTATAGGAAAAAGTGATTTTATTCCTGGGATTAACATGATGTGGGTATTACAGTATCGAGGGAATAAAATGCTAGTTCGGTATGTTATATACCGTCGGAAAGGTTAATTTGTCTAGTTTCTCAGCATAAGTTTTATTTTTAAGATTTTAGAAACACATAAAAAGGAAAAAATTCAAAATATTGCATGTGCTAAAAATTAAAAAACTTTTAAAAAAAAATAAAAAAATAGTTTTAAATTTAAAAAAAAAAAAAAAATTGTAAAAAATTTTAAAAAAAACAAAAAAAATTTATTAAATCATTTATGTGATTAAGATAATTTTTTTAGATTATTTATCTTTTTGTTTTTATTATTATTATTTTATATTAATTTAAATATTATTACAAATAAATAAAAAAATTTAATTTGTCAACATCTCTATAGAAAAAGTGATTTTATTCCTGGGATTAACATATTGTGGGTATTACAGTATCGAGGGCATGAATTGCTAGTTAGGTATGTTATATACCGTCGGAAAGGTTAATTTGTCTAGTTTCTCAGCATAAGTTTTATTTTTTAAGTTTTAGAAACACTTACACACAAAAAGGAAAAAATTCAAAATAGTGCATATGCTAAAAATTTAAAAACCCTCGTCTTGACTTAGAAATTATTTTTTTTATACATATCCCACCCGCATCCCACTTAGCGACCAAACCTATCTAAAAGGAAAATACATAAGCTTTCTTTTGAGCAAAAAAAAAAATACCGTTTCCAAAAAAAAATAAAAAATAAGTTTTAAATTTAAAAAAAAAAATTTTAAAAAATTTTAGAAAATACAAAAAAAAATTTTTTTCGATAGCTTAAAGAAATAGCTATCTAATTTGTTTGGGACAAATTTTGCTAAAACCAATAGATAATAAGTTACATGGATGAGAAAAAACACCGGTTTGGCCAAAATGTCAAATTTGGACCCCCTCTAACTCAGAAACTTTTTGACCGATCTTGTTGAAAACTTGTGTCTAAACTACCATCCAATAAGACTAACCTTGGTGCAAATTTCATCTAAATCGGAAGACATCGATTTCAAAAGTTGGGTCACTTGACATGAAATCCCCCATATGTATAAACTGTTTTTACTCAATATGTATATAGGGACTTACACTCTAATCAGCATTCATAAATTTAATATTTATTAACTACTTTTGGATATCTGTTCTAATCATTTGAATAACAAGTGTTAATAACAACACTAAGAATTTTATAAATTATGAACAAGTTTGTTTTTCATTTTATTTAATTGTAATTTAAACTGTTTGAAAACAAGTGCTGTTTAATTTTCGTTTATTAAATATCTTGAATTTGATCGATAAGACATTCTGAAGGATTTATTAATTGTTATTGATAAGAAAAATTTATGTCGTCAACCGCTTTGTGGAATTTCAAAAAAAAAAACAAATAAGAAAGTATATTCGATCAAGACCGGCCATATGATATCCTACACCACAAACTTTAAGGGTGACATTTCATTAAAACAAACTGCGTCATATGTCACTATGAAAAATAGCTCTTAATTTTTGGTTAATTTAAATTTTCTTTTGGAGCCAAATTTCTTAGGGCCACATTTTGCAGCGCTCAATTAGAAAGGTGATCGACCTTTTTGTAAGTTTTTTGTACTCTAACACTTTAATAATATTCATCACTAGCTGGTTGTTAGTTACGCACTTGTTGTCAGCACATTCATAAATATTCTAAAAGCTAATATAGAAGAAGAATACAAATAAAAAATGTTATATAATTAATACAAAAACAATACACCAATTATTTTTTATTTACGCAAATGTTTTAAAATAAAACAAGTTTCAGTGATATTTTCGGCTGTGCCGAATTTTTAATACCCTTCACCGAGAGTAAGAATGTGTAAAGAGTGGGTTTGATATGGGAACTATGATAAATTATGAACCCATTCACATTTACATTAAAATTGTGACGTCATAGTTATATAATTATTGCGGTGTTAGGCGTATGTATGGACAGAACAACAAAAAGTTTTATGATTATATTTCCAGTCAACTATAATTTAATTGAACATAATTTTAATAAAATATCACAATTCGTTTTGGGTTTGATTTTAGGTAGAGAGGTCTTATATAAGACCCATGGTATATTAAGAAGTGATCCTTACTGAGTTTGGTAGTGCCATTTCTAGTCCAAGCTAACTGTAATAGGCTAAAATTAACTACAGAATCATTATTTGTTACGGTATTAGGCTAACCAAAGTTATTCCGAGAGCGGACCGATCTTAACGAAATTTAGCGGAGTGGTTTCTAATCGTTTGAAACTGTGATAGACCAAATTTTACTGCAATAGAAATATTCGTTACGGTCTTAAGCTGCGGTCACACTTGGAAAATATTTGACGAAAAAGACGTAACCAACAGGCAAACTTAAATATAATTTTCTAAAACTGCAATATGTATTTTCAATATAATACTACATTATACAAAAAACAGTTATTTGCAGTTTCGGGCAGTAAAATTAGTCCTATTTTGTGATATTAAGACCATGTTAAGTCTCACTTACTATTAACAAAATTAGTGGTTATGCTTATTTGGTCATATATATTTAATAAGGATGACCGTAGATTTAGGCTAATTAAGGTGTTTTCAGTGATAAGTCTTTAGAGAGGGCCTAAGGCAAATAATAAACCCATCTTCACTTTGTAGTAGGGTAATTTCCAGTCATATAAGACAAATTTATATATGACTGGAAATTATATAAATATATATATATATATATATATATATATATATATATATATATGTATATGTAACAATCGATCCGAAATTTAAGGACAATCGGTACATTCTGCCACCAATTCATGTTAGTTTTTGGAATAGAAATATTTGTTTTTTTTTAGTGAAATTGCTTCACATTCGGGTCCATAACTTTTTTCGTACTAAAACGATTCTTCATGATTTGAATTCTCCACAGCAAATTAACGCTGGAGTCCAACAGGGCGGCATCCTGGGCCCTCTACTATACTTAATTGATACTTCGGACATGCCAACAAACAGCTACACCCATACCGATACAGCTTTTCTAAGTGTACACGTAAACTGTCAAGAAGCATCTCGTTACTTTCAGGAGCATATATTTGAACTGGAAAGGTGGTTAAAACAATGGAGGATAAAGATCAATGAGCAAAAATGCACACATATAACATTCACATTGCGTCTGGAAACATGCCCCCCTATTAAAATAAATAATCAAATAATACCCCAACACTCGCATGTAAAATACCTCGGTATACATCTAGATCGGCGTTTAACGTGGAAATGGCATATAGAAGCAAAACTAACACAAATGAAACTAAAAGCAATTCAAATTTATTGGCTTATTGGAAGAAATTCTGTTCTTAGTCTCGATTGCAAACTTTTACTTGACAACTCTATATTAAAGCCAATTTGGTGCTACGGTATTCAGTTATGGGGCACTGCCTCGGCTTCTAACATCGAAAAAATTCAAAGGCGCCAAAATAAACTTCTTCGAATAATCACAGTCGCTCCCTGGTACGTCAAAAACTCAAATATCCACAAGGATGACGAAATCTTTTTTGTCTGGCACTGGCAGGACATAAAGCAAATATTAGGATAACATTTGATTAATTATTGTTAGTTCATATTTAATATATGAAGATTCAATAAATAAATACTGAAAAAAAAAATTTAAATCCCAAATTATTTTGAAGAAGTATAAAGAGTTGGACACCATAATTTTTCGTTTCTGTTGAGTGAGCGTGATTTCAACAGACGAACATTGCTAAATCGTCTTAGAATTACTCAAGGACACAGAATATACTATACTTCATGAGGTCTTAGATGAATATGAAAAACTTTAACAAAAAATGATACCACTAGTAGTGTAGGGTATAAAAATAATTAAACATTATTAAATGTGATTCAGCTTCTCAAAATCATCAGGATTAAGTGGGGAACAGAATAGTCACTGTATTCCAACGTTACGAATAGCGCTGCAAGCTGTGAAAAGTCAACAATAGAGGTTTCAAATTAATGTCAACAGAATACGACGTTTAAGTAGTCGTTGCAGTTGAAGTAAAAGCGCAAAATTCGAAATTTTGAACTTTGTTGCGCTACAGAGCATTCGTCAGCTTTAGCTACTACTACAACTACTTTATTCTGTTCCTGGCCATAATTGATACAAGTGGTGTGTTGTTATTTTTTTACACCGATTTCTTTGAACTCTCTTAATTAATATAAGTAAAATTTTTAGAGGAGACTATTAAAAATTCAGCACTGCTAAGTCATCGTCCAGACTTGTAATTTTTAAAAATTCTGCTTTGAAATTGCATAAGTGTCCAGATTGCAATTTTTACATTTTTACCTTGTTTTCCTCTTCTCGTTCTTATATTTTATATTCATACTTAAGTTCATTGAATTGAATTTTCATTAAATTATTTTTATGAAGAAAGGAATTTTACAACATGAAATTAATTAAAATTTATTGATAATTTTTCATTCTCGACTGAGCTGGGAACTAAACCAAGGTTTTCACGGACAGGTTGCCCAGACTAGTTTCCATTGTAACCACACGTAAGGAAGAACATGTAAATCAATTAAAATAGGCAATCATTCATTCAAAAGCAAATTTCGATCTACCAAGATAAAATACCATTTGGTTTAAAGATTGATGTTTAACTAATGACGTCATTCGTCGTCAATGGCGGTGAGAGCTAAACGGCAAATCCCACTGAAGAGATTGTGTGGTTACAATCGAAACTCGTCTGGGCAACCTGGCCGTGAAAACCTGGGTTCAATTCCCAGCTCAGTCAAGAATGAAAAATTATCAATAAATTTTAATTCATTTCATGTTGTAAAATTCCTGCCTTCATAAAAATAATTTAATGAAAATTAAATTCAATGAACTTAAGCCTGATTAAAATATCAAAAATTTGGATTAAAAACCATTAACAGTTCAATAAAATAACCACAATACTAATTATTTATATTCATCTAAATTCAAACACACCTACAGCCAATTTCAAGTGGAAAAGAGTGAGAATTACAAGACAAAACAAAATTGCCGAGTACATGAAACTGAGTAACCCTCCCCAATCTTCTCAACTCTCTCGCCCATAAACTCAAGAATTCCTCCAACAAAATAGGCAGGTCTGTGCCCATTTTCTGTTACTCCCGCGTCGAGGCACTTTTCGCTTGAAATCTGAAAAATTAAACAAAAATGCCAAAAATTAAAACAAACAACTTTTTTTCTCACTTATCTCCGTCTGTAACATTTTTGGCGAGTAGCAGCTGTCACGTAAGGAAATTACTCGCCAATTTACAGAAAAAATGTGTCTGTAAAAATTTTGTGAGAAAGTTCCGCTTTGATCTGACAAATAAACTCACGAATAAAAACGGGGTGAGAAAAAATGTCAACCTAAAAAAAATATTAAAAATGCAAAATGCAGTGAAAAATAACACTGAAGAGATAAGAATTTTGTTCTTGGCTGCTTTTTCACTGATTAATTATTTTGCTTTAATTTAATTATGTTTGAAAAAAAAATAATGTTTTCAAAGCTTTTTTGTAAACAACAAACATTAGCGTCGCACTTTACATTATTTTCTATAGCCGACGGAAAATGGATCAATTTTAGTAAATTTTGGTCGCCGTCAACGATATGTCTGATTTGTCCGCACTTTCACATCGGCTTCGAGTAGAATATCTTGACATTTATAACATTGCGACTTAATCTCTTTTGACACATATTTTTCACACTTTACGATGGAATATTTTGTTTCACATCTTTTTGAAGTTCTCACCAAAGTTACAGAACATGGCTACTGGACGATGACTACATAAATAAGTCTTTGTTCAGACAGCTCATAAACAATTGACAGGATTGCAACTTTGTTGTCGAGAGAAACGAGTACACAGTTTCACGTACTGTCAGTACATTTTGCTTTCTCATTCGCTATTTTTTCGTATTTAAAGAATATATAAAAAGAACATGTCGTCAACATGACATAAATTGTTTGAACGTCAATGAAAGTTCAAAGAAGAAAAAGTAAGAATCATGTCAAAAAGACATGAGCCGCATGAACACAGACCTGTTTTGGCAAAATAAAAAAAAAATTCAACTTTTTTTATTTTATTTATTTTTTTTTTTTTTTTTTGATGGAGAATGATAGAGATTCTTATATTCTTGATTACAAAGAAATTCTTGTTTACAAAGAAAGGTACGCAATTTTAACAATTAATCGTTTATAGCCTGTTCAATAATTTCGAACGTTAACGTTCGCATAGAAAATTTGCATTAGAAACACTCAGTCTTAAAAATATTTTCCACGTAAAATTCTTGACGTTCGAAATGTTGTACCGGCAGTTAGTGTCTTAATGATAAACATAATTATAATAATATATGGAATTCAGCTCGTTGTTAATAATTTTTAATAAAAAAAAATTTTTTTTTTTTGATATTTAATTATTTCGATTTGATTCAAAAATAGATAATTATGCTAATTAATTTTTTATGAATTAAGTGTATAACCTCATTCACTAACAAAGTCTCTTAAATAATTTTGAAGTCTTAAATCAAATTAAGATTAAAAAAATGTTTTGCAGTCTTTTATGTAGAAATGTTTTTGACCGAAAGCATAAAAGCACACAACAATAAACATTAAGTTATACTCTCCGCCACTAGTTGTGAATGGGGGTATACTAAGTTTGTCATTGCGTGTGATACTTTTTTAATATTTATCTAATTGCTTCTCAAATTGTTGTTACTTATCCTAAGTAGTTTGTGATTAAAATTTAGCATAAATTTAGAGAGTCCTCTACTTTCTTCTGACAAACCATCTGAGATCAGCGGTTTTTGTTATGAAAAAAATATAGTCGGTTGATAATTTAAATGATTCCTTAGATTTTCGGACCTGATCTTTCATTTGGAGTAATCAGTTTTTCGATACCTCCTACGATTTTCGAGATATGGAGTGTTGAATTTGTCGTTTGTGGTATTTGCTGAAGTTGTTTTCAAATTAAATGTGTTCAAAATCAATTTACTCGAAACTATCGGAAGCTACATACGACAGTTAAATTATCAGCTGACGATATGTTGTCAGAAATCTATGCCGTAAGGAAATAGATTTGAGGGTATAATAAATCGGCTGAAGTTGATATTTTACAATACCGATGTACTACATGAATATGTACATATGTTCTTTTAACCATTTAAGGGTACTTTACACTATCACACAAGTATAACGTATTTCTGTCTTTGTTGTCTGCCAAAACTGTGCGAAAAAAACAGGGACATGTCGTAAGCAATTAACATATCGTTTTTTGACCGGACAATATAAACCTTCTGCAAAACAACAATTTTGACAGACATGCAGAAAAACATGTGAGTTGAAAGGTTGACAAGTCAGAAGTTAAATACATGTCGTGTATGAGTTCTGTATTATACAGAACAGTAGCCCGTTTCTGTATTTCTCGCATAGTAAAACTTCCCGCATGAAACAACTGAATTATAACAAAAACAGTGCAATATGAAACATAAAATGATTTTTCTCACATAAGTGTTTCTGTGTCTTTACTTTGCAGGAATTATCTGTTATTTAAATAATTTTCCAGCAATTATTGAAAGGATGTGAGAAAAAGTGTTTCTGTAACAATAGGTGTGTTCATTTACTTTACTAGCAGAAACTTGAAAAGCGAGAGTAAGTAGGAATTTAAACAAATTGCTCTCAAAAATACTAAAAAGTAAATGAACACTTTTCCAGCCAAAATTTGCAAGTTAAAGTAGTGACGAATATACAGGAATATTTGAGTACCCATTAATTATTCTAAGACTTGGGAAAATGTTATACATTACGGTAAAAATAATGTGATTTTATTAATTTTTATTTGTTTATGTTGAATAACATTAATCATGAATTGAATTTTTTTATTTAGGAGGGGAAAGAAGTATTCGGGTTTTCGTCAATAATAAAAGATAATAAAAAAACCTTTGTTAACAATAAAAGTTTTTATAAGGCAAAAAAAATATTTAATTATAAGGCAAAACAAAATATTTAATTTAACAATCTATGTACATATAACCTATATTTATTTATTTATATATTTATTTAATCAATTAATGTCGATTATCCTTATTGACTGATAACAGGATTGACTTAAAATTAATGAATAACATGATGGATTTAAAAATGTACATACAAATTTACTAGTTAAGATAAACAATTATTTTATGCTTTATAACATTTAAATTTAAAGAAAAATAAACAAATTGTGACAAAGAATTAAATTGTCGACATAACCTTGAAAAAGGATCAGCAATAGCGAAATTAACTCTACAAAACTTTACAAAAAGAAGATTATAATGACGAGTATTGGTATATTAAATTTAACAGAAATTCACAACAAATATTACCATTAATAAGATTAACCATAAAAGATAAATTTAACATTGTACGACGACTCTTGAGCGATACGACTATAATAGGAAGGAAAGCTTGTCGAGTATATAGGTATGTATATAGGTATATAAAATTTCAACGTTACGGACTGACTGACAGATTCTGACAGAGCCTTAACGCCGTGAGTTATAAGGACCACGAAAGACAGGTAACGAGGTAGCGGGTTAAATTATTGTTAATTATAAAACAATTTTAGATATTCTCATTATCTACTTTAAGGCCGTTTTATTTGGTCCAAATGCATTTCTTTCGTGTTTGTTTCATAATAAACAAGACGGTCCTAAAGTAAACAATGAGAATATCTCAAATTATTGTATAATTAATAAGAATCTTTAATTGTGTAAATAATTTAATTTGCAAACAAATTTGTTTAACTAATGGTGTATTATACTGCAATAGTGTTAAGTATCGGGTATTTAGGTAACCATTATACTCGCAGTACTAATAACAGCACCTGATCGGTTAAAAGCAAAATAATATACAAAAGCAATTTTTTTAACAAGTTGGTTATTTTATTTAGCAATAAAATTGTCGAAATATCTGTCCTAAGTTAAACAAACGTATGATTTCTTACCGCATAAATATTTTTAATAATTTTAAAAATCAACATTAACTTATAAATTTTGCAAAATATCCTTATTTAAAACTTCTTTTGTAAAAGTTTGCTTTGTAAAAAAAACATGAAACCAGTGTGGCCATTTTAGCATTTTTGCAGCTAAATTTAGCATTAAGAATTTTTATTTAGCTGCAAAAATTTTCATTTAGCACTTGGCATTTTATTTAGCATTTTTGGAAAATGTTTTTAGCTTTTTTTAGCATTATTTATTTTAAAAATTTGGACGAATAGTTTTATTGATTTTACTAAATTTTATATAAATTATAATAAATTTTGACTAAAAATAGTTGTACCTAAATTAACTTCGTATGGAAAGGGATAATTTTTATGCTGTCTTGTTAAAAAAAATAGAAAATCAGGGAATATTATAAATGCTTGTAAATATTATTTTTCTTTTGATATTACGATATAAAAGTACAAGGAAATTGCACTTTGTGTTAAGATTAAAATTCAATAGTGTAAATGTGTGAAAAAATTGCTTGCTCTAAACTGCTGAAAAAATAATAATTCTAAAGCTTCAACTTTTCTTAATCTACAATAAATTAAATAATTTTAAAAAAATTTATATATCACAGAAATAAATCGTTTAAATTTAGCATGTCTCAGAGGCCTGTGGGCCCCTAAATTCAAAATTTAATCTCAACTTTCTCTGCTTCATATTTATGTGTATCAGATACTTTACCAAAATCTATCCACTTGTTTAAATATAACCATTTATTTTAATTTCGTTCAAAAATGTATTAACTTTCGAATAAAATTTCATGCTGGTAAAAAATTTTTAACTAAAATCTATAAAAAATTGTAGCATTATTTTTAGCATTTTTTTAAATAATTTTTTGGACATGTCTAATGCCAGATTTAGCTGTAAAATTTTTTTAGACCTGGCCACACTGCATGAAACGGCTGTTTCAAAAATTCAAAAAGTAAAAATTTTACAAGAATTTGCAAGAATTTTTTTGTCTCTCAAAGTTTTTTTTTCTCTTTTGACGCTCTCAACTTGCAAATTTTTTTGGGTTAATGAACACTTTCCAGTAACAATTGTTACAAATTCGTAACAGTTTTTTCGCTAATATTTTGCGAAAGGTTTCTCACAAGAACTGTCAAAAAAAGGCACATTTGAAATTGATGCGAGAAAAATAAAATTTCACAAAATGGAGCTCGAATTATTCGAAAAAACACGTGTATGTACACAAGAATGTTTATTTTTTTTTTTTTTTTTATTTGAAAATAAAAAATTTAAATGATGAAAATAAATAAAACACAACTGTTATATTTTTTTATTTTAGTTTCTTAGCCTTTCATTGTTTTCGTTTTATGCAGGGCTGCCAGATAAATTTGTGAAACAATCGTTAATTTATTAAGAAAAAATAAAAAAAAACCGGTCTTTCTTGTTTTAAATTATCGGGAATAGAAAATTTATTATTACGAAGTGCTTAATTCCCAATTTTTTTTTTTTTTTTGATAAAAACACTGAAATTTATTGTTGAGGGAAAGTTAGTTTCTAGGCGCAATTAATTTCGATAAAATTTTGTTCGATTTTTATTAAAACATAATTAAAAAAAACATGATTAAAGTTCATAAGAATTGTATACATATTTTATACACATCGCACTTGTTCCTCTCAAAATTTTTAAATTTTCACTTTTTGCAAGAAAACGATAAACAGTGGCCATATCTACCCACTGTAAAAATCTTATATCTATTTCTCTAGTATTTTGCCTAAAAAAATTTGTAATATAAGAATACATATTAAAAAAAGTTTTTTGTCTCTACTGAAAATTTATAAATTTTGAATCGGCTCTGTTTCGAGGAACAAGTGCGATATATACTTAAGCTTGAGGTTTTTTTATATTTCTATAAAATTATTTATTTTATATTTTCCTTAATCCGATGAAAATTTCAAATTATTTTTCCCTGAAGAAGTCACACAATGGCGTGACAAAATATCATATTGATCTAAAAATAACACTTGGCCAAAGATGGCAAAAATGTCCATTGCATTGACAGAAAAATGGGGTAATAATTTAATGTTTTAATCACATAAACAAATGTATTAAATAATCAATGGAAATAAAAATTAAACCGTTTCCCTCGAAATTTTTCTTTTGCCGATAAATTTTTTTTTTAGGAAACAGACAAACAATTTCGGACAATTTTCACAATAGCGATAAATATTAATAGCCTATTTCCCATGTGCGAAAGAATTCTTTCGTTCGCATAATTATATTGAAAACAAAAACAAAGTCTAAAAATTTGTTTTTGTTTTCAATGTAGTTATACGAAAGAAAGAATTCTTTCGCACATCGGAAATAGGCTATAAATTGTAAGCTGCCTTGTTTCTAAAGATATCTTTCTTCTGTGGTGCCTAATACACAAACATATAAAAATATTTAAATTGTTTTATTTCAAAGACTGAATAATAGTCACTAGAAAAAATCAGCAAATAAGCACTTTGCCAATTTCTGAATAAAAAATTGTCAAATGACGATAAATCGTCATATGTGGCAGCCCTATTTTTATTATATATATTTCTATCGTTGATGTTTCGCTTGCATTTGACACTTAGTTGCTGGAACTATTCCCGTTAAAACAGAATCTGTGTTGTCTGTTCTCGCATTCAAATACAAAAACACCTACATATTTCTCACAAATCGAGAAACGATGGAATTTTTTGTTTCACACTTCATGTGAGAAATTTTACTATGCGAGAAACACAGAAACGAGCTACAGTCAGCGATGCCAGAATGAAGAATTTACCTTTATTTTCAAGATTTATTAGTCAAAATAAGATTTGAAGATCTTTTTTTCGAAATTAAGATTTTTTGAGATTTATTAGAAACTTAAAATGTTTATATAGATATAGATATACTTATGTATTTATTGTAGCTTTATTATACAGTATTGTAGCTTTAATATAAGCGAAAAAGTTAACTCTAGTAAAAGTTCATCTCGCTGTTAAGTTAACCAAATTGTATCGCCTATGTGCCGCTCTAAAAAGTTAACTCTAAGTTAACTTTTCTGAGCGTATTGATAAAAAAGTTCAACAAATCAGTACAAAACAAAGTGGAGAGTTTGAACGAAATTGAAAAATACATAATGGGTGATTCAAGTAGAGATACTTTTTTCAATAGCCTTTTTCTGACAGATCACGTGTGAGTCGTGTCATGCTGTCATATTATTTTTGTTAAGTATTGTTTGGCATTTTATAATGGAGAGACTAACGCCTGAACAACGTTTACAAATCGTTCAACTTTATTACGAAAATTCACGTTCTGTGAGGAATGTGTTTCGTGCACTTCGCTCAACTTATGGTTAACGTAATCGGCCTACTGAGCGAGCGTACTATTCGCAACACCATCACCCATTTTGAGACCCAGCATTCATTATTGGATAATATTCGACCGAATAGACCACGTCCACGACCAGCGGCCGTAGCTGAGAGTGTACAAGAAGACCGTGGAGAGTCGATTCGACGCCGTTCGCAGCAACTCGGACTGACGTATGGAACGACTTGGCGCATTTTACGTCGAGATCTTAAATTGAAAGCGTACAAAATACAGCTTGTGCAACAACTGAAGCCGCTCGACCTTTCCATGCGACATCGCTTCGCTCTATGGACTCTTGAAAAGTTCCAAGAATGTCCGACGTTTTCGAAACAAATTTTGTTCAGCGATGACGCCCATTTCTGGCGCAATGGGTATGTAAACAAACAAAATTGCCGCATTTGGGACGAAGAGCAACCTGAAGAGATTCAAGAACTGCCACTTCATCCAGAAAAAACAACGGTTTGGTGTGGTTTGTGGGTCCGTGGAATCATCGGTCCATATTTCTTTAAAAATGATGCCGTTGCGAACGTAACCGTCAAATTCGACCGTTATCTTGCCATGATAACCGACTATTTAATGCCTGAAATTGAAGCTCGTGATCTCGGCGACATTTGGATTTAGCAAGACGGCGCCGTTAGACTTTTTCCTGTGGGGATATGTAAAGTCTAAAGTTTATGCGGACAAACGCGCTTGGATTCAGGCCTTGGAGAAAAACATCGTGTCATTCGCCAGTTACCAGTCGAAATGCTCGAACGAGTCATCAAAAATTGGACTCAAAGGATGGACCATCTGCGACGTAGCAACGGCCAACATTTGATAGACATAATCTTCAAAAAATAAATGCCAAAGAATGTTCTTTCAAATGATAATAAACATTCCCCATTATATTTGAATTTTCTGTTTTTTTTTTCTTTAAAAAGTAGGGAACCTCGAAATGGATCACGCTTTATAAGAAAAACTATTGGAGTTTTATTTTTGTACATCTGAAGTAGCCATCTCAAAAATAAAAAAATCGTCAAAAATTTCTGGAGGCTTTAGTGAACACAGGAAAACACTATATAGACCTAAATATGCTGATCTTAATTAAAGTTTGTATAAATGTTTTTCCTGAAGCAACGAAAACGTAAATGACTGGTAGAATTTCATCAGCTAAAGGCTCAGTTAGGCGAACGTTGCTGTACCGTATCTGTACTGTATCAATCAGCTGTTCGCTTTTTGGTATATGAAAAGCAATGCAATAGCTTACCGAAATGTAATGTACCGTAGTTGTAACGTTTCATTCTGTATAAAATAGAATTTCATGCCGTCGTTACGTGACAGTTGTAAGGCAGTGATGGCCTGCTTGTATATTAAATTGTATGCGGGTATTTTCGCTCTTTTTTTTTGGTACTTTTTTCCAGTATATCTATGGACTTTCGACAAAACTACTTACAATACAAAATATTTCCATATGTATATAAATATACATATGCTTAGATATACAAAATAAAAAAATGCGTATGCACATATAATAGAAATGAGAAATATATAAATATATATAAAATAAATATTTGTTTATTGCAAATCTATAATATAAATATCAGATATTAAATTAATAATGTTTTTTTTACATACACTAAATACTGTTTTAATACCATTTTAATCACTTGGTACTTTTTCTGCACAGCGGTCACCAATTAAACCTTTTGATTTCCCATCACTGTGTGTGTTGTTTTGTGTATACTATTGCTTTTTTGTTTATGTATGTGAAAACATATGACACGTTTTTAGATGTTCTATAAGTGCACCAACGTGCTAGCGGTACGGTACAGTACGTTACGGGTCAGCAACGTTCGCCAAACTCAGCCTTAAGACGAGTTCGCGTTACTGCATCCTGCAGATTTGCTATCTGAAAATTTGTGAAGAATTTTTTTCAACGCATACCTCAGATGTAGCACTTTTAATTTATGATAGATGACTGATTGTATAATAATTAATTATAAATTGTAGTTCACAACCGGTACAAATTAGAACTAAGATTTTTTTTTTTTGTTATGCTGGAAAATAATGACCAATTTCACCAATTAAACTTAAAAATAGTTATGTTTTCGTAAAAGTTAACAACCATTGGGCTTTTTCGGTTAACTTTTTCGAGATTCTTATGTATGTAATTAACATGAATATTTTTTTATTACACAAAAACAACTTTATTGATAATAAAAAAAAAAAAAAAAAAAAAAAATAAAACAAAATTAAAATCTAAAAAAAATTTTTCAAGATATTTTTTCTCATATGAAGATTTTTTTTGTCACAGAATGAAGATTTTTCTCCGATAATTTCTGGCACCACTGGCTACAGTACTGTATTTTAGAGCTTTGCCCTGTGTGAGTTATTTTCTAGTCAAAAAGCTTAATTGTTCTGAATTTTATTAAATGTTCTCTTTTTGCGCTGTATTTAATAAAATAAATTATATGCGGCTTCCACAATACAAGTGATTGAACGTGTAGTACAATTTATATGAATAGCACTCAAAAAAACTGAGTGCTTTCAATCACATGTATTGTAGAAACAGCATAATACAGAAATTTATTCCCAATTTATCTGTCTTTTCTCATAACAAACAACATTAACAAAAAAAGTACAACCAAAAACAGGTAATTTCATCGTTTGGCTTAGTGTACTACTTTAAAAATCTAATTCAACTCTAATAACTTGACAACATGAAAATGCTGATATGAATCAAAATTGTTGTTTTTATTGATTACTGTATACTCGTATTATACTGAGGCCCATGTGCCATGTGCCAGATTTGTAGGCTTCTGCTGTTATGCTCGTCGACGTTATAATCGAAAAGAATACAGTGAGGCTACTAAATATTTTTATATGCTCGTTTCCCTCTCCAGTAAAATTTAAAAAATTTTATGAAGTTATTTACGGCGTTGCCATATATTTTTTTTTAAAAACTGGATACGTGTGAAAAAAAAATTTCCAACAAAAGTGACAAAATCTATAAAAGAACAAACAAAAAAATTGTTGTTACATGGTATTAAGTTACCCACAGACGAGGAAACATTTGTCGAAATATGGGCATGTTTCACTAAATGTTGCTACGTACGTGGAGAAGTTTCTGGTTGAAATTCTTGTTACCTTTTTGGTTTCTCAAATATCAAAAATTTCTGATATTTAATGTTTCCAAACACAATGTTTCATCGTGTGTGGCGATGTTGACTGTCTTTTCTTTCTGACTCTCTTTGTTGAGTGCAGTTGTTGAGTGAGGTGCTTTTGCAACTCTTGGACAAAAATATATGAAGAAAGAAATCGCAAAATGGCAACAATGGCAAATTGTGAGAATTGGAAAACAATTATAATTAAATATAAAATGTTTCTAAATTTATGGGACATAAAATATGAAAGGTATAAAAATAAAATAAATAAAAACTTTTTATATTTATTTATTTTATTATCTGTGGTAAAGACTGAAACATAAGTAGTAACACGTGTTTCGACAAATGTTGCATCGTCTGGCAATATGTAAAAAGAGTGAAACTATTGAATTTTACTTTTTGTTTGTCATGTTTTTTATGTATATTTTTGTCTGGGTTCACACCCTGAAAGTTTTCTTCAAGAAGCCAGAAGAGTTAATTTGTGATTGGGGAGATAAGAAAAGCAGGTATTTTCCCCCTGTCACCAATAAACTCAGACTTTCTGAAACAAAACTTTCATAGTGTGAACTCAGTGTTAATGTATAATAAAAAATAAATAAAATTGTATTGTTTTATTTTTAAAGAATCCTTTTCAAAATCAAGATTTTTGTTTTTAAGAAATGTCAAGAATTTTACAAATTCGAATCAGGTAAGATGAAATTAAGAGACGATATTGACTTTTTCGATAAAGCTTTTCCTTTGAGCCCACAGACAATACACGGACAGACATACTCATTCTAGAAGATGGGCTTCGAGCCACTATTTATGTACATTACAAACATCAGCACAGAGCGAATGTTTTACACTTTGATGACGAATAATGCGTTTAGCAACCGCTCGCGTATGTGGGAGGCAATATTGCACAAAGGTAGCAATTTAAGTGCTTAATCCTGCAAGATTATACACTTTTAGTTGGATTTTTTGGATATTCCTAAGTACGACTTTGGGTGATGTGAACACCAATAGTATCACTTCGTCAACAAAGTACCTTTTTGTTGTACCCTTTCGTTAGTTCATGTTTTTTTAGAAAAACACTCCCCCATCGAACGGAGAACAACCTTGATGAAAAGCAGCTTTCTATCAGTAAAGTCAAGTTTCCGTAAAGACAATCTTTCCGAAGGGCAGAAAGCATTTCTCGCAAGAATCATACTAACGGATGTCTTAACCAATAATAGTCACCCAATGCCATGCCACTAGGGGCTACTGACTCCCTTAGTGCCAGATAGGTTCTCTTGTCAGCCGCCATCGCTAGAGATCGTGAAGATCTCCTGCTATCTGTAAGTTTTCGATTTTTGTCGAATCCCAGGTATTAGCTGCACCTGATTATGCCCCGCAGGATGTTACACCAAAAGGCAAAATATGGAGGATAATAGTCAACGAGCAAAAATGCGTACATATAACATTTACCTTGCGTCGGGATTCATGCCCCCCTATTAAAATTAATAATCAAATAATACCTCAGCATTCGCATGTGAAATATCTCGGTATACATCTTGATCGCCGTTAAACGTGGAAATACCATATAGACGCCAAATTAACTCAAATGAAACTAAAAGCCAATTAAATTCATTGGCTTATTGGAAGAAATTCTGTCTTTAGTCTCGATTGCAAACTTCTACTTTACAACTCTATCTTAAACCCAAACTTGTGCTATGGTATTCAATTATGGGGCACTGCCTCAGCGTCTAATATCGAAAAAATTCAAAGGCGCCAAAATAAACTTCTTCGAATAATCACAGCTGCTCACTGGTATGTTAAAAACTCGAATATCCACAAGGATCTCAACGTGCCATTGGTAAAAACTATAATTACAAAATACGCAGTAAAATATTTAAAAAGGCTTGAACAACACCCAAATACACTAACTCGGAATGTCTTAAATGATGGCGGCCACACTCGCTTAAGGAGAAGAGACACTGCAGCACTCACCCAATCAGAAGAGCGATAAACACCTAAATATGTGAACAGAAACCGTGATAAGAAAAATTTTTGTCGGGCACTGGCACGACATGAATTAAAGTATAAGGATAAGATTTGATTACTTATTGTTAGTTCATATTTAATATATGAAGATTCAATAAAGAAACTCTGGAAAAAAACCTATGTAAAGAAGACTGGTCATTATTTTCTAACTTCAAAATTTTTAAAACAGACCCTTTTAAATTTTTTTTTTAAATATTTAATGCCGGAACATTTTGGAGTCGATGTCGCGAGTTTTTGTGGGTACTTCGACTCCGACTCTGGTATCAGAACCTCAAATTCGACTCTGTTGTGAAGACTGTTAACTAGCGAAATAACGTTAGACATTGTAGCAGTGCCTTTTCTTATGAATTTTGTGGTCTCTTCGAAGTAACTCAAAATTTGTAGTGAAATGATTTTTATTCCCACAAAGATCATTAAAAATAAGCAGAAAAATCTTAAAACGTACAAATTATCAATGAGAGAATATTTTACTGCACTGTTGCAAAGGAATACGGCTAATGCTGCAGGTCTACAACAAGCGTTCAATGCGTTTATGCATCTGTCCAAAAAGTAGTAGAGTAAAATTGTATTGACAAGTTACAAAGCAAACGCGTAGAATGCATTTACATATCGAGAGCATGAAGTAGGATTACTTTCTACTTTAACAAGCGTCTTGAAAAAAGGTCAAAAAAGAAGCATACGCAGAAAACGCGTGGTGTGGACCGACCTCCAGCTTAAGAATTTAAAGAAAAAATGTATTATTCTGTTTGATTTTATGCTCTGCTATTGAATGTGTTATGCAAAACATATGCATTAAAAATTAAATTCTTTGTTCAAAAAAACTAAAAAAAATTTCGTTTTATCGGCAGTAAACTATCGCCGAAACCGATATATCGGCAAACTTGACGTATAATATTTATATACGATATATCGATACCGATATATCGGTATCAGTATTCGTTACTTTCCTAATCTAAATAATATTCGGCACAAAAAACGTTTACATGAGTCTTAAGCTCATAACATAATTTGGTTCTGTCGGATCCAAGATGGCCCATGGGTTCGCAATGGGGTACACTCTCAAAATTCCGGGTGTAGGATGTTATATGGCCGGGCTTGACCGACAATACTTTCTTACTTGTTAAAACTGTCGAATTTTGCAAACAGTTTTAAATTATTTTTTTCATTTTTGGAAATAAATATTATTTAAATATTTTTTTATTTCTCTCATTAAAAACCCCATTAATCAAATAACTTTTAAAATAAACATATAAACTTGTGAGAAAACGTAAAAAAATTTGCAAATAATTTTTTTTCTCGATTTCTTAAAAAAAATAAATGATAGTCACGTAAACTTTCCAAATTGCGCCGTTTAATATTTTTAATAAGATTTTATCCAAAATGTTAACAAAATTTTTAACTAAAACTGGTTTTTAGCTTGACAATTGAGTAATTCACCCAAAAAAAAAAAAAAAATTAACACGAAACTTGTTCAAAAATATTTGATTGATATCAATTAATAAGTTTTACCTTTCATAATTATAAACTTTTGTTACTAAATAATATTTTTTTTAAAAGCTTAAAAAACAATTTATCTTAAACGTAAATCCAAGTACTAAATTAAAAGTTATGTTTTCAAACACAAATCCAACGCCAACTTTTCGTTTAATCAATTTAATTAAAAGTTATTTAAGTTTATTCCATTAATCGAATACTCACTTCATTTTATTTAATTATTTTTAATATTCTAAATAAATAATTTTTTTTTTTCAAAATAATAAAATAAAAATACAAATATTTGATGTTATTTTTAAAACAATTTGCTTAATATCACATCCTTTTTTGTTTCGAAAGGTATAAATTTTATTTTCAGAATTTCTGTTTTTGACCTTTTTTCAAATTTTTTATTGGAATAAACAACCGTTACGTGCAAGCGCCACGATTAAACTAAAAACATGCCAGAGAGAATAGAAAATCGCAATAAAGCCGGTACCGAATAACCTGTCGATACGTTTTAACTGACTTTAGTACAACACACAATTTTTATGATGATTTTTTAAAAGTTTGCTGTTCTTTTTTTTTATTATTTTTGGTTTTGCCTCTTTTTTCTCTACTTTAATCAGTGTGTAATCTCAGTTAAAGTGAGGGCAATTAAAAATAATTATTATCGCCGTATTTGTGTTTTTTAAATCCCTAAATAAAAAAATAAAAAAATGTTATATATTTTAGTCAGTGTTATTATGTTACTTTTATCTAGCCATTAAATAAATACAACCATTTATTTAATATATAGAAGACAAGTTAAAGTAATTCTGATGAAGGAAAGGGCGGGAGTGGTAAGAGTTATTAAAGGACGCTATTCTGTATGGAAATTTATTAATTAAGTAATTATCTTTAAAATTTACTTCAATAAAAAAATGTATTTAGATAAAATCAAAAATGAATATATTAAATAATTTTCTCCACACATTCATATTATTCCGCCCACGCAGTTGATCGACAGTTTGTTTACAATTCGAAAGACTCTCTAAAAAAAAGTTGCGAATGAGAGGTAAAAACCTCGATTAGTATGATTAAGCTCTCAATGTGAATCATTAATGGAATTTGTGCCATTTAAAACACCTTTTGTTTTACAATGGCGTTATAGATCAGTTAATACATTTTTTGTACTTTTTTTCGTTTAAAATTTAAAATGAAAGAAAGTACAGGGTGGGACAACTTCGACTGATTGGTATATTGTGATGCATGCCTTGTAGGGTATTCAATTAAGCGATGTTATGTTTTAGTCGAATAATCATTCGAGCGAACAATCATTCGAGTTAAAAATTAAATCGAATAATAATCGAACAATTTTAAATTATTAGGTTAATCGAATAATTTTAATTATTTCTAGCTAAATATTTTTTAACAAAAATATAACAAAAGGTTATTCATTTAATTAAAGAGGAAACCTTTTTTAATAAAAATATAGCATCAACATTTAAGCCAATCTTTTAAAATAATCTTTAAAATAAGAGTATACAGTTTAACCCCGATATACATAACAAATATCTTAGGTTTATAGCAGGTTTATGAAACGAATTTTCTATGAAAATTTATTTAATAAACCTTTTATGAATCAAAAATATTTTTTATGATTACATTGGGGTAAATGTTTATGTTTCAAACGATGTCTTTCTTTTGTTTTGATGAAACTTGATTTAGAAAAGATTCTTTTATTTTACTTATTGTTGACGTTGGAGAGATTTTAAGTAAAGCTTTACAAAGCATATCCAATTTCTCTATTATTTTTCTTTTGTTTTTTAAAAATTATATTATTCTTTTATACCACTTGAATGCTTTTTTGGTTTCTTAACAATTTTCATACTTTTAATAGCCTTGTTCAGGTCTGGTTGAAGGTTGTTTAAATTCTTCACAAAAAAAATAATCTTCTTCGTCTAAATTAGGGATGTAACGATACGCCTTTTTGCCGATACGATACCAATACAGATACTCAAAGAGAAATATCGCCGATACCGCTACGAATATTTAATTTAAACTCAAGGTAAAATTAACAAAACTCAAGTTAAATAATTTATTTAACTACACTGTGCTAGTTGAAAAAACAGACGTTTTAGCATAATTCGGGTACGCTGAATCTAGTGGTGCTAACCGTTTTTTTTAGGTTAGCTCTGGTTTTCGAGATATACCGTTATTTCGAAAATGGAGAACGTTGCACAACAAATGTTCGCGTAACTCAAAGACAATTTAGTTTATTCAACAAACTCAAAAAACCGAAATTCCTTTCTTAAAGAAAGGATAAACTTTTTTCTCATATACGCCTTCGTGTAAGAAATAATTTTTTTTTTTTTTTTTTTGCAAAAAAAAATTATTTTTTAGCAACATTTTGAAATTATTGTTTTTTAAAAATTCATCAAAAATGGGAAAGTGCAGCTACGATTCTTATTGATTCCAGACATGTAAAAAACGAAGTTGCAAACAAAACAAGCCCTAAACGATTAAAATCTGTTAACAACTTTTGATTTTATTCACAAAAGACGAAAAATTTTAATTAATTTACATCCAGGCCCACAATGTCGACAAGAACATTTCTTTCGCATTTTTATATTGAAAACAATAATAAAAAACTTAAATTTGTTTTTGTTTTCAATATAAGAATACGAAGGAAATGTTCTTGTCGGCATTGTGTGCCAGGCAGTTAAACATTTCATAAAACGCAATATTTGTTTGGGAGCCCCCCTAAGAAGTGGTGATAAAGGGCAAGTATGTCGCGAGAAAATATTAAGGACAAAAAACTTATTGAGGTCGGTCATACATTATATCCCACTAGGGACGACTCCTGGGCATTTATGGCACTTTTTCTTCAATATATTTCTAGTATTGAGCATTATGTATGGGAGCGTCCTTAATAAATGGAGATAGCGGTTTGGTATGTTAGAAATAAATGATTAGGAATGAAAACATAGTGGTGTTGGTCATACATTTGAACCATCTGGGGGTATCCTAGGTACCACAGGGTCCAAATTTAAGAATTTCAATAAACCGAAATATTTGTATGGGAGCCCCTTAAGGGATGGAGATAAAGGGCAAGTGTGTTTTGAGAAAATGTTAGGGACAAAAAACTAATTGCGGAATGGGTCAAATGTATGAACAACCCTACTTTTCATCTCCATCATTTATTTCTAACATAGCTACCAGCTATCACCATTCCTTAAGGGAACTCCCATACATAACGTTCAATACAGACTAGATATATATTGAAGAAAAAGTGCAATAAATGCCCAGGAGTCGCCACTAATTTTGTTTCTAACACGAAGGCGCATATGAGAAAAAAGTTTGACCTTTTTTAAAGAAAATTTTATTGTGGAATTTCGGTTTTTTGAGTTGGTTCCATAAACGGAACCATTTTTGAGTTACGCGAACATATGTTTGCAACTTCCTCCATTTTCGAAATAACGGTATATCTCAAAAACATGAGCTAACATAAAAAACCGGTTAGCACCACTGGTTCAGCGTACACGAATTATGTTAAAACGTCAGTTGCCTAGCTTGTTTCAAAAAAAGTGTAAATTTCTAGCACAGTGTTATTATAAAAAATTTAAAATTGATATTAATAAGATTTTTAAAACAACGAAATGAATTTAAATTCATGGTAAAATTAATTAATTATTATTAAAAAAATTAATAAAAAACAAAAAAAACAGCGTTAGAGATTAATAATATTCACAATTAATATTAATAAGATTTTTGTTTAAAAAACAAAGTATTCTCAACTTTTGCGGAGATTATTTCTTAACTCCGTTTGAAGCAGATCTGCAGAAAAAAATTCTTCTCCATATTTGCTTTTAAGATTTTCCCAAACTTTTACTAGGTGTAGGGGTGACCGTGTCTTCAACACTTGCGGAATGCAGAGTCATGTTGAGTAGCTCAATAAGACGTTTTTTCGATCTATTGTCTTTTAAATTTTCTAGCGAAGGTAGAGAATGTTAAATAAACAATAGATTTCATTATTCTCTAAACACTCAAATCTTTCATTCAGAGCTAAAGCTACGTAAATTGGCAATTTTTGGGAATCTCAACTACTCTGCGTCACAGTTTATTCATTTATCGCATTTTCTAATAATGTTCGAAGACGGCTTACTATCAAAATAGCGTCAGAAAATGTAGCAGTGGCTTTGCTTATGAATTTTGTGGTCTCGTTGAAGTAACCCAAAATTTGTAGCGAAATGATTTTTACTTTCACAAAAATCATTAAAAATTAGCTGAAAATTCTTAAAACGTACAATCACATACAAGATTTATAAATGGGAGAACGTTTACCATTAAGGTGCAAAGCAAAACGGCTGATGCTGCAGGTACACAGCAAGCGTACAATGCGTTTATCCATCAGTCCAAAAAGTCTTAGTGTAAAATTGTATTGACAAGTAACACAGCAAACGCGTCAAATGCATATACGTATCGAGGGCAAGAAGACGGATTACTTTCTACTTTAGCATGTGTCTCGAAAAAAGGAAAAAAACGCGTAATGTGGAGCGAACCCCAGTTTAAGAATTAAAAGACACTATTTATTATTATGTTTAATTTTTCGTTTTAGTTGTTATGCAAAAAATAAGTATTGCAAATTAAATGGCTTGTTCAAAAAAAAAACTATAAAAAACGTATCGGCGTATCGACAGTAAAATATCGCCGATACCGATATATCGGCAAACTTAAAGTATCGCCGATATATCTATATTGGTATCGGTATTCGATACATTCCTAGTCTAAATCATTACTCGAAGGAAATGTACCCTGAGCAAAGAAACAATAAAAGGGTATTTAAAATGTACCGGCTTGTGTTTTAACATAAAAGAAAAAAACTAATACATACATATGTACCGTGAAAAACAAATTTTCGATTAATCGGTTAATCGACATAAATTATTCGAATTTTTCGTTAATCGAAAATAAGCAATTTTAATTATTCGAACAGTTAATCGACCAAAATCAATCGATTAATCGAACAACGTTTAATTATTTGAATACCCTAATGCCCAGGCAATAATTGAAGCAAAGCCGCGAATAACGTTGTTAAAGCCACTTTTCGCAAAAACTGTTTTTTTTTTTTGCACATTATCGTTAACATCACTTTCTTACACAGTTTAAACATCAAATCACCCCAAATTATGCGATACAAAGAGTCAGCCAGTGGAGGAACGTTGTAAGTTACTAACAAAATGATACAGACGAAATGGTTTTGCAGCGTGGGATAACATTTTAAAAGCTGCTTGCGTTGTGGGGAAATGTTGGAACTGACATCGCGATTGTGGATATGAAACGTTTTTCCACAAAAAACATTACAAACTGTAAATTTGCATGTAATTTTATATTAAAATTCCTTGATATTTTGCATAAAAGTTTTTATTGTCATTATTTTTGATTATCTAAAAGAAAAAATTATCAAAAGTTATTTTCGGGAATACAAAATTTATTATTGATAAGATTTATCTATAACCTGCTAAATTCCCAATTTTTATTTTTGATAAAAAACACTGAAATTTACTGCCAGGCCCACAATGTCTACAAGAACATTTCTTTCGCATTTTTATATTGAAAACAATAATAACAAATTTAAATTTGTTTTTGTTTTCAATATAAATATAAGAAAGAAATGTTCTTGTCGACATAGTGGCCCAGGCAGTTATTGTTGAGGGAAAGCTAGCTTCTACACGCAGAGAAAAAATATGGTGGGGCATGGTTACGGCAACTACACTTTGTTTATTGTAACAATATATTGTTGTCGTACACAAAATATTGTTATTTTTATTTAATATCAACAATATTATAGTTACTGTAAACATGTCAATGTTTATTGCAATTCTAAATTTAAGTATGGTTCACTGAAAAATAATTATTTTTATAACAACTTAATAATGATAACTTTGAAACATATTATTTTCCTTACAACCATTTAATGATATTAAATAGCCATATCATGATAACTTTCTATACGTGTACTCATAATATGTTTAAGATGCAAACAAAATATCTTTACTCTAATTATATTTTGTTATCGCCATTTGTAAAATAATGTTGCATCAGTTGTGTCGTTTGTTTTGGTTAAACAGTTTAAAAAAAAAATAATATTTAAAAAAAAAAGTTTAAAGAAATTGTAGGTACATTAAAAAAATTTTAAAGTGTCAGAAAATAATATATAAATGCTAAGAAAATTTTAATTTTGTTTGAAAATGGTGCAAAAATATTGACCATTGTTTTGTTATTTTAGAGAAAAAGAATGAAAATTCTATAAAAAAATTTTTGCAAATAATTGCGACCTACGACAAAAATGGGTTAAAAATAATATGTCTAAAGTTGCTTCATATTATGATGTGAAATATCTGTAACATTTTTACGTTAAGGTTGCCAGTAAGTAAATAAGCATAAATATATGGGGGATTTCATGTCAAGTGACCCAACTTTTGAAATCGGTGTCTTCCGATTTGGATGAAATTTACACCAAGGTTAGTCTTATTGGATAGTAGTTTAGACACAAATTTTCAACAAGATCGGTCAAAAAGTTTCTGAGTTAGAGTGGGTCAAAATTTGAAATTTTGGCCAAACCGGTGTTCTTTCTCATCCATGTAACTTATTATATATTGGTGTTAGCAAAATTTGTCCCAAACAAATTAGATAGCTATTTCTTCAAGCTTTCGAAAAAAATTTTTTTTGGTTTTTTTTTAAATTTTTTAAAATTTTTCTTTTTTAAATTTAAAACTTATTTTTTTTGAAAACGGTATTTTTTTTTTTGCTCAAAAGAAAGCTTATGTATTTTCCTTTTAGGTAGTTTTAGTCGCTTAGTGGGATATGTATAAAAAAAATAATTTCTAACTCAAGACGAGGGTTTTTCAATTTTTAGCATATGCACTATTTTGAATTTTTTCCTTTTTATGTGTAACTAGACAAATTAACCTTTCCGACGGTATACAACATACCGAACTAGCATTTTATTCCCTCGATACTGTAATACCCACAATATGTTAATCCCAGGAATAAAATCACTTCTTCTATAGAGATGTTGACAAATTAAATCTTTTTATTTATTTGTAATAATAATTAAATTAATATAAAATAATAATAATAAAAACAAAAAGATAAATAATCTAAAAAAATTAATCTCAATCACATAAATCCTTTAATATTTTTTTTTTGTTTTTTTTTAATTTTTTAAATTATTTTTTTTTTTAAATTTAAAACTACTTTTGTATTTTTTTTTGATAAGGGTATTTTTTATTTTTTTTTTGCTCAAAAGAAAGCTCAGGTCTTTTCCTTTAAGGTAGTTTTGGTCGCTTAGTGGGATGCGAGTGGGATATGTAGTGTAGCAATAATAAAAAAAAATAAATTTAATATGTGTAAATGCTAGGTAAAGTACATACACAGAAAAAATTAAAAATTGATTTTAATCACCAAATTCAAAGAATCAAGTAAACAATTTGTTGAATTTGCACCTATCACCAAAATGATTATATAGATTACTAAAAATTGTTCAAATTGAAAATTCTAAATTTTTTTTTCAATAAATGATATTTTAAATTTTAACTAAAAATATAATCAAAAAACTATGCAATTTCAAGCAATGTGTTAATTGATTCAATTACAAAAATAATTAAGAAAAAATTTAAATATTATTCAAAAACCGCATATGATTGAAAAGAAACAAGTAACTAATAAATATAGTAATATATTTGAGCAAACTAGTAATCGAATTTTTTGTTAGATTCAATGAAAATTTTTATTGAATAAATTATTATAAATAATTGAAATTTAACTTAAAAATTAATTATTAAAATCAATTAATTTAATTAACAATAAAATTTTAATTTCTCGATATTACACTTAGAAACTTTTATCATGATCGGTCCAGAATTTACCACAGATTCCATATAAATCCGCTTCCAGAAAAGCACTCTATGACGCCTAAAACGCTAACAAATTATATTTTTGTTTTGGAATGCAGCAACTTTTTAGCTCTATAAAATTTAGTGATGTTCGTTCCATAATTTACCAAAGGTCCAATATAAAACTCCCTCCTGAAAAGCCTACAACCGAAATGAATCATTATATTTTATTTCAGAAATGTGCCCAAAATATAGATACATATACTATGTTTATATGAACATGAATACTTACATATGTACGTACATACTTATGTTATACTTTAAGCACGCGCCAAGGCATTTAGTATATCATATTGTTTGCAGATATTTGAAAAATTAAGTTGCTTTTGTTGAGAATCTGTAGACTTGCGTGCAACTAATCTGGCTATTGAGAGTCGGGGTATTGGATGCTTTTGTGATAAATTGTATATTTTCTCATATATTTTGTCTATGATATCTGTTTTACCATACTTCGTGCTAAAAAGATTTCTTGCCGACCATTTGGAAACACTTCAATTTTGCAGTAGAAACTTTCTAATATTCGTAAGAGGATAAATAGTCTTAGATTTCTGTATGTCCTTTTAGTGTTCGGAATAGCGGTGTGTCATATGAACATTAAATGAAGTTTGTGGCTTACTTAAAATTGCATATTTGAAAGCGAGATAAAATTCAAGCCACTTACTCAAGAACTAACTCTTAGTCTTAAGGAATATTGCGTAGAAGCCCTGAATATTGCGTGGACGCCCTGTAAACCCCTGGAGGAAATGTTCAAAAGAACTGATGACAATTGCACGGTATCAACACAAAACACAGTCAACTTTAATGAGACTGTTAATGCTATTAACAAAACCAATCAATGGTATATTCTTACGAGTATTTAAAAAAAAAATTACTAATTATTGAATTAAAAATTATTTTGAAAAAGTCAGTTTTGACAATTCCCAATGTAAATAATACCCAATTTTACCATTTAAAATTTTTTTATCTTAAACGAAAAAAATCAATTAAGGTTTTAATTTATTTAATTAATATTTTAATAGCATTTTATTTTGAAAACAATTAAAATATTTATTAAACCAAAAATGTATTTTTAGTTTTTGTTCAATGAAGAATATAATTGAATCAATTATCACATTATATAAAATAAAATACTTTTCAAACATTGTATTTAATTGATGAAAAACTATTGAATATTTTTTCTGTGTATGGAAGAAAAAATAATTAACAAAATATCTTTTTTTTATTCAATCACCTCAGGTAATTTAAAAAAAATAATTTGATTTTATTTTAAATCAGACTCAAGTTCATCAAATTATTGATGAGAATGTGGTTATTCTCGAAACATGTTAGTTAGATCCGAGTTCAACCCGTCGCTTAGTCAAGAACACAGAAAATATTTTAAGTAGTTTTTTTTACCAGTTAAATAAACTGTTTGAAAAGGATTTCAATTTATTTAATATGATAATTGAATCAATTATTTATTTGGTGGAAAAAAAATTAAAAATATAATTTTGATTTAATTAACATTTTAGTTGTTTGGAAATAAATTTTTAATTAAAATATTAATTAAACAACCAAATATTTTAAATGATTTTTTGGCTTAAAATTTAATAATTTAAACTTGTAGATTTGTTGTTGGGAATTGTCAAAACCTGAGCTGTACTTAATTAAATCAATTAACAAATTATAGGTGCAAAATCAACAAATTGTTTGCTTGATTCCATGAATGGGGTGATTAGAAACAACATTTAATTTTTTCTGTTAATAAAAATTATAAATAAATTTTAAGTAATTTTATTTTGTAAAATTCCTTCCTTCAAAAAAATCTATGTAAATAAAAACTTTTGTGCTGTGTATGTGCTCATAAAACTCAAGAGCCGCCGGACAATAAATCATCATAAGCGGGAGCGGGTATCTCTTAAGTTTAATCCTGATAGGAAGCGCTGTTTTCGTGATATTACAATTTTTTAATTTATGGTACGATTTGGCTGAAATTCACAAAATATATTTATTAAACAGAAATAAGTTTTCTGATAAAATTTTGACCAGGTAGATAGCGCTGGGTCAAGTTATTAACAAAATTCTCCAGTGGAAAATTTTTATTTAGAAAATCTCGCCGGGATCACCGCCGGGACCATACAGCTTGTAATTTTATGAAAATAAAATTTGATGAATTGAAAACAAATTTGGATGATTAAAATCAAATTTGGATTAAAAATCAAATTTGGACTAAAACTCAAATTTGGATTAAAAACATAAACAATTCGATGAACTGCAGAGAAGTAAATTGTTTATTAAAGTAATTAATTAAGTAATTGAATTGAGTAAACTACACGCAGAGAAAAAAACATGTTTCAATATGATCACACTCACAATATTATTACAGTAACGGACTGTAGGTTATTCAAGAAGTATTCCGTTCAGTCATTTTTAAATAAATAAACATTTGAAATTCCAGGCAAATTTATTTTTAACTGATTCTAACATTTGTTCAAAAAACTAAGAGCACATTAATACGGATTTTCGGTTGCATTTAATATTGTCAGTTGATTATGAAAATAGAATTTAAAACAACTGTAAATTTATTAATAAACCGATCTGCTTATTTTGCATTTAATTTTAACAAAAAAATAATTAAATTTTTACTGTCAAAAATTCAACCGCGAATTCCAAAAAAAAAAATAACCACAAATTCCGTAAAAATAAATCAATTTTCAGTTATTTTATATAATTTAACTATCAGAAAAATAACGGACAAATTCCGTAAAAACAAATGAATTTTCAGTTATTTTATATAATTTAACTACGAAAAAATTAATTTTCTGTTATCTATTTATAGATCTATTGCGAAAAATAAAAGTAAAAAACGATTTGCTTGTTTTGTGTAGAAAGTTCCCATATGCTTTTTGTTAAAATTATTTAGTTAAATACATGACATTTTTATGGTAAAATAATTGCGAATACCATATCGGGCATGCTGCTGGTGTCTTATAATTAAAAGTTCTTCTGTAAACAAAGTTGTCAGTACAACAAAACTAAAACAAACATGTATAACGGCGTAAGTAAATAAAAATAAATATTCTCTCTCATTAGAATAACAAGCGGACAGGAGTCTGGTATTTTTTAGAAATTCGAGTAAAACCTGTATTATATAAAATTACTGAATTAAATAAAATAACTGAAAATTCATTTGTTTTTACGGAATTCGCAGTTGAATTTTTGACAGTAAAAATTAAATGAACTTTTTGTTAAAAATAAATGAAAAATAAGTAGACCGGGTTTTAAGTGAATATTCATTTATTTTATATTACAATTTCAGTTCATTTTACGTACGGAATATTGTGAGTGCACCTCCAACAAAACTATTTAAAAAAAATGTAACAAAGCAATATGCTATGGTTGAAAAACAACCATGCTATTATAATTTTTAAACATATTTTAGTTATTACTTACCAGCAATAAACACATTAATTAGATTTTAATAATTTTCAAACAATTTATTAAATTGATAAAATATTAATGAATACGTTTCTGTGCAGCTTATCATATCATTTCGAACAAAATTGCCGGAAATGGAAATAATTTCGATGCTCCCAGGAATAGAAAAAGTCCAGACGACTAAAAATCTCAGAATACGGTGAATTATCTAGGGTAATGTCGCTTTGAAAAATAGAAACTGCCTTTAGTTCGTTATTAACAGAACATAGGTATGTTCATTTACTTTACTAGCATAAACTTGCAAAGAGAGAGTAAGTAGGAATTTAAAGAAATTGCTCTCAAAAATACTAAAAAGTAAATGAACACTTTGCCAGACAAAATTTGCCAGTTAAAGTAGTGACGAATATACAGGGATATTTGAGTACCCATTAATTATTCTAGGACTTGGGAAATTTTATACATTACGGTAAAAATAATGTGATTTTATTAATTTCAAGACGACATGAATAAAATTTGGTATCTTCGATAAAATATATCGCGATTTTCGCGTTTTATGTGAATAATTACAAATTAAAAATAAAATTAACATTATTTTAAAACAGATTCAATTTGAAAAGCAGAACCTTACTTCCACATACGTAGAATTTGTATGAAAACCCGAAACGAAAATATGTATTTAGCTTAATTTCTCAATTAGTAGGTCGCAAGTGGTCAAGTTTTATATACCATTGGATGCTGCTTCAAAAACTCTTTTCGATGATACCAAATTTTATGCATGTCGTCTTGGAGCAAAGTAAAAAAAAATTCGAAAAACTGAAAAAAGACCTTTTTTAAAAATGGTCCAGCAACCAAAATATTTTGGGAATCATCATAAAACATATCAAGCTTTATTTTCAGAGGGGTAACTAAAACACTTTTTTCGGCTCCATACAACTTGAGTCGGTCTAATGTATATGGGTACTCGTATATGAAATTTCAACGTTACGGACTGACTGACAGATTCATCTTCCCACAGCTTTAACGCCGTGAGTTGTAAGCATGAAATTTAAACCGGATTCTGGTCTCTCGCTAAATCGATCCACTAAAAATCGAAGAAATTGCCTAATAGTACGAAAATTGTTTGTGTTTAAGTCAACAAATTTAATGCGTTGCGACTCGCAAGAAACTACTTTCATGTGTAAATGCTAGGTGAGATGGAATTTTTGAAAATTCGAATGTTTACGGAATAAATAGCATAACAACGAGTAAATTCGCTAACCTCATAACCATCCATGCGTACCGAAAAATATTTTTGTCCCCAGAATAATTTTTTTTACTGATAGTGTTCTTCGGAACGATTCACCTATTTCGGAAAATTTTCCCGGAAAAACAAAGCTACCATATCGTTTACAGATGTAAACAATTATACCAACTGGCAGCACAATTAGCAAACTACTTATAGCAAACTACACTCTAAAAGTGTGTTAAGAAACTGGACGAAAAAAGGAAAGCGATTTTATTATTTTTAATTATATAATAATTAGTATAGTTCAAGTTGTGCTGGAAAAGGTCAACAAGAAAAAAAAGAAAGACAAAAACATGAAAAACAAAAAAAAATGTACGTTGGATTTCAAGAAGAATTCTTGACAAAAAGTACGAAAAAACAGAAGTTAGGAAGAACATGTAAATCAACTAAAATAGATAATCATTCATTCAAAAGCAAATTTCGATCTACAAAAGTGAAATACCATTTGGTTTAAGGATTGATGTTTGACTATTGACGTCATCCGGCTGCAATAGCCGAGTGAGTAAGACGGCAAACCCCACTGACGAGATTGTGTGGTTACAATCGAAACTAGTCTGGGCAACCTGTCCGTGAACGTCTGGATTCAAATCTCAGCGCAGTCAAGAATGAAAAATTATCAATAAAAATTTTAATTAATTTCATGTTGTAAAATTCCTGTCTTCATAAAAATAATTTAATGAAAATTAAATTCAATGAACTTAAGCCTAATTAAAATATCTAAATTTGGATTAAAAATTTTTAATTATATCTATTTTTTTATTTGATTATTCAGCAAATAGCACTATATGATGTGTCATCTAAATTCAACTTTTATGTACAAATAGAAAAAAAGTGCATCGCAGATCATTTTGTTCTGAACAAGAATTTAAGTTAGACCATTAATTTTTCAATTAAATCCAATAAACATAGAAATTAGAACGGTGTTACTTCAATGTCTTTAAATGGCTTTGTTTTACTTTTTCGTTTTACAAGTGGAATCATTTTAATTTGCTATAATATATGTATATTAGAAACATAAAATTATAGATGCAGGGTCCTGAGTAGGGATGCCAAACGGGAAATCCCGAATCCCGAAATCCCGGGATTTTTCGGGATTGATAAATACCGAATCTCGGGATTTATTTTTATGAGTCCCGGGATTTTTAACATATCAACTTTCATGTACAAAACTGTTCGTTTTTATTGAATTTTAATACTATATACAAAAAAATTATTAAAAATTATATTTGAGTTATATTTTTTATTGCAAATAATTCTTATTTTAGAGTCAAATTTTTGTTTTTGGAACACAGCGAGTATTTAAAATTTTCAATTTTTGCTTGATATATGACGACTATTTCTGGATTTTTGTATTTTGCTTAATAAAAACCATTATTTTAAGTAGAAACGAAATTTGCAGACTCACATCTCAAGCCTTTATTACAATTAAAATTCCAAAATAAAAAGGATTATTTTTATGCAAAATAAAGAAATCAAGAAATTGTTATATATCAAGCAAAAAATAAAAATCATTAACGATCCAATTAAAGTTTCATTCAGAAACTAAAGAATTAAAGTTGATATAATTATAACAATTAAGTCGTAATATTGATGAAATAGCTCATATTCCTTCCGGTCCAATAAAAATAAAAAATTTGCTTAAAAAACATACGGTAAATAAAATAATTTTTTTTATAAATAAACACCATTTGACGTATTCATAAATAAATTATTTAAACTTGAAATCTGTTTCAAGAAACATTTGTATAAACATTTTTTTTTAAATAAATTTCAAACGTACTTAAATTATTGATAATGAATCTCGCCCTCACCCTGGAGGTGTACTGCACTGCAGTCTACATAGTGTTACAGTTTTGAACTCAGCTATCGAGATCGATGACGGACTACACTTTGCAGTGTATTAATATCGTCACAACTTAATTCACATTAAAAATTAAATTGCCGTCAAAAAACCGAAATGAATTGATCTAGAAAAACTAAGAGATACGTATATTTTTTAAGCTTTTTTCAGAATCTGATCAGTTTGATCATGGGTGAGGCCAGTGTTATAAACATATGTATAAAATAAATTGTTTTGTTGTTTTCATTTTTAAAAATTTATGTTACGTATATAAAACCTTTTGAATATTTAAAAAGTGTTGTTTATTAAAAAAAGGAGCATTTTAAGGCAACACATTGATCCCGGGATTTTTCAAAAATCAGTCCCGATTGGCATCCCTAGTCCTGAGTGAATGAGAACCTAAACGTGGGTAATTTTTTTTAAAACTTAGAAACATTAACTTTGGCATTTAAATATGACCACGAAAGAAAGGTAACGAGGTAGCGGGTAAAATTATTGTTAATTATAAAATAATTTTAGATATTCTCATTATCTTCTTTATGACCGTTTTATTTGGTCCAAATGCATTTCTTTCGTGGTTGTTTCATAATAAACAAGACGGTCATAAAGTAAACAATGAGAATATCTGAAATTATTTTATAATTAATAAGAATCTTTAATATTGTAAATAATTTAATTTGCAAACAAATTTTTTTAACTAATGGTGTATTATAGTGCAATAGTGTTAAGTATCGGGTATCTAGGTAACCATTATACTCGCAGTACTAAAAACAACACTTGATCGGTTATAAACAAAACAAAATACCTAAGGGATTTTTTTTAACAAGTGTGTTATTTTATTTAGCATTAAAATTGTCGAAATATCTGTGCTAAGTTAAACAAAAGTATAATTTCTTATCGCATAAATATTTTAAATAATTTTAAAAATCAACATTAACTAATAAATTTTGCAAAATATATTTATTTAAAACGTCGTTTGGAAAAGTTTGTTTTGTAAACAAAAACATGAAACAGCCGTTTCAAAAATTCTTGCAAGTAAAAATTTGACTCGTAAAACTGCTCTGAGGGGAGAAGCAGCTCGTGCTCGTTGTCATTATTTCTTAAGGGCAATCAGGTCGTTCTTGTTTGTCTGCTTTTCGTGCGTTTTGCGTCGTATAACTGTAGCGAGTTACAGTTTTTGCGGTTGCCGGCATTGACTTTGTGCAATCGTTCGTAACCTCAAATTTTTAACTTGTTTTCTGGTGGAGAACCAATAATAACTCAAAGTGACTGGTGGAGAACTATAAAAAAACTCTGATGTTTACTGGTGGAGACCAATAATACTCTGGAGTGGATTCTGGAAGCTCTCGCCTTCCTATACGAGGGTTTAGGTCGAACGAGGTCTTGTGGTTGAAGCTCAAAAAATTCGTGGGATGCCCTGGCAATATGACTTAAATAGTCAGCCTAAAACTTTTTAGTTTTTAAGGAAAGTCAAAAAAAAAAAAAAAGTAAAAATTTTACCAGTAAAAATTTGCAAGAATTTTTTTGTCTCTCAGTTTGTTTCTCTCTTTTGACGCTTTCAACTTGCAAATTTTTTGGGTTAATGAACACTTTCCAGTAAGAATTGTTACAAATTTGTAACAATTTTTAGTAAATGAACACAGCTCATGTTTTTGCACAGAAAGCGTGCTGAGAGCTGTATTCATAAAAATAAGCATAAAATTTGGATTTAATTTACGGCATCTAAAATCATACACAAGTTTATTTAACGTACGAAGGTAGTGGCACTAATGACTTTTAAATAGTCTGCATAAAGTTAAATTAACCGATTGTTAGCTCTATTTATCTGCACTAATAATTAGATTTTTTTTAAATATAGATCAAATTTTCGTAACCAAACTTCTTTAAGAATTTAGCATTTTGCTAAAAACGTCAAGATTAAAGAGGCACAATTTATTTTAGTGCTTATATCAAGAACTTCGATCTTTATTTCTTAAACGACATACAAATGTTGATAACGTCTGTCTGGCTACGAGGTTAGTCAGCATAATTAGTGTGCTTTAATGAGACTCGTTATCAAATTAATTGAAGGATGTTAAATTAATTTTAATTTAAAATTAATCGATTTATTTTTGAATTTATTTTTAAAATTTTAGATTCTAACAACCCATCAAACGCTGTATCAGGGAAATCTTGTAATCATGCAATCAAATATGAAGGGAAGAAATATCTAATGTTTGCAACGGGTAAAGTTCTTCTTATAAACCCACAACAAATACACAAATAAAATAAATTAATTTCGAAATACAATCTGGGAATTATTTCTTTTTCAAGTTACTTTATTATATTCAACATTTTTTATTTTTTCGAATTTATTCTATGAGCTAAATTTCATTTATGTATTTTATAAAACTTTAATAGTTCTATTCCTTTAATTTTTAATTTTTAGGAATGACTTTATACAAACTATTATCAAACTATTAACTCATAGAATAAATTCAAAAAAATATAAAAAATGCTAAATTTCGAATTAATAAATCGATCGATTTAAAACGAAAGTTTTTAAAAGGTGTGATAAATTTCGAGCGATTTAAAAATCAATTTCTGAATTATTATCTTAAGTTTTTGTTCAAAATACAGTACAATAAACTCATGTAATACACAATTTTAAAGAATAGCGACTGGAAATAAGGGGAATATGTACATATAAGAAACCAATTTTAAAAGATTCTAAAAACGATATTATCGTTTTCAAATCGTTTCGTTTTCCAAATCGATTTACATCACATACCTGAATAAAAAAAATTTTAGTCCGAATCGAACAAAAGGTAATTAAAGTTTTAGCCGTCTGCTTTTTTAAGTTGAAAATAATACTATTAAATTTACTGTCACAGTCAGTGTGGCCATTTTGGCATTTTTGCAGCTAAATTTAGCATTAAAAGTTTTTATTTAGCTGCAAAATTTAGCTTTATTTTAAAAATGTTAACGAATAGTTTTATTGATTTTGCTTAAATTTTTTTATAAATTATAATAAATTTTGACTTAAAATAGTTGTAACCAAAATGAAATTTCGTATGAAAATGGATCATTCTTATATTGAGAAAGGGAATATTAGAAATGCCCTCATCATGTTGATTGTAAAAATTACTTGCCCTTTAATATTACGATATTAAAGTACAAGGAAATTTCACTTTGTATTTAGATAAAAATTCTATATTATAAATACTTGAAAAACATTTTATGTTCTAAGCTACTGAAAAAATTATAATTTTAAAACTTCAACTTTTCTTAAATTATAAGAAATGAAATGATCTAAAAAATGTTGTAAAGCATAGAAAATGTTGCATGTATCAGAGGTTTGCGAGCCCCCTTATTTTAAAATTACTACCAGTGCTGCATATTTATACACATGTTTTTGCTTTTTTACCAAAATCTACCCACTTGCTTAAATATAACCATTTATTTCAATTTCATTAAAAAATAAGTCACTAAAAATTTTTTTTGTTTCGAATAAAATTTCATATTGGTAATAAATTTTCAACAAAAATCTTGAAAATTTGTTAGCATTATTTTTCGCAATTTTTAAAATCAGTTTTAGCATTTTTTGGCCCTGTCTTATGGCAGATTTAGCTGTAAAAATTTTTAAGATCTGGTCACACTGGTCATAGTATCCACTATGTCATTACCAGGAAAACCGGAAATATGCCATTATAACTTTTTCAAACGTCATTTTTGGATATATAAAATTTATTTTTAATAAGATTTCTTTATGACGTGCTAAATTCCCAATTTTTATTCTTTATAAATACACTAAGGCCCTAATCATGTACAACGCAGCGCAACGCCACAGAACTAACGCAACGCCAAAGAATAACATTGAAAGCACAAACAATGTCATAAATATTTTGTAATTTTGTTGTTGCTTTCTACAGAAATTCACATTGCGTTTTAAAATTTCAAACGCTCCATTGCTTGTGTCGCTGAAAATTTTAAAACGGTACATGAATTTCTGTTGAAAGCAACAACAATATTACAAAATATTTATGACATTGTTTGTGCTTTCAATGTTATTGCTTGGCGTTGCGCTGCGTTGTACATGATTAGGGCCTAAAATTTCTTGTTGAGGGAAAGCTCGCTTATATGCGCATTTCAATGGTTGCTTAGGCCACATCGTCAGGAAACTTTTTTCCAAAGACTTTAGAAAATCTTAAGATGTTATACAAATAAGACTGTAAAGCGTATAAGAATTTTAAATACTCAGGTTTTACTTGTAATCAAAACTTTAACAAAACAACATTCCCCTTTTTCCTTGTGTCACCAAAAGAGGCAAAAGCAATTGGGGGATTCACAAGGTGTGCAATCAAGCCATATCGTCATATTGTCCTAAATAATATTTTACAAACAAATTAAAAACTTCATTGCTGTGTTCATTGATCCGTCCTAACTGTACAAATAGAAATCTAATTTATAATCGGTTGGCCACGGCAGTCATATATATTTCTTGTAATTATATCAATGTTAGGAAATAATCCAAGTGTTATGTATAAATTAATTTATTAAAAAAAAACGAAAATGGATATCATGTCGCTTTATTTATTTTTGCGGTAAGGGCTCGATTATTAGTCAAAAGAGTATTTTGGGTACAGAAGTATATTTCGGAACTTGTTTATTTGTTTTAAGTGCACAAATAACTCTTAAGGGTAAAATGAACCACACAAATGGCTTGGAACACACACACGTTGTTTGCTGTTTCTTTTTGCAAATAAACTACAAAAATATATATCATCAAAACATTAATTTTTAATTTTTGTTTAGTTTTCAATGAATGCAGACTAAGATAGTGCTGCGGGAATTTTGCTCGTTATATGTTTAAAACAAAGGAGAAATATAAAGAAGGAAACAAAAAAAAGAAAATTCATTTGCAGTAAGGAGTCGTTTTAGCAACGAGCTGTTTTTGGGCAAATTGAATTTACGGCTGATAAGGATTTAAATGCTTCTTCTACTTCTTCACTCTGCAAAGTTTTCATTGAAATAATTACATTTAGCACTACACAATACAAAAAGTTTGACAAATATCCAATATTTTTTTTTTTTTTTTTTTTTTTTTTTTGCAGTATTTATTTATTGAATCTTCATATATTAAATATGAACTAACAATAATTAATCAAATCTTATCCTGATATTTACTTAATGTCCTGCCAGTGCCAGACAAAAAGATTTAGTCATCACGGTTTCATGTTCACATATGTAGGTGTTTATCGCTCATCTGATTGGGTGAGTGCTGCAGTGTCTCTTCTCCTTAATCGAGTGTGGCCGCCATAATTTAAAATATTTCGAGCTAAGGGATTTGGGTGCAGTTCCAGCCTTTTTAAATATTTTACTGCATATTTCGTTATCATACTTTTTACCAATGGCACATTGAGATCCTTGTGGATATTTGAGTTTTTGACATACCAGGGAGCGGCTGTTATTATTCGAAGAAGTTTATTTTGGCGCCTTTGAATTTTTTCGATATTAGAAGCCGAGGCAGTGCCCCATAACTGAATACCGTAGCACCAAATTGGCTTTAAGATAGAGTTGTAAAGTAAAAGTTTGCAATCGAGACTAAGAACAGAATTTCTTCCAATGAGCCAATTAATTTGAATTGCTTTTAGTTTCATTTGAGTTAATTTTGCTTCTATGTGCCATTTCCACGTTAAACGCCGATCTAGATGTATACCGAGGTATTTTACATGCGAGTGTTGGGGTATTATTTGATTATTGATTTTAATAGGGGGGCATGTTTCCCGACGCAATGTGAATGTTATATGTGCGCATTTTTGCTCATTGATCTTTATCCTCCATTGTTTTAACCACCTTTCCAGTTCAAATATGTGATCCTGTAAGTAACGAGATGCTTCTTGACAGTTTTCATGTACGCTTAGGAAAGCTGTGTCATCCGCAAATGTTGAGGTTTGTGTGTAGCTGTTTGTTGGCATGTCCGAAGTATAAATTAAGTACAATAGAGGGCCCAGGATGCTGCCTTGTGGGACTCCAGCGTTAACTGGCTGAGGAGAACTTAAAAAATCGCCTTCTTTAATAATAAATTGACGACCGACTAAGTAGCTTTCTAACAGCTTGTGTATGTTTGCTGGCAAGTTTTGCTGCAATTTCAGTAGTAAACCTTCATGCCAGACTTTATCAAAAGCTTGAGACACATCGATGAAGAGTGCTGAGCAATATTTTTTCTCTTCAAAGGCTTTTCTTATTACATTTACTATTCGATGAGTTTGTTCAATTGTGCTATGCTTTCTTCTAAACCCAAATTGATGATTAGGAATACATCTATTTTCATTTAAAATCGGCGTTAATTTTGCCACTAGTAGTTTCTCAAATAGCTTTGAAATATTAGATAATAAGCTAATAGGCCTGTATGACTCAACTTTTGTATGATCCTTTCCTGGCTTTGGTATCATGGTTACTAAGGAAACCTTCCATTTATGAGGGTAGTATTGAAGTCGTAAAATAGCATTAAAAATAAAAAGAATAATTTTCTTTGCTGTACTTGGTAGCTCCAAAAGCATTTTATTACTGATCTTATCAATACCGGATGCCTTCTTGGTGTTTAAATTACAAATAGCCTTTTCGATTTCTCTAAACTCGAATCTTAGGGGAATAGCTGCTCTAACATTTACAGACGGTAAATCGACTGCTATATCGTGAAATATATTATGGGTAAATACATTTTTCAGATGATTAGCAAACAGATTTCCTTTTTCAATATCATTTCTTGCCCAACTTCCATTCAAGTTTCTCAATGGTGGCTTAGAGATAACTGGCCTATTGAGGCTTCTAGCTGCACGCCATAATGAGTAATCTGATTGTGGAGTTGCATCAAGTCCCTTGAGATATTTTTCCAGGGAAGCCGTTTTCTGAGACTGCAGTAACTTTCTCAGCCTTTTTGTGCACTCTTTTAATAAAGTCTTAAGTTGGGGGGATCTGTGCAATTGCCACTCTCTACGAACTCTCCTTTTTTCAGTCAATAGACGCTCGACATCTGTAGAATATATGATTTTGTTTTTGGTTTTTTTGAGTGTTATGCTGGAATGTTGAACAGCTAGTTTGAGATAACTGTCAAAATTAACAATAGCGAGATCCACGTTCTCCGGTGTGCTAAGCGGAATATTTTCTGTGCAATGGGCACTCAGATATTTTTTATATTTTAACCAATTTATTTGTGAGGCTGATGTCGATAAGTAACCAGACGGAGATACGATTCTATTTGGATTCATTATAGTAACAATTGTAGGTGTGTGATCTGAAGATAATTCTAGGGACGCTTCTACATGAATCGTGTCTATGGGGATGTTATTAACCACGCCAAAATCTATGACATCTGGAACTTTTTGCTGATCAGTAGGCCAATATGTTGGTTGTCCGCTCGCGACCACATTTAGGTCCATTTTACAAATTGTGTCAAACAAAACACGACCCTTAGGTGTAATAAGTCGTGACCCCCAGAAAGTGTGTTTAGCGTTATAATCGCCAGCAGCCAGGAAGCAGGGTCCTAATGATTTGAAATATTTATTATATTGGCTTTCTGATATTGAAAATCTAGGTGGGGAGTATAATGATGAAATTACTATGTTCCGAGATAATTCCTCAACGCAAATGCTCGTTGCTTGGAGATAATCTTCACGATGATCGCACATTAGGTAGTGTTTTACTCGATTTTTTATCAAAATGGCAGAACCTCCACAAGCTCTACCTCGAGGGTCCTTGGTATCGTATAATATATAACCATTGACTTTAAACGTGTTTCTTGAGGTCAGATGGGTTTCAGAAACCATCATAACATCAATTTGTTTATTTTTAAGGAAGTATTCTAGTTCATTTTTATGTTGGCGGATGCCGTTTGCGTTCCAAAAGCAAATTTTTAAACAGTTCATGGCTTGTTTAGTACAGCTTGCAATAACATCGATTGCATTCTTAACATTTCCTGCATCATATTACCCATTGTGTTTGTAAAGTTATTTACTGTTTGTACTAATGTTTCCATGGTTTTCTCTAGACGACTTAAGTTAGAAACTGGAGTTTCATCATTATTTGGCAACTCACCTTGCATTGGCATATGGTTTGATTTTAGGACGTTAGCGTAGGATGTTCTGTTATTACTAGGCTGCGGTACCTGAACGTCATTAATGTAAACTTGATTTGTTGCCTGAATTTGAGGGGGATTAGGTTTCGGTCCAACCGAGCGCTTGACGATAGAGTATACAGGGCATCCTCTATAGTTGGCCGTGTGATTACCACCGCAGTTGCTACATTTTTTTACATTGGGGTCGTTTTTAGACTTATCGCAGAGAGCTGTACCATGTAATTCTCCACATACGACGCAAACAGGGGTTAAATGACAATATGCTTTAGTGTGACCAAATTCTTGGCAGTTTAAACATTGCACGGGACCATTCCTTTTGTGCGGCTCCTCTATTGTTATTTTTCTATACAGGATATATTTAAGATTATAAATGGGATGCGTTTCGTTCTTTTTAAGCTTAATGTCGCCGGGTTCTAACTCCACTCGAAATAGTGGCTGGGGATTTTTTTCTCTATTTTTAATGTTTATTACAGTTTTTATTTTGAAGCCCTTCTCTTCTAAAAACGTTTTTATCTCACCTGGGTCCACGCATGAGTCAATGCCCTTAATCACTACCTGAAGACCTTTACTGCTCTTCAGTTGATATGTATAAAAATTCTTATTAAGTGCTTCAAATTTAGTTATTACCTTACGAAAATCTTCTTCACGATTAACTTGTATTTTTGTCTCATTAATACTACCCCGCTTTATTGCAGCTACATAAAAAGAATTTTCACCTATTACCGATATCAAATTCTTTATTAATTCATTTGAGTTTTGCTCTCTAAGATATATCGGCGGTGGCTTAGAAGATTTGATAACGTTTTGTGCTTCCGGGGATTCCTCATCCAGAATTGCAAAACGATTTTGTGAACTTGTTCTATCAGCTGTACCATCTTTTGAGACTTTTGAGACCGAAGCAACTGCTGAGGAGGTTGGGCTGCGACCCCGTTTAAGCACTGTTATGTACCTATCAATACCTACTTGTACTGGAGGCTTTTGAGCACTTTTTACTTGTGGAGCTGAGTTTTCCATCATGCCTGATTTAGGGGTAATATTTTCATCACTTATTAAAATCGTTTTTGCCGCTGGGGCACCGCTTGCAGGTTTTATATTTTTTATTGTATTAAGATCAACCGTATTATTAGACACCGAAGGTGATACTGAGTTATCTATTATGCCTGATTGGGGGTTAATATTTACATCACTTATTAAAATTGTTTTTGCTGTTGAGGCAACGCTAGCAGGTTTTATATTTGTTATTGTATCAACCGTGTTATTAAATACCGACGGTGAAAGGGATCGCGTGCGAGTAATAGGTTTAGCCGTTAGGTATTTGCTATCATCGATTCTTTTTTTTATTTCTGCATTTGTTTCGTTAACACTCACTGTGATATATGCATTTCTACTGTTTGCACTCATAAAAGTTTTTTTTTTTTTTTTTTTTTCTTTTTTTCAATATGTGTGGCAAATGGTGGGGTGCAATAACGCCTTACGAAATAAGGCCTTTAAGGCTCTATTTCCCTTCCAATTGAGAAATAAGGCCTTTATTGCACTTTGAAAGTGACATAAGGCCTTTATTGAAATTTAGCCAATGGTGCAATAAAGCCTTTATTTTATATTTTTTGATTCTTTTGTTACACTGTTCAGTTTATTGTTTTTTTGTTGTTGTTGATAACAGCATTTCACTTAATACAGTTTTCCTGCGTGGCGGCCTGCGGCCGATCTTAGGAGTTTTCTCCTCCATAGGACGCGGCAGGTAGCTTCGCTAAATACAGCTTTCCTGAGCGCGTCTCATTATCTTCCGTAGTGTGACGGGCGCAGGGAAACTTTATTCAGCGAAGCCACCTGCCGCGTCCCATGGAGAAGAAAACCCCTAAGAGCGGCCGCAGGCCGCCACGCAGAAAAACTTTATAAAGCAAAGATTTTCAATATTGTTGCAGTTAAATTAATATTTGTGTAATTAATAGTTGTGTAAGAATAAGAAATTTTATTGCTTCATTTAAAAAGAAATTTAAGTGAAATAAGACCTTTACGGCTTTATTTCTCTTTCAAAGTGCAATAAAACCTTTTTGGAAATAAAGGCCTTATTTCACTTTCCATTGAGAAATAAAGCCTTAAAGGCCTTATTTCGTAAGGCGTTATTGCACCCCATCGTGGCAAATATTAAAATGTTTTAACATTTCTAAAAATATTTTTCAAATGTTTGTCCAAACAGCAAATACTTAAACTAACAAAAATGTTGTCATGTTGACTTAGCCTTCATTAATGCCCATGGGCCCCAAAGAGGAACACTCAAAAATTACTTTGTAAATACTATGGCGTAGGCTTGAGCGACTACATTTTTTAACATGAGAATAATATGCAAATACTATAAAAAAAAATTTTGTGCATGTTTCCGGTTACTCTGATCATTACAGTTCACTTATATGTTAATTCTGAAATAGTTCACGTGTTGCTTTTTTTAAAAGTACGCCACTATTTGTTTATTGTGTATTTTATTTATTATTCGCTTTTATTGACAAACAGAAATACAAAATTGCACGCAATTATTTTGCAAGGTAACTCTGTCAACTATTAAAAAATGTAGTATAAATAATATTATTTTTTTGTTAAAAAAAAAATGTAAAAATGTCATTTACAACTCAATTTTATCTTGTAAAATTATGCGTAGCTTAGGATTATGTTTATTGATATTCATTTAAATATAAATTAAGTCCAAAAAAATCCTCAAATTAAAAAAAGCTTAAAAAGTTAATATTTTTTGTTTGTTTCTTTTTTTGACGAAATTTGAAATATTTTTTAAATATAATAAGAAATACCAAAAAATCCCCAAAGAATAATTTTTAGTAAAAATTGTTTTTTTTCTGGTCTCCTGCAAAAAAAAAACTTAGTTTGGGGGAGGACATATTTGCTTGAAAATTGTCCTTTACAAAATCAAAAATTGTATTGTGTTGTCAACGGTTTTAGATTCTTTTTTTTAAGTTCTGCTTTTTTAAAACACTCACTCAGAAGAATAATAAGAAAAGTTTATTAAGTACCTTTAACACTTTCAATAAAAAAAGTCAATCATAATTAGGGCTAATAAATAAGAGCCAGTTAAACTTTTTTTGGTTTAAAATGTATTTAAGCCAACAAATCGATAAATCAGCTAACATATAAACCCTCTTTAAACGCATAAAATTGGACGTTTAAAATACCAATACAGACCATATGAATTTGATAACATTTATCGTAGTGCTGCCACATGTTACTTTTTAAACTAAATATAATACATGGGACACTGATTTACAACTGTTGAGTTTAAACTTAATATAAATTTAAATTTAGTTCAACTAAACAAGCGTTTAAAACTCACTGATTAATAGCCATTAGGACCATTAACACCGTATAAATTGTGGATAAAAGTAAGATAAAAGTTTTGGTACTTTTTGTTTTTAATATTTTATATATGAAACAAAGAAAAAAAGCGTAAATAATAAGAAAAGGTAAATATATTAAAAATGTTTAAAATCCCCAAAAAAATTCCCAAAAAATCCCCAATTCCCAAATGACTTTCTTTATCCTTTTTGCGCGCATGTAATCCCCAAATTTGGCAGCCCTGATCAAGATACTAATACAAGGTTTATTCCAGTTAAAATATTTTTAGTCTGGGGCCTATTTGGGACTAATAAAAAATTCGGTGCGCACTAGCTGCAACAACGCATCAGTTCAAAATTTTTAAAGAAATTCATATGGCACAAGTTTGCTTGAATAGTATTTGTTTCGGGCACAATGTAACATCATTTGCTTGTGCCAGTATGATGGAGTAGTATATGCCCTGCAAATCCCAAAACAACAAATTTCATACTTCAAAAATTATAAATATGGGGGATTTCATGTCAAGTGACCCAACTTTTGACTTACGATTTGGATGAAATTTGCACCAGCTTTGCTATTGTAAAGTAAATTTAATAAAAATTATTTTTCTTTGTGTATTTATCGATACTAATTGGCTGTAGGGAGCTAGCTTTAAGCAAATGTCAGTTTGACTTTTGCTTATTTACTTTATATAAAATTAAAGCAATAATTTCCAGGCGCAAAAGTATTATATTTGAGGTAACTACCTAAAAGAAAATGGGGCAGAACGAAAAAAGAACTTGTGTGTGAATATACACTGAAGCTTGCTCCCATTCCATACTAAAAAAGTTTGTATATTCGAATGTGTAAACAAATAAATAGCTCTTTCTTAAAAACATTAAATTGATGTTAAAAATCTATTGGAACAGGGTGCTTGGGCTGCTACACCCAGTAACAGTTAGTCTTATTGGGTAAGAGTTTAAACACAAATTTTTAACAAGATCGGTCAAAAACTTTCTGAGTTAGAGCGGGTAAAAATTTGACATTTGTGCCAAACTTGTGTTCTTTCTCATCGATGTAACTTATTTCCTATTGGTGTAAGCAAAATTTGTCCTAAACAAATTATATAGCTATTTCTTCAATCTTTCTTTTTTTAATAATTTTTTTTATACTAAAAATTTTGTTTAAGCGGGTATTTTTTTTTTTTTTTTTGCTAAAAGGAAAGTTTATGTCTCTTCCTTTAAGGTAGTTTTGGTCGCTTAGTGGGCTGCGAGTGGCAAAAGTATAAAAAAAAATAATTTCTAACTCAAGACGAGGAGGGTTTTTCAATTTTTGGCATATGCACTATTTTGAATTTATTGCGTTTTGTGTGTAAGTGTGTTTAACACCTTAACAATAAAACTTATGCTGAAAAACTAAACAAATTAACCTTTCCGACGCACACTGGGGCCAAAAGCCCTTTTTTCGAGGATTAATTCATAGCTCCTCAGCTACAATAGTGAGGCACACTAAATTTGATGGGGGTAACTCTTAGATCAAACTTCATGTTCTAACAAAATCTTTGGGGTATAAGAGGAGGGATACGGGTACCGCCCATACAAAAAAAAAATTGTTTTTTTTTCTTATATCTGAAGAATTACAATAGTGAAGCATACTTAATTTGATGTGCGTAACTCTTTAAACAACCTTCATGTTCCAACAAAACTTTGGAGGTATAAGAGGTAGGAGACGGGTAGCTCCCATGCAAAAAAATTATTAATAAAAAAATAAACATGATTTTTTTATTCACGCACACTCCTGCTAAAAACTGTTAAACGTATTATTGAAAACTTGAGAGTTGCCCTCCGAATAACCAGTGCGTTTCTTTAGTTCTTCTTTTAAATAAGTAATTTTTCATCTATTGTTTTACAATTAAAATTTTTCAAAATGTCATAAAAGCTTTGGCGGCTAAAAAAAACAACGCTCGAGCTTGTTCCTGCAAAATGTAAACATATTGCATGGAAATATACAAAACAACATTTAAAATATATAAATTATAATATATAATATATAAATTGAATCACGGTCACGCGTGACTCATGTGTGACTCACGCGTAAGAAATCACGACATTTGCACATCTCTAATAAAAATTATAGCAGAAGTCGTGAAGCGCTTTTTGTTGGTAACACAATGCGGGTTGCTACTAATGCGTATATAACTTCTAAGGCGCACCGATGCGCACCCTCATTTTTTCTAAAACAACGCTGATTTATTCAACCTTTGAAATAAAGTGGAATTCTCTACTTAATTACTCCTAATTAATAACTTTATGTCCACTTAAATTGAGAAAATTAATTTTTTTTGCATTTCCCATATACATATACTTAAAAAAATAAAAGCACTTCCACAGATAATTTTGTTACAAGTTCAAGCTACACATTTGAATAAATACCTGAGCTTGATGGTTGCATGGTTATATTAATTACATTTTGAATTTACTTTCGGTAAATCGGATTTATTTACGAAAAAAAATTTCGCTTTTCTCCCATTTTTTTAAAATATTTGGTTACAATGTTTAATTTCAACGCAATCCGTGAAATCACTGCCTTTGGCCCCTGTGTGCGACGGTATGTAACATACCTAACTAGCACTTTATACTTTCGATACTGTAATATCCACAATATGTTAATCCCAGGAATAAAATCACTTTTTTCTATGGAAATGTTGACAAATTAATTTTTTTTTTTGTAATAATTCTTTTATCTGCCTTTCATTGCGGCTTAATATAAAATACTAAATGTGATTTTTATTGTCAAAATATCAGCTGCCCCAGAGAAATATTGTATGGCCATTCTCGGAAATAACAATTTATTTATTATTTTATGACACTTTACTTTAAAAAGTGGGTGGAGAGATAAAATTTAACGGGGTGTCCCGGAAGGCTAGCTGGTAGTGAGGTAGTCTATCAGTGCTGGGGTTGCGGGTTCAATTCCCGCCAGAGACTCTGGTCTCCTGCAGACAAGCGAAGAGCTTCGCGGGATTAGTATAGGAAAAAAAAAGATTAAAAATTAAGAGGTGTCTTATTTTTAATATTATTAGTAATATTTGGTTAAAAAACGTACTTTATTATTTTTATTATGTAACAGCGGTTAACACACTAAGCCCTTCTTGACCCTACACAGAAAAAAGTGTTTTATAAATTAATAAAACTAATAATTAATAAAAATTTGTATATAAAAAAGAAAAAAACCTCAAGCTCAATAAATTATAAAACAATTAATTAAAAAAATGGTTTAAAAGGCAATTATTTTTTTAGTTAAAAGAAAATTTTAAATTTAATTTTGATTTAATTAACATTTTAGTTGTTTTGAAATAAATTTTCAATTAAAATTTTAATTAAATAACAAAAATTTTAATCCACTTTTTACGTTTAAAATAATTTAAAATTAAAAATATCATTTATTGAAAAAATGTTTTCAAAATTTTAAAATTTTTAGTAATTAATACAATCATTTTGGTAATAGGTGCAAAATCCACAAATTTTTTGCTTGATATTATGAATTTGGTATAAATTTGGTTATTGAAGAAAATTAGTATTTTTTTCTGTTTATTAAGAGATTTGAGACAAATTCATTAAATTGCACTCCCGATATGATTTTAAAAAACTATTTATTGCATTCTGAAGACATTTGTTAATTAGAAACATAATTTATCTTCACAATGTCTACAGCTCCTAAAAAGGCCAAGATTCAAAGTGATATATTTGCTTCTTTTTGTTTTAATCCCTTTAACAAAAAAATTCGCAGATCATCAGATATGCGAAATATTTCAAAAGCCTTATTAAAAAATTCCCTACGCTGTCAAAACGGTTGTAAAGTTGTGGATTATGCAGGAAAGAGCTCGTTAAGTTGAACGAATTTAAGGATTTGAATAGTAATGAACCCTGCGTTAAAGTAATTCCAGATGAAGACAAAAGTAATTCTGAGAATGATGACAGAACTGCTGATGATGATAGTTATTCTCTTTGGCTTATAAAGTATGATATGCCAAAATTCTTGTCTCGAGAATACCAATGCCTTTCTCTAAAAGCCATTGACCCCAAGTATCCCCTTCTAGTATTTATCCACCATACTTCTATTTCTTCCACCCTTATGTACCAGAAGATTAAAGCTCGAAAGAATACATTAATTTTTTGGTTATGAAGTAGCAAAATCATATTGAAATTTAATTAAACAAAAAGAATGATTCAAGTTGGCTGTATTTTTGTCCGCTCTCTGGCTTTGCGAGCTTAAGTTTGCGGACATGTGGGATGTACATACATTAGGGTTGTACAAATAGAGATCTGGTGGATAAATAATAGAACGGGCCACTTCAGGTCAATGGTTTTTATAGTAAAACATTGGTCGTCTCGAAACATAAATATAATATCCGACTGTAAATGCTGAAGATATAACGACAAATTTAAAGCGCGACCCCCTACGTTCGGTAAAAAACCATTTTTCTGAACATTCTTGCATAAATACTTAAAATTAGGGGGGTGTACGGGGAGTTTTTTTTTTTGAGGTCCGGTCTGTTTACCCTTCCACCTGTGGTGAAGGGTTATGGCAAAAACTTGTGACGGTTGGTCCAGAATTTACCACAGCAGTTATATAGACCCTGATCCAAAAATCACTTTAAAACGAAAAAGTCTAATAAAAATATCGGCATCTAGTTTCAAATCGTCGCAAGAAACTTTAATATAAATTCAACATTTTTAATTTTTCGAATTTATTCTATTAGCTAAATTTCAGTTATGTATTTTATAAAGTAACTTTTGAAAAATAAATAATTCCCGGATTCTATTTAATAAAAATTTTAACCTCATGACAAAATTTTGTATTGTTAGGTCCACAACTGCCCTAAATGTCCTTAAGATAGACCACTACATACTTCCCTAAACGTTAGAATTATTAAAAGTTTTTATTATATGATTAAGCTTTCCAGACTATACATTCTTCATTGTCTATAGATACATAATAAACATATTATGGGTATCGATGTAAACGATTAAAATTAGCGCAGGCAAACGGGAAATACCAGACAATTTACAAAATTTAAAAAACAAATTTATATTAATTTGTTTTATTTACGAATCGTCAAAAACGTAAATTGATAAACTTTCTAAATTAAAACAAATCATTTTATTTTTGCAGATACACGTTAAACTGCCTCAAGTCAATTTGCTTTCTTAATAAAAACAAATATTTTTTTTCAGATAGAGTATACAAGTCTGAAGTGCCTCAAGTCAATCTGATAAAATTGTTAAAAAAAAAAAAAAACCAATTAGTTACGCATTTCTAAACAAGAAATTCAAAAATCAAGTATTTGGTCACTTTTTTGTGGTTGTTGCGAATGTCAGTTAATTGAAATCGATTAATTATAGTTTAAAATAATTTCAGGAAATATATGCGAATATACTAGAGATGCCAAACGGGAAATCCCGAATCCCGAAATACCGGGATTTTTCGGGGTTGATAAATCCCGAATCCCGGGATTTTTAACATATCAACTTTTATGTACAAAGCTGTTCGTTTTTATTGAATTTTTATACTATATACAAAAAGTTATATTTTTTATTGCAAATAATTCTAATTTTTGAGTTTAATTTTTGTTTTTGGCACACAGCGAGTATTTAAAATTTTTAATTTTTGCTTAATATATATAACGACTTTTTCTGGATTTTTGTATTGTGCTTTATAGAATTGTGCTTTAAGTAGAAACGATATTTGAAGATTCACATTTCAAGCCTTTTTCACAATTACGTTTAGCAAGTTCAGTTTTGGCTTAAGACATAATACCAAAACAAAAATGATTATTTGTATGCAAAAAAATATAGAAATCAAGAAATAGTTGTTATATATCAAGCAAAAAATAAAAATTATTCACGATCCAATTAAAGTATTATTTAGAAACTAAAGAATAAAAGTTGATATAATTATAACAATTAAGTCGTAATATTGATAAAATAGCTCATATTCCTTCCGGTCCAATAATAATAAAAAATTTGCTTAAAAAACATACGGTAAATAAAAGAATTTTTTTATAAATAAACACTATTTGACGTATTCATAAATAAATTATTTAAACTTGAAATCTGTTTTAAGAAACATTTGTATAAATATTTTGTTTTAAAATAAATTTCAAAAGTACTGAAATTATTGATTATGAATCTCGCAATCACCCTGGAGATGTACTGCACTGCAGTCTACATAGTGTTACAGTTTTGAACTCAGCTATCGAGATCGATGACGGACTACACTTTGCAGTGTATTAATGTCGTCACAACTTAATTCACATTAAAAATTGAATTGCTGTCAAAAAACCGAAATTAATTGAACTAGAAAATCTAAGAGATACGAATATTTTTTTAAGCTTTTTTCAGAATCTGATCAGTTTGATCATGGGTGAGGCCAGTATTATAAACATATGTATAAAATAAATTATTTTGTTGTTTTAATTTTTAAAAATTTATGTTACGTATATAAAACCTTTTGAATATTCAAAAAGTATTGTTTATTAAAAAGAAGTAGCATCTTAAAGAAACACATTGATCCCGAAAAATCCCGAAATTCCGGGATCCCGAAAATCCCGGGATTTCCCAAATCCTGAATCCCGGGATTTTTAAAAATCAGTCCCGATTGGCATCCCTAGTATATACTGTTGAAACTAACACCCAATTTTCACGATGATTTTTTCCCCTATTTTAAAATCATGTCTTTTTTTCAGAGTACCGAAACGCTCGCTCATTCTTCATTCATGAGCGAGCGTGAAAATTTCAAAAAATTTCTGGAAATTCATCCTCATGAGGGTGAGGAAAAAAACTATTTTCATTTTCCTCGCTCATGAGGAGTGAGCAAAAACGAAAAATTCATATGTGATTTTACAGATATGAAAAATTTGAAAAAATTCACGTTAAAATTCTTCACAAGGAAAAAAATGCGATTTTCCTAACTATTTCCAGCGGTAAAATCAAGTAGTAAAGAGGCCTTGTAGAAGGCCTTTTTGCAGACATAAGATCTCCCAGCCGCATTCCAACTTTATTACCAATTAGCAAGGTGTGTCATTGCAGACCAACACCTTGCCCTTTTCCATATATTTTAAACACTTCTGGAAGGGGTTCTAAAAAGATTTAAGAATAAAGCTTTATCCAAGTTTAATTGTTGTGGCTAATAATATAAAGTGAGTAAATTAATAACTAAACTTGCAACACGTTCTAACATAACTACTAATAAAACGGTTGCGACAGGCCTTATCTTTGAATAGAAAATTTGAATTTGTAAAATATTAAATAAAAACCTTTCTAAAAGACCTTTTCAAAAAAGACACGAGTGGAATAAGTAAAAGATTACTAAAAATTCAATTGTAAACATTCTTAAAGGCCTAAAAAGTGATTCGCTTGCAATTTTCCCCGCCGGGCAGCACGTTTAGTCTGTGTGTGTTTTTTTTTGTAAAATTATTTCTTGACTGGTGAACCAAAATGTGTGTGTTGTTTTTTATTTTTGTAGGCAAATATTATTGAAAAAAAAATAAGAGAACTGCACATATCGTCATCTTAAATGCAGAATATTGTAACATCAAATTTCATAAGTTCACATGAGAAGCAAAAAACGTTGTAAAATGGAAATTATATGAGATATTAGAGTAATATTAAATATTTAGAATAAAAATGCGATAACCATTTTTTTTTGATAAAAAAATATTATTTTTACTGTTATTTATTTAGTTATGTGTGTTACGTTATTTTAATTTGTAATTCTCTAAAGCAAAACGACAAATCATCAACGAAAGTATGATAATATTAAGTTAAACAATCATTTAAAACATTAAATAATTAAATATTTCTGTTAAGTTACAGGTATAATAGAATATAAAGATAATGTACATGGTTATAAATGCAATACTGCGTTTAAACAATAAATAAAAATATGGTTAAATGCACATATAAAAATGATAATCACACAATTAATATGCAGCATCATTAGGAATGCGTTGACATGGTGAAATAAGTTTGCTTTTCTGATGTAGTGCAGGCAGTACTGCATTTGAGAACAAAGAGATGTTATATTATTAGAGATATTATTATGACATATTATTTATAGTTTTTTATTTCTAATTAGAAGTGGATTAAACTAAAAAAAAGTACTGAACAAAACACTGGGGGGTTTTGTTAAAAACTAACATGGATTGACCTATGTCAGTAGTCGTCAGGGAGTCTGCCCCTCTAGATTTGGTGTATGAGTACCAGGCGGTACCAGGGTAAGGCAGCTGACGGCTGGATGGGGTTGTAGAGCAAACAATTGCTCCACAGAATTACGGGCCGGTATTCCAAATATGAGGAAAAAAATAAAATACACAATGATTTGTTTGGTGGGAATTCAATGTTTGTAATTGTGTTTATTTGGGGTTATGCTCACCGCTTTGGTTAATGGTTGAAAAACAAGTGAAGTTAAGTTTTACATGCTAATTGCGGCTAACGTTAAAAAACAATGTTATATATTTTTTTTTTGTAGTTCAAGTTGTAGCAAAGGGATATTTTTGACGTTTAACCAAAGATAGCGAGTAATATTATTCATTTTGCCGTTAAATTTAAAATTTATAAATACAATTTGTAGATAAGTGTATAATGTGAGTATAAATGTAACATTAATACAAGATTTATAATTAAGTATGTAACATTTACAATACATTTAGTATAGTAAAGGATGTAAGTGTTCAAACCGTGTTTGGACAGTACTTCATTAAATTTAAATTAATTTTAAAAATCCAACTTTTCCATTATAACTAACGTGTATTTTGATCTCCTTATAATGAATTTTCTCAATTGAATTTTTCTTTACAATAAACAAGTTTTGTAAAAAATTTGACTCATATACATATATGCATATTTGTCTCCATATAAGGAATTATTTCGAAAAAACTTCTGCAAGAAGTAAATTTTAATTAGTTAATTTCTGAAATATTTAAATAAGAAGTATGAAAGAGTTTTTCAATTAAAAGTAGTATTGATAGCAGCCCGCGTATTCAGTGAAAGAAAATGTTGTATGAAGAAGCACTTATCCTAAAAAAATACTATCGGTATTTAATAAAGCCGTAAAAGGATTAACACAAAATTTAGCTAAACAATTTATATTCCAGCACTTTATAAGAAATGCTATTATTCTAAAGATGTAGAAGACAAGTAATTTATTATTTAAAACCAAAGGCTTTATAACAGTCTTTTTGAGGATATTGATGAAGGACGACTTGGAAGAATGCAATCCTAACAAAAATACCAGATTATTTGAAATAAACTTGGAAAAAATATTTCTATTGTATTATAAACTTTCTATATTAATAATGAAGATATATTCTGATCCAATAGCAACAGATTCATTATAGAGAAATTCGACTGTATTAACATTTATTTAAAACTATATATGTACATATATAAACTCATAAGGTTGGAAAACGAAATAAATGATGGATAAATCATATCATAAAAATAATGGCAGTCTGCTAGAAGCAAGAACTAAGGACCTGCAGATGGTACTATTTATTCTTGGAAATTCATAGCGTATGGGAGTTCAATGGGTTAAGCTGTGAAATTTCTAACAGTCCAATGTAGAAGAAGCTAATAGTCATACTTAATATAGGTTTTTCAATACATACATATATATATATATATATATATATATATATATATGGATTCGGTTTATATTAATTTTACAGCACTGTTTTTCTTTTTGCTTATGCAATAATGTGCAGTTTGATCACTTATTCCACTAACACGTTCAGAGTATGAAACAGAATACCCATTTTTGACGTAAAAAAATGAATGTGTTCGTAAAAATATATCAAATACTCTGCTAATTTTTTTTTAATTAAGATTATTCATTATGTTTTTTAAGGAAATTATTTACTTAATGATAAGACATTTTTGATTTTGTTAATAGCTTGGATATTTTTTAAGGTGGAAGTTTAAATTTTTTTTTAAATATTTAACGTAAATCGTAATCAATAATAAAGTCTATTTTAAAATTTTCAATGATAGATTGCTTTGCATTTTAGCAAACGATATTTATACTGTTGTAAAAAATTCTTTGACGCTTTAAAAAGGGTCGGTCCTTTTCTTAAGCAGACATAAAGGCAAAACATATTGAAAAAAAAACTCCATGAGCAAGTATAGAAACCTGGGCGCTGTTTCTGAAAACTACAAATTACAAATCTACAAGTAAAATACATTTGAACAAAAACCAAAGTTATAAAATTGTTGCTTTTTTAACGTAAATGAAGTGATTTTATGGTCCCATGCAGATATATTATAGGGAAGTTCGATTGTACCTGCTGTCACATTTGCTTTTACACATAATTTTTAGCAAACAAACCTTTTTTACTTTAATTTCAAATATTTTTTACCTACTTAAGAAAAATGTTATCAACGAACAACCGTTTTGGTTGGTAAAACCAAAACTGTATTACAACAACAACACGTATTGAGTACTTGGAATTTTTTTTTCAATGAGTTTTGCCTTTATGTCTGCTTAAGAAAAAAACGTTCCCTTTTAAAAGCATCAAATAATTTTTTACAACAGTATAAATATCGTTTGCTAAAATGCAAAGCAATCTATCATTGAAAATTTTAAAATAGACTTTATTATTGATTACGATTTACGTTAAATATTTAAAAAAAAATTTAAACTTCCACCTTAAAAAATATCCAAGCTATTAACAAAATCAAAAATGGCTTATCATTAAGTAAATAATTTCCTTAAAAAACATAATGAATAATCTTAATTAAAAAAAAATTAGCAGAGTATTTGATATATTTTTACGAACACATTCATTTTTTTACGTCAAAAATGGGTATTCTGTTTCATACTCTGAACGTGTTAGTGGAATAAGTGATCAAACTGCACATTATTGCATAAGCAAAAAGAAAAACAGTGCTGTAAAATTAATATAAACCGAATCCATATATATATATATATATATATATATATATATATATATATATGTATGTATTGAAAAACCTATATTAAGTATGAGTATTAGCTTCTTCTACATTGGACTGCTAGAAATTTCACAGCTTAACCCATTGCACTCCCATACGCTATGAATTTCCAAGAATAAATAGTACCATCTGCAGGTCCTTAGTTTTTGCTTCTATCAGACTGCCATTATTTTTATGATATGATTTTTCCATCATTTATTTCGTTTTCCAACCTTATGAGTTTATATATGTACATATATAGTTTTTAATAAATGTTAATACAGTCGAATTTCCCTATAATGAATCTGTTGCTATTGGATCAGAATATATCTTCATTATTAATATAGAAAGTTTATAATACAATAGAAATATTTTTTCGACGTTTATTTAAAATAATCTGGTATTTTTTGTTAGGATTGCATTCTTCCAAGTCGTCCTTCATTAATATTCTCAAAAAGACTGTTATAAAGCCTTTGATTTTAAATAATAAATTACTTGTCTTCTACATTTTTAGAATAATAGCATTTCTTATCAAGTGCTGGAATATAAATTGTTTAGCTAAATGTTGTGTTAATCCTTTTACGGCTTTATTAAATACTAATAGTATTTTTTTAGGATAAGTGCTTCTTGGTATAACATTTTTGGTTCACTGAATTCGCGGGCTGCTATCAATACTACTTTTAATTGAAAAACTCTTTCATTCTTCTTATTTAAATTTTTCAGAAATTAACTAATTAAAATTTACTTCTTGCAGAAGTTTTTTCGAAATAATTCCTTATATGGAGACAAATATGCATACATATATGTATATGAGTCAAATTTTTTACAAAACTTATTTATTGTAAAGAAAAATTCCATTGAGAAAATTGTAACACACATAACTAAATAAATAACAGTAAAAATAATATTTTTTTTATCAAAAAAAAAAAACTGGTTATCGCATTTTTATTCTAAATATTTAATATTACTCTAATATATTATATAATTTCCATTTTACAACGTTTTTTGCTTCTCCTGAAAACTGTGATGTTATATTATTCTGCATTTAAGATGACGATATGTGCAGTTCTTTTAGTTTTTTTTTTTTTAAATAATATTTGCCTACAAAAAATTCAGAACACACTTTGGCTCGTTGCATTTAACAAAAACAAAATACACACAAAGACATTTCGTGCTGTGGTCATGCAAACTGTCGAGCAACAACAACATTACTGGTGAGGAGCGTTAAGAAAATTTTTTGTTTCCTCATTTTTCATGACTGAGGAAAGGCAAAAATTTATTTTTCCTCACGCTCATGAATGAATTGGCAAAAAAATTCACAATTCATTCATGGTTGTGAAAAAAATTACACGTTTTAAATTCCTCATTCATGAAAAAATTCATGAATGGTTAAATATGAGCGATCATATATGAATTTTTCGGAACTCTGCTTTTTTTGTTTGATAGTGAGCGGGGTAGAGAAGTAAGCAGGGTAGAAAAAAAGACATGAATCGTATTTCTGTGTTTCTTTTTTGACATTCCTCTTTGCACTTATTTGTGTTTTTTAATTTCTGTTTTATTCTTATTTCAAAATGACATGTGCTTATTAAAATATAGAAATATAAAAAATTTTAATTAAAAAAAATTCAAAATATATCAAAATTATGTGGAATAACGAAATTTTAAATATTGTTACGAATAAGAAACTAAGAAAAAATCAGCTCTGACTGCAAAGAAAAGAAACATGGTGAAAATTTAACAAGTTTTTGGAAGTTTCTTTAAAAAAGAAATACAAAAAAGACATGTCTTTTAAATCATCGTGAAAATTGGGTGTTACACCCAATATTCACGATGATTTTTTCCCCTATTTTAAAATCATGTCTTTTTTTGTTTGATAGTGAGCGGGGTAGAGAAGTAAGCAGGGTAGAAAAAAAGACATGAATCGTATTTCTGTGTTTCTTTTTTGACATTCCTCTTTGCAGTTATTTGTGTTTTTTTAATTTCTGTTTTATTCTTATTTCAAAATGACATGTGCTTATTAAAATATAGATATATAAAAAATTTTAATTAAAAAAATTCAAAATATATCAAAATTATGTGGAATAACGAAATTTTAAATATTGTTACGAATAAGAAACTAAGAAAAATCAGCTCTGACTGCAAAAAAAAAGAAACATGGTGAAAATTTAACAAGTTTTTGGAAGTTTCTTTAAAAAAGAAATACAAAAAAGACATGTCTTTTAACTCATCGTGAAAATTGGGTGTAATATCTTTAAATTTTAATTTTTAAAAATTTTTGAAATTTTTCGATTTTTTCGTATTGACCTTAATTTTGAAAATTTCCTTAACCCGGCAATTCCCAGTGTCACCTATAGGTGATGAAGAGAGCGATAGCGATAATAGAAATACTAGAGGCTGAAGATGACTCTGGCGACATCATAATGTACCCTCTTGTAAATGGGAAGGTAACGGATGGAGAGGTGGAGACAAAAATGAAGCTAACTTCGATCACTTTCTAAGCCGAATGTTAAAAATGTGTACATAGTAAATTATGCCCAGTGTTGCCTGCAATCGAAATTAGCAATTTTTTTTTAGTTAGATTTTTACTTACACCCAATTTTCACGATGATTTAAAAGACAGAGTCTTTTTTTGTATTTCTTTTTTAAGGAACCTTCCAAAAATTTGTTAAATTTTCACCATGTTTTCTTACAGTTAGAGTTGATTTTTTCTGATTGCCTTAGTTCCTTATTCGTATAAAAATATTTAAAATTTCATTATTCCACACAATTTTGATACATTTTGAATTTTTTATTTTAATAAAATTTTTTTATTTTTGTATTTTTTTATTAAGCTTTTGTCAATTTGAAATAAGAACATAAATTAAAAAACACAAATAAGTGCAAAGAGGAATGTCAAAAAAGAAACACAGAAAATACGATTCATGTCTTTTTTCTAACCTGCTTACTTCTCTACCCCGCTCGCTTTCAAACGAAAAAAGACATGATTTAAAAATAGGGGAAAAAATCATTGTGAAAATTCGGTGTTACATATATTATTAGAGAGAAAAATTAGTTTGGTTTTCATTCCTAAAGGTACAGGAATTGCCGGGTTAAATGGTTCATGATTATCTTGACCAAAGCGAACAAAAACATTGGGCGAACTTTTGGTACTTGCGAACATGTTCTTGGTAAAACATTTTATTTTTTGAAAGAATATTTTTTTATTATATTTTTATTAAGAGTTACAAATGCAATTTGTTCTAAATTAATTTTATTGTTGCTCGGTAACAATAGTAATTAAGACCTTAAGCCCGTTGTTGTGAATCAGAGCAGTGTCTCTGGCGGAAACAGAACCGGCAACTCTCGTACTGATAGACTACCCAGTAAAATCTTTGCCTACAAAATAATGTGTTGGGCAATCAGAAAACAGCAAAAAGACCACTTACAATTCTACTGAAAGAATCAATGAATTTTACTAGGGACGTCTTAAAATGAACGCATTCACGTTTAACTAAATGGTACTTGAAAAGAAGGGCATTATTTGTATTCCTACAAGCATCCGAAAAGTAAATAGTTATAAGAAGTCCAAAAAATAAAAAAAAATTGCAAACTGGTCAAAAAACCTTTTTCGTTAAAAAAAATAAATCTTTCTTTTTTGGAATCACTTTTGTAAATCATTACATGTAAGTGGTTATTTCATTAATTATAATAATGACTGATATCTCTATTGTAGTGTACCTTATAAGTGTCCACTGCTTACCCAATAACCACTCTAAAATTTATACATGCCACCCCAATTACTGTAGGGTAAATGCCATACATAAAAGATCAAATTACGGCATTTACCCAGTGACTCAATCAATCAGAATGAACACCCAGAGAAAAACTATGTTTAAATATGGTCACCTCCAACAAAACAATTTTTAAAGAATATTGTAAACATATTATGGTTAAATTTAACCATATTATTATCACCGACAACCATATTATGGTTAAATGTGTCCTCCATCAAGAAGGCACAACCATATTATGGTTGTCTCCGAACATGTTTTGGTCAATAATAACTAAAATATGTTTATAACTTATAATAGCATGGTTGGTTTTCAACCATAGCATGTTGCTCTTGGAGAAGAGGAAAATACAATTTTGGAGTATCTAAATAACTATAAAATGCAATGACTGGACAAATGGAAATGTGAATATGAATGAAGTTTGTTAGAGAAAGAAGAAATAGTTGTATCTTTTAATACGTTAGAAAGGTTAAGACTAATTTTGTAAACTAGTATATAAGCTCAAACAAATTATAATAAAATCAGACTTTAATTTGGAAAACGCAAAGTGGCACTTGTTGCCTAGTTTAATTTATTTTAGTCTTTAATTTGGCAGTTCGAAAGAACGCCTGACCATTAAGCTGGTATCCTACAGCTGTGTTAAGACTTACAGACAGTGAATACCCATACTAATCACAATACCATTAACTTGAATTATTTTGTTATTTTATTATTTCAAGTTCATTGATTTAAAGTTATTTTATTATTTGTAATTGTACCTCAAGTTCATTGCCTTTTAAGTAATTGTGTCTTATTTTTGTTAATTGGTATTATTTTGCTGACTTAACATTCTCACCTCCAGTTCATTGCTTTAGTTTTATTATTTTGTAGAAATATAAAATTAATATAACAAATACAGCAATTTAACATTTTGTCAAATCAACATATTTTAGTTTGTAAGTTAGTATAAATAGCATAATAACACTTTAAAAATTTGTCATTAAGATCAAATACAATCAATTGTTTGCATTTTCATTGACCCATCACTCTTCAAGTTCCAAGTGCTTGAAGAGAACACAAAATAAAACAAATTAGTGTCAGACCAGATTCATGTGTTTGGTTTGAGCTCCACTAATAATCCAGTTCATTTAACATTTTGGTGACCCCAGTTTTTTGGTTTTTTTTTTGTATAAGATTTTCGAGTTTCCCCCCACCAGCGGTAAGGGACTCTTAAAATACAAAAAGGACCTTGCGAACACGCAGCCACATTCATCAGGACAGCAGTCCATTCAGCAATAATTTGGTGACATTGCTAGCATCAAAACTACAGCTCATCAGGCAACAAATTATTTTACAAATTAACTACCAACAAGTAAATTGAAGGCTACGCCATGGCCACATCAGCACAACTCTTGGACTCCCTATTGAAGACGGGTGAAATCGTTCAAGGAATTATCCGCAATTTTAAAAAGGACTCTGCAGATAGAAAACAACAATTAAATATTATGAGAAGCGTTTGCGACGCCTAAGTGATGCCTGGTCGGAATTTGAGACATGCGACTCGAAGTTGCGAATGCATGCAGATGCACAGAAGTTGAGAACGGAGCATGAGTATTTCCAGCAGGACTACTATTCCCAAATAAAAGAGTTGACAGATTCATACATGGAGAAATTCATTACTGAAGTTGAACAATTTAAAAGGTTATCGGAAACTCAACAACAGCTACCAGAAGATAAAAATCAGCTACCAGAAAGCTTAGAAAATGATTTACCGAAACCGACCCACCACACACGACAAAATACTATTACTACGACAAGTAATCAGCAACAGACCTCACATGAAGGCTTGATTCGGGGAATAAAGGCCCGAATGGTAGCATTGGAACGGTTCTTAAATGGGATAAGTTCTATTAAAGAAACTCAACCAGCCCAGTACTATAGCATTAAAATTGCCACAATCAACAAGCTATGGAACCAGATCCAAGAGCTATACTATGAGATGTTCGATAAGTTTAAAGAACCATCAGAAAGCGGTTTTAATATCCAGGAGTACAATACGTTAGACGACAATGTCCAGCAGCACTTGGTCAACCTTTCCGTGATGGCTGCCACATTACAGAGCAATGCTGCTAATCCCGTTGTTGGTGAACCCCAATCAACAGTCCCAACACACTTTACAGTACGAGGCTCGTTGCCATTACCAAAGGTGATAATCCCACAGTTCAATGGAGATTATCTAAAATGGCGCCAATTCCATGACCTATTTTCTGAGATGGTGGATAGGCAGGCAATACCAAGCATACAAAAAATGTGGTATTTAAAGACTAACCTATCCGGAGAAGCCGCGCATTTAATAAGCCAATTTTCCTTAACGGAGGAAAATTACCAAGCTGCTTGGACTTCGTTGAAAAATCGATACGACAATAAAAGAGTCCTCGTATCAAATTTGATTGAAAAAATATTAAACCAGCCAACAGGGACATCAGTTGCTACAGCTGTGAAAAATCTGCATGATACAACAAAGGAGTGTCTATCAGCGTTAAACAATATTGGCATCGAAACTTCTGCTTGGGATCCTCTTCTCATACATCTATTGATGAAAAAACTAGATAGGAATACGCTTGTCAGGTTTATGCAAGTATCAGCAAAACCTAAGGAAGTACCAACAATTCCCGAATTTCTTTCATTCTTGGAAATTCAATTCCAATCAATGGAAGCAATTGGCCAAAAACCAACAAATAAGGCAGTTTCATCAGTAGCATTATCAGACGGGAACCATAATACCTGTAAATTTTGCAACAATGGTAATCATCAATTGTACCACTGCAGTAAATTCATACAATCACCAGTCCCAGATAGATTAAGGTGGGTCCAACAACAATCACTATGTGTCAATTGCTTTAGAAGCGATCACATATCAAAAACATGCACATTATGTTGCTGCCGAAAATGTAACAAGAAACACAACACGTTGTTACATTTAGAAACTAAACAGACGTCGCAGCCTAAGCATGCTTCAAAGCTAACATCAGCACAGACTTCGGAAGCAAAACCTGTAAAGGAAACGGCAAGCACATCCTCTGCAACAGTTTCATCTACCTCTGCCAAGGATGCTGTGGGGCCCCAGGGTTATGTTCTTCTAGCAACCGCAAAAGTAAGGATAACGGCAAATAACGGCAACGTTGGTGAATTCAGGGCAATATTAGACTCTGGATCCCAAGTTAACATCGTATCCCAGAGACTTATCAACCGTCTAGGCATCACCACAACCGATGCAGTTCTGAACATCGATGGCATTGGGAATGTACAAAAAAGGTCAACTCAACGAGTGAACTTAAAAATGCAGTCCACAATAAACAACTTCTCATCACGGCTAGAAGCATTCGTACTCCCACACATCATCCCTTCACAACCAAGCCACCAAATAGATACATCCTCATGGGCCATACCTGAAAACATTCAATTGGCGGATCCGGAATTTCACAAACAAGGAAAAATTGATATACTGCTGGGCGCTGAATTATATTTTAATCTCATGAAAGTCGGCCAAATCAAGCTTTCCCAGCAACTCCCGGTTTTACAGAATACAGCACTTGGATGGATTGTGGGCGGGTCAGTCAGACAAACCACAACATCTAATCCGTCATGTGCACTCACGTGTGCAATATTTACAAATACGAGGTCGAACCAGATGAAAAAAGCATTTCGCCATCAGAAAGACAATGTGAATCACACTTCAATCATAATACTCGCACAGACAAAAATGGCCGATTCATAGTAAGCCTTCCTTTCCGTGAAAATCCAGCAGCATTAGGAGAATCGTACACGATAGCATATAATAGGTTCATGAGCCTTGAACGTAAACTCCTAAAGAATGAAGAGGTTCGAAAGCAATACATTCAATTTATGCAAGAGTATGAACAACTTGGACACATGCAACAGGTCACCCTCGATAGTTTACTGGGTCCTAAGTACTTCATTCCTCATCTTTGCGTATCGAAACCGGATAGTACCACGACAAAACTCCGGGTAGTGTTCGACGCATCGGCAAAAACTTCTACGGGTTATTCTCTCAATGACTTAATCTTCAACGGTCCAACGGTTCAAAGTGAGTTATTCTCTATTTTGCTGCGTTTCCGGTTGCCAAAATTTGTCTTCACCACCGACATTGAGAAGATGTATAGACAAATATTGGTTAATCCAGACGATCATCAGTATCAACTCATCTTATGGAGGGAGGATCCAACATTACCCCTCAACTGCTACAAACTGAACACAGTTACTTACGGTACACGAGCAGCACCCTACCTAGCCACAAGGTGCCTGCGAAGAATTGCCGACGAAAATATTGTCAATTATCCATTCGGATCTCAAATGTTGAAAGACAATTTCTACGTGGATGATGGCCTTGGAGGCGCAGACAGCCTTAACATAGCCATTGCAATCCAGAAGGAACTTATGCAGATCTTTCAAAAACACGGATTTAACTTAAAAAAATGGTGCGCAAATCACCCACAATTACTTAAAAACATACCAATTGGCAATCAGGAGGTCAATCTTGATTTCAACAGCGATAACACCAATTCTATTAAGGCTTTAGGGCTGCTGTGGCTACCTAAAACTGACCATTTGTGTGTCAAGGCAAAACTTGGTCCAGTACAAATAATCTCGAAACGGACAGCGACGTCAGATCTAGCAAAGTTATTCGATCCGCTTGGTTTATTAGCACCTATTGTTGTGAAGGCAAAAATGTTTCTTCAACAACTGTGGCAACTAAGGCTGGATTGGGATGAACCACTACCCAAGGACCTTCAAGCAACCTGGAACAAATTCAGAACCGATTTAGACAGCTTGAATAATCTACAAATTTCAAGACATATTTTTAAGGGAGAAATTCCGGTAAAAACGCAACTACATGTATTTGCGGACGCATCTGAAAAAGCATTTGGTGCGGTGGCATACATCCGCGCATCACATAAGGATGGAAGAATCAGTGTACGGTTATTATGTGCAAAAACACGGGTTGCACCATTAAAGCAACAAACGCTGCCACGATTAGAATTGTGTGCAGCCGTATTAGCTGCTCAACTAGCACAAAGAGTCAAACTCGACATCCAAATAAAGGATCAACCACTATTTTTATGGACTGACTCTGAAATCGTATTGTCCTGGATAAATACACAGTCATCATTGTATCAAACGTTTGTAGCTAATCGTATCGCCACAATCCAGTCATTAACATCACCCGATCAGTGGCGGCATGTCGGATCGAAAGACAATCCAGCTGACATACTGTCCAGAGGCCTATCAGCAACAAAACTTTCTGGATGTAATCTATGGTTCTATGGTCCACTGTTTCTGCATGCGCATGAAGGAATGTGGCCACTTACGTTCTCACAACAGCTTCAAACTTCCAATGATATCGAGAAGAAAAAGGTGTCCCCAATATCAGCAGCCGCAGTATCTAATGATGATATCACTTACAGAATTGAGTGCAGAAATTCCTTCAGAACTTTGCAGAGAATACTGGCATATTGTATAAGATTTAGCGAAAACTCAAGGGCGAAAAAAGAAGACCGCCCTACACATAAGGCTTTAACTCCAATTGAGCTAGATAAGGCATTGTTCGTCATTATACGGAACATTCAAAAGTCGGAATTTTCACTGGAAATCAATCAACTCAGAAAAAACCAAGAAATAGATAGGAAAAGTTTTATCGCTAGCTTGAACCCATTCCTCGATGAAAACAATATCATTCGAGTTGGCGGACGATTAGAAGCCTCGACACTATCATACGATGCGAAACATCCAATGATAACACCATACAATGATCCGCTCATGAAACTTTTATTTACAATGGTTCATGAGGAGAACAAACATTGTGGACCACAAGCCTTATTAAACATTATCAGACAACGGTTCTGGCCAGTAAAAGGGAAAATAACGGCACGGTCAACAGTTCAAAAATGTGTAAGATGCACCAGAGCCCGACCACAGTTATGTCAACAGATAATGGGTAACCTTCCACAGTCTCGAGTTACTCCAGCACGCCCGTTTATCAACGCAGGCGTTGATTACTGCGGGCCATTCTGGATCCATTATAAAATCAGAGGGAAAAAACCGACAAAAGCATATATAGCTGTTTTCTGTTGCTTTGCGACAAAGGCCGTCCACCTTGAACTAGTGACGGATTTAACAACCGAAGCATTCATCGGTGCATTAAAACGCTTTATTAGTCGTCGGGGTCGCTGCCAGCATATATACTCTGATAACGCCACTAATTTTATAGGAGCTAGGAACCAATTATCGGAATTAACTGATAGTATATACTCCAACAAGGGACAGGAAACAATCATGTCCACTGCTAGTTCAAAGGGGATACATTTTCATTTAATCCCACCAAGAGCTCCACACTTTGGCGGTCTTTGGGAAGCAGCAGTGAAATCCGCAAAACACCTCCTCTTGCGTAGCGTTGCAACTGCTTCATTAACACAGGAAGAACTGGAGACGGTCATAGTGGAGGTTGAGGCAATACTTAACTCTCGCCCGCTAACCCCCATGTCTAACGATCCGACAGATCTTGAAGCACTAACTCCTGGACATTTCCTTATCGGCGAGGCGCTCACTTCACAAATAGACAGCAGTGCTATAACCAGCAAGACGCCAGTGTTACGTCATTGGGAACTTGTTTCACAGCTTAAACAGAAATTTTGGAACCGATGGTCTGCCGAGTACTTAAACGAACTTCAGCAGCGGAACAAATGGAAAACAAAAAAAGCCAACCTCAAGCCAGGAGATATGGTAATCATTAAGGAGGACAACGTGCCAGTACTACAGTGGCCCTTAGGTCGAATAATTGACGTGCATGAAGGACCTGATGAATCGACACGAGTTGATGACGTCAAAACCGCCAAGGGAGTTTTCAAACGCACAATACAGCGACTCGCTCTACTACCCATCGACACATATCCAGAAGCAACCCTTACCACTAATGACGACAAACAGGAATCCAACAGCTGCAACCTTGATAATAATGAAGAACCTAAGCCCAAAAGAAAGAAATTGCTAACAAATCCTCTCATGTTGTCACTCCTCACAATTTTACTCTGTTTACCATTAGTACTTGGAACTCCAGTAGATATCAAAAAATTTGGAACAATGGCAGGAATACATTTCGAGCATATTGGCACAACCACTCTTTCAACCAGCGAATGGAATCTATTAGTATATTACGATTTGAACACATATTGGTCTGAAACAGCAAGTCTAATCAATGGCACAAGATCACTACGGGGACTTTGTAAGATATTAACCCTAAACACATCATGTCTCAACATCATCGATCACTTCGAGAATATGGAAGGCGAATTACAACTGGATAATCGACTCTTACGAAGTAAAAGGGGAGCAATGAACATAGTTGGTAATGTTGCTCACTCCTTATTTGGCATATTGGATTCTGAATATGCCAACCAGATGTCAGATACTATACTAAAAGTAAAAGAAAATGAAGCATATTTGTTGCACTTGCTGAAACACCAAACATCAGTTGTCGATTCAACAATTAATATAATGCGCCAGAACCAATTGGTGACAAAAGCCAGATTTGAACAACTAGAGCAGGAGATTACATTGTATTCTAAGGAAATCACGAATGTCAACAAGGCGTTACTTCAAGTACACCTTTCCCAGCTATTCAATTCTGGAGCTCTACAATTAGAACTAATAGCAAATAACTTACTGAAGATGCAGTCTTTAATACTCAACACTCTAATGGATACTCAACATGGCAAAATCAGTCCGTCATTATTAACCCCAGAACAGTTACAAAAGGCAGTCGATCAAATTAACCTTCATTCACCATCCTCCTTGAAAATTCCTGTGACAGACAAGAATGACCTGCTGCAACTATTCAAACTAATGAAGGTTAAAGGTAGACTTACGCATCAGCATGTTGTTTTCAAAATAACCTTACCATTGGTCGAAAATGAGGACTTTAAGACGTTCTACATGACTGCAATACCCAACACAAGTAACGGTACCATGGTAGCCATCACACCGTGTTCTGCTGTTTTGGGCATAGCCGCATCGCGCAAACAATATATCGTACTTGCAGAATCAGAGCTTAGCTCTTGCGATGTAGTGCAACAAGACGTGTTCCTTTGCTCTAATGTGCAAATGCGTTACAACTATGGATCAGAGAGGTGTGCATGTGAAATTAATCTTTTCAACAACAAAACGACACCAGCATGCATCTTAGAAAAAACTACCACCAAATGGGCACCACTCAATAAAAGGAACCAATGGATATACGCTACCTCATCACCATCACAGGCCACAGCAGTTTGTCACAGGGAAATCATTCCCATCCCTCTGAAGGGCTCCGGGCTGCTTACGCTCAATCCGGAATGCGTACTCAAGCACGAGTTTGTCACTATAAGTGGACGACAAACTATATTCAGCACAGTGAGGTCGTCATATACACGCCTTGGCAAAATCTCGGACATGTCAGTACCCACAGCCAGTACCCAATCCATGAACAGCAAGCAATCAAATGCAACTAAATTAGACGCTATGTATGCCAATAACATAAGAGACCTTATAACATTGCAAAGGTCATTAGAAAAACACGACATCATCGAGCTACCAAACAAATTGAGGTCCCATCAGGAGCACAGTTATGCTATTGGTTACCTAGCCTTGTCATTCAGTCTCATCGCGCTAATCATATTGCTTCTTAACTACAAGGCAAAGAGAAGTAAACGGAAAACACTCCCAGCTACATCCATTAAAGCACACACAGAGAATTATGAACTTCAATCATGTCGAAATGAACACAATAGGATGACACCCTTACCAATGCCACGTCAACAACGATATAGTTTCATCATAGATGTTTAGCCTAACATTATTATCCAGATCAGGTTGTCCACACACCACAACTCTGTTGAACATCCGTTCAACGCGGGGGAGAATGTTAAGACTTACAGACAGTGAATACCCATACTAATCACAATACCATTAACTTGAATTATTTTGTTATTTTATTATTTCAAGTTCATTGATTTAAAGTTATTTTATTATTTGTAATTGTACCTCAAGTTCATTGCCTTTTAAGTAATTGTGTCTTATTTTTGTTAATTGGTATTATTTTGCTGACTTAACATTCTCACCTCCAATTCATTGCTTTAGTTTTATTATTTTGTAGAAATATAAAATTAATATAACAAATACAGCAATTTAACATTTTGTCAAATCAACATATTTTAGTTTGTAAGTTAGTATAAATAGCATAATAACACTTTAAAAATTTGTCATTAAGATCAAATACAATCAATTGTTTGCATTTTCATTGACCCATCACTCTTCAAGTTCCAAGTGCTTGAAGAGAACACAAAATAAAACAAATTAGTGTCAGACCAGATTCATGTGTTTGGTTTGAGCTCCACTAATAATCCAGTTCATTTAACAAGCTGCATAAAACTATATTGGGCTATAGGAAAACATAACAACTTTTCACACACACTACATCTTCCTACACTACACTATACATACCCAGCAAAAACTTACATTGAAAAGTAATGAGTTAAAAACCTATTATAACTACTCTTCACTACTTATACATTGGCATTTGAACTCACGGTTTTAACACGGTGATGTCATTGGAGGCAAGTTCTTACCACCCACGCTTACAAATAGGGAGTTAAATAAGTCATTACCACATTCGCTTACAAATAGGTACGTTACATTGGTATCAACCAGGGTAGAAAAAAATTCTACTCGCGAGCACAATTAGAGTCAACTCTCTCATTTTATTTTTCAACTCGCGAGCACAAATTTTTTACGAATCATAAGATTTCTGTGCTCGACTCGTAAGCAGATAACAACTCGTTTTAAAATTTGTGCTTACGAGTTTAAAAATAAAACTCGCGAGCACAAATTTTAAAATGAGAGAGTTGACTCGAATTGTGCTCGCGAGTAGAATTTTTTCCTACCCTGATAATAATCAATTTTTTATTTTTATTTTTATTTTTTTTTTTTTTGAAAGAACACACCTTAAAATTCTTTAAATAATTAATTAAATTTGTATACATGTTATGAAATTTTTTAATTCTAAAAAGGTTAAATACCACCGCTAAAGCCTTACTTCTGATCCATTTGCTAATGCTGTTCTGTGTTTCGATGAAATATTCATACATACACACATTTATCCACACATACAAACAAATAAACAGGAAAAAGATATTTTTAATTAAAAAAAATTCATACGCAAAAATAAAACTCGCGAACAATTCTTTTTAGCTCGACTCGCGAGTTGAGTTTTATTTTTGACTCTTAAAATTTGAATTCTTTTCGCGAGCAATATTTTTCAACTCGCAAAAATAAAACTCGCTCGCGAGTTTTATTTTTTAAACTCGCGAGCAGTAAAGAATATTTCTTTTCAATGTAGAAAATAAAACTCGCTCGAATTGGACTCGCTCGCGAGCGAGTTTAATTCGAGCACTCTCCGTACTCTGGTATCAACAAAACTGAATTTGTCAGTCAAATTGTGTTTTTAATTTAATTTACTTTCTAATGCAAAATTTTATTACCCTGCATTAAGGACATCAGTTAAGTATTCAAATTTTTCATACACAGAAAAAAATTTTTATTAATTAAAAAAATGGTTCAAAAAGTATTTAAATTTAATTAATGTGATAATTGAATCAATTATTTTTTAGTTGAAAGAAAATTAATAATATAATTTTGATTTAATTAATATTTAAGTTGTTTTGAAATAAATTTTTAATTAAAATATTAATTTAATATCAAAAAATATTAATTTACTTTTTGGTTTAAAACTAGATATCGAGTATCATGTTTAAGAGAAAATTACGCAGAGCAACAACGCGATATACGAAATAAAGAACAACGTCTAAGAACCAGACAAACAAGAACAGGAGAATAATTCTGGCAGTCGTGATCGAATACTTTTTTGTTTCGAAAGCAATTATATTTATAATTCTTTCAGTCGATACTGAACGAATCTTAATTTTTTTTTTTTTTAGTGTTGTAAAAACTCAAATAAATCCTTTACAACACTGAAAAAATTATTTCGATTCGTTCAGTATCGACTGAAAGAATTAAAAATAAAATTGCTTTCACATCAAACAGGTTTTAGAGTACTAAATTAAATAATCTTTGTTTAGATAAATATTTTTAATAAGGGTAATCACGATATGTAGTGCAAAGTTTGCAAACGATGCAAATGTGTGCAAAATACACATATTTGCACAATACTCGTACAACAACAAAATGCAATTTGCTTGATTTTACTTCGTTTACACTAAGAAAAACCTTGAGCAAAAAAAATAGTAGTGCATATTTGCTCAGTTGTATATAAACGCAAACAACAACGTTCGACATATGGACTGTGATATTTTTTTTTATTTGTAAAATGGAAAATTTTAATTAAAATTGTTTGTGATGGCTTTAGTGCAAATCTCTACATATATAAAAGAGACGTGTTTGTACGTAACCGCCAAACAAAAAACTACTAAACCGATTTTTAAAAAAATGTATACACATATTCTATGGACCGTAAACGTGTTTCTGTGTAGTTTCGCGCTTTTCCAATATACCTATATCGCGATATTTAAAAATAAAATTGTTCATTGGTTATGTTAGGTATTGTTGATAAATATAGTTGTTTTGAAAAGCGTTCAAACCAATATTTTTAAGCTTAAAAAATAGTTTGTCAAAGCAAAACAAATTAACGATCGTTGGAGTATATACTCTTTCTTAATTAATTAGTTCAAAAATAAACACGTACATGTCAGTTTTTATTCAAATTTACCCAGCTAGCATAGGCTGTTTTTACGACGATTATGTTCAATAAACAACTCCTAAAAGAGTCTTCTGATGATTATCTGACGAGTTACAAAAACAAAAACATCTACATTTTTTTATTTATTACTTTTTTATATATTTTTGACACGCTCGTTTTTTAAGCTTGGAATAAACCTTTTGCGACTCTCTGTAACAGTCATATAAGAATTACTGAGCTACCTAAATAAGAGCGTTTTTGAAATATGAAAATTCTATTGCCAATACAATTTCAATAAAACAAACCGACCTACGGGTCTCTTAAATAAGATTTTCCTACCGGATGGTGTGGATTTCAAAACCTTAAGGTTTGTTTGATATAAATTGTATGAAAATTAGAAGTTTTGACATAAAAACACGCTTGATGTCCTTATTTAGATAGCTCAGTTATACGGCTGAGCATTTCACGAGCCGTAAAATAATCCCTACGTGAGTCTGATACGACCCTTCGCATGCTTTTTGAAAGATTCGTTAGATAACCTCTACATACATCATAGACGATTCCCTTATGGAAGAATCTCTCATACGAACCAGCACGTTTAACAGTTTATCCCGTGCGAGGAATCGTCTACAATTAAAAAAATGAGCTCGTCGACGATCAAAAACACTCGTCATGAGATTCCCAGTAGACTCCTAGACGATTGAAAATACTAGCTGGGTAGTATTTCCAATAAAATAACTACATATTTGATCAAAATTCCACGGTCCCAATATACGTACATTACGTTCACAGAAAGTCAAGAAGAACGCGCAGCAGAAATTGAAGAAGCGAGTATCACGCTTACGAGAAAATTACACAGAGCAACAACGCGAGATACGAAATGAAGAACAACGTCTAAGAACCAGGCAAGCAAGGACAGCTATTCATAATGGTAATTGAAAAACATTTATGCGTCTGGCATTTAACTACGACCCAACAGTTGATTAGTTTTATAAAATTTTAAATCTGTACCAAGGGCCAGCAAAGTGGACCGGGTCCAGCTAGTATAAAATAAAAGCTAAAATGCTTGTGAAGAAATGAAGAAATGCATGCACATTTTTAACGGTACGTCTCGAACATAAGAATAAATTTAGGCAGAAGAACAGTACAAAAATGTTTATGTTCAAGCTTAAGCAACATAGATTCTTAAAATTCGCTGTAAATTGTTGCATTTAATCGGAACAAATTGATTAACTTGCGGGGATCCTGTATTGCCCACTTGATAGTCTTAAAATAAATTAAACAAATATTTATTTTTTAATAAAACTTTAGGAACTAACCTCTTAAATTCTAAAATCTATAGAAAACAAATGTCAAGGAAATGACTATCAATCACATTTGACAGTTTATATTAAACATTAGCTGTGTTCGTTTACCTCAAAATTTACAAAAATTTGTACAAATGTGTACTGGATTTTACTGAACTGCATTCGTTTACACAGAAATTTGCAATAGAGAGCATCTACTGAGAGAATAAAGTGACAGTTGTCAGACCAAGAGCCTGCAAATTTTTACTGAACAAATTTTTGCCAGTAAAATCCAGTAGAAAACATATGATTCAATCAGGGATGCAAAATGACAATTTTCTTATTGTACCAACATCTTAATAAGATTGTACTTTTTGGACCCCGATTGTACCAAATATATTTGGTGCAATTTTTTTTTTTTTTCTAATTTTTATTTTAAAAACAAAAACTTCTTGCATAACAATTAACTAATACATTTATTAATATTTTTAATAAAAGCTAATAGTTTTTACATATTTAAATAAAATTTACAAAACATCGTACAAAAAATATTCACTTGTACGTTAAAAGTACGTAAAAAAACTAAAATAATATAAATATTTTTATCTATTTTATAAATTTTTAAATGTGTACTTAAAAGAGACAAAACGTCTTACAATTGAGATAATAATATATAATAATATAATAATCATTTATAATAATGAGTAAAACAAAAGTGATAAACTGGGAAAATTTATAAATTGTACCATATATGTAATTGGTGTACCATTGTTCTTTTTAAAACTCGATCGTACCAAAAATGGTACAATTGTATCCTCTTTTGCATCCCTTGATTCAATAAAGTAAACAAACAAAAGTATGCAAACAAAAAGCCTACAATGTGTAATAAAAACATTAAAAAGAACAAACAACACTGAATTAAAAGTGCAGCAAAAACTAAAAATAATTATTTTCAACGTGAAACAAATTAAATAACACATATAATACAACAATAAGCTTTTTTGTGATCATCTGTTTTGATTAACCTGCAAGTTTTTGCAATTTTTCCATTGGCTTAAGAGACATTTTGGAGAGTAATATTTTGTAATTGCCCAAAATTTACTCACCTACTGGATTTTACTGGAAAAGTAAACAAACGGACCTTTTATTTCTTCAAAAAAATTTTGAAAAGAAAAACTTGGCTTTCAAAAATATATGAAAAAATAGAACACAAAGTAAAATTACACACAGATTTCACATGAAAAAATTGCACATGGGCTACACATGCAAGTAGAAATTAGACACAATATGTGTAATTACATACGGATTGACAACGCTGGTATAATTGTAAATAAATGAAGATTGTTGTTTATTTGTTTGGCTTAAGGTCATGAAAAATTATAAATAAAAAAATTTTTCCAATTTTTTTATTTTTAATTTTGTTTTTTATTTCTCATCCGATATTTCGACCATACATCGATGGTCATCTTCAGGGGCTACAAAATGCACATATATTTAATGTTAAAATTTTATAACATAATAACACAAGGAAACATCTATCAATACATACATTTAAAACACTGTAAAATTAAAAAACTACAAACAAGTTGATACGTCCTAACAGCTTAACATGTTTTCATCAACTGATATTGTCATATCGATTTCGCCTTATCGACTTTATCTTGTTTCTGTTTTCTATGTCGGATTTTGCTTATTGTGTATTTGTATATTTCAGGGTTCAGAAATATTCATACATGAATTCTAAAATTCCAACATTCATGATAAATTGTCATGATTAATGCTTGCAAAATTTTTTGTTTTATTCTCACACTGTAAAATGAATAGCTAAGATTTTTTTTTATTTTTAAGCACATGAATAGTTTTGTTTTTTATTTTCCAGTTTGTACATATGCACGTATGTGAATAAAGAAAAGTACAAAATTGTAAAAACTAAAATATGAGAGGCTAATCGTTGCTGTCATTTATGTTTATAATAAAAAGAGTTCCTCTCTGTTGTGTTTTGCTTTATTCGTGTTTAAAAACACAAAATATCGCTTGCTTCATTTGTTCTTGTTTAATAGTACGATTAGTTTTTTTATGTCTTTTTTTTTTTGAAGTGCAAATTTAGAGAAAAAAAATTTTTTAAGTGAAAATACTGCTCATAAAAAAAAACAAAAAAATAGGTATGATTTATTTTATATTTTTTTTTATTAAAGTTTTAAAAAAAACATACCACAACACTTTCAAAATAAGTAATTCATTGAAAATTTGTACTGTTGTTATATTTACAATTGTTCAAAATAAAGTTGCAAGTGTTTTTATTTTCTTAATGTATGAAAAAAACCACGAATAAACGACGCTTAAAAAAACATTTTTATCATGAACAAATCAAGGCTACAAATACTATTAAACAAGAACAAATGAAGCAAGCGATATTTTGTGTTTTTAAACACGAATAAAGCAAAACACAACAGAGAGGAACTCTTTTTATTATAAACATAAATGACAGCAACGATTAGCCTCTCATATTTTAGTTTTTACAATTTTGTACTTTTCTTTATTCACATACGTGCATATGTACAAACTGGAAAATAAAAAACAAAGCTATTCACGTGCTTAAAAATAAAAAAAAATCTTAGCTATTCATTTTACAGTGTGAGAATAAAACAAAAAATTTTGCAAGCATTATTCATGACAATTTATCATGAATGTTGGAATTTCAGAATTCATGTATGAATATTTCTGAACCCTGATAAGAATGCAAGATGAGCAAAAGAAGTTAAAAAAAAAAATTCTCTCATGTACAAATGTAAGAAAAAATAAATCTCTATTATTATCTCATGTGTTTTGTAGAAACGAAAAATAATGAAAATACTTTTATACAAGAACGAATAAAGCAAAATTTTTTTTGTGTTTTTAAGCACGAATAAAACAGCACACAACAGTGTATAAGATTTTTTATTCCTACCCATGAGTGAATAGTGAGTGAATATTTGGAACTCTGGTATATTTGCGAAATCTTATCGGTGTCTGTCTTGTAATTGAGTCTTAAGTTTGTTGGTGTGTTTACTATATGTAACATTTCTAGTGTGTATCTCTTAGCATAGTTGCTCTCTTCTTTTAATGTGCTCACATTGTTGAAGTTTGGTTTGTGGCCCGTTATTGTACAGTGGGCCGCAAGGGCAGTTTTTTGTTCAATTTGGTTTTCCCATAGCTTTTTGGTCAGATTTATGTCCTGATAATATACAAAAAGCTAATTTTTACTGCGTCTGCAAGAAATAACAGCATTATCACCTTTACATATAAAAACAGCGCATCTTTTAACCAATTTTTCGTTTACACAATACATCTCTGGAACCATCTTCCTACAAATATTCAACTCACCAGCAACGCAATGAGATTCAAAAAATTGTTAATGACGTACTATGCATAAAGTTTTTATTATATATTATCTTCTTTTTATTTTATTATTTTGTACTACTTTGTACTCCAAGTTAACATGTTTAAATGTTATTAATGTTAAATGTTTATTTATGTCAAATTACACTAGATTAGTATAGCTTCAACAAATGTTATTTTTCCAATATTATATCTGATAACTCATCTGGTTCTTGAGCTGTCATTCATAAGATTTTATATCTTGTTGCTTTAGAAAGGCAATTAATAATAATAAATAAATACAATAAAATAAATAAATAATCTTGTCTTAAGTGTTGATTTTGAAGATTTTGACAACTTATGCTAGTGCTGCCAGAAAAGTTTTTTATGTTGCCAGAACAAATGTTTAGATAAATAGCACATTTGCACAAAAAATAAAAGTGGTATGCTCACGGTCAATCATAATATGCTCTGCAAATTTACAAATTGCAAATTTTCAAAATTACCATCGTGATTACCCTTAATGTTTATTTTTAAGTGATTCATAATTCTGGTATTTTCAATAAAGGTATACATTGAGTTTCAAAAATTTCTGGGCAAGATCAAGCAAATTTTATTAATTGCTCTTCAAATATGACATTTCAGCTTATACACATTTTAAAAAAAAATCTTGAAGATCTACTGCGTGTTTCTACTAATTTTAATTATTGTGAAAGACTTCCGGTTGCTAAAAACATATGCTGAAGTTAAACAAATAAAAAATGAACTTGTTTGTTTTTAACTCTCCTTTGTATTTATTTTCGTTATTAAAGTTATTGTTGTGAATGAGTTTGACTTAAATTAGAGATGGTTGCGTTAGTTAATTTTTACTCACAGACACTTATGAAAAAAAGTTTTGTTTTTGTTACAATGAATACCAATATTCGCATATGTTCATGCAGAAATAGCGTCAGTAGTTTAAAGTTAACTCACGAGCATGAAATTATCACGGAAACACTTAAAGGTACATTCAGGCCTAACAAACATTTGACGAAAAAATCCAAAAAAAAAGCGTGACCAGTAAATTGATCAAACTTAAGCTTTATTTTTAACAATTTCTATTGATCAAATAAACTTTATTTGTAAGAGAAGATAATTGTACAATAAAATTAAGAAACTGTTAAATGATGTTTGATATAGGCAAACGTTTTGCAAAAGCAAATATTTTTTTTCATAAGGCTAGTGGTTACGTGTAGGATGTCAAATATTTAATAGGCGTGAGCATAGCTTAAGGCTATGTCAGATAATACGTTTGCTTTGCGTTCATCTAAGATGAAATATACATTCATACTTATACGAAACATGGCACACTAAGTACTTTTTAAGCAGAGCGAAGCGAAAAGTTAGGCAACTCTCATCTTTTTGAACGCTTTGACATTCAGCTAGTATAATTTAATTAAATTTTTTTTTTTTTTTTTTTTTTTTTGGCAAAATTCACATCAAATAAATTGTCTATAATATTTTTGCTTTTATTTTTATAACCAACAATTAAATGTGAAATTTACCAACCGCTTTTTTAGGTAACCAAACAATGCGTGAGTTTTTTTTTTTTTTTTTTTTTTTTTTTTTTTCATTATTTATTTATTGAATCTTCATATATTAAATATGAACTAACAATAATTAATCAAATCTTATCCTAATATTTGCTTTATGTCCTGCCAGTGCCAAACACAAAAGATTTAGTCATCACGGTTTCTGTTTACATATATAGGTGTTTATCGCTCATCTGATTGGGTGAGTGCTGCAGTGTCTCTTCTTCTTAAGCGAGTGTGGCCGCCATAATTTAAAATATTTCTAGCTAATGGATTTGGGTGCAGTTCCAGCCTTTTTAAATATTTTACTGCATATTTCGTTATCATAGTTTTTACTAATGGCACATTGAGATCCTTGTGGATATTTGAGTTTTTGACGTACCAGGGGGCGGCTGTGATTATTCGAAGAAGTTTATTTTGGCGCCTTTGAATTTTTTCGATGTTAGAAGCCGAGGCAGTGCCCCATAACTGAATACCGTAGCACCAAATTGGCTTTAAGATAGAGTTGTAGAGTAGAAGTTTGCAATCGAGACTAAGAACAGAATTTCTTCCAATAAGCCAATTAATTTGGATTGCTTTTAGTTTCATTTGAGTTAATTTCGCTTCTATATGCCATTTCCACGTTAAACGCCGATCCAGATGTATACCGAGGTATTTTACATGCGAGAGTTGGGATATTATTTGATTATTTATTTTAATAGGGGGGCATGTTTCCCGACGCAATGTGAATGTTATATGTGCGCATTTTTGCTCATTGATCTTTATCCTCCATTTTTTTAACCACCTTTCTAGTTCAAATATATGATCCTGTAGATAACGAGATGCTTCTTGACAGTTTGCGTGTACGCTTAGAAAAGCTGTGTCGTCTGCAAATGTTGAGGTATGGGTGTAGCTGCTTGTTGGCAAGTCCGAAGTATAAATTAAGTATAATAGAGGGCCCAGGATGCTGCCTTGTGGGACTCCAGCGTTAATTGGCTGTGGAGAACTTAAAAATTCGCCTTCTTTAATAATAAATTGACGACCGACTAAGTAGCTTTCTAACAGCTTGTGTATATTTGCTGGTAAGTTTTGCTGCAATTTCAGTAGTAAACCTTCATGCCAGACTTTATCAAAAGCTTGAGACACATCGATGAAGAGTGCTGAGCAATATTTTTTTTCTTCAAAGGCTTTTATTATGACATTTACTATTCGATGTGTTTGTTCAATTGTGCTGTGTTTTCTTCTAAAACCGAATTGATGATTGGGAATACATCTGTTACCATTTAAAATCGGCGTTAATTTAGACACTAGAAGTTTCTCAAAAAGCTTTGATATATTAGACAATAAGCTTATAGGTCTATATGACTCAACTTTTGTGGGATCCTTTCCTGGTTTAGGTATCATGGTAACTAAGGATACCTTCCACTCTTGTGGGTAGTATTCAAGGCGTAATATAGCATTAAAAATTAGTAGAATAATTTTCTTTGCTATGCTGGGTAGCTCCAAAAGCATTTTGTTACTGATCTTATCAAAACCAGGGGCTTTCTTGGGGTTTAAATCATGAATAGCCTTCTCGATTTCTCTTACTTCAAACCTTAATGGAACAGCTGACCTAACAGCAACATGTGGTAACTCGACCGCAGTATCGAAAGATGTATGAGGGGTAAATACGGTTTTCAAATGATTAACGAAAATATTTCCTTTTTCTATGTCATTTCGTGCCCAACGTCCATTTAAGTTTCTTAATGGTGGTTTAGTGATAACTGGTCTTTTAAGATTTCTAGCTGCACGCCATAATGAGTAATCAGATTGAGGAGTTGCATCAAGTTCCTTAAGATATTTTTCCAGAGAAGCCGTTTTTTGAGACTGCAGTAAGTTTCTTAGCCTTTTTGTGCACTCTTTTAGTAAATTTTTAAGTTGAGGGGATCTGTGCAATTGCCACTCTCTTCGAACTCTCCTTTTTTCAGTCAAGAGACGCTCGACATCAGTAGAATATATTTTACTATTTTTGATATTTTTGCGGGCTATGCTAGAATGTTGAACAGCTAGTTTGAGATAATTGTCAAAATTTACAATAGAAAGATTCACATTCTCCGGTGTTCTAAGCGGAATATTTTCAGTGCAGTGGGTACTGAGATATTTTTTATATTTTAACCAATTTATTTGTGTGGCTGACGTCACTAAGTAACCAGACGGAGATACAATTCTATAAGGGTTTGATATGGTAAGAATTGTAGGTGTGTGATCAGAAGATAATTCTAAAGAAGCTTCAACGTGAATCGTTTCTGCGGGGATGTTTTTAACCACGCCAAAATCGATGACATCTGGAATTTTTTGCTGATCAGTAGGCCAATAAGTTGGTTGTCCACTCGCGACCACATTTAAATCCATTTTAGACATTGTATTATACAAAACACGACCCTTTGGTGTAATGAGCCGTGAACCCCAGAAGGTATGTTTAGCGTTGTAATCGCCAGCGGCTAGGAAACAGGGTCCTAATGATTTAAAATATTTATAATATTGGCTTTCTGATATTGAAAATCTAGGTGGAGAGTATAAAGATGAAAGTACAAAGTTTCGATTTAGCTCTTCAACGCAAATATTCGTTGCTTGCAGATAATCTTCACGATGATCACACATTAAGTAGTGTTTGATTCGGGTTTTTATCAAAATAGCAGAACCTCCACAAGCTCTATCTCGAGGGTCCTTGGTATCATATAATATATAACCATTAATTTTAAACGTATTTCTAGAGGTCAAATGAGTTTCAGAAACCATCATTACATCAATTTGTTTACTTTTAAGAAAATATTCTAGTTCATTTTTATGTTGGCGAATGCCGTTTGCGTTCCAAAAACAAATTTTTAAACAATTCATGGCTTGTTAAGTACAGCTTGCAATAACATCGATTGCATTCTTAACATTTCCTGCATCATATTACCCATTGTATTCGTAAAGTTAGTTACTGTTTGCACTAGTGTTTCCATGGTTTTTTCTAGACGACTTAAATTAGAAACTGGGGTCTCATCATTATTTGGCAAATCACCTTGCATTGGCATATGGTTTGATTTTAGGACGTTAGCGTAGGATGTTCTGTTATTACTAGGCTGCGGTACCTGAATGTCATTAGTATTATTTTGATGTGTTTCCTGAATTTGAGGTGGATTAGGTTTCGGTCCAACCGAGCGCTTGACGATAGAGTATACGGGGCATCCTCTATAGTTGGCAGTGTGATTACCACCACAGTTGCTGCATTTTTTTACATTGGGGTCGTTTTTAGACTTATCGCAGAGAGCTGTACCATGCAATTCTCCACATACAACGCAAACAGGTGTTAAATGGCAGTATGCCTTAGTGTGACCAAATTCTTGGCAGTTTAAACATTGCACGGGACCGTTTCTTTTATGCGGCTCCTCTATCGTTATTTTCCTATACAGGATATATTTCAGACTGTAAATGGGATGAGTTTCGTTTTTTTTAAGCTTAACGTCGCCGGGTTCTAACTCCACTCGAAATAGTGGCTGGGGATTTTTTTTCTCTATTTTTAATATTAACTACATTTTTAATTTTAAAGCCCTTCTCTTCTAAAAACGTTTTTATTTCACCTGGGTCTACGCATGAATCAATGCCCTTTATCACTACCTGAAGACCTTTACTGCTCTTCAGTTGATATGTATAAAAATTCTTATTAAGTGCTTCAAATTTTGTTATTACTTTACGAAAATCATCTTCACGATTAACTTGTATTTTAGTTTCATTTATACTACCACGTTTTATTGCAGCTACATAAAAAGAATTTTCACCTATTACAGAGATCAAATTCTTTATTAAATCACTTGAGTTTTGCTCTCTAAGATATATCGGGGGTGGCTTAGAAGATTTTGTAACGTTTTGTGCTTCCGAGGATTCCTCTTCCAAAATTGCAAACCGATTTTGAGAACTTATTCTATCAGCTGTACCCTCTTTTAAAACTTTTGGGACAGAAGCAACTGCAGAAGAAGTTGGGCTGCGACCCCGTTTTAGCACTGTTATGTACCTATCCATTCCAACTTGTACTTGAGGCTTTTGACCGCTTTTCACCTGTGATACTGAGTTTTCCATCATGCCTGATTTGGGGGTAATCTTTTCATCACTTGTTAAAATCGTTTCTGCCACTGAGGCACCGCTTGCAGGTTTTATATTTTTTATTGTATTCGAATCAACCGTATTATTAGACACCGAAGGTGATACAGAATTTTCTATTGTGCCTGATTGAGGGTTAATATTTTTATCACTTATTAAAATTGTTTTTGCCGTTGAGGCAATGCTTGAAGGTTTTATATTTGTTAGTGTATCAACCGTATTATTAAAAACAGAAGGTGAGAGGGATCGCGTACGAGTAATAGGTTTAGCCGTTAGGTATTTGCTATCATCGACTCTTTTTTTTATTTCTGCATTTGTTTCATTAACACTCACTGTGATATATGCATTTCTATCATTATGCTTAATTGTTTTTGCACTGTTTGCACTCATAAGAGTTTTTTTTTTTTTTTTACTGTTTACAGTTGTGCTCTTCTTATTTGTTATTGTTTATCAACACCGAGAATAAAAAATGTGTATGTTTATGTATGTATGTACATACATGTATTTTTTTCTTTTCTTTTATTTACTTTTTTTTTTTTGTATACTTTATTTGTTCACGTAAAAATAAACCGTATGCCGAGCTTAGAAAACACGTCTATCTTCAACGAGCGCGACAGACAGACAATGCGTGAGTGTTGTCAAAATTTTTAATTGCGCCATACACCTTTTGCTTTACGCTCTTCTGTCAATAAATTGTTAAATCTTCAGTAAAAAAATTATTCTCCGGAGAAAAATATTGTTCGGAACTCATGGATGAATTCACCTTTTTGTGCGGTTTTCATAATACAAGTGATTAAACATGTCGAGCACTTCCCAAAAAAAAAAAAGCTTAAGCAACGAAAACACAATTTTACAGAAGAAGATATTTTTTATTATAAATATTTCATAAAAATTTTTTATGAAGGTTGCCGCTTAAGCTGAAATGGTTGTTTCTATTTAATCGTCAGGGTTGTCAGATGTGGCGATTTCTCGCCAAACGTGGCAACTTTCAAACTTGTTTGGCGACCTAATTTTCGATTTGGCGACATGGCGATTGTTTGGCGATTTATAAAATAGTTGGAGATTTTGTTGGCTATTTTTGATGAGCCATGAATTTGTTTTGAAATTTGTTAAATTCAATACGAAAAAATAATGTTTTTTTTATTCTAAAGGGTGGTTAAATTTTAAGGGCCGATGTTGATTTTGAATAAAACACAAATTATTTAAGAAATTATTGTAATTTCTTTATATTATGATAATATTGGTATGGTTCAATTATGTATGGAACAAAATATCGGCGAAATGGCCGCAGCGACTTCGGCGGCACACCTCCATCCGATGGGCCAAATTTTCGTTGACGCTGAGGCATAATATGCCGTTAATGTGCCGAATTTAACTAATGTGCTGTTTCCAGGTTACAGGCCATGGATTGTGTAGTAAAATTTATATGAAAACCACTCAGTTTTTGGAGTGCTTTTCATATAAATTTTCTTACACAATTAGTTGTCTGTCACCTGGAAACAACACATAAGATAAAAATTTTCATTTAGAAATTTATATTGAAACAATAACTATTTTGAGTTTTTTTTATCGTTGACATAGAAAATTACATTCAAAACAAAAACAAACTCTTAAAATTGTTTTTGTTTTACATGCAATTTTCTATGCGAACGTTAACATGTGACATCGTGGGATTGACTATTAATCTCAATTTTTAAAAAAAAGGCACTTATAGCCCTTTTGCTTTAAACCCCTCATATAAGTTCGTATCTTAAGGTTTAAATAGAAAACATTTAAAGTTTTTGTCTGCCTTGTAATATTTGCCAGAAGTTAGTTAGCAGATTTGCACCCTTATCGACGATATATTACCTTACAATGTCATGCAATGATTAAATGTGTTTAAATGAAAAGTCATTTGTGCTACTGCACGTATGATTACTATTGCATTACGTATACATAATTAATATCTACACGAAACTTGATAATGATGCTGATGAAACGTTCATCATAATTTTTTATTAGCTTCCATTTTAGTTAGCAGGTTTGCACTCTAAGGCGACGATATATTACAATTTTTACAATCGACCTTACAATGTGATGCAATGATTAAATGTGATTAAATGAAAAGTCATTTGAGCTACTGCACGTATGATTACTATTGCATTACATATACATAATTAACATATATACGAAACTTGATAATGATGCTGATGAAACTTTCATTATAATTTTTTATTTGCTTCCATTTTAGTTAGCAGGTTTGCACTCTAAGGCGACGATATATTACAATTTTTACAACGGACCTTACAATGTAATCAGTGTGGCCATTTAAGCATTTTTACAGCTAAATTTAGCATTCATTTAGCACTTGGCATCTTATTAAGCATTTTTAGAAAATGGGTTAAGCTTTTTTAACATTATTTAAAAGATTTGGACGAATGGTTTTATTGATTTTACCTAATTGTTTTTATAAATTATAATAAATTTTGACTAAAAATAGTTGTAGCCAAAATTAAATTTCGTATGAAGATGTAAAATTCTTATGTTAAGAAACATCTTACCTGTCTTGTTAAAAAAATCGAATATTCAGGAAATATTAGAAATGCCCTCATCATGTTGTTTGTAATATCATTTGCCCTTTGATATTACGATATAAAAGTACAAAGAAATTTCACTAGTGTAAAGCTACGTCCACACCTATTAAATATTTGACGTTCTACACGTAACCCCTAGTTTTATTAAAAAATTATTTGCTTTTGCAAAACGTTTGGCTAGATCAAACCTCATTTAACAGTCTCTAACTTACATTAATCAAATTTTTTCTTACAAACAAAGTTTAGTTAATCAATAGAAATTGTTAAAAATAAAGTCAAAGTTTGATCAAGCAACTGGTCATACTTTTTTGGATTTTTTCGTCAAATATTTGTTAGGTATGAACATAACTTTAGTGTTTGAAAAAATTTTTTGCTCTAAACTGCTGAAAAAATAATAATTTTAAAACATCAACTTCTCTATGACTTTCAACTATAAGAAATAATATGATCAAAAAAATGTATAGCATAGAAATAAAATCATTTAAATTTTGCATGTATCAGGGGTTTGCGGGCCCACTAAATTTAATATCAACTACCTGTGCTACCTCTTGTTTAAATATAACCAGTTATTTAAATTTCGTTAAAAAAATTACTCACTAAAATGCATTTAGTTTGGAATAAAACTTCAAACTAGTAATATATTCTGGTAAATATTCAAAAAAATTTAGCAATATTTTTATAATTTTTTAAAATAATTTTTAACATTTTTTTGGCCATGTCTAATGCCGGATTTAGCTGTAAAAATTTTTAAGATCTGGCCACACTGAATGTGGTGCAATGATTAAATGTGATTAATACTTCATTTACACCTAGACAAAATCTAGTACTTAAGAGATTTTGAGCGAAATCTTGTTCATTTCTTCTAGATTTCCCATACAAAACAAAATCTAGCTCGTCACTAGATTTTGGCAAATTCTCACGAAATCTTGCAATACTCAACGATACAACTATGAATTTCATACTAATGTACTAAAAAATACAGCTCTGAATAAGAAAAATCTGACAGTTTGACAAAATAAAAAATTATATATAAAAAGAGCGGGGAAAAGTTAATTTGCGGCAAATTAATAATATACAAAAATAAGAATTTATGAAAATGGATAAGCCAATAATAAATAAAGGGTATGTAAATTATATTAATATAAACTGTGTAGCATTACATTGACCTTAATTGACAGAAAACGTACCTACAAAAAGTAAAACAAGTGGAATTCCAACGATGAGGCGCTTTTAATACTTATAATATTGTTTATTAAGTTTTTATTTGTTTTTGTTTGTTTTGCAATAAAAATGTTACATTTAAAAATTTTAAATTTTATCCTTTATTTGTTCACCTTATGGGTTATAGTCGTAAGTAAACTCCTCGCCACTTGGGTGCTCTTTTTCCGTATCAATCGTCCTTTCCAAGGTATCATTGCGGGTAGTACATTTACAGCAGTTTGTGAAACCTTGTATTTAACAAATGCTGTTTTCTTTACGCAACAATGTTAATTTCGATTGAATTTTTTAGAGAATATAATAAAATTTGTTTTTGGCTTTCCATTTTTGCTAAGTAATAAATAATAGTTTACAATACAATTTCTTTCCTTTTTCAATCAGCTGTTTTTATTATGAAAACCATGTCCTACAATATGTCAAAAACATTGGTGTAAACGCCAAAAAATTTCTTTAAGATTTTAACTAAAATCGACTAGATTTGTGTAGGTGTAAATGTAGTATAAATGAAAAGTCATTTGTGCTACTGCACGTATGATTACTATTGCATTACGTATACATATTTAACATCAGAGATGTTAAAGTTGATACAATTGTACTTTTTTGGTACATTTTTACCTCCTCAAGTACCGTTGTACTACCGTGACTCATTTGGTTCAATTTAAAAATATGGCACAGTTCCCCCTTTTTTAATTTTTAGTATAGCAAACAAATTATTGAGTCTTTTTCATTGCATTAATTTTTTTAAATTATTATTTCTTTCATCAGGATTTAAAAATCCTTCTTTAAAATTGCATTTTTTTATTTATGCAATATGCACTTAAAATTATTGACATGGTTCATTTAGAAATGCAATCAGAAGATGCTCGAATGCTTGTTTTTTACAGAGGCTAACTTTTTTGTTCCGCCAAATAGCACGTAATTTCATTTTATCTATCGTAGACCTTTACAAAAATCACGAAGTGGATATATATATTTCTACAAATAATATCAATATTGATATTGTTAAAGAAATGAAAAAAAATGCAAAGCAATTTTATATAAAATTTTGCGAAGTTTTGTGAACCAAAGTCAACTTTAATAACGAATTTTTAATGTTTTCCATAAATTTGCTCCTGAAAATGTTATTTTAGGTAAAACAAGTTTATTTGCCAGATATGTTGGATATTTGTCAAACTTTTTGTGGTGTCTAGTGTTAAAAGTTATCATTTCATCGAAAACTTTGCAGAGTAGAAGAAGAAGCAAAAAAATAATCTTCAGCCGTAAATTTCAATTTTTTAGCAGAATTTGTGCCCCCAAAGCAGCACGTTGTTTAGAGCACTCTTTGATCCTATTTTTCTTTTATGTTTCTTCTCCGTTTTTAACAAATAGCGAGCAAAATTGCCGCCACACAATCGTCGTCTACATTCATGGAAAACAAAACAAAAATGAAAAATATGATTGTGTTGTCAATTGGCAAACAGAAGCAAAAATTGCATGTTTGCCAAACAATTTGTGTGGTTTATTATGCCCTTCACAAGCTGATTCCTCTATATGATACTTCTAACACTCAGCCAAAGACCCTTATATAATCAGGCCGTTTTCTAAAAAAATTTAAAATTTGTATACCGTTCACCACAGAGGGTATATATATATGTTCGTTTTTATATAAGTTTGTCATTCCTTTTGTAATTGCTACAATATTAATGTTAGGCCCTATAAAGTATACACATATCGAGCCCTTAGCGCCAAATTATCGTAAGCGACAAAACACAAATTTTACAGGAGAAGGTTTTTTAGTTCTTTTTTGATATGTATACATAAACTTAAAAATTTTTTGATGCGACATATTATAATTTCGTCCAAGCAAGCTACCGACTACAACAAAATAAAGTTTGCTTATTGTGCATTGGTCCTTAAATTTTTAATTTTAGCAATAAGAAAAATATTGAGAAAATGTCGCTTACGATAATTTGGCGCTAAGGGCTCGATATGTATGTATACTCTGAGTCTTTATGAATAGCAAAGTTGGTTTAACGATGTCAATCTTACCATGTGTTTGTTGAAATGGGATTTCCGAAGACTCTTATATAAACATTGCTATACATTTATATAAGATATAGCACGGAATAGCTTGCTATTATATTTCAGCCAGATCGGTCTACAAATGCCTAAAATATGAACACAAAACCACTACTGCCTGAAATTTATACCCATTAATTCTTCTTTAAATATTATTTTTTTTTTTCTTTTTTACCTGAAATAATCTTTCTTCACGAAATTATAGTTTTGGCACCATGGCATCCATATAAGCTAGGAGGAAAACATTTGGCTCAAAAATTGTTCATATATATGAAGTATCTAATGTTAAAAATGAGCCAAATCAGTCCACAGCTTCACCTGCTCCCCACGCGAGAGAACTCTAAATCTTAAAATCATGGTGTTGGTATGAATTTTTACTTAAATTGACTTGACCCAAAATTTTGCTTTTACCCATAAAATTTTTTATGGAAAAGAGCAAAAATATCTAGTATAATTTTTTTAACAATAGGGATGAATATAAAAATTTAAGCTTTCTTGTTTACAAAAATGTTTTTTTTTCTGTGCTGCATAATAACAAACATCAAAAGATTTAAAATTGTCTTATTTTGAGGACTGAATAAAATCGTCACTTTTTAGAAAAAAATCAGCAAATCGGCACTTTGCTAATTTCGGAACCTAAAATCGTCAAAATGACGATAAATCGTCAAATCTTACAGCCCTGCTGACCATACTTTTTTACTTGCTTTGTTAATATTTTAATTGAATAAAAAGAGATGAATTACTACTATGTATCCTTTTTTTATTTTATATCGAAATTTTGGTACAATTTATATCAATTTGGTACATTTTTTTTTTGCATTGAGACGGTACAATTTAAGAATTGTAAGACAGTGGTTTTAATCCTAGAGGTAAAAACGTAAAACGTGTAACCGCCATCTGTTGCGAAATAATGTCACTAATAGTTGCAAAAGCTTTTTAGGAAAAAACTTTGATGAAAAACTTTTTTAAAAAAAAACTTTTTCCGTTAAAAGCTTTTGTAAAGGGAATTTTAAAACTATTTCCTCTAACCAAAGAATGAATGCTTATGATATGAAATCATATATCATATGATATGAAATACTAAAACGTTGTTTTTTTTCGTAAAGCAGAAAAACTTAGTTAATACGTGGTTGAAGTAGCTGAAGGCCGTTTAATTAACGACTTACAGCCTGTTTTTGTAAAACACTAGTGTTCTCACTTGAAGTTTTCGTATTAAAACGAAAACGTTTTAAAATTGGTTTTTAAAAAACATTTAAAAGCTTTCGTCTATTCATGTTTGACATAAATAGAGCTTTTTTCTATCGTTAAACAACATTATTGCCAATGCGTTTATTTTCGTACCTTTTCATGCTTCTTACATATAAAGATTTTGTGTTTAAGGTTAACCCTGGCTTTTGTTTACAAAAATAAATTATAAATTTAAAAAACAAAAACTACTATTAAAAATGTTAGTAAATTTGTAAAAACTAAAAATGTTGAATTAAAATGTTTACAAAAATTGCAATAAATAAACGCAATATATGAAGACGATTTTTTGCTACACATCAACATATAGAAATGGTGAAGGTATTTGGGTGATAGCACTAATTTTTTTAAACATACGGAAGAACTTACATACACACATATATACATACTTTTTAGCATTTTTTGAACCTGTAAATACATATTTATGTAATTAGTAGCATTTAACCCGCTACTTTATTAACATCTCCTTTTCTTTCGTAAGTATATTTTTATGCGAAAGTTTATTTTTCTAGGTTTTAACTTGTTTAAATGCTAGCATTTAATTCGCTACTTTGTCCGGTCCTTTTTTATGATCATATTTGTATGCCAAAGGTTATAGTTCTGCTACTAACATTTTTTATCTTATGGGATGATAACCACTCAGGACCTTGCAGCTTAATTTTGAGTCTCTTCAATATTATAACCAATTCAAAAAGTACCATACGCAGAACACAAGAGTAAAAGAAAGACATTTAATTTCTCGTATATATCTTTTTTGATACTTTTTTCTCCCCGTTGAACTATTAACAATTTCAATATTGTAGTGGGAATGGAGAAAAATGTTTTTTAAAAAAAGTACCAAAAAAGATATTACGATTTTCGCTCCTTAAACGTTTGAATTTTGAAAAAGTACCAAATTTGATTTTGCATTTTTTAGATAAGTTTCGAATGTGATATAACTTTTATTTCTATGTTTATTGGCTTAAAAGATGAAAAAAAAAAGAACCAAAATACTTCCTGAAAGTGGAGAATTTCAAAAAAGTACCAGACACTCGCCCCCTTTTTTTTTAAAGATAACGATAAATATTACATATCATTGTATCTCTCTAAGTTTTGGAAATACCGAATTCAGCCTTTTTCCCCCTAAACATTCGACTTTCCAAAAATCCCGTTTTAGTGGATCTATTTGGGAAGAGTCCAGCCACCGGTACAAATTTCAAGTTTTTAGCTTCAGGCGTTTAGGCTGTGCGATCATGAATCAATGAGTCAATAATGTTACAATTATATATACATATATATATATATATATATATATATATATATATATATATATATATATAGATACACACACCTTTAATAATATTGTAAATAATTTAGGGTCCTTTCAGTAAAATATCCTCTTTATTATCAATTTATTTTATTAATTTTTTTAATAATATAAAACAATAATAAGACGCTATCATTAAAATGTTTAATTTTTTTAGTGCAAATAGTGCAAATCTTGTGAGAAGTGCTTAAAAACCATATTAAACACTAAAAATAAAGAAAAAACTAAGAAAATAATAAAAAACGATACAAGTTTACTGTACGAAAATCAGTAAATTATGAAATTTTATAAGATACATGTTCCCTTGTTTGAGATTAGGATTAACATGAAGAAATGTGCTCTCTCACTCTGCCGACGTTCTCTCACATATTATCTCAGGTGAAGACCAGTGATGCAAAATGTGGCACAATTGTGCCATTTGTGGCACTTTTGAATGTTTGTGGGCCCTGTGGAAGTCTGTTTTGGCTCTTTCAGGCTCCTTTGGCGTTGCGTTGTGTTTTACATGATTAGGGCCTTAGTGTGTGGTATTAAAATGAAACAAAAAAGAGGAAAAAAAATGCTTAAACAATGTGAAATTTTATTTTTGTTCTTAATTTATTAAAACACATGCACTATAATTCTATGCAGTACCATCGGTTTTATTCAAATAAAAACAAAAAAGTCAAATAGGAAAATAAAAAAAATGTTTGGCACTATCAAAGGTATATTGGCCCTTTAAAATCGTCATATGACAAATATAAAAAATTACGCTATCCCGATTTCGTTGTTGAAAAATTATTTGAATTTTTGTATTAAAAACTACTAACGAAATTTGCTAACTTTCCGGCACTTTTACAAAGTAAGCTGTATGAAATTTGTAACTATGTGTTTTGAAATGTTTGCTCTAATATTGGATTTTTTTTTTAATTAAGAAAAAATTAGTTTTTATCCTGAAATATACCACTGCGCTATGGTGCAAAGCAAAACGGCTAAGAATAAAAAGAAAGAATTTCATTATTCTGTTTTGGTTTTATGATCAGCTTTTAATTGTTTTATTTTTCTAGGTCATCATCCAGACTTGCAATATTTGTTGCAGTAATTCTTGAGGTTATTGGTGAGAGAGGTGAGAAGATTTTGTACCCAAATTAATGTACTCTGAAATTCAGTTTTGTTTTGTAATTCTCACACTTTTCAACTTGAAGGTGGCTGTTGGTGCTATTGTATTTACATATGTATGAAATATTCACCCTTATCGTTGTAGGCGAATTTAAAATACGCATGCGACTGTTTGGTAATAGATTAAAGAGAACGTGAACTTATTTCCTTTAATCTATTACCAAACTGTCGCCGGCGTATTTCAAATTCGCCAAGCACGATAAGGGTGATTAAAAAAGAAGAGGAAAGACAAGATAAAACTACAAAAATTTCAAGACAGGAATGACTGTTGACGTCATACGCAGATTTTTAAAAAAGGATTGCGCCATCTGTGTTTGTTGCTTTATGGCGCATACCTAAATACACCTTAACTGAAAATAGTGGAAACATTGAGACATTCTTATACTTTTAAAAAGAACTACAATATACTCCCTGGGATCATAACCACTTTCAGTGTTAGAAGATATGTAAACCAACCATAATGCACGATGTTAATTGTTTTTGCCCAACTTAGTTTGACATTTCTTTATTTCAGTGTTTGACAAATTCAAACATGGAGAGGTACACAATTGCGCAGCGCGTTAAGATTGTTGAAACGTTTTACGAAAATGGGCGTTCAAATCAAAATTATTTTCGTGCACTTCGTGATTTTGTTGGTCAGCATAATCGAACTCAGTGGATTCGTTAACAAGTAGAATCGCCGCATTTGGGCAAATGAGAATCCACGAGTAATTGTTGAAAGCTGATGCATCCACAAAGAGTGACTTTTGTGTGCGGTTTATTGGCTGGCGGCGTCATCTGGCCGTACATCTTTGGAAATGAGGTCGGCCAACCTGATACCGTGAATAGTGTTCTTGTAGCCAGAAGTTGTGGATATGGACCTGCACGATATGTGGTTCCAACAGGATGGTGTCAATTGCCACACAGCCAACGAAACTATGGCTTTTTGCGCGAGAAATGCAATGGCCGTGTTATCTCACGGTGGCGATGTTAATTTGCCACCACGATCATGTGATTTGACAGCGTTGGACTTTTCTCTTTAGGGATATTGAAAAGAAAAAATTTACGCCAAGAACAAATCAAGAGCTAAAGGATGAGATAATTCAGCACATTAATGACATTGAACCTCGATTATGTCTCAGAGGCATTGAAAATAAGGACCATCGGATAGATGTATATCACCGATGCCGTGGCAACCATTTGACCGATATTTGGTTTCACACATAATTGTCATAGATTATTCTATCATAATAAAAAAAATTATATTGATTCTCACAAAACTTTTTGTTTTATTTACAATTAACTTCGTGCGTTTTGGTTGGACCCACCTTTTATAAAAACAGTACAATTAAAAAAAAAATATTTTGAAATCAAGGGGTTTTTAAAGAAGTGTTTTGAAGTGATCGTGTGTGTCCTAAAACTTTATTTCCAAGAATGTGCAAGAGCGTATGATAAAGCAAAACCCTTTTTCCCGTAAGAGGGCGTGAACACCCAGCGGGAAAACTCAGAAGACCTTCTAACTTCTGGCCTTATTAAAGGCCTGCTTAAAAATTTTTTTTGGTTTTATTACCATTCTTATCTAACTGCTAAAGAATGCCTCATAGAAGGCCTTGACTCTTTCATATAAAAGATAAGATACACATTCCACACTCGCTTCTATAAGAAGGGAGAAGAGAAGGGGTAGCATTTTTTGTTTTGTTTTTTGCCAAAGCAAAAGTAAAAGAATTAGTAATAAGAATGCCTTCTAGAAGGCATCCTTATTCCTTCTTTCTCCCGATGGGCAGGCGTGACCAACTTTATCCCTTAAGAGGGGGAGAATTCCAAAGATCAAATTTAAAAAATCTTTTAACTTGGACCAGTCTTTTGGCTATAAATTAGTTTTGGCCGTGTTGAGATCGCAAAATATTTAGAAAAATTCGCATTTAAACGAGAACAAGATGAAATCGAGAAACGATTAAGATAATTATAAAATTTTATAAATTTAGCTTTAAAATGTCGTCCTATACTTTGATTTCGGGTCTCTTGTTATGCACGATATTAAAGTTCCAAATGTGTTAGAATCCATTAGAATCCAAAAGATGTTGTCCATATTTCAGAACTATTCTTCTTTATGTTAAAGATTTTAAAATGTCTTTTATATTAAACATTACCTCACATACATTCCCCATTATGCAAAAAAAAAGTTAAAGTGCACATTAGTTAACTGAAACGTTAAGCCTAGGAAATGTGAATGGGCTTAATGTATTGGTTACCTAATGTAAACTTTAACTTTTTTGCATAAGACAGATAGTCTTTAATTGCCAATTTTGACAGATTTCTATGCCGTTTTGTGTTTATATTTTCGATAATTTAGTCTTCAAAATTAATACTACTAATATTATAAATGAAAAGTTTGTCTGATTGTTAGTTTGTGGCTCGATCACGCGAAACCCGCTTAATGGATTTTGATAAAATTCGGTAGACGGATAGCATATGGGACAGTTTCAAATTAAGGGTACTTTTTAAGAGGTAAGACCTGGGTAAAATTGACACTTCTGTCTCTTTTTGCTAAATTTGGTATACACATTGCATATGCTCCAGATTTAAATATCGAGTACTTTTTAAGGAATAAAATTGGTACTTTTTAAGGGGTAAAAACGGAATAAGTTTGGTACTCTTTCTCTTTTCGATCAATTTGGTATACATACCCTACATTAACATGCATTGTACTTTATGGCATAGCTGTAATGATTAGTAATGATTACTAATCATAATAATTAGTAATTGGATTATTATTTTTTTGAAAGGTGAAGTAATGATTATATTGAGATTATTTTCAGATTCGCACGATTACTAATTGATAACGATTACAGATTATCGAAAAATAATCAAGATTAATAAAAATTACGAAAAAATAATCAAAAAAGTAATCGAAAAATAATTTGACTACTTTCGAAGATTACTTTTGATTGTTTTTGATTATTTTTTTTTTATTTTGCGAAATTATGGCAATACTGTTTAATGTTAATTGTTTTTTTTTTCATTTTTTGTTATTATTATGGATGTTCATCGATTTGATAATTGATAACCTGTTTCCATTCTTCATGATTCTGCATTCTTCTTATTTATCAGGAGTTCACGGGTTTGTGCTCTATTTGTATAAATTATATATATCTTTTTCGAATATTTTTTGGTGAGTGTTAGTTGGTAAAATATAACCATCAGAGTTTTAGAAACTCCTTACAGTTTTTACGCCAAAAATTGTAAAACATTTAATTTTGAAAGGAAAATTAATAATGTGTCGACTATGCCCGATTTTTTTGATATCACTGATGATGATGAGCTTATGAGTACATTTATTTTACTTTTTACTTTAAAGATTTGACTTTGCAGATGATGAAATTGAAGTAAGTTCTTCTCCACAAGAACAGATTAAAGTTGACCAACGATCCGCAATAAAAGATCAGTTCTTCAGCAATTTAAATGATAATGCAAGTGCTGACGCGATTTACCAAAAATAATTTTTACTAAGGGATGCATTTATTTTTTTAACACGCCCTTAACGTTTTCAGCTCCAGTTGAACGACTGTTTTCATTTGCCGGGTTCGTCAACAGTCCAAGGCGGCAATCTTTGTCTGATTTTTCTTCTGAAAAATTAGTTTTAATGAAGGCCAATTGTAAATATATGTAAATTATAAAACTTTTTTTCTGAATTGAATGTATTCTGAATGTATTTTTGTTTTCTTTATTATTTTTCCACGTATTTTTCCCTTTTTTGTTGATTTAGGAATATCTAAAATTGTAATTGGTTGTGTTGTTATTGAAGTGAATATAACTATATTTTGTATACAAAAACTATCTAATTTTGTTTTATTTGTTCAAAATTTTTTTACGTTTTAAATGGAAATTTTTCAAAATAAAATTTATGTATAAGATGATGCCATTCTAAATTTTAAAAAATAATCGAAAATAATCAAATATAATCCTTGAAAGTAGTCAATTATTTTTTTGATTACTTTTGATTATTTTTGATTATTTTCTCGTAATCCTAACTAATCTTAATTATTTTTGAATTAGCTGTAATCATAATTAATTAATAATCAGGAATTGTTAAAAAGAGAATTATGTAATCAATACCATTCCTTTTAAAATTCAATCTAATTGATTACTAATCGTAATCCAAATTTAACAGTTCGCTTTATGGGGTCTAAAATGAGGTAAAGATGTTACTCTTGGTACATTTTTACCTTTGGTACTTTTTGTGTTTTTGAAAAATTTGGCATAGAATACTATTTCTGGCCCAGATTAAAATGCAGGATAGTTTATTTGATATTGTTACGAAATTAGATTTGTCTAAGAATTATTTATGGTTTTAGTTATAAGTTATCTGTTAATTATAGTTTTATGTCATATAAGTTACTATTTTTATGAACGCAACTGTAACTAAATTTTCTAGCAATTGTAATTGTAGACTTTAGATTTAAAATAATTCGAACATAATTTTCTGGAAAATACTAGACGGTTCTTGAATCAACTAGGAATAGTTTTGAACTATAAATACTGGCTGACTCATGAAAGTTTAGTTTAGTTTTATTGGAGACATTAAACGGTTCAGATCGCTACTTACAATTGTGGTTAAAATTTGTGAACATTATAATTAATTTCAATAAAGTTTGTTAAGTTGAACTCGTGTTTGTATTTATTTTGATTTGCAATTAAAAGAACTCAAAGGTTAAAAACCTTAACACGTTTTATTAAGTAAAAACGTAACAATATTAAAATTTAAAAAATTGGAACTTTTGGCACGTTTTCTCTTCTTGATATATTGTCCACTGGCAGGAATATTCATATGAGATACCCCTTGCTTTTTATTGGGGACAGTTGAATGTCGGTTGCTCAATAATATCGAGTGCTTAAAACTTATACATATGTATGTATTAACGAAAAAATAATAATTTCTATAATGTTGTGTATAGAAATGCAGAAAACTACGTAAAATTTCTGTAATTTTTTTCTAATTTCAAGTGAACAGAGTCACGGGTAAAAGCTAGTATATACATAATTTAAATGCAGATACTTAACGTTATGTTGGTGACCATTTGGTTATTTTTAGATTATTAAATTCCAAAAAATCATGAATTTTCGGGCGTTTAAAAAAATCTTTGTTCCAGACCCGTCGTTTCAGCCCAAGAAACAACGCAGAGTACAAAAATTTTTTTGTGTAATTTCATATGATTTTAAACAAATTTGACCATAACGCCGTACAACTTTCTTGTTCAGTGGTGGTAACACCGATTGACTTTTAACAAAACTTAACTAGAAACTTTCATTAAAAAGAGCTTTTCTACATGGAATAAAGCAAAAATAAACAACAAAAAACAAAATAAAAAATAACAGGTGATTAAACACAGGTCAATTTAAAATATTTGCCTTAAAACAATACAGACGGAGGAAAGAGGAATTCGAAAGAGTCAAACACCGCTAAATAAAATTCAATATAATTTCTTCTTTCATTTAGTCAGTCAGTCATTCACTTACTCTCTTCGCTACATTTCGATTTGTTGTTTAATTCGACGGATTATTTCAAAGTGATTTCATAAAATATTCCGAGTGTATTCTATCTAATATACAAAAAAAAAGTAAAATACTGGTTTAAAATTATTTAAAAAGTTTATAATAATAAAGAGCATAATATATTAAATTATAATAGTAAGTGTTTAGAACTCAAGAAAAAGAGCAAAAATATGGCAAACAAAAAAAAACAAACTCGGCGGATTTAAAATGCAAATGCGAATTAGCAAAAACGAAAACATGCCTTTACAGTAAATTAAAACATTTTGTGCGGATTTTAATTTTAAACAAAACGAAATTTTGGCAAATTATGATAATTTATGGCATCGTATGATAATGTTTAAAAAAAAATATGTACCACAAAATGGAATTTTTAAAACCGGCGATTTACTTTTTTACTTTATTTATATAAAACCAAACAAAAGTACAGTGTATAACATAAGTAATGATTTTAGTTTTATGACTTAATTGCTAGAATTAAATAAATGTTTAAATCGTGTGTGTTTTAACTGCAAAATTAAAATTATTTTGTATAACCGGTTTTAGTTTAAAGGGACTTTTTTTAAAAAAAAAATACCTACAAGGTTTTTTTTAAAGTAATGCATTTCTTTAGTTAGGAAAAACAATAATAATAAAAACAATAAAAAAAAAATAAATTAGAAATAATAATAATTATTGTATGCATATTTGTGAAAACAAGTGCATATGTATGTACATATGCTGTTTTTAAACAATACAGTGAGTGACAAAATAATGCGTAATTGTTTTAAATAAAACAAATGGAAATTTATTCACCCAAATAAACATTGATTATTAATTTTCATTAAAAAATACATTTCATTCAACTTTATTAATAACCAGGATTAGTTGCTATATGCACCAACAATGCTAAAATATGCAAGCAAAATAGGTCAAAAATTCAATGATATATATCTACTTAAGAATATGCAAAAAAAAAGCATATACATATGCACATTAAAGGGTTGCGGTCCCCATATAAAAAAAAAAGTTGAGTCAGTCATCCCCTGGGATTAAAGATTGGTTAAAATATATTCCAGAAAATGTTTGCCACGCCTCTGGATACCGCCCTTTTTGTTTTTTGTACACTGCATCGCCATTTGTAGTTCGATCATAACATATTGCATATCAGTTATTCATGGCTTGTCTATAGTTTCATTTTCGCCTTTGTTGACATTTTAATCCGACACCAAATTCTGGGCGCCACTGATGCCATCTCGGATCGTACTCCACTAATGTCCAATTTTTTGGACGTGGCAAGAAAGCCCTTCTCAATTTTTCAGGGGGTGGCTGGCTCAATTTTTTCCTGACCTCCCTTAATGTACATGCATATTGTAAAAATCAATATTGTTATTTCGGAACAAATCTAGTTTACCAACGCTCCTTTAAAATAAAATAAAAATAAATAGAGTGATAGAAAATTGAAAAATAAGAAGAAAATATGAAGTGGAAACAGTCTTAGAAACGCCCAGTTTTCGAGTGATGGAACTCTGAAATCATCACTTTTCATTAGTGATGTTACGTTATTTGTAGAGAAAAATTATTTTTTATTTTTATTTTTTAAGTTATGTGTGTTACGTTTTATAGACTTGTAATTTTCTGAAACAAAAGACGTATCAGCAATGAAAGTACATACCTTTGTATTAAGTGAAACAAACATTTAATGCCGTAATACCCCTTTCTTAAGATGACCATTAGCTTCTTCAACACAGTACTGTTAAGTTGTTTAGTTTCGAATTAACTGTGTTGAGTTATAAGCCGTAAAAAAGGCATTACATTACTTTGTGCAAATCATCCTTACATATAGCTTTGGTAATATATGGATCGCGTGGGCTCATACGGATCATATTTACAAAAGGGTCTCTAATTTAATTTCCTGAAAAATGAAATAAAAGTTAAACAAATAACAAATAACCACCACTCGAACACAAACACCAAATCTTGTACCCAAAACGAATTGGTTTATTAAACATTTTGCATGACTGACGACCAAAGTATGGGAGTGGCGTGATAGGGGATTCTGCTTTTGTTTATGAACAGCACAGCTTTAAAACAACATTGTATCAAAGAAGCGTATTCTCCAAATAGCAGCCAATGTTCGCTCTTGCGAACAGTGAAACAAACAGCTTTAATTTAGTAGAAATATTATTTTTTATTTAGGGTTTTGATTTATGTTTGGTAATTTAAATTATTTAGACAAATCCCCTTTATTTAGTTTGAGCATTTTTTAACAATTTATGTTTTTTTTGCAGTTATATAAAAATCTTCCTAAAAAGCGTCCCCAAAAATAACCCTGCAGGCAAAACATAAAACACATTTTTGATTTTTTATAACGGCTTATAAAAATTAAGACTTCATATTAAATAATGGAAACATTAAAGTTAAACAAATAAATGTACAAAACTTTGTAACTTCACAATCAAATTCAGTAAATTTACTGTTTGGAAGTACGAACAGTGGCCGAAAATGGGTTGAAGTTGTTCGTACAAATCATCCCAAAAATCGATGTTTGGTGAGAAATATGAGTGATCACAGATTTTCATTGTTTTAAGAGTTTAAAGTTTTTCATACAAAATCAGCTCAAAAATCGATGTTTGGTAAGAAATATGAGTGATCACAGATTTTCATTGTTTGCTGTAGCGCTTATAGTTTTCGAAAAAATCGAGTTCACAGTTTTTCATACAAAATACGAGTTGAGCTTTTTGAGCTCATAATACTTTTTTAGCTCATTATAATATAAAGTACATCCAGCTTTAATATCTCTTGTCAGACATTTTGCGACTAATTCCATTTTCGTGCTAACAGTTAACTATAGAATATGAAACGGATATAAAATCTGAACGTTTAAAAAAAATCAATGCTAACTGTTTTCTTAAAAAAAATGAAATACTCTGCTAATTTTTTCTTTATCAATTGTGATGATACGTTATGTTGTTTAACCCATTTTTCGCCGCACCAAGTCAACTGACAATAAACGAAATAAAATTTTAAGTAACTGACAGAGAAAAAAACATTGCAACAAAAAAACAGTAAGAGTGCTGGTGATTATAATCACCGGTCGGCGAAAAATGGGTTAAGAAAATTATGTACTTGATGATACGCCATTTTGAATGTTGTTAATAACTTGGTTATTTTTTAAGGTAGAAGTTTAACATGTTCTTAACTTTCGTAATGTGATTCACTACATCAATAAAAAAGTCAATTTCGAATTTTTTGATGATATGTTGTTTTGCATTTTACATTACGATATGTATATACGATATTCACTACATTTCTGAACGTCTATATATGGCCAATATTGGTATCATTTGAAAGCTTTTGAATAGATCTTTCTGGATATATAAAATTAATTTAAAAATGTTTTAACTCTTTAGGTCCCAATAAAGTTTTTACAAAATGTAGCATCAAATTCTTACGAAAGAACACTAATAACCTAAAGCTTCCCTGCATAGCCGGCCTTCGGCCGCAGGTAAGGATATTCTCCTCTTTGGTATAACAAAAACTGGATTTGCTGTATTTAAAAATATTTTGTATGTACATACATATATCCAGAAAGATTTATATAAAAAAATTATGCTTTTCTATTTAATAATTTCTTCTTATTTATAAATTTCTGTCACCATAAAAATTTCATAGTAAATTTTTCAATTTAAAAAATAAATTTTTCGAATTCAAATTATCAAATTTAGCGCAGATCGATAGAATATAGGCTAAAGGGTATTTTTTTAAACGTAAGGAACTTCCGACATATTACTGTAAAACTTGATGTCATACTAATGAAGAGTGTTTGACATTTTTTGGTCTACTATGGCGAACCACCATGCAAAAACTAACACCAGAACAACGTTTACAAATCGTAGAAATTTAATTCCAAAATTAACGCTCTGTTCGCCAAACTTATAGAGCACTTCGTCAAGCTTGCGGTGCACATAATTGTCCCACTGAATAGATTCATGACCACATTTTCTCTTTTGGATATTATTCATCCAAAAAGATCTTGGACCATGCGTACAGAAGAATAGATCGCCACTGTAGACGTGAGTATGACAGAGGACTCGAATTAATTGATCCGACACCGTTCACAGCAGCTCGATTTCTGCCCGTCCACTACTTGATAAATTTTGAGGAAAGGTATTGGCCGGCATTCGTATAAGATCCAACAATTTAAAGAATAAAGGCCAGCGGACCATCGATTGCGTATTTTGTTCGCTTGATGGACTGAGAGTCAACTTGAAGTTAAGCCAGATTTTTATCGTCAAATCATCTTCAGCGAAGAGGCTCATTTCTGGCTAAACGGAAAATATTATAAGCACGGATACGAAAAACATACTAGGAACCACTTTGAAGCCTATTGGAAACTAAACAAAGAGATACGAACAGCAACTCGTGCTGTAAAAACGGCACAACTAAATCGTCAATGCCTGGAAATCGAAACACTACAAAGTTTACATAATGGTTTTAGGTTAAGTTAGGTTAGGTTAAGAAGGGTTATGCGCCCAATGGCACACCTTCACTCCAGAGACCAATGCGGTCCATTGTGAATCCCTTGAATATAGAGGGAGAGGAAAGAGAGAAATAAAGGAGATTACATATAGCTTTAAATAGTTAATAGATACCAAATAGAACAAAAACTTCCACTACAGTCCCCTTATCAGAAACAACCGTCCTATTTTCCTGACAAGCCCCAGTAGAACGACTGGATTATATCCAGCGATACACCCCAGTTCGTCTTGAAGTCTGTCTCCTAGCCATTTCTGCCTGAGACCTAGAACAGTGGCACAGTACATGCTCAATCATCTCTAGCTCCTTCGAATCCTCGCATAACCTGCAAAAGTCCGGTTTGGTATTGCCCCATTTTCTCCTATCCAATCCTAGTAGAACCCTGGACATGACGATTTAAATCTTCACAAAAAAACCAAAAGTAGCCACCGGAATATATAAAAAAAACTTCACCAGCAATTATGTTAGCCGATAATGATGAAGCTTTATTCGAGCTGACGATAAGAAACCGCCTTTGGGAATATTATAAAATTATATACCGATGACGACAGGTCAACTGTAACTGGAACATCTATTACGAAGTGTGAAGTGGAGTTCGCTATCAACTCGCTGAAGGATTAAAAACAACAGGCCCAAATGAAATTCCCTCCGAATTTTTAAAACTAATAGATGGTAATAATACGCTACTGCTAATGGGGCTTTTTAACTACGTTTATGATGAGGGTCAATATCCACAAGATTGGTTTAAGTTAAAATTTATCACAATACCAAAGAAAAAAATGAAAAAAACTGCAGTGAGCATAGACTAATTAGTCTAATGTGGCATGCGCTGAAGATATTTCTTAGAATAATACACAGGAGAATATATGCTAAATGCGAAACTGCTACGGGAGAATCAAAATTTGGGGAGCAATGGATACACGATTAAGTGTTCAGACACTTATTCAAATTTGCCGAGATAGTCAGAAGGATGTTCTCGTAAACATATTGCATATGTTTATGAGAACGATGTCAAAGGACCGTACAACATGATAAGCATATGGAAACGTTAACGTTCATTGGAATAGATGAGAAAGAAATTATTTTACAAACGTATCTATATGGGAACCAATCGGCATGTGTTGATATAAATGGAAAACTCATGAATGTAATTATCATATGAAAAGAGGTCAGACAAAGGAGTATACTATCGCCCTTGTTATTCAATGTATATTCAGAAATAATTTTTCGTGAATCAGTTGAAGGAAAAGGATAAGCATACAAATAAACGGAAGACTTATCAATAACAAAAGATATGCCGATGATACCTTATTAGGAGGGACTAATTGAAAAGTGAAGCGTTCAAAAGTCACGTACTTTTTCCCACATCCAATCCATTCCAAAAGTCAACCTCAACCACTGTCCTTTTCGGGCTTGGTGTCTCCTGTCACGCTAACGAGTCTCTGACAACCGACCATGGGCGGTATAACCTTAATACTTGCACGGATAAATCCCTGCACTTACTTTGCGCGCCTGGTGGCGATGTTGGCATCCCCAACAGGAGAACCGGACGCTATAACCTAATATTCAAGATAGGACAGGATATTGTGATGAACGAAGTCTGCTAAATGCCGTTAAAACTAGAAAGCTGGTCTTTTGTCATCGACCAGACTTTTGTTGCAGCAATTCTTGGGTTTATTGCTGAGAGGGGTGAGAAGATTAAGGAGGAGTACTCAGTTTCATGTACTCTGCAATTCCGTCTTGTTTTGTAATTCTCACTGTTTTTAGCTTGAAGTTGGGTGCATGTGTATTTATATACAAAATATAAAAAGAAGAAGAGGAAAGACAAGATAAAAATACAAAAATTGCAAAACTATAATTTCATAATTTGTACACTAATGCAATTTCAAAGAATAATTTTTAAAAACTGCAAGTCTGGACGATGACTTTCTGGTTTATAATAGAAGGAGAATAAACTACTTATGGTATTTGTGTTTCTAATTCTTGCATTATTGTATGATCGCTAATATCCGAATAACGGATAGGCAGATAAAAGAAGAAGATATATAAGATCGAATATTTTTAAGTTTATTATACATTTTTTACCGTCTTAGAAATTTTACATTTACATACAAAATATAACACTTCAAATTACTACTCTCATATTTGTCACTCACTGTATATTTAAAAAAAAATTCCATATGTGCAAGAATATTAATATATACAATTTATTTTTACTGTCTTGTCGTGTTTTATTTTTAGTTTGTAATACGAATGCTTTAACAGAAGTAATTTTTTGTTTGAAAACAAACACCGTCATTTTTCCAAGTAAATCATAAATGGGATATTCAATTCAGGTAAATAAGAACCATGGATAAGTAAATAATAATATATATATATATATACATATGTAGATATCGCATCCAGCTTAATTTTCGATAATTATTAAAAACTGTTAATAAAAATAATTTTAAATATTTTTATTTTAAACAAAGTATGGACTTAATTTAGGAGGTCCTAACTTTTACAACTTTTTAGGATTGTTTTTAAAATGGTAGCGGTGTCACCTTTGTATACCTTGTTAATCTTATTGGTGTACTTGTTAACGTAACGTATTTAATAACATTTACAATACCGCAACAACAAAATGTATTAAACTTTTATTTACTACGTTGTGGTTGTAACCAGCGTTACCGTTGGACATTTTCAAAAAGTAACAAAAATGTGATATAAGAAAAAAAGGCGGTACGTGTTCTAAAATAGGAAGAACTACACAAAATAATGTTTTTGCACGTGTTTTGTTTAATTTATTTAATATTTCCAATAACATTTTAAAATGTTAAAAAAAATCCAGAAAAGATTATATCAGATGTAAGCAAAAACTTTTTTATGTGATTTTAATTGACCTTACCTTGCTGAATCCAAATCTGATAAATGATTGGTTCTATCATGTCTAGTTTTTAAAAAGCCTTTGAGTCATCCATATAATTTTTTTTTCATATTTTCAACTGTTTCGAAGTTATTCAGAAATTAGTGGCAATATATTTTTTGCAAAATTAGTACTATTTTTGTTTTCAAAAATTCATACAAAAGTTATAAGGACAAAAATTTGACATTTTAATCATTAATCTAAAAGCCACGAGTATGAATAAAATACGGCATATTTCATGTAAATCGTAGAACAAATGTTAATTTTATGTATTATTCATTGTTGGGGGTATGATGCTAATATATATATTTCATCATGACTTGGGAGCGATATGTACGATTTGGATGCTATTACAAGCGAATGATTTGGAATTAAATTTCCTTTAAGGCATCAAAAAGAAAATACACGTTTTCAAAACTTTACAAAAAAAATTATAATAGCAAAAAATTTACATTTTTATAAATTATCGAAGCTACCCAGCAAAAACTTTACTTACCTGGTAAGTTACTAGGTAATATTGCAGACATATGAACACCACTTATTTTTCGGCTGAATAACTACTTATTTTTGTTCGAGTTGTCCACAGAATTCAGTAGTTACAATATACTTACTAGAAGTCACAAAATATCTAGTTATTATGTAACTACCAGTAAGTTGAATTGTATGTACATACTTACAATATACTTACTAGAAGCCAAAAAATAACTAGTTTTCATTTAATTGGCGCTAGTTAATAGATCTTATAAATATTAGCAATTGGCAATTGGCGAGGCATATGTGTGTTACCAACCATAGCAAAGATAATTGCAAAAATAATCCTTAATCGCGTTAAAGAGCACCTAGAAAATACCATCAGCTCATGCCAAGCCGGTTTTCGCAGTGGATATTCCTGTGCGGATCATATCAACACCTTACGAATAATCACAGAGCAGTATGTGGAATTCAACTCCAAGCTCCATCTTCTTTTTATTGATTTTGAAAAAGCTTTCGATAGTATTAACCGGGAGTTCATATGGTTAGCTTTGCAAAGAAGAGGTATACCGGAAAAACTTATATCGCTGATCAAGGAAAGTTATAACCAAGCCAGATGTTTCGTTCTTCACAAGGGGAAGCTATCTGACCCATTTATGGTGCAAAGTGGAGTTCGCCAGGGATGTATATTGTCTCCTTTGTTATTCCTTGTCGTGATAGAAGATGTTCTAAGTTCCATAGAAAATAGCAGCCATGGTATCCAGTGGCAAATCAACAACAAATACCTGAACTACTTGGCATACGCAGATGACATATGCTTACTTTCGCACAGACTTTGTGATCTAAAACAGACAACACTCAATTTGCAAGACTAACTGCGCTGTACAGGTCTTAAAATAAATACGGGAAAAACAAAAGCACTAAGTGTAGGAGTTGACTCTCCATCAACACTAAATATAGGCGACCAAATTTACGACTACACGCCCAACTTTTGCTACCTGTGTTGTGAGATTGACGAAAATGGAGGTGCCGACTTAGATGTAGAGAGTAGAATAAACAAGGCAAGATCATCCTTTGGCATATTAGCCCCAATATGGCAAAACAACAAAATAAGTCTTCGCACTAAGCTTAGAATTTTCGAAGCAAATGTCAAATCGGTACTTCTCTACGGATGCACAACCTGGAAAGTTACGAATATTATTACCCACCGCCTACAAACATTTGTCAACCGCTGTCTCAGAAGAATTCTTCGCATTTTCTGGCCTCGGACAGTCTCTAATGCCGACCTGTTAGTGCAGTCAAGACAGATTCCGATAGAAATTGAAATACGGAAGCGCAAGTGGCAATGGATTGGTCATACACTACGACGAAACGACGAAAACGTGGCGAAACAGGCACTTCGATGGAACCCATTTCAACAATCTGGCCGACAACCTGGCAGACCACGTACAACGTGGCGACGTTCCACCGAAACTGAGATGAACAGTCTTGGCCTATCTTGGAACGAGTTAAGATGAACGGCACAAAATCGGGTCCGCTGGCGATCAGCTGTTATTGGCGCCCTATGCTCCAATGGGAGTTAGAGGAACACATATATATATATATATATATAAATATTATGGAGATAGTACCCAGTAAGTAAATATTCAGTATTGAAAACAAGACAACTTATAAGTAGTTATTTAGCTGATTATTAGTAAGCAAATATTCATAACTGAAAATAATAGTAGTGAAAAGTACTTACTGAGGTCATTACTAGCAAGTACTTATTGAGGTTTTCAGAATAATGATAATTGTAATGACAACTTCTTACCAGGTAATGTATGAAATAACTACGACCTATTACCAAAATTCAATTATTCAAATTATTACCTGGGTAGGTATATAACGAATAAAAAAAGTCATAAACCATGAAAATGTTTATTTAAATGTTATATAAAAATCAAATATTGCGATTTTTCGTATCAAAAATCTTAAGAAAATTAAATTTGTTGAATTTTGGCGATTTTCGGTGTATAATTGGCCACGAAGGTGAAAAAAATCTGACAACCCTGATTTATACAGGCATACGTATACGCCATGGTATAAGTATTTATTTCATCATGGTATACCGCATACGCACAAAAGTAAGCGGTACTTCCCAAGAGCACTTACTTATACGAATAATTAATATGTACACATGTTATATTATATGTTCGCAATATATGCATAGGCTTATTATGATAGACAAAAAATTATTTCAGATAAGCTTGCTTACATATATATTAAAATAATTACAGTTTATTTTTAAGCTGGGAGTTGTAATAAAACAGAAAGTTCAAAAAGTATCTCATTATTTAGTAAAAAGTAGCAAAAAAGTGGCAAGCACTACAAAAAGTATCACATTTGGTTGAATTTTGTAAAAGTAGCAAAATAGTATCCAATCAGTCGAAAAAGTGGAAAATTGCTACTTTAGTATCACCAACGGTAACGCTGGCTGTAACCTCTCACAAAAAGCAGTAGTAAACGTCTGTTAAATCAACCAGATTAAAATAGTCGACAAAACTCTATCTCTTTCTCAGCCGATTCATTACTTTACGATCATATCTGCCAGATAAAATTGGTTGAAAATCGTCAAATTCTGAGGAGAAATTGGCAAATGGACTTTTCTCAATCATCACAAAAATCGTCATTGTAAAACACAATTAATTATTAATAAGTTTTGAAAATGGTTTGTTATTTTTAGTTTCCGCTTCTAATGATATTAATATATATGATTAATAAAAGCCAAAAATAAAAATCTCGCTTTCATTAACAACGAGTATGTATAGTTTAAACTTCCATAGCGCTTTATTACAAATAGCAATGAATTCGAAATATAAAAATATTTGAAATATTAGAAATTTGAGTACCCTCACAATATGCTGTACGTAAAATTAACTGAAATTGTAATATAAAATAAATGAATAACCAGTTAAAAACTGGTCTTCTTATTTTTCATTTATTTTTAACGAAAAGTTCATTTATTATCAAAAAATAACTGACAAATTCTATAAAAACAAATGAATTTCCTGTCCGCTTGTTATTCTAATGAAAGAGAGAGAGAGAATATTTATTTTTATTTACTTGCCCCGTTATACATGTTTGTTTTACTTTTGTTGTGTACTGACCACTTTATTTAGAGAAGAACTTTCATTTTTAAGACACGAGCAGCATGCCCGATATGGTATTCACAATTATTTTACCTTAAAAATTTGATGTATTTAACTAAATAATTTTAACAAATAGAATACGGGAATTTTCTACACAAAACAAGCAAATCGTTTTTTTTTTTACTTTTGCTCTTTGCCACAGATCTATAAATAGATAACTGAAAATTTATATTTTGGTAGTTAAATTATATAAAATAACTGAAAATTCATTTGTTTTTACGGTATTTGTGGTTAATTTTTTATGAAATTCGCGGTTGAATTTTTGACAGTAAAAATTTAATTAACTTTTCGTTAAAAAATGCAAAATAAGTAGATCGGCTTTTAAGTAAATATACAGTTGTTTTAAATTTTATTTTCATTTAATTTTACATACAGAATACTTTTATTACACTAATGTGCTCTTAGTTTTTTGAATAAATTTTAGAATCAGTTAAAAATAAATTTGCTTGGAATTTTAAATGTTTATTTACTTAAAAATGACTGAACGGAATACTTCTTGAATAACCTACAGTCCGTTACTGTAATAATATTGTGAGTGTAGTACAGTTTCTTTAGTTCAGTTACTGAATTTCGAACTGGAGACGTTACTTGATAAGGAATTAGTATTATTGGAGTTACACCAACAAAAAAAATTTTGAAAAGTGTTGTCATTCCTTAAAAGTTGGAACTTTGTTTTATCTACGTGTAAAAAAAAATTAGAAAAAGATTTCGAAATTTTTCTACAGCGACTGCACAGCGACTTTTTGCAGAATTTCGGTTTTATTAGTTATTTCAATAAACAACCCCATTTTTGGGTTACACTAATATATCCTCCATTTTCGAAAGAACGGTTAGCACCACTGGATTCAGTCTTCTCGAATTAGGTTAACCCGTCGGGTGCTATTGTTATTTGGTATTCTAATAAATGAATTTTCAATAAATAAATATGTGTTAAAAACTGTGGTGTAGGATATCATTTGGTCAGGCTTGACTTTCTTACATGTTTTGTGTAAATAATGTCGTATTTATTTATGTATATCTATTGCGAGATGGATGATGAACCACCTGAACATCTGCTGTGCAACCGTCCCTCTTTAGGGTCTCATAGACAAAAGTTTGTTGGGGAACCTATTATGGGTCATATCGAAACTTATGCTCTCCCAGATAGAAGAATAACTGGCTTCGTACGTAGCCTATATCTGTAATGGTGAATATCGTGGCTGCAAGCAAAATTAAAAATTACTCGTTTAAAAACAAAATATTCAATTTTTTTAAAAACATTTGCATTTAAGAAAAATAATCCTAAAATTATAATCGGTAAAGCCCAAACGCAGGCGAGTTTTTGCGATTTTAGCCTATTTGGAAACAATGGACAATCATGGGCTCACAAAAACAAAGGTATGTTTTAAGATTAAAAACCATATGCCAAACGGACGGATTGACATCGTTGGATCCCTTTAAAAAGTAATTCTGAGTCGGTCGGTTTACTAAAAGACTGGTATAAATTTCTAGGTATTAGATTGCCAAAAACGTATGAAATTGTTTTTTCCTTAATTTTTGCTTAGATATACAATTTGAAAGCTGTAAATAACATTTATCTTTAATGACAACCTGCTTTGGTAAAAAAGTTTAGAGTAAAATTTAATTTTAGATGACGAAATTGAAGCAAGACGTTGAGTATACTGATAAATATTTAATAGAATCTGGAAATTATTTCTGGTAGTGTATAAAGTCATTCCTAAAAATTGAAGGAATAGAACTATTACAAAATGTAGCTCATAGAATAAATTCGATAAATAAAAAGATGGATATTTAAAACAAAAAACCCAGAATTTTTAAAAAAAAAATTATTTGTTGCGAACGCTCTTGTAAACTTTTAAAACAAATTTTACATGTATCAAATTATGCCTCAAGAAGGCAAAATATGCGCTATAAACTTAAAAAAGAGCAGCAAAAATACTCTTTTAACTAAAGAGTAACATATGCAAAAATATGCCCTTACAAATCGATGCCAAAAGACATAAAAAGCTCTTAAACGGATAAATATATTGTTTCTGCCTTCATTGGTCGCAAAGGGAAAAACATGTAATTGCATATTTATGGTTTCCCTGCTAATAACGTTTGTTTTAAATGAAATTGTGAAATCAGTAATACTCTGTGTTTATCAAAAAATAATTTAAATGATAATAAAAATTTATTACATATAAATACCCCTAAAATTTATATATACATATCGCTCATTTACTACAACAACGTCATAACTCAAAAAAATCCATTTCGAGATAAACGCGTTTAAAGTTACAGGTAAGAGCTGAGTGTTTAAAATTCTTATTCACTTTATGGTCTTACTTGTATAATATTTTTAGCTTTTCTAAAGTATTTGGAAAAAGTTTCCTGACGAGCTGGCCTAAGCAACCAGCGAAATGCGCATAGAAACTAGCTTTCCCACAACAATAAATTTCAGTGTTTTTTATCATAAATTGGGATTATTAGCACATCATTAATAAATGAATTAATTAATTTGAATTTGTTTTAACCACATAGAAAAAATAAAGATACATTCCCTTCCAACGGGAAAAGTATAAAATATATAAAGATGAATTTTATACACAATATAAAGAAAAACATAGCGAAAAATTCTGCATCACTAACTCCAATTTTTCATTTTTTGAGTTATGATGTTCTTGAAGTAAATGAGCAATATATATCGTTACCTAACACGCAAAAGGCCATATTTAACATTTTGAAAATTTTACAGGAGAAGCAAAAAACATTTTAAAATGGTAAATTAATAAATTGCCTTAATCTGTTTATAATTAATTTGTCTTATTAAACCTACCAGTGGTTTTGACAAATAACAATGTTGCATATAATGAAAACTGTTAGTTTTGTCTATTAGTGTTTATCGTATAATATTTTGTAGATAGGGCTTTTTTGTTTTTTGTTAACAAAATCGCTAATTTTGGTCGAAAAATTCCAAAATTTGTTAAGGACATTTGTGTTGTACTACATCAGAATCAATGAAGAGTCGATTTTTAATTTTTGGTTAGTTAGTTCCTTTTGCGTTTTAGGTAACGATATATAAATATATATTTTGGTTGTTAATCGGTTTGTTTAAAAGGCTTAAAAAATATTTGTACTGGTACAAAAAAGTCATACATAATTGTTAAACACAAACGTATAACTGATTTAGCCAATTGAAATAATATCTGTCCATCGTCGCGACACTTAATTTTGATTTGACGGGAGGTGCCAACAAAAACCTGTTAACAGTTTTTTTTATTTATTTAAATTTATGGAAATTTAATAAATAATATGTTATTGAAATTTATATGTTTGGATAGCGTTTTAATATTTAATATAAACAAGATATTTAAGCCGTCGCACATAGGGGCTTTTTGCCAATCTAGCCGGACATTAGGCGAAAAATTAAATTTAAGAAATGTAAAAATGTAAGTACGCAGCTCGACAGACAACAAAATTCTGCATCGTATAGTGAATTTTCAAGTCATTTGCTTGAGACTTGTGGTTTTGGGACACTGTTAAAGTCAAGAAAGTTGAGTAAATTGCATGCGTGTTTATTGACTTTTTACGGTTTTGGGAGGTTTACAATATATTTTTTTGTGGGTAAACGAATAAAGATTTTACATTGATTTTTTTTTTCTCTGAAAGACTATATTAACAGCTACTTATAAAAATTTTATTAGCAATTTTTATGGTAAAAAAATTCGTTCGAAATTAAAAAAACGATTTTTTTGTTCACTTTTTTGTAAAAAAAAAAATTTTAAGGTTTTTGAAGGTGCAACCCTTAGAGTCAATAAAAATGTTAAACATCACGTTAAAATTTGAGATCTCTACTTTTAAATTCAAGAAAAAAACCTAGCGCGTTGTTGCGCCATTTTTTTTAATGATTTTTTGAAAATTTCACCTTTTTTCTGTTTTTGCTCATCTTGCATAGGTACATATGATATAAACCCTTTCGTCAGTCATAAAATGTTTTGGTTGTACGTAGATATTTTTTATTTAAATTATTACATCTAAGAGTAATATTACCTGTGTAAAAAAAGGAATGTGCGAACAGTACGTAACGGTATATTTGTGGGGCTACTTCAAAAGAATTTAACAATTTGAACATCAAAAGAGATGAAGACGTAGATGCACTTTCTTTCGGATTATCTACTTTGCATGCCAGAATTCGACTTTTTGAGAGCATATTACACCTGTCGTATAAACTCACAGTGAAAAAGTGGCAATTAAGATCGGATGAGGACAAAACTATTGTAAAAGAGAGGAAAAAAACTATCCAAGAAAAATTTAGAAGTGAATTAGGGCTAATAGTGGATGTACCGAATACTGGCTTTGGAAACAGCAACGATGGCAACACCAGCAGAAGATTTTTTTCCAATCCTGAATTAGCTGCAGAAATAACTGGAATTGCATTGGATTTCATCTACCGAATCAAAGTTATTATTGAAGTAATTACAAGTGGTCACAAAATCTATTTGCACAAGTTTGCCGATTATTGCTTAGACACTGCAAAACTTTACGTTACTCTATATCCCTGGCATCCTATGACACCTACAATGCACAAGATTTTAATACATGGTACAACTGTAATGAGCGAGGCATTGTTGGCTATCGGGCTATTATCAGAAGAAGCGTCTGAGGCACGAAATAAGCATTTTCGGCTTTACAAGCAGAATTTTGCTAGAAAGTTTTCGAGGGTTCAGTGTAACAAAGATATTATAAATAGACTTTTGCTCAGTTCTGACCCACTGATTACTAGCATAAGACCAACTCCAAAAAAAAAGTCATTACCCTTTACGAAAGAAGCAATTTCTTTTATGCTTCCACCTGTACTTGGCTCTGAAGAGAATTCCGATTCGGAAGAGGATTTTGAAGAAACAGACGAAGAAGAACCATGGCACTTATCATTATCTTAGTGCAAAAGAGAAGTTATTGTAAATAAATAAGTTATTATTTTAAATAAAATTAGTTGTCACTATTATAAATTAGTTATAATTACGAATAAATAAATTCTTTTCATATAAATTAAATACTATGAAATACATAAGTCACATAAAATCTTAAAAATGAATATTTTTTGGAAATTAGCAAAAAAAAATTTTTTTTTGACAGGGTCGTTCCGGGGGGTGGGTTAGGAGGGATACCTCCCCCTGCCCATAAAAGTTCAAAAATTTAATTTTTATAGAATTAAGGCGTTAGTAACCTTTTTCTTTTAATATTTACATTTTTTTTTTTAAATATTATTTTATGTAACCGCCCACAAAAAGGGCGGGGCGAAAAGTGAAATTTTACGATCTCATGGGTCCAATTTTAGGGTTTTTAATTTTTGCCGATGTTAAAAGTTGTATTTGCCAAACAAAAGTATAGGAAAACTTTAAAAAAATTGAATTTTTCAGAGGTAGGACTAGTTTTTCTATGGGGAACTTTTTCCCCCTTGGTCCGATTTTAAGTATTTTTGATCTTTACCTGCCTATGACAATAACACATATTTCTGCCAAGTTTCATCAATCTAGGATCACTCAATAACTTTTAAGAAGCAATATAAGCTAGAAAAAAAAGTAATGTCCGGCTAGATTGGCAAAAAGCCCCTATGTGCGTCGGCATATCTGGTTAGAATTAGCCAAAAATGTCATTAAAAGTAAAAGCAAATTCAAAAATATTTTATAATTTTGTTGTTCCTTTTTTTCATTAATTCATATTGAGTTTTTATAATTCAAACACTTCATATTTTGTGGCATTTACATTTTATTAAAAAAAACAAACATTAAACGGCTGTTTTTCATAAGTTGGCAACTCGTAAACAAGAGTTTAGCAAATCATTAGCCAGAGTTTGGTAAGTGTATTATGAATGAACTTTGTGCTAACTTAATGCCAAATTTTCATTATGAATACGACTGTAACTCTTTTTATGTATATGAACTATTAAAACTGTTTTTTTTATAAACTTAAAACTAAATAAACAAAAACAAAACATAAAAACAAGTGTTATAAATTCACTTAAAATCACATTTATATACTTTTGGATTTTGTTTAAATAAAATTAATTGTTAGCCCGTTTCAATTTTGAATGAAGATTTCCTAACAGTCATACAGGTGTAAGGATTCCATTTTTTTTTAATAAGTTTTGTTACCAGTGATGCCAGTAGAAATAAAATAAAAATCCCTACGTGTCTAAAAAAATCCTATTTGTTCCAACAACCAAAAAAAGTTTCCCTACACGTTTCCCTACAGTAATAATTTGTCTTTGGCAACAGGTAAACAAATACATAATTTGTTAACATTTTGAAAATATTATAATTAAAGCAGAAAAAAAACTAAAATAAATATATTCATTCAATACACACACATATAAAAATACCAGGGACCGTAACAGTTATTCCTTTTTTTCATAAAAGTCAGATGATAACAGTTATTTTTTGATTATTATTTTTTTGAACAAAAATAACAGTTATTTTTGATTTTATTTTTTTGAACAAAAAAAACAGTAATTTTTTGATTTTTATTTTTTCGATCAAAAATAACAGTTATTTTATGACTTTTATTTATTTTTTTTTTATTTATTTATTTATTTATTGATCACAACCCAGTACAAAGATAAATCTTATATTAAAGTACTGGATTACATGATTTGGTATACAAAACATATTTACAGTAATGAAAATAAAAACTTTATAAAGACAGTGAAAACTTATACATATGTATATAATATTTAAAAAATTAAAAAAAAAAAAAATAAATAAATATGTATAAAATAGAATAAAATTTAAAATTTAACAACGTAAAATTTAATTTCTTTAGTAAATATTGTTATTTTTGTTGAAAATATTCAAAGATACAAAGGTATTAATATAAAAATGTTGTTTGGATAATTCTGTCTTATATCGTTGTTGCATGATGCGATTGCCCCTATTTGATCTAAGAAAAATTAGTCTGTCGTAAAGATATTTTGGTTGGCCTGTGTATATAATTTTATGTAGGTATATTAAAGATCTGCATTGTAATAAAGACTCAAAGGACACTCCATAAACTTTCTTGGCATAATGTGATATTCTATCGAACCGTCGAAGACCATATATATAACGTGTTATACTGTTAAAAGATACTCTAAGTTTACGCATACTGGTAGAATCACAGTTTGTGAAGAGTTCACAGCCATATAATATAGTTGGCACCAGATACGTTTTAGCTAAAAGCATTCTAATTTCAATAGGTATGTTTTTTTTGAGCAAAAATAAAAGTTATTCTTTAAAGAAATGTACGTGTTATAATTATTTAGTTGACTTTAAATATTTATTTTAATGTCCCAATGATGATCACACAATAAATATTTTAGGACAACTTAATAATTATAACACATACATTTTTTTAAAGAATAACTTTTATTTTTGCTCGAAAAAAAAAATCATAAAATAACTGTTATTTTTGATCGAAAAAATTAAAATCAAAAAATAACTGTTATTTTTGTTCAAAAAAATAAAAATCAAAAATAACTGTTACTTTTGTCCAAAAAAATATAAATCAAAAAAATAACTGTAATTTTTGATCGCAAAAATAAAAATCAAGACCTTAAAAATCATAATATTTTATCATAGAAAAGTTCATAAGGATCAATATGGTATACGTTAATCATTTTGCCAGTATTTACTTCTATATGTATTTCCATTTTTTTTTTTTAAATTTCAAAATAACTATTATTTTCGCTCCCTGAAAAATACAATTTCAAAAATAATACGGTGTGGTAAATTTAAATTTTTTCTTATTGGCTGAAACTTCACTATAAACATTAAATATATCTCCTTTAATCTAGAAACAAAACATAGTCAAACTGCGTGCTTGATTTTCATGTCCTAATCTTTTGTCCTTTTAAAAGGACTTAATATTCTTCAAGAATACTTATTTTAAATATTTTTTTTTTTAAATGAGTATCTAAATTTTTTTTAGCAAACTCGGTACCAAATAACAGGGAAGGCTCTAAAGAATTTGAAAAAAAAATATTTACTTCAGTTCCCCTGAACAAAAATAAAAAAAAAATCCTTTCAAAAATATATCCTTCCATATCCTTAAAAGTTTTCAATACATTTTTCTTAAAAATTCGAAATTGTATGATTTTATCTCTCTTAGTTTAGAAGGTGTGATGATTTTTCCCCGATACAAAATTTCTATTTAGAATTTTAATTCATAAGATATTCGCTTTTAATGTTCGCGTACATTTTAGCAAATGTGCGTGCGAATGCAAATAGCAAAAATAAGCGAATAGTACGGAAATGCGAGCCCGAATATTCGCCGCCCCTTATATTTAAGTACATGGTTTTGGCACTTGTTAAAGATTGTCAGGCTGTTAGGACTCATTGAATCGGGTTTCTGTTCAAAAGCACTACATTTGTACGTTAATGCTATTTATTGTATATAAAAAAATTTATAGCCTATTTCTAATGTGCGAAAGAATTCTTTCGTTCGAATAAAAACATTGAAAACAAAAACAAATTCTAAAAATTTGTTTTTGTTTTCAATGTAGTTATACGAAAGAAAGAATTCTTTCGCACATTAGAAATAGGCTATTAGCTTCTAAATGAAAATAATATGAATATTTACGTGTTTTTCCACAATATATTAAAAATTAGATAATAGTTTGAAAATTCCCGACATTTGCCTTTTTTTTATTTTACTTTAAACTAAAAACTTTTTGGCTGACTATTTAAGTCATATTGCCAGGGTATCACATGAAATTTTGGAACCTCAACCACAAGTCCTCGTTCGACATAAACCTTCGTATAGGAAGGCGAAAGCTTCCAGAATCCACTCCAGAGTATTTTTGGTCTCCACAAGTAAACGTCTGAGTTTTTTATGGTTCTCCACCAGTCACGTTGAGTTATAAATGGCTCTCCACCAGACAAACACGTTAAAACATTGAGGTTACGAACGATTGCACAAAGTCAATGATGACAACCGCAAAAACTGTAAATCGGTACAGTTATACGACGCCAAGCCATTAACCAATGCGAGGTGACAACGCAAAACGCACGAAAATTAGACAAACAAGAACGATCTGATTGTCCTTAAGAAATAATGGCAAAGAGCGCGAGCTGCTTCCCCACTCAGAGCAGTTTTACGAGTGCCTACATTTCCCTTAAAATAAAATATCTTTCCTTTTTCCCTACGCTTAAAAATTTCCGAAAAAATCCCTATAAAAAGGAAAAATTTACTACTGTTGGCATCACTGTTTGGTACACTGGAATTTATAACAATTTTTATATTGGTCTTATAAAAAAGAGTGGACCATGCAAATTGAAGATAAAACAGCTCATTTCTTTTCTTACTGTGAACATCAGTGATGATAGAAAAAATTCCTTCGCTATCAGTATTGAATTGTGACAATGAAAAATCAAAGATAGCTAATTTCATCTAAAGGGGGAAAATGACATTTTCATTCAAATTTTTCATTTTGGTTTCTTTGCTTCAAAACGTTTTGACAAATTATCTATTTCTTGCTCTGGAAAATTAAGTTCAATAGAACTCCATTCTTGTAAAAGTGATTTTTACAAATTAACGTTAAAATCAAAGCTGAATTTTATTGGTATGATATCACAAATCGCAAAAGGTTGCCAAATCTATATAGTTTTCGAACATTACTCAAAAGTCCCTACATTTCAATGATTTAAAAAAATCTGTCCTTTTCCCTACTGCCATTTTTTTTATAAGAAAATCCCTAAGAATAGGGCGGTTTCCCTACGTATCACAACACCCGCCGGGGTCTGCCTGGTTTGTAGTGATTGTAGTGATGTCTTTGTAATATCACAACTTGGTCTTCTAAGGATATAGCCAATCAACGTCCATTTGCGTCTCCTGAATTCCACTTTTATATATTTTTTGTTTGTTAGGCTTAGTAGGTCGTTCGTTGATGTAGTGTTGGGCCAGTAAATACATAAAATACGCTTAAGACATTTATTGATGAATGCTTGAAGCTTTTTTATGTTAATGCCGATTAACATTATACGATTTTTGTCGTGCGATTTTTACCTTATAGGCGATAGGAAAGAAAGAAATTAATAGGGGTATACAAGCGAGTGTACTCTTCGATTCGTTTTGTTTGCTCATTCGTTCTCTTATTTGATGAAAACTGTATTTAAGTTCGGTGGCACAGAAAAAGTTGTAACGAAAATCGTATATATAGATAGTCTATTAGTGCGGGGGTTGCGGGTTCGATTCCCACCAGAGACTCTGGTCTCCTGCAGACAAGCATAGAGCTTAGCGGGATTAGCATAAGAAAAAGAAGACATGTCAGTTTTATTCATTCTCTTTTGAGTATTTTACCAAAAATCTTTTGCATTAACACGATGTTCTTCCAAACATTCTGTTTTCATGTATAAGTGTCTAATCTTCTTTTAATACATATTGAAAAACATGACAAATCATATTAACAAACATGAAATTTCATTTTATGTCTATTTGGCAGCCTCTCTTTCTTCTCTTCCCGATTGCCAACAAACAAAACAAACGTGTTTGTTAGACATGTCTGAGAAAATGCCACTGCGAAAATGCCACTCTTGCCCTTTTTATTTGTGCATTATTGTCGTTGTCGGAACCACCATCACTGCAAATGATGCTTCCAAGAGAGCGGCTAATGTTGGAGCCCCATACTTTAGAATTTTTACCATTTCGAAGCGCTGTTGAGATTTCTGCAATTGATGACGGAGCAGTAGAGATATAAGTCGTTGATTGAGTTAAACTTAATCATTTATTTTTGTAGTGCGGTACCGCCATATACGAATGGCCAGTAAGACTTCGGCCATGCTGAAAGGCAAATGGTAGCAATTTTTAATTATTTTTTTTTAATAAATTTCTAAATATGTTATAAAAAAAATAAAATATACAGAAAAAATTAAAAATTGTCTCTAATCACCAAATTCATAGAATCAAACAAACAATTTGTTGATTTTGCACCTATTACCAAAATGATTATATAGATTACTAAAAATTTTAAAAATTTAAGATATTGAATATTTTTTTTTTTTTAATAAATTATATTTTTAATTTTAATTAATAAAATGATCAAAAACTTTGCGATTTCAAACAATGTGTTAATTGGTTTAATTCAATATACCTCAGGTTTTGACCATTCCCAAAAACAATTCTAAAAGTTTAAATTATTTAATTTTAAACGAAAAAATCAATTAAGATTTTTTGTTATTTAATCAATATTTAAATTAAAAATTTACTTCAAAACAACTAAAATGTTAATTATATCAAAATGTTTTTTTTTTTAAGTTTCTTTCAAGTAAAAAAAAATAATTCAATTATCACATTAATTAAATCGAAAAACTTTGTAAACATTTTTTTTAATTGATAAAAAACTATTGATAATTTTTTCTGTATACAACAGTTGTTAAAAAAAAATGCGTAGTTTTCAAGAAACATCTTAAGGTTGATTAAATTTACGATTTGTTTCCCGTATTTTGATTGCTATAAAAAAAATATTATATAATTAAGTAATGTAATACTTGTTAAATTTATTGGCAAATAATATTCGTATTTTATAGGGTTTGCATTTCATCGAATTTCTTTTAATCACTTTAACGATTAAAAATTTTTACGTCAATTCCGATTATCAATTAATCAAACTTTAAATGAATTTTTGTATCTTATTTCGAAATAACGATAACAATCTTAATACAAATGTTAACTATAATAGATATAACAATGAAATCTTAAAAAAAAGCTATAAAAAAACAAGGGACATTCATTAGGATAATTTCAGCAATAATCATCTTTATCGATTAAAATTTTGTATCTTTCTGTAGATTTCTGAAATCGGTCTTATTTTGAAACAATTTAAGTTTTTTTTTATAAGATCTAATTGTGCAACACTGAGATAAAAAAAAAGTCTGAAAATGGTACTTGTTATACCCTTCACCACAGTTGGAAGAAGTGCATATAAGTTTGTCATTCCATTTGTAATTTCTACAAAATTAATCTTAGACCCCATAAAGTATATATATTGTGGGTCCTGATCAGCAGCGAAGTTTATTTTGTTCGTCGGTCCGAGTGTATGTTGAAATGGATTTTTCGAGTACTACAAAAAACTAAGACTGCCTCTAATTTCTGTCATAAAATCCCATGTTGTTGTGTTGTTATACCCTTCACTGAAAGTAAAAAGTTGGGGTTGGGGTTGTGTTGATTTAACGATGTCCTTCTGTCCGTTAAATTTCCGCGAATTTAATTTAACCCATAAATCCCTTGTTTTTTTTTTTTTTTGTTTTTCCTGTATATCTGGAGTACGCCAAGAACAAAAGTTTCAAAATTAGGTACAAGCATATTGGTTATCAATAAACAACATCCTATAAAATACGGGTGGGATTGGAGAAGTGGGCGTGGCACTTCTCATACAAAGGCATTATAGATTTCTGTATATCTGGAGAACGGTAAAAGCCAAAGTTTCCAAATTATAAATAAATTATAGATACAAGCATTCCGGTTATCAATACACAACATCCCACAAAATGTGGGTAGGCTTGGAAAACTGGGCGTGGCACAAAAAAGATTTTTTAATATAATTTTATTTTCTTATTACACCATGGTAAACTGTATATAGTCGATCGAATTTAGCCCTATTAGTTGTTGTTTAATTAAATTGAGTTCAAAATTTTATCAAAACCGCATTCGGTCTTTTTCAGGTTTGTGATTTTATATCGTAAAGTCAAAATTTTAATGGATCAAATCCAAGACACAATTATAAAATTTTTGTACTTTACTACAGAAAAGGTTCAAAAAAAAAATTAAAAAGCGTATTTAAAAATGTATAGAATTTTATTTATAAGCTTAGATTACTTGTCAGCAATGAAACAAAAAATGTTTCAAATGTTGCTCCAAAAATTATTCAAATACATAAAAAAATTACACAATTAGTATTGAAAAAAGATTCGAAAGAGTTCTTTTATGACGAAAAAATCCGGCTGAGACAGTTGTACAACAATCTTTGAATAAGTGTCACAAGAAATAATTTTAATTTTTAATTAAAATATTAATTATATAACAAACAAATCTTAATTGATTTTTTCGTTTGAAATTAAAAAACTTTAAGCTTGTAGAATTGTTGTTGGGAATTGTCAAAACCTGAGCTATAGTTAATTAAATCAATTAACACATTGTTTGAAATCATTTTTTGTAATTAAAATCAAAAATATCATTTATTAAAAAAAAAATATTCACAATTTTAAATTTTTACAACTTGTAGTAATCAATTTAATCATTTTGGTAATAGGTGCAAAATCAACAAATTGTTTGCTTGATTCAATGAATTTGGTATGAATTGGGTGATTTGAGATAATTTTTAATTTTTTCTGTGTAAAAACAAGTTTTCGAGAGTGTATCCTATTTGGGACCCATGGGCAATCATGGACCCGCCAGGACAATATTACATTATTAGGTTAAGGTTCATGTAAAAGTTATTTTTGACGAGTATTATTTAGATATCTTCATCTATATGAGATTTGTTGCCTTTAAGTGATTTTAGGAAGGAGGTTCATATGGGACATTTGGTTAATGTTAGACCATGGCCCAATTAGTAGGTCTGCGCACAACTACAACAATGCAACAATAGAAAAAACAACACGTGTTTTGTTTGTGTATACAAATGGTAAAAATGTCAAAAAATTGTCACCTGTTATGAAAAATGTGTTTTGTTTTTATCATGTATTTATTTTGTTTAATGAAAATTTTCAACCGGAATTTTTGCGTGCAATGCTTGGGTACAATTGTACCCATACCGCCAGTTAACGTTGTAAAATTTTACCGCCTGCCGAGGGTTAAACGAGTTTTATCCTTAGAGTTTAATTTTTGGCTTTTTTGGAAACCTTTAAGCCCCAGTTAGCTAACAGTAACAGTAACGTTGCAAATAAGCTGCTTCATTTTGTTGTATGTAAAGCAATTCTAACGATAATAGTTAGCGGTAAGTTCCTAACGTCTAACGGCCTAAGTTATAAAAAATAAGCATGTCAATAAAGGGTTTATGAAACGGATTTTCATACAAATTTTTTTTTCATAAAAAATCCGTTTCATAAACCCTTTATTGACATGCTTTATTTTTCATAACTTAGGCTGTAAATCTGTAGAAAATTTTTTTTTTATTTTTTATTTCTTTTTTTATTTTTTTTTTTTATTATTCCTACACTTAATGTTAGTGTCAGCTAACTGGGTCTTTATTGCTATATCGAGGGCCTATATTCAAAACCCTCTATCTTTGATTTTTACGCAAACGACTTTTTAATGGTAAAATGTTCAGTAAAACAACCCTCATCTATGGTGTGATTTTCATACAAAACATATTTTTTTTTGCTGTTTTATTTGCATTTGTGTACTTTCTCTATATTACACAATTAATTTTTCTGAATGCAAAACTCTCTATCTTTTCTAATAATTAATTTTTAAATATTTTTTGGAATAACTTGTTCTTGCAATACATTTTTTTGTTACTATTTTTGCAAGCTGAACATGAATTTGACATTATACCACCGGAATACCATTATTATTACGATCATTTACACCAATCAAACTCCAAACAAACTTAAGAAACTATAACTTTTTGTTTAATATTGTTAATTGGTAATTTTTTTTAACTTATGTTGTATTATCTTAAATAAACCACGTTAAACACCGACAGATGGCATAAATAAAATCAAAATAATTTATTTTTATTAAAATGCAAGACCCTCTATTTTTTCAATTTTCATACATACATATTGAATATTTTTGAGAAGCAAAACCCTCTATCTAGCAAAATGTCCCAAATAATGCACAATTTTATGAACCAATTATCTGTAAGATTCAGTAGTTGATTTAAAAATATTGTAGAATAGCGAATTTTAATAACTCAAGTAATACGCGAATAAAACAGTTTATTGGCTCTCCTGAAAAGTTGTGTGTTTTAAGATAGAGCATTTTGAATATAGGCCCTCGATATATTCCATTATAAGCATAATATTAGCATTAATATACAGCTGCTGTGAAAATATTAGCATAAATTAAAAAATTTCAGTAAGTCTACTTACATCTGCCAAGAGGTTGGTGTGACTCTAATCAAAACAAAATTAAAAATCCTGTGATGTATGTATTTTATTATAATAACAAAAAATATCACTTTATTCCAATAGTTTAAAAAAACTAAAATTAGTTTATAGAAAAATTTAGAAAAACTTGAAAACTTATTATCAAAAGTTATTTTCGGGAATAAAAAATTTCCTAGAAAAAACTAGGTATTGACTTGAAATTACTGAACAACTTACTTTTCAATGATTACTTCATACCATCTGCATCACATAGAAGTGGTTAAGTAATGGTTGTCATATAATCTGATACATTAGCATTTGTTAATGAGTTGATTAACGAAATTTCATAATAAAATACATTTAAGGTTTTATTTATTAAAATCTAATACAAATTGATTTTAAATACATATTTGTTCTTATAATTTGTTTTTTTTTTCAAAAAGTGCGTAAAAAATCGATGGTTGCATTGGCTGTGTGACATGTGGATCCGTCTTGTTGAAAGCAAATCTAGTCTATGTCATTCTTTTGAATTTTTGGAAACAAAAATTCGTTGAGCATGGCACGGTAATGCGTACCATTGACGTTAACTCGAAGAAAAATGGCCCGGTGATGCTGCCAGCCCAAAATTCACACCAAATAGTACATCGTTGTAAATACATTGGCTTCTCAATAGTCACGTGGGGTTTCTCTGACCCCATATTTAGCAATTTTGTTATTGACTTAAACACCGATCGAAAAACAATCGACAAATTACTGAAAAATTGGGTTGATCGGATGAGGTACTGCCGAGCCAGTCGTGGTAGTCATATGAATAATATTGTCTTCCATTATTAAATGACAAAGTTCAACATTTCCAATAAAACCAGAAATTTTAAAAAATAATCAGCCGATACAAATTTTAAATGGCCCAGCCGATATTACAAATATTGATATATTATCACTAAAAGTCGTCATAAATAAGAAACAAGTAAACAAAAAATTTTATTTGTAACCAGATATTGCAAAAGTTTTGATTGCGAATAAAAAAAGCGAAGGAATTTTTATGCATTTTCGGTTAAACGTGATTACGATTATAACCGACATGCAAACCCTAAAATTGTATGTGTAAGTCATTAATGTAATAATATTTTTTTCTTTTCTAATAATGTTTCGGTATTATAGACAATATAACAACTTAATTGTTCACTTTTGATAAAAAAAAAAAAAAATACTTGAAATAATTAAAAATATAGATTAAGTCGTATTAGGGTGGTTAATATTAAATAACAATTTTCAAATTAACTTCTTAGATGTCAAAAGAAATGTTATAATATTGCAGAGTTATGTTACAACATTAACAAAACTTTAAGGTAATATTGGAAAAATTTATTTATCATCTACTCCATAAATTCGTTTATTAATAGTCATCTGAAAATTATTTAAATACAAAATAACAATTCCGTAACCAGCCAACTCAATTTTTATGGTTTAAAACTTTAAATTAGCCATTGATACAATTCATAAATATTAAATGGCGTTATGGCCTAAAGTTCAGGTACAAACACTATTTCAAAATTTTTTCAAACTAAAATCACCTCCCTAATATGTTTGTTTTAAAATTACAAAAAGATTACAGTAACAGTAATAATTGTAATTAAGAAAAAAAATTTGCGTGTTATGAAATCATATTTCGAAAAACGATAAACTTGTTATATTTGCTGCCCGCTTATATCTATAATATCAAATTATTAGAGGTGAAAAAGGTTAAGATTTTAAGTACATATTGCATTGTTGAAATATTTGAAATTATTAATTAAAGTACTTACATAAATTGCAAACACACTTATCATATATTAAACATACGTGCATATTAGGGTGGGCCAATTTGTAAGGACAAAAATTTGTCGATATTGTACCATCGATTTTTCGATAACTTTTAGCATGAAGAAAAAAATTTCCCTCAAAAAAATAATTTTCGAGGCGCCCAAATTTCGATATTTTTTACTTTTTCTTAACTTGTATTTTTAAAGTTTTTTTGAGTAGGTAAAAAAATCGGCAGATTTAATTTTTCTTAATAATACCTTTCCAAAGTGAAACTGTTCGCTAAAAACGATGGCGATAGCAGTGTTTCCAAAAAATGTTTTTCTTGAGGTTTTGGACAAGTTTTTGTCGAAGAATTTTTTTAACCCGATAATTTTTAAGGTTTTTTATATATATCCTATCCAAGGTAATATTATACGCTTAAATCGATGCCGATATCATTTATTCAAAACAAAAAATTCTTTATTGCAGTAAAGCATTTTTTATTTAATATTTTTGTTTTTATTGTGAGAACCATATAACTTGTTGAAAAAGGCATTTTGCATGGTGTCGGGAAATATAGAAACATGGTTTGAAAGATCGTTTGCGTTTTTTTTTTAACATAAAAATATGTTTGAGACAGTAATTAGATAAAAACTTTATGACATTATGATATTGTTGCTTAAGACGTGTTTGACACAATCATAACCACAAACATTAATAATAGTTTGCGATTGTGATTGTATCAACCATGTTTTTTCTTTGCGTGTGGGTTTTTAGATGGTTTTTTGGCGAAAAAAAAAACTTTTTTTCGATTTTTTTTTTTTAAGGCTCCAAACCAATTTGTATGTATTTTCTCCCGTATCAAATAGCTCATTTATAAAGAAATTCACACGTTAAAGGCGATGATGATATCAGATTTTTGAAAAAAAAAATAATTTTGAACGAGTTTTGGTTGAAAAATTGATTTCTTTCGATAAAAAAAAATACAAAAAAATTATATCGCTATCGTTTTAAATTTAAGCACCTCGAAAAGGATTTTTTTGATAGTGGAACTTTTTCCCTCATTTCCAAAAGCTATCGAAAAATCGATGGCACAATATCGATTGCTAAATCGACCCACCCTAGTGCATATATTTCTACCCACACCACCATAGTGGACAGGGTATTATGCGTTTGTGCTGATGTGTTTAACACATAAAAATATTGCCTTCAAACCCACCTTTTAGTATACTGATGGACTCAGAAGAACTTCCTGAGTCAATCTAACGATGTCCATCCGTCCGTGTGGCTGGCTGTCTTCCCATGTAACCTTGTGCGAAAGGTACAGGCCGTAGATAATTTTATGAAAGGCTTGGTACACATGTTTTAATTACCATGAAAACGAAGCCTATTGAAAATGGTAATAATCGGACGATAATGGCACATGGCCCCCATACAAACTTCTTTCCGGAATAGTCTTTGTGCTTAAAACGATCTTATTATTTACTATTAATATTAAATTTGGTACAAAAGCATCTTATTGCAACATAAATCATCTTGGCAATTTCTTTAAAACCGGTTCATATTTGACCATAGCTCCCAAACAAATGCCACTCCCGAAAATAGCTTTTAAATGATTGATATTGATATAATTATTGGTAATGATACCAAATAATAATTGGTTTTGACATAAAATTTGGCAACAAAAATTTTTTAATAGCTTGTAGCCTCAAAATTTACCATAGGTCCCATATAACCCCCCTCTCCAAGACCACTTTAAGCCGAACAAATATCATATAGACGTTGCTATTGAAATAATATTCGGCACAGATAACTCTTTTATGAATTTTAACCTCATAATATAATTTGGTTTTTCCGGGTCCATTATGGTTCCCAAATAGAGTACAAGCTCGAAAATGTGTCTTTATATACTGTGGTGCAGGGTATCAAATTATCGGGCTCGGCTGATTATCTTTCTCACCTGCTATACCCTCCACCACTTGTGGTGAATGAGGGCATACTAAGTTTTTCATTCCGTGTGAAACTTGGTTGTCATTCATTTCAGACCCCATACTTATATATATCCTGGGTCCTTGAGTAATTCTAAGTCGAATTGGCCATGTCCGTCTGTCCGTCTGTGTGTCCATCTGTTGAAAATGCGATCACTTTCGAAAAACTCAAAAGAAAAAAACAATATTGGTGTCAAATGACTTCTAGTCATCCTAAGCATTTTGGGATTAAGATTTAGCAAAATCAGTTTCGTAGGATAAGAGTTATGAATCCAAAGTTATGAATCCACCACCATTAAAAATGTATAATTATGTTACAAAAACTAACATAAATTATGGTATAATGCACAAAAGATCGGTCCATAATTTACTAAAGGCCCCATATAAAGAATTCTCTTGGAAAACACCTTAGTACACCTTAAGCCGTAACAAATTATGCTATTGTAATAATCCCTCGGGATCCCAATTTGCACGAAAAGCGTTCCCGTACTTTAAATTTGTGTAAAAGAGAGCGAGTTTGAGAGAATACAATTCTTCTTCTTCTTGCACGAAACAGCCCAAACTTGTTCTTCGTGTAAATTGTAAACAGCTGTAAAACATAAACCAAACAAAAAAAGGTATGGAAAAAATTCTAATGAACAAAATTTTGGAAAGTGTTGTGGAAGAAAATAGTGTTATTAAATAAAAAGGTTTTATATTAAAATATCCAGAAAAATAATGTATGTTATTATAAAAGTGTTTGTATTGTTCTATTTTTGGTAATATATAGTTTATTTCTACAGATAATATAAAATTTTTCAAAAGTGGGGCAAATTTTTATTGGTTTGTTAAGACTGTTAAAACACTTTGACTTTTTATTTTGTGCTAAAAATGGTTTTTTCTGTTCCCGCACTTTTGTGTAATTTTGTATCTTTGTGAGAGAAATTTATGCTAGCTCTAATTTTCACGAACTTTACCCAAAAAGTAAAGAAACAAAGGTAATATGAACATTAGGGTGGGTCAAAGAAAATTTTTTTCTCGTATCGACTTCTAATAGCGTAAATATGTTGTATATTTGCCTGCATTAGACCCCTGTAAAATATTATTAATTTATTTTTTGTGTAAGAGCCCGCGCTTTGATCTTCATTTTGTTAAATTTGTTATATAACAGCAATAGCATTGGATTGCAAAAAAGCATATAACTGTGTCCTAACGATTCTTAAGTTCTCGAGGATTCAGATACAAGCAATTCATTCATTGAAAAGTATATATTCTTCCAGGAAATATTTTTGATAGAATGCATAATAAAAAGATCATGCACAATAAAAAGATCAGTTTGGGTTTACTACGCGGACAGTGAGGTTGTGTGTTTATTATACCCTTCACCGAAGGTAATTTTTTTATTTTAACTGTTTTAACTTCTAAGCGCTGTTATGGAAACCAGAAGCCAAGATTATTTGTGCACGAGATTCGAAAATGTAGAAGATATTAATGATAATGTTTTACCAACTTACGAATATGTTACGAAATATTGGAATAGGAAGCAACCATTGTTTTTAGATATTGCAAAACTTGTAGCTCAAAGGATAGAATGCGTTTGGAGAAAATCGTCTCTTCCTACAGTGTCAAATACAATAGTCGTACAAGTAATAAACGGTTATCATATAAATTACAAAAATTACATAAAGTCGTTGAAAAAAATGTCCGTTTATTAGAAAGAAAATTTTCTCCGACGTAGCAGCGTTTTGTTTCATATTTGTTTCTCTAGAATCTAGAGTCTAGATCAGGGATGTCAGCGTCATACACAATTGTGTCAGCAAAACTCACATGTACGCTTACGCTCTTTTATTTTGCGAGCGTAAAATATAATTGTTTACTGCAAAACACTCTCATTCAGCGGGAAATATCGCACGATCGCACGGCCTGTTTTAAGGCCTCTAAACAGAAATAATATATTTATTATTTATTATCTTTGTTTCTGTTTTGTTTTATTTCTGTTTTTAACATTGTACAATGATTTAAAAAAAAACAAATTGCTTGTGTATTTTGTACGAGGTGTAGTGTACTTGTTGTAGTATCAAGAATAACTGTGATGAATTCGCCTTCATGTTGTGTTTATTGAGCTTCTGTAAACTTCAAATTTGAATTTTATTAATTAGTCTTGTAGACAGCGATAACGAGCATACAAGCGGATGAGTTTATTAAAAATTTAATCATCCAGATAGGGAAAATATTATTGAGTTCTGGAAAAATTTAGACGGGGACTATATACTGTATTAAAAAAAAAATCCTTCAAATGTTTGTCGCTTTTTTTCCTCAATATATCTTTGCGAACAACTATTTTCCGATTTGAAATACATTTGCTCAAAACAACGCAATAAATTAACGTCCGCAAACCTAAAAAATGTTTTGTTGTTTCGAAACTGCAATATAAATTTAGAAGATATTATTGGTAAATAAAAGTATATTTTTATAGGCTAGTAAAATCTTCTCTTTTTATAATGGTGGTTAATAATTATAGAATATTTTTAAACTTAATGGGGTTATTATTTGCATTAGTATGTGCAAATGAATTTTCATTGTTGGCATTCGCAAAGATATGTTGAGCACCAAATTAAAAATTTTGGAAAGAATTGTATAAGGTTGTAAAAAGACTTCAAATATTGTCAAATGCTCAATTTTTCCAAAAAATAAGCAAAGTTTCTGCGAAAAGACTTTTGTAAAAAGACTTCAAATATTGTCAAATGCTCAATTTTTCCAAAAAATAAGCAAAGTTTCTGCGAAATGCAGGTTCCAAATTAAATTTATTTACATAATAACTGATTGTGTCTGTCCATAACTCAACATTTTTCGATAATTGTATTATTATTAATTGCTCTAAAGTCTTCATAGCAAAATATGTATGTTAATTAGGCCTCGCAACCGCAGATTCCTCCCGCTGGTAATGTAAGAGACAAGAGTTTTCGCACCAACACAATCATAATTGACACCACTGCTCTAGATCAACGATCATCACGCTATGCCCCCAGGGGACCAGCACTTTTCGGGATTTTCACACACACAACCCGAATGTTACCGAAACTCACTTCAAAGATTGTAAAAAACTATAATTTCATTCAGTTGTATGCTAGCTTTCAAACAAGCAGGTCGCTTTTGTTATTTAAAAACAAAAACAAAACACATAGTAAATATCTCAACTGAGTACTTTTATTTATCTCTCTTTTGCAGAATTTCCAATATTTTCAGTACACTTTGAATATTTTTCTACTATTGCATGTGTTTATTAAAATGTGGAAAATAGAGTGGGGAAAAAGTTTTAATTTTCATCTAATATTTTGAATAAAGCTGCAAACAAATTAGAAAAAAATAAAATAAGTGCATACATGCAGTTATATAACAAAAAATATGTTTAATACACAAAAAATTTGTTTTCTACATGTTTATCTAGAAATTTCTTTCAGTGCACCCAAAATACACTCACCACTACAAACACATTTTCAACCGCCTCTCTTTGTGATTACCTCTGCTCTAGATGTAAACAAATTGAGCTTTTTTGATGTCCAAGGCAATATAAGGTAACCAAAGAAGAACAGCAGTTTTTTAGTGAGATGCGAGGGCGAGAAAGATGCGTATTGAAGGAGTAGTTCGAGATCTTCCAACTAAATTGCAAAAAAGAGCAACCCAAGCAGCATATACAGAAAAAAAACGTAAATAAAAGTCGAGACAAAATTAACTTAAAACAGCAGGAGTTATCTGTAAGTAATTCCAGTGCTTCTTGTGACGGCTCTTTTAATTTATTTTCCACGTCAAAGGCAGAAAGAAAAAAAATTTAGTTGCCTATATTGTCAAAAACTTGTAACCGTTACAGTGTTTCCGATAGCGAAGCGGCTGCTATTGCTTCGTCTTTATTGCAAGATATCTCTCCTAGCAGTGAACCAATTGATAAATCAAAAATAAGACGGGGGAAAAAATGTACGTAATGAATGTATTCAAGACCAGAAGCAGCTAGACCTACTAGCTTCATACTTTGACGACCGAAAAGATAAGACGCTTAATATTATTTAAAAGGGAGCTAGGAAATATAGACAAATACTGATTGAGGAACATGTAAGTATCTGTTAAGGAGCCAGATTCAGTTTATGTTGGCTATGCAACACCAGATCGAAAAATATTGAAATATCAATTATTGCCCTTCCTTCGTCTCAAAAAATGAAAAAAGAAAATTTGATAGCAATTGGTTGTGATAGTACAGTCACTAACACTGGGAAATTTAACGGAGCAATAAGAGTATTGGCAAAAAGACTTCAGCGCCAACTGCAATATATTATTTACGTTTGAACGAATTGCCATTAAAACATCTATTTAACAAGCTATATGGTGTTACCAAGGGACCATATTCGCATGCTGGTCCTATTAGCAACTTATTAGAAAACTGCGAAAAACTTTCTTCTGTCGACAATGTTGGGTGAAACAGTGAGAGAACTGGCAGCCAGACGTGTTCATGAAGCACGAAGCTCATCTCATACCCCTTCTATAATTTTTGACGCAAGTAACTACTTTAAAGTTATAAATTGAAATCAAAAGTTTTTCGATCCACCAAATCTTCGGAACATCACAACTGAAGAAATAAATGCGGCAGTTAAGTGTCAAGAAGTGACAATCTAATTTTTTGAAATGCACAGATTTGACAGTATACAATCTTTTGTGACCAAAAAATAACTAATAAAATGTCGTGTTTTTATTGTTTTATGTTGTATAGGAACCAAAGTTTATATATTTAAATTTAAAAAATGCCTTTTTTTAAAATACTTAATTCTTTTTTATTTGTTTTAACGTAAGACAACAAAATATTGCTATTAGAATATGATTCGAGAAGTTTTTTTTTCTCATACATCAGTGACACCCCTAGTGATCATAGCTTTAAACATATTATGTGAACTAATGGGATTAACTACAATTAAAATCGTAGTAGACAGAAAATTCTGGCAACGCTATATAAAACTTATCACAAGTTTTATCCAGTTAAAAAATCTTCTGGGAAGAACGTAAAACTAGTTTCGTTTAATTTATTATTATATTATTATCATTAACGTTAAATAGTTACTATAAAATAATTTATAATTTTTAGGATTTGTTTTATCAAATAATGGATGGATACATACATACATACATATGTTAATTTTAAACTTACGTGCTTCACTCAAACTGCAAATGACTAACCCACTTTGTACTTTAAGTACGTTTCGAATGTCTGTATAGGTAATTAACTACCCAGTAAACCAAGCGATATTAACACGAAATCGAACGATATCACATAGGTGATAGAAATTATCGCAAGCGATAATCGTCTTCAAATAGAAAACTATGGTATTTAGGGGCTTAATATTACCTTTTCTTACAATATTTTTTTCTATTAAATTATGATACCGTTTTCGATATTATAATTTTCAATAATAACGAAAGTAAAACCGCGTTTTTAAAATTTTCTATGCTTAAATAATTTGTGATGTTTTTTTTTCAAATTTTTGCTTTTTAACATTTACACAAGGTAGAGACTCATTAGGGGACAGACATAAGCCCCAATTGTCAAATTTCGTATGAATGAGCCAATCAATGTGCATGTGCCCGTTAAATTGTTTTTTTTTATGGAGACAATTTTGACAAGTCGGGTATTTTTGTAACGCTCTCCCCAATGAGTCTACCTTGTGTAAATGTACACAAAAAAAATTATGAGTAGTTTTTATCAATTAAAAAATTTTTTTAAAAAGTATTTCAATTTAGGCCCTAATCATGTACAACGCAGCGCAACGCCAAAGAATAACATTGAAAGCACAAACAATAACATAAATATTTTGTAATTTTGTTGTTGCTTTCAACAGAAATTCATGTACCGTTTTAAAATTTTCAACGACACAAGCAATGGAGCGTTTGAAATTTTAATGTTATTCTTTGGCGTTGCGTTAGTTCTGTTAAATAACAAAAAATCTTAATTGATTTTTTTTCGTTTAAAATAAAATAATTTAAACTTGTAGACAGGGCTGTGGAGTCGTCCGAAAAAAGTACTTACTCCTACTTCGACTCCAAACGCTGAAATTTTTTAAGTGCGACTCCGACTCCGACTCACGACTCCGACTCCTACTCTAACCGTGATGCGAAATGAATGAGATGTAAAATTATTTCTCTTTTGTGTAGAAACATCTTTATTAAACGAATTATGGGAATCCCCGCGTAATGTGCATAAGAAAAACATGAGTGTTATGGTAGGAATTAAAGAGATGTTTCTACACAAAAGAGAAATCATTTTACGTCACAATTTTTCTAATACATACTAGTATTTACGCGCTATAGCAACACTTATTCTGTACAATGTTGAAAATATTTCAGCATTGATGGTTAAAAAATTCTGATATTAAAATTATTGGCAATTCCTGTCATTAACATTTTTTAGCATGAGTAAATTATTTAAAAAATCACACATCTTTTTTCAACTAGATCAATAACTGAGTATAAGTTTTGCTAATGTAATTTAGACTTTTTCACGCACGTATAAAAAATATACCTAAATATACTTAAATAGTAAAGTACTTGAATCAACTATTTCTCATAAAATAAATTAAAATCTACTTATTTATATTGATCTGCAAAATATTGCATCGCCAATTTCGAAGAATTTTTATGTTGGAAAATATTAGAAATTTTTTTAAATTTTTTATGCCGAAAAATTTTGGAGTCGGAGTCGCGTTTTTTTTGGATACTGCGACTCCGACTCCGGTACAAAAACCTCAACTCCGACTCCACAGCCCTGCTTGTAGAATTGTTGTTGGGAACTGTCAAAACCTGAGCTACTATTAATTAAATCAATAAACACATTGTTTGAAATGGCAAAGTAAAAAATATTATTTATTGAAAAAAATTCACAATTTTTAATTTTTGCAACTTTTTGTAGATAATCAATATGTATAATCATTTTGGTAGTAGGTGCAAAATCAACATATTGTTTGCTTGATTCTACGAATTTGGTGATTAGATAGAATTTGTAATTTTTGTCTGTGTATGTACCTACCTTGTTTTTTTTTTAATTTTAAAGAAAATATTTGGCAAAAGTGATGGCGTAACGAGATCGTTTTTAATAAAAGTATATAATATAATAATCGCCGTAAAATATAATACAGTTTTCGCCCACATATTGTTCCATGGTTTATTGGGTGCAAACAATGCGACTTATGGACAGATTTGTTTAAATTTTTATCAATTTCACACAGTATTTGAAAAAAAAATATCAGGAAAGTAAAGCAAAAGTTTTTAGAGATATTGTTATAGATAAAAGTAAATAATTGTTTGTTAAAACGAATCACATATAAATGTTAATTAAGCTATTTTTTTTATTCCCCCTTTTCATCTCCTTCTAATTACAGAATTCGGAAACGGGTGAAGTAATCTATATACAAACAGATGCCGCCAACGTAACAGAACCCAGTTACGATGCCGAAACCGGTGAACCCATTATGGGTAAAGTTAAGGTGCGCTATGTGAAGCAGAAACACTTTCAAATACCTAAGAAATTATTGCGTGGTTCGCCATGTGAGGAATTCGAAAAGGAAATGTTGGGTAAAAATGAGGAAATTTATCAGGAACCTTATGGCAGAATAAGCAAAGAATCGGATGTTACGACTACGGCGATAAAACCAAAAAAGCAGTTTTACGAAAGGGATGATTACATAAACATGGAGGGAGTATCAAATGTAATACATACATAATACTATATGTAATCACTTGTTTACATTGAAATTAGTACATATATTAAAACAAACTTGTTTTTTCTTTATATTCTTTCATTTAAGGACATTATTTTGGGTTATAACAAATCCAATCATCGCATGCTTTTATTGCCCACCTTTTTCTTTTTCAACATTTATGCCGCCTTAATTATTATGATTTTAGAAATTTTCTTTCATTTTTGGGCCCATCTCAAGAACGGCTTGAATATGGACAAGAATTTCTTTTATCGCAGTCCCTTACATGTGGTCACTTCTCAATTTTGTGCAAAATGCCGCTCGGAGTCCGAAGTTGAAGCCAACATATTTCTTGCCTTAAATCGACAAATGCGAGCTGCACGCCAATCTAAAACACTGAAGGATGTTACCAAGGCAATTGGCTGATCTTTTAGTTTAAAGGAGTGCTATTTTTTTTTTGAGTAATTTAAATTATTTGAAAATTTTTAAATTAAACTGGTTTTAATTTTGACTATTTTTAAAATGATTGGTAAAATGTTGTAATTTTTTTTTTTGCTAGATCTAAAATATTGAATAAAATAAACCTAATTTACTGATTAACCTAATCTACTGAATGCTTTTCAACCGCCGCACAACAAAAAGAATGAAAATTTATTTGTCTGGAAAAAAAACACTATATAGCTGGGTAATATAAACCGGTAGATATGTTCTAACGCCCGCACGATTTTCAAATCGCATGTACGATGCAAATCGCCAAGCATGTTTTTAAACCCACAAAAATATGTAAATGAGTTGTAGAATAAGCTTATCATAAGAGATTTCCTACAACATGGCAACAAATATGATTGCAAATGGCTTATTCTTGCTATAGTTTTGTAAGTGTTTTTGAGAATGATGTCCCGTTATTTGACCCGTGCCTAAATTTTGTATTACTGTTAAAATTTTCAGTCTCTTCAAATTTACAAAAATTTAATTTTTTTCTATAATAACATAAAATATTTGCTGCCAGCAAATATTTTATTACCATTATTCTGATCCAGTTTTTTGGATACATTAGTTCTAATATGTTTGCTATCAAATGACATTAACATTTTTGAAATAGGCGATAACAAAAAATTGAACTTTTGGCCGATGAAATTGAATTTTCAGCCACTGTGCGCCGTAGAAAATACCAAGTTACTGACAATAGTTATCGATTGTTGCCAATAACGACTAAGAAAATACAATTATTGCTCCGCTGCCCTCTACTAGTGTCGACGTTGACTTTTATAATAGGGGTGCTTGTGTCAACTAAAACGTTGACTTTAAAGCGCCGTAAAAAATGCCTTGTGACTGTCAGAGGTAATTTATTGCTGTCAATAAGGGTTAAAAAATACAATTATTGTTCCGTTGCCGTCAAACTTTAAACTAGGGGCGTATGAAAAAAATCAGTTAAATTGAATTTCCATTCCCAAAAAGAAAAATTTATTTTTTTGTGTTATTTTTAGAATTTTTCTAATCAGGCTTTCAAGGTCATTAATTTTCTAAACGTAAATAAAAGACTTGAAAGCCTGATTAGAAAAATTCTAAAAATAACACAAAATTCAATTGAAAAAGGTCGAAACATATATAAAAATCAGAAAAATTTATGGTTTATATAACAACCGAAATTTTTAACAATTTCGAAAATTTTGTTTTAATTTTAGCTAAAAACCGTTTTTGCAATGAAAAGCTGAAATATTTGTTTAATTAAAAAAAAATCGATTTTGTTTGAGTTTTTTTTTAAATATTTAAACTTAATTTATTACATCACTTAAATTTTTTTTAAATTTTTTCCAAAATCATTTTTTTTTTGCTAGGCAATTAATTAATATTAAAATAAATGCAATCATTAGTCACTCTTAAATGTATAAAAATATTGTTTGTTTCTTGAACTGAAAGCAATTCACATCTTAGCACGACTTAATTTTAAATCAAATATTAAAAAAATAAATTTATCTTTTAAGTTGCAATGTTATTCTTAAAGTTAAAGAGTGTGTTAAGGTTTTACAGCAAATAGAACCAGTCCTTTTAATGTTTATGTTCGAAAAGATCCTAATCAAGCATCAATTTGAGACATTTTCTTGACATTTGGGGATACAACGAATTTAGCCCCAGTACAAGCGATAATATCATCAACAGCAAACTCTTCGGCGATTTCTATAAGAGTTAGTCCAGCTCCCTTTTCAACTTCGAAAACAGCCTGGAGAGAGAAAAAAAAACAAAAAAACTTGAATATAAATTCTTGAATTTAGATTTAAAAAAATGTTACCTTTTCTGTAATAATTAAATCAACAACATTCTTGCCAGTCAAGGGTAAAGAGCAGGACTCCAAGATTTTTGGAGAACCATCACGGGCATTGTGTTCCATGGTAACAACGACTTTAGTACCAGGAGCTGCTACTAAATCCATAGCACCACCCATACCTTTAACAAGTTTTCCCTCAAATTTTTAAAATTGAATTTAAAAAACTATTTTCATTTGCTTATTTTTGTTTCAATTCAATAAAACTTACAGGAATCATCCAATTGGCCAAATCACCAGTAGCAGAAACTTCCATGGCACCCAAAACTGTCAAGTCCATATGACCACCACGAATCATAGCAAAACTCTCATCGGAACCAAAGAAAGCAGCTCCAGGTACAACAGTAACAGTTTCCTTACCAGCATTTATTAAATCGGGATCAACTTGATCCTTGGTTGGGAAAGGACCCATACCCAGAATACCATTTTCAGATTGCAACATAACATTTTTATCCTTAGCTATATAGTTGGAGGCAAGGACTGGCATACCAATACCCAAATTGGCGTACATACCATCATGGAATTCCATGGCTACACGTTTTGCAATACGTTCACGTATGACTTGGGCTGGTGAGGAAGATTTTTTCTTGCCATCATCTGTTTCAGTAATGCGCACCTTTTCAATGCGTTTTTCATAGTTGCTTCCCTTGAAGATACGGTTTACATAAATGCCGGGGATGTGAACTTCATCGGGATCAATAGCACCAACTGGTACAATTTCTTCAACCTCAACAATGGCGATTTTAGCTGCACGACACATGGCGGCATTAAAATTACGAGCTGCTTTGTTAAAAACTAAATTGCCAGAGGTATCGGCCTTTTGTGCCTTAACAATGGCAAAGTCGGCAAACACCGCCTCTTCCATTACATAGTTTTTGCCATTGAATTCTTGTACGATTTTTGGTTTGCTGGCAATTTCAACTTTACCGTCTTTGCTGTATTTAATGGGGGCTCCCCCAGTTTGAATCAATGTACCATAACCAGTGGGAGTAAAGAATGCGGGTACACCAGCACCAGCTGCTCTAATCTTTTCGGCCAATGTACCTTGGGGAGTGAACTCAACAGCCAATTCACCGGACAAATATTGATTAGCTAATTCTGCATTTTCACCCACATACGAAACAATCATTTTGCCCAATTGACGGGATTTTAAAAGAATACCCAAACCGACATCATCAATACCTTAATGAAGATTTAAAAGTATGTATTAGGAGTGGACAAAATATATTTCAATTTAGTTAATTTCATGTTAGTAATAAAGCTTAAAGCTCAAATTAGACGTGACATAACCATAACCATACAAAGCATCTGTTTAAACCAACCTTATGGGCAACACTGTATTTGATTATATGTGACTATCAATAATGACATAATTATATTTTGGTTTCTATGGTCATATTTACGGATATGGCATTATGTTTATGTCACGTCCAATTGGACCTTATGGGAAATAATTGGTTAAAAACTTAACATCATTTCCTATATTTTGAAAACTTTAAATGTTATTTTAAAAATTAGTTGAGAAATGTAGTTTAGATGTTTTCAGCGGGGCTACCGCGTATTGCGATTCAAAATTAATTATTTACGAGTTCGAACAATTTGTAATGTGTATAACGATTTTCTTACTATTTGTTTCGAATGAACAGAAGTTGTTTATTCCTTATAATATACATAGTATAATAAGTACAAGATATCATAGTATACAACTAGTATGCCGACTCTTTGACAGGTACATAACTCAAATGTCAGTGGTACATAACTCGTGTTTGAATTAGTAAGATTTTTTTAAAATTTATTGGTGCATAAGACTATTTCCACCACTAAGCATAGTTGCATTAGATCGTGTAGAATGTGGCAAAAAAAAAATTTTCTAAAATAAAACTTTCTTAGTTCAATAAATTTTCAATTTATTAAATGCTGGCTGCATTTATAAACTTTTAAAAACAATGTTTGCAAAATTTTTATTCTGCAATATCGGAAAATATTTAATCAATTAATGATTTCAAATATTATTTTCATACCACAAAATGCAACTCTGCTGGCTTTAATAATATTAGCTGCGTTCGAGAACACAAAATTTTTTACTATTTTTTACTGAACTTTACTGCATTTTACTAAATTGCGTTCGCGTACACAAAATACAGTAAATGAGAACACAAATTGAGAGCGTAAAGTGACAGTTCTTGACTGAGTACTTACAAATTTTTACTGCAGAAATTTTTGCAGTAAAATTAAGTGAAACAAAAAAACATGTTTCAAAAGGTAAACAAACAAAAGTAGCAAACAAAAGGGATACAAATTGTGAAAAAATTGTTTAAAAAAGAAAAGTTTAAATAAAACTAAAATAAAAAGAAAAAATTAATAAATATGAATTAATTAAACTTGTTTTGAAGAATTTATATGGCTAAACACCAACTTTTGAAACTTTGTTTTGTTATGTTAATTTTTTGGAGTTGTAAAAGTGTCAAGTACTCGGGTACTTAGAACAGCCCTTGTTTTTAAAGTTATCAATAGTAAACAAAAGTATTCGTGTACTATTGATCAAATTTAGCCGGACACAAATTAGCAAATTCAAATAAAATAAAAAACAAACAAATATGAAAAATATTCGTGTTATAAAAAGTATTTAATCGAGTACCGATAAGAAAACGAGTTAAGTAGTCAAAAGTGTAAACATTTTTCAACACTTCAATTATTTGCCATCAGCTGTTGCCTTTATTTTACGAATTTTTACAAATTTTGCGTTCGCGTACTTTTTTGGACAACAGCTTTTTGTGAGAGCAACTTTTTAAGTTTACTCATTTGCTGCATTTTACTGTAAAAGTACTCAAACGCACCTATTAACAACAGAAAAAATAAGAGTTAAAAATATTTATTTAAAAATTTTTAGTTTGTGAAAAATACCAACATTTTGCAAAAGCAAATGTGTTGAAAAAAATTATTAATTATGTGTTTGTGTCATAAAATTAAACAAAAAGTATTATATTGTGAAAAATTTTAAATAGAAAAATTTCAAATTTTGTTTTGTTTTTGTTTTTGTGTGAGAGATGAACTAAAATATTGAGAACGCTCTCTCCGGTTGGCATACTAGCAAGGTTGTCAATTTAACCATTTTCCGGCTAGGTCTGGCGGTTTTTTCCTCATCTAGCGATAAAATTATAGCTAGATTTTATCTAGCCGGAAGATCTAGCCATTTTTTCTTCCTAGCAATTTTTGTAATATTTGTTTATGACAATTTTTTGGCATTTTCTTATTAAATTTGCTGTTATAACTTCGATGTTGATATACCTTTTATACTTAAAAATGCAGCAATATAATTTACCTTAAAGGATAGTTTTAGCAACCTTAAAATATTAACGGTACTTGTTATAGAACCGCATAGAGCTAAGTTTTACTGGATATGAATATGTTAGTGGGTTCCCGCAAAACTTGCCCAAAGCACTACTTATGCAACCATGATTATTTCAATTCGGAAGTCCGAATCAAGTGTAGATGATAATCAAGTATCGAAGACATAGAATATTTATTGCTAGAAAAGTTATTGCAAGACTCTCCTGCTAAGTTAAATATTGACTGCGTTAGGCCTAATTCAACTACACTAGTGCGCCATCGTCTTTAGAATCTCCAAAAAGAAATTTAGTGAAAAAAAAAGATAAACGCCTTCTAATATTCCTCGTATGCAGCAGTTTGACATTGCCTCAAGTTCCACAAAGAAAGCAAGATCACTAAGTTGTGAAAAATCAAAGGCATGGATGGTTTGATTCCAGTATAAGTTCTTTGACTAAGGTAAATTGCTGTACAAAATTTGATTGATATATATATAGTTCAGATCGCTGTGGGCATAAATGGGTTAAATTGAAAAAATTATTAAATATATACATATTTCCTGGGTTAAATAATGCAGTTTTTAATCATTTTAAAAATCTAGCCATTTCTAGCTATTTTTGGTTTCAATTCTAGCCATTTTTTAAAGTGTCGAGTTGGCAACCTTGCATACTAGTTGTATACTATGCCAGGTATGTTCATTAGGGAGAGTTGTCATTATTTGCCCATGTTATGGCAAACAACTAAATATCACTCATTTGCAAATATTTGAATTTCATCATATTTTGCACTTTTTACATATTGCAAGCTTTTACTTTTTTATATAACACTATATTTTATTTAATATTTTGTTTATTTGAAATTGATTATTGGTTAAAAATTTGTTATCACAAAATTTAAATATTAAGAAATTTTTCAAAAAATAAAATTGATTTATTTGATTTTTGATGCTTGTTTTAATTTTTTCCTTATTTTATTTTGTTTGACGTTATATGGGTTTTAAAATTGAGAACAAAATTTCTAATCACTCTACCTTGTATTTATTCTACCATGCTAATATAAATACATACAATAAAATTATTATTTAAATTTTTTTAATAGCACATTTATAGCCTATTTCCGATGTGCGAAAGAATTCTTTCTTTCGTATAACTACATTGAAAACAAAAACAAATGTTTAGATTTTGTTTTTGTTTTCAATGTAGTTATACGAAAGAAAGAATTCTTTCGCACATCGGAAATAGGCTATTGGTATGCTTTAATTTCCAATTTTATTCATTAATTTATCGCTTTTCATTCCAAAGTAACGCTTAACGGGTTAAAAAAAATTTTATTTTAACTTTTTTTCCAAAATGCTGTGTTTTTATGTGCTTATAATAACTCATCAATAAAAAAAATATAATATTTTAAAACTACGGCTTCCAAGAATTAATCGCCACTTTGGGTACAATTTGGGTAAAAATTCATGCTATTTTGTCTAATTTTTGGTAACGAAATGTTTGGTTTAAAAATTCATTTTTATGTGGCTTTAATGTAAAATTGAGAATTGTTTTGATTCTACTGAAAATAAAATAAATAATCAAGCTCGAGGTCTTTTTTTTTTTTTTTTTTTTGTATAAAATATTTTTTATTATATTTTCCAATATTTCGTTATTCTTTGAATAACATCATCATTCAAGAAATAACGAAATATTGGAAAAATAAAGAATATTTTATACAAGAAAAGGGCCTCGATCTTAATTGTTTATTTGTTATTTATATTAATAAAAAGGTCGAAAAACAACTTCATCTATCTACCGAACATTTTAAAATTTTGAGTTAATACCCTCTTTATGATTAAGTGCGATATGTATGTTCTCGTACATACATTTTGTTATTCCTAGATTTTATCTACTCACCTCCATTATTTGATACAGCAGTTATGTTTTTGGTGCCCTTTTGTTTGATGGCTTCAATCATTTTTTCTGGAATACCGCATAAGCCGAAACCGCCGAACAAGATTTTGGCACCATCATGCAAATCGTGAACAGCATCAGCGGCACTTGCATAAATTTTACCATTGGAAGGTTTACCACTTGTGGAATAACATGCGATTAGCTGAAAAGTTAAACCATCATTACTTGAAAATAGTACATATTTACATACATATGGATGTGTCAAAAGCTAAAAGGCATATTTCCACAAAAAAAAAACAAGTAAGAAAGTATAATCGGTCAAACCCGATATATGATACCCTACTGTGGTATATAAGAACGTAGTTTTGAAAAATGTATAGCTAATGTGGCTATATGAATATGGATCTGTCGATGTTTTTAATTTCAATTAAATCTGTTAGATAGTTTCGGAGAGGCAGAAATTGCCACTTATAACCCCTCTTGGTCCTATTTTTTAAAAAATACATAGTAGCTTATAAATATGTCTATATAAATATGGATATATCTATGTTTTAAATTTCATAAAAAATGGAATGATAGTGTACACAAAGGCCCTATTCCGGAAAGCAGCTTGATACATGGCCAGCCAATCGGACGGATATTGTTAGAGGGACTCAGAAAATGATTTTGAGTCGATAGAGTAAATTAGTGATGTTTGAAAAATTGATTTCCAACAATTAAGATGGTACAGCAAAATATTATGGCCTAATTTTGTTATGTACATTTTCCTTTTATTTGTTGTTATTGTTATTTGTCTGTAACTTGGTTATTTATGAACCGATTTTGTTAATTTTCACTATTTCTTTTCTACAAAGTTTATTTAAGGTGTAAGTATAAAAGTTCATAGATTATAATATGGCTTTAAAAAGTAACTGAGCTACCTAAATAAGAGCGGCAAGCGTTTTTTGTATGTCAAAACTTTTCATTTGCATAAAAATTATACGAAAAAAACCTTTAGAGTTCGAATTCGACACCACCCGGCTGGAAAATCCTATTTGACAAATCGCTATGTCGATTTGTCTTATTGAAAATGTATTTGAAATAGAATTTTCAAGTTTAAAAAAACGCTTGCCGCCCTTGTTTAGGTAGCTCAGTAAAAGTTTATGGGTTAAAATATGATATTTACAAATTAGAAGTAGTCGTAGTTTTTGGCTCATATCTCAGACATTTGTAGCTGGCTGAATTTTAAAAGCAACCAATTTCCGACTATATGGGATATAAATACAAAACAACCTACATAATTTCAGGGGTATCGGAAAACCAATTTCAAAATTCACGGATAGACAATCTGACGGACGGATAGAAGAAATCGTTAAATGAACTCACACTATCTTGCAATAGAACTAAAACAACGTCGTTAAGATATTCAATTAGGCTGAACCAAAAAAAGACTAATCGTTTTTGTCTTTTAAGTCAAAGACACTAGTTTGATGCTAGTTCACACCAAAAAAAAAACGGCTTATCAAGTTTTTGTCCCAAAATAGAACCGGTAATCAAACAGCAATGCGGCAATGTTTTATGTCTTTCTTCGTTTTTGACTTGCCTGAATTGGTTACATCGTAAGAAAATTTTGTCGCAGTAAGTCAAAAAGACAGATTTGCGGTTTTTTGTTTGGCGTGGGTTGTCTCATAAGAACTTATGTTTTGTTGTGGTATTTGTCAAAAAAAAAAACTGCTTTGTCTTTTGTTGGTGTGGGTTCAGCCTTAGAGTGTTAGGCGATGTTTCACTGCAATTTCGAATTGCTTCATCATGAACCTCGGAATATTTTCTTTTTCTAAATATGAAAAAATAGTAACAGATTTTCCAGCATACAAGAGGTGGAGTCTTCGATGGAAGGCTAGACATAGGAGCTAGGCAGTTCTTACCATAAACCGGATACCGAGAGTATTAGATATCGCTGGAAAAAGTGTATCGAGCTTAAAGAAGATTATGTTTATATATAAAGAAAAAATGTTTCCAAATTTGTTGTATATTTTTTAACATTCCCTTGGGAAATTTCACGGAGGGTCACTCGCGGATCTTGAGTGAAATTAGTACTAGTTGTTATCACCTAGGCTCGCCCGGCTCTACGGATTATTTGGTCACTAGGGTCGATTTTGGGCGTTTTCCAGAGGTGATATTGCCTTCTAGGGAGAGCTGGTCAGGGCAGGGCAGATTGTATAGGGGATTTGCTATTTTCACTGATGGCTCGAAGATGAAGGGCACGGGTGCGGGGGTCTACATTGAGGATCTGGACATCAGGTCATATAGACTTCCCGGCGACTGCAGTGTATTTCAGGCGGAGGATCTGGGGGTTCTCAGGGCCGTGGAATTGCTAGGGACTATCGTTGTCCAGGGCTCGCAAATTACTAAATATGTGGACAGCCAGGCGGCTCTTAGGGCCTTGTTGGGCTGTTATGTGACCTCCAGGCTATAGGACGATTGCAGGAGGGCTCCAGGAGAAATCTTAGGGAATTATGTTGTGAGGCTCTGCTGGGTACCGGGTCACTGCAACATCACCGGCAACGAGATAGCTGATGAGTTGGCAAGACTGGACTCGGAAATGGAGGATCCTGACAGTTTGCAGGTGGTCAGGCCTCCAATGGGCTTCTGCTTTCGAAGAATTAGGGAACGAACTGCCGAGTATCGCGCACGCTGTGGCCGATGCTTAGTAGTTCGAATTCGAACGCGCTGCTGGGTAAGAGTAGGGCCTGCGTCAGAACCATGATAGGTGTTATCACGGGCTACTGTATGATAGGCAGGATGGCGGTTAGAATGGGGTCTGGCTTATCGGATATACGTAGGTTGTGTGAGGACCCAGAGGAGTTAGAGACAGTTGAGCACTTTCTGTGCCACTGTCCCAGGCTACAGAACAGCAGGCTGAGGTAGCTGGGTAGCAGATTCCTGTAGGAATTGGGAGATGTCTCGGACTGCGGGCTCGAGAATCTGACGGGATTCGTAATGGGAATGACCTGGCTGCGCGGCAGAAGGCTTCTGACTGGGAACATGTAGGGCAGTTTTCCTGTTTGGTAGGGTTGTTTTTGCTTGTTCTGTCCGATTTTTTATCTTCCGCTACCTTCTTTTCCTGTGCGTTCACTCTTTACTTCTCCTACTCTTTTACACTAGATTTCTTTCACTAATTAAGGCGTCACAATGGACCATATTGGTCTCTGGGAGAGGGTGTGAAGTTTGCTTCGCACCAGCCTTTCTAACTTAACCTAACCTTTATATATTCCTACAGACCACTTATAAAAATTATTTGCTTTGTGTTTTATTTGCAAAGAATTAAGGAATTTATAAAATGTGTTCAAATCAAAACTATTAAAAATACATATGTCATGCAACATATATTGGATTAATTCGGTTACCTTTATTATATATTGTAAAAATTGTTAATTCAATTCAATTAAAAAATATATCGTGTTTACAAATTACCCTTAATTTTTTTTTTTTTGCTTACTAACGATTTATTTATTTATTTATTTTATTATATATTCAATTCCTGTACAACAAGATTTAATCTTATATTTAAAGTACAGGAAAGCAGTTTCATAAATTACATTAAGAGATCATCACATACAATTGAATTAAATGAAATTAAATTAAATTAAACTATAAATTATTTATATAATATGATAACAGTTATCTACTGCGGTGCAAAGTATTTAAATAAGAAGTTCTTAAAACTAATTGCGTTGCTATTAAGTTGCTGAATTTGAGGAAGACAATTCCATAGACGTGACGCATGTATAAAAAAATTCTGTTCAGATACAAGAAGGCTATGCAAGGGAATTATAATTCTTTTACCTCTAAGTGATCTGGCAAACCTAATTTTATCGCTAAGATATCGTGGAGTCTCCGAATAGATAAGTTTATGTAATAGTAAGAGTACACGAATATTTAAAAGATTGTCAAATGAAACGCCGTATAGTTTTAAAGAGGCATGTGACACATGATCATATCTACCAAGGCCAAACACATATCTTACAATATTATTATATAAAACATTTAGCTTCCTTCTACTAATGGAATCGCAATTTGCAAAAAGTTCACAACCATACATTAAACCTGGAAGAAGATAAGATTTTGCAATCATTAATCTAATATTTAAAGGAGTATAGTATTGTGTCGACCAAAGGCACCTTAACTTTATATAAGTTTGACCAGCAAGTGTGTTGACATGATTTGTCCAAGTAAGACTATCATTAAAAATTAGCCCAAGGTTTTTGGCAGTATTCACAATATTGATTTTTTCCCCATTAATTAAAATATCATGACCGATATTAGAACTAAGTGATCTCTTACGTATTATTATGCACTTCGACTTATTCGGGTTTAAACAAAGGCCGTTAGACGTAGCCCAACGATAAATTTTATCCAGATCATCATTGAGTCTCATGATGCTTTGCGAAACTGATTGTACTGGGCTACTTAAGTACAACTGCACATCATCTGCGTACATATGTATATTGCAGTGAACAAGATGTTTTGGCAAGTCGTTTATATAAAGTGTAAAAAGCAATGGTCCTAGAATTGACCCTTGAGGTACACCTCTAGATAAACGTAATGAAGAAGATTGCACATTGTTTGATTGGACAAATTGCGAACGATTTGAGAGGTAGGAAAATAAAAGCCGTGTTGATGTTTCTGAAAAGTTAAAAAAGTGCACAAGTTTCATGGAAAGCATACTGTGGTCAACCGTGTCAAAGGCTTTTGAATGATCAAGAAGAACTAGGAAATTTAGTTTGCCATCATCCAGTTCACGCCGTATATTTTCAGATACATCCAGTAGTGCAGAAACACAACTATGATTGGTACGAAACCCTGATTGTTTATCAGACAACAAATTATTGGCACTGATATATGATGACATTTGTAGATAAAGAATTTTCTCCAGTACTTTAGACAAGTAGCAAAGAATAGCTATTGGCCTGAATTCAGAATCAGTTTTTGGTATTGGCACTATTTTTGCATATTTCCATTTCAACGGAAAGGTGCTAGTCGTAATGATACTGTTGAATAAATGGGTTATATATGGCAAAAGTACTGGCAGCAGCATCTTTATAAATCTTGGATGCATGTTATCACAGCCCACTGCATTAGACTTAATTAAATTAAAACATAGGGTGACTTCAGATTGCGTTACACAAGCGAATTGAAAGCGATTACAGTTGATTACAGGATTATTGGGGCCTAAATTTGGAAGGTCGTAAAACCCGTTATCAATGGGTACCAGAGGTACATTTGTGAAAGTTTTGTTAAGCTCTTCCACATCTAATTGGCAGTTGTTTGCATTTCCCGTCCTACCAACTCCAATCTCTCGAATGCATTTCCATGTCTGCCTAGAATCGACAGCATATGTATTAAAGGCGTGCAAATGTTGAACTATACAAAAAAGCAACATGTGTCACATCATGCAATTGCCAATTCATGCAATGCCGATCATAGATATTTGACAACGATATATGAATACATTGTCGAATATATAAAGGTATTCACGTCAATTTCTTTTACCCTTGCAACTATGCAAAATGGCATAGTTGCATTTATTTGACGTAAGCAACCTGTTGTGGTTCGATGCTGCAGTGACTTCTGAGGAGTAGTCTGGGGAATACTGGCTGACTCTTGCCACTGGCTAAGGGTATCACAAAGGGACCGCTATAAGGAGCCGTCATCCAGTTAACTGACCATTGAAAATTACCTAACCTAACCTATTTTGTTTACACCATTAAAATTTAAGCTTTTCCGAAATTATTTTTTTAATAAAGAACATTCAATTTTACAACATCACAAGAGGCATGCACTTGAGATTCTTTTAAAAAAAAATTAAATAAATTCAAACAGCAGTTTTCTTGAAAATACACAAATGATTAATTTTATTAATTTATAAGACGAATTTATGACTTATCTACCTCAAAATTTCTATTTTCAGACAAGTAGTCCAGTGTTTTTATTATTTCTGCTTACTTCCGTTTTTACACGCTTTTCTTTTTAATTGTTTTATTTTTCAGAGTTCATCTTCAAACACTATTTATATTCTTTTTCAATTCAAAGAAAAATATTTAAGTTGAAAATGTATCTCTGAGTTGTTGTTTAGTGTAGAGTTGAAAATATTTTTCCCCTTATGATAATCCCGCGAAGCTCTACGCTTGTCTGTAGGAAAGAAACCAGAGTCTCTGGCCGGAATCAAGCCCGCAACCCCGCTGATAGACTAGCTCTGTACAAACTAGCCTACCGGGGCACCGGGGGCATTTTGTTTAATTTGGTAATGCCACAAAAAGTTGCACAACTTTTATACTTTAACTCTGATAATCTTGCACTTACTTACACGCGATTCAGACCGTGATTTTTTCCATGTTTTTTAAGACATGATTTTTGGTGTTTGTAGGCGAACGGTGTAGTAAAGCAAGCGGGGTAGAGAAAAAAACACGTTTTCTGATCTACATATGTGTCTCTTTTTATATTTTTCTTTGCACCCATTCGTATTTTTGTTATGTTGCTTCATTTTATTTTTTATTTCAATGTGGCAACATCTCTTTACAATACAAAACATGGAGCGCATTTAAATTGTTTGTTTTTATAAATAAGCAAGTAAAGAAGAATTACCGATAATGGGAAAAAATCAAACCTAAAATCATGGGGAAAAAATCTTCGTTTGAATCTGTTGTGTTTTTGGAAGGAACTTTCAAAAGGAATTAAAAAAAAAGACATGATTTTTAAATCACGGTCTGAATCTAGTGTTAGACCCTGACAACTTTGCATCGTTTGTGCGAAATAATTGTCTATGTGCTTGTTGTTATGTTTTTGCACTTTTGCTTTTTCGCAAGAGTGCAACTTTTGAAATTAAATATGTGCAAAGTTTTTACAGTGATTTTGCACAAATTAACATAGAAAATTAACATTTCAACACAGGCGACATGTGCAGCATATGTTTTTGATAGTACATTTTAATTATTTGTAATAAAACTGCAAATAAAATCAGAAAATTACTGATTATGATTATTGAATCTTTCAAGGAATTTCACTTGAAGGTTTTAAATAAAAAAATTATTTCACCAAACTCTACTGAAGTAGAATAATACAGTGCAAATTTTTTTAAAGTCATCGAGTGTAAACTCCTTCTCATTTGGGTGTTGGTAGCTTTAGCTGCTGTTTGTATTCTATGACCTCATGTATATTTTAGCTAAAACTTGATTTTTCGGCCCATATCTGTCAGAAAATTATATTTCTTACAATACAATTCTTAACTCTTTAAAACAGTAAAAAAAAATTATTTATTTAAATAATTAATCAATATCAAGTTTCGTCAAGCAAGATTTGTCGGGAACGGCTAATAAAACATTGAAAGGCATGAAATTGAACACAACAGCGTGCAACAGCTTAGCAGAGTTGCAATGACACGCTAAAACTGTATGTTTGAGTTAGCATAACATGTCAAATAACATCTTGTTTGAGTTGACAAGACATAGCAATGCATGAAATTTTTGCAGAATGTGTTAACGTTCTAGATCAAAATTTCAGGATTGAAAATTTTTAAATTTTCAAACACCCATAAAATTTTTTAAACTTTTTAAAAATTATGTAATAATTTTGAACTCTAAGAGTGGGTTTGTAACATCGAGTTTAATCTTCGCAGCAAACTATAATTAATTAATCTAAGAATAAATTTAATTGTGTACTTATTGTGTTTGCCGTTTTTAAGTGGAAGCTTAAACCTCGAGGAATTGCCATACTAAATAACAAAACACATGTGTATGTGTTGACATTTGTTGATTAACATTGGCCGCTTAAACTGGCAAATAAAAGTAAATAATCCTCATCTTAAAAACTACAAGTACAGATTAAAAGATGACTAAATCTCTGATCTCCATGTTAAAAACCCACCCTAAAGCGCTCTGGACACTATCAAATAATCACATCAATCACAGAGTTGTGAGCGTGCAGTCGTTCTTTTTCGGCTACACATACGCGTTGTCGGCAATGCTTTATGAAAATCAAAGTTTTGATTTTTTTATTTGAATGCTGATTATTTAATACACCCAATTTTCACGATGATTATTTCCCCTATTTATACATCATGTGGGGTAGAGAAGTAAGCAGGGTAGAAAAAAAGACATGAATCGTATTTTCTGTGTTTCTTTTTTGACATTCATCTTTGAACTTATTTGTGTTTTTAATTAATGTTTTATTCTTATTGAAAATTGACAAGTGCTAATTACAATATAGAGAAATTAAAAAACTCTTTTAAAAAAAAATTCTAAACATATCAAAATTATGTGGAATAACAAAATTTTAAATATTTTTATACGAATAAGGAACTAAGGAAATCTGAAAAGATCAATTCTGACTGAAAAAAAAAAGAAACATGGTGAAAATCATGGCACAATTGGTAGGTCTGCCCACAACTACAACAATGCAACAATAAAAAAACAACACGCGTTTTGTTTGTGTATACAAATGGTAAAAATGTCAAAAAATTGTCACCTGTTAAGAAAAATGTGTTTTGTTTTTATCATGTATTTATTTTCTTTAATGAAAATTTTCAACCAGAGTTTTGGCGTACAATGCTTGCTTCCGAAAAAATGGTCTGCGCAAACTTCTTGTGATGGGGCCAAATTCCTGCCACAAATTTTACCCCATTTTGCACTTTCCACTGGGTCTTTTGGCACTGAAAATAACGTACCGCATCCACTTTTAAAATGTTTTTAAACACTGCACAATAACGCATTTTAATGTTATTACACTTTTTTTATTATTATGGTTATTTAAAATTTTTATTCACAATTATTTATTTTAACAATAAGAAAAACGATTTCTTGAAATAAAAAAAAAATATTAAACAAATATAATAAAAAATGTAAACTTTTGACATTTTGCCTATTTATGCCTATGTATTATGATTAAAAACACAACTCTACAAAAATCAGCAGGCGTTTCGAGCAGACCTACTAATTGGGCCATGGTGAAAATTAAACAAGTTTTTGGAAGTTTCTTCAAAAAAGGAATACAAATAAAACATGTCTTTTAAATCGTCGTGAAAATTGGGTGATAGTCTCCTTTTGTGATTCACAAAAAAGTTTATTTGCTTTGTGTTTGTTGTCATGAAAAATAAAAATAATTTGTTTTTTTTACAAAATACAATTGTTGATTGCCGTGTTTATTTGTTCGTCTCCGAAAAAGCATGAACTAATCGACGCTCACCCATATGCACTGATTGATGGGCTTATTTGATAGTCCCTAGGGCCCTTAAAAATTAAAAATCTCTTTTTTTTTAGTTTTCCGGGAAGTAAAGAAGTCCGTAAAACGCTCTTATCATTTTAGATTTCAATTAAAAAATGATTTCGATACAAAAACGTTACGATAAAAACTTTGCAAATACATCTAAATTTAAATCTTTTTATGAATGTCATTGTGTAGTACCCTAAATTAGTAATTACCCTCGTATTGTAAATGTTTCAAAAACAAGTTTTTCTATTTAAGTAAAGCAAATTGAATTAAAATAAATATTAAAATTCATACTCATGTTAATTCAAAATTTGCAAAACAAGAAAAATATGATTTTTTTTATACCTATTGAATGAAATATTTTGCTTTTATTCAACGTTATCTGTTTTAAATAAACATTAGTGAATTATTAAAAAATAAATACTTTTTTCTATACACATTTAACTTAAAACAAAAGCTCTGTTCCACTTAAAGTTAGATAAGAAGCCACTCTGATTCTTCTAATTAAACATATTTTCTCTTAAGACGACTATTAATTTTTATTAATTAATAAATTTCAAATAATTCTACACAAAAAATTTCTGAGCATAAAAGTATAAATTCTTTTACTTTTTCGAGATGTTAAAATTCGAGTGTTAAAATTCTGGGAATACTAAATTTGGAAAATCTCATTAATAATATAATATATAAAATATTTTTCTATCAACAAGTGTAAAAAAATCTATAAATAAATCAGATTAAAATAAACTTAAACAGAGTTCCACAACTGCCCTTAATGGGTTCTGGTGGGTTCAAATCTGAATTCAGAACAGTTTTTTTTAATCAAATAATAATTAATTCAAATTAAGCAAATTATTAATTCAAATGAAGCAAATAATGAAAAATATGCCATAGAAAAATAACAACATTGTTATTAATAAATTATAAAATATAATTGATCATAAACATATTCAAGACTTCCCTCCAAGCAATTGGTAGAGTGTTTGTCGATTGTCTACGAATTTTAACTATTTCGGCACATTTGGTAGCTAAACAGTAGATTTTCCGGAATTTAACAACAACAAAATACGTTAAAATCGAATTATGTGTTCCTAAATTATACTTTTACGACACTATAGAGTTGTTCAGATAATTGTAACAGTTATATAAATACAACAATAGCACTTTTGAAAATTTCCCATATTATATTGACTTCTTCGCAACGATTTGATGTTAAATAGTTAATACTACGAAAGCAAAATGCGTAAAAGAGGACATACAGTTTGCATTTAAATTGCAATGTGATCGGTGGTACGTGAGTTTGAAATAATATTAATTTATAAAATTGTGTAAAAAAAGTGAAATTTGCAATATTTGAAAAATGTAATAGTTATAATATTGTACTTAAAATTAGGACCCCGCGATGTTACCGAAAAGTGTTCTAGTACACGAAAGTTGTATAAGTGAGTGTACAAAACAGCCCAAACGTATTCTTCAGTTAGATTGGGTAAATTTTTAATAATTTCTCATGCGTTCCTTTTTTTTGGAGCCAATGAAAGTGAAATTAAAAAAAATAACTTGATAATTGTCTTTTTTTAAAGGAATTACGTGATTTTGTGAAACTGTTTGTTTATTTTATGATTTCAAAAATTTTAGTGGAAAATTTGTGTTTCAATTTAATTTTTTTTAGTGTAGATCAACGTTATCTATCAGTGAAGATAATTTGTAAAATGAGTTTTGTAAAGCAGTAAAAAATATGCTAGTTATACAAAGTTAGTGTTTAAACAAATTTGTGATTTTGTGTAAATTCCTTTAAAAGGTTTTTAACTGTTAGACATTAACAGCTATTTGCATTAAATGTTCTGTAGATTTTTTAGTATTTTTTATTTTAAATTTTACCCAGACTTTTTCTACAAAATCAAACAAAGATAAGCAGCTATTATAAAGAACAATAAGAAAAAATGTAACTTCATAAGAGTAATTGTTTGAGCCAAAAGCGAAACTACTAAATTCAATTGATAGTAAACTACCAAAGCGCTCTAATACGTCATAAAATATAGACACTAAGTGGATTCTTAATGTAAATATATATAAATATTACCATAGTGGGACACTTCTTCCCGAACGGTGTAACTACATCAATAAGAATTTAATAGCAAATGCGATATATTTTTGCTAAATGGGGACACTATTTAGATTATTTATCGATCGATTTTGTTTGCAGGGTTTATACAAAAATTGTACCACGCGCAAAATTTACATATACACACACTTATGTATGTATATTATACAAATCAATTTGAAAATATTGCTATTATAACACCCCATTCACACTTGGGCTCTTACGACGTCATTTTTTTAATTCCCTTTTGAAGAAACTTCCAAAATTTATTTGCGTTCTTACGATGATTTTTAGTTGCATGACTTTTTATAACCTCCACCCCAACTAGTTGTGAAGAGGGTATACTAAGTTTGTCATTCCGTGTGAAATTTTTTTTAATATTCATCTAAGACCCCGTAGAGTATATATTTAAATTGGTCCTTGAGTAATGCTAAGTCGATTTAGCCATGTCCGTATGTCTGTACATCTGTTAAAATCACGCTGACTTTCGAACGACATAAAATAAAAGAACAATATTGGTGTAAAATTGTTTTTAGTCATCCTAAGCAGTTTGGGATTAAAATCCAGTCAATTCGGTTCAAAAGGATAAAAGTTATAAATCCAAATGTGGAACCACCACCCTAAAAAATTAATAAATTTGTAATAAATACTCGCATAATAAATCCCACTCTTGAAAAACACTTTAGTATGCCTAAGCCCGTAACAAACAACGCTATTGTAATAAATGTTGGTCTGCTACAAGTTTATATGACTAAAAATCATACTGTCCATTTAAATTAAGATCGCTCCATACTTTTACCATATGCCCCTCTCTTGATAATCCATTTAGTACGCATAAAACCGTAACGAATAGTGATGGTATATTAAAATTCGATCTGTTCAAATTTCGATCACAGTCAAATTTCGTGAAGATCGGTCCATATTTTACCATAGGCCCTATTTAAAGTCTACGCCGGGAAAACACTTAAGTACGCGTAAACTCGTAACGAGATATGCTATTATAATAAAATTTGGTCAGTCATAGCTTTGTTGGACTAGAAATCACACTGTAAATTTTTCAAACATCGCCCCATATTTTACCATAATTCCCTTACAATGCCCACTTCGGAAATATTTTAACTGTAGGTGGAGGGTTTTAATGATTCGGCATAGCCGAATATAGCAATCTAACTTGTTTTTATTAACAGCAGGGCCTCGAATATCTGTTATTCGATTAACAGGCACCAACAATTATCCATGAAATTATAAGAATTTTTTTGAATCGATTTAAATGTTACTGAGTTTAACTAAACTTATGCACCAAAACTTCAATAATAGGAAAATCTCAACACTAATATTGTTTTATTTGCAAAATTATCTTCCCAATTTAAATTTTCCTCATTTTTTTGTAGATTAATGTTTTTATATCTATTTTATTGCAAGCAGTTAGTTTTATACACCAGTGCATTTGAAAAAAATCTTACTAATACAAACATGAGTTAGGTACCACTGACATTTGAGTTATGTACCTGTCAAAGAGTCGGCATACTACACCATTTCCAAATGTAATTCAGAAAGCGTCAATTGTAATTCAGAAAGCGTCATTTTTAATTCAGATTAGTGAGTTGTACTTCAGAAAGCGTCAATTGTAATTCAGATTAGTCAGTTATAATTCAGAAAGCGTCAATTGTAATTCAGATTAGTCAATTGTAATTCAGAAAGCGTCAATTGTAATTCAGATTAGTCAGTTGTAATTCAGAAAGCGTCAATTGTAATTCAGATTATTGAGTTGTACTTCAGAAAGCGTCAATTGTAATTCAGATTAGTCAGTTGTAATTCAGAAAGCGTCAATTGTAATTCAGATTATTGAGTTGTACTTCAGAAAGCGTCAATTGTAATTCAGATTAGTCAGTTGTAATTCAGAAAGCGTCAATTGTAATTCAGATTAGTAAGTTGTAATTCAGAAAGCGTCAATTGTAAATCAGAAATTGTCAATTGTAATTTAGAAAACATCAATTGTAAATCAGAAATTGTCAATTGTAATTCAGAAAGCAAAAAACTTGTATTAACTATTTATTTTTATTTTATTATAACAAAAGAAAAAAATGTAGAAAAAATGTAGTTGTATTTTTAAATGCATATGTATATTAATGATTATCGACTGACCGCCATGTCATTCATTGATAACGCAGAAGCTTGCTGAAGTGTACAGCGTTGCACAGCAGGAGCGCAATCACCCCTAGTTATGGTATTTGCTGCACGATCTATAATTTCCTCCAAGTAGATCAATCTTTGTTCTATCACGCCAGGACCTGCAACGTTTGGAACCCGAGTGTTGCTTTTGGCTAAGGCTTTAACTTTGGACCAAATATTTTCAATGGGATTTAGCATTGGAGAATAGGGTCCGAGCAGCAAAAGAGATGCTGGCGTACTGTTGATTACTCTTTCAAGGTTTGAATGACAAGGTGTGTTGTCAGCAACAATCACCAAATCTTCCAGCAGATTACCCATATCTTGCCACTTTTGCATTAATGTAATCACCCAGTCATTTGCTAAATGTGCAGTAAATGAACCCCTTCTACGTTCCACGTGTACGATTCCTGTAGTTGAAATTGCTCCTATTAAATGTATGTTAGGACCTCTTGATGCTGGAAGGTGTTGTACTGCTCTATCCCCAGCTCTTGCACGGCCTCTCGTTCGACGGCAAAACAAATTAAAATTGGTTTCATCCATCCAAACAACTTGCTTTCCATGCTGTTTGTAGTGGTTCAAGGATTGAACATATTCAGCTCTTTTCCTTTTGTTTGCCTCAGAGTTTATTGTAACAGGTTCAAAGTGTACTTGTTTTGAAGTGAACATTCTGCCTTCTAAATAATTACCTATTGTTGACACAGATAACGATTTTGTTGAAATGACTTATAACCCTTTCTTTAAGCTGCAGTAATGTTATGGTAGAATCTTCTTCTACCCACGAAAACATCAAATCAATTTCGTCATTAGAAAGAATTTTTGGCTTTATACCACCTTTTGGCAACATTTCGGCAACCCCAGATTGGATCCAATAATATGCGGTATTATATTTAATTCCTAGTGATGTACCCAAACCTATCCAATCTTCACCTCTGTTAGCACAATTAACTACTCTTTCACGGTCTTTTGCACAATGTTCTTTTCCAGTCACTAATTCTCTGCAGATAGGACAAGCACTATCTTCAACATCCGTTATAGGCTGTGCGCACTTCTTGTGAAAGAAATGTAGGCATGGTAGCAAGCGTATAACTGAATTCCTTGTCATAACAGATTGGCAAATTGCACAATTATCCTTACATTCCAATTTTTTCTTTTTTTTTTGATTTATGCCAATATTTAGTTTTAAACTGTTTTAAGTTTTAATTTAAATGGATTCAGAAATTTTATTGCAAAAAAAATAACGGGCTACTATGTTTATAATAGGTGTGTTCCACAAGATCTCGGGCAAGTTCAGACTAATGAGAGTAAAATGAAAATTACTCTCTGAATTTGCCAAAACTACCCAAAATTGCTGGAACGCAAAAAACCATTTTTGCACTTCTTCAAATACTAATGATGCTTACTTTTCAAATTAAGATCTATTTTACTGATTTAAGACGTTTAAAAGTGATAACATTATAAAACCAAAACATTTACATCATTGTCATTTTTTATATTTTGTTTTCTTTTATGTTAAAGCTTAAGGGAAATATGTATGCAATAATGCATTTACCACTTTAATTTTTTCATTAAAATTTTACATTTTGCTTTCTAATATATATTTTCTGATTAATTTTTCCGTTTCAAATTAAAAAAAAAACAGTTGATTGTTTATTCTTGTCCGAACTTACCCAAATAAAAAGTTCGTGCAAATTTGTACAGGAAATTAAAAAAAATTCTCTCTCAACTACTCTCTTAAATGCACATAAATTGTTATGTGGAACGCTTTTGGGTAACTTTGTGCAAGTTCGGACTGTTTCGTTATGCATCTGGAACAGAGCTAACTTTTCCTCACAAAACTTTTAGGCCGGGTTTTTGACATATGGATTAAGGTTGAACTTAGCTTAACGTACTCTGAAACTCGGATTTTTCCGGCGAAATGTGATTATTTTTTTATTATTTCATTAAAGGCCAACATTTTAAGCAAAACTAAGCTGTTCCGTCAAAATTTTGTAGATAAACTTGGTAATGGCGGCACAAATCTGTTTTCAGATTAACTAAACCCAGTTTAACTGAGATCTCAAAAACCCAGCCTTAGTGATTTTTCTTTTTTACATTTATTTTATTCTGATTTACAATTGACGTTTTCTGAATTACAATTGACAATATCTAATTAACAATTAACGCTTTCTGAATAACAATTGACTAATCTGAATTACAATTGACGCTTTCTGAATTTCAATTGACTAATCTGAATTATAATTGACGCTTTCTGAATTACAACTGGAAAAGGTGTAGTTGTGTACTATGCCTAATGCCTTTGATTTTCTTTTTAGTACGGAAACTATTGCTTTAATTGAACTCTTCTTAAACGATAATTAATAATAGGTTTAGCCCCCCTGGACCATATCCTAAGAAATTAAGTGGAACTTTTTATAGCCTATGTCCGTTAGGAGGTTCCGTTCTTAATTTTTTACCTCTTACAAACATCAAAGCATACAAATTTTTCAGCTTTAGATTATTAGTATAAATGATATTTATGTTACAAATACAATAACAAAATATATTTTTTCTTAATTTAAGGAGTAATAGTAACGTACCCTTCAGCCCGTTGCAGTCAAATAGATCAGTCTTTGAACCCATAACCTTCACACGGATAGACTAGCTGACTAAGAACTACCCCGTAATAAATTAGTAATTGATGGTTTATTTACTTTTCAAGATAGAATTGTAACAAAAAGTTATAATACCAACAATGTTGTCAACCCCAATCTCTGAAGAAGAGCCAGAAACTAACCATTTTTGTTCACCTTAATGATTTCCTAAACACATTTGAAGGACTTTCACATTACGCCGCAAAGCAAAGATAACCCGAAATATCAACCTTATTATGAAAAAAATACAATTTTTGGAAATTTTTTCTATTTTTTAAAATTGAATTTGAATAGGAAAACTGGAAGAAGGAAAAAATTTCTGATGGCATTTGTATTCATAATCGGATTGCATACGTCAGCATCATTGAAAATTTGACCTCTAGGCTTCAGTGTACGGTACAAGCGAAATCATATTTATGGACCTGTTTTAAACAGAAAAGAATTGGTTTAAAAAATCAAACACAGCTTGTTTTATTTTTATGCTAAGCCATCCGATCCGGACTTTATGGGTAAACTACTAAGTAAAGTAGCAATGAAAAAGTATTTATTTTCTTGTGTTAATTAAGGTGTTATTATGTTAGAACCTACGCCTTATAATAACATTTATTTGCAAATGTATAATATATTAAACTATTTTTAGATAAAAAAAATAGACTATATGTAGCGACACAAATATTTATTGATAAAATAAATTTTGTCAACAACAAAGTTAAATTTAACTATTCCATTGCGAGAGTCTTTCGGAATTTTTTGTATTTTTTATAATTTTTCCTATCTTCACAAAAAGATACGCACAAAAAATAAAAACAAAACAAATTAGAAGAAGAAAAACAAATTACTTGCAATTTTTTATAGAAGAATGCAAACATATTAGGAGACACGCGAAATTGACAAAAAATTAACAATATAACTGAATACTTATACTTGTCAATGTTTTATTATTTTGTTTAAAAAATTTAATTCAATTCGTCATATTACAGGGAAACTTTTTTAAAACTACAAGAGTCTAATTTCTTACGTAGAATAAACATTACACGAATAATTAGATGCTCAATTTCAATAGGTGTGTAGCAAACTTTTATAAATTTATGCATTCAAATTAAATGCGTAAAATCAAATAGAAAATTTTATCTTAAATTCAAATTGTACGACTGCCAACCAACCAACGACTGCAAGACTGTAACAAAAAAAATTTCAACAGTTGATATTTATTTTCACAGCAGAAGCAAAAGCAAGAGTTTACTTTTCTTTCAAAAAACTGTTGCTGTTTGTTTTCGTTTAAAATGTACGTTAAGCGATTCGAAGTCTTTGTTCGCAAGTCGACGTAATTTCATTAAGCTATTTTAATGAAGGAAGGAATTTTACAACATGATTGAATTAAAATTTATTGATATTTATTCTTAACTGAACGAGTGGTTGAACTCGGGTCGAACTTACATATATGTTTCGAGAATAACCACATTCTCAGCATCAAAGTTCTTTGCATTTTACCCTTTCCGCAACTGCGACGGCTAATAATTTTCATTTTTTTTTTTTTAACGGAATTAAAAGTTTTTGAAAATGGTGAATAGGTGAGTCTTCAGAGACGATATTATGCTCTTTCCACTATTGGGCCACATCCGTAGAAAGTTAACGTGTTCCTCATTGACAGGACTCTTCATAAATAATATTGGCTGCCAAGGAATTCTGTAAATGCTTGTTCTGTTCTACAATCCTGTTTTCAAAGAAATATTTCGTTTAAACAATTTATTTTTTGGTTTAATATCATTTGCATTAAAATAAACATTAAAACATAAACGTTTAATCAATTTATAAACTTACTAGCTTTTACCCGTGGCTTCGTACACGTGAAAATTAGAGCACGATTTAAAAAAAATTTATGTTGTTTTCAACATCAAACAACATTATAGGAAATATATTATTAGAAATCTGCTTCACGAGCAAAATTACCGCATATGAGCTAATTTTTTCATCATAAATTATACTCTCGTTGTGAAAAAAAAATGTACCCTACCGATTAATCGCCTCAAATAACAATTTGTGGTAAGGAGTATTTGTGCCCATAAGCCATCTTAGACCGGGTTTGTGAGATGTTAATTAATTTTAAACTCGGATACTCGTATTTTTCCGGCGAAATGTGATTTTTTTATTATTTCATTAAAGACCAACATTTTAAGCAAAACTTATCTGTTCCGCCAACATTTTGTATATAAACTTGGTAATGGCGGCACAAGTCTGTTTTCAGATTAACTAAACCTAGTTTAACTGAGATCTATGTAAAACGCAGCCTTATGGCTAATAAATCAGTGAGTGCTTAAACGCTGGTTTAGTTGAACTAAACTTAAATTTATATGTAGTTTAAACTCAACAGTTGTAAATCAGTGTTCGATGTATTATATGTAGTGTAAAAAGTAACATGTGGCAGCACTACGATAAATGTTGTCAAATTCATATGGTATGTATTGGTAGTTTAAACCAGTGATGCTCATTCAGGCAAACAATTGTTTAGAAGCCCCACCCCTTTGTTTTTTACGCTCATTATTTTTGTCGTACGTGTGAGAGCAACAAGTGCACATGTACGATAGATGCATTGATATTTGTTCAAATACAGTGTGTAAAATAAATAATAATGAAATTAATTTAGTTGCTCGTCAGACAGCGACGAATGCACATGTGCGGAAGCTACGTTAGTTTGTTGCTAAATAATATGGAATTGCAAGACTATTTTATGATAAAAAATGCCTTTGGTAATGCCCAATGTCGTTGATGTTATCAAACATTTAAAGGACATTGGGAAAATATTATTAAGAGGCATTATGATTCTTTTCATAGCGATATGACTGGATATACCGATGAGGAAAAAAAAACCTGATAAAAAAATCAAATCTGATTTATTTTCAATATTTTCTTCAACTGATAGCCATTCCTTAAATTTAAAAAAAAAAACAAATTTTTATTTCTAATAAAAAGGTTTTTTTTCCTCATCGGTATACCTATTCATATAGCTATGAAAAGAATCATAATTTTCTTAATTAATCCCTAATCACCAACTCTACAGAAACCCCTAATCAACGGAAGTTTATCACATACACTTAATTCAGTGTGAACTGCATTATTATAAATTTTATATAACCAAAAAAAATTCTTGTGATTTAATATTAATAAAAATAGTGCGTTTAGTTTTGCGTGTCACTGTACTTAAACAATTCTCTCAGAATACATATGCAAAACATTTTTGAACACCAATGGTTTAAACGCCCAATTTTAAGCGTTAAAAGGTGGTTTTTTCCAACACAAATTGTAGTTGTAAGAGGATAGAAAGAAAAAAACAAAATTAAAAAAACAAGATGCTTAAATAAAGCAGCTTGCCATTTCAGTTTTTTATTTGCCGGGCACATGCAAATTTATTATCAAAAATTATTTTTGGGAATGAAATATTTTATTAATTAATTCATTTATTAATGATGTGCTAATAATCCCAATTTTTTTTTTTTTAAATGAAAACACTGAAATTTATTGTTGTGGGAAAGCTAGTTCCTATGCGCATTTCGCTGGTTGCTTAGGCCAGCTCGTCAGGAAACTTTTTCCAAATACTTTAGAAAAGCTAAAAATATTATACAAGTAAGACCATAAAGTGAATAAGAATTTTAAAACACTCTGGTCTTAAATGTAACAATATCAAAGCTTCAACAAAGTCACAACAATAAACCGTCAATTTTTTCTTTCTTACATTCCCCTACAATTGGCTGAGTTTTTTCCAACACAAATTGTAGTTGTAAGAGGATAGAAAGAAAAAAACAAAATTAAAAAAACAAGATGCTTAAATAAAGCAGCTTGCCATTTCAGTTTTTTATTTGCCGGGCACATGCAAATTTATTATCAAAAATTATTTTTGGGAATGAAATATTTTATTAATTAATTCATTTATTAATGATGTGCTAATAATCCCAATTTTTTTTTTTAAATGAAAACACTGAAATTTATTGTTGTGGGAAAGCTAGTTCCTATGCGCATTTCGCTGGTTGCTTAGGCCAGCTCGTCAGGAAACTTTTTCCAAATACTTTAGAAAAGCTAAAAATATTATACAAGTAAGACCATAAAGTGAATAAGAATTTTAAAACACTCTGGTCTTAAATGTAACAATATCAAAGCTTCAACAAAGTCACAACAATAAACCGTCAATTTTTTCTTTCTTACATTCCCCTACAATTGGCTGGGTTTTTATGTTGACTTATTTATAGTTATGTCGGTTTAAGCACAGTTTAAACCAAAAACAGAGTTTAACTTGCTCTGATTTATTAGCCCATACATATTTATTGGTCCATACAAATACTAGATTTGGCGAAATTAACAATTGTGGTGGTAGATCCAAAATTCATCATAGCTCCAATATAAACCCACTGCATTAAATAACTTAAAGGCCGACAATTCTCATACATTTATGTACCTATGAACTTATATGCAGATATGTACCTATCTTAATAATATTCGGAGAAATGAACTTTCACATAAGTCTTAATCGTATAATACAATTTTATTCTGGCGGTACATTATTGTCCATTGGTCAAAAATAGGGTGCACTCTCGAAAACTTGTTTTTAAGTACTGTGATGTGGGTTAGCATATGTTCGGTCTAACCAACTATACTTTCTTACTCGTTGTGTTTTGTTTACAAAACATGGTCACCGTATAACTACTACACATTTTATAATGATATACGAATTTTTGAAAAATATAAAAATAAAAAATGTATCTTATAGAACATGGCTTATCTATTCCAAAGTTCCAAAAACAAACCGTATACATACAGTATTTCCAAAACTTTTATTCATAAAATAGCGTATTTGTTTGTTGTTGGCCACTATCATAAAAACTAACATAAAATATAATATGAACATGCATACATTCTCTGCAAATTTTCCATAACCATTAATTATCAAAAATCATTTTAATTTATCCACCCCAGTCCACCTATTCTAACCTATTCCTAACATACTTATCACTTGCAATGCAATGAATAAATATCATTCGGGATAATTTTTACCTTAAGTGTGGCACTTTTGTTGTAGAGACAATTGTTCAAAAATACACGTTTTGCTTGGTGCACAAACATATTTCTTATTTTCGTGTTAATAAACAAAAGAAAACTTAATTTAATTTTTTAATATTCCACGTTTTGTAAAATTATTATGATTTAGATTTTAATTACTTGAACTTAATCTAACTACACACAAAATACGATCTTGACACTAAATAAGTCTCTTAAGAACTGAACTGATTTGACGTTAGAAAATTATGGAATATTTTAATTATTATAAGAGAAAAAAGCTATAATTAAAAAAGGCTTTTTTAACTTTATAAAAAAGAGAAAACAAATCATATAGAAATGATACAGGTGGCATCGCTACGTTAACAAATACAACAAAAATTGAAATTAGTCCCAGCTGACGTCAAAAATTATTTTAAACAAAAAGCAAAACGTGCCGTTGAACGCGATCAAATAAATAAATTTTTAGCCAATTTTTATTTAATTATGGTCAATATCACACTTATTTTTAATTAAAATTATCAAAAACTTTAATGAAATTCGCAAATCACAACACAATACGTGGGCTTTTTGTAAACATAAGCAAAGCTTTGAGATAAGATTGGACAACCAATGCAGTCATCATCTGGCGTATAAATGCCACCTATTTATTTCATGATGATGAATCAAATAATTTGTTACAACCACGGCTGCCAGACTTAAATATTTATCGTCATTTTGACGTTTTTTAGATACGAAAATTGCCAATTGACGATTTGAGATTTATGTCCTAAATTTGACGATTTTGTTTTAAATAACAAATTTTAAATTTATTTACAAATAATTTTAGTATTATTTTACATTTTAGAATAGCTTCCTATACACTTCCGTATATTTGGTTGGCAGTAGTTTACATGTGTAACCAGTTTATAATACAAAATGCGCAAAATTGTCTTTGGCGTTCATTTTGTTCGTTGGCCCTGCTTTTTAATATGTATACGCTTTTTATTGTGATAATAGATTTTAACCCTTCTTTAAGCTCTGAAAAAGACTCTGATTTATAAAATCCCTGATACAAAGAAAAAAAAAAGAAGACATGTATGTGACGTCACATCTACACTTTATACCAGTGTTTCAAAATAAACAGAACATTGTTTAGCATTCGGCTCACACACCCAGAAACGATTATTTTAGTGTTTTACATTGATAAAGAAATGAGCAAACAAAAAATTTTAGCAACGACTAACGCACGAAAAGCTTGTGTGTGTATTGTGCACATGTGTAAAATTTGTTGCTGTCTTTTAGCTGTTTTTCGTATATGTACATATTTTGTTTTTGTAAAAAATTTTTGCACAACTGAAACGAAAGAACATTAATGTGAATTATTTTGGGTACGAAGATCTCAAAAAAAAATTTTTTTTATATACTACACAAACACTATTTTAGCATTTGTGTTTTCCCCAAATCTACCAAACCGAAAACTAAGGAACTATATATAATGTTTATTTTCGAACCCTACTTTATACACAATATTGTTTACTTGTATTTTCATTTATTAGTTGTAATGATAAGCTGATGTGACTTGGATGTGCAAAAACTTCTCAGTGTCTTTGTATCATATGTAAAATCGGTGTTTAATATCTCTCAGTTCATGTGACACCCAATTTTCGTTGCGAATAATTTGTCGTTCGTCTCAGTTGTGTTTCTAGCATTATTAACATAATACAAACTGAAAATAGCTTAAAATCTTCAAAATATAACAAACGTTTGTGTTTTTTTTGACAATAAAGAATTTTACGTTGCCTTTACACATGCAAGTAGTGGCATGCCACTGTGCTATACATATTATAAGCGAAAAAGTGTTCGAAATAGTGGAATCTCATGCCATTTGCGTTTTTGTTTACACATGCCACTGACAGTTCATTTTCAAAATGTCGTCGAAGCGTCAACTTGAGATAATTTGTTTACATCTCAAATTAAAAAAAAAGTACCAGAAAACAAAAAAAGAGTTGCCGACTTCATCACATAGTTTTAGTTTTGGGGAAATAGTTTACATTTATTTATATTAGCATTATTTTAGCAAAATTAATGCTCTATAATTAGGAAACTTACTTATTTTAACGCCCGTTACTACAAATTAATCATAAAAATGCATTTAACAGTTAAAACTTTAATTACAGTTCGACAACAATCCAGTCGATTTGCATTAAATATTGAACAGGGTAACATTGCTGATCGTTTTGACATTTAGTGGCATGCAAGTGCCAAATTTCCACTCGCATGCAATTTTTGCTGCCATTTGAGCTGCCATTGCGAAAAATGTGAGTGTATTAGTAAAAAATCGTGAGTGTATTGAGTTTTTCGAACTGGCAGTGGCATGTGTAAATGCTAGGTTATGGTAATTCAAGTAAGTCAACTTGACGACTTCTTGCGCGCAATTTTACGATTTTCATTTTATCTGGCAGCTATGGTTGCAACCATGGTTGCAACAGATGTCTGATACATTCAGGGTTTCTAGAACAGGGTACACAGAGGTGAAAAAAGTGACGTGTGTAAATTACTTAGTAATGCCAATTAAGCGCATTATGCGCTAGATTTTGCGCGTTTTAAAATTGCACAGCGCGCTATTTTCGTCTTAGTGCGTTTTCTTATTAAAAAATAGCGCGTTTGTAATAAAGTACATAAATCAAAATTGTCTAACTTTTTTGCGTACAAACTGTCTTAATAACTAATAACTAATAAAATAATATGTGAAAAATTAGAAAAAATTTCGATATAGTAGTGAAAATTATTAAGGCGTTCTATAGTTTTAAAAATGTTTTAGAAGCCTGCTTAGTATGAGAGCTAAGGAAAATTATGGACCGATTATAGAAAAATTGCATGGTACTGTTTCTGGCCATATGAAGGTAAATTGGACCAAATTTTATCACAACGTCTATATCTGCTGCGGTTTTAGGCGTATTTCAGTAATTTTCCAGAGTGGGCATTATATGGGATATATAGTCATATAGTGGACCGATCTTTACGAAATTTAACCGAGTGATTTCTAGTCTATAAAACTTTTATTGCAGAAGTGTTATTATTTACGGTTTAAAGGCCGGGTTAGCCGAACGTAAATGTTGAAATGTAAATGTAGTGTAAGCAGCTTATCGTTTCTGTTATATGGAAAGCAATAATGCTTTACTGGTAATGTCACTTACCCGTAACGTACCAACCTGTAGAAAATAGAATTTCAATACGAGGTTACGTGACAGTTGCAGATGCGCGGCTGGTGTTTTAAATGGAATACGGGTAAATTTACTCGTTTTCTTTGGTACTTTTTTCGCAATAATATCTGTGGACTTTCGACAAAATAACTTTCAATACATACATACATAATTTCATTTATACAAATTTATGTCTAGATGTATTAAATAAACAAATGCATACATATACACAAGCAATAAAGAGCCTGGGTTTTAATAGTATCAAGTTTTGTTTATGAACATTTTTAAAATAATATAAGTGCATGTATATGCTATAATACATATTTGTTTGTTTTATTTCAATCTGTGTATTATACCGCCATTTATGTTATTTTTCTGACAAAATTATCAATTTTTAAGGTGGTGGCTTAGTCTTGCCGGGTTCAAATTTCCAAAATTCTTGACAATCACTAAAAAAAATCATGATTTTGAAAATAATTCTTGAGAAAAAAAATAAAAGAAAATAAACTCACTATTCGAACTAAAAATTTCTGTACGCTTTTGTTTTGATGCAGCTGTTTAACGTTTTTAATTAAACTGGTATGCAGCAAATATTGTTTTGAATAAAAATATATGGAATATAAATCGCTAAATTCAAATCCGCTTTCAGTTTTTTCCATCACAACAATACAAAAAACCACAGGCATTTTGTTTGTGTAAAATTCCTAGAGGTTGTCAGAATCTTACTACTACATATGAAAAACAAAAGGAAAACGTGTTTTGTATGCATGTATGGGTGCCAAAAAAAAAAACAAATAACTTAAACAAAAATATACATGTATAAGCAAAATGTTAACAAATTTTAATATCGTTGAGGAATAAGCCAAATAAATATCTGGCTCCTTGCGCAGACCTAATGGATAGGCCTTGGATTTGTCACGCTAAGGCCAATTTAAATCCCAGAACATAGTTCTTGCTCCCGAATTTTTTTGGTTTTTTGCCAACCAGTGATGAGCAGGTGCATATTTGAAATCAGCATTCCAGTCTTGTCAAATTAATATTTTTGAATAAAATAAATGTAGTTTATATATATTTTTAAGCTATTACACTTAAACAAAACGATGAACTATTTATTTGCTTTTGACTCAGCTTTATTAAAAGAAAACTGTAAACTAACTTAAAAAAATATACTTTGTTAATTGATAAGCTCGAGGCCACAATTGTTTTTTAATAAATAAATGTACAATCTAACATGTGAACGAGAATAGTCGTTTTTTGTTTTATAATTGTTACTCGTACTTTATAATTCCTGAAGATGCCATCCAAAGGATGGGGAAATATTGAAAATATAAAGAAAAATAAAGATTAAAATTTATTAAAAAACAACTGTGGCCTCGAGCTTATCAATTAACAAAGTATTGAAAATTAAAAGGTCGAATAAGGATAGAAATATTTAAAAAAATATATTTTTTTTTTTTATTCTGAATGAGCACTGAAAGTTCTTGTAAATCAAGACCGTCTGGCTAGCCAATGGTAGTTCCACATTTGGACTTATGCATAACTCTCATCCTACTAAGCTGATTTTACGGAATTTCAATCCCAAACTGCTTATGATAACTTGAATCAATTTGACACCAACATTGTTCTTTTACTTTGAGTTTTTCGAAAGTGACATTGTTTTAAATAGATGAACATGGCTAATCGACTTTAATTAGTCAAGGAGCCAGAATATATATACTTTTGGGAACTGAGATGAATAATAAAAAAGTTTCATACAGAATGACAAACGTAGTATACCCTCATTCACCAATAGTGGTGGTGGAGTTTAAAAAAATTCAAAAATGTTGGAAATATATGACCTATGGCATATATATTTTTTTTTCGGATCAAGATGGGAAAATGCGTTACGCATCTAGCGAGATCGTCAAGCTCGTCGTATGCCGAGCTGTTTTGATACCGGCTAAAAAACTACCTTGTGCCATCATCGGGTTATTAGGCCACCTCGGAACCGCTATTAGCGTTACTTCGAGGTGGCCCCTATGTGGTGTTTTACCAATTCAGATCTCTTTACTCGCGTCCTGGTTCCGCTTTTGAACTATAATTATAAAAATTGATTTTGATTATTTCCACTGTTCATTTCCATTGATCTATATATATATATAAAATTCTTATCCAGAAAATGTTTTTCCTTTGACAAAAACATTTTTTCGTTTTTTTTTTTATTTGGTATCAAAAAATACACCAATTGGAGTCGTTGTCAGGCAAATTCGTATCATACAAATCGATCGATACAAAAAAAATGTACTTTGGATTTCAAGAAGAATTCTTGATAAAAGATACGAAAAAACAGAAGTTAGGAAGAACATGTAAATCAATTATAATAGATAATTATTCATTCAAAAGCAAATTTCGATCTACCAAGGTGAAATACCATTTGGTTTAAAGATTGATGTTTGACTATTGACGTCATCCGGCTTCAATAGTCGAGTGAGTAAAACGGCAAACCCCACTGACGAGATTGTGTGGTTACAATCGAAACTAGTCTGAGCATCCTGTCCGTGAAAGCCTGGGTTCAAATCTCAGCGCAGTCAAGAATGAAAAATTGTTAATAAAATTTTAATTAATTTCATGTTGTAAAATTCCTGTCTTCATAAAAATAATTTATATTTATTAAAAATATCTAAATTTGGATTAAAAACCATTAACAGATCAATAAAATAACCACAATACTAATATTGTTAACAGCTAAGGTACGAGCTATGTTTACATTTGTCCCTCAAGTTGTGCTGAAAAAGGTCAACAAGAAAAAAAAAGACAAAAACATGAAAAACAAAAAAAATATACTTTGGATTTCAAGAAGAATTCTTGACAAAAGGTACGAAAAAAACAGAAGTTAGGAAGAACATGTAAATCAATTAAAATAGATAATAGATCTACCAAAGTGAAATACCATTTGGTTTAAAGATTGATGTTTGACTATTGAATCCAAAAATCCAAAAAAAATCCAAAAATAGTCATCATACGAGTCGTAAATTGAGCAAAAAATAAAAATTTTAAGTAATCGTTCTGTGTAAAAAATAAAATTAAACTCGATAAAAAATATAACGTAAATATAATTCCACATAAACTTTAGTAAGCCGACGCCGGTGTTTGTGATTTAATCAAATTTTATTTCTTACACTTCTATTGGAACAAACTACAGAAGTATTTACATAGTGCACTTCCGTAACATTTTGATGTAAAATTTTGCAAAAACTGTAATGGGAGTTAAGGAGTTAAAAATTTCTATTTTAATTTTCTATCTTCAGAAAGATCTATTCAAAAGCTTTAAAATTATACGATTATTGACCCTATACTTTCAGAAATGTAGTGGAAAATCGCATATTTATATGAAAACTTTGAAGGTCCATAACTCGAAAACTTTGCGTTTGCGCCACTTTTTTTACTTCATATTTTCTTCTTATATTTCAATTTTCTATCAGCCTAGGTAGCGCTTTTTATATGGAGCTCCGTCGGTAAGCTAGATATGTTCCTATTATTTTGAAATCTTATACAAATATTATAAAGTATTATTGCAAGCCCACCTCTGATTAATCGAACACATACAACTCTGTCATTTGAACAGTTGTCTTTTGTTTACATCTTGTACGTTGTTGTTGCTTTTTATTTTCAGTGCGTTCGTTATTATTGTTTTTCTTCTTATTTGCCTGCATTTAGCACTATTTTCTTCACACTTAATTATTTAGCATTCATTTTCATTATTTTAGTTGGATCGGAAAGTTGATAAAATCGCAAAAAAGTTTAAGAAAAATAAAAAATCCCTTAAGTGATTTACCCATATAATAAACTAAAAAAACCTTTTGTTAAAACAATACACAATTTCGTGAAATATAAAAATTAGTAGAAAATGTGCAAAAATTTTAAACTTACTCTAAATATACCTAATTGATAGATTTGAAAATACAAAAAATACCTACATAAGAAGTTTCCAAAATATTAAAGATAAATCTTTGTTGAAATTATAAAAAGTTGGATTATCAAATTTTAATTATTTGGTAAGTTGTTTTTCTTTAATACTAAACCACTTTGTAAAAATTTGTTATGAACTAATTTTCTAGGTAATAAATTAATTTAAAACGCAGTTTCATATACATTTTTAAGTTTCTCGTAAAATTTTGAGCTTTATTTTAAAATATTTTTGTTTCTTTCTGCAAATAATTACGTTTAACATTTTTTCAATTATAATTAAAGATAAGCTGCAGTGCTGTAGATTTATACTACATATGAATGTACATACATATGTATACAAAAATTTATTGTTGTCCTCCTTCTTGAATATTTGTTTCTTATCATCATAATTATTTTCACATTCAACCAGTAAGTCATCCATCCAATGAACCAACCAATATACTGACCAACCAACCACTTTCTTCACCCTACTGTTTTTTTGTTTTTGCAGTACAGAGTCAAGTGTAAGTTATATATATTGGAATTGGAAACCAGCTGCTTGCATCTTCTTAACCATGCACTTATTCAAGTCAATACATCCATCCATATGATAATTATTCTTACAGTAGCTGCTTTTTTAGTTTTTTCTTAAAGTATATTTTTTTGTTAAGGTTGATTGGTTGTGTCTTAGTCAGAAAACGTTCCATTGATAGACAATCGGAATATTAAAGTAGGTATACTCAAGTTGTTGTACATAAAACTGGACTAAAAACTTAAAAACTTGTGTAGTCTTTCTTATCATATTTAATTGCAAGCAAAGAACGACCTATGTTGTTATTGTTTAAATAATTCTCCTTGAAGTTGTTGCTCTTCAACTGAAACCATTGCTATTTTATGGTCAATGGCTTATTATTTTGCAGACTTAATATTACTTTTGTATACAAGTTGATTTCCTTGTTAGGTAAGAACTTGATGTATTTCTTACTTCATTTTTATTCTTTTCCTTTTGTACTGACATTATATTATTGATTTTGTTTAAAAAAATTGATGTTGGTCAGTAAAATAAAAATACCGTAAGTATTTTTAAAAATCAACCAATCTCAATATTGTGATTATTAGTTTCAAGAATAGTATAATAAGTACCAGGTATGTTCATTAGGGAAAGTTGTCATTATTTACCCATGTAATGTAAAATTAATTTATTTGATTTTTGACGCTTGTTTTATTTTTTTCCTTCTTTTCTTTTGTTTGACGTTATATTTCTAATGACTATAACTCATACTTATTCTACCATGGCTTTAAGCATGAATAATGAACATACCTGGTACTTATTATATGTATTAGGTTTTAAGTTTTATATTATATTATGGTTATTCCACCATATTCATAAAAAATATTTTGGGTTTATAGCAGGCTTATGAAACGAATTTTCTATGAAAATTTGTCTAATAAACCTTTTATTAATCAAAAATATATTTTATGAATATTTTGGTAAAACTGTAGAGGGGTTAAAACATTTGTTCAATAGTAGGTGCGTTCGAATACTTTTACAGTTAATTGTAGCGATATAACGATACGCTTTTTAGGCGATAGGATACCGATACTCAAAAACAAGAAAGGTAAAATTAACAAAACCCAAGTAGAGTTATTTCTTAATTATACAAAATTACAGTGTAAGAGACTATTAATATTTAAAATTGATTTTAATAAAATTTTAAAAACAACGAAATGAATTTAAATTCATGGTAAAACTAATTTATTTTTTTTAACAAAAAAAACATTGTAAGAGATTAGACCCCTTTCAGACAAGCAAAGTTTACTTTGCAAAGTCTTGAGTTTATAGAAGAGAAGGGAAAAGAGTGTAGCGGGGGAGTACATACTTTGCTGTACTCGCAAAGTCGTTTTGTTTTTCGTTCGTAGATTATACCTGAAGTTGGCTGCAACTTTATATTTATATACAGCGTTACCAGAATCTTTGGAATAAAAATTGTCATATGGCAAAAGAAATCATATTTTGAAGAGGAAAATCTTAAATTTTTTTTTCTTAATTTAAATTTTTTAAAACAAGGGCAAAATAGTAAGAACTATTAATTATTTATAAAACCATACTTCTTATTATTTAAATTGAAATACATAAAAACATAATTCGTCAGTATATGAAACTTTATAAAAATATATTTTTTCTTTTCACAAATATTTTTTTTATCAATATTCTAACTGCCTATTTCCGATGTACGAAAGAATTATTTACTTCTTAAGGTACGTTCAGACTAATGAAATATTTAACGAAAATATTTGTTCTGATATTTGCTTCAAACTGTGTGAAACAAAAAAAAAATATTTTTTTTATCAATATTCTAACTGCCTATTTCCGATGTACGAAAGAATTATTTACTTCTTAAGGTACGTTCAGACTAATGAAATATTATATATAAAGCTAATTTATTTATTTTATTCTGTGGAATAAAATCTTTTAGTGTTAGAACAGGAGAATGTAGAAGAAGAAGAAAATGGAAGCCACTGGGTAACGGGAACATGGCTAAAATTTGTAAAAAAATTCCAATGTTGGAAACAAACCCTTAAAAATATTTGAAGTCGCTAAATCAGTTAAAAAACAAAATGTCGAGAAAAAAAATTTTTGCAAAAATAGCGAAAATTCGCGTAAAATTTAGATATTTCAAACATGCCATAAAATTTATTAAAAGTGCCTAAACCTTTAAGGAATGGCAAAACTTCGATAAAAATTGCTAAATTAGCGGAAATTCGCAAAAATTTGCTAATAGCGGCACGATAGCAAAGTCTAATAATTATAAAAAATCTTTAAAATTGTAAAGAGTCCGAAAACTTACAGGAAAAATTGCTTCTATCCGGAACATGGCTAAAATTATTTGTCGTTGTTTGCTCTTACAATTTTTTGGTAATATCAAATAAATGTTTTCTCAAAAATTACTAAAATATTGATTTTTTGTGTTCACACTATGTGAACATTGAACAAATATTTGTTTGCTGGCAAATACTTTTATTTGCTCAAAATCAGCTGTTATTTTATTTGATACTCAAAAATATTTTTTGTTCAGACTACGTAAATGAAATATTTGATGTTTGCTTTCAAATATTTCATCAGTCTGAACGTACCTTTACAAATACATTTAAAACAAAAACAAAGTTTTTAGAATTTGTTTTTGTTTTAAATGTAGTTGTTCGAAAGAAGGAATTCTCTCGCACATTGGAAATAGGTTATAATTTGCCTTTTTTAATATTTTTATGTCCAGAAATAATGATGCAATTTTGTGTATTCTAGATACTGGGTACAAAAGTGTGCAGCACCAACACACATCAAGCTGATGCAAAACTTCATTGTTTTAAAAATTGACTGTTTAAGTAATCGTGTATTTTCTATAAGCAAAATTAAAGTAAAAATCAGAATTTCTAAAAATAAAAAATCATCATTTGAGAAAAAAATCTTTAATAATTTTTTTGTTTGAAAAAATAAAAAAAAAATATGATAAAATCATCATTCTGGCAACGCTGTTTATATATTATATTCAAACAAGAGAAAACAAAAATTTATCAAATTAAACTTTGTGTGTCTGAGCACCAAACAAAGTTTAAAAGAGAATTCAACAAACTTTTTCAAAGTAAACTTTGCCTGTCTGAAAGGGGTCTTATTAATATTCAAAATTAACATTAATAAGATTTTTGTTTAAAAACAAAGTATTTTTTTCTACTTTTGCGGAGATACTCGTAATTTCCCAACTCCGTTTAAAGCAGACTTGTAGTAAAAAATCGTCTCTTAGATGTGACTGAACTCATTTGAAAACTTAAATATTTCTGCGCCATGGCCTAAAATTTCGAGTATAATATTAAATAGCGCCAGTAAACGAACGGACCTGCGTCTCTATAAAAATTTGAAATTCTAAGGTATATATCGACTTCTTATTTAGCTGAACCACAGCGTATGGTGGACAGAGGATCATTTTTCTCCGAATTTTCTTTTAAGATTTTTACAAACGCCATGTTAAGAAGCTTAATAAGACATTTTTGATCTATTGTCTTTGAAATTTTTCTATCTTTGTTACGAAGGTAAAGAATTGTAGATAAACAAGAGATTTGATTATTCTCTAAACACTCAAATTTTTCATTCAGAGCTAATGCTACGTAAGTTGCCAATTTTTGGCAAATTAGTTACTTTAAGATACGACTTTTATTTAAAAAAACAACACTTTTTATTTATTTATGAATTTTTAAAAGGTATTATATACATAGCATATATTTGCAAAATAAAAAACACAACAAACCAAGGCGAATTCATTACAGGTGATCCTAAAAGCCCTGCTGATAACTTTTTATCTTTAGCTTTATAATTGTTGAATGTCAAAATTTTGTTTATTATCTTTGTTTCTGTTTGATTTGTTTCGGTTTTTGACATTCTTCAATGATTTTATAAAAACAAATTGCTTGTGGTTTTTGTAGGAGTTGTACTTGTTGTACTACCGAGATTACCTGGAACGAATTCGCCTTGCAACAAGCTGAATTTTTTTATACGTATACATATAATTAGTAAGCAAAATGTAATAATGTTTTTCATATAAACTTTAAATTGATTAATCAGATTTTTGTTTAACATTTTTTAATGCTAACTTATGTCCAAAAATGCTATGTAATGATTTCAATCAATGTATGTTTTTGTTTGTAAATCATGGATTATATTACACACATACAATTATCCAACCATAGCCTAAATATCGATACCTCGGAGGTATGCTGCTACCTTTAGTTGTGACGACATAAATACAACGCAAAATATACTTCATCATTGATCTCGATAGCTGAGTTTAAAAACTGTAACACTATGTCGGCATAGTGCAGCCAATTTTGGGACTCTGAACTATTCAGCATCTCAGTTTATTTATTAATTGTACATTCCAATAATGTTCGAAGACGGTTTTCTATCGAAATAGCGTCAGAAAATGTAGCAGTGGCTTTGCTTATGGATTTTGTGGTGGTCTCTTTGAAGTAACCCAAAATTTGTATCGAAATGAATTCTATTTTTACAAAAATGATTTAAAATTTTTAAAACGTATAATTAAATACAAGATTTATCCATGGGAGAACGTTTTTCCGTTATGGTGCAAAGCAAAACGAATGATGCTGCAGGTCCACACCAAGCGTTCCAGTCCAAAAAGTCGTAGTTTAAAATTGTGTTGACAAGTTAAACAGCAAACGCGTAAAAGCATATACGTATCGAAAGCATGAAGAATTATTACTTTCTTCTTTAGCTTGGCGTCTCGAAAAAAGAAAAAAACGCGTGGTCATTAAAGTCACTAAGGCTGGGGCTTTTGAGATCTCAGTTAAACTAAGTTTAGTTTATCTGAAAACAGATTTGTGCGGCCATTACCAAGTTTGGATGTATACAAAATTTTGACGGAACAGCTTAGTTTTGATTAAGATGTTGGTGTTTAATGAAACAATAAAAACTTCACATCCGAAAAATCCGAGTTTTAGAATTCGTTAAACTAAGCTTAAACTTAATCCACTTAACCCGACCTAACTCTCTGTATAAAAAGTTTAAAAATTCTTTAAATAGTATAAAAGACATAAAATGATGTACTAAATGTGTATATAATAAACTAAATTATAATTAGGAACTTTGCATTCCTAAACTTAATCTATCTACTTTTGGTGATTTTTTTTAGTTTTTGGCGGTTTTTACTTAAATATTATACCAGCTTTTTTTATGTAAACAAAATTAAATTTCTGTAAATAAATAAAAAAATAAAAATTTGACATCCGGTTTGGCGATGGAGCTCAAAAGAGTTTGACAACATTGATTCAGTGATTAAGAACCGCATATACATATGTACAAGGAGAATTCACTAAAAAGTGAGGTCAACTATACAAAAACACTGCTCAAGGTATATTTATAGCAGGTAGCCGCGAGATTACAACAATTGTACAATAAAACAAACAACAGGGCTTTTTATTCTTGTTATGTGATACGAACTGTCAAACAGCGGAGGAGTTGATAAAAGACAAATAAAAAACAAACATGAAAAAACGCCATTAAACGAAAATAGATTCATTTTGTTTGTTAATTTTTTCTAATTATATATTTAAGTCTTTGCCCAAAATTGTTATTTATTATAAATCACTTTAATTTTCTTTCTAATTTTATCACTTTTCCACTTTTTACTTTGATTAAAAAACCTTGTTTATTTTTAAGCTAGAAATTTAACACGTGTTGAAAAAAACATAAACAATATTTGACATTTCGTATCACAAAACAAGCAAATAAAAAAATAATCAGCAGGCTTTCCGAGACTACCTGCTATAAATATACCTTGACACTGCTCTTGTGATCCGATTGTCAAAAATATTGCTAGTAAAAAAAAACGTTTGTTTACATAAAAAAAACCAGTTTGTATACAAAGGGCGTGTGTGAAACGGTAGCAAAGTACTCATGAATGTAAACATTTTACACTGTTGAGGTGAATAAAATTTCACAAGCCCATGGCGCTAGTATAAATTTTGACATTAGCGTAGACATTTTTGACAACCACACAATTATCAGACACACTCCCAGGTCGTGCAGCTCAAAGTCGCCTCTTAACCGTCGCCGAATTCAAATTTTGCGTTGAAGTCGCCGCTGTATCGAAAGGCATATTAACACTAATTTTTTAGTCAAACTTTGCTTTTTAGCAGTGTTGCATATTTATATAAGCTATTATAAGGTTACAAATAGTTACATATTTAATTTTTTTATTAATAACATTTTTGTTATTATAATTTGTGCATGTTGACATCAGTGCCTAATAAAAGTAAAATACTTTTTTTTAAAAATAATTTTAAAATTTAGTTATAGACTACAAAACGCTAATTACATTAACATTACAAGCATTTTGTTTAATTGGAAAAAACCAATCACAATAACATGGAAATATATTCGATTGAGAGGTAATCTAAATAAAAAAAACTGGATAAATAATGTTTGTTAGATCATTAATCCCATAATCAGCTTATTAGGATTTGGGTTACCTAAAACGCGCAATTCGCGAAGTAATAAAAATTAGAAATTTCCTAAAATTTTATAAAAGCATAAAATATCTGTTTATGGGTTCCAACCAGTAGAGAATATCACTGAAAAACGTCAAAGATAAAAAAAGTATAAATTTTGAAAAAACCAAATGTGCAACCTAGAAAATCATATTAAAAGTAAACGCGAAGAAGTACAACCGAATTGAAACCCTTCTTCTTTTTTGAAGTCGGGTTTAAATATATTTATATTAATAACAAATACATATATTTAAAATAATAACAAATTGTAATAGATAATATTTTCATTTTGAATAACTAATTTTTTTGTCAGGTGATCCACTACCGGCTACTTTTTGCTGAACCGCAGCCGCTAAAAAATTTGCCGACTTAGACTTCTGTTAAGAAATGTCAGAAAGAAATTGTTCCTTTCTTTATGTCAAAATTTTACGTTGTTAAAAATGTTATAATTTCACACAGCACAAACATGAAATTTTTCTACCATAGCCAAATTTTATTTCAACATAGAACTTTGCTACCGTTTCACACACACCCAAACTTTGACAAATCGACCAACGAAAAAAAACCCATATAATGACTTAACCCCATCTTCTATTGAATTCGCCTTGCGCATATACATTAGTTTCGTGTCGACAAAATAGCATCGAATTTGGGAATTTAAAAAACGGGAAACCAAAAAACCCAAATAATGCGGATTTGCAGTATATGAACAATAAGTTAGCGCCAAGTATCTTGGCGTAATCTTGGACAGTAAGCTGTCATGGGGGCTGAACATCCGGACGAGGATGGAAAAGGCAATTGTTGCTATATATGCGTGCAGAGGTGCAATCGGCAAGAACTGGGGCATGGGCCCGAGATGTGTCAATTGGATCTTTGAAGCTGTAGTAAAGCCGACTCTGTATTACGGTGTTATCGTATGGTGGACTGCGCTGGACAAGGGCAGGTACCGTACGATGCTTGAGAAGGTTCACAGACTGGCCGCATTGATGATCACAGGATCAATGCGCTCCACTCCCACCAGGGCGCTGTTTACAATGCTAAACTTGCTACCGGTGGACATCATGGCCAGACAGATGGCTCTTTGTTCGGCGATTCGGTTGAACGCGGCACACGGCTGGTCGAGCGGGTCGATCAATATTATTGAAATAAATTTTTATCAATAAATTTTGAAGAAATTTTGCTGTTAGAGTTTGAAGCATTTTGAAGAGCAATTTTGAAGAAAATTTCAATCGTGTAAATCTAGCTTTAGAAAATTCTATTTTTTTAATATAAAAATATTTTTTTTAGATGTCTAAGTAATAAAATACATAACAACTAAATAACATGTTGTTTTATTCTGTATATATTCTGAACATATTTTAGTCCCTTTTTATATGTGGGTGTGTATGTGACAAATCATGTAATAAACGATTAACTACTAATTCCATTCGCTTTTCATATTGAGTTTGACGTTTATTGTAAAAAATTCATCAGCATTTATATATATGCGCTGTCAGATTATGGGTTATCTTTTTTTCCCCGACTTTCAATTTCTTTTTTACCTCTTACCAACCAAACTACTAGATGATTTTGACATTTTAGGTATTTTTAGATTCGTCTTAACAACCGAAGTGTCATTAGATAGGTAATTGAAAGCAAAATCACGGATTGTTAGCGCAAAATAGTAATCCGTTAAAGAAACAAATTACCCAAGCCTATAGAGTAGAGCCACTGTTGCCAATTTAGCTATTTTCTCGTCAAATCTAGCGATTTTTTGTCAAACTTTGCGGAAAAAAATGTGTTTTAGATATTAGCGGGAAATCTAGCGATTTTTTATTATGAGTTTGTTCGTTTTTAATAAATTGTTTGCCACTTGTTAAAAAGTTGCTTTGATATAAACAAAAGGACCAAATAAACCACACAAAAAAGCATGAAGCGCGCTTGTGTGAATATTACAAATTTGTTATCTTGTTATCCAGTTCTTATATTCAGTTCCTATTTCTAAAAAATATATTGACTTTAAATCCTCATTCACAATGGAAGCAGCCATTTCGTTTTCCATATGTCTTATATCTTTCCAAGGTGTTTCATATTAATTCCTTTAATTTTAAGTACAAAAATGTAATTTGTGGTAAAGAACTGAAAAACTTTTTTACTACTTTTTTCTACTACAGCACAAATTTATATGAAGTTCAAAATGACGATTATGACAATTTTCATAAGTTTTAAATAAAATTAGGCATAACTTCGTCAACGAAATCCTAGCAAATCTTTTTTTATTGATTACTTTAGACTTAGAGGGTGTATTTGAAATTTTTATTAAAATTTGATCTCAGCAAGGCCTATAGCTAAGCTATATTATTTTAGTTTTTTATTTACCTTTGTATGTATGTATGTATGTATGTATGTATATATCGATACCTTCCCATAAGAATGTATTAAGCGACATTTCTAAAATTGTGTAGGAAACGAAAAAACGTCTCATTTAGTTATTTATTTGTGTATTTTATTGAAAGGAACATATTTGGAAAGCGATTTTCAGAATACAAAACTTGACATCATTGCAAAACCAAAACTTTAATCAGATAAAAAGTTTTTGTCGCTTAGTACATTTTCGTGGTCAAGACATTGGCGCTTGATACAATGGTAAAACGCGCTTAAAACATTGACATGGACACAAAAATAAAGGTTTGAAATAAATTGTGTCGTTTAATTAATTTTTTATTTTTTCTGTTAAACAATAAAATAAATAAAAATCTATATAAAAAGTTACAAAACATTTATTTCAAAACAAAAAATCCAATACGGAAATTTAAAGATTATTAATAATCATTTTGATTCTCAGACAAATCATCTTCTTCGTCTGTCTCTGCCAAATCGTCTTCTTTCTCACCAAATATATTTTTTTATAATATCCTCGTATTCTTGTATGTATCGTTTCATAGAAAAATTATTTAAACTCAAAGACAATCATAATCTGGAGTGTTATAAGCGACAAAAATGGATCAAGTTCTAGTTGGATGAGTGTGCTAAGCGACAATTTCGGTTAAACTCAGCGACATCTAACAAAATTTTTGTGTGGACCTTTTGTTGCTTACGACAATTATATTTTTAAAAATGTGGCTTAGCATAATTTCTTTGGCGGATAATACAAACTTCAATGAGCAACATTATTCCAGTGAGAAAACTTGACGGTTGATACAATTTTATTTTCTCTCTAGTTTCCTTTGCATCCATAATAGGGCAGCGCCACTCAGGCCAAAATGTGGCGCTTAACTTCTAGTATAGTTTCGTATCAAAAAGTCATTTTCGAAAAAAGTGTCGCTTAATACATTCTTATGGGAAGATATCGATATGATTGTATGTTCTACATGCTTCCTAAAATTTGTTCTTAAAAATAGCATTTGATGATGCATTTCATTCATAATTTTATAAAACTCAACATAAGTTACTGATTTTATTTGCAAAAAGGCGATTTATCGCTAAATTTTTAAATATTTCGAAAAAGTTATTTGCAAAAACGTGTTTTTAGCGAAATATCGCTTAATTTTTTAATAAGTTAAAAATTTAGCTATTTTTCATTCTGTTTTAGCGATATTATTTGGAAATCCGTTGGCAACAGTGAGTAGAGCTATAAAATGAAGAAAAATAAATTGATCAGTCATGTTCAGTAAATCGAATACATCGGAGTAAACTTGAAATCGAACAAACTTTGAAAACGATCCAGTTTAAAAAGTATCTTCATACTTTGATTTCTTATCTTAACTTTAACTTCTCTTAAAATAAGGACAAATACGTTGATTTAAAAAAGTCTCAATTGATTTCAATTTTACTTGATTTTCAGGAATAATATATTCGTTAAATTGAATTATGAATAATAAATTTTTTTAAATAGGCTGGACCTCTCATAAAAATACTGCGACAAAAACGTCTAAAATAAAATAAATATTTAAAAGATAATTTATAAAAATGTGAGATGAACGCCTATATTGAATTCCCGTATTATGTTTAGCAGGCGGGCCATAATTGCAAATTAAAAACTGAAATAAAATTAATGGACCCCGATTGTTGCTGAACCTAATGCATGTATTAAGCTTTGGCCTTCAGACCATTTAATAGTCTGTTCAACCGAAGTAGCGTTTACTTTGTTTATAGTTTACTTTCATTTTATTTCCTTAATCATGCTTCGGTCTTTTTAGCGCCTTAAAAACTTAATGTTTTGCAGCAGGGTTTTTGATTTTTTAGTTATTTATTTTATTTAAAAGTTTTAAAACTGTATACGTGGTATAAATAAATTGTTATTTTATTGTTTAACTACATATTTATTTTATTGTTTTTCTGTTTATTAATATAATAAAAGTATCAAATCAAATAAACATGTATGTTTTTTCCATTGGATAAAATTATTTGAATTATTCGAGTTATTCGAACATATTAAAACTCTTATTCGATTAACCGAGCAAAAAAAAAATTTAAAAATCAATTAATTCCTTACTCGAACAAAACCAAAAGTCAAACAATTGGATACTCTAGTTGGAAGAGAGCAGGAGAAAGAGCGGAACTTTGCTGCACCCCTAAATGAATCTTAAACTCGTTTGACGAAACCCCATCTATAGCAACTCGTATAGTGTGATGTCTGAGAAAGCTCGATATAAGTCGAGAGAAAGTATCGCCGATACCAAATGCAACAAGTTTTGACAAGACTCTGTCAAATGGCTTGGAAATGTCTAAAGCAATTACCTATCTTTCTCCCATATGGTGAATGGAACGGCACCACTTTTACAATGCCAGGCCAGTTAGCCTCCAGTGGAGTGACCTCTACGGAAGAGAAAGACTGGAGGTCCCTAAGTAGGTAGTTTGAATCTAAAAATTTTACAAGATGGTTAATTACCATAACTTTGGAAAGTGCCGAAAAAATTGCAATTAGGCGGTAATTGTCAGAGTTATTAACCAATCCTTCTTAGGAATTGGCGGTACATGAGCAACTTTCCAGCAGATCATCCTTTAAAAGAGTTGACATTAAAGAACTAGCAACCACCCTTACTCTTTAAACGAATGAACAGAAGCTGGGAGCAGTAAGAACTTCAGTACGAAGACGTTGCTCGTGTAAAGTTTTTTTTCGTCTTAGTACTATGGCACACGGAAGACCTTGCCATTTTGCGTAGGAATTCAGTATCAGCGTTTTTATTGTTACGCCAATTTCTGAATGCTTCCTCACTGGATCTGGCTGATGATTTGCACGTCTGATTAAACCAAGATCTAGATCTAGTTTTTTTCGAAGCTTTTTTAACTGGAATGAACATTTTCATTCCTAGCCTTATAACATTTGCACTTAAAGTGCCGAAAAAAGTCATTGAGCTCAGCCCAACGTCCTTTTCCGAATACAAATATTGAGCGTTTCGTAGCCTGTATTGCAGTGTTGTTCCATTCTTTAATATTTTTATCGGAAGGTGTTTATGCGGGTTTGTGGGGGGGAAAATGTTTTTATTATATAGTATTTAAGGGGTAATATTCAATATTATTCTACTTCAAGATGAACACTTTTGGGGTTTTTACCAAGGTTTTTTCCTCAATCGATTATTGTCGCCTGTGTCGTTTTTTTTCAGATGTTGATGGGGGCGTTAAAGGTGCTAGTAGTGTTACTGGGGTACCTTTTTTGTTTATCTTGTGAACAGAAGGCAAAACAAATATTTTTGGAAGTACATACACATGTGTTTTATAAAGAGAGAGTAATATACACACACTATTTGAAATGGAATAAGATTGATTATATGCCATTTTTCTTGTTCGTATGCAGCTCTTTAATATAGAGATATGAAATCCTAACCTTACTCAAATAACAAAATGTGGAGTTAGGTCTTTAATTCACTACAGGTCTTAAATAAGATTTACTATCTAAAAATTTTTATTTGCAATGCTCACATGTGCTTAAGGGTATCACGTGTTAAGGTTATACTTTTTCGCTTGTCTTTTTTTTATTGAAAATGTTATCTAAGGGGACAACATATTTTTATTTTTTTTTTTTAAACCAAATGAAATTCATACTTTTCACTTTTAATAATGCAAACAAAATTTTAGATAAGGGGTCATCTTTTAATATGAAAATATAAATAAATATCTTGTGGCTGAGCAGATATTTTTAAGTTTATCAAAAAGTCCCCTTTGACAACGCCGATAAACCAATCTTCTTACCGGCAATAAACAGAAAGAGCTTACTTTAAATATTTTTTTTAGCAATCTTATACGATTTTCAGATTGAACTCCAACTGTAGACATTCTAATATATTATTAACAAATTTCCATAAATAAAAATATCGGCACTTTTGTACGAGTATATTTGTCGGTTTAAAGCATAATACACGTATACAATAAATTACCAACAAAATTATATAAAATTTTCGTGTCAAATTCTTAAAATGATAAGAAATATTTTTGGATTTAAAAGTAAATCAAATCTTTTTTAAAATTTTGAATGAAAAAATTAAATGTGAATCATTTAAGGGAACATTAATTAAAATAAATGATTTATTTATTTTACATTGAGAAAAAAATAATGATTAACATATTTTAAATTGGAAACACTTGCTAGATACTTAAGTAAGGATCTAAGTAACTTAATTATCTCAAATGCTTTTTGCATATATAGATCTAAAAAATCGGTAAAATTACTTACTTATTACAATATCTATTCTGTATATATACAACGAAATATATGACGACACGAAATAACGCCAAATTAAATGAAGCCCATTTAAGAAAATGAAATAAAACCCAAAAGTGCCTAACCCTATACTTGGCGAAATAAAATTTTTTTGGGGATTTGTTTCATTTTAAATTTTACCCGTACGGTTAAAACTGCTCGTGTGTGGACAAACCCCGTCCTTTTTGCACGCGTAAAAAATATCGGTTTTATCTTGATATTAACCGCTGATTATTTGTTTTATGCATACAAATTACACTAGATGTGGGCCAATCCCGATATCCCGATCCCGAATTCGCTGAATCCCGAATTCCGGGATTTTAATATTTTAATAGCGGGATTTTCGGGATTAAGTCTATCCCGAAATCGTTAACTTTATTATTTTTTGTTTTACCTTGTTTAATAAAATAAAAGAAATTCATCATGACATTCTCCCTTGAGAGGATAGGGAACACAATACAGTAATTTTCGCTTATAGTCCATTCCGCTTAAAGGCCTAAAACGGATTTAAGCAAAAACTCATTTTTTCACTTGCAGATTTTTTCGAATTTTATAAAAATAATTTGTTCTGAGGTCCATTTCGCTTCTAGTCCATTTTTGCTTAAAAGTCACATTTTCTTTTTATGCGTATCTAATACTTCATGTAAAAATATTCGCTACAGTTCACTCTGTTTTTTATATTTTTTTTTTACAAATTGGCATTAAGTTTTTATTTACCTTTTTGGCAACTTTAATAAACGTCAAATTTCGCAATTTATAAATATTTCATTAAGAAACTGTGAAATTAATATTTATGTTGTGTTTGATTTCGTCATCCAAAGAACTAAAATGAATCTCATACTTTCAGCTTATGAAGCATTGAAACTATTAAACTTTTGTTTTTATTATAAGCTTTTAAAGGATTTGAATTAGTAAATAATAAAAATTTTTGTTTTAAATCCATATTTAGTTAAGTTTCAAATAAACTTTTATTTTCTTTGGAAAGAGTGGGTTTATTAAAGAAAATAATTTTTGTATAGTCCAAAATGTGGATTATACTAGGATTCACTTATTGTCCACAAACTGTCTTATAAAAAAATCGGTTATAATCCAAATTTGATTAACTTGGAGGCCACACGATCAATTTTTGTCTTTCAATTCCTTTCAATTTGCTCTCACTCTCATTTTTTTTTCACTAACACCCCAGCGGTAAAAATACCCATTACTTAATCGCTGATGTCAGTAATATTTAGTAGCAATCAGTACTGATGCTGTCGCTTATATTTCTGTTTACATTTACACACGAGTGTCATAGGCTGTTTAATTAGTGTGCCCTCGCTTAAAATGTAAGCCGCGATGTCAGTAACCCAGCAAAAACTTTACTTACCTGGTAAGTAAGCTAGTAACATTGGAGAAAAATAAACACTACTTATTTTTCGGCTGAATAACTACTTATTTTTGTTCGAGGTGTCCGCAGAATTCAGTACTTACAATGCACTTACTAGAAGTCACAAAATATCTAGTTATTATTTAACTACCAGTAAGTTGAATTGTAAGTACTTACAATATACTTACTAGAAGCCAAAAACTAACTAGTTTTTATTTAATTGGCGCTAGTTAATAGACGTAATAAGTAGTTATGGAGCTAATTACCAGTAAGTAAATATTCAGGTCTGAAAACAAGACAACTAATAAGTAGTTATTTAGCTGATTATTAGCAAGCAAATATTTATAACTGAAAATAATAGTAGTGAAAAGTACTTACTGAGGTAATTACTAGCAAGTACTTATTGAGTTTTTCAGAATAATTACAATTATAATGACAACTACTTACCAGGTAACGTATGAAATAACTACGACCTATTACCAAAATTGAAAAAGTTTTTCCTGGGAAGTGCCATTTCACTTACGTTATAAGTGGTGTTCTAAGCGCGCTCGATGGCACGTCAATAAATTCAGGCAAATTAAACTGTAATGTATGTCGTTTACAGTCCGATTTGCAATTGTAAGGCAAGAATATGAGGTGGTACCACTAATCCTGATGATTTTATAATTGAAAGTCTAATGCAAGTTTATTTAAAAAAATGCTTTATTTTCAAAAAAAAAATAATAAAAATAAATCAATTTAGGGATTAAGGCACATAAAAAACTTAACCTAAGTATTACAACCTAAATTTTTATTTTGATTTAAATTTGATTTTATATAACAAATTATAAATTATTTTTTTTTTATCAAAAATTATTTTTGGGAATGAAATTTTTTATTAATTAATTCATTTATTAATGATGTGCTAATAATCCCAATTTTTTTAAATGAAAACACTGAAATTTATTGTTGTGGGAAAGCTAGTTCCTATGCGCATTTCGCTGGTTGCTTAGGCCAGCTCGTCAGGAAACTTTTTCCAAATACTTTAGAAAAGCTAAAAATATTATACAAGTAAGACCATAAAGTGAATAAGAATTTTAAAACACTCTGGTCTTAAATGTAACAATACCAAAGCTTCAACAAAGTCACAACAATAAACCGTCAATTTTTTCTTTCTTACATTCCCCTACAATTGGCTGGGTTTTTTCCAACACAAATTGTAGTTGTAAGAGGATAGAAAGAAAAAAACAAAATTAAAAAAACAAGATGCTTAAATAAAGCAGCTTGCCATTTCAGTTTTTTATTTGCCGGGCACATGCAAATTTATTATCAAAAATTATTTTTGGGAATGAAATATTTTATTAATTAATTCATTTATTAATGATGTGCTAATAATCCCAATTTTTTTTTTTAAATGAAAACACTGAAATTTATTGTTGTGGGAAAGCTAGTTCCTATGCGCATTTCGCTGGTTGCTTAGGCCAGCTCGTCAGGAAACTTTTTCCAAATACTTTAGAAAAGCTAAAAATATTATACAAGTAAGACCATAAAGTGAATAAGAATTTTAAAACACTCTGGTCTTAAATGTAACAATACCAAAGCTTCAACAAAGTCACAACAATAAACCGTCAATTTTTTCTTTCTTACATTCCCCTACAATTGGCTGGGTTTTTTCCAACACAAATTGTAGTTGTAAGAGGATAGAAAGAAAAAAACAAAATTAAAAAATCAAGATGCTTAAATAAAGCAGCTTGCCATTTCAGTTTTTTATTTGCCGGGCACATGCAAATTTATTATCAAAAATTATTTTTGGGAATGAAATATTTTATTAATTAATTCATTTATTAATGATGTGCTAATAATCCCAATTTTTTTAAATGAAAACACTGAAATTTATTGTTGTGGGAAAGCTAGTTCCTATGCGCATTTCGCTGGTTGCTTAGGCCAGCTCGTCAGGAAACTTTTTCCAAATACTTTAGAAAAGCTAAAAATATTATACAAGTAAGACCATAAAGTGAATAAGAATTTTAAAACACTCTGGTCTTAAATGTAACAATATCAAAGCTTCAACAAAGTCACAACAATAAACCGTCAATTTTTTCTTTCTTACATTCCCCTACAATTGGCTGGGTTTTTTCCAACACAAATTGTAGTTGTAAGAGGATAGAAAGAAAAAAACAAAATTAAAAAAAACAAGATGCTTAAATAAAGCAGCTTGCCATTTCAGTTTTTTATTTGCCGGGCACATGCAAATTTATTATCAAAAATTATTTTTGGGAATGAAATATTTTATTAATTAATTCATTTATTAATGATGTGCTAATAATCCCAATTTTTTTAAATGAAAACACTGAAATTTATTGTTGTGGGAAAGCTAGTTCCTATGCGCATTTCGCTGGTTGCTTAGGCCAGCTCGTCAGGAAACTTTTTCCAAATACTTTAGAAAAGCTAAAAATATTATACAAGTAAGACCATAAAGTGAATAAGAATTTTAAAACACTCTGGTCTTAAATGTAACAATATCAAAGCTTCAACAAAGTCACAACAATAAACCGTCAATTTTTTCTTTTTTACATTCCCCTACAATTGGCTGGGTTTTTTCCAACACAAATTGTAGTTGTAAGAGGATAGAAAGAAAAAAACAAAATTAAAAAAAAACAAGATGCTTAAATAAAGCAGCTTGCCATTTCAGTTATTTATTTGCCGGGCACATGCAAATTTATTATCAAAAATTATTTTTGGGAATGAAATATTTTATTAATTAATTCATTTATTAATGATGTGCTAATAATCCCAATTTTTTTAATCTCTGCAATTTTTTGCAAAATGTCTGTTTTTGTAAGTCTTAAAGCAATGCTGCATTTTTTTTTTAAATTTCTCAATTGTTGAGCCCTCTTCCTTGACAGCATCTGGAAATAAACCAAGTGAAATTTATTAGTATAAATAAAATATTAAAAGTCTAAACAATCTTACCGAAAACTGCATCATGAGGCGATTTAAATTCCTTGAACCCTCTTTTTCCATTAACGCCATCATAATTTAGGGCCACGTAAACTTCTGTGTCCAATATGCGGTCGAAATTTTTTTCCAGGCCTCCTGGTCTCAACATGTTTTTTATTTTTGCGATCTAAAGAAATGTAGTACATATAGGTATATTATTAAGTTTACAGATTAATAAATTAATTTTTTCCAAGCTTACATATGAATCTGGATCTTGGCAAATAAGATTATTTATCCGTTCCATTTCCTCCATCTTTCTGTTGCATTATCAACTTTAAAGTAACATCTGTATAGTGATACACATTTCTTGTTTTTTTTTTCTAAAGCCGCTATAACGGTTTTTTTTTGTGTCTTTGCATTTATGTGCATAACTCGTCACTTACATTCTAATCGGAGTTTTAATTAGTAGAAATATAATTCATAAATTTTTTTTACATAAACACACTAACTAACACTCCGCTTATATTGTAATCGAAGTTATAATTAGTAGGTGATATTTATTAGATTACACATACATATATAACATTATAAGTACTTAAATCGCTCGATTAGAATGATATACTAATGTCATCGATTATAATCTAGGTACTTAGTTCCATTTATCGCTGGGACACTCACACTTTTTAAATTGATCACGAGATTGCTCTCAATTTTAACTATCCATTTGTTTGGCAATTTTACGTTCAATTTAGCAGCTGATTAGAAGTTTAGTGAGCAAATTTTTCGTTTGTCAGTATAAATTCTTTTCTTGAAGACATATTGAAAGTAAATTGCGTGCAGCCTACGTCACAGCTTTCAATTTATGTAAATTTTGACAAACAGTATATGTAAAAGACTATCAACAAAAAGTTGATCGTGTGGCCGCAAGGTAAAGTCCACAAAAGTTGTGCAACTGTAGTAGTGCACTATAAGCGAAAAGTACTATATTGATTTTTTATATTTATTAGATTAAGGCCCGTTTTCACAACTTACCGATAGCTTAAGGTAGGACTTTGTCGGCCGTATAAAAAGTGCTCCATTATTACAACTTTACTTTTACCTAAAGCGATCGATTAGTTACAGAAAGGTTTATCCTTCCTGGTAAGTAAAAATAAAGTTGGAATAATGGAACACTTTTTATACGGCCGATAAAATACTGCCTTTACCTATTGGTAAGTTGTGAAAACGGGGGTTACTCTGTTAATACTGTCATTAAAAACGAAAGAAAAAAGTTAAACTTTGTTATTCTTTTTAAGCAATTAAAGAAGCAAATTAATTAAAGAAGGAAATGTCTTTTGAGATGCACAAAACAAACTGAAGAACCAAAAATTCCGTGGGTTTTTATTTTCTAATTGATTCAACTAGTGCACCAAATGCAAAATTTAAACTTTTTTCTATACATGTTTAGGCTTATTAAAGTGTTTTTCTGAGAGTGGGCATGGGACCTACGGTAATCTATGTAGCGATTTCACAATTATACCACATAATTCCTACCACTACTTGTGGTGGGTATAAAAATGTGTTTTTGTTAAAATGAGAATTTCATGATTAACTAAAACATTGATTTTGTTCATTAATTTCGAATTAAAATTTCAGTTATTCATCTTAATTCATTTATTAAAAATTTTAATAGTTCATACAAATAATTCAATTACTAGTCTGCTCTATTCCATTACTAAATTAATTATTTTTTTATTTAGTTTGAATCAACTGAGGTAATTGTATAAAATATAGATTTAATGTTCATTTTTGTTAATTGAATCAATTAACACATTGTTGGAAATCGTACGTTGTTTTTTTTTATCATATTTTTAATTAAATTAATCATTCATTAAGAAAAAAATAACAATTTTAAATTTTTACCAATTTTAGTAATCAATTTAATCATTAAATTTAACTTTGTAATATTAAATGAATTATCAAACTTTTGTATGTAAACCTTTTTTAAAGACGTTTTTTTTTAAATAAATGTCTATTAAAAGCATTTATCTTTTAACTTTCAAACATCCCGAATCCCGGAAATTCCCGCGATCCCGTCAAATCCCAGGATCCCGAAAAATCCCGGGAACCCTGGATTTGATATTTTGAAATCTAGGGATTCGGGATTTCAATAACCAGTACCGATTGGCATCTGTAGTGGGCACCTTTGTTTTAATTGTACAATTGTACCTTGTAAAATAAACAAAACTTGAACTGCTGGAAAAAAACGTGTAGTGTGTGCGTACGGTCGTTGTTCGTGTTTAAGTTGCATGTACACGGCATGTTTTTTACATCAGACTTGTCAAATTTCCCACTGCAAAATACATACATGTCGTGTGTTACCTTTAAAACATTGCATCTGTACAAGTCAGACGCAAAGTCATCTGACAATATTTCAATTAGAGCGTGCTCTATTTTCTTCTGACAAACCATCTGACATCAGCTGTGTCAGAAATCTATGCCGGGAAGAAAACCGCAGCGGCGGTGCATTGTTGACGGAATCATTAGCCGGCTTAAGTTAATATTTTACAATACCGATATATGTATAATCATTTCACCATTGAATATAAATTATGTACATATATAAATAAAAACGTATCATTATAATATCCAAAATTGGTATATTCGAATTTAAAGAAAAATTTTTAGATGGTTGAACTTTTTTACGGCGCAAATAAAAATTTTTGTGGCGGCAGCACGCTATTTTGAAACCAAGAACTACTTTAGTTTACTCCATAACTACAGAGAAAAAACATGGACAATGTCAGAAGCAAATTACATGTACGTGTGTGACCAAATATTACAAATCTTATGTAAAACAGCAATTTTGACAGACATTCACAATTACATATGACTTGAAAACTTGACAAGTCAGATGTAAAAAACATGTCGTCTACGGGCACCTTTAGCCGTACGGGTAAAACTGTTTTATTGTTCCCGCCAAGGCGAATTCATTCAGGTGACTTTTTCAAGTCATCTGTTTATTGTTTATTTATTTGTGTGTATACTTATGCCAAACTTTGCTTACATTTGGGAAAAAATTTGTTAATATATGAAATTCAATAAAAAAAACTTGTTTAAATGTTATAAAACAAAAAAAGTGAATATAAAATATAAAATCAAGGAATTAAAAGTGTGTAAGGATTAAGTGAAGCCACAATAAATTTGCAATACAGGAAAAGGATTTAACTTTTTAAAGCAATTGTGTATATTTTATAAACAAAACAATTCCCTTATTTATATTTTCAACAAATAATTTTGACAGTCACTCTAACATTTTCCAAAAACAAAATATATAGTATTTTTCAAAAAAGGGAGATAGCTAGCATAACTCTATCTCATGATGCGGTCACCTGTATGAATTCGCCTTGGTTCCCGCACTTTTGTATATTTTTGTTTTTTAGTGATAGAAAGTTGTTTACCTCATTTTACCGAACTTTACCCAAAAAGTACGGGATCGCACCTATTATGAAATAACAATAAAAAAAAAATTATTTTAAACAACAGAATTAATTGTTGTTTAATTCATTAAAAATCTTTTTGGATTTGTTTTCATTTAATTTGGCCTAATTGCATTTTCTTAAAATTAAATTTTGTTTTACAAAACGTTGGAGCTACGACATTTCGTAGCCGCAGAAAATATGGCCGTGGCTGGATATGCAGAGAAGACATCGTTAGCGAAGCCGGCGTTGTTATACCATAAAGAAGAAAATCCTTGCGCCCGACCGAAGGCCCGCTATCCAGGAAAGCTTTAGTGGGCTAAGCCGGTGTTGTTATACCATAGAGGAGAAAATCTTTGAGTTAACTAAAGCTTCTCTGCATAGCCGGCCTTCAGCCGGAGCCATATTTCCTGGTGCTACTTTTCACAGCGCCATATTTTTAACATTTTCAAATAAAATTTTATTAAATTAATAATAGGTTCGTATTTTTTTTGGAGTGATTTCATTGGGCCTTATTTTAATTTTTTATTTTAAAATAACTTTTTTTAAATTAAAGCCAGATAATTAATTTATTTATTAAATTGATCCTAAAAATTCCTAAAAATTCTTGCAGCTAAATTGGCCTCAAAAAAATGCTAAAAAATAATTAAAGTGCTAAAACATAATGCTAAAATTTAATACTATTGGGGTATTCACAAGGTGTGCTATCATGGGTTATTGTCATAATGTTCTAACATTTTACAATGGTTTAAAAATATTGTTGTTGGCTTGTAAACAAAAAGTGTCTTAAATAAATAGAACGTTGCTTGCTTTGTTTATTGTGCTGTCGTAGTTAATAGCACATTAAATTATGAGGGGTTGCTCACAACAGTCATATTTTTTCATGTTATTATTTTAAGACATATGACTTTATGACACCTTGTGAATCCCCCATATTTCTTTTAAGTAAATATTTTCTTATAAATCACTTCCGTTTGAATGAAACCAAATTTTTTTATATATAACAAATTATTTATTTAACATTAAAAGTATTAAAAACAAAACAAAAATTAATTCTTTACTTGAGTTCTTACACTTGTTCTGTAGAAGCAAAACCATTTTTTATTTTACATTAAAGGCATATGAAAAAGAATTATTAAATCAACCGTTTCAGTACAAAAAAGTAGACAAAATGGCACACGATATTACGTGTTGATTTTTTCCAAAAATTTAAATTTTGATTTAATACACTATTGTTGAACCAGTTCGATATGCACATGTTACTTATTTTGAAGAAACCATTAAATTAAATATCACATATACCTGTATATTTGTACTCATTTACTTAAAGTTATTTACCTTGAAGCTTGTTACAAAATAAATTTAAAAATGAAAAGGATTTTAAATTCTTATATGCATAAATTTATATGTAAAAAAGGGAATTATTAATTATTACATATTAAACATATCATCAAATGAATATTCTTCATCAGATTATGAATAGTTATTAAAATGTTCGTTAATATAAATGTTTTGGTTACATTTCTCTATAAAGTCATTTTTAATTTTAAAGTAACGACAACATACGTTCAGCCATTTATAAAGAATAGCATTTATAGTAAAAAATATGCGAACACACATGGCTGTATGTTTGTGTACGAAATTTACTTTGTAACATAATAGCACGGTACTGCCAGATATATTGTCACAATATTGTAATGGTTGCACGTGAAAATTACTAATATGTATACCGAAAATTGCATAAATTATATTTTCAAAAATTGTGCAAATTACGTTTTTAAAAAATGCTAAATAAATAATTTTAAAATGCTAAAGAAAATGCTAACTGCTAAATCGTAAATTTTGCAGCTAAATCAATAAAGAAAATGCTAAATCTAGCTCCAAAAATGCTAAAATGGTCACGCTGCTTGGGATTTATTAAATTTTTTGGGATCTTTTTCATTGGGGGTTATTTAATTTTCTTAGACGCCATTTATACGATGTCTTCTCAGACTTGTCTGTTTTATTCATTCACTTTTGAACTTGCTACGAAACATGTCTGTTTTCATGTATAATAGTCTAAGGGGCATTTATTCGATGTCCTTTCAGACATGTCTAACAAAAACGTTTGTTTTGTTTGTTAGCAATCTGGTCAGAGCATAGCTGCCAGATAAAATTGGTTGAATATCGTCAAATTTTGAGGAAAATATCGTCAGAATCGTCAAGTTGATTAAGCTAAATCGTCACAAAAATCGTCATTGTTAAAAACCGCTAATTTTAAAGAAGTTTTAAGTATTAACAGCCTATTTCCGATGTGCGAAAGAGTTCTTTCTTTTAGACTTAGTTTTTGTTTTCAATGTAGTTATGCGAACGAAAGAATTCTTTCGCACATTGGAAATAAGCTATAAATGTTATTTTTAAATTCCGTTGCCAATGAAATTTTAATATATTCCGCCTGTTTTTGAAATTAAGGGGGTTATTTTCTAAAACATTTCACCTCACTTGAAAATATACAAATTTTTAAAAATTCCAAAAAATTTTATATGAAAAATTTCTCAACGCAAGGTGAAGTGATTTAGAAAATAACCCCTTAAATTCGATAAGAAAATTATTATTGAAGAAACACAACCAAAAAGTTTTCAAAAGTATTGGCATTCATAAGAAAAGGAAGAAAATAATAAAGCAGTACTAACTGCTCAAATATAACTCTTAAAAATGTGCATCGTGCTAGAAAAAAAATCGTATTTTATATGATGAACAGTAGGGAGATCGAACGGTTATTATTCGACCGGTTTTAAAGAAGTTTTAAGTATTAACAGCCTATTTCCGATGTGCGAAAGAGTTCTTTCTTTTAGACTTAGTTTTTGTTTTCAATGTAGTTATGCGAACGAAAGAATTCTTTCGCACATTGGAAATAAGCTATAAATGTTATTTTTAAATTCCGTTGCCAATGAAATTTTAATATATTCCGCCTGTTTTTGAAATTAAGGGGGTTATTTTCTAAAACATTTCACCTCACTTGAAAATATACAAATTTTTAAAAATTCCAAAAAATTTTATATGAAAAATTTCTCAACGCAAGGTGAAGTGATTTAGAAAATAACCCCTTAAATTCGATAAGAAAATTATTATTGAAGAAACACAACCAAAAAGTTTTCAAAAGTATTGGCATTCATAAGAAAAGGAAGAAAATAATAAAGCAGTACTAACTGCTCAAATATAACTCTTAAAAATGTGCATCGTGCTAGAAAAAAAATCGTATTTTATATGATGAACAGTAGGGAGATCGAACGGTTATTATTCGACCGGTTTTAACCGGTTATTTTAGCTTTGCCCAAGTCGGTTATTTTAAAATGCCCATTTTTCGAATATCGCATAAACCGGTTATTTTAATAATGTGTAATTAATATACATTTTCCTTACTCCTGTTGTAGATGTACCCGTAATTTAAGTATTTTCGAATTGAATATTGGTCAAACTTAAACTTTTAACGAAGAATGTCAAAACAAAATGTAACAAAGGTCAAAAAACATTATGAACACTGTAAATACAAATCGCTTATAAAAGCGATTATAAAAATCATTGGTGAAATAATAGCCCCTTTTGTTGCCGAGGACGAAATGCCCTTTAAGGCACTAAAAACTCTGAAGTATTTCTAGCGTCTCTTCATGCTGAAAACTACAACATTCCGGCGGAATAAACGATATTGGAAAAATTTCTACCAGTTTTATTTATTAAAACACCAAGAACTAAAAAACAACATTGAAGAAATCAAACAATGTCATGGAAGGTCTTAAATTGTAGTCGACGAATTGACAAATATTTCACACAAAAAGAATGTTCATTTTACTATTCGTTTCTATAATGCTGAAACAAAATAATTTGAAATAGATAATCTTGGCTAAGAGGTTTTGTTTGCAACTTTTCCAAAATATGGTTGTTTTGTATAGACATGCTTAACCACCAACAAATTAAAACTCATTCAAAATAAATTTGGGAGAATATTTCAAATAATAACTTTATTAAATTCCTATAATATATTTGCTCTTGTAAAACGTTTGTCTAGATCAAATATCATTCAACCGTTTATAAATTACATTAAACAAATATCTTCTTACAAATAAAGTTTAGTAAATCAATAAAAAATTGTTGAAAATTAAGCTTAAGTTTGATAAATTTACTGGTCCAACTTTTCTTGGATTTTATCGTCAAATATTTGTAAAGTCTGATCTAAGTCATATCTATGTATTTTGTTGGTTCCTTACCTTTGCAAATTGTTTTGTTTTTATTCAAATTAACGTTTAATTACAAAAACTTATTTGATTTTTGTGTTTTTATGCATTCGAATTAAAACCGGTTAACCGGTTATTTAAAAAATGCTTAACCGAAAATCGGGTTTTTTTAAAATAGCAACTATTCGTAATATTCGAAAACCGGTTATGGAAAAAAGTCGAATAATCGATCTCCCTAATGAACAGCTAAGACATGAAAATGACTGCCAATCAAATAATGCAAATAAATCAAATTATATAAGAAGCTAAAAAACTGAAATAATGTATATTAAATACATTTGTAAATTTGAACAAAATTTTTCATGTGAAAAATCGTCAAAATTAGGGTATAAATCGTCCGATCGTCAATAGACCATTTTTATACCTAAAAATCGTCAAAATGACGATAAATCGTCAAATCTGGCAGCTATGGGTCAGAGAAGAAAGAGTAGTTGCCAAACAGACACGAAACGAGTTTTCATGTTTGTTCATATGAGTTTCTATGTTTTTATAATGTATGAAGACCTTATATAGTAAATTAATTATTGGTCAGTATGTGAAGCAAAATTAATTAAACAATGTCCATCTGTCCGTCTGTTCGTGTGTTGGTTAAGATGATTTTCCGAAGACCCTAGGTATGATGAGGACTAAGTTGGTATATACATATATAACTACGGTGGCCGTATTTTGCAATGAAAAAGGACATTTCAAAATGTAGTAAAAATGATGATAGTATCAAGTTTATGGGATAGGTAATCAGGGGTGTTCTGGAAATCGAAAACGCAAAACGCAAGAATTTTGAAGTTCTTTTAATACACTCTAAATCCATTTTTTTTATAATTTTCTCATAGAATTCTGTGTAATAGAGAAATATTTGTATTGTATTGTATTTGTATTTCTTTTACTACAAAAATCATATTAAAAAAACGACTTTTAAATTCTTGCGTTTTGCGTTTTCGATTTGCAGAACACCCCTGAATAAGATAATTCAAACAATATGATATAAGCAAGTAGAACTACTAGTAAAACAGAAATTCATGTATAAAATTATGTAAAAGTCTTTAAAACAAAAAATTTTATAATTAGAAATAATTGATATTTTTCTGCAGAATGTATTTTTTTTAATTATCACTGCACAGTCCATTTGAAAATTTCACTTTTAATGTCAAAGTGATTCTTAAGTAACAACTTTTAATTGGGACTTTTCCGATAATCCAAAACTTATTAGCAATTGAAAGTAATCTTTGTGTTGGCGCACCAATGGCCTACAAGCTTCATTATAGTTTTACGTTCAATATTTTTTTCACTAAAATTGCCAAAATTTTCCATCTCTATTTGATCCACTGATGTATCATGTCTTCTCCACTTTTCACCCAATCAAAATATTAAATTTTTGCAAACACTGCAGCCCATTGTTTAAAATCGTCAATACAAAATACTACCTGCTTACTTAGTATGCCAAAATGGTTTTAATGTCCAATAGTAAAAAACATCTTATCTGCGTGAAATTCATTTCAATTTAAATTCCTTTAAAGAAAGAACAGCCTCAGGCATTTAAATGTGATGTTACTCTAGATTTATGGAATATAAAAGCTTGGCAATGGGCCAAACTAACCACAATCCAGCACATGGATCATCAAAATAATTTTTGCAATATCATCGGGCACGTTTGTTGAGAGAGAAAATATACTTTCAATGGCACGAACAATTGTAGAATTCGCTGGCAATAATGGCGTGTTTTGCTGTATTGATGTTGAAATTTTGGGTTTTGGGAAAAAAACTTCTAGTTATTGAGTTTAAAGAAAAAAAGTCATAATCTAACAAAAGGACAATTCACTCAAAAATGGACAATCTACTGCCTTCTTTTTTAAACAAATCTAAAGGACATCAGTCCGGAAAATGTTGCTTTTGAAGTTCAGCCTGATCGGTCCACAAACGGCTAAGATATGAAAAAACCACGACAGTCTCTAATTATTACAAAAAAATCCGTCACTTTTATTTAAATACATTAACTTTTTAAGGTCTCCTTTAAGTTTTAAGCTTATTTACTTTTACCTGAACTTAACTTAGTAGAATAGAATAAAATAACAAAATTGGCTTATAAAAGACCGAGTTATAGGCAAATAACTTTCAAATATAGGGTTTTAACAATAATAGGGTCTATACAAAACAAGGTTAATAGAATTAAGCTCTAATATTCTGTATGTACATATAAGCTTTGCTTGGTTAATAAATACATTAATAAATACATTTCCAATTTATCTGACTTCGTTTCGTTTGATGAAAGAGTTACGTAAGTTCTTTCGGGTGTAAAACCATGCTTTACCTAAATCGTTCTATTTGCATAATTACAGTTAATCATAAAATAATATTTAATATAACAGGGTTATCCATTTAGTGGTTTCAAAACCGCCGGTCTGGCAAGGCTATATCTGTCATCTAAAGTGTTTAATATAGTGAAATGTTTTCCATTAAAATATCGCTTCTGTTAGTGAAAATGTGGCAGATAATCCGAATTTGTCGATTCCATGGCTCAGAGCGCTATGGCCGTATGATAAGCGAGTTTTTTTTTTGCCTGCAATTGAAGATTATGAACGGCAGGCCCTCGTGCAACACAACACGGTCGATTTTGGTTTTATTACATAAAAAGTTTCAAGAACGCGTAATTTCACGTTTTGGCGACGTAAATTGGTCAACAAGATCATGCGATTTTACGCCTTCAGACTTTTTTGTGGGGTTAAATCAAATACCGTGCCTACACATTTACAAAAGTTTTATTCTTTGTAAATGCAACTTTAAAGGTAATTAGAGCTTTTAATTTCTAATTCTTTGCGGATATTTCTTATACTATCTGTTACATTTTAAAATAAATTATTTTACTAATCATATTGACAATGAGATCTCCAACCTTTTTACCGATAAAAAAAAAACAAATGTTTCTACGAGTTTATATTTAGAACAATATAAATAGTACCTGGTACACAAGTTAAAAAAGGAAATGGTGGAATTGTTTACAAAGCTCAACGATAAGAAATATATAATGCGTTGCTCGTCGTCATATGATTACGAGATGCCTCTATACTAAGCACAAGCCGTCTCCGATGGTATTTAAGGTTCCTCCAAGACTATGGGATACACTCATAGAAAAATACGTCTTCATATTGATGATGCCCTAACATCAAAATTGTGACATCAATGTTATTACAAATGACATTAATAAGGCAAAAAGTAATATTTTATGCGTCATATATAATATGACTACAGGGACATCCATTCGATGCCACATTTTGTGTACACTGATAGAAAAGGTGTCATAACGCTGATGTATTTTGACATCAGTACAGATAAACTGTCTTCAGTGCGATGACATAATATATCATGTCATCTGTGCGATGACAAACTGTCATTAGTGCGATGACAAACTGTCATGAGTGTGATGGCAAACTGTCATCTGTGCAATAGCAAACTGTCATCAGAGCGATGACAAACTGTCATCAGTGCGATGACATAATATATCATGTCATCAGTGCGATGACAAAGTGTCATCAGTTCGATGACAAACTGTCATGAGTGTGATGACAAACTGCCATCTGTGCAATTGCAAACTGTCATCAGAGCAATGACAAAATGTCATCAGTGCGATGACATAATATATCAGGTCATAATATATTATTAACATTATTTTTATGTTTAAAAAGTAAAATTGGAAGCAAAAATTGCAATGTTCTATTTGTTTTAGTTATTTATTTAAATAAATCAAATTTTTAAAGTAGAATTATTACGAAAACCATATCGGGCATGCAGCTGGTGTCTTACAATTGAGAGTTCTTCTGTTAGCAAAGGGCGGAACACAACAAAAGACAAACAAACATATCGATGCCTTACTTTCTCAACCTCGTATCTTAAAAAATACGGTTTCGACTTTTTCATATAAAACTTTTTTTTTTTTTTTGTGTTCTATTACTGCAATAACTTATTATTTCAATACTTTGTCTCAGTTCTGTAAAAATTACTAAATTATTGAAAAAATAAGTTTTTGCAGTAATAGAACACAAAAATAGCAATCGTTTGACATGAAAACGTCAAAACCGTATTTTTATAAGATACGAGGTTGAGAAAGTAAGGCATCGATATGTAACGGGTAAGTTAATAATGATATTCTCTCAATTTGACTTAAAGTCAATTCCAATTACTCGATTTGATGACAGTTTGTCATCGCACTGATGACATGCTTTATAAAACCGACTCCTATTCGTAATTTCTGTGATGCTAATGTGTCATACTATTGATGACATAATTTAAATTTTTGATCCTGATGACAATTTGGCCAAGTGGTGTTAGCTGACATCACCGTGATGTAAAGTGTCGTGGGGTCAAAAACGAAGACACTTGTCATAGTACTAATGTCAAAATACATCAGTGTTATGACGCCTTTTCTATCAGTGTATCGAATGCATTTCCTTTAGTGTGATCGTCGCCAGGTGGTTTTGGGACGTCCTCTTTTTCTACTTCCTTAAGGGTTGTAAACAAGAGTGTGGTGGGAAATTTCTTCAGGTGGTTTTCAAAGTGTGTCCCTCTCCAGCAAAGTTTTTTCTACGAAATCTATGTTAATATCACCAATATTAGAATAGAAATAAGAAATGCATTATAAAAATTTAAAACCTTCTATGAAATATTAAGACCCAATGGAAATAAAGATGTCTTATAGACCTATTTTCAAGCAAAAATTATGTATTTACAGATTTTGGTTTAAATAGTAATTGCACTTGTAGTTACGTAACTTCGCTTATAAAATGTTAAATTTTCATTATCTAAGAGTAAAAATTGGAGAGGACATGGATGATGTTAATATTAGTTAGATCAATTATTCGACATTTTTCGAAAACCGGTTTTCGAATATAACGAATAGTCGTTATAAACCGGTTTTCGGTTAAGCATTTTTAAAATACCCGGTTACCCGGTTTTAATTCGAATACATAAAAACACAAAAATCAAATAAGTTTTTGTAATAAAACAATTTAAAAAGGTAAGGAACCAACAAAATACATAGATATGACTTTAGGTATGTTCAGACCTAACCAATATTTGACGATAAAATCCAAGAAAAGTGTGACCAGAAAATGTATCAAGCTTTAGCTTTATCTTTTACAGTTACTATTTCTTTTCTAAACTTTATTTGTAAGTAGATAATTGAATAATGTTATTAAGAAACTGTTAAATGGTGTTTGATCTAGACACACGTTTTGCAAAAACAAGTAAAAAAATTATAGGAATTTAATAAATTTATTATTTGATATATTCTCCCAAATTTTTATTAAATGAGTTCTTATTTGTTGGTGGTTAAGCATTCATATATGAATCAGTAGTTCAACCATATTTTTGAAAAGTTGCAAACAAAACCTCTTAGCCAGGATTATATATATTAAATTATGTATTTTATTTCAGCATTATAGAAACGAATAGTAATATAAACATTCGTGTTGTATGAAATATTTGTCAATTCGTTGACCACAATTTAAAACCTTCCATGACATTGTTTGAGTGCTTCAATTTTGTTTTTAGTACTTGGTGTTTCAATTAACAAAACTAATAAATTTTTTCCATATCGTTGATTCCTCCGAAAAGTTGTAGTTTTAGGCATGAAGATATGCTAGATCTACTTAAGAGTTGTTCGTGCCTTAACGGGCATTCCGTCCTCGGCAACACAAGGGGTTAATATTTCACCCAATGATTCTTTTTTGGCAGCGTAATTGAGTGAAGTATTATTTGTCGTCTCTTTAGAACTACTTGGAACGGAGTTAAGTTTTATTTGGAGCCCCTTAATGTCAAGCATATGGATTTATTAAATATCATTAATAACACAGTACAACACATGATTTCGGGACTCAATTCTGATAATTGTTTATGAAAGTAGACCCAAAAAGAACTTCTGCATTACTAATTTGGTCAAGGTACATCAAATAATAATTTAAAAATTAATTTGAAGTTAGTAAGTATCGTATAACGGAATTTGTCACGCTAAAGACTCTTTTCTTTGTCATAACTCGAGAGCCACTAGTCCGAATAAGCTGAAACAAATTTAAAAAAATTAAGAATTACAATTCCTTTAATCTGTTCATAGTTATAAAAAAATGTATGAAGAAAAAAAATATTTTTTGCCCAAAAAATTTTAATTTTTTATTTTTAATTCATAAAAAATCCTTTAGAAAACATTGATGACTTTTTTATTGATTCTTTATTTTACATGAAAAAAAAACATTCCGATTCATATTACAGCTATTCTTACACAGAAAATATGCGATTTTTATATGTTATCTATGCATGGAAACAAAATTTAGAACATTTTCAATTATTGTCACTATCCATCCTCGTTGAAGTTGACGCTTGTGGTTCTGATGACCTTATTTTCATCAGCTTGGCGTTGTCGGTATGATGTTGCGCTGACATTTTGCTGTGTCAGTTTTCTGCTTTTAAAAAATGATGTCAACATTTTGGAGTTTTGTTGTGATAGTCCCATCTTAGCCACAATGTAATACATTTCGATTTGTGTTAGCGGTTGTGGTCTATTATTTTCAATATCGGGTGTCCAATCAGCATCATTCAAATTGGTCGGATTGGTGAAAACGGTTTCGGCTTGCAGGGAGACAGTATCCAGACTCGGAGGTTTAGGTGTATAGGTACCAGCAGCGCGTTTAACTGGAAGTGTGGCAGTAAAAGCAGCAATGTATACTTTTGTTTTCAATTGTTCTCTGTTTAATCCATGACGAGAATTTATCATGTCAAGTTAGGTCTTCCACCCAAATTACTGGCTTCATAAAAGAAAGCTGTCCACCTTTTCCATGTATCTATATTATAAGGGTATTATAACAATTTTTGCACACTGTGTTCGGCGTAAAATTTGCACCACTTAAATCTGCTTCATCAAAATAATGACAATACCCTGTTTTGAATTCCTCAGTAATCAATTTTTTCGATCCAGTTGGCCTCTTTTTGGGACGATATGACCACAAACGTAACAAAAATTATCCAATTGTGGGCACTTGTTATTTTCCATATATTATACGTTTTGTTGTTATTCACTTTTAAAAACCGGAGAAAAATTCACTTGTACTTCTCGCGTTCGTCGACTCTTGTTAAATGACAAAAATCGATCAAGGAGCACCTATAAATTCTACAAATATTTCAATATTTTACTGGCAGGTTCTTATGAAATATGTTTTCGAAACGTTCCAAAACATGAGCACTCATAAATATGGGTGCAATTTCTTTAAAAAAAATTATGCAGGTAACTAACGGAAAAACCCAAATAATTAAAAAAGTGCACTTTCCTTTTAATTGTCCACTCACATTTATTAACGCTTATTACTTTGCTACCGCAATCATAAAAATCAAATAACATTTTGTTTATTCCTTTTTTTTAATTCTGAGAATCATAAAAAAAGTCATCAATGTTTTTTCCAAAGAATTTTGTGGATATCTCAGGCAAATTTTGGAAATTCATACCTTTACTTAATTGCGAATAAAAGCGAAACCCGTTCATCGATTTTCTCAATTTATGTCTCATTATGTTCATAGGTTATGCGACTTTACGTGAAAGTAATAGGACTTGACACTTTTTACCGTTTTGGATTTTTTATGAATTAAAAAAAAAATTTCAATTTTTTGGGCAAAAAATATTTTTTTTCTTCATAAATTTATTTATAATTGTGAAGGAATTGTAATTCTTAATTTTAAATTTGTTTCAGCTTATTCGGACTAGTGGTTCTCGAGTTATGACAAAGAAAAGAGCCTTAAACGTGACAAATTCCCCTATACGATACTTACTAACTTCAAATTAATTTTTAAATTATTATTTGATGTACCTTGACCAAACTAATGATGCAGTTCTTGGCTGTGGGAAAAATCGCCCAAAGAAAAATGGCCCAAAAAAAGAAATGAAAAATCGCCCAAATGAAGAATCGCCCAACAGAACATGAAAAATGACCCAAAAAGTTATATATGAAATTTTGCCCAAAAGAAACGAAAAAGGGCCCAAAAAAAAATTAAAAATGACCCAAAAAGCAAAAACGAATTTTTTCCCGGTGGCATGTTATAACGTCCAGTGTCCATGGACGTATGACACTCCAAAAAGTGTCATAGTGTCCATGGACACTGCGCTAACTAAAGCTTCTCTGCACAGCCGGCCTTCGGCCGGGCGCAAGGATTTTCTCCTCTATGCTATAACAAACACCGGCTTCGCTAACTAAAGCTTCTCTGCATAGTCGGCTTTCATTTGGAAACAGGGCAGATGTTAGAAGCTTTACTTAGCGAAGCCGGTGTTTGTTATACCATAGAGGAGAAAATCCGTGCGCCCGGCCAAAGGCCGGCTGTGCAGAGAAGCTTTAGTTAGCGAAGCCGGTATTTGTTATACCATAGAGGAGAAAATCCTTGCGCCCGGCCGAAGGCCGTCTGTGCAGAGAAGCTTTAGTAAGCGAAGCCGGTGTTTGTTATACCATAGAGGAGAAAATCAAAAAAATGGGCCATTTTTCATACAACATTTTTGGGTGATTTTTCATTATGAAAAATCACCCAAATTTAAAAAACGTAAAATCACCCAACAATAACGAAAAATAGCCCAAAAATTTTAGGTCACTTTTCATATGAATTTAGGCCCAATTTTACATGGATTTTTTTTGGGCGATTTTTCATTTCTTTTTTTGGGCCATTTTTCTTTGGGCGATTTTTCCCACAGCCGCAGTTCTTCTTTTTGGGTCTACTTTCATAAGCAATTATCAGAATTGAGTCCCGAATCAATTCACAACAAGAATAAGGGAAACGTATATAAACATGTATAAAAACATTATTCAAATAACCGGTTTATTATACCAAAATAACCGGTTTATTCGATATTCGAAAAATGGTCGTTTTAAAATAATCGGCTTGGGTAAAACTAATATAACCGGTTAAAAACGGTTTTGCATTTCAGCTAACGATATGAAGAGTAGTAAATATTGAAAAATATTGAAACCGTTCGATCTCCCTAGGTGAAATGCATCATAATCAATAAAAAAAAGATTTCGCATTTTTTGTTACTTACGTGGTTTTGTATTTCAGCTAACGATATGAAGAGTAGTAAATATTGAAAATGGGCCAAAAAGGGCCATCGGCCAAATGGCCGCCGCGGATACACCTCCATCCGGTGGTCCAAATTTTCGATGACGCTGAGGCATAATTGACGTTGTATGCCGTTAATGTGCCCAATTATCTCATCCTTTAGCTCTTGTATTGTTGCTGGCTTATCGACGTACACCTTTTCTTTCAAATAACCTCAAAGAAAAAAGTCCAACGGTGTCAAATCACATGATCTTGGCGGCCAATTGACATCGCCACAACGTGAGACAACACGGGCATTAAATTTGTCACGCAAAAAAGCCATTGTTTCGTTAGTTGTGCGACAAGTGGCACCGTCCTGTTGGAACCACATATCGTCCACATCCATATCTTCCAATTTGGGCCATAAAAAGTTCGTTATCATTTCACTATAGCGAACACCGTTCACAGTAACTGCCTGACCGGCCTCATTTTGGAAAAATACGGCCCGATGATGCCGCCAGCCCATAAACCGCACCAAACAGTCACTCTTTGTGGGTGCATTGGTTTGTCGACAATCACTCTTGGAGTAGCATTCACCCAAATGCGGCAATTCTGCTTCTTGACGAATCTACTGAGGTGAAAATGTGCCTCATCATTGAAGATGATTTTTTTCGAAAATTTTCATAATAAGTCTGAATAACTTTAACGCGTTGCTCGATTGTGTATCTTTCCATGGTTCAAATTGAGTTAGTCTGAAATTGAGAAATGTCAAATGAAATGAAGAAAAAAACTTGACGTGTATGTGTGGTTCACATTCAAAATCGGCCCTTAAAATGTAACCACCCTTTATAAGATTCGACACAGGACTAACTTTTTTTCTCTAATATTTAGTTTTATAAAGAATATATTTTTAATATCTCAATTAATGGTGAACATTAACTTATTTATGTTTTCATATTAGAAACTTAAATTTCAAAGATGTTTATTAAAATATTTTGAATAAAATGGCCTTACAAAAATAGTTTAGTGAGAACATATACGGGCATTTTCTAGAAATCGAAATTAATTGGATTTAAAAACGAGCAAATTTTAAAAGCGAGCCTGTACTCATAGTTCAAAAAATATTCCATTTTATCTACTTTATCTTTGAGTACCAATAAGCTTCAAAAAACAACTCTTAAAACCAGGAAAACTACGGTCATTTTGTAAATAATTAAACTTAAAATCTTGTTCGATTTTAATTTCACTGTAAAACAAATTATTACGACTTTGTAGAATCAAAATATTATGAAATTCTCTCCGTGTTTAAAATAAAAAAAAAAAATAAAAATCTGTTGTAAGAATTTTTCATGTTTAAACGGACGGTATAAGTAAAATAAAAGCAAATATATTAAACAGTTGAGTTAATAACAAAAAAGCAGATGGATACAGTTTAACAATGTTAACAATAACAACACGAAAATGTCCTGTGTTGAATTTGGCTGTTTTTGTAATTGTATAAAAATTTTACCACCTTCAATATACTCGTATACTGTTAAAATACACCTCTGGTGTAATAAGAATACATTAGTTTCTAAAATGGTTTATTTTTAGCGATTCGTTAGTAATTTAAGTTCAGAAACGTAGGTTGCTAGCCTTCGTTCCCTAGTTTGGTGATAGGGCTGCTATCTTAGCACCCAAACGTGCTGTGTTTGGAGCCAGTGTTTCAGAGGATCCAGTATTCGCGATCTACTACTTCCTGAGACGCACTTTGGCCATTCAGGGTTCGCTGACACTCCAGGTTGGCAACAGAATTTCCTCTGTGCGGTTGTTAAGTTTATACCGCCTAAGATCGGTCGACAGGGCCTCGTTTGCCAAAAAAAGGGGCCACCAAGTCCTTTCTGGACAGAGGGTGAGGTTGTCATTTGAAACAATATGATAACTCATTTGTATTCGCGTCACTTTTCCATTAACCCCCTATGCTCCAGTGGGAGTTAAAGGAACACATATATATATATATCTATATATATAAAATTGTAACGTTACTGACTGACTGACTGATTCATCATCGCACAGCCTAAACGCCTGAAGCTAAAAACTTGAAATTTGGACCAGGGGTTGGTCTCTCCCCAAATCGATCCACTAAGACGGGATTTTTGGAAATTCGAATGTTTAGGGGGTAAAAAGGGCAAAAACGGGTAAATTCGGTAACCTTATATCTCTAAAACTAAAAGAGATACAAAAAAAATTTAATGCTTTTCGTTGTTCTTTAGAAAAATAAGCGGACAGGTGTCTGGTACTTTTTGGAAATTCAGCCCTTTAAGGGAGTAAACGGGTAAAACCTGCATTTTGGTACTTTTTTGTCACCCCATCTATCTTTTAAATCAACAAACATAGAAATAAGGGTTATATCACATTTGAAACTTATTTAAAAAATCCAAACACAAATTTGGTACTTTTTCGAAATTCGGACGTTTAAGGGGTAAAAAGCGTAACTATTTTTGGTACTTTTTTTATAAAACATTTTTTTTTATTTATTGACATAAACGTATTAAATTATGGGCTCCCACTACAATATTGAAAATTTTCATGCTTCAATGGGGACAAAAAAAGTACCAATAAGGGGAAGTACGGAGTAAACGGGTAAAATCTGTATTTTGGTACTTTTTTGTCACCCCATCTATCTTTTAAACTAATAAACATAGAAATTAGGGTTATATCACATTTGAAACTTATCTAAAAAATCCAAATACAAATTTGGTACTTTTTTGAAATTCGGACGTTTAGGGGGTAAAAGCCGTTACTATTTTTGGTATTTTTTTATTGACATATACGTATTAAATTATGGGCTCCTACTACAATATTGAAATTTTTTATGCTTCAACGGGGAGAAAAAAGTACCAAAAAGGAGAAATACGGGAAATTTTATTTCTTAATTTAGGTTTTTGGTTCCACAACTGACAATTTTTTTAATTATCGTTAATATTGGACCTAGAAACATAAACTTCAACATGCAATGTCCTGAGTGGATAAGAACCTCTGAGGGTACTTTTTGTTATTTTTTGATCTTTAACTGGTACTTTTTTAATTTCCCTTAGTATTAGACCTAGAAACATAAAACTAAACATGCAAAGTCCTGAGTGAATAAGAATTTGTTAGAGGGATCTTTTTGGTACTTTTTCATTCTTTAACTGGTACTTTTTTAATTTTCGTTAAAATTAGATCTATTGACATAAAATCAAACATGCAAGGTCCTGAGTGAATGAGCATTCGTTAGAGGGGCTTCTTGGTACCTTTTGGTCTTTAACTGGTACTATTTGAAGTTCCGTTAGTATTGGACCTAAAATCAAAAAATTCAACATTAAATGTCCTGAGTGGACAAGAACCTATAAGAGGGATCTTCTTGGTACTTTTTCGTTTTTTAACTGGTACCTTTTTTATTTTCGTTAATATTGGATCTTACAAACATAAAATTAAAAATGCAATGTCCTGAGTGAATGAGAATCTGTAAGAGGGGCGTTTTGGTACTTTTTGTTCTTTACCAGTTACTTTTTGAATTTCCGTTAAAATTGGACCTATAAACATAAAATTAAACATGCAATTTCCCAAGTGAATGAGAATCTGTAAGAGTGGGTTTTTGGTACTTTTTTGTACTTTATTTTGTGCTTTTATTGCTGTTCATTAAATAAAAAAGAGAACAGGTGTCTGGTACTATTTCGAAATTCGGCTCTTTTAGGGAATAAAAGTGTAAAACCTGAATTTTGGTTCTTTTTTGTCCCCCATCTACCGTTTAAATCAATGCACATAGAAATACAAATTATATAAAATTCGTAACTTATCTAAAAAATGCCAAGTGAAAATTTTGTACTTTTTCTGAATTCGAACGTTTAAAGGGTAAAAATCGTACGTAATTTTGTTACTTTTTCCAAGATATTTTTTCTTCATCTATTTATTTTCATCGCACAGCCTAAACGCCTGAAGCTAAAAAGTTGACATTTGGACCTGAGGCAGGCCTCTCGCCAAATCGATGACGCTGACCTCATAGCTGCTAAGCTAAAGGAGATACAAAAAAATGTAATACTTATTGTGGTTCAATAAAAAAAGGCGGTAAAAACGGAAATTCGCTAACCTCATATCTGCTAAACTAAAAGGGATACAAAAAAATTTAATACCTATTATTGTTCATTAAAAATAAGCGGACAGGTGTCTAGCACTTTTTTGAAATAAGGAGTAAACGGGTAAAACCTGTATTTTAAAACTTTTTTGCTATGCCATCTATCTTTTAAACCAATAAGCATTAAAAAAAAAATATATCACTACGCATCAACTACAAATTTGATGCGTTTCGAAATTCGAATGTTTAAGGGGTGAAAATCGTACCTAATTCTGTTATTTTTTTCAAAACATTTTTCTTCATCTACCTATATAATATAAAATTGTAAAGTTACTGCCTGATTCATCATCGCACGACCTAAACGCCTGAACTAAAATCCTGAAATTTGCCCGGGAGGTTGGCCTCTCGCGAAATCGATTACCTATGATGGGAGTTTTGGAAATTTTTATGGTTAGAGGGTAAAAAAGGTTAAAACGGGAAATTCCCTAGCCTGGTGTTCATTAAAATAATAAGCGGTTAGTTGTCTGGTACTTTTTGGAAATTAGACCCTTCTTGGGAGTAAACCTGTATCTTAAAACTTTTTTGCCACGCCATCTATCTATTAAACCAATAAACATTGAAATAAAAGAACATCACATTCGTAACGTATCTAAAAAATACAAATAAAATTTTTCGAAATACGAACGTTTAGAGGTACAAATCGTCCCTTTACAAAGTAGCGGGTTTAAACCTAGAAACACAAACTTTGGCGTAAAAATATGTCCACATAAGAAAAAGGGGCGCTAACGAAGTAGCGGGTTAAATGCTAGTATATATATAAAATGGTTTACCCCTGGTCTCCACGTAGCAATATTTATTGCGGCAAACTTGATTGCTTCATAAAATTTGCGACGTGTGGATCGCATATTGCCATGAGTGGCGATCCATTGCGCAATGATTGCTCTTCTGATTGCTTGAGCAATTATTGCTTAGCAATCTGGTAAGAAATCAGTTGTCCATCCGCTCGTCCGAGCAGCTGGCTGTCTGTGTATCTTTGTAAACCTTGTATTTTAGAAATATGTAATTTATTAAATACACAAGTTTTTATTGGTCAAAGGACGAATCTTAAAATTGTGATAATAGGTTTGATTATGTTTTACACAGTTCTAATACAAATTGCTCCTGCAATAAAACATTTCTAAACACAAGCCTTATAATGTACGCAAAAAATACCACCTTCTAAATAAGGTGCATGTATAAAATATATTGTCAACCCTGATATAATCCCATTTTTTTTATTTGTCGAGAACAAAACCCAAGTTATGAAAAAGTGGTATGCCCTGTTTTAACATCTGACAAAAATTTGTTTGTAATGATGAACATTATAGCTCATTTTTAAAGCTTTTTATGTAATTTTCCGACATTTCGTTTTAACTGATTTAGCTATTTCATGTAAATTTTAGGATTTGTTTCCAATTTTTCGCGAATTTTAGCCATGTTCGCGATGGATGCGATTTTTTCCTGTGAGTTTTCTGGTTCTTCGGAGCTTTAACGATTTTTAATAAATACTTTTAGTTTTTGCTATCATGCCGCCGTTAGCAATTTTTACCGAATTTTTGTAATTCCATATAGTTTTTGGGACTTTTAATCAATTTTATGGCTTGTTTGAAATATTAAAAATTTTCGTAATAAAAAAACCCCATATATAACCCGAAGGCACCTATTTTACAGGGCCCTATCAACAATCTCGATTTATTCGGGGTGAAATTATGCCATTAGTATATTTTGCTTAAATTAAATTTTTTTTGGAATAGGGTCACATTAAGACAATAGTTCCCATCCGTAGGTAGCTTTAACTTTCTTTTAAATATTAATATTAATATAAAATTAAGCGAACGTCTCTAAAACCCCTTTAACACTTCTGTGATATTCTTTCTTATAACTCTTCCACTGACATCCTTGATACCACTATGTATTTTATATTGAAAATATGTAACATTGAAAAAAGAGATATAAAGTTTTTATATGCTTTGCGTCACACACCTTTTATTATTATTATATTTTTTTTTTTTATTATAAAAGTGAAAACCTAAAAGTGCAAATTTAAAAACACAGAATACATTTTGAAAAATAAATGTATAAAAAACTTTAAGTAGAAACTTCAGGCCATGCCAGATAAAACTTTTGCTTCGCGTTGCGTCACAGATTCGCTTTAACATATAAGATGAAACATACATACTCATACGAAGCATTTATTTTTTTATTTATTTATTTATTCTATTTCCTGTACAACAAGATTGGGTCTTATATTTATCGTACAGGACCGTATTACCTTACAAAAAATTAAAAATAAAGATAAAAAATCTTAAAAAATTAAAAATCAAAAATTATTTAAAAAAATTTTATAAAATTTGTTTGGAAACTATTAGCATTGCTGTTTAGTTGTTGACTTTGTGGAAGATTGCTCCAAAGACGAGCATCCAGTACATAAAACTGCCATTCAGATACTAGGCAACGATGTTGAGGTATTACAATATTTCGATTTCGGAGTGATTGGAAAAAACGTATTTTGTCGAAATTTCGTAAATTTCTCACATAAAGTGTGAAACAAAAACTTCCTTCGTTTCTCGATTTATGTATTTGAATGCGAAAACAAACAAAGATTCTGTTTTAACTAAAATATTTCCTGTAATTAAGTGTCAAATGCAGGCGATAAAGTCTCCATTTAGATATGGAAACATTTAGAAGGGAAAAATTTAGTTTGGAAGCATATTACGGGTGGGGAAGAGAGCATGGTTTTTGTGTTCGGTACTCGGCGACACGTTTTGTTTACATTTTGTTTGTTGACATTTGCTTTGCTTTTTGACAAAAAAGCAACAATAGTAACTGAATGTTGCCGGCAATATGTTCGTTTGTGTGACCGCGAATGAAAAAACAAAAGATAATTCCAGATGTTTTCCTTCCAAATGTTCTCTCGTCTTAACTAGGGATGGGCAAATCCAAAAAATATTTCGATATATATCGTATCGATATTTTTTAAGAGTATCGATATATATTAATTAAAAATATCGATACATCGATGTATCAAACGTATTAAGCTAAAATTATTACTTAATTTAAAAACTTAATATACCAATGTCAATACATATTTACATAGGCACAAACATATTACATATTACAAAAAAATTTAAAAAAAAGTAAAGAATACAAAAAGTTTTTACTTATTAGCCAAATGAAATTTAAAAAAATTAATTAGGATTATATATAACGCCGGATTATATACTGCCGGTAAACGAAACTTGTAACACATACTATACAAGTAAACTGTGCAATATTTTAGTTTTAATATACAAGAACATGCTCAAATAAAAAAAAAACAAAATATTTTTTTAAATTATTAACATTCCAACTTTCATGAGTCTTTTGCTGCTAATACGCCATAATTAAGGCGATTCTTTGCGTAATTCTAGGAACCTTTCCAGAATATTTTTCCCCGCTTTTTTTTTGGTTGTCATCTCTTAAAAAAACCAAGACAAAACTGAACTGTGTAATGTATGAAAATGTACATTTGAAAAGCGCCGTTATTTTCTTAATATTAGTTAAAAAACATATGATGCAATTCTTAAAAAACAACAGTATTGTAAGCAGTTGAGCAACGGTTAAAATGTTGAATTTTATTATAAAGAGATCTTAAAAATATCGAATTCGATAGTCGTAGATAAATATCGATGTATCGATATATCGGTATTTTTAATATCGGCGATATATATCGATTATAATTTTTTTTAAATATCGATATTTTGATATATCGATATTTCTTGCCCATCCTTAGTCTTAACTCGGACAAAAGAAATAAATTTAAAGCAAACCAAAACTAAGAAAGGCTAAAAAGGTTCAAATAACAAAATATAACAATTTTGTTTATTAATTTTCATAATTTAAATTCTTCATTCATCATCTAAATTGTTTCCATTTTTTGGGTTAGTCTCCATATTAAGAAATTCTGATTTTGCAATTTATGTATTTTTTTGCAGCTTTTCATCTGCACCTTTTAATATTTTATATAAAAATTCAAATACAAAACAGAATTGCAAAGCACATAAAACTGTGTACGCCTCCCCAATCTTCTCACCTAGAAACTCAAGAATTCTATAGTGTGATTCTAAGTATTAAAAAAAAAACTAAATGGGACCAAATTTTACCACGGTTGTAGGCGTATTTAATGCCCCTATTGTGGCTTAGAACGGCTTACAGTTGAGTTGAAACTTATGAACTTAACTTTACAACTGCTAGTGAAGAGTTACAATTAGATTGGAATTTTACCACAAAATAATTTTATGCTACGGCTTAAGGCATGTTAAGGTGTTTTCTGAGAGTGAGCGTATGGAAAATTATAAACCGATTTCCACGTAATTTTGTAGCTTTATTTCTAGTCCTGTAAAACGTAATTTTCATGCAATAGCACTATTCTTTAAGATGCATTAGCGTCATTCTTTATGGATCTTCCAGAAATTTAGTATTATGAAAGTCATTTACAACGAATTTGTGCAAAATTTAATGACGGTGCGATATGCTACTATTTTATGTTAGTTTTTGTAACAGCAAAATAACTTTTTTTAGAGGTGTTTTGCCACATTTGGGTCCATAACTGATTTTTAATCCCAAACAATTTGAAACCAAAATTGTTCTTTTCTATTGAGTCGTTAGAACTTGAGAATCTTTTCAAGAGTCAAACATGGCTAAATCGACTTTGAATTATATACTTTATATACTTTATGGGAATTATATACTTTATGGGATCTTAGATTAATAATTTAAAAGTTTCACACGGAGTGACAAAACTAGTATACCATCTTCATCGCTAGTGGTGAGGGGTTTAATAAAGTTAAAATTACAGATAACGTTTCAAATTAAAATTTTATTGAATACAAAGTTGCTACCTTTTAAACATTTTGTTGAATAATAATAAACAACATTGTGTTAAATGACACTAATAAAAATCGTAAACGTTTATTATCAATTCCAGCACTTGATTATTAAAACCAATATTTATATTTATTTATATAGTTATGTAAAACAAAATAATTTTAATAATTTATTATAAAATATTATAAGTTGCTCAGTCAACAAACTATAATCTACAACTGTGTTCTATAATACTATACGAATTGTGATCACATCTGCTTACAACAGTTTATTTTTATTTCTCGACCCGGCATTATTTGCTTATGTATAATCTTTAAGAAAAAGTAGTTTACATTTTCATTTTCTATTTAAAAAATGCAAGTAGCTAAAAAAAACTAACAGTTTTAAATTTTTCTTTGCTTTTGGCCGGTGGAGAGACTTTATTTTGGAACTAATTACAAATTTTTTAAAGAGCTCACATTACTGGTGTTAAAGGTTTATCATTCCGTTTGTAGTTTCTACAATATTGATCTTATGCCCTATAGAAGAAGAGGTAATTGAACGATGTCCGCCTGTCTTCTGTTAGTGAAAAAGGTGTTTTCGAAGACTGGCCCCAGATTTAATGTCGTATATAAATATTACTTTAAGTCCAAAATATTCCGGCTACCTCTAATTTTACCCGTAAAACTTTACTCTTTTTAAAGTCTTCTTAAAAGTTATGAATTTTCTGTTTTGACTTTTGTAATAAGTCAGCTAAGTAAAGTATATAAAATTTAAAATATTAAGAATAATCCAAATCTTAATATTATTTTGCCTGGCTGCAAAATAAGTGTAGTGCTGAATTAAAGGTTTTGGCACGATCTTTAATACTATGGTGAAGAGTATATAAGATTCGACAAAGCCGAATATAGCACTCTCTTGTTTTTTTTTTATAAAACAACTCCTTTATTTTTTTATTTCCAAGCAGTGTAAGTATTTTTAAAAACTTTTTTAAAATATATTTTCCAATTGATTTAATATTTTTTATTGCTTAAATGCAATAATAAAATCATAAAAAAAAATATTATCATGCATCGTTGATTGTTTTAAAAGTTACAAAAAAACAACAATAATTTTTTTTATTATTTTACGAAGGCCAAAACAAAACTGATCTATTACAACCAACTATTACAATAACTAAATTAAAGATTTTATTAGGTATATACGGAACTAAATTAATATTGAACTTACTATTTCCAAAACTATCACTTGATTATAAAAACACAGTCATAACTCAAAACAAGTTGAAAGCTATAGTCTTAGCCGAATTTTTGATAATCTCCACTACGATTTCGACTATTTATTCTAAGTAGTTTCGCCCGGTGGCCGAAATTTGATCACTTGACATTTACTTAACACAGGGTCTCCACCTGAGATAATATCTGATATAATATGTGAGAGAACTTCGGCAGAATGAGAGAGCACATTTCTTCATGTTAATCTTAATCTTAAACAAGGGGAACACGTATCTTATAAGATTTCATAATTTACTGATTTTCGTACAGTAAACTTGTGTCGTTTTTTATTATATTTTAGTGTTTTTTCTTTGTTTTTATTAGTATTTAATATTGTTTTTCAAGCACTTTTTACAAGATTTACACTATTTTCACTAAAAAAATTAAACATTTTAATGATAGCGTCTTACAGCCGTACCTAAACAAGAGCGGAAGGCGGAACGTTTTCTTCAGCGTAGCTTTTATGCTGATATGCCATACCTAAATAAGAGCGTCAGCGTTGTGCCATAAACAGTAGTGTTAACTTTCGTGCCGACTAAAACCCTCATAAAAGACATAAGAAATTGAATTAAAATCGCTAGTTTGACTTAAAAATAGCTAATTTGCCATTATTTATTATCAAACAATTAAAACAGGGTTGTCAAAACAACAAATATAGCAGCCCTGTTTATTTTAACGCGCTGTCAAAATCGGATTTTCCAATTGCAAAGCGCTACCGTTGCGTTGCCGTCGCGTTGTTTCGGTATGCTACATACAAATTGTATGGGCATGAGGATTTTTGACAGCTAGAAAACGCGTTCCGCTCTTGTTTACTTGGAGGCCACACGATCAATTTTTGTCTTTCAATTCCTTTCAATTTGCTCTCACTCTCATTTTTTTCACTAACACACTCACACTTTTTAAATTGATCACGAGATTGCTCTCAATTTTGTATATCCATTTGTTTGGCAATTTCATGGTCAATTTAACAGCTGATTAGAAGTTTAGTGAGCAAATTTTTCTTTTGTCAGTATAAATTCTTTTCTTGATGACATTTTGAAAGTAAATTGCTTAAAAATTGCGTGCAGCCTACGTCACAGCTTTCAATTTATGTAAATTTTGACAAACAGTATATGTAAAAGACTATCAACAAAAAGTTGATCGTGTGGCCGCAAGGTTAGGTATGGCTGTTAATAATAATTCATATGTATGTATGTATGTGTATTTTTGACAGCTCATCTTATAAGATAGTTATAAGATTTCTCATAACAACTGTCTCATAACATTTATTATAATATTAATACTAACACTATTTGAGAGTCCACACGTAAGATAATACTCTCTGCGATTGAATTTGACGTTTGCTAATATAAAAATCTTATATCTTATATCAAGTGGAGACCCTGTGTAAGATAGAACCAGTGCGTTATATGACAAAAACGTACACATTTTAAGAAAACCACAAAATATGCACTATTTCACCCATGTGTTTTTGTCAGTACAGAAAATAACGAAAACATTTTAAAACAACAAAAAGCATTGTATTTTTCAACCATCGCACTATAGGAAATTTCCCCTTTTTTTTGGCCAAAAGTGCTTAATTTTTTTCATGGAGTTTTTGATTTTTTTTTTCACTATGTACTTAAAAACATACTAAAAAAAGCATCCCCGAAGAATAAAGCATCAATGATGCTTTACCGTTATTTTATAAATGCAAAAACATGAGGTTTGTTTATTAAACAAAACGAGGAAGTTACTATATTAAATTAGACGTGTATATAAGTTTAAAGTTTTTATTCAAAAAATTCATGTAAAAAAAGTGAAAAATGAACAATAATGCTAAAAGTGAGTACTTTTATTGTAGTTAAAAAGATATTCAACTTTTTTTTTTAATTTGGTTAAATCGAAGGAAAGAAAAAGACCTTGATGTTATATACTGTACTAATAAATTGCAACTTCACTAAGCTCCGAAAAAAAATGATTAAAAGTGATAGATATAACACTTACGCATTTCGATAGAGCCATAAGTTGTCATGCATTCGCAATTTATTTCAGCTGCATATACTTGCATATGTCTTAAAAAAAGCGTATTTTTCCAGGTAACTTCAGCGTACCAAATGCAGACTTACGCGTGACAAACTTTTTTCCCCGTGACGGTGCGTGACTAAAAATTTATTATCTTAAGGAGGAACACTTCCAAAAAGCTAATCTAAAAAATCATTTAGGAGGAACACTTCCAAAAAGCGAATCTAAAAAATCATTTAGTATGGCCCACTCGTTTGGCTAAAAATTAGTTTTGGCCAAAAAAAAGGGAAAATTTCCTATAGTGCATCGTTAATACATGTGTGTACTAGTGTGTCCCACTTATTTGATTTTTACAGGTATTTTTTGAGAGCTTATAGGTTAAAGTCTTTTTGTGATTTTTTTCAGATTTTTCGGAAGAGGTTTAGAGGTCGCTAAAATCAAATTTAACCCGAAAATCGGGTTTTCTCGACTTTTTTGAATTTTGCTGATTACTCGGCCCATTAAGACGATTTTCTTTGTTACTAAGTCAATTTTTTTAAAGAAAACTTTTCAAACTTTACTTCTTTGCGCAGATATTAAAAGTTTCGGTTATTTTTTTTGCTCATTTGGGTCCCCTTAATCACATTTTTTTGTAAATTTAGCATAAATTTGAAAAATAATGCTTTGTAACTTTTAAAATTTATATTGAAGTTAAAAAAACTAATGATTCAGTTTAAAAGGTGGGTTGAATTTGCTCTTACTGTTCCAAAGTTATACCCTTTTTAAGTTTTGTACCCATTTGGAAATTAAAAATATTGTGATGTGTTTGCCAGTTATGCTTTGGATTTGTTTTAATGTTAGATATTTAGATATTCTTTCAAAATATTAAATATGGGTGATTTTTTGTTCTGTTGCACAGACTTCAGCAATGCAAGTCAAAAAAATTCTAGGCAGCTTGCTTCTCATACCAAAAAAAAAAAAAAAAAAAATTAAAAAACTATTTTTTAGCTTTCAATTATTTATTAGAACTTTTACGATGAAAGTCTGTTGCAGAGGTTGTTAGATTAATGTAAGTATTAGCTAAGGCCACGCGTTCTGCGAATTGACTCAGAATTGACCCACGTTTTAAACCAGGGACCGAAAATAACAGTTATTTTGAAATTTTAAAACAAAAAAAGCATATAGAAGTAAATGCTGGCAAACTGATTCAAGTATAAAAAATTTATCCTTATGAACTTTTCTATGATAAAATATTATGATTTTTAAAGTTTTTATTTTTATTTTTTCGATCAAAAATTACAGTTATTTTTTGATTTTTACTTTTTTGGACAAAAGTAACAGTTATTTTTTGATTTTTATTTTTTTGAACAAAAATAACAGTTATTTTTTGATTTTTATTTTTTCGATCAAAAATAACAGTTATTTTATGATTTTTATTTTTTTGAACAAAAATAACAATTATTTTTTGATTTTTATTTTTTCGCGCAAAAATAAAAATTATTCTTTAAGAAAATGTACGTGTTATAATTATTGAGTTGTCTTTAAATATTTATTTAAATAAGTGACCATCATTGGGATATCTTATGCGCATTAACATAAATATTTAAAGTCAACTAAATAATTATAACACGTACATTTCTTTAAAGAATAATTTTTATTTTTGCTCAAAAAAATAAAAATCATAAAATAACTGTAATTTTTGATCGAAAAAATAACTGTTATTATTGTTCAAAAAAATAAAAATCATAAAATAACTGTTATTTTTGATCGAAAAAAGAAAAATCAAAAAATAACTTTTATCATCAGACTTTTATGAAAAAAGGAATAACTGTTACGGTCCCTGTTTTAAACTAAATCACTAGTTTTTTTTAACTTCAATATAAATTTTAAAAGTTACAAAGCATTATTTTTCAAATTTATGCTAAATTTACAAAAAAAATGTGATTAAGGGGACCCAAATGAGCAAAAAAATAACCGAAACTTTTAATATCTGCACAGAGAAGTAAAGTTTGAGAAGTTTTCTTTAAAAAAAATTCATTTAGTAACAAAGAAAATCGTGCTAATGGGCCGAGTAATCAGCAAAATTCAAAAAAGTCGAGAAAACCCGATTTTTGGGTTAAATTCGATTTTAGCGACCTCTAAACCTCTTCCGAAAAATCTAAAAAAAATCACAAATATACTTCACACTATAAGCTTTCAAAAAAAGGTGGGGCATAAAATAAAATTTTTTTTTGGGACACACTAGTGTGTACGTGTGTTTGCAAAATAAATTAAAAGGCTATTAAACACCTTAATTCTATAAAAAATAGAAAATAAATTTATACAGGGTGTCTGGTAGCAGATTTATATTTGTAAACTTAAATAAAAAACGTAATAATTGACAGAAAGTTTGATGAACGATAGAACAGAAATGCGGATTTTATTTTTTAAAGAGTTCTAAACGGAACCTTGTGCACTGCGCCACACAACTTGGTTCAATTGAGCTGATTTCTCGACGAATATTTTCCTTTAAAGCCACAAGAGATTGGGGATTGTCATTATAAACGCTCTCTTTGAGGCAGCCCCATAAAAAAATCCATGGGAGTTAGATCGGGCCACCTCGGTGGCTAGGGATATCCCCAATGCGACTGATCAGATTTTGGGGGAAATTTTCCCGAAGCAAATTCATCGAAGCTCTGTCTGTGTGTGCAGTCGCGCCATCCTGTTGAAACCACGTGTGTGAAGAGTACAATGGATAAGTTCGCAGGTTTGGCAAAACGAATTCCGTAATCATGCATCGATAATTTTCACCGTTGACATACCGGTTCAATTATCTCATGCGTGGATAAGGCCCACCAAACAGTTACCCTGGGGCAATGCAATGATTTTTGATGTTTCAATCGAGGATTGCGGGTTCTTGGAGACCCGTAACGGCAGTTTTGCTTGTTGACGTAGCCGTTTAAGTGAAAATGAGACTCGTCGCTCCAAAAAATGGGATTTACAGTGCGAAAATGCTCCAACATCGTTGCACAAAACTGTTTGCGTAAATCAAAGTCACTTTCTTTCAGTTCTTGAACGATTGCGATAGATTACCCTTTTTGGGAAGGAGAGTGATGGTACCTTTTTTCAACTCATCAGCAACATGCATGTGACCTACAGTTTCAAAATGCTAATGAACATCATCAGCGTATGAAATTCCACTTTCCCTATCAATTTTAAAGCACTCATCAAAATATTAAACGCTTTCGAGAAGCCTTTACTCGAACATTTTAGGAAGTCAACCGCCATTGTTGCATACGAAACGAGAGATATGTCTCTAGCTACATCATCAAAATTATATTGGGTAACAAAATTAGACGATGTTTCAGCAAATCCGTTCTCATTGCCAGCGTTATCTTGAATTATATTTCGCCTCTCGGAAGGGGCATACTGATAACTTTCAGATCGAATTACTGCGACCTTTACTGTATCAAGCGAATAATATGATAATTTATATCGTCTAATGTAAATTATGTACATTTTGAACTGTTTACACAAAAGTAGCACGAATCTTCAGAATGATCTATACGATGATTCCAAATTACTGGGTTCAAGTATCTTAAAGAGTGTTTGCTTCTAATTAAGAAACAATGGCAGTAGTTACATAATATTCTTGTTATTAGCATTTACAAAAAAAATAAAAATTTAGATATTTTTTAATTAGGCTTAAGTTCATTGAATTTAATTTTCATTAAATTATTTTTATAAAGACAGGAATTTTACAACATGAACTTAATTAAAATAAAATGTTATTGCTCATTTTTCATTCTTGACTGCGCTGAGATTTGAACCCAGATTGCCAAGACTAGTTTCGATTGTTACCACACAATCTCTTCAGTGGGGTTTGCCGTCTTTACTCACTCGGCTATTGAAGCCGAATGACGTCAATAGTCAAACATCAATCTTTAAACCAAATGGTATTTCAGTCTAAGCCCCCAAGTCTTGAGCATTTAGAAAAGAAGGGAATAGAAAATGACATTTCTTTTCCTCTCTATTCCAAAAACTCAAGACTTGACAGCTTAAATTTGAAGAGTGTGAACCAGCACTAAACAATGTGTGAAAAATCGCCTAAAAATTTTCCATACAAATTTGGATGATTTTTGGAGCCTTTTTTCGTAATATTTTGGTAATAATTCGCTTTTGAGAAAAAATTTTTGGGCGACTTTTCGTTTTCTTATATTGACAAATTCTTCCATGAAATAGAAACAAATAACGGTTGTAAGATCTAGTAAAACAACTTTTGTTTTCAGTAACTAATATATTATTATGTATTAAAATCCCGAATTCGAAAATCACAAATTTAAAAATCCCGAATCGCTAACTAAAGCTTCTCTGTCATAGCTGGCCATCGCCACGCCGAATTTGAAGCTTAAGTTAGCGAAGCCGGTGTTTGGTATACCATAAAAAAGAAAATCCTAAGCAGTGAACCTTAAGTAAGCGATTCGGGATTTTTGTAATTCGGAATTTTGAATTCGGGATTAAAAGATTAAGGCATATGACCTGAAAGAATGAACTATTTCTGAATTTTCTTTCCATATTTGTCATCTTTCGTTTTTGTCTTTTTTCTTATATTTCTGTTTTCTTCAATTTTCTGTTTTATGTCCAACTTGTTTATTAAGCTTTTTCTTTTACAGAAATAAAGTTTTTTATTTACACACTTTTTTGATGAAGGACATTTTCCAAAACCAATTTGAATTTTTACGTACATAAGCATACAAATGTATGCATATTTAACATTCCTAAAACCACTCTTTAACATTAAAAAGTAAATCTAATTTTAATTTATTATAAAAAAAAAATTTTGTTTTTCAAATATCAATTCAAGCATTCCTCAAAACAGAGAAATTCCTCAACAAAGAAATGAACGTTTAAATGAATGGTTAATTCTTTTAACCTTTCTAAAAAAGAATGAAAGATTCATATAAATGAAAGATTTTTTTAAACTACTTTGGAAGAATTATTCAATAAAGTTAAAATTACGAAATTTAAAAAATCACGAATCGCTAACTAAAGCTTCTCTACATAGTCGGTCTTCGGCCGTATGCAAGTATTTTCTCCTCTATGGTATAACAAACACCGGCTTGGCTAAGTAAAGCTTCTCATCATTTGGATTTAGTTAGCGAAGCCGTTGTTTGTTATATCGCAAAGGAGAAAATCCTCTCAGAAAAAGCCTCTAATAAACTACACTAACACATGTGCACTGATTGATGGGTTTGTTTGATAGTCTCTAGGGCCCTTAACTTATACTCTGACATTTAAAGCTTGTGTAAACAGGGCTGTCAGATGTGGCAAATTTTCGCCAAATGGGGCGATTTGTTAACTATTGAGCTATGAAATTTTGTGTTTGGCGATATCAATTATTTGAAGCATTATAGCTTCTTTTTTTTAATTATTTATATGAAAAATTTATAAGTACGGGTAGAGTTTTTTCTTTGAATTTTTTAGAAATCTTAAAGGCAGAACATGCATTATATAGTATTGCCAGATCGTTACATTGAAAACACTTTAAAATTGTTTCTATAGAAATTTGGAATAACGTTTTTGTGCTGTTTTCACAACACAAGTGATTGCACGTGTAGTAAAATTTATATGAAAAGCACCCGGTTTTTTGAGTGTTTTTCATATAAACTTTACTAAACGTTCAATTACTTGTACATTGTCAAAACAGTACATTAAGCTTTTTTAGAATAGTTCAAGTAAAAAATATACACACTGTATGCAATATTTCTGGTTAATATAATTTTTATATCAATAGCCGCTCTTATCGAGCGTTACATTATGTTTCGATCAAATCGAAATAATTAACCATATTCTGACATATATCCTCATAGAAAAATCACACTTATAAAAACTGAATTATTTTTAATTAAATTCTACTCATTTTACATACTGGTTAAAAGTCATATTTTTGCAAGAATCAATACTGATCTCACAAATCCTAAATTTTAAGATAATTCATTTAAAACGTTTAAAATACTACAATATTAACACACAACTAGAATTATGCTAAATATTAAAAATTTTAATAAAGGTAAAATAGCTCTTGTTTACTTTGTTTTTATATAAAACTTCCATTTTTGGCGAATTTTTTTTACCAAAAATCTAAAAAATTAAATTTTTGGCGATTTTCGATATACTAATTGACGATGAAGGTGTAAAAAAACTGACAATCCTGTGTATAAATATAATTTTCTAGCCACTTCCAATGAACTTTTTTTTATATTTTTGTTTAGAGAATGTAAAAGATATTTTTATAAAATTCTATAATTTCTCCTTTACTTTGATGCAGATATTGTTTAAAAACTATTTTATCTTGATATATTTTAAATGGACATACTAAAGAAATGTTAAGTGTTTTTAAAAGGACAACAGACTAGGAAACGAAAACATAAGTATCAGTTTGACTATTTATTAGCCTAGAACTTTATCAAAAAAAAAGAATGTTCAAATTTGTCACACAGTATTATATAATAACTTAAAACATCTACATACACATTTTTGATGATCATGTTCTTACGAATGCGTAATGTCAACATCAGAGATATATCCTATATGTACCATTATTGATTAAACAGTTGTTTTTATATCTTCTTAAAGACCTTCATATACGTTTCTCGCATTTAAATTAAAAACAAAAAAATTATGTCAATCATCTTTAAATAATATCAGCAATAAGGTTTTAAATTTGACTGGCTATTAAATATGAATCATATTTTAAAATTAAATTTTAGTTACATTTAAAATTTTTATTTAAAACTTACAACATACTGTAACGATTCTGTGTTTGGGTATGATAAGTTTGGGAACGAGGCTACCTATTAGATTCGGCTGTGCTCGTCGGATGGGGGGGTTGTGAGGTGTTCCCAAATAAATTAATAGAAATATTCTGAATCGAAACCGGAAACTTTACTTTAGGTAGCATGACTAAAATAAATGACCTACAAAGTTAGAGGAAGAAGAGAGAAGAAAGAAGTGGTTGCTAATTGTAGGGTAGCTTGAGATGGTATACACTACCCTATGACCTATCCCGCCCACCATGCTGACAGTATGCTAATTTTTCGTTATCAGCCCAAATATAAACTAAAAATTAAGAAAACTAAATAACCTCTGTATACATCCTTACCCTACTTCACCTTTCATAATAAAAAAAAATTAAAAATTCATGTTATAAAACATTATAATATATATTTAAAATTATTTATCTTCGTAAACAAAATTATTATAAGAATTTATGAAAATAGTAAATAACATCTAAAATCACCAAGTTTTAATTTATAGTAACAATGAATTGGAATGTTTTCCATAAGATAAAAAAAATTTTATCGTTTCAATTATAACATTTAGATTAAATTTTCATTCAAATGATCTTCCAATAAATTAAATTTAATAAAAAAAAAATCAAACTATTTAAAGTGTCTTGTGCGTGTGTGTAGAGTGTTTTTACATTCGTAATATGAATATCTAAAATAATTAAACAAAACTTAAATGTTTATCATCTTTCAGTAACAACATTTGTTGCATCCAATTTGTTGTATATTTTTTTTTTATAGATAAGTTATTAAGGGTAAATTGAAAATATCTGTAACATTGGTTTTTATATTTACTTAACTTTGTTTATAAACAATGAATGTATACAAACTGATTGCAACTATCGGTTTTTAGAAATTTGTTTAAGAATAATGTTGAAACCGTAGCAACTTAAACATTAAATTTAATAAAAAAAAACCAAATGCAATTAAATTTATTGTTTAGATTCAAATTATGTATCTATCTATATTCATATTACAAATAAAACACCAAAAAAAAAAAAAATGAGTGAAAGAGAGTGTATATAATTATGGCGGAAATAAAATAAACCAAATAAAACAATCAACTTACTTATACAAGTTCCATTGCAGTCAGCAGGCGCCGGATGACAAATGAAATGTTGCGCAGTATTTTTATCAACGAATGTCTACAAACAAAGAGTGTACGTGTGGTTTTAGCTATATCCAGGGTTTTTATTTGATCATAGCTAAACCTCTGATACACTATTTTATAGATGTTTTAAAATTGTATATGTATGTATCTTTAAACGAGCATGTTATGGGTGAAAGTGTGTAATGTCTGAGTGTAAGGTGTTATTATGAGTGAATTAGCGTTTTATAGGATGGTTTAGGTATGTATGTATGAGTGTAAGTATGTATGCATGTAAATTTGGTAGGTTTATGTATTACATTATTATTATAGATGAATTTGAACGAAAATAAGAAAACTAAATTAGGTGACCATATAAATTATAATTAATAAACTAAGAAATTATCGTAATTGAATCATTTGAAATTTTTTTAAAAAAAATTAAAGTAATTAAAAAAAATAAAATTTCACTCTCATTGACATTTAGTAAAATTAAGAAATTTTAAAATTAAATTAAACAAAAATTAATTAAAATTTAAAATAAGAGTAAACAACTAGAGATTAATGAATTAAAATTATTTGTAGTAATTAAATTTATAAGTTTTGATCACTATGGATTCAAAATATCATTATTAAAATGTATGTTTAAATATTTTAGATAAATTTGTTTGAAATTTATTCAAACAATAATGACATCGCAATCAATTGAATTTTAAAAGAATTACCAGGGATATTTCTTAGATCATTTGGGTCACTCTAATATAACCAAAAGAGTGCCAAGATCAGTTTCTCACAAATTTACAGTTTAAGGCGATTTCATTCAATAAAATTTAAAAAAAAAAAAAATTTTACCAAGATAATAAAAACCCTTCCGTATAAACCCACTTATACTTATAAATTACAGCAACCAAAAATTCTCTTTAACTCCGACTAAACCACTAATATAGGCTCCTTGACTACAATTTTACTGAGATCAGACGATGGTACTTCAATACACGCTTAAAGTATAAGGCACAACAAAACTCTCTGAGTTGTTCACCAAAAGTTTGAGAAAAGGATTCTCCACGATATAAGATGTAAAGTTTCCGCTACTTATAGAACCTGTACACAATTCTATAACTTTTATTCTTTTTAAATGTTTATTCTTTTACGCACTCAAATAATATTTTACAATCTAAAATACAAAAATATTTGCAAATTAAATACCACAAAATACTATACATCTGGCACAGCAAACAATAACCTTACCACAAAATTTATGATTCAAAGTTTGAAAATTAGCACCGTCCACGATATAAAATTAGTACCATCTATAGAACCTATCCACAGTTCTATTTTCCTTTTCCTTTAACTTTTTCTTCCTTTTCTTTAGTAATTTATTTTTTTTTTCCCTTCTGACTCACTCAAAACAAATTTTTAAATGAAAATTTTTCCCCAAATATCAAATCAAATTTTAAATTCATAGCCTACCATAATCAACAATTTGAAAATAAAATAATATAGAATTGAAAATTAATTTTCCTACAGCCAAAATGAAATGTTAGTAAAATGTTAACTGAAATTTAGTAAATATTAATAAAAACAAGTCGCCATCACAAAACAGATGAAATACTAAGGGTACTGTAGAATTTTATCTGAAACAGGGTGACTTTAATTAAATACTATGTCCAAATATCCTTCATATGGTATACCCCTACGTGCTTGCCGTTACTGTCCTCAAGTTCGTAATTTACGTTACCAATCTTCCGTTTTACCACAGCCTTAACACCTGTCGGAGCAAGCTTGGCATTGAACTTATCCGCCAGAGAGCTTTGTACAAAATTACGCCGAAAAACAGTTTGACCAATATTGAATTCCCGTTTGCGTGATCTCAGATTGTAGGTCTTAACATTACGATCATATGCGTCCTTTATCTTTGTCCGTATAGAGTCACGTAATAGTGTAAATTTATCCTGTCTTTCCAATTGTGTATCCGTCTCCGCCAACAGTCTGAGACTACGTAAAATCTTGTAATCCTGTCCATGTGTAATCATAGTCTGTCCGAATACTAAGTCATAAGGGGTCCGTCCCGTGGTCTGATGAACACTGCTACGAATGGCACAATTGACGCTAGGAAGATATTCATCCCATTGTCGTTGGTCATTACGAATGTAAGAGCGAAGAGCCTCATTTATGGAGCGGTTTACCCTCTCGCTTGCGTTGGACTGTGGGCTATGTACAGCGGTAAATTGGTGTTGAATTCCGAACTTATCAACTAACTTCTTGAATTCAATAGACTTGAATTGGCTTCCATTATCAGAAACAATGATCTCAGGAACACCAAAGCAAGTAAAAATCTCGTTCTGAAGATAGTTGACTATGGGTTTTGTCACAAATTTCCTTAGTGGCTTCAAAAATGTAAATTTCGTGAAATGGTCAAGAATTATAAAAATGCCTATATTACCGGATTTAGTACGCGGGAATGGTCCTATGAGATCCATATAAATACGTTGGAATGGCCTTTCGGTTTCAACCATCTGACCCATAGGTGGTTTAAGACACGAGGTTGGAGCTTTGGATGTTCTGCACAATTCGCAGTTGAGGACGTATTCCCTGACATCGGACACTAATTTTGGCCAGAAGAAGAATTTTCTGACTCTATGTACAGTCTTAGCTATACCTCCATGTCCCGCGTTCGGTATATCATGTGCTGTGTACATGACATCCTTACGTAGCTCATCAGGTACAACCAATTTCCATAAATCAGACTCATCAGAGTTGCCAGACGTGAAACCTATTCTCCTATAGATATACTTGTCTACAACTCGATAGTCCGGTGTTTCTGACTTCGAAAATTCCATTCTCAAACGGCCATACTCCGGGCTATCAAAAGCTGGAGAATTCAAATCAATAGATGGCAAGGTTTCTATGTCTATTGCAGCTATGCTATCGTCTTCTTCGAATGCTCGGGATAACGCATCTGGCACAACATTTTCGCTCCCTTTTCGGTGTTCTATGGTAAAATCAAATCCTTGTAATTTAAGCGCCCACCTGGCCAAACGTCCGGCAAGGTCCTTCTGTCGCATAAGCCACTTGAGGCTGGCGTGATCAGTTATGACCTTAAACTCGTGACCCTCAATATAGGCTCGAAACTTTCTAATGGCCAGAATAACAGCCAAACATTCAAGCTCAGTGATGGAATAATTCCTTTGGGCTTTATTAAGTTTTTGAGACATGAACGCAATCGGCCGTTCGATGCCATCGTCGTCGACCTGTGCCAACACGGCGCCGATACCATAAGTGCTAGCGTCGCATTGAACAACAAACGGTTTTTCGAAATCGGCGTGTACCAAAACGGGAGCTGAAGTTAATTTAGTTTAGACGCTGTCGAATGCCCTCTGGGTATCGTCTGTCCATACAAAAGTTTTACGCTTTGACAATAGCTCGGTCAGCGGAAAAGTCACAGACGCGTAATCGTCAATGAAACGACGATACCAACCCGCCATACCAATTAAAACGATAAGAACAGATATAAATATATATATTTACTACTACTCGGTGAAGTAAAATGGGTAGAACATATGCAGCTAAAAAAAAAAAATAATAATTATGAAAAATAATCATAATAACCCAAAACAATAATGAAACTATAATAAATGTTACGAAGGAAACCAAACAAAAAAAAAATAAATAAACTAAAAGAGATAAATAATTAAACAATCATCAACCACTAAAAACAAAAATATCAAAGTTGTTTGTTGCTCACTTTAAATGGAAACTTTTGACAGAAGCCAAATAGTATAAAGTCCAAGATTAAAGTGGAACAAAGGTTTAAAACGAGGGAGTGATTATCCGGTGCAGGAAAGTAACAATTTACATTCATTAACTTTACGTCCACACAACCGGAAAAATCAAACAAGTAAACGGAATTTTGAAGTAAAAGAAAAATTACCAAACGAAAAGATCAAAGACTATAAATAGTAAGAGAGGAGAGAAAGAGTCGAACGAGTATTGTATCGAAACCGTCCAATACAACTTCTCTAGTTCGAACCCAAACCCTGATAACTAAAGTTTTACTAAATGAATACCGGGATTTGGCAACTATATTAATAATGACCAATTAAGTCCTCAGTTCCAAGTATTAAAACTCAAGCTAAAAAAAAAAAAATAGTGAAATGAAAAGAAAATAGAAAACAAAGCAAATCACCACCCCAAAAAGGATTCAAAGAGGCCTCAGCATCTAGATAACAATTGCACTAAAAATCTTAAACTTACGAAAGCTGAGGCCCCACGTTGGGCGCCAAAAATCTCCTGTAACGATTCTGTGTTTGGGTATGATAAGTTTGGGAACGAGGCTACCTATTAGATTCGGCTGTGCTCGTCGGATGGGGGGGTTGTGAGGTGTTCCCAAATAAATTAATAGAAATATTCTGAATCGAAACCGGAAACTTTACTTTAGGTAGCATGACTAAAATAAATGACCTACAAAGTTAGAGGAAGAAGAGAGAAGAAAGAAGTGGTTGCTAATTGTAGGGTAGCTTGAGATGGTATACACTACCCTATGACCTATCCCGCCCACCATGCTGACAGTATGCTAATTTTTCGTTATCAGCCCAAATATAAACTAAAAATTAAGAAAACTAAATAACCTCTGTATACATCCTTACCCTACTTCACCTTTCATAATAAAAAAAAATTAAAAATTCATGTTATAAAACATTATAATATATATTTAAAATTATTTATCTTCGTAAACAAAATTATTATAAGAATTTATGAAAATAGTAAATAACATCTAAAATCACCAAGTTTTAATTTATAGTAACAATGAATTGGAATGTTTTCCATAAGATAAAAAAAATTTTATCGTTTCAATTATAACATTTAGATTAAATTTTCATTCAAATGATCTTCCAATAAATTAAATTTAATAAAAAAAAAATCAAACTATTTAAAGTGTCTTGTGCGTGTGTGTAGAGTGTTTTTACATTCGTAATATGAATATCTAAAATAATTAAACAAAACTTAAATGTTTATCATCTTTCAGTAACAACATTTGTTGCATCCAATTTGTTGTATATTTTTTTTTTATAGATAAGTTATTAAGGGTAAATTGAAAATATCTGTAACATTGGTTTTTATATTTACTTAACTTTGTTTATAAACAATGAATGTATACAAACTGATTGCAACTATCGGTTTTTAGAAATTTGTTTAAGAATAATGTTGAAACCGTAGCAACTTAAACATTAAATTTAATAAAAAAAAACCAAATGCAATTAAATTTATTGTTTAGATTCAAATTATGTATCTATCTATATTCATATTACAAATAAAACACCAAAAAAAAAAAAATGAGTGAAAGAGAGTGTATATAATTATGGCGGAAATAAAATAAACCAAATAAAACAATCAACTTACTTATACAAGTTCCATTGCAGTCAGCAGGCGCCGGATGACAAATGAAATGTTGCGCAGTATTTTTATCAACGAATGTCTACAAACAAAGAGTGTACGTGTGGTTTTAGCTATATCCAGGGTTTTTATTTGATCATAGCTAAACCTCTGATACACTATTTTATAGATGTTTTAAAATTGTATATGTATGTATCTTTAAACGAGCATGTTATGGGTGAAAGTGTGTAATGTCTGAGTGTAAGGTGTTATTATGAGTGAATTAGCGTTTTATAGGATGGTTTAGGTATGTATGTATGAGTGTAAGTATGTATGCATGTAAATTTGGTAGGTTTATGTATTACATTATTATTATAGATGAATTTGAACGAAAATAAGAAAACTAAATTAGGTGACCATATAAATTATAATTAATAAACTAAGAAATTATCGTAATTGAATCATTTGAAATTTTTTTAAAAAAAATTAAAGTAATTAAAAAAAATAAAATTTCACTCTCATTGACATTTAGTAAAATTAAGAAATTTTAAAATTAAATTAAACAAAAATTAATTAAAATTTAAAATAAGAGTAAACAACTAGAGATTAATGAATTAAAATTATTTGTAGTAATTAAATTTATAAGTTTTGATCACTATGGATTCAAAATATCATTATTAAAATGTATGTTTAAATATTTTAGATAAATTTGTTTGAAATTTATTCAAACAATAATGACATCGCAATCAATTGAATTTTAAAAGAATTACCAGGGATATTTCTTAGATCATTTGGGTCACTCTAATATAACCAAAAGAGTGCCAAGATCAGTTTCTCACAAATTTACAGTTTAAGGCGATTTCATTCAATAAAATTTAAAAAAAAAAAAAATTTTACCAAGATAATAAAAACCCTTCCGTATAAACCCACTTATACTTATAAATTACAGCAACCAAAAATTCTCTTTAACTCCGACTAAACCACTAATATAGGCTCCTTGACTACAATTTTACTGAGATCAGACGATGGTACTTCAATACACGCTTAAAGTATAAGGCACAACAAAACTCTCTGAGTTGTTCACCAAAAGTTTGAGAAAAGGATTCTCCACGATATAAGATGTAAAGTTTCCGCTACTTATAGAACCTGTACACAATTCTATAACTTTTATTCTTTTTAAATGTTTATTCTTTTACGCACTCAAATAATATTTTACAATCTAAAATACAAAAATATTTGCAAATTAAATACCACAAAATACTATACATCTGGCACAGCAAACAATAACCTTACCACAAAATTTATGATTCAAAGTTTGAAAATTAGCACCGTCCACGATATAAAATTAGTACCATCTATAGAACCTATCCACAGTTCTATTTTCCTTTTCCTTTAACTTTTTCTTCCTTTTCTTTAGTAATTTATTTTTTTTTTCCCTTCTGACTCACTCAAAACAAATTTTTAAATGAAAATTTTTCCCCAAATATCAAATCAAATTTTAAATTCATAGCCTACCATAATCAACAATTTGAAAATAAAATAATATAGAATTGAAAATTAATTTTCCTACAGCCAAAATGAAATGTTAGTAAAATGTTAACTGAAATTTAGTAAATATTAATAAAAACAAGTCGCCATCACAATACCAGTATTTAGTATGACTGTGAAAAAAAATTCTCCACATGTCTTGCATTGATCTATAATGATTATAGCAATATATCACAACTACTCTCTGTTAACCACTTATTATAATACTCTTGCTCTCATTTTCATATACTCAGTTATCTTTTATTTACATACATATATATGCGAAAACTTACACTGCACTTTAATACTCACTCACTGTCATATAAAAAATAACACAATTCTATTTAAAAAATATCTTATTTGGCTTCCAATACACCAGTTTATTATAAACTCTACCCATTGAAACATCAGATCCCAGTTGCCGGCATAACCTTTTTATCATTGTCGAAGGAAAACTTTTAGTTACTTGTTATTTTTAAAAACAATTACAATCTGCATAACGAAGTGCGAGCAGAATATCTGACAACAAGTTGTTGTATTAATGTATGTATCTTTTATTTTTAGTTACATATGTATGTCGGAGGTGGTTATGAAGTGTATGCTTCTTTATTGCACTGCATTGCTGTTCAATATTGCTAAGGGTGCTGCTGCTTCTAATACAGGCTTCTGTTGTGGTTGATGCTGTGTTATCGTTGCTGTTGTTTATTTTATTATTGTAGTTTAAACTGCTAGTTGCCATGGACCCAACTTGTATTGGCAACAATCATCAACAACAACAAGTTTATCATCATCATACAGAATACAATTTACTGTTCGATACTTTAAAAAACATTTGGCACAATTATTCACAGGCCTTCAACAATGTCGATGTCAAGGTAATTACAAAGTTGACATACATCCATATGCAACAGCCATACATATCTATATTGTATGTACATATGTACATACATATCGGCACCTAAAATACAAAAGGGCTTAACAACAAAATATTCGAAATAGAGCTTATGATTGATTTTTGTTCGTTTTATTGAACTACATGTTCACAAAAAAATTTAGATCCTTCTTCAAAAATGGTGTCTTAATAAAAGAAATCCAAATGACAAGTACACCTTGTTGTTATTGATATTGTTAAGTTTTTTGCTTCTGTAAAAAAGTGTTGTTACGCCCTTTTGCATGTTAGGTGACAATATGTACATATGTATGTATTTATGATTTTATAACATACACATTTTTATGTAATAAGAAGATTGTTGCTTGTGTTTAATTTTTAATAAATTCCCTTAACATTTCTTACAGCATCATTGGTTACAATTGTTCTTATTTAACTTTCAATTTGTCTCTGAAGAATTAATGGAAGATGCGAAATTTAAAAGGTAAATCTGAAAAAAAAAAATACTATAAGGGGGTTGTTTATGATTTAAAAACTGTTACATATGTATTTCATAAGTACATTTTAATAACAAAAAGCGTTATATGTACATATTTGCTTCTTCCAACAAATGTATTCATTTTTAACTAGATCTTAAGAGGTATTTCGAAAAATAACCTTTTTCCAAATAAGATTTTCTTATTTATAAATTTTATTAACGCAATATTAAAAGCAAAAAAAAAAAAAAGAAACAAGGAAAAGTGATATATTCGCCGAATCTTTAGTACACTCCACCAGAAGGAAAAATTTTATATAGCGTGAGCGTCAAAAGTATCTGTACTAATAATTAAAACTTTAATTTTTAAAAGGTTTTTTAGTTTGATTAAACATACACAGAAAAAATTAGAAATTGTTTCTTATCACCAAATTCGTAGAATCAAACAAATAATTTGTTGATTTTGCACCTATTACGAAAATGATTATATTGATAACTTGAAATTTTAAAAATGGAAAATTGTGATTTTTTTCAATAAATTATATTTTTAATTATAATTAAAAAAATTATCAAAAAACTTTGCCATTTCAGACAATGTGTTAATTGATTTAATTTAATATCGCTCAGGTTATGACAAATCCCAACAACAATTTTACAAGCTTAAATTATTTTCTTTTTAAAGCGAATATATCAATTAAGATTTTTTGCTATTTAATTAATATTTTAATTAAATATTTATATTAATTGTGATTTTTAATTGAACTGTTGGTTTTTAACAATTGTGATTTGTAATTGAACTGTTGGTTTTTAGCTGAAATTTATTTCAAAACAATTAAAATGTTAATTAAATCAAAATTATATTTTAAATTTTTTTTCTTCAACAAAAAAAAAATTGATTCAATTATCACATTAATTAAATAAAAATATTTTTCAAACAATTTTTTTAATTGATAAAAAACTATTGAAAATTTTTTCTGTGTATTTGTTTTTTATATATAATTCATAGTATCGGGTGATATATAAAGAGATTTGATTTATAATGTTAGCTAAAACACATAAATTTGAAAGTGAACTTGAAACTTTTATTATCGGTTAAAAGAACTATTTATGCCATTTCTGTTTCAAAATGATATCATGTAAATGTTGGCCATTACTACACAGAGCGAAAAAAGAAGTTAAAAAATTGTCAACCAATGGTATTATAATGATAACAAAGTGTTGTCAATATTTCGACAACATCTGTTGTAAAATCTTTAACACAATGTGGTCGAATTGGAACTAGAGAAAAAAATTCCATTATTGTCAAAAAGTTTATCGAAAATATAATATAAAAAAGTGCAAATAATTAGTATTGTGGTTGTTTTTATAAGCGAATAAAAAGTTGTGGAAAATATTAGTATTGTGGTAATTTTAGATATTTTAATTAGGCTTAAGTTCATTGAATTTAATTTTCATTAAATTAAAATTTTATAGGTCAACAATTAAAGGTGGTTACAATCGAAACTAGTCTGGGGAACCTGTCCGTGAAAGCCTTGGTTTAAATCTCAGCGCAGTCAAGAATGAAAAATTATCAATAAAATTTTAATTAATGTCATGTAGTAAAATTCCTGTCTTCATAAATATAATTTTATGAAAATTAAATTCAATGAATTTGTGGAAAATAAAAAAAATATGACGACAACATTTTGTTGTTAAAAATGAGATTATCTTTTGACGTAAAAACTAATAATATTAAGATTTGATGCCGACGATAAGGAACGACGTGAAGGAATATACATTAATGTATATGGAATTTGTATGATGGAATTTTATTTAAGATGCTAATGTGACATATGAAGCTTGCGGTATACACCACATTTAGGTCTCCGCTCTGAATTCAGAGAAAAGCTCTTTTCAAGACAAAAAAATTTAAGTATGTATGTATTATTAGGGTATTTAATTAATCGATGTTTTGTTTTAATCAATTAATCGCGCGATTAATTATTCTAGGAAAAATTTTAATCGAATAATAATCGAACAATTTAATATTATTCGTTTAATCGAATAATTTTAATTTTGCCTAGTTTAAAAGTTTAGCGATGAGGCCCATTGGTATGTAAACAAACAAAATTGCCGCATTTGGGACGAAGAGCAACCTGAAGAGATTCAAGAACTGCCACTTCATCCAGAAAAAATTACGGTTTGGTGTGGTTTGTGGACGGTGGAATCATCGGTCCATATTTCTTAAAAAATTATGCCGGTGCGAACGTAACCGTCAATTGCGTCCGTTATCGTGCCATGATAACCGACTATTTGATGCCTGAAATTGAAGCTCGTGATCTCGCCGACATTTGGTTTCAGCAAGGCGGCGCCACTTCCCACACATCGCACTAATCAATGAATTTATTGAGAGAACACTTCGGTGAGCACATCATTTTTTTGGGCCGGTCGATTGGCCACCAAGATCGTGTGATATCACACCGTTAGAAAATATGCAATTTTAGTTTATTTGAACAGTTAATCGCCCAAAATTAATCGATTAATCGAACTACGGTTAATCGTTTGAATATGTATATTACACTGCAATGTTGTTTTATTAAAAAGTTATTTGTATATTTTGTAGTGTTGTTTAAAAATGAAAAATAATTAAATAAATTTTATTGCGTGCGTTATGGTAATAATATCTTAACATTTTCTTCTCAGAATGAGACCAAATGGTGACAAAAATAAGACGAAGCGGCTAAAAATTGTTGACACCATCCGTTATCAAATTGAACACTAACTTAGTTGGCTCTCCTTGACAACGGATGGTGTCAATTTTGGTATTTTTATACCGGATCTTTTTTCCTCTGTGTCCGTCTGAGGTGGTCCATTCGGAAGGTTTAGTTTTGGGCGACTCGTTCAAGCATAGAGACTGGTATCTCGCGAATTACACGAGTAATGTTGGCTTTCAAAGCGAAATCGTAACTGTCTTATTCCTGGAGACCTCAGACTTTACAAATCCTCAAAGAAAATAGTCCAAATTAAGTGATCACCAAAATGATTTCTTAGCAAGGCCATTGTTTCACTCCCTGCTTGGCTCGTACCGTCGTCTTTTTGAAACCAGAACTTACTGAGAACATGCGCTTGAATTTCAGGAAGCACATAGTCTATTAACAGAACGTTACCATTGACGGTAACATTCTGATTTTCCTAATTTTTGAAGAAAATTGGACCAATGATTCCACCAGCCCATAAACCACAGCATACTGTTGGTTTTAATGGATGTAATGGTAGCTCTTGGCACTTTTCGGGTTGCTCATCAGCCCACTAATGGCAATTTTGTTTATTAACATATCCATTGAGTCAGAGATGTGCTTCACCACTAAACAAAATTTTACGATAAAACACCGGATTTTCCTTGAGTTTTTCCAGAGCCCAGTCACAACAATTTGGTGACGCTGTTGTGGTGTAAGTCGTTTCATGATGGCTTGCCAAACGTTGAGTTTTAAACAGGATAAAAAAATGTTGCTTTTATGGAAAATAAGCCCGTTAAATATGAAGGTTTCAGAAAGTTAAAATAAAATGGATTTGAAAAATGTTCGCTAATATCACCACCAGCTCTTTACTTAAAGTTTTTTTCTAAAACATTTATTCTAACTCGTTATCCATGTTGATTTGATCTAATTAATTTTTGTAAGCAAATACTTTCTTCAAGCTGTCTTCGTCCCCACTCGGGCTTGCATTCAGAATATCCAGAACTCCTCGTGGAAGTTGCTACTCCGATCCATTTTTTTTCAAACATATGACATTATTGTTCGCTTGATTATCTCTCTAGAGTGAATCTGTACTTAATGTACTGTCGCAGTCATCGGGAGCTGAGGATATTTTTCCAGAATCATTCAAGGGTATTATAACAAAAATTTGAAATTTTTCGGCCTTCAAAGGAAATTGACTGTATAGCGATATAAATATGCTTATTGGCATACACCTTACCCTTTAGGTTACCCAAAAGAAAAAAAATCCATAGCCGTTAAATCGGGCGAACGCAGTGGGCAGTTAAAAGCACAAGAACGCGATATTATTCGATCGGTAAAATTTTCGTGCAGGACAGTCATAGTTACACCAATTTCAATTCTATCTGAGTCAATTGTGCCTCTATGTGAGGCTTCCAAGCAAGCCGTGGGGATCATAGAAGAATATTTAAAAAGTTCACACGGATTGACAAACTTTGTAAACCCTCTTACCAACACACCACAATAGTGGAGATGGTATTATGCATTTGTTCTGATGTTTGTAATAGCTTAAAATATTGGTACAAGACTCACCTTAAAGTATTCCGATCAATCTAACGATGTCCGTTCGGCTGGCTGACATGTAATCTTGTGCGCAAAGTACAGGTCGCAATTTTGAAATAATTTGATGAAATTTTGTACAAAGGTTCTAATTGGCACAAGGACCTAGCCTAATGAAAATGGGGCGAATCGATCCATAATTTCATATAGCCCCCATACAAGCAGCTTTCCGTGCCACTATCAAACCAATTTTAATAAAATGAAAAACATAGATAGATACATATTTATGTATATGGACACATAAGCTATGCATTTTTTAAAAAATTGTACCACAAGGGCAGATAGGGGTATATTTCTGCCTCTCAGAAACTATCAATTTACAAAATACAAGCAACGGAACTAAAATTAAAAATTTACTCTTGCAGTTGTATGGTAACATACTGTAACTTTTTCAATCTTCTAATCTTTTAAACTTTTAACACAATCATAAACAAATATTATTAATGATGTTATATTTTTTTTTTTTGTTTTATTTTTATATATATTTTTCATATTATTTTCATATAATTTTTGTTATTATTATATTTATAAATTGTTTAATATTTTTTTAATCATTTACTATTTATTAATCATATTATGTAACTTGTCTGATTCTAATACTTTAATTTATAAGATATTATGTCTTGTTGTATCAGAAACTCATATTCTTAATAAATACAAATACAAATACAAACCGATTTTAATGAAATTTTAAACATTAATAGATCCATATTTATGTGGATACGTAAGTTATGCATTTTTGAAACAAAAAGGATCACGAGGGGAGATTGGGGGCAATTTTTGCCTCTTCGAAACTATGTAGCAGATTTAAAAAATTTGTTCCTATTTGTATACTGTGGTGTAGGGTATGATATGGTCGGGCTTGACCGACTGTACTTTCTTTCTTGTTGTTTCTAGAAACGTTCAATTATTCACTTAATTTTAATTATAATAAATCAATTATTCAAATAATAAGAATTTGATTAGAATTAGGGGGCATTTATACGATGTCTTTTCAGACATGTCTATTTTATTCATTCTATTTTAAACATGCTACCAATCACGATGTCTTGTCCAAAATGTCTGTTTTCATGTCTAATTGTCTAATATACATACAAACATAACAAAAAACATGAAAACTCATATTAACAAACATAAAAGCTCATTTCGTTTCTGTTTGGCAACCCCTCTTTCTTCTCAAACCCGATCGCCTACAAACAAATCAAACGTGTTTGTTCGACATGCCCTGTTAGAATTTGATTTGGGTAACACACTACATATTTAGCTATTTAGTAAAAACCTATTAGAAGAAGATGTAAATAAATTTTGAACCAAATCCACTTTAAGGCTAAGGAAAAAAATTTTTTTTTTTAATTTTTGACACTCTTAAAAAAATTTAGAAAATTTTATTTAACTGCCTGGCCCACAATGTCGACAAGAACATTTCTTTCGTATATTTATATTGAAAACAAAAACCAATTTTAGTTTTTATTATTGTATTTATAAAATTGCGAAAGAAATGTTCTTGTCGACATTGTGGACCTGGCAATTAATTTTTAATGACAACAAATTTGTTTGAAATTAAAAAAAAAAAAATAATAATTTCGTTCACATTTTTTTTTAAAAAAAGTGAAAAGGTTTCTGAAAGTGAAGCTAGTCAGTCGCTTTTCCAAAATTTAATACATCACTAAAAAATTTTCTACTTTTAGACTAAAAAAATACGTTGCGCGTTTTTGCGCCATTTTTTTGTGATTTGTTTGATGATTTCATCTTTTTTCTGTTTTTGCTCATCTTTCATTGGTACATATGAGTAAAAAACCTTTTTGCAATGCTAAACCGGTTGAAAAGAAATTGCAATTTGTACTTAGTTAGAAAATTATGCGAAATTTCATGTGCCAAGGAGTGACATATCAATATACATATATATAACAACTAAATAAATTAGTTGTTATTATTTACACATAATAAAATTTATTGTTACTATTATAAATAAGTAATAATTATAAAAAATAATTATTTTCAGATAAAATATATTAATATTTTATGGGAATTAGCACAAAAAAAAAATTTTAACACTGTCGTGGGATTGGAGGGATACTTCCCCATACCCATAAAAGCTCAAAAATTAAATTTTTATTGTATTAAGGCGTAAGAATTTCATTTATTTGATTAGTTACATTATTTTTGCAAATATTATTTTTTGTAACCGCCCACAGAAGGGGGCGGGGCGAAAGGGGCATTTTACGATCTTATGGGTCCAATTTTAGGTTTTTAACTTCTATCGACGTTAAAAGTTGCATTTGCTTCTACTCCCTAAATTGGCTCAAGGACGAAGTCTATTGAAAATGGGGCAAAACGGTATTTAATTTCACAAAGCCCCCATAGGGTCTTTTGCACATAAACCATCTTATTATTATGTTAATATTTAAATTAAATTTGGTCCAAACTTATTTAATTGCATTCAAAATCATCTTACCAAATTTTATTGGAATCGGTCCATATTTGACCATAGCTCCCATAAAAATACTACTCCCAAAATTAGCTTTTAATGCCATTACTTCCTTATAAATGTGAGTATTTACAAAAAAATTAGGCGACAATGACGTTTACGATAGCTTCTATGTAATGGCAAAATGTTGTGCTGCTTATATGTATAGGCTTTATTCAAGTAAAAAAAATGGTTTCACATAAAATAAAAAGGCGTTATCAACATAGTTGTAATAATAACTAACAATAGGTAATAATAAAAGTAATCTGTACAAGTTATAATACAGAGTTCAAAAGGAGTAATTTCATTGTATAAAAATATCTAACACCCGTTCTCAATATCAAAATATTTTAGTTGCTATATTTATACCTACATGTAATAACAAAATAAAACTCAATTTACTTTAAAAAATATCTGCCAACATAGAATCTGTAAGACAGTAAGTAATTTTGTTAGATTTATAAAGTTCATGAAGAAAATAATACTTTACATCTATATGCTTGCTTCTGCGAGATATCTTCTCGTCTTGTAGAATTTTTAGACAACTTTGGTTATCTTAATAAATTGTTGGGTTCGGCACATTGATTTTAAATTCACTCATCAGCTGAATAATCCACAAGAGTTCGCGAGACACCTCTGCCAGGGTCACAAACTGCACCTCGGTAGATGATAATGTTACATTCGTCTGATTTCTACTAGCATAACTTATAACTGGTTTTCCAAGCTTAAAGATGAAACCACTAGTAGACTTGCGGTCACTTGTGTCGCCTGCCCAGTCAGCATCAGCAAAACCTTTAAGCTCCAACCTGCATTTTGATCACACACACAACTTTAAATTTGATGTTCCCTTTAGGTATTTAAAGATTCTCTTTACCTCTGTCCAGTCGTTTTCATTTGGGTTGTTTATCTTTCGTAATAATATCGACACAGCAGCAGAAATATCGGGGCGAGTGTTGTTTGATACGTATAACAGTGATCCAATTGCTTTTCGATATAACCCATTATCAGGAAGAAAATTAGCGCAACTTTCATTCAAATAGCCGGGGTCCATGGGTACTGCGGAAATCTTAGCATCTTGTAGACTAAATTCTTGTAAAATTTGTTAAGTGTAATGCTTTTGGGATAAATAAAATAAACCATCATCGAAGTTGACTTCGATTCCCAAGTAAACCTTTAAATCGCCCAAAATTCCCTTGCAACTAATCTAGCTATGTACTTTTTCGTACCATCAACAGCCTGTTTCGTTTTAAAAACCCATTTCGAATCAATTAACTTGCAATTTGGGGGTAACTTTACTAAGTTTCATGTTATATTTTTCTGCAAAGCTCGCATTTCCTCCTTCATAGAATTCAGCCATTCTTTGTTGTCAGGACTGGAAACAGCTTCAAAATAACTTACTGGATCACAACTTGTAAAAACCTTGTATCCAAACTTCTTGGGTGATCAAGCCTTGTTTGGCCTGGTGGCAAATTATGGCAGATCGAATACTTTTGCGATTCGAAAGCAATTTTATTTTGAATTCTTTCAGTCGTTTCATTGTTGTGAAAACGCAAGTTAATTCTTTACAACACTGAAAAAATTATTTTGATTCGTTCAGTATTAAATTCAGTATTAATTAAAAGCATTAGAAATAAAAATGCTTTCAAATCGAAAAAGAATTCGATCACGACTGCCATAATTTGCCCCCTGGTAGACGTTCTTGGCGTAACGTTGAAAACACTTTGTGTTGCACAATTGTATGAAGTTAAATTTTCATCCTCAGATTCAAACCCGCAAAAATCAGATGTGCTTATCTGATCAACATCCTCCTCTATATTACCTGAGGTTTGAGATAAAATGTCAGGATTTGGTTTTGAGATTAAAACATCTATTACATTGGTATTTGGTTTATTGTTGTTGTTCTTGAGTGCGCTTGAATTTTCAAGTTCCAAAAACTTTACATCACGACTGTTAACTATCTTATTAGTTTCACAGTTTACTAAACGATAAGCCTTTGATTCATCAGAGTAACCAACTAAATTACATTTCACATAAACATCATCTAACTTTCTACGTTTTTGCTTGTTTGTGTGTACACGAACACACGAACATGGCTTAAATTGGGAGTTTTCATAAACCATAACTCAAATGGTGTTACTTTTACAGCAGAGCACAATAATCGATTTTGAATGTACTTTGCATTAACAGCTTCCGTCCAAAATTTAAAATGCATATTTGAGTTGTACAATATACATCTGGCCATCTCCATTAATCTTCGATTTTTCCTCTCAGCAATCCCATTTTGTTCGGAAGTATAAGCACAAGTAAGTCTATGTACAATACCTTTATTTTTCAAATAATTCTGCATCCTTTTATTTACAAACTCACCACCACACTCAGTTCTGAGTACCTTCAATCGCTTTCCAAGCTGATTTTCTGACTGTTCAACAAATTCCTTTATTTTAGCAAAAGCCAAGTCTTTCGTTGCAATAAAGAAAACTGTACAAAATAGACTATAGTCATCAATAAGTGTTAAGAAATAGCGGTTACCGCCAGGAGTTTAATTTTGCATGGGGCCGCATAGATCACTGTGTACCAGTTCTAAAATCCCACCTGCTCTAGTTTCTGATGCCTTAGGAAAAGGATTTCGTTTAAGCTTAGCTCTTAAACAATCTTCGCAATTAATTTTACAGGAACATTTGTCAATACGAGGGCAGATCAGCAAGTCCGTGACTTTTCGAACTTCCCTCGTAGTTATATGAAATGCAACAATGCTCCCATCAAGTACCACCTGTTAATAGACTACTGTTAAGTTTTGAGCAAGTTTCGTCATTTACTTTGCGTTTAACAGCTGTTCAAAACATACAACCTCGTGGATTTTTTAAAAATGGAAAAAAGTGAATTCCGAGTGCTCATCAAACATTATTTTTTGCGAAAAAAAACCGTCAATCAAATTAAGGAAAAGCTTGATAAAGACTATGGGGACTCTGTACCATCGATTTCAATGGTAAAAAGTGGTTTACTGACTTTCGTTGTGGTCACATAAGTACAAATAACGCTGAACGTTCTGGACGGCCAATTGAAGTCAGTACACCCGAAAATGTCGAAAAAATTCACGATGTGGTGTTGGCCGATCGAAGAGTAAAAGTGCGTGAGATTGTTGATGCCATAGGCATTTCATATGGTAGTGTGATTTCGATTTTAAATGATCTGCTGGGTTTAAGAAAGCTGTCTGCAAGCTGGGTGCCGCGTTTGCTCTCAATTGACCATAAACGTAATCGTGTGACAACTTCAAAGGATTGTTTGGAGTTGTTTAACCGCAATTCGAATGAGTTTTAGGGGCATTTTGTAACTGTGGATGAAACATGGATCCATTACAACACTCCGGAGACCAAGCAGCAGTCTAAACAATGGGTTTCTCTAGGTGAACCGGCTCAGAAGAAGGCCAAGGTATGTTTGACGGCCAATAAGGTGATGGCAACAGTTTTTTCGGATGCACGCGGGAAAATCCACATCGATTACCTTCAAAAGGGAAAAACCATATACGGCGAATATTATGCCAACTTATTGGACCGATTTAACGAGGATTTAAAAAAACGACCCCATATGGCCAAGAAAAAAGTTCTTTTTCATCAAGATAATGCACGGGTGCACACGTGTGCAGTCTCAATGGAAAAATTACATGAATTGGGCAACGAATTGGTACCTCATCCACCATATTCTCCGGATTTAGCCCTCAGTGACTATTTCCTATTTCCGAACCTAATGAAATGGCTCGGTGGAAAGAGATTAAGCTCCACCGATGAAATTATTGGCCAAAGTAATGCCTTTTTATGGACCTCGAAAAATCCCATTTTTTGGAAGGGATACACAAATTGGAGAAACTTTGGACTAAGTGCAGTAGTCTATTAACAGGTGGCACTTGATGGGAGCAGTGTTGCATTTCATATAACTACGAGGGTGGTTCGGAAAGTCACGGAGTCACATGGCCATTTTTCGAAATTGAGCAACTACCTAATTTAAAATTTACATCAAAACCATCGCTGGTCAATTTTCGAACAGGTATTAACTTCCATCTAATTGTCGTATATATAATAAATTTCGTACACGAATTTCATTACCTTCACAAAATATTTTGCAATCATTAATTCCGCTTGCCTTCAGCTCGTTACCATCAGCTAAGTAAATCGTTTCATATTGTTGCATTTTTATATTTGTAAAATATTTTTCTTCGCAGCACATGTGACAAGTTGCAGCTGAATCAATAGCTGCTTTCGAGAACACAAAAGTTTTTACTATTTTTTTCTGAACTTTACTGCATTTTACTAAATTGCGTTCACGTACACAAAATACAGGAAATGAGAACACAAATTGAGAGCGTAAAGTGACAGTTCTTGACTGAGTACTTACAAATTTAAAAAAACATATGTTTCAAAAGGTAAACAAACAAAAGTAGCAAAGAAAAGGCATACAAATTGTGAAAAAAATTTTTAAAAAAAGAAAAGTTGAAATAAAACTAAAATAAAAACAAAAAATTAATAAATATTAATTAATTAAACTTGTTTGTGAAGAATTTATATGGCTAAATACCAACTTTTGAAACTTTGTTTTGTTATGTTAATTTTTTGGAGTTGTAAAAGTATCAAGTACTCGGGTACTTAGAACAGCCCTTGTTTTTAAAGTTATCAATAGTAAAAAACAGTATTCGTGTTCTATTGATCAAATTTAGCCGGACACAAATTAGCAAATTCAAATAAAATAAAAAACAAACAAATATGAAAGATTACATAAAATAATTTGTTTGTATTTTTCAAAAATATTCGTGTTATAAAAAGTATTTAATCGAGAACAAATAAGAAAACGAGTTAAGTAGTCAAAAGTGTAAACATTTTTCAACACTTAAATTATTTGCAATCAGCTGTTGCCTTTATTTTACGAATTTTTACAAATTTTGCGTTCGCGTACTTTTTTGGACAACAGCTTTTTGTGTGAGCAAATTTTTAAGTTTACTCATTTACTGCATTTTACTGTAAAAGTACTCAAACTAGAGATGAGCGATATTTCTGTACCTGTGGTTTAATCACTGTTACTGAAAAATCACGAATCACAGTTGTGACCAAATTTGTCAAGTAACAGGTACTTTCTAAGTCGTTCTTTTTGTATTTGCTTACATATACAAATTTATGATATTTCACTGTTTGTGTGGGTAATAGCATTTTTTGAATGAAATGTCGAATGATATTGCTGTTCCTTTCATTCTCTCTTCTATCTTATTAGAATTTTTTTATGCCAAAATTTATTTGTTCAAGTATGTATGTATATGAAAGTAAACAGATTTGAAAGCTCTTACAATTTGTTGTTGTTTCTTTGTAAAGTGCTTACAAAAGCTCTTGCAAAAGCTCACGCATTGTACATATACCTTGGCCGCAATAGCTTTAAAAGAACAGAAAACTGATAAACCGTGATCACAATCACAGTTTAAAGGAGCAGTGATTTTTAAATCACATTCACTAATCACGGTGATCTTTAAAAATCACGGGATCGCTCATCTCTAACTCAAACGCACCTAATCAGATTTCGCTCTTTCAGTCATGACTCCAACTCAAGAACTTTTTCCTTTTTGCCACAGTTTGTTAAAAACGTTTCATTGACTACATCTAATCAACTTTCTAGTTACTTTGAAAATTTTCCGTTAGTATCGATAGTGATAAAAACCTATCGATAGTCTGCCAAAAATAAAACTATCGACACTATCGATAGTACTATCGATTGTTTTGCAGCTCTATGTAGGGTCTCATATGGTCGAGCTTTACCGACTATACTTTCTTACTAGTTCCATTTCATTTTATTTAGTAAAGTTACTACCAAATAACAAAAGCTGCAATCTTCAATGGAGATTGCTATCTTCGTTTTAATCGGTAATTATTAGGGAGATCGATTATTCGACTTTTTTCAATAACCGGTTTTCGAATATTACGAATAGTTGCTATTTTAAAAAACCCGGTTTTCGGTTAAGAAAATTTTTAAATAACCGGTTAACCGGTTTTAATTCGAATACTTAAAAACACAGAAATCAAATAAGTTCTTAAAATAAAACGTTAATTTGAATAAAAACAAAACAATTTGCAAAGGTGAGGAACCAACAAAATACATAGATATGACTTAGATCAGACCTATCAAATATTTTACGATAAAATCCAAGAGAAGTGGGACCAGTAAATTGATCAAACTTTAGCTAAATTTTCAATTATTTTTTATTGATTTACTAAACTTTATTTGTAAGAAGATATTTGTATTATGTAATTTAGCAACTGTTGAATGATATTTGATCTAGACAAACGTTTTGCAAAAGCAAATAAATTATAGGAATTTTATGAAGTTATTATTTGAAATATTCTCCCAAATTTATTTTGAATGAGTTTTAATTTGTTGGTGGTTAGCTACGTATCTATATAAATCAACCATATTTTTCAAAAGTTGCAAACAAAACCTCTAAGCCAAAATTATATATTTCAACTGATTTTGTTTCAGCATTATAGAAACGAATAGTGAACTGAAAATTGTTTTTGTGTAAAATATTTGTCGACTACAATTTAAAACATTCCATGACATTGTTTGATTTCTTCAATTTAGTTTTTTTTATTAATTAATTCATTTATTAATGATGTGCTAATAATCCCAATTTATGATAAAAAACACTGAAATTTATTGTTGTGGGAAAGCTAGTTTCTATGCGCATTTCGCTGGTTGCTTAGGCCAGCTCGTCAGGAAACTTTTTCCAAATACTTTAGAAAAGCTAAAAATATTATACAAGTAAGACCATAAAGTGAATAAGAATTTTAAACACTCAGCTCTTACTTGTAACAATATCAAAGCTTCAATTTAACAAAGTCAAAAAACATTATGAACACTGTAAATACAAATCGCTTATAAAAGCGTGTGTTCTTGTGAAAAAACCCAAAACTATTCAAAATACTACATAAACGTGTGCAGTTAAAAAGTAAATAGTAGATATTTTCGAATGCGACTAAAAATAAAAAGTTAGGTGCTTGAAGTGCCCAAAAATGATGTTACATGTCACGACTTATTAATCACCCTTAATAAGTATACATGCTTGACATTAACCCTTTTAGGGTCAAAAATAATTTGTGGCTAGATAAAAATCTGAAAATTTGTATTTAAGGTAATGTGATGTTTCTGAAGCCAGGAAAAATAATAGTTTTCGTCTCATGTAGCTCCCCTGGTTTTTAGGGAATGCCGAATGAATATATTCAAAATTGACCTTCAAAGGTCCACAAAAGAACCTGCAATTTATTTTTGAAATATTTTCTTCAAGTAAACATTTATTTACGCATATATCAATACTTAAATTTTTTTTTAATATCGCCTGATCACCGAAATTATTATTTTTATTCTCTTCCTAAATATAACATTTTTATAAATTTCATGACAAGTGTACGACAATGCGCTCAATAAAAAGAAAAGAAAGCCAATGCCAACTATAAAAACAATTTAAAAAAGGGAAAAGTGCCTCTCTTTCAGATAAAAAAAAAAATATATATATATAATTAACTGTAAATTTTTATACCGTAAAAATGCGTAGAAACAGTGAAAGGGTTAATGTGATCCAAATGAAACTTAACTCCGTTCGAAGTAGTTCTAAGGAGACGACAAATAATACTTTACTAAAATACGCTGAAAAAAATGAATCAGGACGAAATGCGAGGACGAAATGCCCATTAAGGCACTAAAAACTCTTAAGTAGTTCTAGCATCTCTTTATGCTGAAAACTACAACATTACGGCAGAATCAACGATATGGGAAAATTGTAATTGTCAGTTTTATTTATTAAAACACCAAGAACTAAAAAAAACTAAATTGAAGAAATCAAACAATGTCATGGAATGTTTTAAATTGTAGTCGACAAATATTTTACACAAAAACAATTTTCAGTTCACTATTCGTTTCTATAATGCTGAAACAAAATCAGTTGAAATAGATAATTTTGGCTTAGAGGTTTTGTTTGCAACTTTTGAAAAATATGGTTGATTTATATAGATACGTAGCTAACCACCAACAAATTAAAACTCATTAAAAATAAATTTGGGAGAATATTTCAAATAATAACTTTATAAAATTCCTATAATTTATTTGCTTTTGCAAAACGTTTGTCTAGATCAAATATCATTCAACAGTTGCTAAATTACATAATACAAATATCTTCTTACAAATAAAGTTTAGTAAATCAATAAAAAATGATTGAAAATTTAGCTAAAGTTTGATCAATTTACTGGTCCCACTTCTCTTGGATTTTATCGTAAAATATATGATAGGTCTGATCTAAGTCATATCTATGTATTTTGTTGGTTCCTCACCTTTGCAAATTGTTTTGTTTTTATTCAAATTAACGTTTTATTTTAAGAACTTATTTGATTTCTGTGTTTTTAAGTATTCGAATTAAAACCGGTTAACCGGTTATTTAAAAATTTCTTAACCGAAAACCGGGTTTTTTAAAATAGCAACTATTCGTAATATTCGAAAACCGTTTATTGAAAAAAGTCGAATAATCGATCTCCCTAATAATTACCGATTAAAACGAAGATAGCAATCTCCATTGAAGATTGCAGCTTTTGTTATTTGGTAGTAACTTTACTAAATAAAATGAAATGGAACTAGTAAGAAAGTATAGTCGGTAAAGCTCGACCATATGACACCCTACATAGAGCTGCAAAACAATCGATAGTACTATCGATAGTGTCGATAGTTTTATTTTTGGCAGACTATCGATAGGTTTTTATCACTATCGATACTAACGGAAAATTTTCAAAGTAACTAGAAAGTTGATTAGATGTAGTCAACGAAACGTTTTTAACAAACTGTGGCAAAAAGGAAAAAGTTCTTGAGTTAGAGGGATGACTGAAAGAGCGAAATCTGAGTGGTTCATTAGGTGCGTTTGAGTACTTTTACAGTAAAATGCAGTAAATGAGTAAACTTAAAAATTTGCTCTCACAAAAAGCTGTTGGTCAAAAAAGTACGCGAACGCAAAATTTGTAAAAATTCGTAAAATAAATTCAACAGCTGATTGCAAATAATTTAAGTGTTGAAAAATGTACGTCCGCCAAGATAGCAACGAAAGTTAGCAACGGCGGAAATAAAAAATCAGGGGATTTAGTGGCAACATCGGAATTGAAAATGAATGTGTTTTCTGGATTTAATGTTTTAGAAATTTAGTGGAAAAGGATTAAAAAACATCAACTTTCCAACCTTCCGTTCCAGAGAAAAGTGGGTTCATCCAAAATGGTCAGTAAAAATCGATGCTGATTTATGCCAGCCAAACTAGGAAGTGTCAGGGCATAAACTCAACGGATTATGGTAGAATACCACCTAAAGATTAAGTGACATCAATTTTGGAAAAATTTCCCGAGCCGTTCCAGAGAAAAGTGGGTTCATCCAAAATGGTCAGTAAAAATCGTTGCTGATTTATGCCAGCCAAACTAGGAAGTGTCAGGGCAAAAACTCAACGGATTATGGTAGAATACCACCTAAAGATTAAATGACATCAATTTTGGAAAAATTTCCCGATTAAAATTTGTCGACTTTTGTGAATAAAATCAAAAGTTGCAAACAGATTTTAATCATTTATGGCTTGTTTTGTTTGGAATTTTTTATACGTCTGCAAAAAATTAGAAGCATAGCTGCATTTTCCAATTTTTTATGAATTTTTAAAAAACAAAAATTTTTAAATTTTGTTAAAAAAATTATTTTATTTTCCAAAAAAAAATTATGTTTCTAAAACGACTGCGGATATTAGAAAAAAGTTTTACCTTTCTTAAAGGAAATTTTATTGCGGAATTTCGGTTTTTTAATATTTTTTCAATAAGCTAAAGCGTTTTTGAGTTACACGAACATATGTTGTGCAACCTCCTCCATTTTTGAAATAACGGTATATCTCGAAAACCAGAGCCAATCTTAAAAAATCGCGGGCACCACTGGATTCAGCGTACCCGAATTATGTTAAACCGCTAGGTGCCCAGCTTGTCACGATAAAAAAGTGTCAATTTCGTGCACAGTGTAACCGTTCGATCTCCCTAGTAATTATTAACCATTGATTAAAACTGAATAAAAGCCTCTTTGGTATTACTAAATTGTCTTATCTGCTCTTGAAAATATTTCATTTATAATCATAACATTTACATGTAAGGCCTTAAACAGTAATAATTTTCTTAACAATAATAAAATAATCAGACTTATTCCGGTTGTCGTTGTTGTATACGTAGTTGATTAAAGAACACAGGTTGTGTTTTACTTTAATCTATTACAAAAAACGACACAGGCGTATACGACAACGACAACCGGAATAAGGCTGAATATTTATATTAACCTTTAATGTTGTTTTATATTTTTTTTTTCCAGTTTTTTTAATCCTATACCAGAAGAGCTTTGTTCCTTTTTGCTAGAACAAATTTATGAAATAATCAGCAAATCTGATCTCTACTTACCGTCAGTGGAAAATTTTAAAACAAGTGAAATCTCTTTTGACACAAATGAGAAATGTGATATTGATGATAAACAAACGTCTGAGAAAAATAAGCAATTTTTGCAACTTTTAAAAAAGAATCACAATTTTGCCCAGGTAAATGATTTATAAATTTGGAAAAGTGTAATATGCAATAATATAATTGATATTTCAGTTAATACTTAAACAACCCAGTGACTGTAGTAAAATAATAGCCTTAAGGCAATTTTTAACCCACCAATTGGGACATCATCTATTGGAATTTTTATTAAGAGTGGATATCAAGGTATAAAAAATGTTTAAAGGAATATTTTTATATTATACTTTTAACTTTAAAATTGTTATGTATTTTAGTTGGTGGCATCCCAAAAAAGTCTATGTAATTTGTGCATAAATTTATTTCCTAATTGTCCTTGGTCAGAGAGTTATTGCGAGTTGAGCAATCAAAAAGACATCTTTGCCTTTATTGGCAATTTACAATTTTATCAGAAATTTAAATGTAAATCTAACAACAATGTAGCAGTTATTAAAAATGAATTGGACATTTTACTTAACAAATGTTTAATAAGTGCATCTTTCGAGGATTTTATACATGCTACAAAAACTAGTGATGAAATTGCATTAATTTTAATACAAATTTTATTAAAATGCATAGAAAATGAACATTTAACAGCGCTGCACACTGATCAGTCAATGTTTATGTTGACTTTAAATTTTAGCTTGGACTGTTTAAGTGTGGAAAATCAAGCTTTTTCTTCACCTCACAATGCTGAAATCATTAAATGCTATCTATTAAAATTAAACGAGCAATGTCTGAACAATATGTTTGCTTTAACGGAAAGTTCTCTCAATGACATACAATTTCAATGTATTTTTGCCAAACTTATAGCGGCTTTAGAGTGTAACTTACAAACAACACGTTTACTATATGCCTTGATATATATTATATTTGCGATTTTACATAATGTGGTTGCTATATATAGCCAGAAAACTTTATGGAATGCCAAGGTAAATCTATATAATTTAAAATTTATAGATGAAAATATCATTGATTGCTGCCTATCTACAATGGAACATTTGCTAAGACATCAGCCGCCCGAACAGGATGACATCAAATCTTTATACAATTTAATTTTTCGTACGTTATTAAAAATCATAGAAAATTTAAACAAATACGATATGATGATATCCACCACAAGCAATAATTACTTAATTAATACTTCTTCCAACCTCAGTCAGTCTAAACCAACACCCATGCGTTATCGTAAAATGAAAACCAAACAAATGCATTGTTTATCGAATGTACCGAAATTATCATGTTATTTCCAACATATACTAGTAACAACACTACCTACATTGCCCAATGATTTGCAAGAACAGTCAATGCTCTATTTGGCACGTTCGGGTTTATGTTGTTGTCATTATAACTTGGCTTTAATCAATAATATATTGAACATTATTTTCAATATATCTGCGTATTATCAAAAATGTGCCTATAAATTTATTTATTACAAAATGTTAAATACTGTATTTCATAAGTCACCACAGGAAAACTTAAATGCTTTACCAACCTCTACGTATCAAAAGCGTTCTGGAACTTTTAGTTGTGTGAAATGTGATATGAAATTTAAATCTTTAGATTTTCACCAAGGTTTACTGCAAATATATAACTCATTTTATAATAAATTACAAAGTATCAATGAAAATATAACAAATCTCATTTATTTCCTAAAGCATGTTAAGCATTTATCATTTTTACTTACAAACGATGTTGCTACGGGTATCTTGGCAGAAATAGTATTGCCTATATTTCGTAAATATAAATTACAACTGATAGCTCAGAAAAGCCCACAAAGTAGTCCACAGCATGGCCTAAAATTTTGGCAAAAATCCCCATCAAGTGATTCTCCAGGAAAAAGTAATAGTCTTCATATAATTGTAAATCCAAATAATAATTCAAAAGATGAAATAAGTAAATTGATATATGAATGTTTAAATATATTTGCCATGTATTTAAGGGATATACGTCTTATAAAAGCTTTTTATAATGAAGAAAATATTAAACACTTGGAGGATCTATTGGAAGAACCATATTTAATAAGAGCTGTATGTGATTTGATAAAAATAGGCATAGATAACATTACATTTCTGGGTGATACAAATCAAGAACAAAATATCTTAAGTCGTAGATTGATAACACTGCAATTCAATAGTTCCGAAAGGGCTCAAATCTTATTTAATTCGCTTCTACTGAAAGCCAAAAACATCAACAAAAATTCATCAGCAACACAATTTTGGCTATTTGAAGACTCTGCCTCAACAACAGAATTAAATAAAAATACACTGCAACTACAAACCGTAGACATTTTGCACATCGTAGCTTTACAATGGACTCTCAATTATGAACTTTTAAAAACAAGTCAATATTTCTACAACGAATTTGCTAAAATCTATTCAATAAATAAGGAAGATGATGACGAAGAAATGAGAGATGAAAGTGAAAGCGATTTACATTCTTACAATTCTACCATCAATACAAAAATATCTTTAAAACCTGGAGATAAAACTATAATAGATATTTTGCAATTAAATTATAATGCTTTAACAGCATTTTTAATGTTACCACCAAAGAGCAGATTAAAAGCAAATAAATTTTCTATGAAAACTAAGCAACGTCAATATCAGCATCAAAATGATAACAATCGGACCTTTCAACAACACCAGCATAGCGCAACAAACAATGATTTTGATTCAAGCTGGGAAATATTAGAAAATTTTATAAATTCGATGCACTCAATAGAAACAACGTCATTGTCATCATCTTTAACCACATCAAACTCTTCTGGCGCAACGACAACGACAACATTTAGTTTGTATTCGCATGAAACCTTAACAACATCTCTCGATGTAACGGAATTTTCACACAAGCCTTCAAAAACTATACAGCAGCCATCATTTCTTCTGCAAATGCATCAAAAGGATACATTACAATTGCAAGCAAGTTCTTTGAACGAAAGTATTACAATATTTGATATACGCAATCAAAAACATTTTGTAAGCAGCTTTAAAAATATTGATCGTTTAATACAAAAAACAACCACAACAGAAAACTCACCCTCCTTAACGTCCCCTTATGTTGACACCTTTAACTATTGCTCAGCTGATGACCCCAAAACACAAACAGCCAATTTAAACTCACAAGTATCAAATGAAGGCATTATACACAAACTATTTCACATATTCGGTTCAATATTCTCATTGAGTGGTTCGAGTTCTTTGATTGACTTAAACAAACCATCGGACACAACAGAAGAACCAGAAAGAGAACTCGATATAGATGTGGATTTACTGCCTTTGTATGAAGCGCACAGTGATTGTAAGAAATTGTTATTGAAAATTTTCGAAGCAACTATGGCCATTTGTATAAAGGGTTATCAAAATGAAGAAGGTGAGTAATGTATGAAAAACCAATTTTATTAAATCTAAAAATTTAGTATAGATATGTAAGTATGTATGTATGTATATGTATGTATATGCCTTATAATTTTCTATGAAAGCTTTGTTTTGTTTGTTTTGTCTATTTGTAATAATCTTATACTCTCATGTAAAATGAATGCATGCCATTTGTTTAGAACACCAAGAAGCCATACAAGTTATTAGTTAGTTACTTTGAATTTACGAATAAAGCATAGTATAGAATTGAAATATTTTGCAATATTTACACTAGTCAACATAAGAAGTGAATAATTTATTTCCAGTTTTAAAGATGTATGTTTTAATTTTTTAGAAAACAAAATATATCGTTTGACAGAGAATTCAGAATATAATCTATAATTGGAAGTCTATTCACCTACTTTTGATCTACATACCAGAATAGTGTTAAATATGCCATCAAATTCTTTACGAAGTGCTTTATAATTGTCTATAGAATCCATGTGAAAAATCGCTTAACTCTTATCAGCCTCTTAAAATTTCTAAGTTTCCAACTAACTTAGCCAGAACAGATCCTATAATAAGGTCAAAACCAAATGTTTCTTGTTTAAATAACGCACCTCCAACAATTGATACTATTGGAAGTTTAAGCAAATAAGAACTTGTGTAACTACTAAAAGAATTTTTGGTGACTACTTCTATTCGTACCCGACGTTGTTGTGTTCCGAAAAAATATCTTTAAAATTTAAGTATCAACATTATTTCTAGTCAAGGGTGTTCTTTTTAGCTGCATGAGAACCTAAAATGATAATACAAGACAGATACTGTTTGAATGAAATTTTTTTTTAATTATAGTCTGGTAGATAATTTCATGGCATTTTTTAGTTATATATTACATATGTTCGCCGCGACTACGAGTTACATATGTTACATACATAATTTTTGCTATTTTTTTCCAAAAAATCTGGCCGTAAGGCGTCAATGGTGGCTTGGATATAGGCTAACAATGATTCAAGAGTTGCTGGTTTGTCGGCATAAACCAATGACTTAACATAGGCCCATAAAAAGTAATCCAGAGCAGCTGAATCGCACGAACGAGGGGCCCATGTACAGGACCACTTCTGGAAATAAAAGATTTTGCAATGAATCGATTGTTAAGCGCGCCATATGGCAAGTTGCGCCGTCTTGTTAAAACCAAATTCAGACAGCATGGCTCGGTAGCCCTCGCCTATCACCGTCACGGCAGCTCCTTGATCATTTCGAAAGAGCGTGTAAACCCCATCAAACATTCAATTTTAATGGATGTAATGGTGATACGTTAAAGGCTAATGAATTGTCATCGCTCCAAACACTGCAATTTTGCTTATTGTCGTAGCCATTTAACCAGAAGTGAGCTTTGTAAAACGAATGAAGGTGCTTTATGAACTTCGCTAACAGTTTTTTTAAAGTAAATTTCCACAGTTTGGAAGCGTTGTTGTAGCGTTAAATGATTCTTGATGACGTTCGAAACATTTCTGAACAGAAACGTCAACACAGTTTAACATTCTCAGCTGTCAAACCATAGTTATCGATATCGAAATTTCTCATATACATATAAATTAATAAAAAGTTCAGGAAAAACATAAGGGCGTTCTCATGCAGCTAAAAAAACACCCGATCGATATAAGCAACTTTTAAGAAACCAAAAAGTCAAACTGCATTAGAACTAACCTAGAACTCATATAGGACCTGTTGAGAATGAACGAAAATTTACACTGGTTACTGTATATCTCCTGCGCCTTATTTTATTCACTACTAATTGTATGTACTTTTATATACTATATTTCGCAACTCTGCTTGCTTTCAATTTAACGCTTTACTTTGTATATTAACTTTTGTCTAATAAATGAATTCAAACCAACAGGTTATGGGCCGCATGCCGCGCATATTTAAAGAATTTTTAAATTAAAGTTTTTTTTTTGCATCGTAAAGTTTTTTTTTCGGAAAGTGTTTTAAAATGTCGAATCTTCCGCTGGGATTTTCTTTGGAACGTCTTAGAGGACGTGAGAATTTTGATATTTGGAAGAGACAAGCAAAGTCTTGTCTGGTCATCAAGGGTTGCTGGAAAATTGTGCAAACCGGTATAGTTGGTGAAGCTGACGCTGTTTTAAATGAACGGGCTTTGGCGGAAATTACTTTAATGGTGGATCCATGTAATTATGGACACAGCGACAGCCACGAGTGCAAAAGCTGCCTGGGATGCGCTAATGAACGCCTATGAGGACACAGGCCTTACGAGAAAGGTGGAATTACTCAAGCAGTTGGTGAACATAAAACTAGGAAACTATAGTTCTATCCAAGAGTACGTGAACGAGTTAGTGATTATTGCCTTGAAAGTCAAGAATGCAGGTCTTAATATAGACGATGAGCTCACAGCATCTTTAATGTTAGCCGGGTTGTCGGACAGTTTTAAACCATTAGTGATGGCCGTGGAAAATTCCAAGGAAAAGCTGACTGTGGATATGGTGAAAAATCTTCTTTTGCAAGACGCTAAATTTGATGTACAAAATTCGGAAAAAGATGCGGCACTGTACACAAAAAATTTCAAGAAGAGGGAGAAAAAAGCAATTCAGTGTTACAACTGTAGGGAATATGGTCATATTTCCAAGAATTGCCAAAACAGAAGCAACAACAGAAGTAACGGTAAGTCATACAAGAAGAATGAAAAGAAGGAAGTTTCGTCAACTTTAATAGCAACAAGTACGAACATGAATGTTGCTGCACGAACAATCGATGGGTACAGCAACAACAACCTTATGCATTGGTATGTTGATAGTGGCGCTAGCAACCATATGATAAACAGCAACACTTATATGTACAACGTACATAACATAGAGAACAAAACGGTGGTGGTTGCTAACAAGAGTCAAATGAATGTTGACTGCGCAGGCGACGTTGACTTGAAAATTGTTCTCGGTGGGCAGAAAAAATGCGTAACGGTGAAAAACGTTGACTATGTACCTAATTTGTGCGCAAACCTTCTTTCAGTAAGGCAAATGACTAAGGATGGAAAAACAGTTATTTTTGAAGGGGAAACATGCCGAATTCTTAATAAAGATGACAAGATGGTTGCTTCTGCTACAGTGTGTAATGACTTATACCGTGTCGATAGTGAAGCTGTATCAAAACGAAATAATGTTTTTGTTGCTAGGAAAGATTTTAGTTTGTGGCATAGAAGAATGGGGCACATTTGTGATAAAAATTTGGCCGAAGTTAAAAAATCTTCTTTTGGTATAAATTTTGCCAGTGAAAGTAAGGAGCCTTGTGTAGTGTGTATTAAGGGAAAACAAACTAGACGACCAGTAAGAGAGGATGGTACAAGGGCTACAAAACTTTTGGAGTTGGTGCACTCCGATGTAGTTGGGCCGCTTAATGTGAACTCTTTTTCTGGTGCTCGTTTCCTAGTCACTTTTGTGGACGATTTTTCAAGAAGATTGTTTGTATACCCACTGAAAAGAAAATCTGATGTTTTCGAGAAATTTGTGGAGTTTAAGAAAATGGCCGAAAACATGTGTTCAACGAAGATGAAAATTTTAAGAACGGACAACGGTCGTGAGTATGTCAATAAAAGTTTTGAAAATTTCTTGCGGAACAGTGGAGTAATACATCAGAAGACATGTCCTTATTCTCCTGAGCAGAACGGTACAGCAGAGAGAATAAACCGAACCCTGATAGAACGAGTTAGATGTATGCTTATTGATAGCGGCCTGGATCATCGTTTTTGGGCTGAAGCTGCCAACACGGCCTGTTATTTAATTAACCGAGTCCCTTGCCGTGGTGGAGATAAATCTCCTGAGGAAATATGGTCCGGTCGTCAACCAAATTTGAAGTTTTTGAAAGTTTTTGGGTGCCCTGCTCTAGTACACGTAGCCAAAGAGAAAAGAAGTAAGCTCGACACTAAATCTATGGAATGCGTCATGGTGGGATACAGCACCGAGAGCAAGGCGTATAGATTTTTTAACCCTGATGATAACGGTATAATCATAAGTCGTGATGTGGTGTTCCTTGAAGGTAGTAAAGTTAGTACGAACGCAGGTGATGATTTCTATTATCCGGATTTACTACAAAATTATGAAAGTGTTGATTCAGGGGAGAGAAGTGGTGAAATAGAATCAACCCCAGAAGATGTAACAAAATATGAGAATGGTGAACAAATTGTAGAAGAATCCGGTGCAAGTGATTACGATGACTCAGCTGAGTGGTCATCTCCCTTGCCCTCACCCGTTACAGTTGATGAGGACGAATGGTCTCCAAATTCGTATGAGGCACAAAATATGCCTGAGGTGGCTAGTATCCGTCGTTCTAATAGGATAGCAAATAGAAGTCAACTGTCACACAACTTTTGTGCAATGCAATATGTTTCCGGTGATCCGAGCAGTATTGAGGATGCGATGTCGTCAAGCTATTCAGACGAGTGGAAAGCGGCCATGAAGGAAGAATTTGAATCATTAATGGAAAACAAAACTTGGGAGCTGGTGGACTTACCGCCTGGTGAAAAAACTATCAAATCCAAATGGGTCTTCAAAACCAAAAGGGACGAAAGTGGCAATGCTATACGTTGGAAGGCTAGATTGGTTTCCAAGGGTTTTTCTCAGCGTAAAGGAATCGACTATAACGAAACCTTTGCACCAGTTGTCAGATACGATTCGGTCCGGTACCTACTTGCGATGGCGGTTAAATATGATATGCATGTACACCAAATGGACGCAATCAGTGCATATTTGAATGGTTCATTAAGGGAAACTATATACATGCAGCAGCCGGAAATGTTTGACGATAATTCCCGAAAGGTATGTAAGTTGCAAAAATCGATTTATGGCCTGAAGCAGTCGGGACGTGTCTGGAACGAAACCATCAACAATGAATTGCTCAAGTTGGGTCTAGTGAGAGGTGAAGTTGACCAATGTGTTTACCATAAGGTAGAAGGTGGTCGAATGACGTATGTCGCTATATACGTTGATGACGTTTTAATCTTCTCGCACAATATAAAAGCTATCGAGTCGTTAAAGATCAAGCTTGCAGAGAAGTTTAAAATGAAAGATATGGGAGAGGTATCTTCAGTACTTGGTATGAAAATCACCAGAGGTAAAGACTTCATCAAAATTGACCAATCCCGTTATATATCAGATGTTTTGGAACGATTCGGAATGGGCGATTGTAATCCGAGTTCTACGCCAATGGACTACAATCAGAAATTGTCGGACAGTATGTGTCCTAAAAATGATGAAGATATACAACACATGTCGAATGTTCCCTATATGCAGGCAATTGGGTGCTTGCTATTTGCTGCACAAATTACACGGCCAGACATTTGTTATGCAATTAATTTATTGAGTCGATTTGGAACTAATCCTGGAAAGCCGCACTGGGAAGCAGTAAAACGTGTAATGAGATACTTGAGGGGTTCAACCGACAAAGGTATAGTCTACAGAAAGCAGCGGGAAAATGACATTAAAGGTTATTGTGATGCGGACTGGGCAGGCGATATTGACAACCGTAAATCAACCACTGGGTATGTATTTATTTATCAATCAGGCGCCATTTCGTGGTCAACAAAGAAGCAGAAGACAGTGGCATTATCGTCGACGGAAGCCGAGTTTATGTCGCTAACAGCTGCCATCCAGGAATCAGTTTGGTTGAAACGCCTAGAAGCCGAACTTAGCCCCGAAAGAAACCAAAGTATGTTAATATACTGTGACAACAAAGGCGCCCTACAGGTTGCGCTTAATAATAATTACTCGCCAAGAACCAAGCATGTGGATATTAAGGCCAAATTTATCCGTCAGAAGATCGACATGAAGGAAGTCGTATTGGAATATCTATGTACAAATGAGATGATTGCAGACGTCTTCACTAAGGCTGTAACGCCTCAAAAACTAACATATTTTAATAATAAATTTGGTCTTTACTAACACATGAAATCAAATTGAGTAAGATAATATGAATTTAAATTTATTTTTTTGTTTTTGATAAAAATATTTTTAACGTAAATATTAGTTTAAGTTAAAATATTAATTTTGTTTTGTAGTATTAATTTACCTAATGTAAAGGGTGCATGGGAAACTTATTTTTGGAAATTTGTCATTCAGGAAGAGTGTTGAGAATGAACGAAAATTTACACTGGTTACTGTATATCTCCTGCGCCTTATTTTATTCACTACTAATTGTATGTACTTTTATATACTATATTTCGCAACTCTGCTTGCTTTCAATTTAACGCTTTACTTTGTATATTAACTTTTGTCTAATAAATGAATTCAAACCAACAGGACCGAACTTCAACAGAACTGAACTGAAACAAAAATTAACTAGAACAGAAATAAAAATTGGGTATTTCGAAGACAACACATATGATATTTCGAAGACAACACATATGATAGGGACCTAGGTTGTTATATATTTATAACACATATAGTCCGAGATAGGTCGGTATTGGAAATCAGCCAAATTGGATCACAAATGGCTGAGATATAAACAAAAACCACGACTGCCTCTGCTTATTACCCATAAATGTATCATAACCCATAAGCCTTTTCTTTTTGAAGCCTTCGAATAATCTATGACATAATTTTTTCATATTTAACATAAATAAACTTAGTAGAACATTAGTAGTGAAAATTAATAGAATTGGTTTATAAATTCCCGAGTTATAGACAAATTATTATTGTTTTTTTTTTTTTCAAAATAATGGCTTTGGAACTGTAGAGCCCATATCATATGAGCTTGGAGGACGAATTTGGCGCAGATATTTTTAAAAACCAAGAGTATTTAATTAAAAAATATGCCAACTCGTTCCATTAGTTAACCTGGTCCGCATATAAGTGTCCTTCCGAATAATGGTTTTGGTATGACAAGGTACATTTAAAATAAGCTATATATAAGTTTTGTTTGGTTTTTAAAAATCAGTGAAATCGATTTAATATTTCACGTAGCGTATATATAAATATGGCCCCGGAATAAGAATTTTAACACTATAGCGCCCATACCATATAAGATAGGAAACAATTAGCTTTTCAATGCCTCTTGTGAATGGTATACAAGACATTTACTTTTTTCTAATTTTAATTATGTAGTTAAATTTTTTATGTTAAATGTAAGGTTAAAACTTTTACTAATACCTGTTTCAGGCTATGCGAAATGGCAATGCAACAATAATGTAAGAAAAGATAAACTCACTGCTTATTGTTGTTGAAGCTTCGATATTGTTACAAGTAAGACCTGAGTGTTTAAAATTCTTATTTACTTTATAGTCTTATTTGTATAATATTTTTAGCTATTCTAAAGTCTTTGGAAAAAGTTTCCTGACTAGCTGGCCTAAGCAACCAGCGAAATGCGCATAGAAACTACCTTTCCCTCAACAATAATTTGCAGTGTTTTTATCAAAAATAAAAATTGGAAATTTAGCACGTTATAAGTAAATCTGATTATTCGTAGTTGTTTTTGTGGCAGCGAGACCTAAGAACAGGTGTTGCTGAGTTGACAATCCTTGGTCGGTGTTCGTTGAACTCCAAGTCGTTCCGGTGCATAGAACCGATTGCCGTGGGAACAACATCGAAGGGACAAAGAAAAAACGAATTGAATGTTGTTTCCACGACAATCGGTTCTATGCACCGTTTTTTCTTTGTCCCTTCGAAAACTCATATAGAAACGTTCAGACATTACGTTTTTCGTGCAGGCTACAACTTGACGTTTAAGTCTTTAATTCAAATTTAACTATTCAACTTTAAAAACCATTACGTATCATATTAAAGAGGAACATCATTTAAAAGCCATGGCTCAATCTCTTTATAGGAAGGGGAGAACTTTCAGTATCCGTTCCAGATTTCGTAAATATATGTAATCAATCTGAGTTTTAAATAGATCTTCATCAGAAATTTGAGTTTTATAACGTACTCCATATGGTGAATGGTGAAAATCGCAAAAACTGTAACCCGGTACAATGCGAAAATTAAACGCAAAATTCATAAAAAGGAGAGAAACAAAATCGTCCTGTTTAAAAAATCGATTTTTCGCAATCGAACTAACGTATGCGATTTTATACTGAAATCGATTATTGAGCTTTTAAAATCGATTTTTTTTATTTTTATCAAATTGTTAACAATTCTTAATTTTAACATCTATAAAACTGATAAAATATGTGCATGCACAGTGCAACTTTTAATTTTTTTGAGTGCACATACGTGTGTTGGTATGTTTATGCAGTTTGTGAAGTTTGAAGATGAAAAAATAAGTTGTAATATTACGTTTTTAACTATCAGTACTATTGGTATGCTTCCAACATTAATATAATTCCTCTTGTTCTTCAGAAATCAAACTCATTAATATATATTGAACAAAACAGTCCTTAACGTATCGTACATAACCTAATACTGAAAGTGAGCTTTGTGCAAATTCACATAATATTATAGAAAAACAACAGGTTAATCAAACCATGGCATTCTGGGGAATTACGCTAATATTTAAAAGTTTAAAGTGTTTGAGCTATATTTAAATCTAGTAATTAGCAGAGTGTAAAAACAGAAAGTAATTTATCTTCACAAATACGAAACTGCAAGGGAATATAATATCTCTGCATCCTTCTGCCATCAAAGACATGCAAACTTTTTTTTTCTAAAGCTAACTTAATAGTAACTTAGCAAAGAAACAGTCGTCACCGAACAAGAACAAATGTCATAATTCGTTTGATAGACTACCCATAGATTGCCAAATTTGCAATTATAAAAATATGGCGAAAATTCATTTAAATTTTTTTTTATAATTTTAATCAAGAACACAATTTTAATTTGTAAAATGTACATACATACATATCTCACTGGTTTCTCTAAAGGAAGTCAACTTAAAATTTACACATTTTCACTTTTTGCAGGAAAACGATAAACAGTGGTCATATTTACCCACTGTAAATCTAAGCTCAATTTCTCTAGTATTTTACAAAAAAAAACTGCAAATAAAGTATATGTTTGCAAATTTATCTTAAGCGATTTTGAACCCGATTTTAATGTGCGATTAATCTATTTCAACAATTGAAATAAAAAAGTCGATAAAAAAAATCAAAATCAATATTGAAATCAATTTACTGAAATAAAGTTTTGTAGCACTGTGTACTATAACGATTTCTTAAAAACAATATTATGACATTTTCTACAACAATAAGCATTTTTCTTCGTATATGTTTAGTTTAGAACTGAACTTGAGTTTATTATTAGTGGTAGTAAATAAACTACAATTTTTAACATCTTTAGTTAACATTATTAATATCTGTGTGTAGACGCATTAAAGAATAACTAGATTATATTACCATCATTTCAATGTGGTTGCGCACGTTACATGGAGTGAAAAAAATCAAACACCCAACCGTACTTTGGCAAAGAAACTCAAAAGAATATGTACTCCATTCTACGTTTGCCTAAATAATTTAACTATTAAAACTGTTGGTATAGTTTTAATCCAAACACCTCTTGTGCTACATCAAACTAACAGAGCAAATTATAAAGTTTAAAAATTATATTAAAATAAGATAAATCTGAACTGATAACAACTGATCTTATCTCGTTAAGAGTGTAAACAAATAAGAAAACTAAAATCTACTAAAAAAAAAAAAATAAATAAATAACTTTTAAAGATTTTGTTCTAGTAATTAAGACTTCTTCGTAATATGAATATTCATTGAATTTTTTTTACTTTTATTTGTGTTTCTGTTTAGTTGAAAAAATGCAAAAACATTTGCGTAAACTAAAAGGTGTTATATTAACAAATGCCAGCAATAATTGGGAACAACATGCTGAAGAGCATTCAAGAGAGAATAGTGTTATACAAGCGTTGCAGTGTCTACTTAAGATAGCCGAACTATCCAATTGTGCCACTGAACCTGCAGCAGTTGTAAGCAATAGTATTTTAATATCAGTCACCGAAGATCCAGCCAATCTCAGTGATATTAGACCACGTACAAGATCTTTTTCACGTTTGGGTAGTGGAATATCTTACAATTACCATCAACTATCTACAGTTCTACCGAGTAAAAATGCTGTCTTAACACCTACTACTCCGCCTCAAAGGCCTTTGTCCGGAGAAAGTTGTGATGCAGATTTTTTCTCTACACGTGCATCGTATATTTGTGCTGATAGCGAGCTGGAATTTAGTGAAAATGATCAAGATGATTTTTACTTAACTGCCGATGAGGGCTACGAGGCAGATGCTGAAATACAAGAAATTTCTGAAACCGAAGGTGTCTCTGAGGCTGCTGAACTTTGGCATTCTTTTCAGCCTTCCTCACGTTATCGCACTCATATACTGCATGATGGCATATGCCGCTTAGTGGTGGATATATTAATTGAACTCAGCCAGAAGTGCATACAAAATCCTTTGGTATGGTGTGATAATTTGGCACAACTAATCAATCGTCTTTTTGTAATACGTGAATATTTGGGAGGTCCACTTTTTCTACTAAAAGGTTTTGCACCGGTTCTCAAATGTCACGATGTCCGCTTAAGAGAATTGCAGCAATGTATTTTGGAATTAATTGTTGACTTGAATACTCCCGAAGTTTTATCCATATTTTTTGGTATATTATCTTCGAAAAATCCACCAGTAGATATATTAGTAAAATATATGAATTACATTTGTACGAATACATTAAAAAAATGTCAACCGAGTGTGGAATTGGAATTTCCAGTTAATATTGGTAAGTAAACGATGACAAATACATATACTAAATAAGATTAAAATTTTTTCTCTTTTTTGGCTATTATTAAGGCTTTTAATTAAAAATTGTTATAAAGTGTGTAATACGTATGTAAATAAATATAAAGTAATTTCTCCTTGTGAAACTCCCAATTCAAGGAACGTTTAATTTTGCATTTGATAACAAAGCAAAAATGTCCATTTTTTGAGAAATTGTGGCCATGAGAGGGTTAAGTAAAAAGTCTTGTAGTTCTAAATAATATCAATAGAGTATTTCTAGGTAAAGATCCAACTTAGTTTTTAAAGAATATGTATTGTTTTCAAAGTTGGCAACCGAAACGAATTTCGTATTAAACTATTTTGTATTTCGGTATTAGTCTCTGTAGCGATAGTTTAATTATATTTGTATCGGTATACCGGTATAGCAACTTTTATATCGGTATTACAATTACATGAACCAAACCAAAATACCAAGCTTAAAAAAATACATTTAAATATTTATAATAAAAAAGTCTATTAATTTAATATAAAAGATCAACCTTGAATTTATATACATATAAGAAGGTTAGGTTAGGTTAGAAAGGCACCTTCACCCAGAGACCAATATGGTCCATTGTGACGTGACGCCTTAATAATAATAACATTACATATATATAAGAAAACTCTTTTTAAAAAAATTTAATGTAAAATTTTTTAAATTGAAGTAAATTGCATTGTTATAAAATTTAATTAAAATTTTGAGATTTATCTTAAAAAACATAAAGGTAATTTACGTCACAAGTTGCACCCTTGCGAAAAAGCAAAAGTGCAAAAAATCACAACAACCACATAGACAATTTTTTGTTTACACTAAAAATTGTCTATGTGGTTGTTATTAGAATAATTCACGTCATCATTTTTGGTCTTGCAAAAATGCGAAGTTTTTTTGAAACAACAACAACTATGAACCTCGCACTATCCATGAGAAAGTGACAAAAATCAATGCTCGTTCTTGCACAAAAAATATGTTCAACGTCAATTTAAAGGCGTTGCCAATCTCATAAGATATAGATTTTTTATCTAAAAAAGTGCCAAAACTATTCATGTAATCATCAACTATAAAATTTTTCTTTATGCAACACGCCAAAATTAAACGGATATTTTTTTAACTTTATCAAAATAAATGCTGCAAAAAATAAAACAGATCAAAATTCACGAAATATAAAAAAAGGACAGATTGCGAAATTCAAAAAATAATAGATTATTTAGCAGACAATAGAAAATAAACTCTAAAAAAATGGCGTCTGCATTTATGCACTTGCTGCTAAAATGCACAGTTTTTCAACTAGTGAAAAACTGTGCATTTTTGTCAGACTAAAAATTGTGACGGGAATTACTCTATTATGTTTTGGTACTTTTGCTTTTTCGCAAGGGTGCAAATTGGGACGGGAATTATCTTATAGTAATTCCTCTATATTGTTGTAATTTGGCGTGAACTCCAACCCCAACTTGTATTATCTACATCAAGACCTATGCAACTATTTTGGCTAATTGAGTTCATTTTTACACATAGTCTTTTGGTATGAACAATTGCTTGTTCCAAGAAAAAAACTTAAAGAAAGATATTTCCACATGTATCCAAAATAAATGCATCTAGAAAAGCTATTTTCTCAGAAAGAGCTAAACTTTTTTTTTGCTTTTTAAAAATCGTAATAAGCTATAAGTACCTCTGCTTAGTAAAACTTGAGTGTTTTTTCCTTTCTACCGTATTTGAAAAAAAGTTGTAAGGGTTTTAATTTTTTAAGTCGAGGTTGACATTCTCATGGAAATGCCCATATAACAACCTCAAGTTCTCGGATAAAAAAATAAATTAATCTATTAATAGATTTTGCTACATAATTTTTAAAAAAGTTCGAGCTAAAAATTTTCTTTTTGTTGTATTTTTTTTTCTTTGTTGGATTACCAGAAACTGTATATTAGAGATTCGTATATTCAATACCTATTTGTAAAAGATAATCAATCTTGTTCTTATTATAATTCCCTTTAATGATTCATATCATACGTATTTAAAAATAATATATTATATAAACGATTTATTTATAATTAAAACTTTATTTCTAGATGGCAATTGTATTTCAACAAGTGATCTTAATGTTACCGAGCATATCGATCGTTTACGTAATTATCATTTGCAATGCCAAGCTAATACACCTTTCACAAGATCACCTTGTATTATACCCATAACACATGCACGTCTTTGGAATCCTGAGGGCTTTACCGTATCACTATGGTTACAGGCAAAAGACTTACAAAATCACAAAAGTTCCAGCCAGATTATAGAGGATGATACCAGATCTTCTAGTGATGTATATATGGTATGTTTTCGGAATTACATTTAATATTTATGAATATTGAAAACATTTTTTTCTTTCCTTGATGTAGAAGTCTCACATATTGTCTGTGGGTACAAATCAAGCCATGATAAGTGTTTATTTAAATAACAATCTTAATTTAATTTTTGAAACTTTTAAACCAAATGCCGAGATACCTTCGAAAGCTACTCCTATGGATGACTCATTTGAATTAAAACAAAATGCAATTATAAATGGCACACAGAGTCCTGAAAATAAAATAAATAAAAGAAATCATCAACATAATAATTATTTTTATCAAGATCCCGCCACAGCCACTAGTTCAGGTGGTGGCGCAATTGGTGTGACTTCGCCATTTTCTAAAGCGTTTAAAAACACTAAACTGGCATTCATTAACAGTTTTAACAACATGCACCTATTCAACGGTCATAACGAAACGGATGCGTATTTTGAAAGTACACACTTGGATTTGAAACAGTTTCGTTTAATAAAAAATAAATGGACCCATTTAACGTTTGCTATAGAAATGCAAACCGATTCATTAGATCTCTACGTTCTTGTCGATGGCCTAGAGCAACATCGTATTGTAATTCCTTTTCGAAATATACGTTTACTCACCAGAACACACGTATTTCAAATGATTGCCCTAGGCGACGGAAATATTTCCAAATCTCCTAACACCACCAGCTATACTGAGTCACGTTCAACATTAGATTGCTTTCCCATACGAGTATCCATTTCGAATCTAATGCTATTTAATCGTGCGCTAAACAAAAAAGAAGAAATTTTAAATTTAACTGCCATGGGTCCAGATTTTACCGAACTAACACAATGTCATGTAGCTAACTGGAAACCAAATTATGGCTATTTAAATGCAAATAAATTGCAGACAGCATATTTTAGCAGTCACATTGAATCTATGAAAACGTTACGAGATTCACGAATTTTATGTTACTCATCTTCAAATCCAGATATGGTGATGTGCTATGATACCAGTGTAGAATTGGATAATATTACTTACGGTAAGTAGTCTTTAATATCAAACCAGTGTTCGAAAATAAACTGCATATTAATTAGCGTACGGTACACACACCCAGAAACGCTATCTATTTTTTAAGTGTTTGTGTATTAATATACAACGCTCATAACTATTTTCATGAAAGTAAAAAACATTATGTAGAGTTTTGTTTTTTTGTTATTCAACAGCACCATTGTAGTGGTTCTGTATTCATACATTATATTTTAATGTTCTGTAGTGTTTTTTTCACATTGATGAAGGAATGAGCAAACAAAAAATTTAAACAACGCTTCTTACTAGTGTTGTTGTTGCTTGGCAATTTTCACGAACACAGCGCGAATAGTCTGTGTGTATTTGTATTGTGTACATGTTTTATTATTGAAAATTTTTTTTGTTGGCTTTCAGTTTTTTTAAAGGGCGGTAAGCACAACGAACGAACATTAATGTGCTGAACCGAACACAATGAAGTTTGTGTTTTTTTACGAAAAACAGAACGCAATGAAATGTTCTCATCTTTATGTTGAATTGGATGTACAGTACATATTATTTTTATTGTGTACGAAGATCACAAACAGAGACTCGTTTTTTTAAGGTATTTACTACACAAACACTATTAGCGTTTATGTTTTCCTTATTTCTATTGTACATTGCCCATGTTCTGTAACTCCCGCGGCGAGAAACTTTTCGATTGAAATGTGAGAAATGAAACAGTTTTGGCGAGTAATAACTGTCACGTAAGGAAATTTCTCGCCAATGTACTGAAAAAGTGTGTTTTTATGAGAAATTTCCCGCTTTGAACTGTCAAATAAACTCACGCATAAAAACGGAATGAGAAAAAATTTTAACACTGAAAAATAAATTAAAAATGTAAAATGCAATGAATATTAACACGGAAGAGATAAGTATTTTGTTCTTGGCAGATTTTTTCATTGTTTAATTATTTTGCTTTTAACATTTTTGAAAAATATACGAATGTTTTCAAAGCAATTTTGTAATCAACAAACATTAAAGTCGCACTTTACATTTCTTTTTCAAATTTTGTCGCCGTCAACGATATGTTTGACTGTCGTTCTCAACATCTGAAATTTCATATCGGCTTCGAGTGAAATGTTATGACATTTTGAAATTTTGACATGAGTTACAGATACAGTTTTCTCACTTTTCGAGAAACGATGGATATTTTGTTTGACATGACAGAACACTAAAGTACAGTAGATATATATCGGGTCTGTTCTGAAAATCACCTGATTTCAAATTACGTGTTTTTAAAATCACATGTGTGATTTTGTGGTGTTCTGAAAGTCATATCGTTTTTGTGTTTCTCAGTGGGCTTAGGCAATTGAAAATCATACCGAAACACACATAAAACGGAACACGAATATATCACGCCTGTGATTTTGAAAGACACGTGTGATTTGAGATCACGTGATTTGAGTTAAAGTGGTTTTAGAACAGGCCTGATAATAATGTTTATTTTCGAACTCTGTATCAAACTATTGTTGACATGAAATCTTATCGCATTTAAAGATTTTGTTTGTTGTGCTTAATTCCCTATTTTTATAATGGATACAAATACTGAAATTTATTGTTGGAGGATAAGCTGTTCCTATGCGCATTTCACTGGTAGCTTAGGCCAGATCATTGTTATAATATTATTAAATTTAATTACCCTTATAATATTAATTTTAAATATTTTGTACGCTTTTACATATTTTTTGTTTCATGTTGCGTATTTAATTTTTTTAGGTCATCCTTACGGTGTGATACATTACGGTGAACTTGTACAAAATAGTTTGCAATCTTTACAAACTGCAACAATTTTATATGGCGGTTTATCGAATCTTTTATATTTATTTGCCAGAGTAAGTGTCTACTTGATTTAGTTCTTTATTTACCAATTAAGCATTATGGGTATTCAGTTCGGATATTTTTTATTATAAAAATGGAAGAATGTAAAAATTAGGGAAGTAACGATACGCCTTTTTGCCGATACGATACCGATATTCAAAAGCAAATATCGGCGATACCGATACGAATATTGAATTTGAGTTCAAGTTAAAATTAACAAAACTCAAGTAGAGTATGTTTTTACAATTCAAAATAATACCGTAAGATATTTATATTTGAAATTGATATTAATAAGATTTGAAACAAGTGAAAGTGCTATATTCGGCACCGCCGAATCATATTTACCCTTCACCCTGGTATTTAAAATCCCAAATCTTATATACGGGAGCCTCATGGTCCAATTTTGGCCATTTTTAAGTACTCATTATATATAAGAAATATCGGTCACATTTGGTTCGCTTAGCTTACAATAGGTTTAGGCGCTATTGTGCTAAAATGATTATATCGGGAAATTTCATAGATTATAGACTTAAACAAGTTAAATTGTATGGTTAAAAATTGGGGGCAGTCGTTCTATCAAACTATTCCGAACTATATGGTCATTTCTGAAAAACACCGAAACAGTTGAAAATATAAAAAATAATTAGTATTGTGGTTATTTTATTGAACTGTTAATGGTGTTTAATCCAAATTTCGATATTTTACTCAGGCTTTAAATTCATTGAATTTAATTTTCATTAAATTTTTTTATGAAGAAAGGAATCTTACATCATGAAATGAATTAAAATTTATTGATAATTTTTCATTCTTGACTGAGCTGGGAACAAAAACATGAGTTAAAGGATTTTTTTCCTAATAATTTGTAAATGTTTTCATCAAAATTGAACAAATCGTTCTTAAATTATCATGAAATTTATTAGCAGAACCGCCTTATTTCGGGCGAAAAATTACTCCCGCAAATAAAAGAAAAAAACTGAAAACGTAAAAGAAAAAACTGAAAACAGATTTCAAATTATAATAAAGACGGCTCACTTCAGCATGAGTCCAATTTTTAATTTTTTCTTTTTTGCAATCAAAAAAAAAGAATCTGAACTGAATACCCTATTGTTTAAGCTAACCCTAAAACTAGTTTATGCGGCGTTTAACCAACAAAGTATTAGAACTTCTTTACAATAAGGTCAAATAAATATATATGTCGTTCATTTGCTGCAACAACGTCATAAGCAAATTTTGACTTAATGGCACTTATGCATAGTAAATCATTCTTATGAAGATATTAGCGGCTTTCACTCTTGGTAATAAAGTACTCTTGTAGACCTTGTTAATCTTATTAATTTATTTAACGTTCTAACATTTACAACGCCACAGCAACAAAATGTATTTAACTTTTATTTACTAAGGTGTGGTTGAAAAATCACACAAAAAGCTGCCGTAAACACGTGTGTTAAATCAACCAGAATAAAACAGTTTTCGAAACTCTATCTCTCTCTCAGCAGATGCATTACTTTAGAATAAATACCAAATAGACACTCACGCTTTGTAGTATAAAATCGTTTTTTTTTTTAAAGAGTTGGACACAACACAAGGGTAAAATCCGCTATTGTAAATGCATATTATTAATGAAGATATTGTAAACTCAAGCCTTGAGAGAAGAATAATATTTTCTTTTTTCATTATGTTGTGTCAAAATAAAACTTTAAAGTCGTTTTAGGCAAAACTAATATTTTTGAGTTACGACGATGTTGCAGCAAATGAGCGATATATAAATCCTTAAAACCAGCTCTTAGATTTATTATAGAGTATGCAGTTTGACTGCCGAAAAGGTTTATTAAACTGCCTAAACTAAGTTAAATATTTTTTTTAAGCTAAAACAGAATCTTAAAGACTAGCACTTTGTTATTCAAATAGCTATACAACAACCAAAATTTTAATTCAATCCTTTTACAGGTTGTCGAAATAAGTTCGAATTCCTCAACTCAATCTATGGCTTTAGATATACTGCTAAATATTGCATTTTCCGAATCACAGTTATACACCGAATTTCAGCGCAATGACTATATAAACCTTATTGGCTATGTCATTAAAACGGAAAGATGTACCAAAGATTGCCATTTGCTTAGAAGTATTATTAATAATGCCTGCTCGCAACCTGTAATATTGAAAAAAGGCGACGTACTACAAGTTAATGATACAACCATTGCTGCAGTAATCTATCCTAAGCTGTTCACTTCTATTTTACATAGATATTCAGATTGGCATCGTTCTGGTGCTGAAAATTCCGATGTCTTAGATATGCTTTTTCAAAGTATACTGGCATTGACAAGAGAAAAACATCCACAACGTGATTTTAATATCGAACAATTTACTAAGGAAGGTTTGATGAGGGAGCTATTAAATTTATGCAAAGTTTATGTTATTGAATCGCCAAATCCAGTATTTATATCGAAAAAAGCAGCGGAGGCATTTGTCAATATAATTTCGGTTTTTGCTGGCTCACCACCAAAACCTTCTCTATTAGATGAAATAATGAAATTGTTGTTATTACTACACAAGCCCAGTGAGTGTTACATTACACATGATAGATCAAGGTTTTATTTTCTTTTGACGGCGGAAATACCAATTAAAGAGAAATCTTCATTAACTGCATCGGCGAATTTCGGACGAGTAACAGCACCATTTAAGAGAACACCTGCCAAGCGCAGTCAACTAGGAGTAGCAAAACCTTTAAGTGATTTTCATAAAAATTCCAATTCAAACTCTTCCAGTGATGCAGATGTTGCTAGACAGGCACGCATAAATCGTTTGAGAAAGTTACATAAAACTGTGTCAGCCTATAAACGTCCACTTGAAGAATTCGAAGAAAATCTAGAAAATATAGCTGATTGTACAAAACTCAATAAACATGCGTTGCGTTTGGTAAATCCTCTAAAAGCTTCCAAGTGGCGCTTAAAATTTAAAAAGACTTCTATTCTCTCTACATCATTCAGTCCTATGAAAAACACACATAGCCATGCGCCTCATAAAACTAGATGCCTAACAAGGATGACGAATTTTTTAAAACAATCGCCACAAAACAAAAGAATTCAAAGAAAGAGAGTACGATTAAGTAGCGCCAATTCTAGCCGATCTTTGATACTTTGTGATGGTGAAAAACACATGAGATTGGGTCCTAGAAAATCGGACTCCAGCTTACATTCTTTGGCAGCTTCTTTAAATATGGATTTTTCAGAGTATTCGGGTTTAAACGAAGTTTTCAATTCGAAAACATCTTATCTACAGAAAAAATCCAAAGTTTTACATAAAATTGATACGTACAGTTCAGTAGGCATAGCAGCATTACAAAGTGGTTTATTATTGTTACTTAAAGATTTTCTGTGCCTTTTACCGGATTGTGATATTGATGATGTGCTAAATCATTACATCAAAATAGAATTTTTATTAGTATTAGCTAATCACAATAGTACTAGTGTCCGCGCGGCTGTTATTAAACTAATAAGCGCTTTAACTCAACGTCTATTTCCCCAAGATATACAAGTTTGCATTAAAGCCTTATATCCGCATCATTTGGCAAATCAATTATCAATTAGTTTTTGCGACAGCAACATGTTTGAATCGTGCATGGAATGGGTGTGTGGTACAATGGGCTCTTTGGATACAATATTAAACCGTAATATAGATCTGCGTATACAAAGTCGTTTTGGTTTAAATGCTCTACTAGCTATTGCTTCGAAATCGGCTGCCACTAGTAATATACAACAGGAGTTTAGTGAAAAAGCTTTTAAAACTCTTAAGCAATTGTACTTAGGGGTAAGTAGGCTGAAATCTCAATTAACTGTTCTTTAACTTTTATTTCCATATAAGGATCCAGACGAACAACAAACAATTATTGAAGCTGGTCTTATGCAGTGCTGCGTTAAAGCTTTATATCATCTTTATACCAAAGCCACATCATACAATACAAAGACTGAGGAATCTATAACAGATTTATTAACAGCAATTGGTGAAATATCTCTCAAATCAATAGGTCATATCAATGTAGGTTTTAAAGATTTTTTTTAATTAAAATAAAATCGTTCATAATTTCATATCTTTACAGATAATATGGGAAGTTATCAATATGTTATCATTTTATCAAGAGAAACAGCCCCAAAATATTATAAAAGGATATCGTTCTATACAAGCTAAATTACAATTGAATTGGTTGAATATCTTTTTCGTTAAAACAAATGTACCATGGAGTTATAAAGGTAATAAAGTAAATTTTGATATCTCTAATAATTAATTTTTGGCAAAAAAAAGCAATTTCGAGGGCCAAAATGTTTTCTATGAAAAAAAAATATTTTTGGCAAAAAAAATATATATTAAAATTCATAGTTTTTATGTTAAAAACGCGTTTTAGAAGAAAAATCTAATTCTTGAAGAAAAAACATAACGTTGAAAGTTTTTAATTACAACTTTTTCAATATACTTAGCTCATTAAGTTTACGTAAAACTACTATTTCTCTTCTTCTAGTCTCCCAATTTCCGAATTTGTCTATGTCGGAGACAAAAACAAGATTGGAATTATTAGTTAATCGCTGCTGTCAATTTTACATGGTCTTCAGTGAAAAATTATCACCTACACAAAATGAAACGGAGTTGTTTAAAATGTTGGTATCCTATAGCATAGCAACCAATCAGCGTTGCAACAATTTCATAGCCTGGGGTCTGCAACCCTCTCAACCCAGAGATTTACGTTGTTTTATTGTAAATGCTTTATGGATATCATGCAATGATGACTTTATGCCCGCCATTATATGTGATGGTAAAATGATTAAGGCTCTATTGTGGTTAAGTTTACTAGAAGATTTAGATGAACCAATTGAACATTTACAGCCGTTATGTAAACGTTTGGGTATTACCGAAAACGATTCAACATGGAATTTAGAAAATGAATTACAACGCATGGAATTGCATAAAACTAGCGAAACAGCTAAACAAAAAATATCTTTGGATAAAACGGTATATCGATTTGAGTCGTTAACACAAGGCTGCATAGAATCGTCGATGATAACGACACGTAGAGTAGCAGAATTACAGGTTGGTTTTTGTTTCGGGGTTCCATGCAATAATTTTATTTAAAAAAGATAAATTCTAATGAAATTAATAATTTTTTTTCGTTTTTTTTTTTCAGAATTCTGAACGTAAATTATTAATGAATCACATGAAGGATTATGATGATACACATACGTATACAAAATGGCTGGAAATTGTTCGAAGACTGACTCATGAGGGTGCTCCATGGTTTAGTGAGCATAACAGTGAAATGTTAGTAGTTTTGTTAATTTATTTATATTTATAAATATTTATCTAGTAAAATACTAGATCTAATTTTATGGTGTTAAAGTGATGTATGGAGAGTTAATGGTAGATAAGGTGTAGAATATGCACTTAAAAGATGCAAATGTTATTGTATATTGCAGCAATATACAATAGTACGAAAAAAGTCTACTCAAGCCTTTGAAAATTTTAAAAAACTAACCAATTCATTTGAGAACAGTTTCGTAAAACATAACTTTAACGCTGTGACTCTTAACAAAAGTAAAGAAAATATTTTAATTTTGCAATACATTTTGCCTAAATTTAAAAAAAAACGTTAACGGCAAAACATATAATTTTTATACAGTGTACGTAGAAATATCGTGGTGCTGAACCACGAAATATTCCTTAGCTTTATAAAAAGGAATGTAAGATATGTAAATTTATTCCACATATAAAGTTTTCTATTTTTCAACATTTTTTTATTTTTTCGAATTTATTCTATGAGTTAAATTTCAGTTATGTATTTTATTAAGCTTTTTTGTAATAGCTCTATTCCTTAAATTTTTAGAAATGACTTAATACACTACCAGACTTTTATATTGTATTTTCTTGTTACATTTTACCTTAGCTTTCCGTTGGATAGCAATGAAGTACATTTATGTACAGAAAAATTTACAATTATTAGACACCGGCAGAATGTAATGCATTTTCTGGCCCGCTACGGCCTTCGTCAGCATTCTTTGTGTCACACTGGATAGTGATACTAATAATTGTAAATTTTTCTGTACATAAATGTACTTCATTGCTATCCAACGGAAAGCTAAGGTAAAATGTAACAAGAAAATACAATATAAAAGTCTGGTAGTGTATAAAGTCATTTCTAAAAATTTAAGAAATAGAGCTATTACAAAAAAGCTTTATAAAATACATAACTGAAATTTAACTCATAGAATAAATTCGAAAAAATAAAAAATTTTGAATATAATAAAGTTGCTTATGAAAAAAGAAATAATTCCCAATATCTGTTTTCTATTTTTATTTATTTTTTAGATCATGGGAATTAGATGACACTGAAGGACCATCTCGCGTACATACACGTTTGCGAAAATGTCATTTAGATCTTGACAAGCGTTTCTTTATGCAAGACTTTAATGACTCCAGTGCATCAAGTAATAGTGACACTTCGATGCCCACTAAACGTTTAGAGTATTCGCGACCTTTGGACTATCTTATCTCAAGTTATGATCAACAATTAAACATATCATTAAATTCTCAAATACTTTACAATTTCCCTGCTAAATATTTACCCGTTGATGGAGAAATAGATGGTGAAATAATTGTTACCGATCATAAGCTATACTTTTTGGCTACATACCGTTGTAAATATTTTTATGTTAACTGTGATATTTCTAACATAACAGAAATTTGGTTGAAACGCTACCAGCATCAAGAAAAGGCATTCGAAATATTTCTGAATACGAACCAATCTCTATTTTTTTCATTGCAAAATCAAGAAGATTGGAAGATTATGCGTGATGTATTTTGTGATAAAATAGTTACTCCACCCGATCATAGTAAAGTGCTGTTGATAACGCAACAATGGCGCGAGGGTTTGTTAACCAATTGGGAATATTTAATGACTCTTAATCAAATAGCTGGTCGTACTTATAACGATCTCATGCAATATCCGGTATTTCCTTGGATTTTAACGAATTACACAACGGATATTTTGGATTTAACTGAACCGAATAATTTTCGTAAATTGCCCAAACCTATTGCCGTACAAAATGAAGAAAATGAACAGCATTACATTAATAATTATACGGTATTAAAAACAATTGATTTTAATTAACAGTTACTTATATTGTTTATTATTTTAGTACATACAAAATACCATGACCAATATGGGTTCAATGATATTGAAACCCTATCATTATAGTTCACATTATTCAAATTCTGGAACAGTACTGCACTTTTTGGTAAGAGTACCACCATTTACTAGTTATTTTTTGCGATATCAGGGTAAGTGTTTTTTATACAAGATTCATTTGAATAGTGATTCTTAAATTAAGACTACAACTTTTCTTAAATTCAGACAACAATTTCGATATACCCGATCGTACATTTCATGCTTTAAGTACTACATATTGTTTGGCTAGTCGCGATTCGCCCACCGATGTTAAGGAATTAATTCCCGAATTTTTTTGTCTGCCAGAAATGTTTGAAAATTTTGAACATTTTAATTTTGGTTGTCGACAAAACGGCGAACGTGTCGAAGATGTGGCTTTGCCACCCTGGTGTTTAAAAGATCCCAGACTGTTTGTTTTAATACATCGTCAAGCTTTGGAATCGGAGTTGGTGCGTAATAATCTTCATTATTGGATTGATTTAATATTTGGTTTTAAACAAACGGGTGAAGCGGCTGTAGAAGCTATAAATGTTTTTCATCCGGCGGTAAGTTTACTGGAACAACTATTTTTTTAATATAAATTCTTACACGTTTTACTCATTTTTTGTTAATTAGACTTATGCTGTGTTCCTAGAATCGGAAATAAACGATCCTATCGAACGTGAAGCTGTGGAAACAATGGTTAAAACTTATGGTCAAATGCCGCGTCAACTATTTAAGTCACCACACCCCCCTTCAAAGCCTTTGCTGTATCAAATTGATAAGCAAATATTGTCAAGTGTACATGGCTTAAGGTGGGGCATTTATTTAGGTTCCCCACAGCTACCAGAGCCCACGTTAGGCAATACTCATAAGCTGTTAGGCGCGGAATATTTATTATCATTTAACAATACGAATGTGGTTTATGGCTTACCAGCACGATCGTGTGTTATGCAAGGTGCTGAAAGTGATACGTACAATGTCATATCATGGGGTTACGATGATCGTATTGTACGAATACAACCTCTTAATAAACTAAATGCTAAACCAAAGAATTTACTCTATAATAGTACATTCGATGACATTACAGCCTGTGGCTGTGACGCCAATTCAAATCAACTATGGTTCGGTCATAAATCAGGACGTTTATCTGTTTATAAATGCTCCAGCGTAGAAGTGAATCAGCGTACTGGAAAGAGTCGCCAAAGTTACGTAAAGGGTCTAAAATTGTCATACAATTCAGCTTTTCGCAAAATTGCAAGTAAAGCAATGGATTCTGAGGGAGATTTAACTTCATCAACGATATCATCGAACTCATTAAATTTAGCTGATGCTGCTGTATATAAAGAAGGAGCTGATTTAACCTGGTCTGGCCCTACAGTATTAATACGTCATACCGATGAAATAACCTGTATAGCTTTGTCGGTGGACTTTAAAATTGCTGTAACGGCTGGCAAAGATGGTATTGCTGTAATATGGGATTTAAATAAGTGAGTACTGAAAATAAATCTATTTTGTGGTAGATTTTCAATGTGTCAAAAATTATTATGCAAATAGTAAATTTTTGCAAAATTTACTATAATTTCCCATAAATAGCAAATTTAAAACTTTACAAATGAACCTGCTTTTGGATTTGCAATACTGAGCTGGTACTGGTAAATCGAAATTGTAATTACTTTATGTTAGAGGAGTGCACGCGACATTTTTGAAGTCACGCATGAATTACTCGTACTTGTGATTACTTAAAAAAATTTTAATAACGCGAGATAGTGTAAGCGTGATTGCAATATAAAATTTTGCGTGCGTGCGGTCATGTGCATAATTACAATTTAAAAAATACTCCCTTTTTCTCAGCCACTTACGATGTCTTTCTTATGAAATTATTGAATACATAAAAATTAAAAAATGATTTTATATACATAAATAATACCAGTGTTGAAATTGCTTGCTTTACTTCCTGACCACACGCGCAATATGTTTGGCACGGCAATAATTGCTAATTATATTGCGCGTGTGGTCGGCTTGTTAAAATAGCAACAGCACTAAACTTGTTTTGTGTTTCTTTGATAGTTCTCTGCTTAAGCTGTGCAAAGCAAACTCTTTGCTGTTGCCGTAAGCAATAAGTTTTTGTTTTTTTGTTTGGTTTTTCTGCGCTTAAATTCAGCCGCAACAACAAAGAAGTGCAGTAAAGCAAAAAAAAAACCTAAACAAAAATTTATTACTTACAATATGCCATAATACATACATATAAAAAAAATTATAAGAAATTAATCGTAATTTGTTAACTTAAGTTGGTACCATTTTTCAAAAATAGTATTTAACTTATCAAAGTTGTTTTGAGAATACAATTATTTATTAAAAGATTCTGTTTTTTGTGCTTATTTCCCTATTTTTATAATTGATAAAAAAATACTGAAATTTATTGTTGGAGGATAAGCTGTTCCTATGCGCAGATAAACTCACTGTTTAATTGTTGGTATTTTGTTTAAGCTTTGATATCGTTGCAAAAAATACTTTTTGAGTGTATGTATGTAAGTAATTCTCATTCCCTCTGTAGTCTTGTTTGCTGATAGCTTTGGCTTTTCTAAAATTATTTAGGAGAACGTTTCCTGATGATCTGGCCTAAGCAACCAGGAACAGCTTATCCTCCAACAATAAATTTCAGTATTTTTTATCAATTATAAAAATAGGGAATTAAGCACAACAAACATAATTTTTTAATAAATAGTGTTTAACTTTATAAGACAATAGCCGTGCCTGCGGTGTTGCCCCCCCAGATAGAATTTTTTACTTTATATTACTTTATTTAAAATCTACATTTTATATATTATTTGTAACTATAATTTAAATAAAAGCAATTTCATTTACAATAAAAATATGTGGTTATATATACATATGTACATAAATTAATATTTTTCAAAATGCCAAATCTTCCTTTTATAATCGTAATGCTATTTTTATAAGTGATTATCTGACAATATTGCTAGTTTATTATTTAGCAGAATCGCTTTCGTATTGTCATCGCGACGTGTTTCTTCCCGAAGGAAGTAGCTTCTAAATACACTTTTACTTATTAGTTTTGTCGCCTTCTTTCCTTTTAAAAATATAAGCAGCAACTACAATTTTGAAGTTGCCAATATGTTAGCAATATGGCAACGAAATAACAAGCTGTTAGTTGACACCTAACCTAACCTTACTCAACTTCATTTGTGTTGTCATCCGTAATCAACCCATAAATATGTATATTCCGGACATTGGACCATAGCAATTTGTATACCAAATTTTTCAGAAATAGAAAAAGTACCAAAGGATCCAATTTTGTTCCTGTTTTACATCATATTAAGTACATTATATTTAAATCTAGGCTATATATTATCTCTACACCAAATTTTTCAAAAAACGTGCCAAATGTAGAAGAGTAACAATCACACTGTTCTAGTTTTAGCCGTCAATAACTCAAGACTTGACGGCTAAGACTCTTAATTATTAGTGGGGGTAAGATATGGAACAATTTGCCATTTATTTTTGCAACATATTTAAAAAGAAAAACGACAACTTCTCACATGTTTGCATAAACATTATTGTCAGAAAAAAACCACCATAAGTTAGAGCTGGTTCACACTTCAAGTTTTAGCCGTCAAGTCTTGAGCTTTAGGTAGAAAAGGAAAAAGAGAATGCCATTTCTTTTCCTCTCTCTCTCCTAAAAAGTGGTTTTTTCTTGTATGAGATGTTCTTATATCCGTTATCTACTGTATATGAGACTGGTTTTCGGTAACAACATATTAGCGAAAATCACGCTTAGAAGTAAACTTGTAGTATTATAGACCTAGCAGATCTTGTGAATATAGTGCTTGTATGTACCACGTTTTACGAGACCACAACAACAGAATGCATCAAACTCTAATTTACAACATTGTTGTTAAAGTACTATACCAAAAACTGTAGTTAAATATTAACATTTATTTACATGCTTTAGTTTTTCTCTCTCGTTTTCTGTTTTGTTAAAAAAAAAATTTAATAAATACTTAAAAAAGTTATACAGCTTATGCGAAAGAAATCCCTTGATTAATTATATACGAACATAAATTGATTAACAAAATTTTTTTTCTTTAAAATAGTTGGACTTACGTCCGTACAATAGAACGTCCTGCAGAAATTTATCACTCTCCCATAACACTACTTACCATATCACCCACATTGGGTGATATTGTCACCGTTCACTCATTACAACAACAGCATAATTTAACGCCACTTTCACATTCAGACTACAACATGCAAGACAAACAAAACAACTTGTCTTCTGCACCACCCCCAGCTGATGAATGTTTTGAAGTTACTGAAGAGAATCTGGATGATTTTGTAAATGTATCCATTAACCCGAATGGCAAATCTATTTTACGTTTACATTCAGTTAACGCTCGTTATGTACAACACAATGTCCATGAAGATCGTATACTGGCTGTCTGTTATTCGTATATTAAAGAAGGGGTGGGTGTTAATGTTATAGCCACAGCAGTAGAAGGTGGTATAGTGCGTTTATGGTCTAGTTGGAATTTAAGTTTTATCACCGAAATTGTTACAGGCCTATCAAATATAAGAAGGTCAGTATTTTTTTTAAATATTTTTAATAGCGATTTTAGATTTTCAGTATTAAAATTTAATTATTTATTTTTCATTTAAAGCCTTACATACTCAACACATCAACATTTGGTGGTTTTAACCGAACAATCTCACATTCAAGTTTGGGAAACTAAAGGACTTTATGGCAATTCACCGAAATTTCCACAAATTGCTTATAAATAAAAATATAAAAGACTTACAGCCCAATTATGAATAAAAATTCCCTGGGAGTTTTTTCCCTTTTCCCATTTCTACAATTGAATTAACATAGGAAAAATGGGAGAAGGGAGAAAACTCCCGGGGAGTTTTTCTTTCATAATTGGGCTGTTAAGCTTAAAACGAAGAAACAAATATCATTTTTTTAAAACTAACGATCAATTACAAAACATAACATAATTATAATTTATCATTATTTACACAAATACAAATTTATTAAGCAATCATTTATATATTAGGGATGGATCATAGATACTCGTAATAATATTCTTTATAAAGTTGTAACATAACAAAAAATAAGATACATAAAAGCTTTAAAATAATACAAATTATGTAAATAAATTGAAAATTTATTTTTTGATAATGAATTGAAAATTTAAAATTGAAACTTATGACAAAATCTAAAAAAGCGCTCAAAACTAAAAATGTAAGTATAAAGTTGTTGACTATAAAGAAACTATTATTAAAATAAATACATTCATTAAATAAATAACTGCAATAGAAAAGCGGTGTTCACTCATGGTAGTAAAGTACCCTTGAAGACCTTGTTAATCTTATTAATGTAGTTAACGTACTAACATTTACAACACCGCAACAAGAAAATGTATTAAACTTTTTTCTTTCTTCGCTGTGGTTAGAAAACAATACAAAAAGCTGTAGTAAGCACGTGTGTAAAATTTACCAGAAAAACAACAAGCATTTACAGCAAAAAAAGTCGGTGGCAAGAACTTTTTTTATTTTTTGATGGACTGAATCCAAATCTGTTTACAGATTGGTTCTATTACGTCTTGCGCTAGACCACTGTTTCACCCGAAATAAGGCAGTTATCCTTATACATTTTATAATTAGTTGAGACCCATTTGTCCGATTTTGCCAGTTGATGAATACAATTACTAAGTTATCAAAATATGTAAATTTTTTGTTATTTTTGAACTGTTTCGGAGTTAATCAAAAATCAGTGGCGATACATTTTTTGCAAGATAAGTACTATTTTTGTTTCGCAAATTCATGGAAGCATTATAAGGACAAAAATGTATCTAAAAGCCAGTTATTTTACGAACAAAATACAGCATATATCATGTTAAGTTTTAAAATTATTATTTTTTAGCAGTTTAAAGCAAAAAATTTTTTACAAACATTTATTCTATAGAATTTTTATCTAAATACAAAGCGAAATTTCTGTGCACCTTTATGTCGTAATATCAAATGGAAAATAATTTTTACAATCAATATTTTCAGAATATTCTATATTTTTTACAGGACAGGTAAGATGTTTCTTAATAGAAGAATTATCCATATTCATAAGATATTTAATTTTGAGTACAACTACTTTTAGTAAAACTTTCTTATAATTTATAACAAAAAATTCAAGTTAAATCAATAAAACTGTTCGTCCAAATTTTTTAAATTATTGCTTAAAAACCTTAAAACATTTCATAAAAATGCTAAATAAAATGCCAAGAGTTAAATGAAAATTTTGCAGCTAAATAAAAAAAGGTAATGATAAATTAAGCTGCAAAAATGCCAAAATGGTCAGACTGTGATACATACTAAAAAGTATAGCATAACATTATATTAAATATAACAGAGTTGTACATTTAACACAAAGGGTGAAAATCGTTAATAAAATTTAAAGCCTTTAAACTCTTAACTTATTATACAAAACAACCCATATTCTTAAATCAACTTAAAATTTATAAAAGTTTCATAAAACAAATTGTGTTGTATAAAACTGGATAATTTTCAAAAAAAAAATTATGAATACCCGCTAGCATTTTCAATCGTCTAGGAGTCTACTGGGAATCTCATGAAGAGTGTTTTTGATCGGCGACGAGCTCATTTTTTAATTGTAGACGATTCCTCGCACGGGAGAAACTGCTACACGTGCTGATTCGTATGAGAGATTCTTCCACAACACAGCAAACGACTCTTATATTAATCCTAAAGGGAATCGTTTATGATGTATGTAGAGATTATCTAACGAATCTTTTAAAAAGCATGCCAAGGGTCGTATGAGACTCACGTAAGGATTATTTTACAACTCGTGAAATGCTCTTATTTAGGTAGCTCAGTATATGTTATATGACTCTTACAGAGAGTCGCAAAAGGTACATTCCAAGATTAAAAAACGAGCGTGTCAAAAATTTATAAAAAAAAGTAATAAATAAAAAAATGTAATGTTTTTGGTTTTGTAACTCGTCAGATAATCATCAGAGGACTCTTTAAGGAGTTGTATATTGAACATAATCGTCTAACAAACATTATATGCTAGCTGGGTATAGGCATTCTTTTAAAATTAAACTAATTTAGGTCTTCCATGGAGGTTTAGAGTGACAATGTCTTTTGGCCGATTTTTCCAGTTTTTCTCTAGTTTCTTTATTTTTTGAGGTCAATTCTAAAATTTGATCCAATTTATTAAAATCAGTGGGAGATTTTGAAAGCAACTAAAGATGAAAAAATGTTAAAGGCGATACACAAATAATTTTCGTCAAACTTACCAATTCTATAAAAGCTTGCAATTTATCCATTGGTGAAGTTTCATGTTTATGCATTAAATTTAAATTATTTTCTTTTTTACTTGATTTTGGTGTTTCAAATTCATGCTGGTAAATGGCTTTATTATGGGTCTCATTATTGTCTGGAGACGAAGATTCATGCTCGGTTTCATTGAGTGTTGTTCGAGTAAGATTGTGGGGAGATGTTAATATTTCCAAAGCCTTTTGCCATTGAGTTTCCATAACATTGTGCAATTTTTCTGCAATATCGGCACGTTTTGATTTGTACACATTTAATTTCATTTCCATATCATCAATTTTTTTTGAAGCATTTGCTAATTGTATGCGATATAATTCTACCTCTTCGTTGTGTTTTTCCTGCAGTAAATTCAATTCTAATTCGTTTTTCTCATTTATTAACTCCAATTGCTTGACCGCACGTTCCGCTATTAAGCGTTCACGATCTCGTGCTTCAGATTTAAGTGTTTCTTCGGTTTTGTCTAACTGTTCTTGGAATTCTTTCAGTTTTTGTGTCACTACATTTTCCAGTTGTTGTTGATAGTGACATTTTAAAGTTTTTTGCTGCAATTCTAATTTTTTTCTTAAAGTGTTCTGAAATTCCGAGAAAAATAATCAATAAGTAACAATTTTGAAATATTATGGTTTTTCACGGAAGGCTGGTTATTAGGTTATGTGGTTATTTAGTTATAATCACAACAACAAAATACATTTATTTTTTAAATATATTTTGTTGCTGTTAATATAACTACATAACCATATAACCTGATAATCCGCCTTTCGCGAACAACCCAATTGTAAATTTTAACAAACTTTGGTATTTATATTGAAAAATTTTTATTTCTAGCCACCCAGGTAGGAAATTAAAACCGGCCGAACGTTTGCAAAGAATTTCTTAAGGTGTCCGAAACGTTGGCAAAACTGGTATCCCAATTTAACAAACTCTCGATTTAGCGAATTTGAAATTTAATGAACGGCAAAATTTTATTCAATGTAACGAAGAAATACAAATAATAAAGGTTTTCACCCTTTATGTTAAGTGTACAACTCTGTTTTATTAAACACGATTTTACACTACATAGCGTGAGTGAATTTTTAGTATGTATTGTTTTGATCAATCTGCTGAGTGAGAGAAAGAGAGAGATAGGGTTTTGTCAACTGTTTTATTCCGGCAAATTCAACACACGTGCTTACTACAGCTATTTGTGGGATTTTTCAAACACAGCGAAGTAAATTTTCGGCTCTAATCATGTAAAACGCAACGCAACGCCAAAGAATTACATTAAAAGCAAAAACAATGTCACATATATAAAATAACGATAAAGGAGCCGCACAAAGGGAATGGTCCCGTGCAATGTTTAAACTGACAAGAATTTGGTCACACTAAGGCATACTGTCATCTAACCCCTGTTTGCGTCGTATGTGGAGAATTACATGGTACAGCTCTCTGCGATAAGTCTAAAAACGACCCCAATGTAAAAAAATGTAGCAACTGTAGTGGTAATCACACTGCCAACTATAGAGGATGCCCTGTATACTCTATCGTCAAGCGCTCGGTTGGACCGAAACTTAATCCCCCTCAAATGCAGGCAACAAATCAAGTTAACACTAATAACATTCAGGTATCGCAGTCTAGTAATAACAGAACATCCTACGCTAACTTCCTAAAATCCAACCATATGCCAATGCAAGGTGATTTGCCAAATAATGATGAAACTCCAGTTTCTAATTTAAGTCGTCTAGAAAAAACCATGGAAACATTAGTACAACCAGTAAATATGATGCAGGAAATGTTAAGAATGAAATCGATGTTACACAATGTACTTAACAAGCCATGAATTGTTTAAAAATTTGTTTTTGGAACGCAAACGGCATTCGCCAAAATAAAAATGAACTGGAATACTTTCTTAAAACTTGTTGAGATGAACGTTTATTTACCTAGCGTTTACACGTGAAAGTAATTTCATGAAAGTAGCAATACACTCACTTTTTCACTAATACACTCCCATTTTTTTACTTTCCACTCAGCTTTCAACGATTTTTTCAAGAAAGTAATTTTTTGACACTTTCTGAAAGTAAAATGACAGAGCGGTAAACAAAGTTGCCCACTAAACAGACTTATACAAATTTACAGGATTGTGGTAAAATAATAATTGTAAATTTAATTTATTTTGTACACACAAAAAAATAATAATTTTAAATTTAATTTATTTTGTACACACAAAAAAATAATCTAGGTAAAAAAAACCAATGAGAAAATACATAATTGATAATAATGGTCGCATCTTAAATATTTTATACTTTCTCCGTTTAAAAAAAAATGTGTCGTTTTTTTTCAAGTGGATCAAGCAAATCAAAAATTTTAAACACGTTTATTTCGAAATGTATTTTTGAATAATTACGACGTTGCAGCAAATGAGCGATATATAGATTTAGAAAGACAATCAAGTAAAATGTTTCAGTAGATAATTTAGTTAATTGTTATACATTATGAATTGATAAATAGCATATTACAATGAAATGAATAAGGAAGTTAATTTTATTTAAAGTGTGTAACTGAAAGAAGTATATAGTTTTTTCAAATATGCTTACTTTACAATAAAATTTTACATGTTGTGCAACTTCAATAGAACAAAATTAGTTGCTTTTATTTAAAACTATTACACTTTTATTATTAATGTACGTCATTAGCTATTTGAGCGGTGTATGCAAGCTATTGCGGTTTTGTAACCAATATTGACATTACTAATGGCTTGGAAAAAGTTAGTGGTGGTCAAACAGGGCAGTTTAAACACCTTAAGTAAAAGTGTAGGTTAAATATGCAACATGTTTCGCATGTTTTTCACCAACATATCCACAAAAGAAATGTTTCCCACAGTTTTATTTTTTCTACAAACGAACACAAAAATTTAGAACATGTAACATTTATGCAACATATTCCTCAGAAAATAAATCGTCATTAGATAATTTTCCAAAAATAAAATAACTTTTCAAATATTGGTAAATTTTCTTACTTTTTCGAACATAGAAATTACCTAATTTAATATGTAGTTATATTACCTAAGAAACTTAGATAATTCCATGCTTTCCTTGCGCTTATTTAATTTTATACCATATTTTTAGGTAATTTAACCTATGTATTTTCTTGTGTGTATGTATGAATGTATTTATAATATTTTTCTTCAAATATACATAAAAAATGACATTGCGTGTTATAAAACACAAAAATTTTATTAAAAAGTTAACATAATTATTATTTCCATATAAGTCAGGAATAAAGTAAAATTTCACGTCTATGTGTTTGCTTCTGGGGAAACTTTTTCATCCTGAAGCATCTTGAGGCAGCTCTGGTTGTCTTCAAAGATGGTAGGATTTTGCACATTAACACCAAAATCTTCCATTAGTTGGCTTATCCACAAAAGCTGTTGCGAGGCTTCTGTTAGCGCCACAAACTCGGCTTCAGTGGACGAGAGTGTAACACTACTTTGCTTCTTACTTTGCGTAACTTCCTACTTTCAAACTCTTAGTACCCTTTAGGTATTTGAAGATTCGTTTGACCTCAGTCCAATCAATTGCATTGGGGTTGTTAATTTTGCGAGATAGTATTCAGACAGCTACAGCAATTTCGGGTCGAGTCTTATTCGAGACGTATAAAAGCGATCCGATTGCCTTTCGGTATAAAATGTTGTCTGGCAACAAATTTGTACATTTTAACTTAAAATAACCGGGATCCATGGGTATGGATGAAATCTTTGCATCATGAAGATTAAATTCTTTTAATTTTCTGCCAATATATTGCTATATATAAATATACCATCATCCAATATTACCTCAATTCCCAAATAGAGTTTCAAGTCTCCCAATTCAGTAATTTCAAAATGAGACCTCAGTATACGCACTACGTCCTCGATTTGTTAATTTGACTTTAATGCTATTATAATTTCATCAACGTAAATTAAAATATATGTCGTTAGGCTACCATCATCCCTTTCATAAATACAAGGTTCGGCCTTTCCCCTTCTGAATCCCGAATCAATTAGAATCTGATTAATTCGAAGATTTCAACATCGGGCCGATTGCTTTAGCCCATACAAACTGTTATTCAATTTACATACAAGGCCCTCGTTACCGAGCTCAACAAAACCCTCGGGTTGTTTAATGTAAATATCAGAGTCTAACTCACCGTATAGAAACGCTTTCTTGATATCGATGTGGCATACTTTCATCTTACGGCTACTTGCTATGGCCAATAAACTACGAAATGACGTTTGCTTTACGACTGGTGCTAAAATTTCATCGTAACTTTCCCCATACTTTTGCGAAAACCCTTTTGCAACCAACCTCGCTTTGAACTTCTTTACGCCATCAACATTATGTTTTTTTTTTTGAAAATCCATTTGCAGCCAGTTATTTTTTCATTTTTAGGCAGTTCCATCAAGTCCCATGTTTTGTTATTTTGCAGTGCCTTCATCTCTTCTTTCATTGCGTTTAACCAACTTTCACTGTCAGGTCCCGACAACGCCTCATTATAACTTATAGGGTCATCACTAGTACAGACCTTATATCCGTACTTTTTGGGAGGTATACCCTTGTTTAATCTTGAAGAACTTCTAGGTGTATCATTTGAATTAACTTGTGTTTCAGAATCGGATGACGAGTCTTCTTCTGCTGTTGTAAAACCTTGAAAATCGTCTGAACTCATTCTTTCAATATCCCTATTCAGTTGTTTCTGCGACTGCGATTCAGGGATGTTTGTGTTTAAGTTTGAAAAATAAATATTTTCTTTTTCAGTGTTTAAATTATTGTTGTTCCCAAAAACTTTAGGCGTAAGAAAATGTTCACATTCTAAAAACTTAACATAACGACTAATAATGACTTTATTAGAGTTGCAAGTCAACAGTCTAAAAGCTTTAGATTCATCAGCATACCCAACAAATAGACATATTACAGCAACTTCATCCAACTTTCTTCGCTTTTGCTTATTAATATGCGCATAAGCAATGGTACCAAAAATACGAACGTGGCTCAAATTTGGAGCCTTACCATACCATAATTCAAATGGGGTCACATCTGTAGCGGACGACAATAAACGATTTTGTATATAGTTTGCACTATTAACAGCCTCAGCCCAAAACTTTATATTTAGGTCTGAATTATACAGCATACACCTGGCCATCTCCATTAAGCTGCGATTTTTCCTTTCCGCAACACCATTTTGCTCAGGAGTATAGGCGCAAGTTAACTGGTGAATAATGCCTTTGGATTCTGATCAGTTCTGAATTTCTTACCACGCTTGCCAAATTGGGTTTCCGTTTGTTCGACGAATTCTTGTATTTTGTCGAATGCCAAGTCTTTCGATGCAATGAAGAAAACGTTACAAAAACGACACTCGATGAGTGTCAAAAAGTAACGATTACCACCAGGGGTTTTATTTTGCATTGAACCGCACAAATCACAATGTATTAATTCCAAAATTTCATTGGTTTTAGATCCTGACGATTTAGGGAACGGATTTCTTGTCATCTTGACTCTTAAGCACACTTCAACACAAACTTTCTGTTTTGTATTTTTAACGCCGCTTCTGGCTCTTGCTTACCGCCGGACACCCTCTTAAATTCTTGAAGCAGTTTTTCCGTCACTAAGTCAAGGGTTAGGTTAGCTTCAGACCGCATTTCCAATGATGTAATTACAGGGTTGTACACCTCCGGCAGTGTGCCCAAAAAAAATGCAACTGCCTTATGCTCCTCTACCACCTCGCCCAAGTCCCTTAAACGATCAACCATCACAAGGAAATCATTTATGTGGTTTTCCATCGTTGTACCACTATCCAACCGCATAGATGCCATTTGCCTTAAAAGACTTACTTTGTTGGTTATGTTTGCCTTCTCATGATGTTTTTTCAAGGTGTCCCATGTATTTACCACTTTAATTTTTCATTCAAACCTTACACTTTGCTTTTTAATATACATTTTAATAAAAACTAAACTGTTTCTTTTGCTTGTAAATTTTCTGATTAATTTATCAGTTTCATATGTAAGCAAAAACAGCTGATTGTTTATTCTTATCCGAACTTATCCAAAGAAAAATTTCGTGCAAATTTGTACAGGAAATGAAAAAAATTACTCTCGCAATTACTCTTTTAATTGCACAAAAATTGTTATGTGGAACGCTTTTGGGTAACTTTGTGCAAGTTTGGACTGTTTCGTTATGCATGTGGAACAGAGCTAACATGTTTGCCTTGTTTTTCGTTGGCTGTTGTTGTCGTTTTCATTAACTCATTCGTTTTAAAAAATAAAAATATACGACCTGAAGTAACCGTTTTTGTGTAAAATTTTTTGAGAACGAATTTTATAGCCTTGTGCAGATTTTTAGTATTAACTCAAAATTGTTGTTTTTCACTTTTTGGAAAAAATTGATACATAATATTCATATATCAAACGGTTGGTTTAAAAATTCTTCTTCATATGCCTTTAATGTAAAATTAAAAATTGTTTTGCTTCTGCTGAAAATGTTGATTTAATTCAGTATTGTTGAACAAGTGCGATATATTAAATATGAACTAAAAATAATAAATCAAATCTTATTATAATACGTTATTTCATGTCCTGCCAGTGTTGGACGAAAATGTTTCCCTTCACGGTTTCTGTTCACATTTGTCAAATAAGTCCTGCATTATATCCTCTCCTTAAGCGAGTGTTGTCGCCATCATTTAAAATATTTCGAGCTAGTGGATTCGGTTGCAATTCGAGTCTTTTTAAATATTTTACTGCATATTTAATAAACATAGTTTTAACTAATGCCACATTGAGATCCTTATGAATATTTGAGTTTTTAACATGACGGGGGGCCGGTGTGATAATTCAAAGAAGTTTTTTTTTAGAATTTTTCGATATTAGCGGCCGAGGCAGTGCTCTATAACTGAATACCGTAGCACCAGCTTGGCTTTAAAATAGAGTTGTAAAGTAATCGAAACTAAGAACAGAATTTATTCAATAAGCCAATTAATTTGAATTGCTTTCAGTTTCATTTGAGTTAATTTTGCTTCTACGAGTATATGCCAGTTCCAGGTTAAACGCCGATCTAGATGTATACTGAGGTATTTTACATGCAAGTGTTGAGATATTATTTGATTAATTGGGGGGTGGGCATGTTTCCCGACGCAAAATGAATTTGATATGTACGCATTTTTGCTCATTAATCTTTATCCTCCATTTTTTAACCACTTTTCCAATTTAAATATATGATCCTGTAAGTAACGAGATGCTTCATGGCAGTTTCCGTGTACGATTAGAAAAGCTGTATCATCCGCAAATGTTAAAGTTTGGGTGTAGTTGTTTGTTGGCATGTCCGAAGTATATCTTAAGTATAATAGAGGGACCAGGATGCTGCCATGGTGGACTCCAGCGTCATTTACCTGAGGAGAACTTAAAAAATCACGTAGCTTTCTAACAGCTTATATGTATATGTTTACTGATAAGTTTAGCTTCAATTTATATAATAAGCCTTCATGCCAAACTTTATCAAAAGCTTGAGAAATATCTATGAGGAGTGCAGAGCCATATTTTCTTTCTTCAAAGGCTTTTATTGTGACGTTTACTATTTAATGGGTTTGTTCAAGTGTTTTTGCTGTTTTTTTTCTAATACCGAATTATTGGTCTGGAATCCATCTATTTTCATTTTAAATAGAGGTTAATTTTGACATTAATAGTTTCTCATATAGCTTGATATATTAGATAATAAGCTAATAGGCCTATATGACTCGACTTTTGTAGTATTCAAGGCGTAAAATAGCATTAAAATAAAAAGTATTATTTTCTTTGGTATGCGAGGTAGCTCCAAAAGCATTTTTGTTACTGATCCTTTTAATACCAGGTGCTTTCATCACAAAAAGCCTTTTCAATTTCTCTTATCTCAAATCTTAGGGAAATAGCTGCTCTTACATTAACAGGCGGTAGCTCGACTTCAATATCATAAGATATATTCCAATCGTTCGGTCGTGCTCGTTGTCAACAGACGTGTTTTTTTTTAACTCCGCATACGATTCTTTTTTTTAACATAAATTTGTTAATAATATTTAACAAGCGAATTTGGACGCTCAAAATTAAAGTGAACAATAGAACAAGTAAAAAACAAACAAAAAAATAATAAGTAAAAAAATACATGAAAAAAAAGTATACGTATGAACGTACATAATACAAGTAATCTGTGCAAAAAATTATTTATTCTTTTGGTGTTACAAAAACATAATACATAATAAGAAGAGCACAGTCAACAAAAAAAAAATAAAAAAATAAAAACAACGGTGAAAAAAAAACCAAAAACAACTCTCTATATGAGTAATAACAATGAATCAATAACAAAAATAAATTATATTCATGCTAGCGAAAGCAATGTGGAAATAAACATAACAACAGAAAACAATAACAACAACCTAACGGCAGAACCATCAAGTGTTACCATTTCAAAGACATTCCTAGTAGTAAATGATACCATGCACTCAAACACAGACGCAACGGAAAACACACAAGTAAAATATTTTCAAAAACCACAAGTGCAGTTCTCAAACGGGGTCGCAGCCCAGCCTCTTCAGCTGTAGCCTCGGCCTCTAAAGTTCCATCTTTTGATAGAATAAATTCGCAAAATCGTTTTGCAATTCTGGAGGATGAATCTTCTGAAGCACCTAACGTCATTAAATCGTCGAAGCCACCCCCGATATATCTTAGAGAGCAAAACTCAAGTGAGCTTATAAAAAGTTTAATCTCGGTGATAGGTGAAAATTCGTTTTACGTTTTTGCAATCAAGCGTGGAAATATAAACGAGACAAAAATACAGATTAATCATGAGAATGATTTTCGGAAAATAATTAATAAGTTTGAAGCACTTAAAAAAAGCTTCTATACGTACCAACTGAAAAGCAGTAAAGGTCTTCAAGTTGTGATTAAGGGCATTGACTCATGCGTGGACCCCGACGAAATAAAAACATTTTTAGAAGAAAAAGGCTTCAAAATAAAAAATGTTACAAATATTAAAAATAGGGAAAAAAATCCCCAACCCCTATTTCGAGTGGAGTTAGAGCCCGGCGATGTTAAGCTAAAAAAAAATGAAACGCATCCCATTTACAGTTTAAAATACATCTTGTACAGAAAAATCACGATCGAAGAGCCGCACAAAAGAAATGGACCCGTTCAGTGTTTAAACTGCCAAGAATTTGGTCATACTAGGGCATACTGCCATTTACCCCCTGTTTGCGTCGTATGTGGAGAATTACATAGTACCGTCCGGTGCGACAAGTCCAAAAATGACCCTAATGTAAAAAAATGTAGCAACTGCGGTGGTAATCACACTGCCAACTATAGAGGGTGCCCGGTATATTCGATTGTCAAGCGTTCTGTTGGACAGAAACTTAACCCCCCTCAAACGCAGGCAACTAATCAAGGAAACACGTACGGTGTCCAGATACCACAGCCAAATACTAACAGAACCTCGTACGCTAATGTCTTAAAATCTAATCCTATGCCACTGCAAGGTGATGTACCAAATAATGACGAAATTCCCATTTCTAATTTAACCCGGCTAGAAAAAACCATGGAAACATAAGTGCAAACAGTTAACAATTTCACTAACACAATGGGTAACATGATGCAAGAAATGTTAAGAATGCAATCGATGTTATTGCAAGCTGTACTAAACAAGCCATGAACTGTTTAAAAATTTGCTTTTGGAACGCAAACGGCATCCGCCAACACAAAAATGAACTAGAATACTTCCTTAAAAATAAACAAATTGATGTTATGATGGTTTCTGAAACTCATCTGACCTCAAGAAATACGTTTAAAATCAATGGTTATATATTGTATGATACAAAGGACCCTCGAGACAGAGCTTGTGGAGGTTCTGCCATTTTGATAAAGAACCGAGTAAAACACTACTTAATGAGTGATCATCGTGAAGATTATCTCCAAGCAACAAACATTTGCGTTGAGGAATTAAATCGAAACATAGTAATATCATCATTATACTCCCCACCTAGATTTTCTATATCAGAAAGCCAATATAATAAATATTTCAAATCATTAGGACCCTGCTTCCTGGCTGCTGGCGATTATAACGCTAAACACACTTTCTGGGGGTCACGACTTATTACACCTAAGGTTCGTGTTTTGTTTAACACAATTTTTAAAATGGATCTAAATGTGGTCGCGAGCGGACAACCAACATATTGGCCTACTGATCAGCAAAAAGTTCCAGATGTCATCGATTTTGGAGTGGTTAAAAACATCCCCGCAGAAACGATTTATGTTGAAGCTTCCTTAGAATTATCTTCTGATCACACACCTACAATTCTTACTATATTAAATCCTAATAGAATTGTATCTCCGTCTGATAACTTAGTGACGTCAGCCACTCAAATTAATTGGTTTAAATATAAAAAATATCTCAGTACCCACTGCACTGAAAATATTCCGCTTAGTACACCGGAGAATGTGGATATTTCTATTGTAAATTTTGACAGTTATCTGAAACTAGCTGTTCGACATTCTAGTATAACCCTCAAAAAACCCAAAAATAGTAAAATATATTCTGCAGATGTCGAGCGTCTCTTGACTGAAAAAAGGAGAGCTCGAAGAGAATGGCAACTGCATAGATCCCCTCAACTTAAGAATTTACTAAAAGAGTGCACAAAAAGGCTAAGAAAGTTACTGCAGTCTCAGAAAACGGCTTCCCTGGAAAAATATCTTAAGGAACTTGATGCAACTTCTCAATCAGACTACTCTTTATGGCGTGCAGCTAGAAATCTTAATAGACCAGTTATCACTAAACCACCATTAAGAAACTTAAATGGAAGTTGGGCACGAAATGATGAAGAAAAAGGAAATCTTTTTGTTAATCATTTGAAAAACGTATTTACCCCGCATACATCTCCCGATATTGCAGTCGAGTTGCCACCTGTTGCTGTTAGAGCTGCTGTTCCACTTAGATTTGAGATAAAAGAAATCGAAAAGGCTATTCATGATTTAAACCCCAAGAAAGCCCCTGGGTTTGATAAGATCAGCAACAAAATGCTTTTAGAGCTACCCAGCATAGCAAAGAAAATTACTCTCTTGATTTTTAATGCTATTTTACGCCTTGAATACTACCCACAAGAATGGAAAGTATCCTTAGTTACAATGATACCAAAGCCAGGGAAGGATCCTACAAAAGTTGAGTCATATAGACCTATAAGCTTATTGTCTAATATATCAAAGCTGTTTGAAAAGCTGTTAGTGTCAAAATTAGCCCCAATTTTAAATGTAAATAGATGTATTCCTAACCATCAATTCGGCTTTAGAAGAGAACATAGCACAATTGAACAAACCCATCGTATAGTAAACGCCATAAGAAAAGCCTTTGAAGAAAAAAAATATTGTTCCGCCCTCTTTATCGATGTTTCTCAAGCTTTTGATAAAGTCTGGCATGAAGGGTTATTACATAAATTGAAGTTAAACTTACCAGTAAACACACACAAGCTGTTAGAAAACTACTTAATCGGTCGAAGGTTTATAATTAAAGAAGGTGATTTTATAAGTTCTCCTCAGCCAATTGACGCTGGAGTCCCTCAGGGAAGCATCATGGGCCCACTTTTATACTTAATATATACCTCAGACATGCCAACAAATAACCACACCCTAACTTCAACATTTGCTGATGATACAGCTTTTTTAAGCGTACACGAAAACTGTCATGAAGCATCTCGCTACTTGCAGAATCATATATTTGAATTGGAAAAGTGGTTAAAACAATGGAGGATAAAGGTCAATGAGCAAAAATGCGTACATATAACATTCACCTTGCGTCGGGAGTCATGTCCCCCTATTAAAATCAATAATCAATTAGTGCCCCAACAATCGCATGTTAAATATCTTGGTATTCATCTAGATCGGCGCTTAACATGGAAATGCCATATAGAAGCAAAACTAACACAAATGAAACTAAAAGCAATTCAAATTAATTGGCTTATTGGAAGAAATTCTGTTCTTAGCCTCGATTGCAAACTCCTACTCTACAACTCTATATTAAAGCCAATCTGGTGCTACGGTATTCAGCTATGGGGCACTGCCTCGGCCTCAAATATCGAAAAAATTCAAAGGCGCCAAAATAAACTCCTTCGAATAATCACAGTCGCTCCCTGGTATGTTAAAAACTCTAATATTCACAAGGATCTCAATGTGCCATTAGTAAAAACTATTATTACGAAGTACGCAGCAAAATATTTAAAAAGGCTTGAGTCGCACCCAAATCCACTAGCTCGAAATATTTTAAATGACAGCGGCCACTCTAGATTAAGGAGAAGAGATACTGCAGGACTCATCCGACGAGAAGACCGCTAAAAATCTACATATGTGAATAGAAACCGTGAAGAGAAAAATTTTCGTCTAGCATTGGCAGGACAAAAATAAAGTATTAGTATATTTGCGGTATATACGGTTTTCCAAAGATTAACAAATAAATTTACTTCGAAGCAATAACTTCTAACGTTTCGTTGCAGTTGCGTTTCACCGTCTGTTTTGGGCCTAATATATGTTTCCAGGGAGGCCGTTTTCTGAGACTGCAGTAACTTTCTTAGCTTTTTTGTGCACTCTTTTGATAAATTCTCAAGTTGAGGGGATCTGTGCAATTGCCACTCTCTTCGAACTCTCTTTTTTTCAGTCAAGAGATGCTCGACAGCTGAAAAATATACATATTTTATTATTTTTGATTTTTTTGGGCGTTATGCTGGAATGTTGAGCAGCTAGTTTAAGATAACTGGCAAAACTTACAATAAAAAGATCCACATTCTCCGGTCTACAAATCGGAATATTTTCAGTGCAGTAAGTACTAAAATTTTTTTTATATTTTAACCAATTTATTTGCGCGGCTGAAGTCAATTGATTTTAAACGGATTTCTTGAGGTCAAATTAGTTTCAGACACCATCATAACATCAATTTGTGTATTTTTTGACAGTTCATGGCTTTTTAAGTACAGTAAAGCCCCCTGGAGACTATCAAATAAACAAATCAATCACATAGTTGTGTGGGTGCAGTCATTATTTTTCGGCTACACATACGCGTTGTCGGCAATGCTTGATGAAAATCCAAAAGTTTTCTTATTTTTACTTGATGGCTGATTGTGATTGCCCTGCAGATATCGAGACTAGTCCATACATGCGTGTAAAGAGTAGTCCATAAAGGAGTAGGAGTACTCCAAAACTACTCCAATTATATGATAAAAATGTGGTCTATTTAACATTACGATGTCCTAGGAGTGGACCATATAACCCACCGAAGTAGTCCCTAAACTACTCCATGGAGTACTCAAGTGGGTTAGTTTCAAAAGTACTCCATGTTACTACTTTTTCACTAATCGCCTTTTATGGCGTGCACTGTAATCCATTATTGCTATTATTATATATATTTACTTGGTATTTTTAATTTTTTTTTTTCACAAATCTTAAAAAACTTTCCTGTTTCACTTTTAAATAAACAATTAATAATGGACAACATCAGGGCTACCAATATGTAATACTGTAAACTATAGTACAGTATACCTATACATCATGCAGTTGGCAGCACTGCATGTTAATTTGTATAATATGTTCCATACTACAGTACATTGGACCATGTTGTAAGTAGTCCATTTAAGCCACAATGGACCCTACAGATAATATTGGACTACATATTATCTGTAGGGTGACAAAATAATTTTATTTTCTTTGTGTTTGTTGTCATGAAGAAACTGAGAAAAAATGTTTTTTTTTATCTAAATACAAATGTTGATTGACGCGTTTTTTTGTACGCCTCCGAAAAAGCCTTAAATAAACGACACTAGCACATACATATGAACTGATTGATGGGTTTATTTGATAGTCTCCAGCGCCTTAACATCGTTTGCATTCTCAACATTTCCTGCATCATGTAACCCATTGTATTGATAAAATTGTTTACTGTTTGCACTTATGTTTCCATAGTTTTTTCTAGTCGACTTAAATTAGAAATTTCATCATTATTTGGTAAAGCCCCTTGCATTGCCATATGGTTCGATTTTAAGACTTTAGCGTAGGAGGTTCTGTTATTACTAGACTGCGGTTCCTGAATGTCATTCGTGTTTTCTAGATTTTTTACCAAAATTTGAGAGGGATTAGGTTTCGGTCCAAACCAAACGCTTGACGATAGAGTATCTATAGTTGGCAGTGTGATAACACAGTTGCTACATTTTTTCACGTCGGGGTCGTTTTTAGACTTATTGCAATGAAGTGTACCATGTAATTCTCCACATATGAAGGAAACAGGGGGTGAATAGCAGTATGACATAGTACGACAAAATTCTTGGCATTTTAAACAATGCCCGGGACCATTTTTTTTTTGTGAGTGATTCTTCTGTACAAAATATATTTCAAACTGTAAATGGGATGCGTTTCGTTTTGTAAACTTAACGTCGCCGGGTTCTAACTCCAGTCGAAAATGTGGTTGGGTTACATTTTTTTTATTTTGAAGCCCTTCTCTTCTAAAAACGTTTTTATATCGTCTGGGTCTTCGCCACAGAGTAATGTACAGAGTTGCCACGAGACGGAAGATATTGCGTTTTTTATGTTTCTTTCTACAAAAGCTGCCCTTTTTGCAATTCTCTTTGCAACATATTTTGTTGTAAAAATTAACTTTTAAGTTAACCACAAGACGAGTATAAATATTTAAGTTAGGAAATAACATTCTTAAACAAACCAATATTGCTATAAGCATTTTTTTTTTGCACAAAACTAAACGTTTGTTGAACTAATGCTTTTGTATAACGAGGTATGTGTTTTCTTGTTTTTGATTTGATCACGCCATTTTTGTTGATTGTATCGGCCTGTTTTTACACATTACTACTTTACTACCAAACTGTATTCTTCTTCGTAAGCTGCCTTCGCGGTGGTTTTGGGCCTTTTTGCAACGTCACTTTTTTCAGCTATGGATAGTACTGTTGTCCACGCATGAGTCAATGCCCTTAATCACCACCTGAACCCTTTTACTGTTCTTCAGTTGGTTCGCACAGAAAAAAATATAAATTTTAAATTAACATGGCATACCATAGTAAATTTCTGCAAAAGAATGGACTTAATTTAAAATTATAATTGTTTCATATTGATTTTAAATTAAAAATGTTAAAATAACATTGTTCAATACTGAATCAATAAAACACTGTTCTACTTGTTTTGTATAGAAACAACAACCATAATACAAGAAGAAAAACATATATTTTTTTATTTCCATGTTTAAATAAATTTCCGTATTCTTTTTGTTCAAATTATTTAGTTAAATACATCAAATTTTCAAAGTAGAATGATGACGATAATAATATCATGCTATTCTGCTGGTGACTTTGAATTGTGTGCTTCTGTAAACAAAGGGGTGTACAAAAAAGTGAAACCTGGTTCCGTGGGTAAGTGTTTATAATGATTCTAAAATAATTACATATTTTGCCTCTGAAGCTTCTTCGCACTGTTATTTCACACACAAACCAATTTGATTCTACATGAAATTCACGTTGTTTCAACTTGAAATAACTTTCATTCAACGTGATTCGGGGTGTAATTTAAATTTAAATGTCATTTTGCTCTTACTTTAAGGGAATATTAAATTACCATGAAATATAGTTATTTTAAAAGAATAAAATGTTGTTCTCAAGTTATTGTAAAATTAACATGAAGTAACTATGAAGCAAAATCACTACCGAAAAATGTTAAAACAACATTGTTTTTGAAGATTTCATTGATTTTTTTCTGTTTGTATGTATACAAGTTTTTATAAAGAGCTTCAAATTAAGTAATTATTTTGCAAATAGATATTGGGAATTATTTCTTTTCATAAGCAACTTTATTATAATTAACATTTTCATTTTTTGAATTTATTCTATGAGTTAAATTTCAGGTTTGTATTTTATAAAGCTTTTTGTAATAGTTCTATTCCTTAAGAGAATAGCTTGTAATAGCATAACTGCCTTGTAAATATTGGTATGTATTGATAAAAAAATAGTAACTATGCGATAACAAAATTTTGTGCTGGTAGGTAGTAGAGGTCTGCTTTGAATAATTCGCTTGTTTGCCTTTACTCAAAGTGCACAACATTTATTCAAATAAAAAACAATCAAAGAGATAAGGAGAGAGTAAACCATATACAAAAATAAGAGAGAATGAATTGATTAAAAAACTTGTTTACTGTAAATGAATTTGAGATTTATTCATAAATAAGAAAATATTGCAATGACCCGTTATAGAGAACAAATTTACAGAAAACATTCAAATAATTTTTGAATTAATGAATGTGTGAATATATATTTGAATACATTGACATAATAGCTGTGTGAGCTAGAGGTAAGTTAAGAATTTAATCTATATTTTCTTGCTTTTAAAGCAAAATGAATTTATAAATTTATTATTATGTACTTATTATTTTTTAATTCCTAGTAACAAGTACAAAAATTTCTGTGAAAATTAGAGTTCAAAACATATGTATTTAATGTGTAAGAAAATGAATTTAAAATATAAAACCAAAAATTTATTTAATGTGTAAAAAAATTTTTTTTTAAATTAACAAAAATGTATTTAAGTAATAATTCATGAAAAAAATCTAATTTTATTTTTATTTCGGCTTCTTTTATTTATAAGAGTTTAGCTTAACTACCATTATCCACCTAACACATACATAGTGTTTGTACAGAAAAAAATTCAAATAAGAAGTAAAAATTCAAATAATTTTACATTCACAATATATTTGAATATTCAATTTATTTTACTTGAGTTGACTGAATTGAATGAGTAAGTAAATTGCTTCTCTTCAGTTGAATTTGTTTGTGTTAGTTTTGACTTTGGTTATTCTCTCATTTATTTTGTTATCATTGGGTGATCAACAGAGCGAATTTAAAACATGCGTGGTGGAAAACTCACTGTAGTTAAAAAACAAATGAGTGCGTTGAAATTGCTTTTTATTCATTCTTGCAGACCTCTAGTAGGTAGGTCATATATAATCCCCTTCTCTTAAATCACTTTAAGACGAAAAAAATCTCAAATAGATGTAATTACCTCGATAATATTCTACGTTAAGAATTCTTATGTTATTAGCCTTGAACTCATAACATAATTTTATTTTAATAGGTCCATAATTGCATATGGGTCCTAACAAGGGAACACTCTTACAAATTTGTCTGTTAATAAAGTGATGTAGGGTTTAAAATGTTCGGAATGGAGCGACTATGAACTTTTTAATTTGTTCGTTTTTGCAAGAATTTTTGTTTGTAATTAAACGTTAATTAGATTTCAGGTGTAATTTCATATAAATTGGGTAATTTTGCCTCATCTCAAGTGTAGTTTTGTATTTTGCTGGTGGTAACACTGATGCTAATATAGAGTTCAGGCCCAACTATAATATGCTTAAGTTGGCTTAAGCAATTGTGCGAATACATGTTAATCACATGCGGCAAGCCATATTGAACTTAAGGAAACTTTGTGTTTAATTTTATGAAACTGTCATTTGCTTAAACAAAGTGCGCAACTGATCTCACTTTCTGTACGGAATCAAATGTTTTTGATTTTGTTTATTAAATGAATTTGAGAGGCTTTTTGTTAATTTTTGACAGCAGCTTAAGCAATTAATGCAGTATTGTAAATGTAAATACTTTAACTAAATTAATAAGTCTAACAAGGTTTACAAGGGACTTTACTTTTAAAGGGTGAAAACCGCTAATTAATTTGTATCGCCATTAAAAATATTTGCTTTTCTGATGCACCACAGCGATGCATTTACGAACATGCCCCATATCTGGCATTTTTCAATAAACACTCATTTGCATTCTAAATAAGTTTCGCAATTTTATAGAAATGTATGCTCGGCATACATGCTAGTGTTTTTGTTTTTTATTATAGTTTTTATCCGATATTAGCCGATTATGGCTTAAGTTAACTTCAGGCATTTAGGCTATGCGATGATGAATCAGTCAGTCAGTAACGTTACATTTTTTTATACATACATAGATAGATAGATGGAGAAAAATGTTTGAAAAAAGTAACAAAATTAAGTACAATTTTCACCCCTTAAACGTTCGAATTTCGAGAAAGTACCAAATTTGTATTGTTATGTAAGTTTCGAATGTGATAAAACCTTTTTTTCTGTTTATCGATTTAAAAGATAGATGGGGCGACCAAAAGTACCAACAGGTTTTACCCGTTTACTCTCTCAAAGGACCGAGATTCAAAAAAGCACCAGACACCCAACCGCTTATTTTTCTAAATAACAACGATAAATAATACACTTTTATACTCTTCACCGAAGGTAAAAAGGTTTATATATATCTTTGTCATTCCGTTTGTAATTTTTACAATATTGGTCTCAGACCCTATAAAGTGTATACATTGTGGCTCCTTATGAGGGAAGTTCAAATCTGGTTGTCCGTCTGTCTGTTGAAATAAGTTTTCCAAAAACCCCAGATATGATGGGGACTTGGTTGGTATATATTTATGTCAGAAATACTCATTATAATTTTGCTATTGAAATTCAGCCAGATCGGTCCATAAATGGCAGAGATATAAGCAACAAGCCACGACAACCTCAAATTGTTGTTGTTTTTTTTTTCTTCTTTTTTTCTGTATATCTGGTGAACGGCAAGAGCCAGGGCTTTCAAATTTTCAAAAACAAACATCTTGGTTATCAATGCACCAACTAAAAAATGGGCGGGATTGGAGAAGTGGGTGTGGCACTTCCCATACAAAGACATTAAACATTTCTGTATATCTGGAGAACGAAGCGAGCTAAAGTTCCCAAATTAGTTAAAAACATATCGGTTATCAATACACAGCATCCCACAAAATATGGCCGGGATTGGAATAGTAGGAGTGGTACCTCCCGTACAAAGACATTATTGAAAATACTCAAGAAAACATCAAAATTTAAAATAAAATAAAATTTAAATTTTAGGGCTCTAGTATGACCTATGGACACGTTTTATATATCAAAATATCGGAATATTTTTAGCAGAATATATTTCTCGAAAAGTCTGATGTTTTTCCAGAAATGGAAGAATTATGCCCAAAATAATATTTTTTTTTAACATACCAATTTTCGGGAACCATAGATCTTCTCGAGTCCAAGTTTTATAATCTAAGTAAACGGTAAATTTCTTCCTAAAGACGTCGGTATATAAGTTTTCCAATCTCCAAAAATGAGCTAAAAAGCATCAACATTTTTATAAAAATGTTTAAAATTTTAGAGCTGTTATATGACCTATGGATATATTAAAAGATCGGAAATCTTTAGTAGAACATTTTTGCTGAAACCCGTATTTCTTTCCAAGTCCAAATTTTATTTCCAAGGTAAATTTCTGCCTAAAGACGTCGGTATATAAATCAACCAAAATACGGAAATCCCAATATTAACTCTCTTTTTTATATAATTAAGTTGTTGTATTTGTTTTATTATTCAGTTTGTATATATATATATATGCATATATATATATATATATATATATATATATATATATATATATGGGCATTTCCTGGGGTCACGAACGTACGTTCGTACGCTTTTGATGTACAAATAATATGGAAAACAAAACTTTTTCCTAACATTTTTTTTGCAATTCGATAGCATTTTGGTAGCTCTATGTTTAGTGCAAAAGATGGATTTAATCGAGTTTAAGTTTTCATAACGATAGTTATAAACATGTGGTCACGAACGTACGCAAAATAGAAGTCAACTTTGGCTGACAGTAGTGAAATGTAAAAATATGCGAAATGGAACGGAATATTCAAACGTGATTAATTTATTTTAAAAGTGTATTAACGTAGGTCTCTATCAAGTATTTACACAATAAAATATCACTATTGATTTTTGTTTAATTACCGGCCGCGAACGTACGGGTCGCGAACGTACGATTTTTCCATATGTTTTAACGGTTAATTAACCGTTAATCGAACTTTTTATCTTCTCCTTACACTTTTCTCTTCTAAATTGATTGTAATAGAGAGATTTTAAAGAAACAGTGCAAACATAACGAATTTTTTTGCATTTAAAATAATAAAATACAAAAATGTCTTTAGAAGTAGCTTAAAACGAAAATATTAAATTTTGCAGTTTCCAGCCCAATTTCCTCAAGTAAAACAGCTAAGATATCATAGAATATCATATATAGCATTCTATTATAAAAACATAGACTTTTTTTATAATCATAAACAATAAAACACGATGATTATCAACATTTTATTTTTCCATCCTGGTTGACCATTCGGAGGAAATGCCCATATATATTAGAGCGACTCAAAAAAAAAGTGATTTTGTTACCCCTCTGATAAAGGTTGATATGTTTTATGATGATTCCCAAAATATTTTGGTTCTTGCGTTGACCATCCGTGAGCTGGACCGTTTTTAAAAAAGGGGTTTTTCAGTTTTTCGAATTTTTTTGTACTTTGCTCCAAGACAACATAAATAAAATTTGGTATCATCGAAAAGAGTTTTTGAAGCAGCATTCAATGGTATATAAAACTTGACCACTTCCGACCTACTTAAATAATGTTTTAAAATAATGTTAGTTTCATTTTTTTTGTAATTATTCACGCGATATTTTTTATCTTTTTTCATATATAGCCAATATATCAAATATTTTCACTTATATAAGATTCGGCACAGCGGAATATAGCACTCTTTATTGTTTTATCTCTTTTAGTTCTGGAGATATAATGTTACTGAATTTACACATTTTTTGACCTTTTTTGTCCCCAAAACTTCGAATTTCAAAAAATTTCCACATATCGAGGTTTTAGCATCAGGCGTTTAGGCTGTGCGATGATGAATCAGTCAGTCCGTAACGTTACAATTTTATATGTATATGGGGGATTTCATGTCAAGTCATCTCATTTTTCGTCAAATGACAGAACAATGAGAGAACGAACGAGCGAACGAGACTTGTGTACCCCTTTTAATTCCTCTCTCTCCCCTCACGCCTATAAGGTAAGAATCGCAACGACAAAAATCGCATAATGTAAATGGGCACTATATTGGTTTAATTTTAATTCTAGTTCAGAAAAAGTTGAACTGAGATGCCACTTTTAACCATTTGTACATAAAAATAAATTGAGCTGCCACATCATATAGTGTAAACCAATAGTTTTTTTCAGGGCTGTGGAGTCGGAGTCGGAGTTGAAGAGTCGGAGTTGAGGTTTTTGTACCGGAGTCGGAGTCGCAGTACCCAAAAAAACGCGCGACTCCGACTCCAAAATTTTTCGGCATAAAAAATTAAAAAAAAATTCTAATATTTTCCAATATAAAAATTCTTCGAAATTGGCGATGCAATATTTTGCAGATCAATATGAATAAGTAGATTTTAATTTATTTTATGAGAAATAGTTGATTCATGTACTTTACTATTTAAGTATATTTAGGTCCGGGAAAAGGTCTAAATTACATTAGCAAAACTTATACTCAGTTATTGATCTAGTTGAAAAAGATGTGTGATTTTTTAAATAATTTACTCATGCTAAAAAATGTCAATGACAGGAATCGCCAATAATTTTAATATCAGAATTTTTTAACCATCAACGCAGAAATATTTTCAACATTGTACAGAATAAGTGTTGCTATAGCGCATAAATACTAGTATGTATTAGAAAAATTGTGACGTAAAATTATTTCTCTTTTATTTATTTATTTATTTAGAAAAAAATATTTTGTATATAAATATACAAAATATATACAAAAAAAAAAGCGCAGGGTAACTAGACCATATTGCGCGTTCTATTTTTACTTTTAAAGCTAAATATTAGTTAATACAAAAACATTGAGAGAAACAAAAGAAAATATAAAAAGTTCACAATACAATTAAATACAAAAGATTAAAGGATATGATGTACATGAATAGTTAAAATAAAAAAAAAAAAAAAAAAAAAAATTCATTAAAATAGTTCAAAATAAAAAAGTTCGTTAAACTTCGTTAAAATTAAAAAAGATACTGGTCCTAATATTTTAAATATTAGATATATTATGTTTAGCTAAAGATCTTAAAATATTTGCAGTTCGACAAGGTTTGGAGCAATCCAAAATGCTCCCAAGTGGTTCAGATAATCCAGATTTCGGACATTGTTCAAAAATATGGGTTAAACTCAACATCACTCCACATAAATTGCACAGTGGTGGATCAGAACCATCGAAATAATGACGTGAATTGAATAAACATTTTCCTACTCTAACACGAGCAAGTATAATACATTGAAATCTCGAATAACTATCATGATATCTAGGTCTAGAAAATTCCGGATTATGCCGTCTTAAGAAACAATCACAATTATACCATTCATCTTTCAGAGTATTCAAATAAATGTTCTTAAAAATGCTGATAATGACAAACTTGAAACATGGCATTTCCATGATTAAAGGCAAAGTGTTAGCCTCCTTAGCTGATTTATCTGCTTGTTCATTCCCAATTATACCTAGATGTGACGGAATCCATATAATAAGCAGAGGACGATGTATATTGGAATTCTTAACAATACTAGCGTAAGGCTGTCCGTGCAAATTACAGTCCTTTGCTTAATTTCAATAGCATGATCAATTGCTGCAACAATTGCAGCAAGTTCAGCAGCAAAAATTCCAGAGTAAGGAGGTAATTGGCTCTGTTTTACCACCACCCAGTTAGAACTGGGTTGATGTTGAACCACTGAATAGGAGGTTATTCCATTTTGATATGAGCCGTCTGTATATAGTTCGACATCAGCAGAAAACAAAAAAATCTTCTCAGCAGCCATTTGTTTAAAGACTTCCGGACTAGTGCCTGACTTAACATGTGTAGATAGACTAAAATCAAATTTGATCATATGATTTTCCTCTTTGTTTATGGTCGGTTTAGAGGGTATTGGTATCTGAAATTTTCTTAACAAAAAGAAGATATGATGCAAAGCACAAATACACTTTTCATTATTAGATGTAATTATTCGCCAAAAAGCTTCGTGTAGGCCATCATTTGGATCTGTAATAGATCTTGCTACCATGTTAACCGATCTTTTGTAAAGTAATGTAGAAAAATCAGGTGCTCTCGTTTCAATTCTTAGAGAAGGCAACGGTGTAACCCTTAAAAGGCCAGAGGCCGTCCTAACAATTATTTAATGCCGCATTTATTTTATTTATGTTTGACTTGGAAGTCCATCCATACACCGGTATTCCATGCTGAATTAAACCATGAGCCAAAGATTTACAAATATCTATAGCAATTTCAACATGAGGTCCTTTTTTCTTAGAACATATTAATTTTAGAATATTATTGATTTTGGCCAGTTTACCAATCAAATACCTAATGTGACTGTTCCATAACAGGTTTTTAGAAAATATGATACCAAGAATTTTCATCTCATTTTTACTTTGCAGCAAAAATTTACCAAAATGTACACCGGTTAGGCAGCAATTTCTTCGCCGACAAATATGTAATAATTCCGATTTATTAACTGGTATAACTGCTCCACGTGAAGATGCCCAGTTTTGAATAATGTTGTTGGCAGCACCCAAGTTATTAGAAACCATATCATGATCGCCCGATGTTAAAGTAAATATATTATCTGCATATATTCCGACAAAATCTATTCCCGGTATATTATTAAGAGACCTGGATAATGAATTCACATAGACAGTAAATAAAATTACTGACAGCGGAGATCCCTGTGGCACACCATTATCAAGATAATAAGGTGTTGACAGATAGCCATCAATTTTGACAATAATCCGACGGTTGGACAAAAATGAATGAAGAAGCCTAATGACTGAAACTGATATGCCCCAAGCACACAAATCATCAAGAATAAAAGTAGAAATAACTCTATCAAAAGCTTTTTCAATGTCCTCTGACAACAATAGACTGTGTTTTCTTCTCGCTAAATTCTGACGAAGTTTATACTCAAGTTGATGAACCAATGAGTGAACACCTCGTTTGGGCAGAAAAGCATGTTGTAATGGAGAAATTTTATCTCCAATATTTTTCCAAAGTCTCACAGCAATTATTTTTTCCAATATTTTTGATAAAACGGGAATTAACGATATTGGCCGATAGCCCTCTGTACTATTAGGATTTTTTCCCGGTTTCGGTATAGGTGATAACAGAGCAATCTTCCAATCGTGTGGATAAATTCCACTTTTCAAAATGTTATTGTAAAGTTCAATAATCCGGAGCTTTAAAGAGACTGGTGTATTTTTTACCATTAAATAAGTAATCCTATCAAAAGACGGTGTTGTCCCGTTGACCATACTGAGCGCTTTGCAGAGTTCATCTAACGTAATAACTTCCGAAAGTAGAGTATTTTGAAAGTATAGGCGATCTTCAATATTTTCAATGTATGTATGTTTCCTTAATATAGTGTTATCATCAAAATTGTTATCAGATCCGATTGAACACCAAACCTGAGCAAATTTGTTTCCAATATCAACTGGATTAGAAATAACAATACTGCCGTCGGTTAAGCTTGAAAAATTATTTTTTCTTTCTGCTCTAATGCCTCTTATCCTAGACCACAGCGTTCTTAGATCCAACATAGGGTTAAGTGAGTTTAAAAAGTTACTCCATGTTAATCGCTTTGCAATTTTGGATTCCCGTTTAACCATTGCACACATTTTCCTAAATTTAATAGAATTTTCAAGGCTTCTATGTCTTTTAAATAGGTTAAATGCATTATTTTTCTCTTTGATTAATTTTGCAATAGATGAATTAAACCAAGCAGGGGAGTTGTTTGATCCAGGCTTCTTGCTTTGAGGTATTGTTTCGTTTGCTGATTTTCGAATAATCCTTTTAATTTGAGCAGCTTCCCTATTGATATTTAATGATTCGGGGTATTCTGTTATAACATTATCCACCTTGTTTTTAAACAGAGCCCAATCTGCCTTATTGTCCATAAACCTTGGGTGAAAAAGTTTTTTGTAAGTTTGCTTATTATTGCTTATCTTTATTGGAAAATGGTCCCCAACTTCAGGAGTGCTTAAAGTTTTCCAAAAAAGTAACGGAGCTAGATCGGAACTTGCCATAGACACATCCACAGCAGTAAATGTGTGTCGTGTATTAAGTAAAGTGGGTGAACCATCATTAAGTATTACAAAACCCAAGTCATCTGCAAATTCTTCCCAGAGAGCACCACTAGTTGATAAGCTTCGTGAACCCCAAATGGGATTCTGAGAATTGAAATCACCAACAAGTAAATGGTGGTCACCACCAAAGTTACTAATTGCATTGATCATGTTAGTCGTCAATATTATATGGCATTCCTTATATACATTTGTAATGTGTAAGTTAGTGCTACCTTTAATAGTAATCGTTTGGAAAAGGAGATCACCAGTCGATTTGATGTGTTGGGTGACATAAAAGTTATTTTGTACTAAAAAAGCAACTCCCGATTTCGCATAATCATGCCCCTTATTGTGATGGAATATGTTGTAGCCCGGTAAATGTAAATATTTTAGATTCCTTGGAATAATATGGGTTTCTTGAAGTGCGATAATTGTAGGTTTGTGCTTAGATACTAAATTTTCCAAAGCGTATTTATGAGTTATAAAACCCTGGATGTTCCACTGAAGCACTGTAATGTTTAGACCAATATCCATTTTGAAGGCTGATTACATCAATTATTCACTACTTCTCTTTTTATGGTTGTTTTTATGTAATGTTCTTTTAAAAGTTTCTGGTGTTATTAATACGTTTAAATCAGTAAATTTTTGAAATATACTACTACAAGGCGTTGAAGTTTCAACACCTTCAGTGCCATTATTTGGCGATTCTAATAAGTTACCAGGTAACATAGTACCAAAATTATCATCATCCATCGGACTTATTTCATCTAAAGTTTTATTGCTGGCGACGACATCATCATTAATGTCAATTTGCTCCTCCGCAAATTTTAAGGAAGACCGTGAATGAGATGGCACATTAAAATCAGATATTTGAAAATCATCATCATCATTTGTTGTTTTATATGCTTTTGTTTTACATTCGTCAAAAGTTGTTATCTTGTTGTTGTTGTTGGCTGTAAGTTTTGTACTGGAATTTGTGGAATTTTTAATGTCGATGATATTTATGTTGTTGGAAGTTGAGGAATTTGTAGTTTCAATGTTTTTGTTGGAGTTAGAGGGTTTTTGTGGTTTTGAAGTAACATTGTTGTTATTGTTTTTCATAGAATATGATAAATTTTTTTCTTTGAAGTTGTTGTTATTTTCATTTAATGAGATGGTACAATAGCTGTTATTATTCAAGGTTGGAGTTTCTGATGTTCTTGTTGTAGTATCAATTGTATTTGTTGTTGCTACTGGTTGCTTATTACGCAATATTTCAGAAAAAGTTGGTGTCGTTTTATTAAAAGGTTTAAGGTTATGTATTGCTGGGTTATCGTTATATATTGACCATGCCTCACGTATGGTACATCTTTTGTCAGATTTAATTTTATTAACGGATTTATGTTTTAAAAAGGAAGGACAGGATGAATCAAATGATGTGTGCGTTTCATTGTTGCAATTCACACAGAACTTTCTAGTACATGGATCATGTGGGGGGGAAAAGCCGCAAACTCTACACAATTCAATATTTTTACACCTTTTCTTCGTGTGCCCTAAGCGCTGACAATTTACACATCTCATTGGGTTGGATACATAATCTTCTATCTTTACTCTCTCCCATCCAAGCTTTAGAATTTCTGGTCGGCGTATCAAATTAAAAGTAATTATTGCAGCTCCCGTTGGAACAAAGATGTCACCTTCTTTTTTTGATAATTTACGAATTTCAATTACTTTCTGATCCTCAAGTGATTTTAAAAGATCTTCTTCTGAAATGTCAATGATTTTTCTTGAAAAAATTCGTCCCTGGGAAGAATTCAATCCTTTGTGCATAGTTATTGTAACAGGTACCATATCTATATATTTAGCTTTAAGGAACTTTTTGGCTGATTTCATATCCACTGTTTTTATCATTAAGTCCCCGCTTCTCATTTCAGTAATATCTAAATATTCACGCGAAATAAAGTTTAAGCCTTTTTCTATCTGAAAAACATTGTAAGAGGCTAAAGGTTTGGTTTCGGTGTTGTCCGACTGAGGAAAAGCTGAGGCTACCAAATATCTTGGTATATGGTCATCATTAGGAGTAATATCAGGTAGAGGTATAAAATCCTCTACTCTTATTCTTTTAGAATTCAAGGGTTTTGACTTCCGATACGAGGGATCAAGATCCCTAAACCGATTATGGTTGGGGGGTCAACCCCGTTCATTTCGGAATCTAAAGTTCTTTTCACTTCTTAAAAGTTCTTCAATTAATTTGCCCAAAAAAAAAAAAAAAAAAACAAAATAAAAATTCACAAATGAATTCCAATAGACTTCCAATAATCTCTTACACTCAACCACTTATTCTACCGAACACACTCGATAAGAAAAAACCGATGTTAACGCGGCAAGTGCCAGGCAAAGACTGATTTCTCTTTTATGTAGAAACGTCTTTATCGGCCTGCCTTTAATTCCTACCATAACACTCATGTTTTTCTTATGCACATTACGCGGGGATTCCCATAATTCGTTTAATAAAGATGTTTCTACACAAAAGAGAAATAATTTTACGTCTCATTCATTTCGCATCACGGTTAGAATAGGAGTCGGAGTCGCACTTAAAAAATTTCAGCGTTTGGAGTCGGAGTCGGAGTTAGTATTTTTTTCGGACGACTCCACAGCCCTGGTTTTTTTGCTAAGTAGTTAATTTAAAAAATTTCAATTAAAAATAATAAAATCACTTTTCTTTTCTCGTCCATTTCTCTTAACACACTTTTATAAAACAATTCAAAAAAGGTAGGGGTGAGTTCCAAAACATCAAAACACATTGAAGTAATGCGGTTTTAATACTGTTTCGATACGAAATAACGTGCTGTTTTATTAGTTTGTAAAAAAGAGATGTCAACATAGCATTAAGTTTGCTTTGTTTGCGCATCGATAACTGTTATTATACATGAAGTCTCAATTTACACGTTTCATCTTTTTATGCTCTACTTTTTCTTTTAAATTCCCTTTTGAAGATGCCATTACGTTCACACGCAGCAACCGGTTTCAACTTTTTTTGCTTCAAAACAAGAACACTTTTATTCAAAGCGAACCAAAGAGAGAAAAAAGAAAAACATTTACATGCAGCCATTGTTGTGCATATACCTACGAATGAGAACACAAAGCGTACTGCCCAAGTACAGGCATCTCCGTACAAACCCCTTTTCTTCTTGCTTCCCTCTCCTTAAAACACAAGAGTTGAGCATCAAAAGATGAAACGTGTGAATGTAGACTTACTGACGTATAAAATTGTCCACGTGTAAATGGTTGCGTTTAGGGATGCATGACTTTGTTCGGTTGCATTGCAAATGACGTTTTGGAATTAACCCTAGTTTGCTAGAATATTGTTCAAAACGCATTTGTGAATCCAGCTTTAAGCAACTTACCTCGTTTTCCATTAAATGAGCTAAAGATTCCTGTAATGATTTCCTTTGTGTATCTAAATTATCTGCTCTAGTCTTTTGTTTTTGATGATATTCTTGCAGCATATCTTTTTGGTGTCTTAAAGTAGAACTTTCTTTTTCTAATTCCTCACAACGAAGTTTGGTCTAGTTTAAAAATTAATCAAATTACATTATAGTAGTTTACTTAAACACTCAGGCAACTTACCTTTTCATATAAATGTTCGGACTTTGCATATTTATCACGTAATTTATGTAATTCGTTTATAGCCAATTCTTCAGATTTTTTACAAGCATATGCTTTTATTTCCAATTCTTCTACTTTTTGCTTATACTGATTACAAGATTCATTGGTTTTTCTTAAAAAAATTTGAATTATGGATTTTTAAATGCTGAAATGAAATGTTTATAAATGATAACATTAGCTACCTTGAACAAGATGAGATCTCTTGCTCTAACTTTTCTGTCTTCTCTTGAAATTTACTAGCTAAACTGACCGCCTGCGCTAATTCCCTCTGAAGTGCTTCCAAGTTATCAGTGCACTTTTTTCGCTGCTGTTCTGATTCTAGAAGATTGTTACGTATTTGAAGTAATTCCTGATTTAAACTTAAACGAATAACGAACAAAAGTATTTTTATAGTAATTTTTAAAAAATTTTAGGCTTAAATCTAGTTTACCGACGCAGCTCTAAATAAAAAAAAAGTACGGATGATAGAAAATTGAAATATAAAAATAAAATAAATGGACGTTTAAAAAATAAAATAAACTGACGTTTAAAGTTTTCATAAAAATATGCGATTTTCCACAACATTTCCAAACGTATACGTCTAATATTGGTATAGTTTCAAAGCCTTTCACTAGATCTTTCTGGACATATAGAATTTATTTGATTATTTTTAGTTATTTATACTTGCGCCCGGGCGAAGGCCGACTATGCAAGGAAGCTTTAGTACGCGAAGCCGGTGTATGTCATACCATAGAGAAGTAGATTCTTGCGTCCGGCCAAAGGCTGGCTATGCAGAGCTTTTTTGCGATGCTGGTGTTTATTATTTTATAAAATTTGTATTACGCTTTTATTTAAATGAGCTACATTCTTTCCTAGTGCACTTCCGTAACATTTCGACATAAAATGAAAAAAAAAACTGTAATGTAAGCTAGTTTAAAACTTTGAAATAAATTTTGTATATTTAGAAAAATCAAGAGCTTTAAAATGATACCCTATTAGCCATATACGTTTAAAATTGTAGTGGATAATCGCATATTTATATGAAAAATTTAAACGTCCTTAACTTGAAAACTACTAAGAATTTGCGCCAATTTTTTAAATTTATTTTTCTACTTATTTTTCCATTTTCTATCACCCTAGTTACTTTTTTATTTTGAGCTGCGTCCGTAAACTAGATTTGTTCCATTGTTTACTAGCAAAAAACTAATGGAAAGCATGCAGATATACGAAATTAAAAAATACTACCTGAAAAGTTTTTCGAACGATTCCACTAGATGTAAATTTCTATATTACAATAACAAATAGAAAAAATTACCTTTTATTTTCTATTTCAGCATTATTTAACGCATTGTCTTTCGTTCGATCAACTTCTATTGCAACAGACAGCCTCTGTTGATATTCGAGTAAGCGTGCTTGTAATTGTCTTACAGTTTTCTCCAAGTGCTGTCTTCGTAATTGTTCCTCTTTCAGATTCGATTGTGAAGACGTTGCTATGGCAGTGGCTTGACCACTTTTACCCCAAATTTCACTCAAACTTATGAGATTGTTGTCACCTTTAGACATTTGATAACAAGTAGATACTTGTGTTGTTTCCGATGGTAATGTATGCATTGTAGTGGGTAATGAAATGGCTTGTGTTGGACGATTTTCTGCTAAATCTAAAAATGCATTTTGTTGCAGCTGTTGTTCCAAACGATAATCATCACTATGACGTTCCTGCCAATAGTTAGTATTGTTTGTAATGACATCATTAAGCAGAAAATTATCAACTTCTGTAGGAACAACTTCTTTATAACGATTATTTAATTTTTGCGGAGGCAGTTGTTTTTTGAATGAAGAATTCATACATTTAGGCGTAGAATGAACCATACCGATAGGTTCTCTATTTGCTTTACTTGGACCAAACTGAGTACGCACTGTATTTGTTGAAATACTGGATATATCTGACGGATTATCGCCATAATTTATATCTTCTCTATCTATATTATTTAGCCTAGTATTGATATGATTGAGTTCAGCTTTCCTGTTAGGTTGTAAATATTGGCATGCGGCCGTTGATAATGGCGCCACTGAAGAAGATATATCCGGAGAATCAGACGTTTTACAATCAGCTATATCCATGGCCTCAAACTGACTAATCAAATCTCTTCTCGGTAATCTCTGCTGATGTTGACGTTCCAAATAGTTCAATGCTTGTAAACTAGTAAATTGTCGTCTTTGTAGTAATTTTATATCGTCATACAAAAGTTTTTCCTCAGCGTTGGTCAAATAATAATTGGGTGGTATTAGGAGAAGAATATCGGTATCATCTGAGTCACTCATTACCATATATTAACATATTTAGGCACTATTTTATCACTTCATTTGCTGATCATTTTTACAATAAATAAAAATAAATAATTCTTCATTTAAATTTAAATCCAAGCTGCAGCAGCAATATAAACAAATTTTTTAAGAGAAATCAAAAGAGTATACAGTGCATTAGAGCAGAGTTGCAAGCAATGGAGTATTGCCAGACATATAATGGTATTTTTGCCCCCCCAACTACAACAGCAATTTTGATGTATTAACACGAGCAATAACGCCGGAAGATTAACTGCGTAATATTGCACATGTTCAAGCTCATATCATGAGGTGAAAGCATCTGGAATTCTCTTTTGTTTTTTCATTCGCGGTCAAAGAGACGAACATGTTGCCGGCAACATTCAGTTTAATAAACCATACAAATAGCTTGACAAACATGTCAAAATTCTACGTTTGTACAAATATTTTGTATTGTTAATTGGGGTGTTTGCTGTTTGGACAAACATTTGGAGCAATGTTTGTAGGAATATTAAAAATTTTTGTTGGATATTTGTCAAACTTTTTGTGGTGTCTAGTGCTAAATGTACTCATTTCAGCGAAAACTTTGCAGAGTAAAGACGTAGAAGAAGAAGCATTAAAATTATTTTCAGCTGTAAATGCTTATTTTTTAGCAGCATAGTTTGGCCCAAAACAGATTTTTGTTTAAAGCACTCTTTACTACAAATTATTTGTCTTTGTTTTATATTTCTTTTGCGTTTTAAACAAATAGCGAGCAAAATTTGCCGCGGCACAATCAACGTCAGTATTCATTGAAAGCAAAGCAAAAATTAAAAATTAATGTTTGTATAAAATATGATTGTGTTGTTTATTGGCAAAAAGAAGCCAAAACAAAGTGCATGTTTGCCGCCAAGCAATTTGTGTGGTTTATTATGCCCTTAATTAAGTGTCAAGCGCAAGCGAAACGTCAACGAAAGAAATAGATATAATAAAAATAAGGCTGTCAGATTTGACAATTTATCGTCATTTTGCATTTTTTGTTCCGAAATTGGCAAAGTGCCGATTAGCTGACTTTGTTTTATTGACCATATTATTCAGTCTTCGAAATAAAACAATTTAAAATATTTTTATATATTTGTGTATTTGGCACCACAGAAAAAAGGTATATTTAGAAACAAGGCAGCTTAAGCTTTTATATTTAACCCTATTGTGAAAATTGTTTGTCTGTTCCCTAAAAAATGTATCGGCAAAAGCAAAATTTAGAGGAAAAACTTTTTAATTTTTATTTAATACATTTGTTTATGTGATGAAAACATTAAACTATTACCCCATTTTTCAGTCAATGCACTATATGGCCTTTGTGCGACTTCCACAGGGAAAATTTGTCAAAATTAATTTTAAATTGTGCGATTTTTTAAAACAAAATATTTTCTATTTTTTTCTTAGGAAATTAATGATTTTTGCACAAATTTAGCTGGCCGCCCTGCATAAAACCAAAACAATGAAAGGCTTAAAATTAATTCATCATTTTAATTGTTTCTTTTCAAAATAAAAAAAATATATTATATTTAAACATAATTATTTTTTCTGATAATTAGGGCTCCATTTTTTTAATGTTTTTATCAGATTTTAAATGTAAGTTATCAGATTTTATAAACTGACAAATTTATAGGATTTATTCATTCATACGGATTATCGCCATAATTTATATCTTCTCTATCTATATTATTTAGCCTAGTATTGATATGATTGAGTTCAGCTTTCCTGTTAGGTTGTAAATATTGGCATGCGGCCGTTGATAATGGCGCCACTGAAGAAGATATATCCGGAGAATCAGACGTTTTACAATCAGCTATATCCATGGCCTCAAACTGACTAATCAAATCTCTTCTCGGTAATCTCTGCTGATGTTGACGTTCCAAATAGTTCAATGCTTGTAAACTAGTAAATTGTCGTCTTTGTAGTAATTTTATATCGTCATACAAAAGTTTTTCCTCAGCGTTGGTCAAATAATAATTGGGTGGTATTAGGAGAAGAATATCGGTATCATCTGAGTCACTCATTACCATATATTAACATATTTAGGCACTATTTTATCACTTCATTTGCTGATCATTTTTACAATAAATAAAAATAAATAATTCTTCATTTAAATTTAAATCCAAGCTGCAGCAGCAATATAAACAAATTTTTTAAGAGAAATCAAAAGAGTATACAGTGCATTAGAGCAGAGTTGCAAGCAATGGAGTATTGCCAGACATATAATGGTATTTTTGCCCCCCCAACTACAACAGCAATTTTGATGTATTAACACGAGCAATAACGCCGGAAGATTAACTGCGTAATATTGCACATGTTCAAGCTCATATCATGAGGTGAAAGCATCTGGAATTCTCTTTTGTTTTTTCATTCGCGGTCAAAGAGACGAACATGTTGCCGGCAACATTCAGTTTAATAAACCATACAAATAGCTTGACAAACATGTCAAAATTCTACGTTTGTACAAATATTTTGTATTGTTAATTGGGGTGTTTGCTGTTTGGACAAACATTTGGAGCAATGTTTGTAGGAATATTAAAAATTTTTGTTGGATATTTGTCAAACTTTTTGTGGTGTCTAGTGCTAAATGTACTCATTTCAGCGAAAACTTTGCAGAGTAAAGACGTAGAAGAAGAAGCATTAAAATTATTTTCAGCTGTAAATGCTTATTTTTTAGCAGCATAGTTTGGCCCAAAACAGATTTTTGTTTAAAGCACTCTTTACTACAAATTATTTGTCTTTGTTTTATATTTCTTTTGCGTTTTAAACAAATAGCGAGCAAAATTTGCCGCGGCACAATCAACGTCAGTATTCATTGAAAGCAAAGCAAAAATTAAAAATTAATGTTTGTATAAAATATGATTGTGTTGTTTATTGGCAAAAAGAAGCCAAAACAAAGTGCATGTTTGCCGCCAAGCAATTTGTGTGGTTTATTATGCCCTTAATTAAGTGTCAAGCGCAAGCGAAACGTCAACGAAAGAAATAGATATAATAAAAATAAGGCTGTCAGATTTGACAATTTATCGTCATTTTGCATTTTTTGTTCCGAAATTGGCAAAGTGCCGATTAGCTGACTTTGTTTTATTGACCATATTATTCAGTCTTCGAAATAAAACAATTTAAAATATTTTTATATATTTGTGTATTTGGCACCACAGAAAAAAGGTATATTTAGAAACAAGGCAGCTTAAGCTTTTATATTTAACCCTATTGTGAAAATTGTTTGTCTGTTCCTTAAAAAATGTATCGGCAAAAGCAAAATTTAGAGGAAAAACTTTTTAATTTTTATTTAATACATTTGTTTATGTGATGAAAACATTAAACTATTACCCCATTTTTCAGTCAATGCACTATATGGCCTTTGTGCGACTTCCACAGGGAAAATTTGTCAAAATTAATTTTAAGTTGTGCGATTTTTTAAAACAAAATATTTTCTATTTTTTTCTTAGGAAATTAATGATTTTTGCACAAATTTAGCTGGCCGCCCTGCATAAAACCAAAACAATGAAAGGCTTAAAATTAATTCATCATTTTAATTGTTTCTTTTCAAAATAAAAAAAATATATTATGTTTAAGCATAATTATTTTTTCTGATAATTAGGGCTCCATTTTTTTAATGATTTATCAGATTTTAAATGTAAGTTATCAGATTTTATAAACTGACAAATTTATAGGATTTATTCATACAACAACATTTTTGCATAAATTTTTTTTTTTTTTTGTAAGTTTATTTATTTGAAATATAATTCACATAACAATTGTCTCGCGCCAAAAATAGCTTTGTGAGACGAGTTGACAAAATTAGTGTATCTTATAATTATGTAACAATAAGTTTTATAAATATTATAAATCATTTTTTACATTTTTACATATTTTATAAAAGAACAAAAAAAAAAATTATTCGAGAAGCATTTTTATTCGTTCTAAAAGATATTCCTTTACATTTTTCTTAAAGATTGATAAGCGATTACACGTTTTTAAACTTTCTTGCAAATTATTGTACATTCGACTACCCGAATATTCTATTATTTGCTTGGTTGTCTCCAGTCTGCAACGTGTCATTTTCAGATTTCCAGCATTTCTTGTGTTAAAACGATTTTGATTAATAGTAAGTTTAACTGAACGATAACCAATGTTGTTTATAGATTTATAAACGTTAAATAAAAGTTGTTTTTCGTACAAACCATGTATTGGTAAAATATTTTTACAATAACCATTAAACAATGATATAGTACTGTGTGTAAGAGGTAAATTAAAAACGCATTTAAGAGCTTTATTTTGAACTGACTGCAATGATTTTAGTTCATTACTATTTTTATATGCATAAATAATTGCAAGGTACTCGAGACGGCTGTGTATAATAGATTGACAAATTAGCATTTTTGTCCTTGTACTTAATTTTTTCTTTAATTTATAAAGCATCCCGGAGGCTGAAGCTATTTTAGTCTTTAAATATCCCATATGAACATCCCATGACAAACTGCTTTTCAAAATAACCCCCAAGTATTTTATTTCATGTTCTTCATTTACTATTGTCCCGTTGACGAAGATAGAAAAATTATTATTCAAAACTTGAGAGTGAGGTCTAAAACGTAGCAATTTTGTCTTATCAGCATTTAGTACAAGTCGATTAAGTCTTGCAAATTCAAATAATAAAGATGAATCTCTTTCCATTTGTGTTTTAAGTGACAAGTCAAATTTATAAGGATACAAAATCGATACATCATCAGCAAACATAACAATTTTACCATCAAGACCAATATTATTGATATCATTAAGATACAACATAAAAAGAAGAGGTCCTAAAACACACCGCACTTCACAGAAGCAATTGAACTTTTCTGTCCAAAAACATCAATATATTGTTTTCTGTTCGTTAAAAAACTTTCAATCAGTTTAAGTTCCGCTCCAACAACGCCGTAAAATTGAAGTTTTTCGATTAAAATTTTGTGATCCACCAGGTCTGAAATCATAAAATATAGCACCAACTCCACTATAGCCTTTATCCAGACTATCACAAATAGTGTTTACAACACTAACAACTGCCACGTTAGTTCCACTGCCCTGAACAAAACCAAATTGATTTTTGAAAAGTAACGATTCTTTTTCAAGAAAATCCCTCAACTGAGAGTGAATTATTTTTTCAAATACTTTATCAATAACAGAAAGTGACGCTATCGGTCGGTATTTATCCACCGTTTTTGCTTGTGTATCTTTCGGTATTGGAATAACTTTGTGTAGTTTG